>CAWUFW010000807.1:0-1413667 GCA_963921515.1 Calotriton arnoldi
CCTGATTGGCAGGGTCCCAGCCAGACTATAGCCAGAAACCAGTGTAAATATCAGAAAAAAAGTGGGGGCAACATAAGAGGCAGATCCTACTCTCCTACAGGGTCAGATGGAGATGGCAAGGCCCGGGGGGTTCCCTCTTCTTTTTGGGAGGGGGCGGTTGGTTTGGGTAGGGAAGAGGTCAAGGACACAGAGGTGGAGTGTCAGGGCAGAGGGGGTAACAGGAGAGGCAAGGGTTGTGGAGGCAGAGGGTTGTGAGGTCTGCGGTGTGTCTGTGGATGCATGTGTGTTGTCTGGTGGTATGATTGTGGGGGCGGGTGTGTCGTCTGTTTTGTTAGTGTGCGTGCATGTGGGTTTGTCCTTGGGTCTGTGTGTTTGTGTGCTGCGTGTGGCTGTTGAGTTGGATGCATGCCTATGTGTGCGTGTGCTTGGGTCTGGGAGGGTAGTTGGGACTGTGGATGGGGTAGGGGCATTAGGCAGGTGGGACAGCTGGAGCTGGGACACTGCTGCCTTCAGTGTGGATTGCAAAACACACAAGATGATGGACGGAATGTTGCACAATGGCAAACATTCACCCCAGTCACAGATCTGGGTTTAATCCATCGTTATTTTGCTTCACCACGCCACCCCAGTTCAGACATGGCCATATGCAAATCAGTCTTGACCCTGTGCCTCATGGGAACAGTCCAGACCGAACTGCCAAGCCATGTCTTCCCTGGACCGGAATCAAGCATCCTAGGACCGGTTTCGGGCATTCAGCCCTCATCAGCCAGGATAGCCTGACTCCAGTGGCGCAGTGTGGAGGCCAGCGCCTGATTGGATCTTTGTAGGGCAGACAGGTCAGAGTGAATGCCTTCCAGGAATGATACTATTTGAGTTAGTTGAGTGGAATACACCTGGCGGACATTCAGCACTGCTGTCTGCCCCACAGAGATCTGCCTCAGGATGTCTATCCCTCCACACTCAGGGCAACAGAAGAGACTGGGGCAGGGGTGAGGAGCCTGGCACGAAGGAGACGCCTCCCCTTCTAGGGGAGCAGCCATGGACAGTGGGATGGAAAAGCAGCTGGGAGGGTTGAGATGTTAGGGGTGGTAGTGGCATCGGATGTAGATGATTCAGTTCCTGGCTCATCCACCACCACTTGGGAGTCCTCACCGGAGCTCGAACTGGTCAGTGATCCAACTGATGTCCTGTCCGACGCGCCCTCAGTGAGGCTCCCCTCACCTTCCGTGCCACTGGTTCCCTACTGCTCAGACTCAGCACTGGAACCAGTCCTGCGAGCTGCTTCCCCTTGCTTCGTGGTGCTTCCTCCTCATCTGGCCGGTGCTGATGCTGTTAACAAGAAGGAAAAAAGAATCACACTAGTGTTGTATACTTTATAGGGTGTCCATAAACGGGCTTTCTAGAATCATGTCCTTATATAGGCACAATTCGCCTTGCCCTTATATAGGCATATAATCCCAGACCTTATTTAGGCATAAACCATGCATACCAAATACAGGCATGGATTCCGACATCCGTCCACCCTAGCGTCTCAACGAGTCCATGAAAAAACAGACCCTCAGGCTGCGGGAGTTTCCCTTGCCCAGGACTATTGATTTCTTCAAGGACTCATACATTATGCATGAACCTCTATTCCTTAAGGGATTCATTCATGACGCCTTTCGCTACCCAACTCACGTCAATGCTAACATTTTCAGGTATAAATATACCTTCCCAAACCCCTGTAAATCAGAGGAGACCTCGACTTCAGAGGAGCCCGATTCCCGGCCAGACGCACTGAGAAGACACTGCCATTCCTGCACGCAGAGAGTCCAGCTTCCAGTGATCTAACTTCCCTTGCGGGTGTTGGAGTTCGAGTCCGGATAGAGATTCCTACCTCTCTCATTCTTCAGGTATGGAGCCGACTAGAACCTAGAGGGACTCTTGGCATACTAGACTCTTGGCATACTAGGCGTAACTTACTCTTAGTATACTCTAGTCAGGAATACAGCACCTACTTCTACTTCTCCCTACACCTAGGAAAGGTTAGGCACACTGGGTAGAACTAGGATAGAAACGCATCGTATGAGTACTCGCATTTTTAGGCTGTGTCATTTTATGTAAATGCATATATGCTGAAAAGATAATGCTAACGCAGTATTATTTATTTCTATTGCTCACTCTGTACATTATTTATCTCGCATACTGTCTTGTGATCGTAACAGCACATCTAACTTACAACAGAAACAAGACTGTTCAATAAACCTTTTATTGAAACGCCCGTCTGTTATTTCTGTGTAACTTTGAGACGTAACTGAATCATGCACAACTGAGCTGAGTGAAATAGTTATCTATTGTTTCTACGACTCTGGGACACGTCCTGATTCTGTAAGGGAAACACAGTGGTCATGTTTTGCGGCTGCCAGAAACGAATCCCTTCTTGTTGTCAAGAAGTTTCTAGTGGCCTCTGAGCTAGCTGGCACAAGTAATTAAGTTTAATATACTCGATAGGGACATACCGACCTTAGTCCTATGTCAAACCTATAGGATATATTATTCCAATGCGCAGAGCCTATAAGGGAAATAGGAGCTACACTACACTAGTTAACCGTATGTACTTGACACATAGGTATATAGGTATCATCACAGATCAACCAGCTACATCAATTGGACTTGTGCAATTATTTTGATACTGTTCAGTAAATAGCCCTTGTTAGTATGGCAGATAACCTGTGCACCATCACACATGATGTTGTCAGCGACATTGGGTGTAGCAATATCAAACTCCACAACCACACTGTCAACTACTTCACTATGTACCAGCTGATGTATTGTCTTTTGGTACGGCCTTGTGTCATGACATACCTGTCTCATCTAATGCAAAGGAGTTTTAGACCTCACAATGGGAATAGGGAATAGGATTCAATTGAACTGAGATATGGTATCCATTCTGCAATCCCTAGTAATTAATTTGAGAACCATTGGGCCTTATGTTACAGGTCACATAACTTTATTGTCATACATCAAGCTGGTGTAGTCATTGCATAAGTCACCTCACACAAATAACAGTGATTGTGCTCATTTGCCCTGTAGCTCAAGATCTTTCCTGTCTGGTCACACATCTAACTCTTATTGTGGAGACACCAAGGTAGTAGGCATAGATAGAGTGAGAGGTACATGTTAGGAAGATGACTCAGAATGTTGTGCACATTGGAAACATCTCACCAGTGTCACATGTGAACAATGCTCAACACACTGCCAAGTCCAATGACTGCTTCCTCACAATCCTTCAGGTGGATCACTATGCCACTGGGCCGTTTGGGTGCATCATCTGTACAGACTATCAGTAAAGAACACCTATTCTCTAAGGGCCTGATTCACACAAAGATAAACTGAGACAAACGTCTAACTTTATGACTTTTGGTATTCACAAAGGGCATTTACGAGTAGTAAAGTTAGACTTTTGTCTCAGTTAAACTTAAGTTTTCACTGAGACAAAAACTGAGACAAAAGTCTAACTTTTCTACTCGTAAATGTCTTTTGTGAATACCAAAAGTCGAAAAGTTAGACTTTTGTCTCAGTTTAACTTAAGTTTCGGTCTTAAGTCTAACTGGGACCAAAACTTAAGTTAAACTGAGACAAAAGTCTAACTTTACTACTCGTAAATGCCCTTTGTGAATACCGAAATCGTAAAGTTAGACTTTCGTCTCAGTTTACCTTTGTGAATCGGGCCCAACGAGTTTAGTCAACACTTGTACCGTTCTGTCCAGACTGCAGGGGCCCGATTCACAAAAGTAATCAGACAAAATCCTAACTTTACGACATTTGGTATTCACAAAGTGCATTGCGGAGTAGTAAAGTTAGGAATCCTAACTTTTTAGGAGTACTAATGTTAGGATTCCTAACTTTACTATTCCTAAATGCCCTTGTGAATACCGAAAGTCGTAAAGTTACGATTTTGTCTCAGTTAAACTTAAGTTTTGGTCTTAAGTTAAACTTAAGACCACAACATAAGTTTAACTGAGACAAAATCCTAACTTTGTGACTTTCGGTATTCAAGAGCATTTAGAGTAGTAAGTTAGGAATCCTAACTTTTTAGGAGTAGGAAAGTTAGGATTCCTAACTTTACTACTCCTAAATGCCCTTTGTGAATACCGAAAGTCGTAAAGTTAGGACTTTGTCTAAGATTACTTTTGTGAATCAGGCCCCATGAGTCCACATTTGTAAAGGTCAAGTCTGAATGTCCCTCACTTCCTTTTGACATTTTGCAAACCTTGTACAACTTAAATTCCTCTTGTTTACCAAATTATTTTGTTTAATCACTTTCAAATGATGCACATGTGACATCCCTGAATCTAACAGTGATGCATCAAACTTATTACTTAAAAGTGAGCACCTTTGTTTGCCACAGATTGACATGTGTTGTCACCATTACAGAGTCAGACACATGGACTCACTATTTTGGATGGAGTGAATGGAATCTTCCACACAATCATGTGACAGGCCAGTGAGACAGGTGACCTGAGTTAGCAAACCTGTAATTAGCCCATGGGATACATTTGAATACACAGAGAACCACGGCTGGGACCTGACATTGGCACACTTACCAAGCAAAACTCACCAAGGCCTCAACATTGACATCACCTGCTACCCGAATGTATAGCATGGGCTTTTACGCTTGAGTGCTCCAACAACAACATACTTCACAGATTTGGTGTGACCACACTGAAAACAGTTCAGACATTAGTCAATGTGCTGATAAATGTTGAGAAATCTCATTATTCCTGAAGGTATCTCCATGCACATGTTGTTGTCATTTGTTCAGATCACATGAGCATGGCACTACTGTCACTACCTGGAAAAAAATTTCCTCACATGTTCTAGATGAAAGGGGCATAACCAGGCATCTATTTATCCATGTGCATATGCATCTTTTAACTGGCAATGGTGGTTTTGGGTGTCTTACAACCTGTAAAAGGGCCAGCAGGCTAAAATACTTCAAAGTGCATGGTAACAAAAGTTGTGCAAAAAGGCACATACCCACCCCCTCCTTGCTGCTGTGTGCCTTTCAACTTCCCATCCAGGTCAGGAAAGACCACGGCTAGGATGTGGAGGGGGGGTCAGTGTCCGGCGTGCACCCCTCTTGCCTGAAGTTGACAGGCCCAGCTGCACTTCCACGATCTTCTTCGTCCAGCCACAAAGGTCCTGTCACCATTTCCGGCAATGATGGGTGCACCGATTGGTGACCCCCGCGGAGCACACCTTCCGGGCGATGGTCCTCCACAGCTCGGCCTTCTGATGGGAGTTGACCTGTAAGGATGACATGGTGACAGACCCTTAGTTCACACGCAACATGTTTCGGAGCCAAAAACTGGTACACATAGGTGATGGTCAGATTGGCATCAATTTCTAAGGGGTAGACAAGTGGCATTATGTGCAGTTCGCCTGTGTTCAATGATAACTCCATCCCATGAGAGCAGTGATAAGATGTTTACCCCAGTACACACACTTCTACAGCAGTGTACTTTCCCAGAACAGTTATCTACACACTTTGAAACTTTCAAAAAACAGTTTACATGCTTGTCTGTGAGATTCCTAATGCCAGTAGTGCATGGTTATTGCACATGCCAAATGACAATGCAGTGTGATCATAAATCTCCAGCTCCTCTGGTTTGCCATACAGCTAGCTGTACAGAGGCAGGAGGGTGTCCAGCAGCACCTTGTTTTCCACCAGGCTGAAGGCCTGGGACCCTGCCCTCTGTACGTGCCATAGTAGCTCACAGAGGATGTGGACACAGCAGCAGAGAGATGGGGAGGTGCAGGAACAATGCAGGTAGTGCAGGCAAGTGAAGTCTCCAGGGAACAGACAGACATATCTAAACCGCAGAGGTCTTCAGTCCATGCAGCCAAAGCAATAGGTTCGCGTCTGTCGCATTTTCCGAATCGGTCCATTGCATTATATTGCTTGCATATGACACGCCTAGTGCGCGGTTCGAAAAAATATCATCGGACCACGTGTGACTTTGATACATTGGCAATGGGAGGTTACCGAGTCAGTTTCCACGCGATGCGGACACAATCCGAAACCCGCGTCTGTCACCATAACAACTATCAGCCAATGGCTGTGTCTGAATCTGTTATGATGCGCCTACCGCGACCTTTGAATAGAAACCCGCGTCTGTCACCATAACAACTGAGAGCCTATGGCTGTGTCCGAATCATTCATGATGCGCCTACCTCGTGCTTTGAATAGAATCCCGTGTCTGTCATCATACCAACTGACAGATTATGGCTGTGTCCGAATCGGTCATGATATGCCTACCGCGTCCTTTGAATAGAAACCCGCGTCTGTCACCATAACAACTGGCAGCCTATGGCTGTGTCCAAATCGGTCATGATGCGCCTACCGCATCCTTTGAGTAATCGGTTGGCAGGGCAGACTCGTTTGTAAATGTTGTAATTTTGTGAAGATCCATGGCTGGATGCAGCTTTTTACTGTTCATAGGGACATCTGAATGAAACTCTCACACTCCCTTGATGACCTAATCTTGGAGGGCACATGTCACACTGACATGGGAGGCTATTAACAAGTGGGAAACACACAACTCCATTTATCCTCTTAGGCTTGGTCACAGTCACAAAGCGGTTTTTGGGCAATAAAAGTACAGTCTTTACATAGTCACTGCATTACGGGACAGTGTGAACCAGTGTGCAATCTGTGTGATGTGAGACTGGAAAGGTGGTGTGTTTTTCAAGTCCTGGATAATGCTTTTACAAAGGAATGACTACACTATGACATTTAGCAGGCACATAAGCTTAGGTTTGATATGTGAATTTCTAGAGTACCTTTGTGTCTAACACTTAAGTGTGTCACGTGGCCGATAGGGACATTGTCGACATCGCTAAGTTAGCAAGAGCCCAGCAGCCATGATGCTGCTTTTGCGCACCTTCCTATGGCTTTATTTTCGCAATACTCTGTTTACGCCTTTCACATGAGAACCGTCTGCTTGGTTCGTTCTCTGCCTGTTCCTGGAGTTTAGTCTGAACACTGTGAGCAAGGTCGATAAATAATGCCCCTTGTAATTCTGTTCTGGTCAGTCCCTAGCACCTAGACAAAACATGCTAACACAGCTGCTGCTGGAAACTGGTTCTTTGATATTATGGGGATGCATGTTTAGGTAACACACACTTGGAGAGGGAGCTTTCATGGGAGAGGAGCCATGCAGTTCCTATGATGTAGATATACCATCTAGGCACTAAGGTATGGTGTCTGCTGACAAAGCCCAGAGATCTTCTATTATATAATAATACTTCTTTTTACCAAGGGGAGGGTGGTTAGGCCGGATAGTCCTTGATCCACTGTCTTTATATGATGACATCTCCCTTTATGATATATGGCCTTGCTGCAATGCTAACTGTATTGATATTATGCATTTTGCTGCTGGTTGTTTATTTATTTTGAAGGTTTTATATAGCGCGAACAAGACTCTTGCGGGTATCAGGGCGCTTTACAAAGTAAATATAGGAGACACATAGGCAAATTGTAAATATCCTAAAGTTCCCTACAAATCAAGAGTCGTATAAGCACTTATAACCTGGCTCAAGTGAATTTAGCCATGAGAAGAGGTTTGACTTCTTTTTTGAAAGATCCCGTAGAGGGATTCAGTCTAGTTTCTGGGGGCAGTGCATTCCAGATCCTGGGCGCCATCCCCGAGAAGGCTCGGATGTATGTTTTCTTCTTGATGAATCTTTGTGGTTTCAGTAAAAGGTTGCTGGCGCTTCTGGAGGATCTGTTGCCACATGAGGGCACCAATTTCTGAGCCAGATAGGTGGGAGTGTTGTGATGAATGGCTCTATGCATCAAGCATGCGATTTTTAGATGAATTCTGGCTTCGAAGGGAAGCCAGTTAAGGGATCTGAGGTCTGGGGAGATGTGAGAGTTTCTTTTGGAGCCGGTAATAAGTCCTAGCTGCTGTGTTGATTGAAGCTCTTAGAGGGGCCGTTGAGGATCTGGGAAGACCGCAAAGAGAGACATTCCCATATTCCACTCTTGTGATAACTAGTGCTTGAACTGCCAGTTTGAAGTCCTTTTCGGGCAGGAAGGGTTTTAGTTTTCTCAAAGTGTTGATCTGAAAGTTTGCTCCTTTTGTTGTGGCACTGAGGTGTTTCTGCATATTTAGATTTCTGTCCAGAGTTACTCCCAGCGATTTCGCTGATTCGATGATGAGAGGTTGGCAGTTGAGTGCTGTTAGGTGTTTCAGCCAGCCTTGAATAATGATTACTTGGGAGGGAGGAGCGATTAGGAGGAATTCGGTTTTGAGGGTATTTAGTTTTAGATGGTTTTCGGCCAGCCAGGTCTGAGTTTTTTCTAGCGTTGAATTGAGGGATTTGATGTCTTCTAGGGAATGGATCTTTAAGTATAGTTGTGTATCATCTGCGTACATATGATACTGTACGTTAGAGGAGTTGAGAATTTCGGTGAGTGGTTCCATGAATAGATTGAAAAGTGTTGGAGAGAGGGATGATCCTTGTGGGACTCTTCACAGTGACTGGGATGGGTTTGGACAGGGAATGATCAACCTTGAATCTTTGTGATCTGTTTCGGAGGAACGAGGTGAACCAATTTAGAACGGACCCAGATAATCCCATTCTGTGTTTCAGTAGGTCTAGCAAGTTGTCGTGTTTGACGGTATCAAAAGCCGAAGAAAGGTCGAGCAAGATTAGCAAACAGGCTTCATTTTGGTCAAGGATTTGTAGTGCGTCATCGATTATGTGGGTCATAGTTGATTCAGTACTGTGTCCTGCCCGGAAGCCAGATTGGTATTGGCTGAGAAGGTTGAAATGGTCTATGTGTTTGCCAAGCTGAGTGAGTACACATTTTTCTAAGAGTTTGGCCAGGGTGGGAATGTTGGATATTGAGCGGTAATTATTTAAACCCGCGGGGTCAACCGTTGGCTTCTTTAGGATGGGGGATACCTGCACAGATTTAAGGATTTCAGGGATGATTCCTTGAAAGAGAGAGGTATTTATTATCATGGTCCAAAGAGGCAGTAGCAGTGGGATGAAGTCTTTTATGCAGTTTGTGGGAAGAGGGTCTGTGAAGTGATTGGCGGGATTCAATGCCATGAGCACTTTGAGTATAGCTTCTTCACTATAGGTATTGAAGGAGGACCAAGATGCATTATTTTTGAGGTCGAACTTTGGTGAACTCCGGGGTGTGACTCCTGGAAGGGATGATGACGAGTCGCTGTGTGTGTCAATGTGTGTTACTAAATCATTGAATAGGTCCTTCTTTATGTTTTCGGTCTTCAGAGTGAAGAAGGAGGCAAACGCTTTGCAATTGGGTAGTGGGCCTGTGTTGGCGTGGGGGGGTGAGGTGCGTCCTTTGATTGTGTTTTGATAAGATCAAATAGTTTTTTGGGACGATTCTAGGCTTGGTCTAATTGATAACTGAAATAGTCTGCTTTAGATCTTCTGATCTTTCTGTAGTAGGAGTTTCTCTTCATTCTTAGCAGCTTGAGGTGGTTGGCGGATGGTGCAGATCTCCATCTTCGTTCAATTAATCTCAGGGATCGTCTGTCCTCATTGAGTCTTCCATCGTACCAGGGTTTTGAGTCTTTTATGGAGACTCTCTTCAGCTGTAGGGGGGCAACTTTGTCTAATACCATGTTCATGGAGTGGAAGTAGTGGTTGGTAAGATCTTGAACATCGGATAATCCTACTGGGGGAAGAAGGATGTTGGAGCTGGAGGTTGTGATTAGGTTAGCCTTGATATTTTTCAGATCCCTCTTCCATATTTTAGTTCTTGTGGGTTGAACAGAGTTAAGTTTTACTGTTTCATTGATGTAAAAGGTGATGATCAGACCAATCACATGGAAGGATCGAATCGAGATGAATGGTTTCGGCCTTAGAGATGACTAAGTCCAGGATTGAACCTTTATCATGTGTGGAGCTGTTACAGATTTGGGTGAGGTCAAGGTCTGAGAGGAAGGTTTTGAGGCTATTGACCGCTAAATCATTAGGGTCACTCCAGTGGAGATTGAGGTCTCTGAGGAATATTTGGGTGTTATGTTGTCCGGCATTAGTAGAAACAATGTCCATGAGATGTTCGATGAAGGTGAGGTTGTCACCTGGTGGATGATAGAGAGTGTGCAGAGAGCAAACTGGTGTGTTATTGCTAGTGATGTCTAAGCATAGGTATTCACAAGAGGGGAATACTGGAGATTGGGATCGGTTCACTGAGAGATTGTTCCGGTGTATGCAGGCAATACCACCCCCTGGCTTATCACTTCTGTCTAGTCTGATGATATCGTGGTTTGGGGGTACCAGTATGTCGAGTATGGGCGTAGAGGATTCATTTAACCAGGTTTCTGTCAGAATTAAAAGGTCCGGTTCCTGCGTAAGTATGAGGTCAGCTAAATCAGCTGCATGTCTTGAGGCAGATCTACAATTTAGCAGTATGCATTTAAGACGGGGCTTGATGAGGGTTGTGTTGGGTTCTTGTACAAGGGTGACTTGTCTAGGGTTGTTTTCGACTATACCTCTGGGATTATGTCTTGTGAGTATTGGAAGGAATAGTTTGGATTAGGGAAGGTTTGTGGGAGTTGTCAGAGAGTACTGTGTTGAGGGTGGGATGCGGGAGATCGTAGGAGCGTAGAAGGGAGAATATGTCTTTGTCTGATAGGGGATTGGTCCTTCGGATTGGGCGGGATGTGTTATTGAGGTGAGGAACTGATCACCTTGGAGGCAGTGGTTTCTGGGGGTGTGCGTGCCACAGTAGGGTGGGTTTGGAGTGGTTAGTGTGGACGTTTGTCCTGGTTTCTTGTTCAGATCTATTGGTCAAGGGTGGGTGACGAATCAGATCAAATAGAGCTTGGAGGTACTTTTTGACTTGCATTAAAGAGAGTAAGATCTCATCAAGTCTCAGGTCTGGTGTGGGTGATAGCATGCTTAGTGATTGGATTGTGGGTATGGGAGGTGTGCTTGTGTCAGGTAGGTGGTATGAGTAGTCTGGGTCGTTGTGTTGCATCCTGCTCGGTTGCTTATCCGGAGCGGGGGGAGGTGGACTGGTGGGGGGTGTAGATGTATGGATTGCAGGGATGTGAGGAGTGACTGGAGCCGTGGGGATGTTGGTTTTGCAAGGGGAAAGGTTGGGATTGGGGGGATGTATGTCCTTTCCAGGGGTGATTGATGGATCTGGAGTGGGTGTAAATGCTGGTAGCGTTATAAGAGGGGAGTGTCTTGTAGGGGAGTCGGGACGGGAGTTGGGGGTAGCGTTGGGAATGGGTGTGAATGTAGATGGTGTCATCGGATGAGAGTGTCTAGATGGAGAATCAGGGGGAGAGTTAGGAGGTGTGCTGGGGGTGGGAGCCACTTGGGAGGGGGGCTAAGGTTTTACAATCTTTTCCATGATGATGGGAAAGATGTTATCCAGCAAGTTAAAACTACGGTCCGATGATTGCATGAGGATGATCCCATTGTGATAAATGGTGATTGTAGCTGCGGCATTGTAGATTGGGGAGGGGGAGATATAAATTGTGAAACCATGCGCTGTTTTCCTAGTGGAGAAGATCACGAACAGGGCGAGGAAGGCTTTCCTCCATTGTGCTCTTCTTTTGGTGTAAAAAATAATGTCGGTGGTTATGTGTCCTTTATTAGTTGATAAGTAGGGGTCTGAGATAGGGGTTTTGGGGTGTGATTTTAATAAATTGTGTTTGAAGCGTTTGGCGGCTTTTTTTGATAGGTTGGAGGGGTAATTAATAGTGTAAGTATGTAGGCCCGTGCGTTCCATGATGGGGCTGGCGCTTGTTCGTGGGGATGGAGTGGTATGCCATGGTATGTGCGGCTGTGGGATTGGGACAGTTACGGGGGGATAAGCTGTGACCGGGGGATGGGCTTAGATAGATTGACGGTAGGCGTGAGATGGGGAGGAGATGTTGGAACACAGGGGGTGCAGGCAACTGCTTAGGGGAAGAGGGGAAGGAGAGGTATGGTGGAGTATGGGCTGTCTCAAATCTGAGAGGCAAATGCCCAGCTGAAAAACGTGCGATAGATGAGGCGCTAGGTCAGAATAAAAATTCTCACCTGTGTACTTGTGGAGAAATAAGCCGAAGAGTGTTGTCTAGCAACGTCTAGCGGCTAATCCATTGTGAGGGAGTCAGTCCAAGATGGCCGCACCATTTGTATCAGTTAGCAGAACCTGCGAGGTAGTCCTATATCCTTTTCAATTAGATGGGCCACTAAAGGAATAGTCCTGTTTCAGTTTCTATATGCGATGAGAATACTTTGACTTTTTCCACTTCCTCTGTGGTGTGCTTCGGGGCAGGTCAGTGTCTCTTCCTGCTTAACAGCGGGCTAAAAGCAGACCCCTCCTCATTGGTATAGCTTTATTGACGTGGCCGCCATTTTAGGCATCAGGGCAACTGCCGCCTGTCAGCTCATTATGAAAGGGAATCCCCGAGTGAATTCCCCTGCAAGTGTATGCGAGTCTCTGGATTATGGGCATTGTCAACTTGTGTTAGTGAGCAGGCGTATAAGTTGTGGCTCGTATACTGCGTTTTAGAGCACGTTAGTTGAAATAAACATTTTAAACTATACTCGTGTTTCGGTCAGTTGTTATTGTGGACAGGTATGAGAGTGTGAGCGAAAAGGTGTGTCTTGTTACCGCGATCCCTGAGAGATCTAGGAGTGTTGTGTTCTGGGGTGTCTAATCATTTGCATCTTCATGAGTTAGTAGGAGAGCGAGTGAGACACTATAGCTAGTCGGTCCTGGGTTCGTGGGCACTAAGTGGTGGGGAGGCTTAGCCCCTACACACCGAGGTCCCATTTTCCTGCGCATAGTTCTGTGTATGTGCAGTATCCCTGCAACATGGCGCCGCCAACGTTTGGTCTGGTACTTATTCGCGAGACCCCTGAGTAGCGCTTGTGCTACTCCACAATACCCTCTCACCAGTTTCCGGAGACGTCCATGATGTGAGGGCTTAGCCTCCTATATTTGATGTTTATAGGTTTTTTAAGCTTGGATTTTAAAAGGTTCTTCTTTCTATATTGGCCCGCCATTGCGCTACCGTTCTTAAATTCCTTATACCACTCTTCTTATGGAGGTCGCTATTGCGGCGCCGAACCGAGATTCTGGACTAACACTGTGTTTACACTCTACACATAGGTATCGCAGACAGCCTCCAGTGTACAGGCCCTTTCAAGAACTACAAACAATGGAAGAACGGGACATCATCAAGAAATATTGTTTCACAAGGGCAAGGGCAACAATTGATGAGTTGTGCCAGTAGTTGCCACCTCATTTGAGGCCTGTTCGCACTTATCCAACAGCACTGACCCCCAAGGTGAAGGTGATGGCAGCATCGCATTTCTTTGCCACAGGCACATTCCAGTACACAGTGGCAACATCGGGTGGAATGGCCCAGCCCATGTTCAGCAATGTCCTTCGGGATGTGTTGCAGGCATTGCTCCATTACCTGGACCACTACATCAAGTTTCCAAAACCTGGAGAGTTGTCTGACATCAAGGGTCATTTATTTGCCTCTGGACAGATACCCCATGTCATTGGAGCAATTGATGACACACATGTTGCTTTGATCTCAGCACAGGCCAATGAACAGGTATATCGCAACCGCAAACATTACCACTCCATCCATGTCCAGGTGGTGTGTTTGGCTGACATGTGCATCTCACACATCTGTGCCTGTTTCCATGGCTCTGCATATGACACATACATCCTGCGAAACAGCGTCATCCCACATTTGATGAGTCAACTACAACCTGACCGGGACTGGCTTGTTGGTAGGTGATGTTGTCTGTGTATGTTGCAGTGTGTGTTGGTTGTATGTCAGATAGTGATCTGTTGTCAGACAACTGAAGTATTTTCTGTGTTCAATGTAGGAGACGCTGGATACCCCAACCAGCCATGGTTACTGACACCACTGCGCAACCCAGTCACCCCAGCAGAAGTGCGCTTTAATGAGGCACATGGTAGGACCAGGCAGGTAGTGGAGTGGACTTTTGGCTTCTTGAAGACAAGGTTCCGCTTTCTGGATAGGACGGCAGGAGCCCTCCAATGTTCCCCATTAAAGGTATGCCAGATCATCACAGCTTGCTGCATGCTACAGAACATGGCAATACGTAAGGGCATACCTCTGATAGTGGACGACGGAGACCAGAAGGTGTCACAGAGGGAGGATCCAGGACTGGGCCATGATGGCAGTGGTGATGATGATGATGGCATGGATTTGAGACAACAGCTCATCCACAATGTTTTCACATGACAGTTAGTATGCAATGAGAAGAGGTGACTAACCCCAATTGTTTGTTGTTTTGCTGGTGGGCAATGCGTATGTATGCTTGTGAGTGTCTGATACTTGTCCTGAGGTTTTAACTAAGATGGGTCTTTGAAATGAGCAGACTTACATGGGCAGTGTTACCCTGAAGCCTAGATAGTGTTCACACTGATATTTTTGTGCTTAAGATGACTTAGTTTGCAGACTTTTGCTACCTTATTCCTGATTTCCTGACTCTGTTCTATGTTTTTTCTTACCAGGGTACTTTGCCATGTCATCCACAGAGTGGACTTGCAAGTTGTGACCTCACCAGACTCATGGTGCTGTGACAGACTTCAACATGGAACTGTTGCTGATCTCCCTGGCACACACTTCCTTCAGACCTGATAGTCAGTTGATTTAGTTTTTAGTGGCTTTCAGTACTGTGTAATGTGATTTGACGTTGTGTTCATGCACCAGGTTGTATCTGGAGAATAAACCTGTGTTCCACATTGAGGTGTGCCTTGTCTGTTACCACACATCCAAAGAGTTTTTGAATCAAAACTTGACCATGATGAGCTGGTTTGCTAACAATTATTGTTGATTGTGCTGGCAAATGGTCGTAGTTTTGTTGGCAATAGACATCCATTCAATCTGTACCATGTACTACGGGTTGTGTGATAACCTGGTTGTATATATCTATCATGTTGTGCTAAGGTACATATGCTCACTAGCCCTTAGTTTACTTTTTGGAAGTGATATGTTACCAATGTTGTTGACAATTTCTTCTTTGTGATTTTGTGGGTAATTACAATATGTACATTTGGAATTCAAAGTCACGGCATGACCAAGTATTTCAGTGTAATGTGTTTTATTTTTGTACATAAAGTGATAAGATAAATCCACACAATGGTGGTGTGCTCACAACAAAAAAAGAACATGCAGATAGGAGTTGATAGTGTTTGTATAAGAACTTCTCCAAGGTAAACTCACAGTTATTTTACCCTCCATCCAATGTGGGACACTTCTTGATGACAGTCAACAAAGTGAACACTTGGCACACACTGGAGGATATCAGGAGCACATTGTCACTTCCTGGGGGTGGTACATTGCCATCTGACTCTGTGTTTCTTCCTCGGACGACCCTTCCCATATTTGGCAGGGGGAGTCAGCTGCAGGCTCCTGGGGTACCGTGGACTCTCCGCCAGACTCAACGTCCCTCCCTGTGTCTTGGGCAGATGTTGATGCACCAGATGTTGTGGGCACACAGGGAGGTGTGCTCAGGTGATTTACAATCTGGCTGTGGCTGATATCAATGTCCCGCAGCACCCCAGTCATATCGTCAATTTCCAGATTGAACGTATCCAGCCGTTGATTTTGGCCTGCCTGCAGCTGCTCAATGTTCCTTAATATCCCTATTAACTGGCCCATTTCTCCTTGGTAAGCCTGGTAGGCATTGATCACCCGGGAGAGGTTTGGGTGATCATCTTTGGCAGCACCAGATGGTTGACGCCATGGATCCCCACGGCCCCTTCGGCCAACCCTACCCACCCAAGCAGGCCCAGTTGTTGGTGGCACAGTCAACTCTGAGCCTCCTTCCTCATTGACGGGGTGTTGTTGTCCATCAACTCCAGAGTGCTCTTTGTTGATGTGCTGTTGGTGTTGTCCCAGGCTGCTGTGTCCGTCAGGGTTGGCGGTCAGCTGGGGCGGGAGTGGTCGCAGTGGATCCGGCTATAGCTGCTGGTGCTGTCTGGTGACCCAAACCTGATGGGACACGTTGGTCCTCCTCGTCCGAGGATGGTTGAGAGTCTTCCATGCCATAGAGCTCCTGGTCTGCCAGAGTCTGGGACTGGTTGTCCTCAGTTGGTCCAGTGGTGTTCCCAGCTCACCTGGTGGGTACAGAAATGGCACAATCATTGATGTGAATGTCCATTGCACCTCAAATCAGAGCCATTACATAGATGACTGAACCTAACAATAAGTTAATGAAGATAGATTGGCCTCCTCCATCCATGATGCTGGCCTTTGTTTTTGAATGACAATGCAATTCTGACGAGACGTGGATTGGTGAACATGACCACCTATGTGCATGAATGGGCATGTTGTGTTTAGTTCTCATGACATGTCCAAAGACATTGACTGGTACCGGACACTCTGTGGATTGTCGTGTAGTTCCTATAAATCTATATAGGATCTGCACGTATTAGACAACATAAACTATGGAATTGGTGTCCAGACTGATTCCAGACATCCCCAAGGATATGTTGGTCTGTAGACCAGCTAGCTCACAGTGCCACTATGTGCCCCTCTTACCAAGGAACAAATAATTTCTGGCAACTATCGAACATGACAACCCTGATCCCTCAGGGATCATGGAAACAGTACAGTACTTTTCGCTCAGTCACTCGAGCTCACTTTGTCTCAGAGAGATATACAGAATAAACGATGGGGACGTTGTCAATAAGCATTTATTGAACCAGCTTCATTCTAGAATAAAATACGTGTGCTGCAACAACCATAAGACAGAAACAGATATATACGGTTATAAGCACCAACAGAGTAAATCGATGGTAGAATTCTACCATAGTGCTAAAACAGAGAATTTATGCAGGCATATAAATACATGACAGTAGTAATGTGCACTCCTACGAAGCAAACCCTAACTAGATGTACCTAAGTGTACCTAGCATGTATGTAGGTGTATAGCCAAGAATCCCCCTAGGACAGAGCCAACCCCATTACCTGATGTAAGAGAATGAAGGACTCCGTCTTGGTTTCGAGTTGGGCACCCTGCAAGGGGTGTCAGACCACTGCGTGCTGAAGTATCTGCAGTCTGGGACCTCAGCGTCTCGTGTCAGCGTGCCCGTATGGAAGTCTTTCTCCTCTGGTTTGCCCAGTGAAGATGTGGTGCTTATATACCCAAAAGGTACCATTAAGGGTTCTACCTAGATGTTCCAAAACCAAAATGAAGAGCTAGGACACTAGGGACGGCCGTCCTTGTCCCTGTGATTTATAATATAACCAAAGAAGACGGCCAAGGAAAATGACTGTCTGACATTAAGATGTCTGGCACCTCAAAGGTTTGTTATGAAAACCCTCACACACCAACCTGGTTGGTGTCATGCTTCATCATCGGGTCCCAGCCGGGTAGCCGAATGCTACCCAGCTGTGCTACAACACCTGTTTACAGTGGAGCAGGTTGTACAGTGTGCATGGCATTTACGTGTTGTGTAGTGTGCACGGTACGGCATGTGTAAAAGTGGTTATTTGGTACATATATGTCTGACACCTCGCTAAGTATTTAGCACCTGATATTTACCACCAGTACTGGCGATATTTATGGAATGCACGTAGTGAGCACCATATATCAACCACCAGTACGAGCAATATCTGTGGAATGAACGTTTTCCTTATCTGTTGTTTTTTGTTATGCTGTTTTCCTTTACAGGTATTCTACATTTTAAGAGGACCTACACACCGTCAGTCCTCGCCGCATAAATAGCGCTCCTTAGCGTGAGTGTTAAAAATGCTGTTCATGTGGTAATTTTTTACCACTCATATTTTCTCACATCACTCACTTTATTTATTTAGAGAGGTCCTGAAGAAAGCCCATATATTTTTTGCTAAGGGCTGAAACATGTCGACCAGAGGATAATAAACAGCTACGCATAGTACTTGTAGCCCCTTTATCCACTATCTTGTCTTTTTAACCATACCCCAGATCACCACGAATAAAGTAACGGGTAGTAATCTGGAGGTATTTTTACATATTTCACTCACTTCATCACACTCACTTACACCTAAAACCTGCTCCACTGTAAACAGGTGTTGTAGCACAGCTGGGTAGCATTCGGCTACCCGGCTGGGACCCGATGATGAAGCATGACACCAACCAGGTTGGTGTGTGAGGGTTTTCATAACAAACCTTTGAGGTGCCAGACATCTTAATGTCAGACAGTCATTTTCCTTGGCCGTCTTCTTTGGTTATATTATTCTACCTAGATGTGTCATGGTACTGTGGGCATGTCGGCCAAGGGTGATGATAGTGGTGACCCTTATATAGAGTTATTATGCAGAAGATGGTAATCCTGCTGTGATACTGAGAATCCTCATGCATAATAAATGTGGCTATATTTAGGAGAAAACCACACGACATTTATGCAACACCTAAAGCTCAGCACCAGAACCGTTATGTAGAAAAATGGTAGGACAAATGTAGGTAAAAGGTCATGCTACTACCTAGGCCTATATTGGGGTACATTGGGGTTCATAACACCGACTCCTCATCCGACTGGACGATATACTAACAAATTCAAAAGAATACCCTTACAAAAAGCATAAAAACATCGTTAAAATGTCAGTGAAAAAATATCTAAAAGCATGTTATATGTAAAAATGCAGAAAAATTTATAAATCCTTTAAATATATAAAAAGCTTTATAAGTCCTCTAAATAGTTCATATACAGTTCGAGTAACTGAGCACTCCTGAAAGCCGTATGGCTCAGTGAGAGTAAGAATGTAAAATTACTTAAAAAAAATATTTGTTATTACATTTTGAATTTCGGTTGTTTTGAAAAAGAGGCCGAATTGTTCCAAGCACACAAAGAGCCAAATGTTTATGTGTCCTGTGTGGGAGACGCAACATCACTGCTGCTTGCTTTCGCAGGCGACTGTCCCTGTAACACCTCACGGATCAGGTCAATAGTGATCTTCTTCAGTTCCCACAGCTGATGCTGAGGAGCCATTTGAAACATCCGAAGCCTGTGTACTTGCAGTAGAGCGGGTGTCCATTACAACAGGAGCTGAAGCATCTCGTGGTCACTCTAAGAATGCCGACATCAACATGGGAATATGCTGAGGACACTGCACTACATGGGCCTTTAATGGGTCGAGCAGTACATCCATGTCTGGAGGTGCAACCAATGTAAGTGTTAGACAGAGGTCCACCACGCATTCTTGTCTGCAGAATAAGCAGCGGAGAACAGGCAAGACACAGTCGATCCAGACTAGTCTGAATGATAGGAACCAATGCTCGCCTAGCTCCAGAAGCCGAGGTGGGCCCAGATGGAGTACCATGCGTTCACGGCAATGCCGCTCCAAGAGCGCTTTTTCCATCTCCTTGGAATTTGAGACGTCCATTGGGTAGCAGGAAAATTAAAATCAGGATATCCACTACCAGTAGCAGGATCAGCGGAAGTCCTCCAAAAAAGCTTCCTAATACGAAGTGTATGAATGCTGAAATCACTCCAAAGACTGCCTGAAAGGTGCTTAACAGTCCAGAACCTATGTTCTTAAATAGGTGTACAATTCCCTTTGTATCAGACATGTTAAAGATATGATGTACCATTTCCCCGAAATGGAGCTGGAAGTTAGTTGGTACTGGTGCCTGTATCTCAGCTGAGGACCTTGCAACCTGAAGATCAAAAGTCTCTCGTGCTGAGGTTAAGGCCACATCCTTTTGAAAAAGCATGGGTTTCAATCGGCTCAGAGAATCAAACCATATAAAGGAAACATTCAATGAAGCCCATAACGGTGCCTCCCTGACTGTGTGGGTCGGTGGAAACAATACTTGCATACAACAAGTAACCCTGGAACTTACTGTGACAAGATATGCGATGCCTGTCAGCATCCCACAACAACCTTGATCATACTGTTCGAGAGCAGCTTGAACACCGGATGAATCACAGCAGATGGGGACCCTTTTAAGTGAGATGATAAGTTTGTGACTGAACCATTACAGGCTCCGTGAAGCATAATATCCTGACAAATTAGAGACTCACTTAATGAAATCCCGCAGTCTGTACCATTGAGAAATACTTCAGTGTTCCCATTCCTGCATCTAAATCTGTACGGTAATTCCCAAGATTCATGGATGTATTCCTTTCCCAATGCTTCATACCTGCCTACTTGATGGTATTCTAGGCAATATTGAAATTGGAATGTTGTTTCTGGAAATGTTATTTGGCCATGAATTAACCACTCTGTGGTCCATGACTCGGCCACGGTGAAAGGAAATTGGTCCAATTTTTCAATGTGCAGCATTGTATATTTTGCATCTCTTTGTGCCATTGTTGTCTGCCTTTCTGTTAAATTATAAGCAGAGAAAAGCAACGTACTGTTGATATATCGCAAGGGCACGTAACCAGAGGGCAATGGTTGTAGCATCCAGCTTAATAATATAATGGATCGGAACTGTGATTGCCCATGCTGTAGAATGGACAGATCCTGTTCCATTATATCTATAACAGAAGATACAGTGTTGCCCAGTGAATAAATCCTGGATGTTAGTGTCTTCATGCCATTGTCGACCACTGCCAAAGCCTTTTCTAGGTTAACTCTGTCAATTTCACACAATCTCTCCGCAGCTTCCTGTTGAGAGATTTTCCAAACTTCGTTGTAAATAGCGTATAAAAAGTGTTCATGATGTGGTTTCCGGGGACCTAGCAAAAATCCCTAAGATCCGTGTCATCTGAGAGTAAGGACAAGTGTTGTTTCACCTGTGACAGTGTCGAGGTTCTTAGCTAATCTAGGCATAACTTCCCAACACTGTAGGATGTCCCCACCTCCGGATGTTCTCGTTGTACATAGCGTTGGTCCAGCCTATAGATACTAAACCCTTCGGTGGTACCCTTGAATCTTGACTGACACCTATTTGTGTCGGTAGGCCAAGCTAGCCATCCCTTCCTATTGAGGTCTGAAGAATTGTATGAAACCTCATGCATGACGTAATCTAGCGTACCCTCACCATGTTCTGTATAGTTTTGCCATCCCTCAAAGTGTGAAGGCGAGGGAATACGAGGTGTGTTCAAGTCCTTGATCTGGCTAACCCAAGACAGGAAGTCTGTTGCACAGTTTCATTCAGGAAGATAATTTGCTGTGGTATGAGGCATGCTCTAAATAATGCCTCAGTTCCCTGAACTTGCCAATCTTTAGTCCCCCAGAAAGATTTTATGCCTAGAGTGTCTTTCCAAAAGTCGAAACCCTGTTCAGACAGTTGGGAAATAAAGGATGCAGAGTATATCTGTTTCGTGTTAGTAAGCATATTTTTCTTTGCAAGTGTAGGTGCAAGCTTATAATAATATGAGCGTGGATCAGAGGTATTGAACCCAGAAAAATAAGCAAACTTCTGTGCAAACGATTGTGAACTACCTGTCGGTGGCGTTGGGCAATGTTCCCATTGGTGGTATGTGAAAACATTATGTGGGATACTTACTTTGGGCAAGAAATGATGACCATAATGTTGGTAACAATACATGGTGTCAAAGTCAGACGTATCATCATACAATTCATTTTTAGAGAATGCAGCAGATTGTTCTAAATCAGACAGCATACTATTTACAGTTTCAAAGTCCCAATCGTCAGAGAATTTACTGGAGGTGATGATATCATTCAAAGAAATTTTAAATACATGTGGTATTTTCAGAAGGTCAGTGGGACCAAATACATCATATGAAACCCTATCCCACACTATTCCCTCAGGAACGGGAACTGCTCTAATGTTCACAAAGGACAGGTATCTTTGTTCACGGTGAGATGATGTATGTGGTTTCAAGACCAAGTTCACATGTTGTACTGCGGAGCGTTCTGGGAGATAATGTCCATTCAGGAGCAAGAAAAAGACAGTCACTAAACCTATCCATAGGACTAGGAACAGTAGACCAATTGCTATCCAGAGCTGTAGCCAGGGTGAAACAAGTAAGTCTTTTTCAACCAAAGGTAGAAATCGTGAAGTTGGTTTTTGCGGGAAACTGTAGCTGGCAGGGACTCAGGTTCACTCGGATCCAGAGAGAAGGTGTCAAAATCAATAAAATAGCCAGATGCAGTTCGATCTATCTTTGGTAGCTCAGCAGGTTTTGTTGAACTGGCAGATGTCTCCTGTAGAAGCATATTGATGTAGATGTCAGTGTTAGGCCGAATTGAGATCTGTGTTTCATTTCTGTTTTGCAGCTGTTCAATTTCAACAGATACGAGTTCCATTTCATTATTGGTAACTCCATTACTTTGTATAGAAGACTCTTCAAATGTTATTAGTCTTTCTGTCTGAGCCTCCTCTATGGTAACAAGAGGAGTTTGATGGCTACCCAGGAGCCCACACGGCCTGCTATTCAGTATCGGCCAAATAGTGTGGTTTTATCATATCAATGGAGACAAATCTCTTTTCTTTCTTGCCGGCAAGAGGCAGAAGAAGTACTGTTCTTTTTTCCTTCGACAGTCATGACAGGTACAGGCGTTCTGTAAGATGGCCCAAATTCTTTCTTGTCCACAATCTTGTCCCTGACCAGTTGTAGGAAGGTAGGATCCTTCTGCATAGCTACCCCCACTTTTTGCCTGGTGCTATGCTGTTTCTGACTAGTCTGACTGGGATCCTGCTAACCAGGACCCCAGTCTCTGTGCTTTCTCCCCTAAATTGGTTATGGTGAGTATTTAGGTACCTCCCAGTTTGGGTACTGGTGTACCCTTCTAAGTCCCTAGTATATGGTACAGAGGTACCCAGGTGTGAGAAGGCGGGTCAGTATATGGTGCTCACTTATGTAAGTGTAGCACCCTGCACTAACCCGGGCGACCCTTATGGTGATTTTAGGAGTTTAGATAACCATAGAAAGCTCTCTAAGTGGTAGCTGTGGAGAGCAATGAATACAACACGGTAAAGGGGGGGGGGTCCTAGGGAATTTTAGAGACCTGCGAGGATAGAATCCCTAACAGTAACAATTCAACACAAGAAATCCTTGGGTCTGGGTAAACAACTATTGATAGAAAAAGAGATGCCAAAAATGATCTCGGGGTACTTCTGAAGGAGTCCTTTAATTAGGACGTAATCCCATCACCCACCGAGGTGGCATGCTTCATCATCTGGGAATCTCCGCGTGACGGGGACCCCTAGCCCCGCCAAGGGCTACAACCCCCTCACTGTGAGGGAGGAGCTCAGGGATGTTTTTATTCCTATACTGTTTAGGATATAGTAAATATTTTAGAAGAGAAGACACTAGACTGGTTAGGTAATGGGTGCAGTGCAAAACAGAAATCGGTTATAATGTGAGGGAAGTGATACTAAAACTAGCTACCGGGAGCGGAAGGAACTTTATTGATTCGTTCCTGGTGCCAGGATTAAAAACAGAGCAAATGCAGTCTGAAATAATAACTGCACGTGGTGGACGCAAACAGGTCTACATGTTTCAGCCTAGAGGACCCTACAAGGTGTCACAGCTTTCGTCAGGACCATCAAATAATTATGCTACTGCGTAGAAAAGTGAATGGTGATGAATAAAGAATATAAATACAAAACCAGTAATCCCACAGTTTTTGTGTTCGATTTACTGGTCGTACCTGTGGAAGACAGAAGCAAAAACAGAAAGCAAAAATGCATACGTCTCTTAAAACAAACAATAGGGAACAATCATATGACCATGTGAGACGCTGTCCTCATCCTTGGTCCCTTACGTGTGAGAAACAAGAAAACAAAGTAAAAAAGTGGCTTACCCGTTATTTACGGATAAGGAACCTCACCTCAACCTGGCCACAGCTGAGGGGAGAGGCGCTGCTCTGAAAAAAGGAAGTTTGCTGTGTTAAAAGAATAATTGTCTATAGTAGTCACTTTGACACATTTCCAACGTTACAAGTTAAAAACCGTTCACAGAGTCAATCAGCATACAGTGTAAGTCAGTTAGTCCACTAGTGGCACTCAGCAAAAATAGTGAGAGGACTCACTGGTAAGATGTATTAGAGATGCGTCCAAACTATACGCTTTGTTATGGCACCAATTGTTGGACTGTGAGTCTATAAGTTATGTAGTAGTAAAATGGGTGCTCATTTGGGAAAGCATTGGTCAGGGGCGTGCACTGAAAAGCACACGACAATAAAAGAGAAAGGACTCTCTTATAAGGTGTATCGGTATTGTATCATAGTAATGTGTATTTGTTGGCAAATATTGGGCAATAGTCTAACATGGAACCACCCTGTGATGGTGGTAGAGGTGCTCATGTTTGAAAAAGCACAACTAGGGAGCACTTGGAAGCACATAACAGCTGATAAACTAATCCAGTGTGTCTGTGTCAAACCGAATGCTGAGGCAAACGTCCTTGGACTGAGAAAACTTGTAAAGAAAAACTACTGGTTAGCATAGTAATCCTACCCAAAGGTTCCTAGGCAAATCTGTTCTTAATACAATACATATGCAAAGTTGCTTATATTCGTGATCATTAGTGTAATGCAGTGCGGCCTTTATAACACACATGTACGAATACAAACGCCAGTATGCAGGCTTGGAAATGGCATTTATGTGAACACCCCCAAAATGGATGTTATCCGCTGCCCGTAAATTAAAATTTAAAGTGCCACACTTCTTTCTTAAATTGCACGATAGCGCAATGTAGTGTGAGTGAGTGATCGATTTGGCAATCTCCACACAGGCGCCCCGATCCCGTTTCCAGCCTGGTGTGGAGAGCGTTGGACATCATGTCCCGCACACGCACGCAGCCTCACAACAAGCTGAACTGCCGGCACAAGGAAACATATAATCAGTATTCAACGGCTATGTGGAGCCGTTTACCTGTCCGTCGGTACCCAGGGCATTCACGGAGCTGGAACCGGAGGTACCCGGCGGTCCTGAATGCCAGGTTTAAATCCTTAGAGCCAGTGCCATGTGATGTAATCGCGTCACGCTCTCGCTAGGAATGCTGGGAGCAGTGATGCATGCTGGGGTGTGTAGTCACAACGGTCTTGAGATCAATGACAGTATAGAGAGCTGTTCTCTGATGTCAAAAATATGTGATAAATTGTGCTTTTCCTTGGAAGTTTGCATACGATGTAGTGTTCTACGTTTTCTACCCGGTGCTCAGTGGCTGTTGACCGAGCACCGTGAGTATATCTCCTTGTAGAGATATCAGATATGGTCGGTTGTTCAGAGCCAGACATTCACCTAGGGTTAAATGTAAGGGCTCCTAATTGTGATTATGCACAATGCCCAAAAGATTCGGATGTAGTATCAATAATGTAGTGAGACATACTATTATGTTTAGAGGATTCATCTGATAAATGAATCGCCACACGAATCTCTATTTATGCTGGGAGGGTTTCTAAAAATAAAAATGTAGTCCATTATATACTCAATATAGTGACAGAGGACCTGAGAGCCACGCGCTCAACTACATTGAAATATTCGGGTTACCAGCTATTATGTTAGCCTGTTACCAAGGGATGAATATTGCTGATAATTGATCGTGGCTACGGAATCTAGCACGGTGTTGTGCTTCTCAAAGGTCACGTAAATGCAAGAAGGAAACCCTTTGTCTCAACAGTCAAACAGGGTCACATAACGCTGTGCTTACATAATAATCCACCAACTAAGTGTGGTAAATAGTAGTAGGTGGTGTGTGTCCTTGTAATTATTTCAGATGGAACAAGACTGCCATTGATTGCACTCTACAAGCATTACTACAGATTACAGTGCAGTCCAGGGAATGTCGTCATTTGGCCCTCTGATGTCACTATGTAGTTTGTGTACCCATCGTTGCTCTTTGACGAATAGATACCTGGCTATGTCAGATACATGGATGGGAATGTAGGGTTGTTCCATCACGGTCCAGGACATTTCCTCTGCTGAGTGGTTCTTCTCAAGAAAGTGATTGGTGAGCTTCATTGACTGTTTCTTGCACCGGATGGTGCTCTTGTGCTCCATGATTCTTGTTTTTATCTTTCGTGTGGCCATGCCCACATACTGAAGACCACAGGGGCATGTCACTAGATAGATTAGCCTCTCATTGTTGCAGTTGGTATGGCGGGATAGTATCCACGGTCTGTCCGTGCCTATGTCGATACTGGTGGTGTTATATCCCGCATAGAGGCCCTTATGTAGATCCGTTCGTACATGCCCTAAAATGGACGTATTCATATTTACCCTAATATGGTCATATTCGTACTTGCCCTATTATGGTCATGGCCGCATATGCCCAATTATGGTCACAACTGTACATGTCCTATTATAGTATGATTCCTTATAAAGGCATACTCTTTCACCTACATTGGTCCCAGCTAGCACACAACGAGCTCTGAGGGCTGAACCTTATCTATCCTGTGGTTTTGAATACAGCAGGGTTCTTCCAAACACAGGCCCACACTGTACTCATTAATTATGCATGGCACTTTAAGAATACACCACCGGCATAATATGTATGTACAAAGTTCACCCCTGACGTCTTCCTCATGTCCAATACAAACCATACTGAGGACCGAGACTCTTCAGGGTATAAATATACCACATCTTGCACCGGGTAGGCAGAGGGAACCGAGACTTCCATTCTGACACACTGACCAGAGACGCTGAAGCTCCGGCATGCAGTCGCCCAAGCTGACAGTGGTCTGACACAACCCGGACGGGGTGTCCAACTCGAGACCAGGACGGGGTCCCACACTTTCTCTATTCAGGTATGGGGGTTCGACTAAATCCTAGGAGGATTCTTGGCTCTTAGCTTCTAAGACCTACACACACATATGCTAGGTACACACAAGTACATCTAGGTAGGCATCGTAGGAGTACGCACATTTTGCATAATGCTTTTTATATTCATGTTTGTATCCATGATTATCGCAATATGGTAGAACTGTTCTATCCCTTTGCTTTTATCGTACTGCTGATAATATATCTCTGCTATTGCCTGCTGGTCTCTGCAGCACATATATTTTACACTAGAATAACAACTGTTCAATAAATACTTATTGAAACGCCCGACTGTTTATTCTGTGTAACTCTTTGAGACAAACCGAATAAGTAAGCACGAGTGACTGAGCGAAAGGTAGTACATTGTTTCCACGATTCTGAGGAATTTGGGTTGTCATGATCTAAGGTTGCCAGAAACGAATCTCTCCCCGATAAGAGGAGACACTAGTGGCACTGCGAGCTAGCTAATGCAAACCAGGCTAACATATACGGTGGGGGTGCACGGAGTCAGTCTGCCACCAAGCCCGCAGTATATGTTATCCAAACGCGCAGGTTCTGCAGGGGTACTATAGGAGCTACACGACATGGCGCCACCAACGTTGGTTTGGTACTTATTTAACAGTAGAATCTGAGTAGTTCAGTCATGCTATTCTCAGAGAACCTGCTCACAAAACCCCAGAGACTTCTGGAGTGGGTGGGCACAAAATCCGCCGCAGCTGAGTAGTACAAGAATACTATTTATTGGCTGTTGGTTATTCAAGCTTGAAGGACATATAGTTCCTACAATTGTGCATTTACACCTTATCTTAAAATTTCCTTAAACACCCTTCTTCCAATTTAAAATGGTGGAAGAAACAAACACAACTGGGAGAGTTGTAACAGACCTCTTCGGTTTAGGAGAAGAAGACCCTGAAGTTGCAATACAAATTGCACCAAATTTCAGGAGGGCAGTCACCATAAAACTTCTAGAACATGGCTTAAGAGCCAGGGGTGGTAAAGTAATTTTCGTGATTGAGGCACAAGAATCAAACAAAACAGAGGTGTTCTATTCATGGGTTACATTCCCAGCAGCAAATGCAATAACAGATGTATTTCACTACTACCTAAGAGAAGAAACACCAGAGGACTATACTCCTTTTGAGAAGATAGAGATTCCACTCACTTACCAGGAGCATAATTACTGGTTTAAAGGCGCCCTACCACACGTACGAGGAAGAGCAAGTTTAGGCCCGCTCGCCACATGGCCCATATTAGCGGCATACACACCGCATCCTGACATTGACACATTGCCACAGCCAGAATTACTCGTACAACACAAAGATTTAATTAAAATCTACAGAAACCTCACACAATTTGTGATGAGGACTTTAACAGTTCAGCCTTCACCAGTTGCAGCACAAGACACTCCAGTCCAGAGTACAGTTAATAAAATAACTCCACAAACATTACACACAATAATGGGCAAAATGCCAGCAGAGCGCGAACAAATCCCATTCTGGATAGCTCAGAAAATAACTCAGCTTGAGGCAGTATTCCCGAATACTACAACCAGTGATAAACACAGAATTCTAACAATCTGCTTGCCCATGGGTCTTACACCACAAGTAGAGGATTGCACCTCTTGGCGTTCAGTCTTTGCTGCCATATATACCAGAACACATGGTATCCCGTCAATAGCAGTAGTACCTGAAGTATTAAAACAGATACAAAATGAGTACGGAGCAGAGCCTGCCCTTAACTTAGGGATGAAGTTGCTAAACAACTTTGAACAGGTCTCAGCCATAATACTAGCTTACATTAAGGGGGAAGCAGCTTCTGTGGCGATCCGCCAACGCCTAAGGGAGTTCGGTCCAGAGGATCAACAACACGAACTACCCAAAATAATTGAAACTGCATATACAGAATTAGGCAGAGGCAGTCTAGGTGGGAAAGCATTAAAACCACAACTGATGGGCAGTCCTGAAAAGGACACTACAAAGCAGACACCTATTTCTTCTAAAAAGAAATGGGAAAATAAAACACAACAAAAATCTTAAGACACCAGATCTCAATCCAGAGGTAGGTCTCCTCAACAGGAGCCCTCTGAAAGGAGGTATAACCTCAGGAATAGGGATAATATTAAGAAACCTGACAGGTATCAGGATAGTGATACTCGTTCCTCTCGTTCCTTTCAGCGTTCATCAAAAAACTCAGAGAGGGAAGGACGATGAAAGGAGCATACAAAGTCCAGAGACACGCAACGCGCTGCGGACTACGCACATAAAAAAGAAGATAAACAAAAATCAAAACCTCAGTTCAAAAAGAAGAAGAAAGCAGGTCTCAAGATCAGACATGCCCAGAATTCTGAGGACACAGCTTCTGAATGGGGAATGGGCTCTGACGATGATAGACAGCGCGGCAGAAGTAACGATAGCTCGCCAGAACCTGAAGGAATTTCTGGTGACAGCGGAGTTGAGTGAGTATATCACGGTGGAAACACCTGATACTCGGGTAAGTGTCCCACATAAGTTACATGAGATAACACTCCGGATGGAGGTGGACAAGCCCAGAAAAGTTAAAGGTCTCTTTTGAAAAAATCTGTCATCTGGTTATGACATTCTATTAGCAGAACAAGACTGGCCGCCTGCATTCATCATGGAGTGCCCTAGGGGAGAAACAATAATTTTTCCAGCCTTTTACGACCTCGTTCCCATTCACCTAAAACATGCATATGCACAGGAGTGGGCGGTTGCCCTAGCTCCAGCATTATACAAAAATCATGCTTGTTGGGATGAGGAGTCAACCCACCACGTGATCCCATTAAAAGTTTCCCCAAATGCTCAAAGGCAATACCCTATAAAGCAGGAAGCTAAAAAACAAGTCAGGGAGATTCTAGATCAACTTGAATATCAGGGGGTTATAGAAAATTGCGCTTCACTTATGAACAATCCTTTGTTCCCCGTAGCCAAACCTGACAACACATATCGTCTAGTTTTAGATTACAGACATTTAAACACTTGCACAAAGACATTTGCAGATCAAAATGCACACAGTGCCGCATTAATGAATAACATTGTGCGGAAAAAATATAAAACAACACTTGATATCTCAAATGGATTTTTCTGCCAAAATATAGCACCTGAAAGCAGGTATCTGACCACATTCAGTGCGTAGGGTCCCAACGGCAAATCTGCCGACTCCCCCAAGGGTATAAAAATAGCCCGGGGTTGTTTTCAGCAAGGGTAACAGAGTTACTCCAAAATTTGGATGAAGAAGCATTATCCTATGTGGATGATATTTATCTGACGGACGATGACTTACCGAGGGACTTGACCAGGGTGAGCACCATTATTATGGGATTCGCCTCTCACGGCTATAAATTTAATTTCAAGAAATCAAAAATTGCCCACCTCAATGTCCTATTTTTGGGATACGAGCTGTCAAGTGAGGGAAAAGCCTGGCAGCTAACTTTTTAGAAAAGCGTGCGCTGCTCCAACCTCCAAAATCATTAAAGAATTTACAATCAATTCTGGGATTCCTAAATTGTGGTCGAACATACATTTTGGATTACGCAGAAAGAGTAAAACCTTTCTACGACTTAATAAAACCTGATTTTTCAGTCAGACAATGGACAGAGGAACACACAAATATTCTGCGTTCCCTACAGGAAGACATGATAGCTTCTAAACATTTACAGACACGTGTAAACGTACGCAACTTGGTGATCCGAGTCATAGCGGGTCAATGCGGGTACACTTATTTAACTTTTAATAAAGGTGAAACAGTACCAATCGCATACAAATCACACCTGTACACAAACGCAGAGATGCGTTTTACTTCAACAGAAAAAATCCTGACAGCATTTCAAACCGCTGTAGCAAGAGAAAGAGCTCTGGCTCAGGGAAAACGCATAATTATCGTAACCCCAGTACCAGCCTTAGAAGCTGTTACAAAAGCTAGCATTTCAAATGCGAAAGCCTTACATCCGAGATGGATACAATGGGCTAATTCTCTTACTGCAACAGATGTTGAATACAGATTTGATCCAAGTTTAAAAACGCAGGCATTCCTGCAATATGAACAAGAATACCCTCTGCCAAATGAAATTTTGCCTCTAGATCAGTATGAATACATTATTTACACTGACGGGTCTGTTCCACCAGCCACAGGGAGTAAGCAAGCTTACAGCGTAGCATGTGCGATTGCTAAAGGTTGCATGCACGATGGCAAGTTCCATCCGAGTTGCACTAAAACGCAATCTCTAGGAGACTGCACGGCTCAGTTGGCAGAACTCAAAGCACTTATACTGGCACTTATAAATACGGATCACGAATTCCCCACACTTATTGTGTGTGATTCCTTTTACTGTGTACAGTCGTACAATGAGTATCTACATAATTGGGAACAAAACGGGTTCAAAGATGCAAAAGGTGGCACAATTAAGAATAAAATGCTTTGGGAACAGGTAGTGGAGTTGAGAAACGAACTACCAAGGGCTCACGTGATACATACACTGAGTCATCAGCGTGATGGCGTTCATGTTGAAGGGAATTCATTGGCTGATGAAGCCGCAAAGGGGGCTGTTCGCACAGCCGCCGTAGCTGCAGTTACTCGTTCAAACACGAGGGTAGACAGCGAGAATATGGTAGCTGTCAATGCTTCATGCAAGGGCAGCACAGCAGTACCTAAAAAATTTCCACTCAAGTACTCCTACAAGTTAGATGCACAAAACATTCCATATGCTCAGATTCCTGGAGTGGGGGATAAAGTAATACCAAATATGGATCGTAGGCTAGGCTTGATTTTAGCGGCACACAAGGGTTTGGGTTCTGCACATACAGGCGTTACAGCGACTATTTCTTTACTGAAACAGCGCTACTGGTGGCCAGGGTTAACAAAGCAGACTAAAGACTATGTCTTGAAATGCGACATCCGTCAGCAGATAAAAGGCTCCACCGTAACACGCCCGGCGCAGACACCATTGCTGAAATCAGACAAACCTCTTGTATGTGTGTATTTGGACCACTACAATCTGATGGGTCCAAGAAATATATCATGGTTGCAGTGGATTCATGCTCTAGATTCCTATGGGTTTGGCCTCAGCGCTCGGCTGACGCTCGAACTGTTATAAAAGATTTGCGAGTCTTTATCGGCACACACGCAGTTGGCACGTTACATTCTGACCGTGGTCCGGCGTTTAGCTCTCGGGCTTACAAAGAGGCCATGGAAGGAATGGGCGTAGCATTACGGTACTCCTCTCCGTACCATCCCGAGGGAAATTCTGTTGTGGAGAGGAAAAACCAAGACTTAAAGCAATCTTTAACAGCTAGGGTATTAGGCAAGGGCAGTAGATGGGTCAATCACCTTTATGGAGTACAGCGCGTGCTCAATAATCAGCCAAGAAGCTCTCTAGGAGGTGTCACTCCTTACGAGGTCCTATTTGGGACGAGAATGTGGGTACCTGATCTTGATTGTGAAGGCACAGTGGCAGATGAAAGACCATTTGATATCCATGATCGCTTGTCTGTTTTACAGGATCTAAATGAATCCAGGACACAACAAAATAACGTGCTCCAGAAACAGGCCGCCACTGAGGAAGTCAAGGCAGTAACGGCAAGACCTATCTGGATCCCAAAACTCGGGGATCTAGTCAGAGAGAAGATTGCTGACAAGAAAGAATTTGGGCCATCCTACAGAAAGCCTGTACCGGTCCTAGCAATCCACGGCACAAGAACTGTACTTCTGCCACCTCTTGCCGGGAAAAAGGAGAAAAGATTCATCTCAATTGACTTAATCAAACCACACTATGTGGCCGATACTAAACAGTAGGCCTCGTGGACTCCACAGTAGCAGACGCCCTCCTCTCGCTACAATCCAAGAAGTTCAAACAGAAAGACTCATCACGTTTGAAGAGCCACCTGTACGGAATGAAGGACTAAGCAACAATGCTATAGAACTCGTTCCACTTCAACAAGAAATTCATCTTCAAAATGAAAATCAACTTAACAACCAAGTTGCAATAAGACCTAATACAGACATCTACGTCAACATGCCTTGTCAAGAGCAAAATCTGATTTCAACAAATCCCGATGCAATTCCAACAATTGATCGAACTGCTTCTGGCTATTTCATGAACTTTGATACGTTTTCCCTGGATCCAAGCGAGCCGGAAACGAAGCCAGCCAAAAAATCACTCCAACAGAAAATAAATGACTTTTTGAACTTTTTTAGAAAGACTTACCTGGTGTCACCTTGGATAGAACTATGGTATATCACTGGGATTTTATTTTTCATTTTCTGGCTAGGTTTAATAATAACTTTTAGTATGCTTATTAATGGATGATACCTCCAGCCAAGCTCCACAGCCCAAAGAGTTAATTTGATTTTAAAACCACACCAGTCTTCACATCGTGAACCAAGAGACTTGTCTTCAGTGAACACTACAGCAGTTCCTATAGCGGACGGTATAGTATGGGACAAGATTGATTATGATATATTAGGTCCGACTGAACTTTTAAAGCTAAAACATGTATTTAAAATTTCTTTAAGTGATATCATTACCTCCAGTGCATATTCTGATGATTGGGACACTGAAACTGTAAATGCTATGATGTCTGATTTAGAAAAAACAGCTGCATTTCCGAACAATGAAATGTTAGAAGGTACTTCAGACTATGATACATTGTAATGTTACCAGCATTTTGGTGATCATTTCTTACACAAGTCTATAACACCTAGAAATGTATTTGAATACCACCAGTGGGAACACTGCCCAACACCTCCAAAAGGAAGTTCACAAGCATTTGCACAGAAATTCACATACTTCTCAGGGTTTAACACATCCGACCCGAAGTCATTTTATTATAAAGTGGCGAAAAATTCAGCTCAGAAAATTATGTTGGCAATCACCAAACATATTTACTCTGCATCCTTTCTGAACCAGTTGTCTAAACAGGGTTTCGACCTATGGAAAGACACAATAGATTACAAATCAATCTGGGGTTCTAGGGACTGGCAAGTCCAGGGAATAGAAGCACTTTTTAGAGCATGCATCATTCCGCAGCAGATTTTATTTCTGAATGAAACTGTGCAACAAACAACCTGTCTTGGATTAGCCAAAGGCAAGGAAATGAACACACCGGGGTTTCCAACACCATCGCAGATGGGTGGGGGGCAGAATTCAACTACACATGGGGTGAGATTAGATGACATTTTCCAGTACAACAGATCAGATCCTGATTGGACAAAATGGCTGGTTTGGCCCATTGACACAAACAAATGTCAACAGAGATTTATGAATACAACCGCAGGGTTTAGTATCCATAGGCCAGACCCACGCTACGTACAAAGACAACACCCAGGGATAGTGACATCGTATAATGTTGGGAAGTTGTGCCTTGATTGGCTAGAGACCTCAACATTGACAGAAGTAAAGCACCACTTGACCCTACTCACACCTGACATGGAGCTTAGAGATTTTCTACTAGGTCCCAAGAAACAACGTCAGAAACGTTTCATATATGCAGGCCTTTATGCCTACTATAATGAAAACTGGAAAATATCCCAACAAGAGGCCGCAGGAAGAATACGGGAAATAGACCGTATTAACTTAGAAAAGGCATTAGCAGTAGTGGATAATGGGTTAACTACTCTGACCTCCAGGATTTACTCCTTAGGCAACATTGTGTCCTCGGTGATCGACATATTAGAACAAGATCTGGCCTTGTTACAACACGGGCAATCTCAGCTACGTTCTATTATGATGCTAAGCTGGACGCTACAAACTTTGCGTGCAGGCTATGTGCCCTGGCGTTTTATAAACACCACGTCTCTGTTCTCAGAAAACAATCTAACTGATAAACAGACAGAAATGGCACAGAGGGGAGCAAAATATACAATGCTGCGTATTGAGAAACTGGAAAGGTTACCATTCACTGTAGCCGAATCACCATCAACAGAATTCATGGCCAAATCACTCTGCCGGTCACTACATTTCAGCTTCAATATTACCTTGAGCAAAGGCAGGCAGGCAAATATGTGAAAATGGGTAAGGGATATATCAAGGAAACTTGGGAGTTACCATATAGATACCGATGCCGGAATGGGGATCGAGAAGTGTATCTGAGTGGTACAAACTGCAAGAACGCTTTAAGCGGTTCTCTCATGTGTCAGGATATTTCTCTACACGGAGCCTGCAGTGGTTCAGTGGTGAACTTATCTTGTCACATGTCAGGGACCCCAGCGGCCATGATCACGCCGGTTTTCCAGCTGCTCTCAAATGGGAGTTACTTAATGTTAAATGATCAAGGTTGTTGTGGGATGCTTCCGGGTGTCGCATATCTAGTGACTGTTAACTCCAGGGTTACTTGCTGTATGCAAGTATTGTTTCCACCACTGAAAACAGTCGGGGAGGCGCCGCTATGGCCTTCGCTGAATGTTTCTTTTATACCGTTTGATACTCTGAGGAGATTGAAAGCCATGCTTTTACAGCAACCCGTGCCCTTAACCTCCGCTCGAGAAACCTATGAACTTCAAGTTGCAAGGACCTCGACCGAGATATAGGCACTCATACGTACAAACTGCTCCATTCATTTTGCAGAAATGGTGGGACGTATCTTTAACATGTTAGATACGAGCGGAACTGTACACCTATTTAAGACCATAGGGTCCTGACTGTTAAGCAGCTTTCAGACAGTCCTCGGAGTAATCCCAAATTTTATACACTCCGTATTGGGAAGCGTATTTGGAGGATTCCCGCTCATCCTGTTCCTAATCGCAGGGATCCTGATTGTAATATTGCTGCTATGCAATGGACGGCCCAATTCCCGAGGGAATGGTGAACACGCACCTGGAGCGCAAATACCGTGAACGCATGGTACAACTTCTGGGCATTTCTTGCCTGCGAGAACTCAATGCCTCCTGGTTTCTATCATTTAGACCAGTCTGGGTAGACTGCATCTTACCTGTGCTTCGATGTCTGTTCTGCAGAGAAGAATGCACGTTGGATCTTTTTCTGACATATCCATCAGATGCGCCTCCGGACACGGCTGCAATGCTGGACCCCATAAAGGCCCACGCTCTGCATTGTCCTCAGCGGATTCCAATTCTGATTAATGCATTCCTGGAGAATCCACAGGTGCCGTTCGCTCCTGCTGGGTTAGGCAACTCTCCAGCAGGCACCCAGGTTACAACTGCCGCACAAGCTGCCGCAGCACCGACTGTTGGCAGTACTACATTCCATCTATGTGCGATTGACGTTCTCTGTGAAGCATTGGATTTGTCATCTACAGCAGACACCGATAATATTGAGCTTCCCAGCCAGGACGCGTCATCTTGAATTGGCTCATCGTGTCCTGGGAAAAAATTCGGCTTCTTCACTCGTTTCAAAATAAACGATCTAAATTTGGAACATTTTTCTTACATTGACACTTTCGCTTGAGAAAAGCATGGCCTTCTCCTGCTTATGGTAATATAACTTCTATAGAGAGACGATATTGACTTTTTAAGTGGCAACTAGAAAAATCTGAATTTGAACATTTAAAAAAAAAACAATTTTAAGCACCTCAAATTTTAACGATTTTTTAGAACCATGTTTTTACTTGCTTTAAAAAAATGTTTTTAAATTGTCCAGATTTTAAGTATGGTCATTTTTATCCAGTTCGGAAGAGGAGTGAGTGTTATATCCCACATAGAGGCCCTTATGTAGATCCGTTCGTACATGCCCTAAAATGGACGTATTCATATTTACCCTAATATGGTCATATTCGTACTTGCCCTATTATGGTCATGGCTGCATATGCTCAATTATGGTCACAACTGTACATGTCCTATTATAGTATGATTCCTTATATAGGCATGCTCTTTCACCTACATTGGTCCCAGCTAGCACACAACGAGCTCTGAGGGCTGAACCCTATCTATCCTGTGGTTTTGAATACAGCAGGGTTCTTCCAAACACAGGCCCACACTGTACTCATTAATTATGCATGGCTCTCTAAGAATACACCACCAGCATAATATGTATGTATAAAGTTCACCCCTGACGTCTTCCTCATGCCCAATACAAACCATACTGAGGACCGAGACTCTTCATGGTATAAATATACCACATCTTGCCCCGGGTAGGCAGAGGGAACCGAGATTTCCATGCTGACACACTGACCAGAGACGCTGAGACTCCTGCATGCAGTCGCCCAATCTGACAGTGGTCTGACACAACCCAGACGGGGTGTCCAACTCGAGACCAGGACGGGGTCCCACACTTTCTCTATTCAGGTATGGGGGATCGACTAAATCCTAGGAGGATTCTTGGCTCTTAGCTTCTAAGACCTACACACACATATGCTAGGTACACACAAGTACATCTAGGTAGGCATCGTAGGAGTACGCACATTTTGCATAATGCTTTTTATATTCATGTATGTATCCATGATTACTGCAATATGGTAGAACTGTTCTATCCCTTTGCTTTTATCGTACTGCTGATAATATATCTCTGCTATTGCCTGCTGGTCTCTGCAGCACATATATTTTACACTAGAATAACAACTGTTCAATAAATACTTATTGAAACGCCCGACTGTTTATTCTGTGTAACTCTCTGAGACAAACCGAATAAGTAAGCACGAGTGACTGAGCGAAAGCTAGTACATTGTTTCCACGATTCTGAGGAATTTGGGTTGTCATGATCTAAGGTTGCCAGAAACTAATCTCTCCCCGATAAGAGGAGACACTAGTGGCACTGCGAGCTAGCTAATGCAAACCAGGCTAACATATACGGTGGGGGTGCACGGAGTCAGTCTGCCACCAAGCCCGCAGTATATGTTATCCAAACGCGCAGGTCCTGCAGGGGTACTATAGGAGCTACACGACAGTGGTGTGTTTTGTCTGTGGGCACACAGCGCACGCGCCAGATGGAAAGTGGCCCTTTATTGCTGGCAATCCCCATAGTGTGTATGTGTAGCACCCTGCACTAACCCAGGCTACCCTTATGGTGATTTTAGGGGTTTAGATAACTATAGAAAACTCCCTAAATGGTAGCTGTGGAGAGCAGCCTTCAGGCTTAGTCTAGGAGGAGTGCAAAGCAGCTCGGTTCACCAGTGTCTAATCCTCTAGTACAGGCTAAATGAAAAAGAACCACACAGTGTACTAATAAAAATAGATATTTATTATTATCACTCACTAATACTTTACGGTATCTCCTACCTGGAGATATACACCATGCACAAAATACTTTGATTATAGAACAGTCAGTAGCACCAATACACAGTGGTCCCCTAGTGAAGACCAGTCCATAAATATGTGACCCTTCCAAGTGGACCCCGAAGATACCCCGTGGAAGACAGAAGATTGTGGAGCCACCCCACCCGTGGATACCCTCGGAATCAGAATACCTACAACCACTGTCACGCACATTCGAGGACTTCAGGACAAGACCGCTGTTGCAGAAGGATGAAAGAGTCTGTTGGAACCCGGACACAGGTTTGTGTCGAACAGTACCTGAAAGCAGAGGGGACAGAGTCTATGCCACTCTGGGACTTCCAGGAGGCACGGAAGACGAAGGCCACTCGAGTTCGATGAACCAGGTCATTTGATGAAGAGACTTCAAATATGGGTACACCGAATCGGTAGCTCTGCCCGCACCACCAGGATGCTGAAGACAACAGAATCCTTTCGTCCAACCAACCGCGTCGGCACGGGTCAGTTATAGCGGGGACAGACTCGTTGACAGAACCTTTCAATGAGTCCAACTCCATTGATGCTAGTCGGTCGTGGTAACCGATGCGGCTACCGGGTGATGAAGCAATGCAGTGACGCGGTGCACAGGGGTTCGGTTGCAGGGCGCTCTAAGAGGGATGCTGACCTCAACTCAATGAGAGGACAACTCAGGCCTCAAAAGGAGTGTAGAACCACCACCTGTGTTGCTGAGCCTTGTGGAGTCCGTTGGAGCCCAGGTTCGGCAGACCGGTCGATCGTGTTGCAGTGCCTGGGGATGCAGTGGAGTGACTCTTTCACTCCAAGGTAGATTCCTTTGGATGTCTTTAGATGTCCAAAGGCCCAGGATGGAACCTGTATGGAGCACGGACACTGATGGAGCAGTGGGTTTGCAGGGCAACGACGGCAGCAGCAGACAGAGTCTTGGTAGTTGCAGTCTCTGTCCCAAAGCAAAGGACGATGCGATCAGTCTGGCACGATCAGCACGACTCGGCCAGGATGTCCAGATGGTCAAAGAAGAAGTGAAGTTGGATCTGAATCAAGTCCCACGATGAATCTAGGGACCCACCCACAGGTAAGCCCTTAAGTACCATAAGGTGAGGGTTGGGACAGTGGGGACGATACTCCCATGTCCTTTGTCTAGTTTCGCAACAGAGCGGGGAGCCAACGGCTCCCTAATCCACTTTGAGCTGTAGTATGCATGGAGGGCACCAAATGCTCCCTAAGTACCCTCAGGTGAGGGTTGGGACAATTCAGGGGTCCCTCCAAGAGGATGGGTCGGACAGTGGGGAGGATACTCCCATGTCCTTTGTCCAGTTTCACACCACAGCGGGGAGCCAACGGCTCCCTAATCCGGTTTGTGCTGGAGTATGCAATGAGGGCACCAAATGCGCCCTGCCAGCAGACTATGTGACGCTGGCCAGTGCCCCAACCCTGGTGTAATACACTAAATCCTGTCTGGGAGGTGGTCACACTTCCCTTTGCAGGATACCTATTGTCCCACTCTCATCTGCCAGGGCTTGGCCCAGCAGCAGGAGGGCAGAATTGTGTCTGGGGTTAGCAGCAGCCCTAGGTTGCTGTCAGGCTCTGTAAGATCGGTCCCGGGAGCATGGAGGGCTCCTCGGAGGGGCCCTACCGTGGATGGAATCATACCTCCAACACCGGATACAGTGTTGGGTTATGATTCCAACATGTTTGATACCAAACATGCCCAGGTTCGTTCCAACCAGCTTAGAGATGGTCATTGCGTAATGACGCATGGCCTCTCTATATCTTAATGGCTGATTCACTTACAAAGCTCGGAGAATGGACTCCCGGGTTTGTAGGGGTGGTCTGCTCATGCAGGGCCACCCTCACACTTGTAATGAGCACCATGCCTTTGGGACTGAAAAGCCTGCTAGAGGGGTGACTTATAGGTTCCAAGTGCAGTGACACTAGATATAAGGAAACATATATCTTTCGTGAGAGGGGCACGCACCAATTTACACAGGCTGCAATGGCAGGCCTGTAGTTATAGTTTGGAGGATCCCTTGTGGGTGGCTTAATACATGCTGCAGCCCACAGGGGACCCCTAGAGTACACATCCCCTAGGTCCCTCAGTACCATATACTAGGGACTTACAAGAATGCCCCAGTAGCCAAATAGGAATGTCCCAGTTACACACCATTGCCAATTTAAGGAGGAAGCACAGTGATTGGGGTACTGATCAGCAGGATCCCAGTCAACTAGTCAGAAAACAGTTATGACACCAGCAAAAAGTGGGGGTAACCATGAAAGCAGATCCTACTCTCCTACACACACCGCCCCAAACATAAGGAGATGTGGCTAACCTTGCCCAGTTGAGTCTTCATGTTCTAAGTGGAAATATCTGGAGAGACCTTCTGCGTTGGCATGGTTACTCCCAGGTCTATGTTCCACTGTATAGTCCATCCCCTGTAGGGAAATGGACCACCTCAAAAGTTTGGGGTTTTTACCCTTCATCTGTTTAAGCCACAGGAAGGGCTTATGGTCTGCCTGAACAATGAAGTGAGTGCCAAACAGGAATGGGCTCAACTTCTTCAGGGCCCAGATCACAGCAAAGGCCTCCCTCTCTGTAGCTGACCAAAGTTTCTCCCTGGGGTCAACCTTTTGCTTCTAATAGCTACTGGTTGGTCCTGGCCCTCTGCATTGAGTTGAGATAACACAGCTCCTACCTCTATCTCAGAGGCATCTGTCTGGACAATGAAGGTTTTAGAGTAATCAGGACTCTGCAGGACGGGAGCCGTGCACATGGACTGCTTCAGGTCATCTAATGCCTTTTGACAGCTTGCTGTCCACAGAACCTTCTTGGGCATTCTCTTGGAGGTGAGATCATTAAGAGGAGTCACAATGGACCAATACCCCTTAACAAATCCTCTGTAGTACCCAGTCAGGCCCAAGAAAGCTCTGACCTGAGTCTGGGTAGTGGGAGCATCCAGTCCATGATGGTCTGGATTTTGCTCTCCAATGGTTGAACCTGGCCTCCCCCTACCAGGTGGCCCAAGTACACAACCTTACTCTGCCCTATCTGGCACTTAGTGGCTTGTTAGTGAGGCCTGCCTTCTGCAGGGCCCCCAGAGCATTCCTGAGGTGGACCAGGTGGTCCTCCCAGGTGGAGCCAAAGAGAGCAATATCGTCAAGATACGCTGCACTGTAAGCTTCCAGACCTGTGAGGACTTTGCTCACCAACCTCTGAAATGTGGCTGGTGCATTCTGCAAAGCAAAGGGCATCACAGTAAACTGATAATGCCCACTGGGGGTTGAGAAAGCTGTTTTTGGCTTGGGATTCGCAGAGAGTCTGATCTGCTAATAGCCAGCAGTCAGGTCAAATGTACTCAAGAACTTGGCTGAGGCCAAGGTGTCTATGAGTTCATCTGCCCTTGGAATTGGATGGGCATCAGTCCTAGTGACTGCATTGAGGCCCCTGTAGTCCATGCAAAACCTCATCTCTTTCTTGCCATCTGTGGTGTGTGTTTTTTGCACCACAACTACTGGGCTAGCCCAAGGGTTATCTGAAGGTTCAATGGCCCTCAATTCCAATAATTTCTGGACCTCAGTGCTGATGCAGTCTCTGACATGGTCAGGCTGTCTGTAAATTTTGTTCTTCACAGGCAGACTATCACTAGTGTCCACTTCATGGGTATGCCAGGTGGCTTGACTGGGTGTCAGAGAGAACATGCCCTTAAACTGACTGAGGACTTTCCTGCAATCAGCTTGTTGCTGGGCAGTGAGGCTGCTGGCCAAGGCTACTCCTTCCACTGACCCATCAACAGGGTTCTGAGAGAGGAGATCAGGGAGAGGGTCACTCTCTTATTCCTGTCCCTCGTCAGTGGCCATAAGCAAATCCATGTCTGCCCTGTCCACAAAAGGCTTCAGGCGGTTCACATGGAGTACTCTTTGGGGACTCCTGGGAGTGCCAAGGTCCACCAAGTAGGTGACCTCACCTTTCTGTTCAAGGATGATGTGGGTGCCACTCCATTTGTCTTGGAGAGCTGCTGGGGACACAGGGTCCAACACCCACACTTTCTTTCCTGGCTGGTAAACAGTCAGCACAGCCTTTTGGTCATGCCAGGTTTTCTGTAGTTCCTGACTAGCCTCAAGGTTTTTACTGCCCTTCTTCATGTACTCGGCCATGTGAGAACGCAGGCCAAGGCCATAGTTCACAATGTCTTGCTTAGGGGGTTTGAGAGGCTGCTCCCATCCTTCCTTCACCAGACATAAGGGACCCCTAACTGGATGACCAAACAAAAGTTCAAAAGGGCGGTAGCCAACTCCCTTTTGTGGGACCTCTCTGTAGGCAAAGAGAAGGCAGGGTAACAAGACATCCCATTTTTGCCAAAGCTTTTCTGGGAGTCCCATGATCAAACCCTTAGGGTCTTGTTGAATCTCTCATCAAGCCCATTGCACTGTGGATGGTAGTGTGTGGTAAACGTATAGTTTGCTCAACCGTCTTTCCGAATTGCAGTGATGTAGCTTGACATGAAGTTGGTACCTCTGTCAGCTAGAACCTCCTTAGGGAAGCCCACCCTGGAAAAGATCCCCAGGAGGTCCCTCGCCACCACAAGAGCTGTAGTGGTCCTCAGGGGGATGGCCTCTGGGTACCTAGTGGCATGGTCTACCACCACTAGTATATAACTGTGCTCAGAAGCTGTAGGAGGGTTTAAGGGACCAACAATATCTATCCCTACCCTCTCAAAGGGAACCCCAAACACTGGAAGTGGGATTAAGGGGGCCTTTGTAGTGCCACCTGACCTTCCACTGGCTTAGCAGGTAACACAGGAGCGACAAAACTCCTTGGTATCTTCAGACAACTGTGGCCAGTGAAAGCGAGGTACACGCCTGTCCCAAGTCTTGCTTTGCCCAAGGTGTCCTACAAGGGGAATGTTGTGTGCTAGGGACAGAAGGAAGCCCCTGAACTTCTGAGGCATGACCAACCTCCTGGTGGCACCAGGTTTGGGGTCCTTGCTCTCAGAGTACAAGAGCTCATCTTCCCAGTAAACCCTATGGGATCCACTGACATCCCCTTTTTCCTCAGCAGCAGCCTGCTGTCTGAGTTGTTCAAGAGAGGGGCAGGATTTCTGCTCCAGACTCAGTTCTGCTCTGGAAGGCCCCCTCTGCCCCCAAGAACTCTGCCTGGTCAGGCCCAGGTTCCTCTGGGACAGTTCCTTCATAGGGACTGAGATCCTCTCCCTCAGGAGACTGATCTTCGCTGGGAGTTTGGGAGGAGGATTATTCCTTACCCTTCCTGCTCCTCCTCTTGGGAGCAACCTAGTCCATTTTTCCAGGATCCAGTGCCCCTTTAGTGCTAAGCTGTTTGGCCTGAGCCCTGGTGACAGCAAACACACTGGCAGAGATGCCCATCATCTCTGCATGAGTCCTGAACTCCACTTCAGACCAAGCTGAAGTCTCTAAATCATTGCCCAACAGACAATCCACAGGTAGGTCTGGAGAAACTACAACTCTTTTAGGGCCAGTTACCCCTCCCCAGCTGAGGTTCACAACGTCCAAGGAATGGGTAGTCCTGACGTTGCTAGCGTTGGTGACTTGGTACTGCTGACCAAGTATTATCTGTTCAGGTGACACAAGTTTCTCTGTCACCATTGTGACACTGGCACCTGTGTCCCTGTAGGCCATAGCCTTGTTTCCATTAATTAAAGGCTGTTGTCTGTACTTGCCCAAGTTAGTGGAACTTACCAGTAAGGTGGCAAAATCTATGCCACCATCACAGACAAGAACAGCCTGAGCAGGAGTTCTGACCAGACCAGAACCCTCCTCAGAGCCCAAAGTTAACCCTACTAATCCCTTTGGGGCAGTACTACCACTTGTACTGGAACTAGGGGGCACAGTTGCCTTAGGGGCAGTGGTAGTATCTTCCTTGGCTTTAGGACAATCAGCATCTTTTGTCCAGTGAGTCTTCACCTCACAAAAGTAGCACCAAGGCTTATTCTTGCCCTTTTTGAGGTTTGGGACCCACCCTCAGATGCAGGTTTGGGGGGGCCTGTAGAAGACTCTTTCTTGTCTTTGTTTTTGTCCACACCCTTGTCTTGGGATTTATAAGAATCTGACTTCTTCTGGTCATCTCCATCACCAAGGTTTCTTTGCTTAACCCTAGTACGGACCCATTTGTCTGCCTTCATTCTCAATTCTTGGGGAGAGGTCAGATCCGAATATACTAGATACTGGTGTAAAAGTTGATTCTGACAATTATTAAGGATGTGCTCCCTCATGATCAAATTATATAGTCCCTCATAGTACTGTACCTTGCTTCCATGAAGCCAGCCCTCCAGAGCCTTAATAGCACAATCTACAAAATCAACCCAGTCTTGAGTACCTGCTTTCTGGGTATCTCTGAACTTAATCCTGTATTGTTCAGTGGTTAAGCCAAACCCATCAATAAGAGCAGTCTTCAAGACAGTGTAATTGTCAGCATCCTCCTCTCTAACAGTGAGGAGATTGTCTCTTCCTTTGTTAGCAAAGGAGAGCCACAGGATAGCTGCCCACTGCCCTTGAGGGACCTTCTGTACTTTACATGCCCTCTCTAAGGCAGTGATTCATTTATGGATGGCATCCCACACCTGGTAAGGAGGGACTTTCCTGCTCAGGTGTCAAAGGAGGATTCTCAGCTTCTAGGGATGCTGAGGCTGTCACCATGGGACTCTAGTCCCAGCTTTTACCTAACCTTCTGTACTTCCAAGGCCTCTTTATCCAGGGCCAACTGGTCTTGCCCAAGCTTGAGTCTCAAGGTCAGGAGCTTGACCCTTTGGTATTCCCTATTGTTAGAAATGGGATTTCTGGTTGGCTAGGGCATGCGCATAAGCCAGGCAGAAACCGACACTCTAGTCAGGGCAAAGGGAGTTACACACCGAAGATAACCCCTGCTCACCCCCTTGGTAGCTTGGCAGAGCAGTCAGGCTTATCCCAGAGGCAATTTGTAAAGCATTTGCGCAACACACTCAGACAGCAGCGACACACTAGGCACACCACAAAAGAAACTCCACACAAGGTTATATAAAAATAGCCTTTGTATTACTCATAAAACACATTAGAATGCAATCACATATGTACACTGTGCCACCTGGCACTAGGTATTACTTTACAGGGGATTATATACATTACAGGGCCAATCGGGCCACTGTCATAACCATTATAATTAGGCTGTCCGGTTTTAGGTTTAAACCTATAATAACTGATAAAACCCCACCAGAAGGGAAATAGCCCTCACCAGTGTAAACATATAAACATTGAAAAACCCCCTGCAAAACCACAAACTAAATGCCATTCAAAGAAAGGAAAAGGAGAGTGAAAGAGTCATTTTTATTTGTTCCTGAAGAGGCCAATACAATGTAACTTTGTTGTATAAGGTAGCAGTAAGAAAGACTGGGCTAACATTATTCTGCTTGAGCTTTGTTGTTTAGGGATGTCACTAAAATATTGTTTCTTATTCCTTTTTTCAGTTTTGTGGTCTTTGGTCTAAAGATACAGGGGTTAGAAGCATGTTTTAGGTGTTGTTTATTTATTTTATAAACTGTATAGAATCAGGAAATAACAAAATCATATTTGATTTTTTGGTTACATTTGAGTCTTTCACTGATAGGAAAAATGTAGGTTTCATAAGAATCTTTCCCAATATGTACCATCACATTTACCCACAGAGAATGGGTAAAAACCCTTGATGCATCAGCCCTCTTTTCTAGTGAGTCAGTATTGATAGTAGGGGAATTGCCAAACACCTCAGGCTTTAAACATTCAATGCAAGGCAAAGTGACAGGTACATGTGAAAAGAGTGCAGTCACAAAGCATCTGAGATAGTGCTGAAAACATGACACCAGACTTTTGGAAAACATGGAACGCAGCGTCACTTGAAATGCTGCTACAAAAAGTTCTTACCAAGTTCAACAAAGATTGGAGTGATTTTGTTTGTATTTGTAGTGATTCAGCTACGCATATGAAACGTTGTGTGATGACCTGTCAAAATCGATACCTGAGCTGAAGTGCTTCCCTGTAAGAGATCCTTGACAATTGTTAGATGGTACGCTGAAAGTATCTTTACAATCTTTAGAGTTAATGAAGAATGTTATTGAATTTTTAGTCCACTCTGGTGCACTGTTTTGTTATGCACGGAAACTAAAAAGCAAATATTTCTCATTTTGTGCTTTGTGTGGCATCAAAGAAAGTCATCCCAACTGTGTCACTTAGCTGGTGGTTCTCAGTCCTAGAGGCCATGAATGCTATATTATCCATGTGGCAACCGTTTACAGAAATTTTGCTGAGTGATGATGCCAAAGGCAAGAAATATGAGGATCTTTGGTCACATAATGATAGTGATTTGGAAAAAAGTACACTCTACTGCATTCTTAGATTTTTACAGGAAAGCATGACTGATGTAGTGGACATAATAAAAAAAACTAGAGTCTGAAAACACCCTTGTCTACCAAGTGTTCAGCATAATTGGTGTAGATGTGTAACATCTCCTTGAGAGTAGGCTGGGCGAGACTTTTAGTGACTTTGACACTGCAACATATTCCATGTTAGAATGCTTGCCACTTGATAAGCAAAGAAATGTTGAGGAGCAATTCAGGAACTTTTATTTTACAATGTATGAGAAATAGGCCTTTACCAACCATGGCATTTAAAGTCAATGAAGCCTTACTGTGGTACTCGGCGCAAGTTATAGATCCCTTCCGTAAAGGAAATTTTCTCCAGAGTTTCAAAAGTGCAGCCTCATTTATGACTGCTTCAATAACTCTGAGGGCATATGCGCCCAGTTCAACGCATGTGTTGCAGAACTTGTTGCAGAGAGTCACAATCTACAGGTGCATGGAAAGCTATGTCAGTGGCCAGAGTTAGCAAATTGTATACTGGCTATTTTGGCGTTGATTGTCTCAAGTGCCAATGTTGAGAGGGCCTTTTCACAGATAAAAGTTTACATGGGAAGGAAAGAGCGAGTGTGCATGACCAAAGACTCACTGAAGAAGTATTGTATGGTGTACTACGATAAGTTTGATTTGTAAAAATGTATTTGTACCTCATTTACACTGTACGTACACTGTCTATATACCATGCACTATCAGTGAAGAAAGCAAGCCATAATAAAAGCAAAAAGTTCCATAAACACCGGAAAAACACTGTTTCTGTTGTTTTTAATGGCGCGGAAATGTGTAACCACTGATAACCACTGTTTTTTAAGGTATTGAAATCACTGAAAAAACCCCACCAGAATTTACCAAAAATAGAAACTGAAAACAGGAAAGCCTAATTAAAATGCAGTTAGCAAAGCAACCAGTAACTACTGGCAAAAGTACACTCAGCATAAACATATTAGGCAAACATCCTAATTAGCAGTGAACGTCCACCCGCCTGGCACACCAGGACTTCCTGGGGAGCACTTATGCCCCCCCAAAGGTAACACATAACTCATGTGTTGCGTGACAGTCTGCCTGGTGCTGATCTCCTGACCCCTGTACACCTGACAGTGCGCGTAGATCCCCCAGGACAGAAGTGGTGTCACCATGGTCACTCCTAGGAGGCTCAACCCTTATGGCTGGGCCCTGACCCACTGGTTCTCCCACTGGGGTCTCTGTCCTCCTCTCACCCCTCCATCTGGACTTCTGCAGCCTCCACTTAGGAGTGGCACCGCCAGACACCAGAACTGATGGAGCTCCGCTTACAGACGCTCCAAGTTCTCCTGACACTAGGAGATCCCCCTCAACGGATGGCCTACTAGTACAGCCTAGGCTCCCCACCTGGTGTTCCCTTAGGGAACCCTCCAGGCCCTGAGACTGGGTTTCGGGCACCTTGGGACAAAGCCCACTCTCATTCCTTCTCCGCTGAGACAGGACGTGAGCCCCTACACCCCTCCCACTGCACCGGGACCTATCTGGGCTACTAAGAACCTTTCCCACCACCCTGGGCTGGGAGATACCTGAGCCACTCCTCTTAGGGTCACTCCCCAATGCCTCTTCAGACCCTCTGGCACTCACCCAGAGGTCTGCCTCCCGTGCAAGCTCCCTGGGATCAGAGAACTCACACTCCAACAGGTGTTGGCATAACTCTGGAAAACAACGGAACATGTGCTCTCTGACAATCAGATTGAACAGCCTTTCAAAATTGTTTGCTGTGCTACCCATCACCCAACCTTCCAGTGCATCACAACACTCATCCACAAGCTCCCCCCAAGACTGGTGAGACAGTTTCCTACTGCCCCTGAACCTCAACCTATACCCTTCAGGTGTGACACTCTCTTCCTGGGAACTAGGAACCACGCTCTGGGACATGGGAGTGGGAATTCCTACACTGGACTCACTTCTGCTGCCACCACTGGACCCCACCCTCACTGGTGAATCCAGACCACTAAAACTACACTCAGGGGACATATCCTCACAAGTTAGTTTTTCTCTGGCGAAGGCCCTCTCTGCCTCCGTCATCCTCTGCTGCGCTAAGACCCTTTCAGTCTATAGCTTTTTCTCCTCAAGGACCAACTCCTTGAGTCTCAACTCCTGAGCCAATAAGGCCTTTTTCTCTTCTAAGGCTCTCTGGGCCTCTCTGTGCCCCGCATCCAGCTGCGCTAGCCCCATGGCATGCTCCAATTTGAGCCTCTCTTCCCTCTCCTTCTGCCTGTCCACCAACTCCTCTGGGGACCATGAAAGGGATTGGGCACTTCCCCTGGCACTAGACCCAGCAAGGGACTCCCTCTCTACGGGGTCCTCACTATCTACTGGCATCCCTGCCCTGTCATTTTCTCCCTTCTGTGCAGACTCTTCAGGGCCACCCTCAGACCCACCACCCTCTTGGCATGCGGACAGGGCACTCTTCCCCTCATAGTACTCACGTCTCCATTCATCCTCTTGCCATTGGAGCAGGACTTTCTGGAGGCTTAGCTGGGTGTCTGACCCACTCACTGCTATGTCTCTCTCCTCACAGAACTCCCTCAACTCCAACATACTGTATTTGAACAGATCACCTACAATAAAGGCAGATTACATTTTTGGCAAGGCACTAAGACACAAGTGCAACACAGGAGACCTAGGCATAAGAGCTGCAACAGGAGTACACAATAAAAATGACTTTTGCAAGGAGAAATAATAAAATCAGGAGAAATCCCCAAACATGTGATTGTCTAAAATGCAGAGGTTTGTAGTGCAACCATGCGTCACTGTGGTATTACGCAAACGCAAGTCCTATCCTCACCGCTGTCAACCAATGTTAGAAATGGGATTTCTGGTTGGCTAGGGCATGCGCCTAAGCCAGGCAGAAACCACCACTCTAGTCAGGGCAAGGGAGTTACACACCAAAAATAACCATAGCTCATCCCCTTGGTAGCTTGGCAGATCAGTCAGGCTTATCCCAGAGGCAATGTGTAAAGCATTTGCGCAACACACTCACACAGCAGCAACACACTAGGCACACCACAAAAGAAACTCCACAAAAGGTTATATGAAAATAGCCTTTGTATTACTCATAAAACACATTAGAACGCAATCACATATGTACACTGTGCCACCTGGCACTAGGTATTACTTTACAGGTGATTATATACATTACAGGGCCAATCGGGCCACTGTCATAACTATTATAATGCACACTTAGCAAAGCAACCAGTAACTACTGGCAATAGTACACTCAGCATAAACATATTAGGCAAACATTCTAATTAGCAGTGAACGTCCTAACCTCATTCCTTAGGTGCACACTTTATCATCACTTCATGCCTACAGGGCAACAGGTACACATCACTTGCACATTAGCCCCCAGGCTTCCTATAGCACCTCAGGGCATAAACTGCACCCAGTGGCACACCATTACATCAGGCGGATCTGGCAATACTACCCCTTCGTACTATGTATATAGCACAGTAGCCTACAAATGACAGAAGCCTATTCCCCTGGTCATGAGGCAAGCAAGACTCCACCCTAGCTCCCCAGGTGCAGCCAGAACATATGTGGCAACTCTGAATCCGAGGCCCCTACTGGGCTCGCCCCGTGATGCCACTCCCAAAATGCCCCCAACATCTGATCAGCACGCAGCTGCCTGCAACCATGCGGCACAGCTGCGATGGTGTAAACAGATGAGGGAATTACTTTGGTGCTAGGACAGCACTTGAGTGACGACATCCAATGGCCCCTCGGGGCCGGAAAACAACATTGCTGCCCGCTCCCTTGAAAGGGGCACCCCCGAGACTCACCACTACCGCAGGGGAGCTCCTCACTGGGCTTCGGGGCAGGAGACGCCCCTATTCTCCATTTAGCTCCAGGCACCCCCTCGCACCGGGGATTCCTTTCGGCATTGCTAGGCGGGGCTAACGACGCTGTGCCTAAGTCGACTCTTCCTAAGGTTGCCTGGCAACAGACAGGACTCCGGGTGACCGCGTTGGCTTCTTCCTGCACTACAGCTTCTCTTCCCGGCGCGGTTTACTCCTCTGTACCTGCCGCATGTGAAGACTCCAGTCGGGCCTCTCCTCACGCCGCCACACTCCGGGTGCACAGCTCCTGCGAGCCCTCACGAGGCTCCTTCTTTAGGTGCAGGCATGCAAGGCTTCTCCTCCTCCTCTAGGCATCTCTTCTACTGGGCCACCCGATCCTCTTTGGGCAGCAAATCCCCGGTAGGTCCGGGCCGTCCGCCTTGGCTCTCAGGACAGAGGAGGCCCACGACCATGCGAGGGAACTCTTCAGTTGCTGGGACGCGGAGCGAAGTCTCCGTCGGCCCCGGTGTATTCGGCTTCTTCCCTGAATGCGGCCCCGCCCAGAACCAGGCTAAGGGAACAAGCGGGGCTCTCCTCCTTACTGGAGCCCCGCCCCCAGTCAGGCATCCCCTGCCTGACTTCCGGTGCTCCTCACGGCCCGGGGACACGGAGCGAAGTCTCCGCCGGGCCCCGAATCTCCTGGCAGTGTTCCTGGCAATCTTCCTGGCCCTTGGAAACCAGAGCTCACCAGGCGCTCTCCTCTCTATGGCTCTCCCATCTCGGGCAGAATCCTCCAGTACGACGGGCCGAAACACACATGGCCTCGTTCCTCACCCACGCAGTGATTAGGGAGGGGGTAGACCACACAGCGCTCGCCACACGCTGCAACAGATGGGCAAGTGCAGAGTCCAAAGCGCCCACCACACACTGGGCCAACGTCACCCAGAGCCCGCCACACAGCCCTAGGAATGGCTGGGGGCCCCAAGCGGGGGAGCAGGCTCAGTCCAGCACAACTGCAAGGTCCAGATGGCGGTCCCCTGGCAGCCCATCGATCCCCCTGGTCCCACGCAGTCTCCTCCGGCTCCAAGTAAGCACCAACCATGGGGTCACAGTCCCAATACTTATACCACTTAGGGGCAGATTTACAAGCCCCTTGCGCCACTTTTGCGTCACTTTTTCCATGTTAAAAGTGACGCAAAAGTGGCGCAAGGGGCTTGTAAATATGCCCCTTAGTGCCTTTGTTCTCCCCCTGCCACAGGGCTCTTCCCCTGGTCCAAACAAGTTCTGGGGCTACCTACACATGTGCACAACAGCCTCCTTTGTCAGTGTAGGTCCTAGCCCCAGACTCACCACAGGGGGGGGAGCCAGCATTGTGGAAGGCAGGCACAGTCCCATTCAGTCCCAGGTGCTACTCCTCCCACCACTCCAAATGCAGTTTGGCCTATTCAGCCTAGTGCTGACTCACCCAGCCCCTGTCACTCCAGAGCCAGACATGCAATACACATCAGGCGGGCACAAAGACACATAGAACACAGAAATGCCCACTTCTAAAAGTGGCATTTCTAAAATAGTGATGATAAATCTGCGCATACCATTACGCAGCATTTATGACCACTATTCCAAACACACCAAACTTGGCCACTCTACTCCTCTCATATCAGGAATTACCACTGACACACTTATCAGGGAATCCCCAATGCATTCCTATGAGAGGGCAGCCTCACAGCAGTGAGAAACCAAAATGGCTGTTTGTCACTACCAGGACATGCCACACAATTAAGGCACATGTCCTACCTTTACCTACATTGCACCCTGCCCATAGGGCTAGCTAGGGCCTACCTTAGGGGTGACTGATATGTAGTAAAAGGGAGTCACAGACGTGGCACCCACTTTATGTGCCACGTCACAGCGGCAGTAAACTGCGCGCGCAGGCCCTGCAATGGCAGAGGCCTGAGACAGGTTTGAAAGGCTACTTTGGTGGGTGGCGCAAGCAGTGCTGCAAGCCCACCAGTAGCATTTAATTTACTGGCCCTGGGTATCTGAGATACCACATTTACAAGGGACTGATATGTAAATTAAATTAGCCAAACAGGTGTAGACCAATCTTACCATGTTTCACCATAGAGAGCACATGCACTTTACACTGGACAGCAGTGATAAAGTGTCCAGAGTCCTAAAACTACCAACACCAGGTCAGAAAAAACACCAGGAGGAAGGCAAAAAGTTCAGGAGTGACCCTGCCAAAAAGGGCCAAGTCCAACACCTATCTAAAGAGCTATCCCTCTTGTCAGAGACGGAGGTACCTACCGAAGTAATAGAAGCCATGAACTCTGCTGAGGAAGACCTAGCCCTCCTCTGCCTACCCTGTACCCTCCCAGGTGGAATAAAGGGGGACCTATTTCTAGGGACACCCTCTGTGCCATCTGCACTATCCTCTGGGGGATCAGAGCTCCCCAGGGGGGAGTCATTAGACTCCTCCTGGTTAGGGTCAGACTCGAGGTCAAGGAGGGGGGCCCCTCCTGTCTTCTCATCGCCCCTTGCCCACTCACTCGGTCATGCTCTTCTGACCCACCAGCTTTCTGCAGCAGCACCTCTAAGAGGCGCTGATTGCTAGGGCTTTTCCCTGTCTTAAGTTTTCTAGAGGAACACAAGGCTCTCAGCTCCTGGAACATGAAGCCACTGTATCTAGAAGGCAGAGAGCCACTGGCATCTCCTACTGAAGACGTACTAGGTGTAGTGAGGTGTTGCACCTACCTAACCTAGTGGGAACTAAACTTAATAAGATTGAGGAAAGGGTGTGCTAGGCCCTTGACAACCAGTCTGCAAAGTTCAGTAGAACTTACCTGTCTATAGTATTATATGTGCCTAAATATTAGTGACGGTTTTTCAATTAGACCACACTCAGATTTGCTGGTAAACCAGTGCAAGCTTGAATCCTAACCGCTGCACACCAATGTGAGAAGCCGGGTCAGTATATGGTGCTCACTTATGTAAGTGTAGCACCCTGCACTAACCCGGGCTACCCTTATGGTGATTTTAGGGGTTTAGATAACTATAGAAAGCTCCCTAAGTGGTAGCTGTGGAGAGCAGCCTTCAGGCTTAGTCTAGGAGGAGTGCAAAGCAACTTGGTTTACCAGTGTCTAATCCTCTAGTATAGGCTAAATGAAAAAGAACCACACAGTGTACTAATAAAAATTGATATTGATTATGATCACTCACTAGTACTTTACGGTATCTCCTACCCGGAGATATACACCATGCACAAAATACTTTGATTATAGAACAGTCAGTAGCAGCAATACACAGTGGTCCCCAAGGGGAGACCAGACCATAAATATGTGACTCTTCCCAGTGGACCCCGAAGATGCCCTGTGGAAGACAGAAGGTTGAGGAGCCATCCCACCCGCGGATACCCTCGGAATCAGGATACTCACAACCACTGTCGAGCACAATCGAGGACTTCAGGACGAGACCGCTGTTACAGAAGGATGAAAGAGTCTGTTGGAACCCGGACACGGGTTTGTGTGGAACAGTACCTGAAAGCAGAGGGGACAGAGTCTATGCCACTCCGGGACATCCAGGAGGCACGGAAGACGAAGGCCACTCAAGTTCAATGAGCCAGGTCAGTTGATTAAGAGGCTTCAAGTACGGGTGCACCGAATTGGTAGCTCTGTCCGAGCCACCGGGATGCTGAAGACAACAGAATCCGTCCGTCCAACCAACCGGGTTGGCATGGGTCAGTTATAGCAGGGACAGCGTCATCGACAGAACCTTCCGATGAGTCCGACTCCTTTGATACATGTCGGTCGCGGTAACCGATGCGGTTACCGGGTGATGAAGCAAGCAGGCACATGGTGCACAGGGGTTCAGTTGCAGGGCACTCTATGAGGGATGCTGACGTCAACTCAATGAGAGGACAACTCAGGCCTCGTTTTTCTACCCTCTTTTATCTTTCACCTTTCTGCACTTTTCTGCATCTCTGCTCTTTTGTGCCTTATTATTGCTTATTTTCCCTTTTTTCTTTATCCCTTATTTCCTCCCTTTACCTTTCCCCGCCGCTGCTGCCCCCGCGGCCCCTCCCCCCCAGCGCGACCGGCCCAATCCAGTTCCCCTCCCCGCTCCCGCCTCCCAGCTGTCCAGCCCTCCCCGACCCCTACTTAATGGCGGCCACTGTGGGGACAGGCGAGCAAGACCACTGACTCATTGTCAGTGAAATTGCTCTCCCACCCTCGCAGCTCCACCATTAAGTGAGGCATGCCCCTGCACTCTCGAGTGTTGGTGATCGAGGCCCTCCTCCACCCACAAGTTTCCCTGCGCCTCATCCCTGGTGGTCCAGTGGACCTCTGTCTCCTTCCTCTCACTCTGCTCTTTCACTCGTTTTCACTTATTTTTCTACCCTCTTTTATCTTTCACCTTTCTGCACTTTTCTGCATCTCTGCTGTTTTATGCCTTATTTCTGCTTATTTTCCCTTTTTTCTTTATCCCTTATTTCCTCCCTCTACCTTTCCCCGCCGCTGCTGCCCCCGCGGCCCCTCCCCCCCAGCGCGACCGGCCCAATCCAGCTCCCCTCCCCGCTCCCAGCTATCCAGCCCTCCCCGACCCCTATTTCATGGCGGCCACTGCGGGGACAGGCGAGCAAGACCACTGACTCATTGTCAGTGAAATTGCTCTCCCACCCTCGCAGCTCCACCATTAAGTGAGGCCTGCCCCTGCCCCTGCACTCTCGAGTGTTGGTGATTGAGGCCCTCCTCCACCCGTATGTTTCCCTGCACCTCATCCCTGGTGGTCCAGTGGGCCTCTGTCTCCTTCCTCTCACTCTGCTCTTTCACTCGTTTTTCTACCTTTTTTATCTTTCACCTTTCTGCACTTTTCTGCATCTTTGCTCTTTTGTGCCTTGTTTCTGCTCATTTTCCTTTCCTTTCCTCTCGCTCTGCTCTTTCACTCATTTTCACTCGTTTTTCTACCCTCTTTTATCTTTCACCTTTCTGCACTTTTCTGCATCTCTGCTGTTTTGTGCCTTATTTCTGCTTATTTTCCCTTTTTCTTTATCCCTTATTTCCTCCCTTTATCTTTCCCCGCCGCTGCTCCCCCGCGGCCCCTCCCCCCCAGCGTGACCGGCCCAATCCAGCTCCCCTCCCCTCTCCAGCCTCCCAGCTATCCAGCCCTCCCCAACCCCTACTTAATGGCAGCCACTGCGGGGACAGGCGAGCAAGACCACTGACTCATTGTCAGTGAAATTGCTCTCCCACCCTCGCAGCTCCACCATTAAGTGAGGCCTGCCCCTGCCCCTGCACTCTTGAGTGTTGGTGATCGAGGCCCTCCTCCACCCGCAGGTTTCCCTGCGCCTCATCCCTGGTGGTCCAGTGGACCTCTGTCTCCTTCCTCTCACTCTGCTCTTTCACTCGTTTTCACTCGTTTTTCTACCCTTTTTATCTTTCACCTTTCTGCACTTTTCTGCATCTTTGCTCTTTTGTGCCTTGTTTCTGCTCATTTTCCTTTCCTCTCGCTCTGCTCTTTCACTCGTTTTCACACGTTTTTCTACCCTCTTTTATCTTTCACCTTTCTGCACTTTTCTGCTTCTCTGCTGTTTTGTTCCTTACTTCTGCTTATTTTCCCTTTTTTCTTTATCCCTTATTTCCTCCCTTTACCTTTCCCCGCCTCTGCTGCCCCCGCGGCCCCTCCCCCCCAGCGCGACCGGCCCAATCCAGCTCCCCTCCCCGCCTCCCAGCTATCCAGCCCTCCCCGACCCCTATTTCATGGCGGCCACTGCGGGGACAGGCGAGCAAGACCACTGACTCATTGTCAGTGAAATTGCTCTCCCACCCTCGCAGCTCCACCATTAAGTGAGGCCTGCCCCTGCCCCTGCACTCGAGTGTTGGTGATTGAGGCCCTCCTCCACCCGCATGTTTCCCTGCACCTCATCCCTGGTGGTCCAGTAGGCCTCTGTCTCCTTCCTCTCACTCTGCTCTTTCACTCGTTTTTCTACCTTTTTTATCTTTCACCTTTCTGCACTTTTCTGCATCTTTGCTCTTTTGTGCCTTGTTTCTGCTCATTTTCCTTTCCTTTCCTCTCGCTCTGCTCTTTCACTCATTTTCACTCGTTTTTCTACCCTCTTTTATCTTTCACCTTTCTGCACTTTTCTGCATCTCTGCTGTTTTGTGCCTTATTTCTGCTTATTTTCCCTTTTTTCTTTATCCCTTATTTCCTCCCTTTATCTTTCCCCGCCGCTGCTCCCCCGCGGCCCCTCCCCCCCAGCGTGACCGGCCCAATCCAGCTCCCCTCCCCTCTCCAGCCTCCCAGCTATCCAGCCCTCCCCAACCCCTACTTAATGGCAGCCACTGCGGGGACAGGCGAGCAAGACCACTGACTCATTGTCAGTGAAATTGCTCTCCCACCCTCGCAGCTCCACCATTAAGTGAGGCCTGCCCCTGCCCCTGCACTCTTGAGTGTTGGTGATCGAGGCCCTCCTCCACCCGCAGGTTTCCCTGCGCCTCATCCCTGGTGGTCCAGTGGACCTCTGTCTCCTTCCTCTCACTCTGCTCTTTCACTCGTTTTCACTCGCTTTTCTACCCTTTTTATCTTTCACCTTTCTGCACTTTTCTGCATCTTTGCTCTTTTGTGCCTTGTTTCTGCTCATTTTCCTTTCCTCTCGCTCTGCTCTTTCACTCGTTTTCACACGTTTTTCTACCCTCTTTTATCTTTCACCTTTCTGCACTTTTCTGCTTCTCTGCTGTTTTGTTCCTTACTTCTGCTTATTTTCCCTTTTTTCTTTATCCCTTATTTCCTCCCTTTACCTTTCCCCGCCTCTGCTGCCCCCGCGGCCCCTCCCCCCCAGCGCGACTGGCCCAATCCAGCACCCCTCCCTGCTCCCGCCTCCCAGCTATCCAGCCCTCCCCGACCCCTACTTAATGGGGGCCACTGCGGGGACAGGCGAGCAAGACCATTGACTCATTGTCAGTGAAATTGCTCTCCCACCCTCGCACCTCCACCATTAAGTGAGGCCTGCCCCTGCACTCTCGAGTGTTAGTGATTGAGGCCCTCCTCCACCTACAGGTTTCCCTGCGCCTCATCCCTGGTGGTCCAGTGGACCTCTGTCTCCTTCCTCTCACGCTATCTTTCACTCGTTTTCACTCGTTTTTCTACCCTTTTTTATCTGTCACCTTTCTGCACTTTTCTGCATCTTTGCTCTTTTGTGCCTTGTTTCTGCTCATTTTCCTTTCCTCTCGCTCTGCTCTTTTACTCGTTTTTCTACCCTCTTTTATCTTTCACCGTTCTGCACTTTTCTGCATCTCTGCTGTTTTGTGCCTTATTTCTGCTTATTTTCCCTTATTTCCTCCCTTTACCTTTCCCCGCCACTGCTGCCCCCGTGGCCCCTCCCCCCCAGCGCGACCGGCCCAATCCAGCTCCCCTCCCAGCTCCGGCCTACCAGCTATCCAGCCCTCCCCGACCCCTACTTAATTGCAGCCACTGCGGGGACAGGCGAGCAAGACCATTGACTCATTGTCAGTGAAATTGCTCTCCCACCCTCGCAGCTCCACCATTAAGTGAGGCCTGCCCCTGCACTCTCGAGTGTTGGTGATTGAGGCCCTCCTCCACCCGCAGGTTTCCCTGCACCTCATCCCTGGTGGTCCAGTGGACCTCTGTCTCCTTCCTCTCACTCTGCTCTTTCACTCGTTTTCGTAGCCTTTTTATCTTTCAGCTTTCTGCACTTTTCTGCATCTTTGCTCTTTTGTTCCTTGTTTCTGCTCATTTTCCTTTCCTCTCGCTCTGCTCTTTCACTCGTTTTTCTACCCTCTTTTATCTTTCACCTTTCTGCACTTTTCTGCATCTCTGCTGTTTTGTGCCTTATTTCTGCTTATTTTCCCTTTTTTCTTTATCCCTTATTTCCTCCCTTTACCTTTCCCCGCCGCTGCTGCCCCCGTGGCCCACCCCCCCAGCGCGACCGGCCCAATCCAGCTCCCTCCCCGCTCCCGCCTCCCAGCTATCCAGACCTCCCCGACCCCTACTTAATGGCGGCCACTGCGGGGACAGGTGAGCAAGACCACTGACTCATTGTCAGTGAAATTGCTCTCCCACCCTCGCAGCTCCACCATTAAGTGAGGCCTGCCCCTGCCCCTGCACTCTCGAGTGTTGGTGATTAAGGCCCTCCTCCACCGGCAGGTTTCCCTGCGCCTCATCCCTGGTGGTCCAGTGGACCTCTGTCTCCTTCCTCTCACTCTGCTCTTTCACTCGTTTTCACTCGTTTTTCTACCCTTTTTTATCTTTCACCTTTCTGCACTTTTCTGCATCTTTGCTCTTTTGTGCCTTGTTGCTGCTCATTTTCCTTTCCTCTTGCTCAGCTCTTTCACTCGTTTTCACTCGTTTTTCTACCCTCTTTTATCTTTCACCTTTCTGCACCTTTCTGCATCTCTGCTGTTTTGTGCCTTATTTCTGCTTATTTTCCCTTTTTTCTTTATCCCTTATTTCCTCCCTTTACCTTTCCCCGCCGCTGCTGCCCCCGCGGCCCCTCCCCCCAGCGCTACCGGCCCAATCCAGCTCCCCTCCCCGCTCCCGCCTCCCAACTATCCAGCCCTCCCCGACCCCTACTTAATGGCGGCCACTGCGGGGACAGGCGAGCAAGACCACTGACTCATTGTCAGTGAAATTGCTCTCCCACCCTCGCATCTCCACCATTAAGTGAGGCCTGCCCCTGCCCCTGCACTCTCGAGTGTTGGTGATTGAGGGGCTCCTCCACCCACAGGTTTCCCTGCGCCTCATCCCTGGTGGTCCAGTGGACCTCTGTCTCCTTCCTCTCACTCTGCTCTTTCACTCGTTTTCACTCGTTTTTCTACCCTTTTTATATCTTTCACCTTTCTGCACTTTTCTGCATCTTTGCTCTTTTGTGCTTTGTTTCTGCTCATTTACCTTTCCTCTCGCTCTGCTCTTTCACTCGCTTTCACTCGTTTTTCTACCCTCTTTTATCTTTTACCTTTCTGCACTTTTCTGCATCTCTGCTGTTTTGTGCCTTATTTCTGCTTATTTTCCCTTTTTCTTTATCCCTTATTTCCTCCCTTTACCTTTCCCCGCCGCTGCTGCCCCGCGGCCCCTCCCCCTGCGTGACCTTCCCAATCCAGCTCCCTCCCGCTCGCGCCTCCCAGCTATCCAGCCCTCCCCGACCCCTACTTAATGGCGGCCACTGCGGGGGCAGGCGAGCAAGACCAATGACTCATTGTCAGTGAAATTGCTCTCCCACCCTCGCAGCTCCACCATAAAGTGAGGCCTGCCCCTGCCCCTGCACTCTCGAGTGTTGGTGATTAAGGCCCTCCTCCACCCACAGGTTTCCCTGCGCCTCATCCCTGGTGGTCCAGTGGACCTCTGTCTCCTTCCTCTCACTCTGCTCTTCCACTCGTTTTCACTCGTTTTTCTACCCTTTTTTATCTTTCACCTTTCTGCACTTTTCTGCATCTTTGCTCTTTTGTGCCTTGTTTCTGCTCATTTTCCTTTCCTCTTGCTCAGCTCTTTCACTTGTTTTCACTCGTTTTTCTACCCTCTTTTATCTTTCACCTTTCTGCACCTTTCTGCATCTCTGCTGTTTTGTGCCTTATTTCTGCGTATTTTCCCTTTTTTCTTTATCCCTTATTTCCTCCCTTTACCTTTCCCCGCCGCTGCGGCCCCGCGGCCCCTCCCCCAGCGCTACCGGCCCAATCCAGCTCCCCTCCCGCTCCCGCCTCCCAACTATCTAGCCCTCCCCGACCCCTACTTAATGGCGGCCACTGCGGCGACAGGCGAGCAAGACCACTGACTCATTGTCAGTGAAATTGCTCTCCTACCCTCGCAGCTCCACCATTAAGTGAGGCCTGACCCTGCACTCTCGAGTGTTGGTGATTGAGGGGCTCCTCCACCCGCAGGTTTCCCTGCGCCTCATCCCTGGTGGTCCAGTGGACCTCTGTCTCCTTCCTCTCACTCTGCTCTTTCACTCGTTTTCACTCGTTTTTCTACCCTTTTATATTTTTCACCTTTCTGCACTTTTCTGCATCTTTGCTCTTTTGTGCCTTGTTTCTGCTCATTTTTCTTTCCTCTCGCTCTGCTCTTTCACTCGTTTTTCTACCCTCTTTTATCTTTCACCTTTCTGCACTTTTCTGCATCTCTGCTGTTTTGTGCCTTATTTCTGTTTATTTTCTCTTTTTTCTTTATCCCTTATTTCCTCCCATTACCTTTCCCCGCCGCTGCTGCCCCCGCGGCCCCTCACCCCCGCGCGACCGGCCCAATCCAGCTCCCGTCCCCGCTCCCGCCTCCCAACTATCCAGCCCTCCCCGACCCCTACTTAATGGCGGCCACTGCGGGGACAGGCGAGCAAGACCACTGACTCATTGTCAGTGAAATTGCTCTCCCACCCTCGCAGCTCCACCATTAAGTGAGGCCTGCCCCTGCACTCTCGAGTGTTGGTGATTGAGGCCCTCCTCTACCCGCAGGTTTCCCTGCGCCTCATCCCTGGTGGTCCAGTGGACCTCTGTCTCCTTCCTCTCGCTCTGCTCTTTCACTCGTTTTCACTCGTTTTTCTACCCTCTTTTATCTTTCACCTTTCTGCACTTTTCTGCATCTCTGCTGTTTTGTGCCTTATTTCTGCTTATTTTCCCTTTTTTCTTTATCCCTTATTTCCTCCCTTTATCTTTCCCCGCCGCTGCTGCCCCCGCGGCCCCTCCCCCCCAGCGTGACCGGCCCAATCCAGCTCCCCTCCCCTCTCCAGCCTCCCAGCTATCCAGCCCTCCCCAACCCCTACTTAATGGCAGCCACTGCGGGGACAGGCGAGCAAGACCACTGACTCATTGTCAGTGAAATTGCTCTCCCACCCTCGCAGCTCCACCATTAAGTGAGGCCTGCCCCTGCACTCTTGAGTGTTGGTGATCGAGGCCCTCCTCTACCCGCAGGTTTCCCTGCGCCTCATCCCTGGTGGTCCAGTGGACCTCTGTCTCCTTCCTCTCACTCTGCTCTTTCACTCGTTTTCACTCGTTTTTCTACCCTTTTTATCTTTCACCTTTCTGCACTTTTCTGCATCTTTGCTCTTTTGTGCCTTGTTTCTGCTCATTTTCCTTTCCTCTCGCTCTGCTCTTTCACTCGTTTTCACACGTTTTTCTACCCTCTTTTATCTTTCACCTTTCTGCACTTTTCTGCTTCTCTGCTGTTTTGTTCCTTACTTCTGCTTATTTTCCCTTTTTCTTTATCCCTTATTTCCTCCCTTTACCTTTCCCCGCCTCTGCTGCCCCCGTGGCCCCTCCCCCAGCGCGACTGGCCCAATCCAGCACCCCTCCCTGCTCCCCGCCTCCCAGCTATCCAGCCCTCCCGACCCCTACTTAATGGCGGCCACTGCGGGGACAGGCGAGCAAGACCACTGACTCATTGTCAGTGAAATTGCTCTCCCACCCTCGCACCTCCACCATTAAGTGAGGCCTGCCCTGCCCCTGCACTCTCGAGTGTTGGTGATTGAGGCCCTCCTCCACCTACAGGTTTCCCTGCGCCTCATCCCTGGTGGTCCAGTGGACCTCTGTCTCCTTCCTCTCACGCTATCTTTCACTCTTTCACTCGTTTTTCTACCCTTTTTATCTGTCACCTTTCTGCACTTTTCTGCATCTTTGCTCTTTTGTGCCTTGTTTCTGCTCATTTTCCTTTCCTCTCGCTCTGCTCTCATTTTCACTCGTTTTTCTACCCTCTTTTATCTTTCACCGTTCTGCACTTTTCTGCATCTCTGCTGTTTTGTGCCTTATTTCTGCTTATTTTCCTTTTTCTTATCCTTTTCCTCCCTTTACCTTTCCCCGCCGCTGCTGCCCCCGTGGCCCCTCCCCCCAGCGCGACCGGCCCAATCCAGCTCCCCTCCCAGCTCCGGCCTCCCAGCTATCCAGCCCTCCCCGACCCCTACTTAATGGCAGCCACTGCGGGGACAGGCGAGCAAGACCACTGACTCATTGTCAGTGAAATTGCTCTCCCACCCTCGCAGCTCCACCATTAAGTGAGGCCTGCCCCTGCACTCTCGAGTGTTGGTGATTGAGGCCCTCCTCCACCCGCAGGTTTCCCTGCGCCTCATCCCTGGTGGTCCAGTGGACCTCTGTCTCCTTCCTCTCACTCTGCTCTTTCACTCGTTTCACTCGTTTTCTAGCCTTTTTTATCTTTCAGCTTTCTGCACTTTTCTGCATCTTTGCTCTTTTGTGCCTTGTTTCTGCTCATTTTCCTTTCCTCTCGCTCTGCTCTTTCACTCGTTCATTTCTACCCTCTTTTATCTTTCACCTTTCTGCACTTTTCTGCATCTCTGCTGTTTTGTGCCTTATTTCTGCTTATTTTCCCTTTTTTCTTTATCCCTTATTTCCTCCCTTTACCTTTCCCCGCCGCTGCTGCCCCGCGGCCCCTCCCCCCAGCGCGACCGGCCCAATCCAGCTCCCCTCCCTCTCCAGCCTCCCAGCTATCCAGCCCTCCCCAACCCCTACTTAATGGCAGCCACTGCGGGGACAGGCGAGCAAGACCACTGACTCATTGTCAGTGAAATTGCTCTCCCACCCTCGCAGCTCCACCATTAAGTGAGGCCTGCCCCTGCACTCTCGAGTGTTGGTGATTGAGGCCCTCCTCCACCCGCATGTTTCCCTGCACCTCATCCCTGGTGGTCCAGTAGGCCTCTGTCTCCTTCCTCTCACTCTGCTCTTTCACTCGTTTTTCTACCTTTTTATCTTTCACCTTTCTGCACTTTTCTGCATCTTTGCTCTTTTGTGCCTTGTTTCTGCTCATTTTCCTTTCCTTTCCTCTCGCTCTGCTCTTTCACTCATTTTCACTCGTTTTTCTACCCTCTTTTATCTTTCACCTTTCTGCACTTTTCTGCATCTCTGCTGTTTTGTGCCTTATTTCTGCTTATTTTCCCTTTTTTCTTTATCCCTTATTTCCTCCCTTTATCTTTCCCCGCCGCTGCTCTCCGCGGCCCCTCCCCCAGCGTGACCGGCCCAATCCAGCTCCCTCCCCTCTCCAGCCTCCCAGCTATCCAGCCCTCCCCAACCCCTACTTAATGGCAGCCACTGCGGGGACAGGCGAGCAAGACCACTGACTCATTGTCAGTGAAATTGCTCTCCCACCCTCGCAGCTCCACCATTAAGTGAGGCCTGCCCCTGCCCCTGCACTCTTGAGTGTTGGTGATCGAGGCCCTCCTCCACCCGCAGGTTTCCCTGCGCCTCATCCCTGGTGGTCCAGTGGACCTCTGTCTCCTTCCTCTCACTCTGCTCTTTCACTCGTTTTCACTCGTTTTTCTACCCTTTTTTATCTTTCACCTTTCTGCACTTTTCTGCATCTTTGCTCTTTTGTGCCTTGTTTCTGCTCATTTTCCTTTCCTCTCGCTCTGCTCTTTCACTCGTTTTCACACGTTTTTCTACCCTCTTTTATCTTTCACCTTTCTGCACTTTTCTGCTTCTCTGCTGTTTTGTTCCTTACTTCTGCTTATTTTCCCTTTTTTCTTTATCCCTTATTTCCTCCCTTTACCTTTCCCCGCCTCTGCTGCCCCCGCGGCCCCTCCCCCCCAGCGCGACTGGCCCAATCCAGCACCCCTCCCTGCTCCCGCCTCCCAGCTATCCAGCCCTCCCCAACCCCTACTTAATGGGGGCCACTGCGGGGACAGGCGAGCAAGACCATTGACTCATTGTCAGTGAAATTGCTCTCCCACCCTCGCACCTCCACCATTAAGTGAGGCCTGCCCCTGCACTCTCGAGTGTTAGTGATTGAGGCCCTCCTCCACCTACAGGTTTCCCTGCGCCTCATCCCTGGTGGTCCAGTGGACCTCTGTCTCCTTCCTCTCACGCTATCTTTCACTCGTTTTCACTCGTTTTTCTACCCTTTTTTCTGTCACCTTTCTGCACTTTTCTGCATCTTTGCTCTTTTGTGCCTTGTTTCTGCTAATTTTCCTTTCCTCTCGCTCTGCTCTTTTACTCGTTTTTCTACCCTCTTTTATCTTTCACCGTTCTGCACTTTTCTGCATCTCTGCTGTTTTGTGCCTTATTTCTGCTTATTTTCCCTTATTTCCTCCCTTTACCTTTCCCCGCCACTGCTGCCCCCGTGGCCCCTCCCCCCCAGCGCGACCGGCCCAATCCAGCTCCCCTCCCAGCTCCGGCCTACCAGCTATCCAGCCCTCCCCGACCCCTACTTAATGGCAGCCACTGCGGGGACAGGCGAGCAAGACCACTGACTCATTGTCAGTGAAATTGCTCTCCCACCCTCGCAGCTCCACCATTAAGTGAGGCCTGCCCCTGCACTCTCGAGTGTTGGTGATTGAGGCCCTCCTCCACCCGCAGGTTTCCCTGCACCTCATCCCTGGTGGTCCAGTGGACCTCTGTCTCCTTCCTCTCACTCTGCTCTTTCACTCGTTTTCGTAGCCTTTTTTATCTTTCAGCTTTCTGCACTATTCTGCATCTTTGCTCTTTTGTTCCTTGTTTCTGCTCATTTTCCTTTCCTCTCGCTCTGCTCTTTCACTCGTTTTTCTACCCTCTTTTATCTTTCACCTTTCTGCACTTTTCTGCATCTCTGCTGTTTTGTGCCTTATTTCTGCTTATTTTCCCTTTTTTCTTTATCCCTTATTTCCTCCCTTTACCTTTCCCCGCCGCTGCTGCCCCCGTGGCCCTCCCCCAGCGCGACCGGCCCAATCCAGCTCCCTCCCCGCTCCCGCCTCCCAGCTATCCAGACCTCCCCGACCCCTACTTAATGGCGGCCACTGCGGGGACAGGTGAGCAAGACCACTGACTCATTGTCAGTGAAATTGCTCTCCCACCCTCGCAGCTCCACCATTAAGTGAGGCCTGCCCCTGCCCCTGCACTCTCGAGTGTTGGTGATTAAGGCCCTCCTCCACCGGCAGGTTTCCTGCGCCTCATCCCTGGTGGTCCAGTGGACCTCTGTCTCCTTCCTCTCACTCTGCTCTTTCACTCGTTTTCACTCGTTTTTCTACCCTTTTTATCTTTCACCTTTCTGCACTTTTCTGCATCTTTGCTCTTTTGTGCCTTGTTGCTGCTCATTTTCCTTTCCTCTTGCTCAGCTCTTTCACTCGTTTTCACTCGTTTTCTACCCTCTTTTATCTTTCACCTTTCTGCACCTTTCTGCATCTCTGCTGTTTTGTGCCTTATTTCTGCTTATTTTCCCTTTTTCTTTATCCCTTATTTCCTCCCTTTACCTTTCCCCGCCGCTGCTGCCCCCGCGGCCCCTCCCCCCAGCGCTACCGGCCCAATCCAGCTCCCCTCCCCGCTCCCGCCTCCCAACTATCCAGCCCTCCCCGACCCCTACTTAATGGCGGCCACTGCGGGGACAGGCGAGCAAGACCACTGACTCATTGTCAGTGAAATTGCTCTCCCACCCTCGCATCTCCACCATTAAGTGAGGCCTGCCCCTGCCCCTGCACTCTCGAGTGTTGGTGATTGAGGGCTCCTCCACCCACAGGTTTCCCTGCGCCTCATCCCTGGTGGTCCAGTGGACCTCTGTCTCCTTCCTCTCACTCTGCTCTTTCACTCGTTTTCACTCGTTTTTCTACCCTTTTTATATCTTTCACCTTTCTGCACTTTTCTGCATCTTTGCTCTTTTGTGCCTTGTTTCTGCTCATTTACCTTTCCTCTCGCTCTGCTCTTTCACTCGCTTTCACTCGTTTTTCTACCCTCTTTTATCTTTTACCTTTCTGCACTTTTCTGCATCTCTGCTGTTTTGTGCCTTATTTCTGCTTATTTTCCCTTTTTTCTTTATCCCTTATTTCCTCCCTTTACCTTTCCCCGCCGCTGCTGCCCCCGCGGCCCCTCCCCCCCTGCGTGACCTTCCCAATCCAGCTCCCCTCCCCGCTCGCGCCTCCCAGCTATCCAGCCCTCCCCGACCCCTACTTAATGGCGGCCACTGCGGGGGCAGGCGAGCAAGACCAATGACTCATTGTCAGTGAAATTGCTCTCCCACCCTCGCAGCTCCACCATAAAGTGAGGCCTGCCCCTGCCCCTGCACTCTCGAGTGTTGGTGATTAAGGCCCTCCTCCACCCACAGGTTTCCCTGCGCCTCATCCCTGGTGGTCCAGTGGACCTCTGTCTCCTTCCTCTCACTCTGCTCTTCCACTCGTTTTCACTCGTTTTTCTACCCTTTTTTATCTTTCACCTTTCTGCACTTTTCTGCATCTTTGCTCTTTTGTGCCTTGTTTCTGCTCATTTTCCTTTCCTCTTGCTCAGCTCTTTCACTTGTTTTCACTCGTTTTTCTACCCTCTTTTATCTTTCACCTTTCTGCACCTTTCTGCATCTCTGCTGTTTTGTGCCTTATTTCTGCTTATTTTCCCTTTTTTCTTTATCCCTTATTTCCTCCCTTTACCTTTCCCCGCCGCTGCGGCCCCCGCGGCCCCTCCCCCCAGCGCTACCGGCCCAATCCAGCTCCCCTCCCCGCTCCCGCCTCCCAACTATCTAGCCCTCCCCGACCCCTACTTAATGGCGGCCACTGCGGCGACAGGCGAGCAAGACCACTGACTCATTGTCAGTGAAATTGCTCTCCTACCCTCGCAGCTCCACCATTAAGTGAGGCCTGACCCTGCACTCTCGAGTGTTGGTGATTGAGGGGCTCCTCCACCCGCAGGTTTCCCTGCGCCTCATCCCTGGTGGTCCAGTGGACCTCTGTCTCCTTCCTCTCACTCTGCTCTTTCACTCGTTTTCACTCGTTTTTCTACCCTTTTTATATTTTTCACCTTTCTGCACTTTTCTGCATCTTTGCTCTTTTGTGCCTTGTTTCTGCTCATTTTTCTTTCCTCTCGCTCTGCTCTTTCACTCGTTTTTCTACCCTCTTTTATCTTTCACCTTTCTGCACTTTTCTGCATCTCTGCTGTTTTGTGCCTTATTTCTGTTTATTTTCTCTTTTTTCTTTATCCCTTATTTCCTCCCATTACCTTTCCCCGCCGCTGCTGCCCCCGCGGCCCCTCACCCCCGCGCGACCGGCCCAATCCAGCTCCCGTCCCGCTCCCGCCTCCCAACTATCCAGCCCTCCCGACCCCTACTTAATGGCGGCCACTGCGGGGACAGGCGAGCAAGACCACTGACTCATTGTCAGTGAAATTGCTCTCCCACCCTCGCAGCTCCACCATTAAGTGAGGCCTGCCCCTGCACTCTCGAGTGTTGGTGATTGAGGCCCTCCTCTACCCGCAGGTTTCCCTGCGCCTCATCCCTGGTGGTCCAGTGGACCTCTGTCTCCTTCCTCTCGCTCTGCTCTTTCACTCGTTTTCACTCGTTTTTCTACCCTCTTTTATCTTTCACCTTTCTGCACTTTTCTGCATCTCTGCTGTTTTGTGCCTTATTTCTGCTTATTTTCCCTTTTTTCTTTATCCCTTATTTCCTCCCTTTATCTTTCCCCGCCGCTGCTGCCCCCGCGGCCCCTCCCCCCAGCGTGACCGGCCCAATCCAGCTCCCTCCCCTCTCCAGCCTCCCAGCTATCCAGCCCTCCCCAACCCCTACTTAATGGCAGCCACTGCGAGGACAGGCGAGCAAGACCACTGACTCATTGTCAGTGAAATTGCTCTCCCACCCTCGCAGCTCCACCATTAAGTGAGGCCTGCCCCTGCCCCTGCACTCTTGAGTGTTGGTGATCGAGGCCCTCCTCCACCCGCAGGTTTCCCTGCGCCTCATCCCTGGTGGTCCAGTGGACCTCTGTCTCCTTCCTCTCACTCTGCTCTTTCACTCGTTTTCACTCGTTTTTCTACCCTTTTTTATCTTTCACCTTTCTGCACTTTTCTGCATCTTTGCTCTTTTGTGCCTTGTTTCTGCTCATTTTCCTTTCCTCTCGCTCTGCTCTTTCACTCGTTTTCACACGTTTTTCTACCCTCTTTTATCTTTCACCTTTCTGCACTTTTCTGCTTCTCTGCTGTTTTGTTCCTTACTTCTGCTTATTTTCCCTTTTTTCTTTATCCCTTATTTCCTCCCTTTACCTTTCCCCGCCTCTGCTGCCCCCGCGGCCCCTCCCCCCAGCGCGACTGGCCCAATCCAGCACCCCCTCCCTGCTCCCGCCTCCCAGCTATCCAGCCCTCCCCGACCCCTACTTAATGGGGGCCACTGCGGGGACAGGCGAGCAAGACCATTGACTCATTGTCAGTGAAATTGCTCTCCCACCCTCGCACCTCCACCATTAAGTGAGGCCTGCCCCTGCACTCTCGAGTGTTGGTGATTGAGGCCCTCCTCCACCTACAGGTTTCCCTGCGCCTCATCCCTGGTGGTCCAGTGGACCTCTGTCTCCTTCCTCTCACGCTATCTTTCACTCGTTTTCACTCGTTTTTCTACCCTTTTTTATCTGTCACCTTTCTGCACTTTTCTGCATCTTTGCTCTTTTGTGCCTTGTTTCTGCTCATTTTCCTTTCCTCTCGCTCTGCTCTTTTACTCGTTTTTCTACCCTCTTTTATCTTTCACCGTTCTGCACTTTTCTGCATCTCTGCTGTTTTGTGCCTTATTTCTGCTTATTTTCCCTTATTTCCTCCCTTTACCTTTCCCCGCCGCTGCTGCCCCCGTGGCCCCTCCCCCCCAGCGCGACCGGCCCAATCCAGCTCCCCTCCCAGCTCCGGCCTACCAGCTATCCAGCCCTCCCCGACCCCTACTTAATGTCAGCCACTGCGGGGACAGGCGAGCAAGACCACTGACTCATTGTCAGTGAAATTGCTCTCCCACCCTCGCAGCTCCACCATTAAGTGAGGCCTGCCCTGCACTCTCGAGTGTTGGTGATTGAGGCCCTCCTCCACCCGCAGGTTTCCCTGCACCTCATCCCTGGTGGGCCAGTGGACCTCTGTCTCCTTCCTCTCACTCTGCTCTTTCAGTCGTTTTCGTAGCCTTTTTTATCTTTCAGCTTTCTGCACTTTTCTGCATCGTTGCTCTTTTGTTCCTTGTTTCTGCTCATTTTCCTTTCCTCTCGCTCTGCTCTTTCACTCGTTTTTCTACCCTCTTTTATCTTTCACCTTTCTGCACTTTTCTGCATCTCTGCTGTTTTGTGCCTTATTTCTGCTTATTTTCCCTTTTTTCTTTATCCCTTATTTCCTCCCTTTATCTTTCCCCGCCGCTGCTCTCGCGGCCCCTCCCCCCAGCGTGACCGGCCCAATCCAACTCCCCTCCCTCTCCAGCCTCCCAGCTATCCAGCCCTCCCCAACCCCTACTTAATGGCAGCCACTGCGGGGACAGGCGAGCAAGACCACTGACTCATTGTCAGTGAAATTGCTCTCCCACCCTCGCAGCTCCACCATTAAGTGAGGCCTGCCCCTGCACTCTTGAGTGTTGGTGATCGAGGCCCTCCTCCACCCGCAGGTTTCCCTGCGCCTCATCCCTGGTGGTCCAGTGGACCTCTGTCTCCTTCCTCTCACTCTGCTCTTTCACTCGTTTTCACTCGTTTTTCTACCCTTTTTTATCTTTCACCTTTCTGCACTTTTCTGCATCTTTGCTCTTTTGTGCCTTGTTTCTGCTCATTTTCCTTTCCTCTCGCTCTGCTCTTTCACTCGTTTTCACACGTTTTTCTACCCTCTTTTATCTTTCACCTTTCTGCACTTTTCTGCTTCTCTGCTGTTTTGTTCCTTACTTCTGCTTATTTTCCCTTTTTTCTTTATCCCTTATTTCCTCCCTTTACCTTTCCCCGCCTCTGCTGCCCCCGCGGCCCCTCCCCCCCAGCGCGACCGGCCCAATCCAGCTCCCCTCCCCGCTCCCGCCTCCCAGCTATCCAGCCCTCCCCGACCCCTATTTCATGGCAGCCACTGCGGGGACAGGCGAGCAAGACCACTGACTCATTGTCAGTGAAATTGCTCTCCCACCCTCGCAGCTCCACCATTAAGTGAGGCCTGCCCCTGCCCCTGCACTCTCGAGTGTTGGTGATTGAGGCCCTCCTCCACCCGCATGTTTCCCTGCACCTCATCCCTGGTGGTCCAGTGGGCCTCTGTCTCCTTCCTCTCACTCTGCTCTTTCACTCGTTTTTCTACCGTTTTTATCTTTCACCTTTCTGCATCTTTGCTCTTTTGTGCCTTGTTTCTGCTCATTTTCCTTTCCTTTCCTCTCGCTCTGCTCTTTCACTCATTTTCACTCGTTTTTCTACCCTCTTTTATCTTTCACCTTTCTGCACTTTTCTGCATCTCTGCTGTTTTGTGCCTTATTTCCCCTTTTTTCTTTATCCCTTATTTCCTCCCTTTATCTTTCCCCGCCGCTGCTCCCCCGCGGCCCCTCCCCCCCAGCGTGACCGGCCCAATCCAGCTCCCCTCCCCTCTCCAGCCTCCCAGCTATCCAGCCCTCCCCAACCCCTACTTAATGGCAGCCACTGCGGGGACAGGCGAGCAAGACCACTGACTCATTGTCAGTGAAATTGCTCTCCCACCCTCGCAGCTCCACCATTAAGTGAGGCCTGCCCCTGCCCCTGCACTCTTGAGTGTTGGTGATCGAGGCCCTCCTCCACCCGCAGGTTTCCCTGCGCCTCATCCCTGGTGGTCCAGTGGACCTCTGTCTCCTTCCTCTCACTCTGCTCTTTCACTCGTTTTCACTCGTTTTTCTACCCTTTTTTATCTTTCACCTTTCTGCACTTTTCTGCATCTTTGCTCTTTTGTGCCTTGTTTCTGCTCATTTTCCTTTCCTCTCGCTCTGCTCTTTCACTCGTTTTCACACGTTTTTCTACCCTCTTTTATCTTTCACCTTTCTGCACTTTTCTGCTTCTCTGCTGTTTTGTTCCTTACTTCTGCTTATTTTCCCTTTTTTCTTTATCCCTTATTTCCTCCCTTTACCTTTCCCCGCCTCTGCTGCCCCGCGGCCCCTCCCCCCAGCGCGACTGGCCCAATCCAGCACCCCTCCCTGCTCCCGCCTCCCAGCTATCCAGCCCTCCCCGACCCCTACTTAATGGGGGCCACTGCGGGGACAGGCGAGCAAGACCATTGACTCATTGTCAGTGAAATTGCTCTCCCACCCTCGCAGCTCCACCATTAAGTGAGGCCTGCCCTGCACTCTCGAGTGTTGGTGATTGAGGCCCTCCTCCACCCGCAGGTTTCCCTGCACCTCATCCCTGGTGGGCCAGTGGACCTCTGTCTCCTTCCTCTCACTCTGCTCTTTCAGTCGTTTTCGTAGCCTTTTTTATCTTTCAGCTTTCTGCACTTTTCTGCATCTTTGCTCTTTTGTTCCTTGTTTCTGCTCATTTTCCTTTCCTCTCGCTCTGCTCTTTCACTCGTTTTTCTACCCTCTTTTATCTTTCACCTTTCTGCACTTTTCTGCATCTCTGCTGTTTTGTGCCTTATTTCTGCTTATTTTCCCTTTTTTCTTTATCCCTTATTTCCTCCCTTTACCTTTCCCCGCCGCTGCTGCCCCCGTGGCCCTCCCCCCCAGCGCGACCGGCCCAATCCAGCTCCCCTCCCCGCTCCCGCCTCCCAGCTATCCAGACCTCCCCGACCCCTACTTAATGGCGGCCACTGCGGGGACAGGTGAGCAAGACCACTGACTCATTGTCAGTGAAATTGCTCCCCCACCCTCGCAGCTCCACCATTAAGTGAGGCCTGCCCCTGCCCCTGCACTCTCGAGTGTTGGTGATTAAGGCCCTCCTCCACCGGCAGGTTTCCCTGCGCCTCATCCCTGGTGGTCCAGTGGACCTCTGTCTCCTTCCTCTCACTCTGCTCTTTCACTCGTTTTCACTCGTTTTTCTACCCTTTTTATATCTTTCACCTTTCTGCACTTTTCTGCATCTTTGCTCTTTTGTGCCTTGTTTCTGCTCATTTTCCTTTCCTCTCGCTCTGCTCTTTCACTCGCTTTCACTCGTTTTTCTACCCTCTTTTATCTTTTACCTTTCTGCACTTTTCTGCATCTCTGCTGTTTTGTGCCTTATTTCTGCTTATTTTCCCTTTTTTCTTTATCCCTTATTTCCTCCCTTTACCTTTCCCCGCCGCTGCTGCCCCCACGGCCCCTCCCCCCCTGCGTGACCTTCCCAATCCAGCTCCCCTCCCCGCTCGCGCCTCCCAGCTATCCAGCCCTCCCCGACCCCTACTTAATGGCGGCCACTGCGGGGGCAGGCGAGCAAGACCAATGACTCATTGTCAGTGAAATTGCTCTCCCACCCTCGCAGCTCCACCATAAAGTGAGGCCTGCCCCTGCCCCTGCACTCTCGAGTGTTGGTGATTAAGGCCCTCCTCCACCCACAGGTTTCCCTGCGCCTCATCCCTGGTGGTCCAGTGGACCTCTGTCTCCTTCCTCTCACTCTGCTCTTCCACTCGTTTTCACTCGTTTTTCTACCCTTTTTTATCTTTCACCTTTCTGCACTTTTCTGCATCTTTGCTCTTTTGTGCCTTGTTTCTGCTCATTTTCCTTTCCTCTTGCTCAGCTCTTTCACTTGTTTTCACTCGTTTTTCTACCCTCTTTTATCTTTCACCTTTCTGCACCTTTCTGCATCTCTGCTGTTTTGTGCCTTATTTCTGCTTATTTTCCCTTTTTTCTTTATCCCTTATTTCCTCCCTTTACCTTTAGCCGCCGCTGCTGCCCCCGCGGCCCCTCCCCCCAGCGCTACCGGCCCAATCCAGCTCCCCTCCCCGCTCCCGCCTCCCAACTATCTAGCCCTCCCCGACCCCTACTTAATGGCGGCCACTGCGGCGACAGGCGAGCAAGACCACTGACTCATTGTCAGTGAAATTGCTCTCCTACCCTCGCAGCTCCACCATTAAGTGAGGCCTGACCCTGCACTCTCGAGTGTTGGTGATTGAGGGCTCCTCCACCCGCAGGTTTCCCTGCGCCTCATCCCTGGTGGTCCAGTGGACCTCTGTCTCCTTCCTCTCACTCTGCTCTTTCACTCGTTTTCACTCGTTTGTCTACCCTTTTTATATTTTTCACCTTTCTGCACTTTTCTGCATCTTTGCTCTTTTGTGCCTTGTTTCTGCTCATTTTTCTTTCCTCTCGCTCTGCTCTTTCACTCGTTTTTCTACCCTCTTTTATCTTTCACCTTTCTGCACTTTTCTGCATCTCTGCTGTTTTGTGCCTTATTTCTGTTTATTTTCCCTTTTTTCTTTATCCCTTATTTCCTCCCATTACCTTTCCCTGCCGCTGCTGCCCCCGCGGCCCCTCACCCCCGCGCGACCGGCCCAATCCAGCTCCCGTCCCCGCTCCCGCCTCCCAACTATCCAGCCCTCCCCGACCCTTACTTAATGGCGGCCACTGCGGGGACAGGCGAGCAAGACCACTGACTCATTGTCAGTGAAATTGCTCTCCCACCCTCGCAGCTCCACCATTAAGTGAGGCCTGCCCCTGCACTCTCGAGTGTTGGTGATTGAGGCCCTCCTCTACCCGCAGGTTTCCCTGCGCCTCATCCCTGGTGGTCCAGTGGACCTCTGTCTCCTAGCTCTCACTCTGCTCTTTCACTCGTTTTCACTCGTTTTTCTACCCTTTTTTATCTTTCACCTTTCTGCACTTTTCTGCAACTTTGCTCTTTTGTGCCTTGTTTGTGCTCATTTTCCTTTCCTCTCGCTCTGCTCTTTCACTCGTTTTTCTACCCTCTTTTATCTTTCACCTTTCTGCACTTTTCTGCATCTCTGCTGTTTTGTGCCTTATTTCTGCTTATTTTCCCTTTTTTCTTTATCCCTTATTTCCTCCCTTTACCTTTCCCCGCCGCTGCTGCCCCCGTGGCCCCTCCCCCCCAGCGCGTCCGGCCCAATCCAGCTCCCCACCCTGCTCCCGCCTCCCAGCTATCCAGCCCTCCCCGACCCCTACTTAATGGCAGCCACTGTGGGGACAGGCGAGCACGACCTCTGACTCATTGTCAGTGAAATTGCTCTCCCACCCTCGCAGCTCCACCATTAAGTGAGGCCTGCCCCTGCCCCTGCACTCTCGAGTGTTGGTGATTGAGGCCCTCCTCCACCCGCAGGTTTCCCTGCGCCTCATCCCTGGTGGTCCAGTGGACCTCTGTCTCCTTCCTCTCACTCTGCTCTTTCACTCATTTTTCTACCCTTTTTTATCTTTCACCTTTCTGCACTTTTCTACATCTTTGCTCTTTTGTGCCTTGTTTCTGCTCATTTTCCTTTCCTCTCGCTCTGCTCTTTCACTCGTTTTCACTCGTTTTTCTACCCTCTTTTATATTTCACCTTTCTGCACTTTTCTGCATCTCTGCTGTTTTGTGCCTTATTTCTGCTTATTTTCCCTTTTTCTTTATCCTTATTTCCTCCCATTACCTTTCCCCGCCGCTGCTGCCCCCGCGGCCCCTCACCCCCGCGCGACCGGCCCAATCCAGCTCCCGTCCCCGCTCCCGCCTCCCAGCTATCCAGCCCTCCCCGACTCCTACTTAATGGCGGCCACTGCGGGGAGAGGCGAGCAAGACCACTGACTCATTGTCAGTGAAATTGCTCTCCCACCCTCGCAGCTCCACCATTAAGTGAGGCCTGCCCCTGCACTCTCGAGTGTTGGTGATTAAGGCCCTCCTCCACCCGCAGGATTCCCTGCGACTCATCCCTGGTGGTCCAGTGGACCTCTGTCTCCTTCCTCTCACTCTGCTCTTTCACTTGTTTTCACTCGTTTTTCTACCCTTTTTTATCTTTCAGCTTTCTGCACTTTTCTGCATCTTTGCTCTTTTGTGCCTTGTTTCTGCTCATTTTCCTTTCCTCTTGCTCAGCTCTTTCACTCGTTTTCACTCGTTTTTCTACCCTCTTTTATCATTCACCTTTCTGCACTTTTCTGCATCTCTGCTGTGTTGTGCCTTATTTCTGCTTATTTTCCCTTTTTCTTTATCCCTTATTTCCTCCCTTTACCTTTCCCCGCCACTGCTGCCGGCGCGGCCCCTCCCCCCCAGCGCTACCGGCCCAATCCAGCTCCCCTCCCCGCCTCCCAACTATCCAGCCCTCCCCAACCCCTACTTAATGGCGGCCACTGCGGGGACAGGCGAGCAAGACCCCTGACTCATTGTCTGTGAAATTGCTCTCCCACCCTCGCATCTCCACCATTAAGTGAGGCCTGCCCCTGCCCCTACACTCTCGAGTGTTGGTGATTGAGGCCCTCCTCCACCCACAGGTTTCCCTGCGCCTCATCCCTGGTGGTCAAGTGGACCTCTGTCTCCTTCCTCTCACTCTGCTCTTTCACTCGTTTTCACTCGTTTTTCTACCCTTTTTTATCTTTCACCTTTCTGCACTTTTCTGCATCTTTGCTCTTTTGTGCCTTGTTTCTGCTCATTTTCCTTTCCTCTCGCTCTGCTCTTTCACTCTTTTTCACTCGTTTTTCTACCCTCTTTTATATTTCACCTTTCTGCACTTTTCTGCATCTCTGCTGTTTTGTGCCTTATTTCTGCTTATTTTCCCTTTTTCTTTATCCTTATTTCCTCCCATTACCTTTCCCCGCCGCTGCTGCCCCCGTGGCCCCTCACCCCCCGCGCGACCGGCCCAATCCAGCTCCCATCCCCGCTCCCACCTCCCAGCTATCCAGCCCTCCCCGACTACTACTTAATGGCGGCCACTGCGGGGAGAGGCGAGCAAGACCACTGATTCATTGTCAGTGAAATTGCTCTCCCACCCTCGCAGCTCCACCATTAAGTGAGGCCTGCCCCTGCCCCTGCACTCTCGAGTGTTGGTGATTGAGGCCCTCCTCCACCCGCATGTTTCCCTGCACCTCATCCCTGGTGGTCCAGTGGGCCTCTGTCTCCTTCCTCTCACTCTGCTCTTTCACTCGTTTTTCTACCTTTTTTATCTTTCACCTTTCTGCACTTTTCTGCATCTTTGCTCTTTTGTGCCTTGTTTCTGCACATTTTCCTTTCCTCTCGCTCTGCTCTTTCACTCATTTTCACTCGTTCTTCTACCCTCTTTTATCTTTCACCTTTCTGCACTTTTCTGCATCTCTGCTGTTTTGTGCCTTATTTCTGCTTATTGTCCCTTTTTTCTTTATCCCTTATTTCCTCCCTTTATCTTTCCCCGCCGCTGCTGCCCCCGCGGCCCCTCCCCCCCAGCGCGACCGGCCCAATCCAGCTCCCCTCCCCTCTCCCGCCTCCCAGCTATCCAGCCCTCCCCGACTACTACTTAATGGCAGCCACTGCGGGGACAGGCAAGCAAGACCCCTGACTCATTGTCTGTGAAATTGCTCTCCCACCCTCGCAGCTCCACCATTAAGTGAGGCCTGCCCCTGCCCCTACACTCTCGAGTGTTGGTGATTGAGGCCCTCCTCCACCCACAGGTTTCCCTGCGCCTCATCCCTGGTGGTCAAGTGGACCTCTGTCTCCTTCCTCTCACTCTGCTCTTTCACTCGTTTTCACTCGTTTTCTACCCTTTTTATCTTTCACCTTTCTGCACTTTTCTGCATCTTTGCTCTTTTGTGCCTTGTTTCTGCTCATTTTCCTTTCCTCTCGCTCTGCTCTTTCACTCGTTTTCACTCGTTTTTCTACCCTCTTTTATATTTCACCTTTCTGCACTTTTCTGCATCTCTGCTGTTTTGTGCCTTATTTCTGCTTATTTTCCCTTTTTCTTTATCCTTATTTCCTCCCATTACCTTTCCCCGCCGCTGCTGCCCCCGTGGCCCCTCACCCCCCGCGCGACCGGCCCAATCCAGCTCCCGTCCCCGCTCCCGCCTCCCAGCTATCCAGCCCTCCCCGACTACTACTTAATGGCGGCCACTGCGGGGAGAGGCGAGCAAGACCACTGATTCATTGTCAGTGAAATTGCTCTCCCACCCTCGCAGCTCCACCATTAAGTGAGGCCTGCCCCTGCCCCTGCACTCTCAAGTGTTGGTGATTGAGGCCCTCCTCCACCCGCATGTTTCCCTGCACCTCATCCCTGGTGGTCCAGTGGGCCTCTGTCTCCTTCCTCTCACTCTGCTCTTTCACTCGTTTTTCTACCTTTTTTATCTTTCACCTTTCTGCACTTTTCTGCATCTTTGCTCTTTTGTGCCTTGTTTCTGCACATTTTCCTTTCCTCTCGCTCTGCTCTTTCACTCATTTTCACTCGTTCTTCTACCCTCTTTTATCTTTCACCTTTCTGCACTTTTCTGCATCTCTGCTGTTTTGTGCCTTATTTCTGCTTATTTTCCCTTTTTTCTATATCCCTTATTTCCTCCCTTTATCTTTCCCCACCGCTGCTGCCCCCGCGGCCCCTCCCCCCCAGCGCGACCGGCCCAATCCAGCTCCCCTCCCCTCTCCCGCCTCCCAGCTATCCAGCCCTCCCCGACTACTACTTAATGGCAGCCACTGCGGGGACAGGCGAGCAAGACCACTGACTCATTGTCAGTGAAATTGCTCTCCCACCCTCGCAGCTCCACCATTAAGTGAGGCCTGCCCCTGCACTTTGAGTGTTGGTGATCGAGGCCCTCCTCCACCCGCAGGTTTCCCTGCGCCTCATCCCTGGTGGTCCAGTGGACCTCTGTCTCCTTCCTCTCACTCTGCTCTTTCACTCATTTTCACTCGTTTTTCTACCCTTTTTATCTTTCACCTTTCTGCACTTTTCTGCATCTTTGCTCTTTTGTGCCTTGTTTCTGCTCATTTTCCTTTCCTCTCGCTCTGCTCTTTTACTCACTTTTTCTACCCTCTTTTATCTTTCACCGTTCTGCACTTTTCTGCATCTCTGCTGTTTTGTGCCTTATTTCTGCTTACCTTTTTCTTTATCCTTATTTCCTCCCTTTACCTTTCCCCGCCGCTGCTGCCCCCGTGGCCCCTCCCCCCAGCGCGACCGGCCCAATCCAGCTCCCCTCCCAGCTCCCACCTACCAGCTATCCAGCCCTCCCCGAACCCTACTTAATGGCAGCCACTGCGGGGACAGGCGAGCAAGACCACTGACTCATTGTCAGTGAAATTGCTCTCCCACCCTCGCAGCTCCACCATTAAGTGAGGCCTGCCCCTGCACTCTCGAGTGTTGGTGATTGAGGCCCTCCTCCACCCGCAGGTTTCCCTGCACCTCATCCCTGGTGGTCCAGTGGACCTCTGTCTCCTTCCTCTCACTCTGCTCTTTCACTCGTTTTCACTCGTTTTTCTACCCTTTTTTATCTTTCAGCTTTCTGCACTTTTCTGCATCTTTGCTCTTTTGTTCCTTGTTTCTGCTCATTTTCCTTTCCTCTCGCTCTGCTCTTTCACTCATTTTTCTACCCTCTTTTATCTTTCACCTTTCTGCACTTTTCTGCATCTCTGCTGTTTTGTGCCTTATTTCTGCTTATTTTCCCTTTTTTCTTTATCCCTTATTTCCTCCCTTTAACTTTCCCCGCCGCTGCTGCCCCCGCGGCCCTCTCCCCCAGCGTGACCGGCCCAATCCATGCTCCCCTCCCGCCTCCTAGCCATCCCAGCTATCCAGCCCTCCTCGACCCCTACTTAATGGCGGCCACTGCGGGGACAGGCGAGCAAGACCACTGACTCATTGTCAGTGAAATTGCTCTCCCACCCTCGCAGCTCCACCATTAAGTGAGGCCTGCCCCTGCCCCTGCACTCTCGAGTGTTGGTGATTTAGGCCCTCCTCCACCCGCAGGTTTGCCTGCGCCTCATCCCTGGTGGTCCAGTGGACCTCTGTCTCCTTCCTCTCACTCTGCTCTTTCACTCGTTTTCACTCGTTTTCTACCCTTTTTATCTTTCACCTTTCTGCACTTTTCTGCATCTTTGCTCTTTTGTGCCTTGTTTCTGCTCATTTTCCTTTCCTCTCGCTCTGCTCTTTCACGCGTTTTCACTCGTTTTTCTACCCTCTTTTATCTTTCACCTTTCTGCACTTTTCTGCATCTCTGCTGTTTTGTGCCTTATTTCTGCTTATTTTCCGTTTTTTCTTTATCCCTTATTTCCTCCCTTTACCTTTCCCCGCCGCTGCTGCCCCCGCGGCCCCTCCCCCCAGCGCGACCGGCCCAATCCAGCTCCCCTCCCCGCTCCCGCCTCCCAGCTATCCAGACCTCCCCGACCCCTACTTAATGGTGGCCACTGCGGGGACAGGTGAGCAAGACCACTGACTCATTGACAGTGAAATTGCTCTCCCACCCTCGCAGCTCCACCATAAAGTGAGGCCTGCCCCTGCACTCTCGAGTGTTGGTGATTGAGGCCCTCCTCCACCGGCAGGTTTCCCTGCGCCTCATCCCTGGTGGTCCAGTGGACCTCTGTCTCCTTCCTCTCACTCTGCTCTTTCACTCGTTTTCACTCGTTTTTCTACCCTTTTTTATCTTTCACCTTTCTGCACTTTTCTGCATCTTTGCTCTTTTGTGCCTTGTTGCTGCTCATTTTCCTTTCCTCTTGCTCAGCTCTTTCACTCGTTTTTCTACCCTCTTTTATCTTTCACCTTTCTGCACCTTTCTTCATCTCTGCTGTTTTGTGCCTTATTTCTGCTTATTTTCCCTTTTTTCTTTATCCCTTATTTCCTCCCTTTACCTTTCCCCGCCGCTGCTGCCCCCGCGGCCCCTCCCCCCAGCGCTACCGGCCCAATCCAGCTCCCCTCCCCGCTCCCGCCTCCCAACTATCCAGCCCTCCCCGATGCCTACTTAATGGCGGCCACTGCGGGGACAGGCGAGCAAGACCACTGACTCATTGTCAGTGAAATTGCTCTCCCACCCTCGCATCTCCACCATTAAGTGAGGCCTGCCCCTGCACTCTCGAGTGTTGGTGATTGAGGGGCTCCTCCACCCACAGGTTTCCCTGCGCCTCATCCCTGGTGGTCCAGTGGACCTCTGTCTCCTTCCTCTCACTCTGCTCTTTCACTCGCTTTCACTCTTTTTTATACCCTCTTTTATCTTTTACCTTTCTGCACTTTTCTGCATCTCTGCTGTTTTGTGCCTTATTTCTGCTTATTTTCCCTTTTTTCTTTATCCCTTATTTCCTCCCTTTACCTTTCCCCGCCGCTGCTGCCCCCGCGGCCCCTCCCCCCCTGCGTGACCTTCCCAATCCAGCTCCCCTCCCCGCTCGCGCCTCCCAGCTATCCAGCTCTCCCCGACCCCTACTTAATGGCGGCCACTGCGGGGGCAGGCGAGCAAGACCAATGACTCATTGTCAGTGAAATTGCTCTCCCACCCTCGCAGCTCCACCATAAAGTGAGGCCTGCCCCTGCACTCTCGAGTGTTGGTGATTAAGGCCCTCCTCCACCCGCAGGTTTCCCTGCGCCTCATCCCTGGTGGTCCAGTGGACCTCTGTCTCCTTCCTCTCACTCTGCTCTTCCACTCGTTTTCACTCGTTTTTCCACCCTTTTTTATCTTTCACCTTTCTGCACTTTTCTGCATCTTTGCTCTTTTGTGCCTTGTTTCTGCTCATTTTCCTTTCCTCTTGCTCAGCTCTTTCACTCGTTTTCACTCGTTTTTCTACCCTCTTTTATCTTTCACCTTTCTGCACCTTTCTGCATCTCTGCTGTTTTGTGCCTTATTTCTGCTTATTTTCCCTTTTTCTTTATCCCTTATTTCCTCCCTTTACCTTTCCCCGCCGCTGCTGCCCCGTGGCCCCACCCCCCAGCGCTACCGGCCCAATCCAGCTCCCCTCCCCGCCTCCCAACTATCCAGCCCTCCCCGACCCCTACTTAATGGCGGCCACTGCGGCGACAGGCGAGCAAGACCACTGACTCATTGTCAGTGAAATTGCTCTCCCACCCTCGCAGCTCCACCATTAAGTGAGGCCTGCCCCTGCCCCTGCACTCTCGAGTGTTGGTGATTGAGGGGCTCCTCCACCCGCAGGTTTCCCTGCGCCTCATCCCTGGTGGTCCAGTGGACCTCTGTCTCCTTCCTCTCACTCTGCTCTTTCACTCATTTTCTACCCTTTTTATATCTTTCACCTTTCTGCACTTTTCTGCATCTTTGCTCTTTTGTGCCTTGTTTCTGCTCATTTTCCTTTCCTCTCGCTCTGCTCTTTCACTCGCTTTCACTCTTTTTTATACCCTCTTTTATCTTTTACCTTTCTGCACTTTTCTGCATCTCTGCTGTTTTGTGCCTTATTTCTGCTTATTTTCCCTTTTTCTTTATCCCTTATTTCCTCCCTTTACCTTTCCCCGCCGCTGCTGCCCCGCGGCCCCCCCCCCAGCGCTACCGGCCCAATCCAGCTCCTCCCGCTCCCGCCTCCCAACTATCCAGCCCTCCCGACCCCTACTTAATGGCGGCCACTGCGGCGACAGGCGAGCAAGACCACTGACTCATTGTCAGTGAAATTGCTCTCCCACCCTCGCAGCTCCACCATTAAGTGAGGCCTGCCCCTGCCCCTGCACTCTCGAGTGTTGGTGATTGAGGCCCTCCTCCACCCGCAGGTTTCCCTGCGCCTCATCCCTGGTGGTCCAGTGGACCTCTGTCTCCTCCTCTCACTCTGCTCTTTCACTCGTTTTCACTCGTTTTCTACCCTTTTTATATCTTTCACCTTTCTGCACTTTTCTGCATCTTTGCTCTTTTGTGCCTTGTTTCTGCTCATTTTCCTTTCCTCTCGCTCTGCTCTTTCACTCGTTTTTCTACCCTCTTTTATCTTTCACCTTTCTGCACTTTTCTGCATCTCTGCTGTTTTGTGCCTTATTTCTGTTTATTTTCCCTTTTTTCTTTATCCCTTATTTCCTCCCATTACCTTTCCCCGCCGCTGCTGCCCCCGCGGCCCCTCACCCCCGCGCGACCGGCCCAATCCAGCTCCCGTCCCCGCTCCCGCCTCCCAAATATCCAGCCCTCCCGACCCCTACTTAATGGCGGCCACTGCGGGGACAGGCGAGCAAGACCACTGACTCATTGTCAGTGAAATTGCTCTCCCACCCTCGCAGCTCCACCATTAAGTGAGGCCTGCCCCTGCACTCTCGAGTGTTGGTGATTGAGGCCCTCCTCCACCCGCAGGTTTCCCTGCGCCTCATCCCTGGTGGTCCAGTGGACCTCTGTCTCCTTCCTCTCACTCTGCTCTTTCACTCGTTTTCACTCGTTTTCTACCCTTTTTATCTTTCACCTTTCTGCACTTTTCTGCATCTTTGCTCTTTTGTGCCTTGTTTGTGCTCATTTTCCTTTCCTCTCGCTCTGCTCTTTCACTCGCTTTTTCTACCCTCTTTTATCTTTCACCTTTCTGCACTTTTCTGCATCTCTGCTGTTTTGTGCCTTATTTCTGCTTATTTTCCCTTTTTCTTTATCCCTTATTTCCTCCCTTTACCTTTCCCCGCCGCTGCTGCCCCCGTGGCCCCTCCCCCCAGCGCGTCCGGCCCAATCCAGCTCCCTCCCTGCTCCCGCCTCCCAGCTATCCAGCCCTCCCGACCCCTACTTAATGGCAGCCACTGTGGGGACAGGCGAGCACGACCTCTGACATCATTGTCAGTGAAATTGCTCTCCCACCCTCGCAGCTCCACCATTAAGTGAGGCCTGCCCCTGCCCCTGCACTCTCGAGTGTTGGTGATTGAGGCCCTCCTCCACCCGCAGGTTTCCCTGCGCCTCATCCCTGGTGGTCCAGTGGACCTCTGTCTCCTTCCTCTCACTCTTCTTTTTCACTCATTTTTCTACCCTTTTTTATCTTTCACCTTTCTGCACTTTTCTACATCTTTGCTCTTTTGTGCCTTGTTTCTGCTCATTTTCCTTTCCTCTCGCTCTGCTCTTTCACTCGTTTTTCTACCCTCTTTTATCTTTCACCTTTCTGCACTTTTCTGCATCTCTGCTGTTTTGTGCCTTATTTCTGTTTATTTTCCCTTTTTTCTTTATCCCTTATTTCCTCCCATTACCTTTCCCCGCCGCTGCTGCCCCCGCGGCCCCTCACCCCCGCGCGACCGGCCCAATCCAGCTCCCGTCCCCGCTCCCGCCTCCCAACTATCCAGCCCTCCCCGACCCCTACTTAATGGCGGCCACTGCGGGGACAGGCGAGCAAGACCACTGACTCATTGTCAGTGAAATTGCTCTCCCACCCTCGCAGCTCCACCATTAAGTGAGGCCTGCCCCTGCACTCTCGAGTGTTGGTGATTGAGGCCCTCCTCTACCCGCAGGTTTCCCTGCGCCTCATCCCTGGTGGTCCAGTGGACCTCTGTCTCCTTCCTCTCACTCTGCTCTTTCACTCGTTTTCACTCGTTTTTCTACCCTTTTTTATCTTTCACCTTTCTGCACTTTTCTGCAACTTTGCTCTTTTGTGCCTTGTTTGTGCTCATTTTCCTTTCCTCTCGCTCTGCTCTTTCACTCGTTTTTCTACCCTCTTTTATCTTTCACCTTTCTGCACTTTTCTGCATCTCTGCTGTTTTGTGCCTTATTTCTGCTTATTTTCCCTTTTTTCTTTATCCCTTATTTCCTCCCTTTACCTTTCCCCGCCGCTGCTGCCCCCGTGGCCCCTCCCCCCCAGCGCGTCCGGCCCAATCCAGCTCCCCTCCCTGCTCCCGCCTCCCAGCTATCCAGCCCTCCCCGACCCCTACTTAATGGCAGCCACTGTGGGGACAGGCGAGCACGACCTCTGACATATTGTCAGTGAAATTGCTCTCCCACCCTCGCAGCTCCACCATTAAGTGAGGCCTGCCCCTGCCCCTGCACTCTCGAGTGTTGGTGATTGAGGCCCTCCTCCACCCGCAGGTTTCCCTGCGCCTCATCACTGGTGGTCCAGTGGACCTCTGTCTCCTTCCTCTCACTCTTCTTTTTCACTCATTTTTCTACCTTTTTTATCTTTCACCTTTCTGCACTTTTCTACATCTTTGCTCTTTTGTGCCTTGTTTCTGCTCATTTTCCTTTCCTCTCGCTCTGCTCTTTCACTCGTTTTCACTCGTTTTCTACCCTCTTTTATATTTCACCTTTCTGCACTTTTCTGCATCTCTGCTGTTTTGTGCCTTATTTCTGCTTATTTTCCCTTTTTCTTTATCCTTATTTCCTCCCATTACCTTTCCCCGCCGCTGCTGCCCCGCGGCCCCTCACCCCAGCGCGACCGGCCCAATCCAGCTCCCGTCCCCGCTCCCGCCTCCCAGCTATCCAGCCCTCCCGACTCCTACTTAATGGCGGCCACTGCGGGGAGAGGCGAGCAAGACCACTGACTCATTGTCAGTGAAATTGCTCTCCCACCCTCGCAGCTCCACCATTAAGTGAGGCCTGCCCCTGCACTCTCGAGTGTTGGTGATTAAGGCCCTCCTCCACCCGCAGGATTCCCTGCGACTCATCCCTGGTGGTCCAGTGGACCTCTGTCTCCTTCCTCTCACTCTGCTCTTTCACTTGTTTTCACTCGTTTTTCTATCCTTTTTTATCTTTCAGCTTTCTGCACTTTTCTGCATCTTTGCTCTTTTGTGCCTTGTTTCTGCTCATTTTCCTTTCCTCTTGCTCAGCTCTTTCACTCGTTTTCACTCGTTTTTCTACCCTCTTTTATCATTCACCTTTCTGCACTTTTCTGCATCTCTGCTGTGTTGTGCCTTATTTCTGCTTATTTTCCCTTTTTTCTTTATCCCTTATTTCCTCCCTTTACCTTTCCCCGCCACTGCTGCCGGCGCGGCCCCTCCCCCCCAGCGCTACCGGCCCAATCCAGCTCCCCTCCCCGCCTCCCAACTATCCAGCCCTCCCCAACCCCTACTTAATGGCGGCCACTGCGGGGACAGGCGAGCAAGACCCCTGACTCATTGTCTGTGAAATTGCTCTCCCACCCTCGCAGCTCCACCATTAAGTGAGGCCTGCCCCTGCCCCTACACTCTCGAGTGTTGGTGATTGAGGCCCTCCTCCACCCACAGGTTTCCCTGCGCCTCATCCCTGGTGGTCAAGTGGACCTCTGTCTCCTTCCTCTCACTCTGCTCTTTCACACGTTTTCACTCGTTTTTCTACCCTTTTTTATCTTTCACCTTTCTGCACTTTTCTGCATCTTTGCTCTTTTGTGCCTTATTTCTGCTTATTTTCCCTTTTTCTTTATCCTTATTTCCTCCCATTACCTTTCCCCGCCGCTGCTGCCCCCGTGGCCCCTCACCCCCCGCGCGACCGGCCCAATCCAGCTCCCATCCCCGCTCCCGCCTCCCAGCTATCCAGCCCTCCCCGACTACTACTTAATGGCGGCCACTGCGGGGAGAGGCGAGCAAGACCACTGATTCATTGTCAGTGAAATTGCTCTCCCACCCTCGCAGCTCCACCATTAAGTGAGGCCTGCCCCTGCCCCTGCACTCTCGAGTGTTGGTGATTGAGGCCCTCCTCCACCCGCATGTTTCCCTGCACCTCATCCCTGGTGGTCCAGTGGGCCTCTGTCTCCTTCCTCTCACTCTGCTCTTTCACTCGTTTTTCTACCTTTTTTATCTTTCACCTTTCTGCACTTTTCTGCATCTTTGCTCTTTTGTGCCTTGTTTCTGCACATTTTCCTTTCCTCTCGCTCTGCTCTTTCACTCATTTTCACTCGTTCTTCTACCCTCTTTTATCTTTCACCTTTCTGCACTTTTCTGCATCTCTGCTGTTTTGTGCCTTATTTCTGCTTATTGTCCCTTTTTTCTTTATCCCTTATTTCCTCCCTTTATCTTTCCCCGCCGCTGCTGCCCCGTGGCCCCTCCCCCCAGCGCGACCGGCCCAATCCAGCTCCCCTCCCCTCTCCCGCCTCCCAGCTATCCAGCCCTCCCCGACTACTACTTAATGGCAGCCACTGCGAGGACAGGCGAGCAAGACCACTGACTCATTGTCAGTGAAATTGCTCTCCCACCCTCGCAGCTCCACCATTAAGTGAGGCCTGCCCCTGCACTCTTGAGTGTTGGTGATCGAGGCCCTCCTCCACCCGCAGGTTTCCTGCGCCTCATCCCTGGTGGTCCAGTGGACCTCTGTCTCCTTCCTCTCACTCTGCTCTTTCACTCGTTTTTTCTAACCTTTTTTATCTTTCACCTTTCTGCACTTTTCTGCATCTTTGCTCTTTTGTGCCTTGTTTCTGCTCATTTTCCTTTCCTCTCGCTCTGCTCTTTCACTCGTTTTCACACGTTTTTCTACCCTCTTTTATCTTTCACCTTTCTGCACTTTTCTGCATCTCTGCTGTTTTGTGCCTTACTTCTGCTTATTTTCCCTTTTTTCTTTATCCCTTATTTCCTCCCTTTACCTTTCCCCGCCTCTGCTGCCCCCACGGCCCCTCCCCCCCAGCGTGACTGGCCCAATCCAGCACCCCTCCCTGCTCCCGCCTCCCAGCTATCCAGCCCTCCCCGACCCCTACTTAATGGGGGCCACTGCGGGGACAGGCGAGCAAGACCACTGACTCATTGTCAGTGAAATTGCTCTCCCACCCTCGCACCTCCACCATTAAGTGAGGCCTGCCCCTGCACTCTCGAGTGTTGGTGATTGAGGCCCTCCTCCACCCGCAGGTTTCCCTGCGCCTCATCCCTGGTGGTCCAGTGGAACTCTGTCTCCTTCCTCTCACGCTATCTTTCACTCGTTTTCACTCGTTTTTCTACCCTTTTTTATCTGTCACCTTTCTGCACTTTTCTGCATCTTTGCTCTTTTGTGCCTTGTTTCTGCTCATTTTCCTTTCCTCTCGCTCTGCTCTTTTACTCGTTTTTCTACCCTCTTTTATCTTTCACCGTTCTGCACTTTTCTGCATCTCTGCTGTTTTGTGCCTTATTTCTGCTTATTTTCCCTTATTTCCTCCCTTTACCTTTCCCCGCCGCTGCTGCCCCCGTGGCCCCTCCCCCCCAGCGCGACCGGCCCAATCCAGCTCCCCTCCCAGCTCCCACCTACCAGCTATCCAGCCCTCCTCGAACCCTACTTAATGGCAGCCACTGCGGGGACAGGCGAGCAAGACCACTGACTCATTGTCAGTGAAATTGCTCTCCCACCCTCGCAGCTCCACCATTAAGTGAGGCCTGCCCCTGCACTCTCGAGTGTTGGTGATTGAGGCCCTCCTCCACCCGCAGGTTTCCCTGCACCTCATCCCTGGTGGTCCAGTGGACCTCTGTCTCCTTCCTCTCACTCTGCTCTTTCACTCGTTTTCACTCGTTTTTCTACCTTTTTTTATCTTTCAGCTTTCTGCACTTTTCTGCATCTTTGCTCTTTTGTTCCTTGTTTCTGCTCATTTTCCTTTCCTCTCGCTCTGCTCTTTCACTCGTTTTTCTACCCTCTTTTATCTTTCACCTTTCTGCACTTTTCTGCATCTCTGCTGTTTTGTGCCTTATTTCTGCTTATTTTCCCTTTTTTCTTTATCCCTTATTTCCTCCCTTTAAACTTTCCCAGCCGCTGCTGCCCCCGCGGCCCCTCCCCCCAGCGCGACCGACCCAATCCAGCTCCCCTCCCGCCTCCTAGCTATCCAGCTATCCAGCCCTCCTCGACCCCTACTTAATGGCGGCCACTGCGGGGACAGGCGAGCAAGACCACTGACTCATTGTCAGTGAAATTGCTCTCCCACCCTCGCAGCTCCACCATTAACTGAGGCCTGCCCCTGCACTCTCGAGTGTTGGTGATTAAGGCCCTCCTCCACCCGCAGGATTCCCTGCGACTCATCCCTGGTGGTCCAGTGGACCTCTGTCTCCTTCCTCTCACTCTGCTCTTTCACTCGTTTTCACTCGTTTTTCTACCCTTTTTTATCTTTCACCTTTCTGCACTTTTCTGCATCTTTGCTGTTTTGTGCCTTGTTTCTGCTCATTTTCCTTTCCTCTCGCTCTGCTCTTTCACTCGTTTTCACTCGTTTTTCTACCCTCTTTTATCTTTCACCTTTCTGCACTTTTCTGCATCTCTGCTGTTTTGTGCCTTATTTCTGCTTATTTTCCCTTTTTTCTTTATCCCTTTTTTCCTCCCTTTACCTTTCCCCGCCGCTGCTGCCCCCGCGGCCCCTCCCCCCCAGCGCGACCGGCCCAATCCAGCTCCCCTCCCCGCTCCCGCCTCCCAGCTATCCAGGCCTCCCCAACCCCTACTTAATGGCGGCCACTGCGGGGAGAGGCGAGCAAGACCACTGACTCATTGTCAGTGAAATTGCTCTCCCACCCTCGCAGCTCCACCATTAAGTGAGGCCTGCTCCTGCCCCTGCACTCTCGAGTGTTGGTGATTGAGGCCTTCCTCCACCTGCAGGTTTCCCTGCTCCTCATCCCTGGTGGTCCAGTGGACCTCTGTCTCCTTCCTCTCACTCTGCTCTTTCACTCGTTTTCACTCGTTTTTCTACCCTTTTTTATCTTTCACCTTTCTGCACTTTTCTGCATCTTTGCTCTTTTGTGCCTTGTTTCTGCTCATTTTCCTATCGTCTCGCTCTGCTCTTTCACTCGTTTTCACTCATTTTTCTACCCTCTTTTATCTTTCACCTTTCTGCACTTTTCTGCATCTCTGCTGTTTTGTGCCTTATTTCTGCTTATTTTCCCTTTTTTCTTTATCCCTTACTTCCTCCCTTTACCTTTCCCCGCCGCTGCTTCCCCCGCGGCCCCTCCACCCCAGCGTGACTGGCCCAATCCAGCTCCCCTCCCTGCTCCCGCCTCCCAGCTATCCAGCCCTCCCGACCCCTACTTAATGGCGGCGACTGTGGGGACAGGCTAGCAAGACCACTGACTCATTGTCAGTGAAATTGCTCTCCCACCCTCGCAGCTCCACCATTAAGTGAGGCCTGCTCCTGCCCCTGCACTCTCGAGTGTTGGTGATTGAGGCCCTCCTCCACCCGCAGGTTTCCCTATGCCTTATCCCTGGTGGTCCAGTGGACCTCTGTCTCCTTCCTCTCACTCTGCTCTTTCACTCGTTTTCACTCGTTTATCTACCCTTTTTTATCTTTCACCTTTCTGCACTTTTCTGCATCTTTGCTCTTTTGTGCCTTGTTTCTGCTCATTTTCCTTTCCTCTCGCTCTGCTGTTTCACTCGTTTTCACTCATTTTTCTACCCTCTTTTATCTTTCACCTTTCTGCACTTTTCTGCATCTCTGCTGTTTTGTGCCTTATTTCTGCTTATTTTCCCTTTTTTCTTTATCCCTTATTTCCTCCCTTTACCTTTCCCCGCCGCTGCTGCCCCCGCGGCCCCTCCCCACCAGCGTGACCGGCCCAATCCAGCTCCCCGGTCCCACCTCCCAGCTATCCAGCCCTCCCCGACCCCTACTTAATGGCGGCCACTGCGGGGACAGGCGAGCAAGACCACTGACTCATTGTCAGTGAAATTGCTCTCCCACCCTCGCAGCTCCACCATTAACCCCTTCCCTGCTCATGATGAGCTCAGCTCGTCATGCTGCGCGGTCGGGCTGTGCGCATGATGAGCTGAGCTCGTCACGACCACGCCCGCGATCGGAATGTCCAGCACCTGGCTGGAATTCCGCTCGCAGCGAAGGCATTATGTGAGGCCTGCCCCTGCACTCTCGAGTGTTGGTGATTAAGGCCTTCCTCCACCCGCAGGTTTCCTGCGCCTCATCCCTGGTGGTCCAGTGGACCTCTGTCTCCTTCCTCTCACTCTGCTCTTTCACTCGTTTTCACTCGTTTTTCTACCCTTTTTTATCTTTCACCTTTCTGCACTTTTCTGCATCTTTGCTCTTTTGTGCCTTGTTTCTGCTCATTTTCCTATCCTCTCGCTCTGCTCTTTCACTCGTTTTCACTCATTTTTCTACCCTCTTTTATCTTTCACCTTTCTGCACTTTTCTGCATCTCTGCTGTTTTGTGCCTTATTTCTGCTTATTTTCCCTTTTTTCTTTATCCCTTACTTCCTCCCTTTACCTTTCCCCGCCGCTGCTGCCCCCGCTGCCCCTCCAGCCCAGCGCGACCGGCCCAATCCAGCTCCCCTCCCTGCTCCCGCCTCCCAGCTATCCAGCCCTCCCGACCCCAACTTAATGGCGGCGACTGCGGGGACAGGCTAGCAAGACCACTGACTCATTGTCAGTGAAATTGCTCTCCCACCCTCGCAGCTCCACCATTAAGTGAGGCCTGCTCCTGCCCCTGCACTCTCGAGTGTTGGTGATTGAGGCCCTCCTCCACCCGCAGGTTTCCCTACGCCTCATCCCTGGTGGTCCAGTGGACCTCTGTCTCCTCCCTCTCACTCTGCTCTTTCACTCGTTTTCACTCGTTTATCTACCCTTTTTATCTTTCACCTTTCTGCACTTTTCTGCATCTTTGCTCTTTTGTGCCTTGTTTCTGCTCATTTTCCTTACCTCTCGCTCTGCTGTTTCACTCGTTTTGACTCATTTTCTACCCTCTTTTATCTTTCACCTTTCTGCACTTTTCTGCATCTCTGCTGTTTTGTGCCTTATTTCTGCTTATTTTCCCTTTTTCTTTATCCCTTACTTCCTCCCTTTACCTTTCCCCGCCGCTGCTGCCCCGCGTCCCCTCCACTCCAGTGCGACCGGCCCAATCCAGCTCCCCTCCCTGCTCCCAGCTATCCAGCCCTCCCCGACCCCTACTTAATCGCGGCCACTGCGGGGAAAGGCGAGCAAGACCACTGACTCATTGTCAGTGAAATTGCTCTCCCACCTCCACCATTAAGTGAGGCCTGCCCCTGCCCCTGTACTCTCGAGTGTTGGTGATTGAGGCCCTCCTCCACCTGCAGGTTTCCCTGCGCCTCATCCCTGGTGGTCCAGTGGACCTCTGTCTCCTTCCTCTCACTCTACTCTTTCACTCATTTTCACTCGTTTTTCTACCCTTTTTTATCTTTAACCTTTCTTCACTTTTCTGCATCTTTGCTCTTTTGTGCCTTGTTTCTGCTCATTTTCCTTTCCTCTTGCTCTGCTCTTTCACTCATTTTCACTCGTTTTTCTACCCTCTTTTATCTTTCACCTTTCTGCACTTTTCTGCATCTCTGCTGTTTTGTGCCTTATTTCTGCTTATTTTCCCTTTTTCTTTATCCCTTATTTCCTCCCTTTAACTTTCCCCGCCGCTGCTGCCTCGCGGCCCCTCCCCCAGCGCGACCGGCCCAATCCAGCTCCCCTCCCCGCTCCCGCCTCTCAGCTATCCAGCCCTCCCCGATCCCTATTTAATGGCGGCACTGCGGGGACAGGCGAGCAAGACCACTGACTCATTGTCAGGAAATTGCTATCCCACCCTCGCAGCTCCACCATTAAGTGAGGCCTGCCCCTGCCCCTGCACTCTCGAGTGTTGGTGATTGAGGCCCTCCTCCACCCGCAGGTTTTGCTGCGCCTCATCCCTGGGTGTCCAGTGGACCTCTGTCTCCTTCCTCTCACTCTGCTCTTTCACTCGTTTTCACTCGTTTTCTACTCTCTTTTATCTTTCACCTTTCTGCACTTTTCTGCATCTCTGCTGTTTTGTGGCTTATTTTCCCTTTTTTCTTTATCCCTTATTTCCTCCCTATACCTTTCCCCGCCACTGCTGTCACCGCGGCCCCTCCCCCAGCGCGACCGGCCCAATCCAGCTCCCCTCCCCGCTCCCGCCTCCCAGCTATCCAGCCCTCCTCGACCCCTACTTAATGGCGGCCACTGCGGGGACAGGCGAGCAAGACCACTGACTCATTGTCAGTGAAATTTCTCTCCCACCCTCGCAGCTCCACCATTAAGTGAGGCCTGCACCTGCCCCTGCACTCTCGAGTGTTGGTGATTAAGGCCCTCCTCCACCCACAGGTTTCCCTGCGCCTCATCCCTGGTGATCCAGTGGACCTCTGTCTCCTTCCTCTCACTCTGCTCTTTCACTCGTTTTCACTCGTTTTTCTTCCCTTTTTATCTTTCACCTATCTGCACTTTTCTGCATCTATCCTCTTTTGTGCATTGTTTCTGCTCATTTTCCTTTCCTCTCGCTCTGCTCTTTCACTCCTTTTCACTCGCTTTTCTACCCTCTTTTATCTTTCACCTTTCTGCACTTTTCTGCATCTCTGCTGTTTTGTGCCTTATTTCTGCTTATTTTCCCTTTTTCTTTAATCCCTTATTTCCTCCCTTTACCTTTCCCCGCCGCTGCTGCCCCTGCGGCCCCTCCCCCAGTGCGACCGGCCCAATACAGCTCCCCTCCCGCTCCCGCCTCCCAGCTATCCAGCCCTCCTCGACCCCTACTTAATGGCGGCCACTGCGGGGACAGGCGAGCAAGACCACTGACTCATTGTCAGTGAAATTGCTCTCCCACCCTCGCAGCTCCACCATTAAGTGAGGCCTGCCCCTGCCCCTGCACTCTCGAGTGTTGGTGATTGAGGCCCTCCTCCACCCGCAGGTTTTCCTGCGCCTCAACCCTGGTGGTCCAGTGGACCTCTGTTTCCTTCCTCTCACTCTGCTCTTTCACTTGTTTTCACTCGTTTTTCTACCCTTTTTATCTTTCACCTTTCTTCACTTTTCTGCATCTTTGCTCTTTTGTGCCTTGTTTCTGCTCATTTTCCTTTCCTCTCGCTCTGCTCTTTCACTCGTTTTCACTCGTTTTTCTACCCTCTTTTATCTTTCACCTTTCTGCACTTTTCTGCATCTCTGCTGTTTTGTGCCTTATTTCTGCTTATTTTCCCTTTTTTCTTTATCCCTTATTTCCTCCCTTTACCTTTCCCCGCCGCTGCTGCCCCGCGGCCCCTCCCCCAGCGCGACCGGCCCAATCCAGCTCCTCCCCGCTCCCGCCTCCCAGCTTTCCAGCCCTCCCGACCCCTACTTAATGGCGGCCACTGCGGGGACAGGCGAGCAAGACCACTGACTCATTGTAGGTGAAATTGCTCTCCCACCCTCGCAGCTCCACCATTAACCCCTTCCTGCTCATGATGAGCTCAGCTCGTCATGCTGCGTGGTCGGGCTGTGCATGACCACGCCCGCGATCGGAATGTCCAGCACCTGGCTGGAATTCCGCTTGCAGCGAGGCGTTAAGTGAGGCCTGCCCCTGCACTCTCGAGTGTTGGTGATTAAGGCCTTCCTCCACCCGCAGGTATCCCTGCGCCTCATCCCTGGTGGTCCAGTGGACCTCTGTCTCCTTCCTCTCACTCTGCTCTTTCACTCGTTTTCACTCGTTTTTCTACCCTTTTTATCTTTCACCTTTCTGCACTTTTCTGCATCTTTGCTCTTTTGTGCCTTGTTTCTGCTCATTTTCCTATCCTCTCATCTGCTCTTTCACTCGTTTTCACTCATTTTTCTACCCTCTTTTATCTTTCACCTTTCTGCACTTTTCTGCATCTCTGCTGTTTTGTGCCTTATTTCTGCTTATTTTCCCTTTTTCTTTATCCCTTACTTCCTCCCTTTACCTTTCCCTGCCGCTGCTACCCCCGCGGCCCCTCCACCCCAGCGCGACCAGCCCAATCCAGCTCCTCTCCCTGCTCCCGCCTCCCAGCTATCCTGCCCTCCCTGACCCCTACTTAATGGCGGCCACTGCGGGGACAGGCGAGCAAGACCACTGACTCATTGTCAGTGAAATTGCTCTCCCACCCTCGCAGCTCCACCATTAAGTGAGGCCTGCTCCTGCCCCTGCACTCTCGAGTGTTGGTGATTGAGGCCGTCCTCCACCCGCCGGTTTCCCTGCACCTCATCCCTGGTGGTCCAGTGGACCTCTGTCTCCTTCCTCTCACTCTGCTCTTTCACTCGTTTTCACTTGTTTTTCTACCCTTTTTATCTTTCACCTTTCTGCACTTTTCTGCATCTTTGCTCTTTTGTGCCTTGTTTCTGCTCATTTTCCTTTCCTCTCGCTCTTCTCTTTCACTCGTTTTCACTCGTTTTTCTACCCTCTTTTATCTTTCACCTTTCTGCACTTTTCTGCATCTCTGCTGTTTTGTGCCTTATTTCTGCTTATTTTCCCTTTTTCTTTATCCCTTATTTCCTCCCTTTACCTTTCCCCGCCGCAGCTGCCCCCGCGGCCCCTCCCCCAGTGCGACCGGCCCAATACAGCTCCCCTCCCCGCTCCCGCCTCCCAGCTATCCAGCCCTCCCCGACCCCTACTTAATGGCGGCCACTGCGGGGACAGGCGAGCAAGACCACTGACTCATTGTCAGTGAAATTGCTCTCCCACCCTCGCAGCTCCACCATTAAGTGAGGCCTGCTCCTGCCCCTGCACTCTCGAGTGTTGGTGATTGAGGCCCTCCTCCACCCGCAGGTTTCCCTACGCCTCATCCCTGGTGGTCCAGTGGACCTCTGTCTCCTCCCTCTCACTCTGCTCTTTCACTCGTTTTCACTCGTTTATCTACCCTTTTTTATCTTTCACCTTTCTGCACTTTTCTGCATCTTTGCTCTTTTGTGCCTTGTTTCTGCTCATTTTCCTTACCTCTCGCTCTGCTGTTTCACTCGTTTTGACTCATTTTTCTACCCTCTTTTATCTTTCACCTTTCTGCACTTTTCTGCATCTCTGCTGTTTTGTGCCTTATTTCTGCTTATTTTCCCTTTTTTCTTTATCCCTTACTTCCTCCCTTTACCTTTCCCCGCCGCTGCTGCCCCCGCGTCCCCTCCACTCCAGTGCGACCGGCCCAATCCAGCTCCCCTCCCTGCTCCCAGCTATCCAGCCCTCCCCGACCCCTACTTAATCGCGGCCACTGCGGGGAAAGGCGAGCAAGACCACTGACTCATTGTCAGTGAAATTGCTCTCCCACCTCCACCATTAAGTGAGGCCTGCCCCTGCCCCTGTACTCTCGAGTGTTGGTGATTGAGGCCCTCCTCCACCCGCAGGTTTCCCTGCGCCTCATCCCTGGTGGTCCAGTGGACCTCTGTCTCCTTCCTCTCACTCTACTCTTTCACTCATTTTCACTCGTTTTTCTACCCTTTTTTATCTTTAACCTTTCTTCACTTTTCTGCATCTTTGCTCTTTTGTGCCTTGTTTCTGCTCATTTTCCTTTCCTCTTGCTCTGCTCTTTCACTCATTTTCACTCGTTTTTCTACCCTCTTTTATCTTTCACCTTTCTGCACTTTTCTGCATCTCTGCTGTTTTGTGCCTTATTTCTGCTTATTTTCCCTTTTTTCTTTATCCCTTATTTCCTCCCTTTAACTTTCCCCGCCGCTGCTGCCTTCGCGGCCCCTCCCCCCCAGCGCGACCGGCCCAATCCAGCTCCCCTCCCCGCTCCCGCCTCTCAGCTATCCAGCCCTCCCCGATCCCTATTTAATGGCGGCACTGCGGGGACAGGCGAGCAAGACCACTGACTCATTGTCAGGGAAATTGCTATCCCACCCTCGCAGCTCCACCATTAAGTGAGGCCTGCCCCTGCCCCTGCACTCTCGAGTGTTGGTGATTGAGGCCCTCCTCCACCCGCAGGTTTTGCTGCGCCTCATCCCTGGGTGTCCAGTGGACCTCTGTCTCCTTCCTCTCACTCTGCTCTTTCACTCGTTTTCACTCGTTTTTCTACTCTCTTTTATCTTTCACCTTTCTGCACTTTTCTGCATCTCTGCTGTTTTGTGGCTTATTTTCCCTTTTTTCTTTATCCCTTATTTCCTCCCTATACCTTTCCCCGCCACTGCTGTCACCGCGGCCCCTCCCCCCCAGCGCGACCGGCCCAATCCAGCTCCCCTCCCCGCTCCCGCCTCCCAGCTATCCAGCCCTCCCCGACCCCTACTTAATGGCGGCCACTGCGGGGACAGGCGAGCAAGACCACTGACTCATTGTCAGTGAAATTTCTCTCCCACCCTCGCAGCTCCACCATTAAGTGAGGCCTGCACCTGCCCCTGCACTCTCGAGTGTTGGTGATTAAGGCCCTCCTCCACCCACAGGTTTCCCTGCGCCTCATCCCTGGTGATCCAGTGGACCTCTGTCTCCTTCCTCTCACTCTGCTCTTTCACTCGTTTTCACTCGTTTTTCTTCCCTTTTTTATCTTTCACCTATCTGCACTTTTCTGCATCTATCCTCTTTTGTGCATTGTTTCTGCTCATTTTCCTTTCCTCTCGCTCTGCTCTTTCACTCCTTTTCACTCGTTTTTCTACCCTCTTTTATCTTTCACCTTTCTGCACTTTTCTGCATCTCTGCTGTTTTGTGCCTTATTTCTGCTTATTTTCCCTTTTTTCTTTAATCCCTTATTTCCTCCCTTTACCTTTCCCCGCCGCTGCTGCCCCTGCGGCCCCTCCCCCCCAGTGCGACCGGCCCAATACAGCTCCCCTCCCCGCTCCCGCCTCCCAGCTATCCAGCCCTCCCGACCCCTACTTAATGGCGGCCACTGCGGGACAGGCGAGCAAGACCACTGACTCATTGTCAGTGAAATTGCTCTCCCACCCTCGCAGCTCCACCATTAAGTGAGGCCTGCCCCTGCCCCTGCACTCTCGAGTGTTGGTGATTGAGGCCCTCCTCCACCCGCAGGTTTTCCTGCGCCTCAACCCTGGTGGTCCAGTGGACCTCTGTTTCCTTCCTCTCACTCTGCTCTTTCACTTGTTTTCACTCGTTTTTCTACCCTTTTTATCTTTCACCTTTCTTCACTTTTCTGCATCTTTGCTCTTTTGTGCCTTGTTTCTGCTCATTTTCCTTTCCTCTCGCTCTGCTCTTTCACTCGTTTTCACTCGTTTTTCTACCCTCTTTTATCTTTCACCTTTCTGCACTTTTCTGCATCTCTGCTGTTTTGTGCCTTATTTCTGCTTATTTTCCCTTTTTTCTTTATCCCTTATTTCCTCCCTTTACCTTTCCCCGCCGCTGCTGCCCCGCGGCCCCTCCCCCAGCGCGACCGGCCCAATCCAGCTCCCCTCCCCGCTCCCGCCTCCCAGCTTTCCAGCCCTCCCCGACCCCTACTTAATGGCGGCCACTGCGGGGACAGGCGAGCAAGACCACTGACTCATTGTAGGTGAAATTGCTCTCCCACCCTCGCAGCTCCACCATTAACCCCTTCCCTGCTCATGATGAGCTCAGCTCGTCATGCTGCGTGGTCGGGCTGTGCATGACCACGCCCGCGATCGGAATGTCCAGCACCTGGCTGGAATTCCGCTTGCAGCGAAGGCGTTAAGTGAGGCCTGCCCCTGCACTCTCGAGTGTTGGTGATTAAGGCCTTCCTCCACCCGCAGGTATCCCTGCGCCTCATCCCTGGTGGTCCAGTGGACCTCTGTCTCCTTCCTCTCACTCTGCTCTTTCACTCGTTTTCACTCGTTTTTCTACCCTTTTTTATCTTTCACCTTTCTGCACTTTTCTGCATCTTTGCTCTTTTGTGCCTTGTTTCTGCTCATTTTCCTATCCTCTCATCTGCTCTTTCACTCGTTTTCACTCATTTTTCTACCCTCTTTTATCTTTCACCTTTCTGCACTTTTCTGCATCTCTGCTGTTTTGTGCCTTATTTCTGCTTATTTTCCCTTTTTTCTTTATCCCTTACTTCCTCCCTTTACCTTTCCCTGCCGCTGCTACCCCCGCGGCCCCTCCACCCCAGCGCGACCAGCCCAATCCAGCTCCTCTCCCTGCTCCCGCCTCCCAGCTATCCTGCCCTCCCTGACCCCTACTTAATGGCGGCCACTGCGGGGACAGGCGAGCAAGACCACTGACTCATTGTCAGTGAAATTGCTCTCCCACCCTCGCAGCTCCACCATTAAGTGAGGCCTGCTCCTGCCCCTGCACTCTCGAGTGTTGGTGATTGAGGCCGTCCTCCACCCGCCGGTTTCCCTGCACCTCATCCCTGGTGGTCCAGTGGACCTCTGTCTCCTTCCTCTCACTCTGCTCTTTCACTCGTTTTCACTTGTTTTTCTACCCTTTTTTATCTTTCACCTTTCTGCACTTTTCTGCATCTTTGCTCTTTTGTGCCTTGTTTCTGCTCATTTTCCTTTCCTCTCGCTCTTCTCTTTCACTCGTTTTCACTCGTTTTTCTACCCTCTTTTATCTTTCACCTTTCTGCACTTTTCTGCATCTCTGCTGTTTTGTGCCTTATTTCTGCTTATTTTCCCTTTTTTCTTTATCCCTTATTTCCTCCCTTTACCTTTCCCCGCCGCAGCTGCCCCCGCGGCCCCTCCCCCCCAGTGCGACCGGCCCAATACAGCTCCCCTCCCCGCTCCCGCCTCCCAGCTATCCAGCCCTCCCCGACCCCTACTTAATGGCGGCCACTGCGGGGACAGGCGAGCAAGACCACTGACTCATTGTCAGTGAAATTGCTCTCCCACCCTCGCAGCTCCACCATTAAGTGAGGCCTGCCCCTGCCCCTGCACTCTCGAGTGTTGGTGATTGAGGCCCTCCTCCACCCGCAGGTTTTCCTGCGCCTCAACCCTGGTGGTCCAGTGGACCTCTCTTTCCTTCCTCTCACTCTGCTCTTTCACTTGTTTTCACTCGTTTTTCTACCCTTTTTTATCTTTCACCTTTCTTCACTTTTCTGCATCTTTGCTCTTTTGTGCCTTGTTTCTGCTCATTTTCCTTTCCTCTCGCTCTGCTCTTTCACTCGTTTTTCTACCCTCTTTTATCTTTCACCTTTCTGCACTTTTCTGCATCTCTGCTGTTTTGTGCCTTATTTCTGCTTATTTTACCTTTTTTCTTTATCCCTTATTTCCTCCCTTTACCTTTCCCCGCCGCTGCTGCCCCCGCGGCCCCTCCCCCCCAGCGCGACCGGCCCAATCCAGCTCCCCGCTCCCGCCTCGCAGCTATCCAGCCCTCCCGACCCCTACTTAATGGCGGCCACTGCGGGGACAGGCGAGCAAGACCTCTGACTCATTGTCAGTGAAATTGCTCTCCCACCCTCGCAGCTCCACCATTAACCCCTTCCCTGCTCATGATGAGCTCAGGTCATCATGCTGCGCGGTCGGGCTGTGCGCATGACAAGCTGAGCTCGTCACGACCACGCCCGCGATCGGAATGTCCAGCACCTGGCTGGAATTCCGCTCGCAGCGAAGGCATTAAGTGAGGCCTGCCCCTGCACTCTCGAGTGTTGGTGATTAAGGCCTTTCTCCACCCGCAGGTTTCCCTGCGCCTCATCCCTGGTGGTCCAGTGGACCTCTGTCTCCTTCCTCTCACTCTGCTCTTTCACTCGTTTTCACTCGTTTTTCTACCCTTTTTTATCTTTCACCTTTCTGCACTTTTCTGCATCTTTGCTCTTTTGTGCCTTGTTTCTGCTCATTTTCCTAGCCTCTCGCTCTGCTCTTTCACTCGTTTTCACTCATTTTTCTACCCTCTTTTATCTTTCACCTTTCTGCACTTTTCTGCATCTCTGCTGTTTTGTGCCTTATTTCTGCTTATTTTCCCTTTTTTCTTTATCCCTTACTTCCTCCCTTTACCTTTCCCCGCCGCTGCTGCCCCCGCGGCCCCTCCACCCCAGCGCGACCGGCCCAATCCAGCTCCCCTCCCTGCTCCCGCCTCCCAGCTATCCAGCCCTTCCCGACCCCTACTTAATGGCGGCGACTGCGGGGACAGGCTAGCAAGACCACTGACTCATTGTCAGTGAAATTGCTCTCCCACCCTCGCAGCTCCACCATTAAGTGAGGCCTGCTCCTGCCCCTGCACTCTCGAGTGTTGGTGATTGAGGCCCTCCTCCACCCGCAGGTTTCCCTACGCCTCATCCCTGGTGGTACAGTGGACCTCTGTCTCCTCCCTCTCACTCTGCTCTTTCACTCGTTTTCACTCGTTTATCTACCCTTTTTTATCTTTCACCTTTCTGCACTTTTCTGCATCTTTGCTCTTTTGTGCCTTGTTTCTGCTCATTTTCCTTTCCTCTCACTTTGCTGTTTCACTCGTTTTGACTAGTTTTTCTACCCTCTTTTATCTTTCACCTTTCTGCACTTTTCTGCATCTCTGCTGTTTTGTGCCTTATTTCTGCTTATTTTCCCTTTTTTCTTTATCCCTTACTTCCTCCCTTTACCTTTCCCCGCCGCTGCTGCCCCCGCGGCCCCTCCACCCCAGCGCGACCGGCCCAATCCAGCTCCCCTCCCCGCTCTCAGCTATCCAGCCCTCCCCGACCCCTACTTAATCGCGGCCACTGCGGGGACAGGCGAGCAAGACCACTGACTCATTGTCAGTGAAATTGCTCTCCCACCCTCGCAGCTCCACCATTAAGTGAGGCCTGCTCCTGCCCCTGTACTCTCGAGTGTTGGTGATTGAGGCCCTCCTCCACCCGCAGGTTTCCCTGCGCCTCATCCCTGGTGGTCCAGTGGACCTCTGTCTCCTTCCTCTCACTCTGCTCTTTCACTCGTTTTCACTCATTTTTCTACCCTTTTTTATCTTTCACCTTTCTGCACTTTTCTGCATCTTTGCTCTTTTGTGCCTTGTTTCTGCTCATTTTCCTTTCCTCTTGCTCTGCTCTTTCACTCGTTTTCACTCATTTTTCTACCCTCTTTTATCTTTCACCTTTCTGCACTTTTCTGCATCTCTGCTGTTTTGTGCCTTATTTCTGCTTATTTTCCCTTTTTTCTTTATCCCTTACTTCCTCCCTTTACCTTTCCCCGCTGCTGCTGTCCCCGCGGCCCCTCCACCCCAGCGCGACCGGCCCAATCCAGCTCCCCTCCCTGCTCCCGCCTCCCAGCTATCCAGCCCTCCCCGACCCCTACTTAATGGCGGCGACTGCGGGGACAGGCTAGCAAGACCACTGACTCATTGTCAGTGAAATTGCTCTCCCACCCTCGCAGCTCCACCATTAAGTGATGATATAGAAAGTAGTGGTCCCAGCACTATTACATCCAAACAGTGTAAAACCAAAAATATATACAGTTATATTCACAACAATAAATCAAAGATTACGAATCAATAGTGTAAACAGTGTTATTTAATCACACTGAACACAAATGACAGATTTAAAGAAATACATTACAAAACATCATTAATATGCCCAAATGAGTAAAGGAGGGGAAAGGGCAGTGACGTAAGTGAGGCAGTGAGGTAAGTGAAAGACACTAATAGTGAATATCACAATCAAAATGGTAGGCATATTATTCAAAGCCACACATTTCTTTATCGAAAGCGAAATGAATACAATAAGTTACATAGCCATGTAACATAGAAAGTCACAGTGCAACATGCACTGTCGGCGATACTGGCATCAATAATATGTCGACGTTTCGACCCCTGGATGTATGTAGGTGTTCTTAGAAACCTTACTAGCGGGGTCTTCCTCAGGACAAGTGAATAAGTGAAAAGGGGGGAAAATAAGGGCACCTAGAAACATAAATGAAAGAACGAAATGTCAGGCCCAATGGAATTAAAGGACGAGAACATGTAAAAATAAAAATAAATATAAAAGTCACTATATTTACCGCGACTTAATTAGAAAGAAGTCCTCAAAGGCAACAAATGTCGTCTCGGACAAATTAGGGCCCAATGGCTCCAAGGTTCAGAAGAGAGAGAGAGCAGGACACCTACAAAAATAAGGCGTCAGTCAGTAATGCCTCAATTAAATTAGAGGAACTAGAAGTTCGCTATACTTGCAACAACTTACTCCAAAACATGGGTAGTACTCCAAATTGTGAAAGCTGCGATAAAAATCGTGGACAAACCATCGATCAACAGGTGGAAGCCATCTACTTTGCTTCCATAGAATGAATCAAATGAACTAGAATGAAAACAAAGGAGGAGACCTTATTATATCATTAAAGGACATCTGGGATCAAGACTGTGAAAGTTCAAAATTCCCTGCGCATCATGAGTTTCAAAAAGAGGAGTGACTGATGCAGGCCTAATTCAACAATACCAAAGACATACGCATGGATCTACCAATTAACAACGTGAATAAGAAAACTAAATCGCGCTTTACATGCATGGTGTTCTACAATGAGATATAGAAATTCAAGAGGAAATCATCATACCTATCGAAGGATAGGAAATATCTACAGTGTAAAGTTAAATATGCACCATGGATTTCCAAATAAGAGGTAACTATTTTAAGCCTAACGGACAAAAACCCACGTGGACTTGCCGAATCCCAGCACGGTTTAATAAAACTGAATCAGCCAATATATGCATAATGATACACAATGAGATCATCCTCGTGCCCATTAAAATACCAAGTGCGCGATTTAGACAGGTCAAAAATAGCTAAATAGGTCTGAAGCAAAATAGGTTTAAAAATTGCCGGAAATAAAGAAGGCGCGGTATCGCATTTAAGCAACAGCGCACCTACCCTAGAACTGTTTGAACGGCTAAAAGGGAACCAATACTGCCAGAGATTAGTTGCAGACCCAAGCTTCAAAGGGAGAGTAGAATAAGGAAATTGGGGAACACTCACCCTCGTTAGTCGACCTCACTTCCAATGCAGTGGAAGGAACGCGACACCGGGGCAGAAGGCACAGTTAAATAGACACGTATCCAACGTGCCGATCGTGCCTACGTTACGCCCGGTGTAATGCAGCAGCTAAATGCTAGTATGAATGCGAGAGGCAGACAGAGAAGATAGACTCTCTAATGAAAAGGTATTAAATCCAAATATGCCATCCGAAACAAATCATGGACAATACACTCGCCTCTAACTGGGCAAGAATTAAATGCATATAAAGCAGCAAGGTGCATAATGGAAGCCAAATTGATCGTAATATGAATAAAACATTTAAACCATTCGGCAAAGTGCATAATATAGCACAATGCAAACACAGTTAATCACTAATACATTTAAACCAATCATATACCATCTCATATTTAAAAGCATGATCGAGCAATGGACATTGAAAGAGAACACATTTATTTAGACAAATAAATATTTAAATATTGGCCCATGTGTATAGAACATCAAATTGCTTATTTCAAGGTACTTAATTAGTGTAACTGAATATGGAATAACAGGTCACTTAAACCATCATACATAATTGCATTTCACAATCATACTGCAAAAAACATTTAGACAGTGCAGTTGAAAGGACCAGAACTACCGTAAAATAGGTCAACCAACATCTCTAACCAATCAATTATGAGCAACATAAAGGGTAGATCACACAGACCGTTGGAAATAGCCTCATGAGATATTGAGGCATGCCTCATTGTCAGTGAAATTGCTCTCCCACCCTCGCAGCTCCACCATTAAGTGAGGCCTGCTCCTGCCCCTGCACTCTCGAGTGTTGGTGATTGAGGCCCTCCTCCACCTGCAGGTTTCCCTACGCCTCATCCCTGGTGGTCCAGTGGACCTCTGTCTCCTCCCTCTCACTCTGCTCTTTCACTCGTTTTCACTCGTTTATCTACCCTTTTTTATCTTTCACCTTTCTGCACTTTTCTGCATCTTTGCTCTTTTGTGCCTTGTTTCTGCTAATTTTCCTTTCCTCTCTGCCATTTCACTCGTTTTGACTAGTTTTTCTACCCTCTTTTATCTTTCACCTTTCTGCACTTTTCTGCATCTCTGCTGTTTTGTGCCTTATTTCTGCTTATTTTCCCTTTTTTCTTTATCCCTTACTTCCTCCCTTTACCTTTCCCCGCCGCTGCTGCCCCCGCGGCCCCTCCCCCAGCGCGACCGGCCCAATCCAGCTCCCTCCCCGCCTCCCAACTACCCAGCCCTCCCGACCCCTACTTAATGGCGGCCACTGCGGGGACAGGCGAGCAAGACCACTGGCTCATTGTCAGTGAAATTGCTCTCCCACCCTCGCAGCTCCACCATTAAGTGAGGCCTACCCCTGCCCCTGCACTCTCGAGTGTTGGTGATTGAGGCCCTCCTCCACCCGCAGGTTTCCCTGCGCCTCATCCCTGGTGGTCCAGTGGACCTCTGTCTCCTTCCTCTCACTCTGCTCTTTCACTCGTTTTCACTCGTTTTTCTACCCTTTTTTATCTTTCAGCTTTCTGCACTTTTCTGCATCTTTGCTCTTTTGTGCCTTGTTTCTGCTCATTTTCCTTTCCTCTCGCTCTGCTCTTTCACTCGTTTTCACTCGTTTTTCTACCCTCTTTTATCTTTCACCTTTCTGCACTTTTCTGCATCTCTGCTGTTTTGTGCCTTATTTCTGCTTATTTTCCCTTTTTTCTTTATCCCTTATTTCCTCCCTATACCTTTCCCCGCCACTGCTGTCCCCGCGACACCTCCCCCCCCAGCGCGACCAGCCCAATCCAGCTCCCCTCCCCGCTCCCGCCTCCCAGCTATCCAGCCCTCCACGACCCCTACTTAATGGGGGCCACTGCGGGGACAGGCGAGCAAGACCACTGACTCATTGTCAGTGAAATTTCTCTCCCACCCTCGCAGCTCCACCATTAAGTGAGGCCTGCACCTGCCCCTGCACACTCGAGTGTTGGTGATTAAGGCCCTCCTCCACCCACAGGTTTCCCTGCGCCTCATCCCTGGTGGTCCAGTGGAAATCTGTCTCCTTCCTCTCACTCTGCTCTTTCACTCGTTTTCACTCGTTTTCTACCCTTTTTATCTTTCCCCTATCTGCACTTTTCTGCATCTTTGCTCTTTTGTGCATTGTTACTGCTCATTTTCCTTTCCTCTCGCTCTGCTCTTTCACTCATTTTCACTCGTTTTTCTACCCTCTTTTATCTTTCACCTTTCTGCACTTTTCTGCATCTCTGCTGTTTTGTGCCTTATTTCTGCTTATTTTCCGTTTTTCTTCATCCCTTATTTCCTCCCCTTACCTTTCCCCGCCGCTGCTGCCCCGCGGCCCCTCCCCCCAGCGCGACCGGCCCAATCCAGCTCCCTCCCCGCTCCCGCCTCCCAGCTATCCAGCCCTCCCCGACCCCTACTTAATGGCGGCCACTGCGGGGAGAGGCGAGCAAGACCACTGGCTCATTGTCAGTGAAATTGCTCTCCCACCCTCGCAACTCCACCATTAAGTGAGGCCTACCCCTGCCCCTGCACTCTCGAGTGTTGGTGATTGAGGCCCTCCTCCACCCGCAGGTTTCCCTGCGCCTCATCCCTGGTGGTCCAGTGGACCTCTGTCTCCTTCCTCTCACTCTGCTCTTTCACTCGTTTTCACTCGTTTTTCTACCCTTTTTTATCTTTCACCTTTCTGCACTTTTCTGCATCTTTGCTCTTTTGTGCCTTGTTTCTGCTCATTTTCCTTTCCTCTCGCTCTGCTCTTTCACTCATTTTCACTCGTTTTTCTACCCTCTTTTATCTTTCACCTTTCTGCACTTTTCTGCATCTCTGCTGTTTTGTGCCTTATTTCTGCTTATTTTCCCTTTTTTTCTTTATCCCTTATTTCCTCCCTTTAACTTTCCCTGCCGCTGCTGCCTCCGCGGCCCCTCCCCCCCAGCATGACCGGCCCAATCCAGCTCCCCTCCCCGCCTCCCAACTACCCAGCCCTCCCCGACCCCTACTTAATGGCGGCCACTGCGGGGACAGGCGAGCAAGACCACTGACTCATTGTCAGTGAAATTGCTCTCCCACACTCTCAGCTCCACCATTAAGTGAGGCCTGCTCCTGCCCCTGCACTCTCGAGCGTTGGTGATTGAGGCCCTCCTCCATCCGCAGGTTTCCCTGCACCTCATCCCTGGTGGTTCAGTGAACCTCTGTCTCCTTCCTCTCACTCTGCTTTTTCACTCGTTTTCACTCGTTTTTCTACCCTCTTTTATCTTTCACCTTTCTGCACTTTTCTGCATCTCTGCTGTTTTGTGCCTTATTTCTGCTTATTTTCCCTTTTTCTTTATCCCTTATTTCCTCCCTTTACCTTTCCCCACCGCTGCTGCCCCCACGGCCCCTCCCCCCAGCGCGACCGGCCCAATCCAGCTCCCCTCCCCGCTCCCGCCTCTCAGCTATCCAGCCCTCCCGATCCCTACTTAATGGCGGCCACTGCGGGACAGGCGAGCAAGACCACTGACTCATTGTCAGGAAATTGCTATCCCACCCTCGCAGCTCCACCATTAAGTGAGGCCTGCCCCTGCCCCTGCACTCTCGAGTGTTGGTGATTGAGGCCCTCCTCCACCCGCAGGTTTCGCTGCGCCTCATCCCTGGGTGTCCAGTGGACCTCTGTCTCCTTCCTCTCACTCTGCTCTTTCACTCGTTTTCACTCGTTTTTCTACCCTTTTTATCTTTCCCCTATCTGCACTTTTCTGCATCTTTGCTCTTTTGTGCATTGTTACTGCTCATTTTCCTTTCCTCTCGCTCTGCCATTTCACTCATTTTCACTCGTTTTTCTACCCTCTTTTATCTTTCACCTTTCTGCACTTTTCTGCATCTCTGCTGTTTTGTGCCTTATTTCTGCTTATTTTCCGTTTTTTCTTCATCCCTTATTTCCTCCCCTTACCTTTCCCCGCCGCTGCTGCCCCCGCGGCCCCTCCCCCCCAGCGCGACCGGCCCAATCCAGCTCCCCTCCCCGCTCCCGCCTCCCAGCTATCCAGCCCTCCCCAACCCCTACTTAATGGCGGCCACTGCGGGGAGAGGCGAGCAAGACCACTGGCTCATTGTCAGTGAAATTGCTCTCCCACCCTCGCAGCTCCACCATTAAGTGAGGCCTACCCCTGCCCATGCACTCTCGAGTGTTGGTGATTGAGGCCCTCCTCCACCCGCAGGTTTCCCTGCGCCTCATCCCTGGTGGTCCAGTGGACCTCTGTCTCCTTCCTCTCACTCTGCTCTTTCACTCGTTTTCACTCGTTTTTCTACCCTTTTTTATCTTTCACCTTTCTGCACTTTTCTGCATCTCTGCTGTTTTGTGCCTTATTTCTGCTTATTTTCCCTTTTTTCTTTATCCCTTATTTCCTCCCTTTAACTTTCCCTGCTGCTGCTGCCTCCGCGGCCCCTCCCCCCCAGTGCAACCGGCCCAATCCAGCTCCCCTCCCCGCCTCCCAACTACCCAGCCCTCCCCGACCCCTCCTTAATGGCGGCCACTGCGGGGACAGGCGAGCAAGACCACTGACTCATTGGCAGTGAAATTGCTCTCCCACACTCTCAGCTCCACCATTAAGTGAGGCCTGCTCCTGCCCCTGCACTCTCGAGTGTTGGTGATTGAGGCCCTCCTCCATCCGCAGGTTTCCCTGCACCTCATCCCTGGTGGTTCAGTGAACCTCTGTCTCCTTCCTCTCACTCTGCTTTTTCACTCGTTTTCACTCGTTTTTCTACCCTTTTTATCTTTCACCTTTCTGCACTTTTCTGCATCTTTGCTATTTTGTGCCTTGTTTCTGCTCATTTTCCTTTCCTCTCGCTCTGCTCTTTCACTTGTTTTCACTCGTTTTTCTACCCTCTTTTATCTTTCACCTTTCTGCACTTTTCTGCATCTCTGCTGTTTTGTGCCTTATTTCTGCTTATTTTCCCTTTTTTCTTTATCCCTTATTTCCTCCCTTTACCTTTCCCCACCGCTGCTGCCCCCACGGCCCCTCCCCCCAGCGCGACCGGCCCAATCCATCTCCCTCCCCGCTCCCGCCTCTCAGCTATCCAGCCCTCCCTGATCCCTACTTAATGGCGGCCACTGCGGGGACAGGCGAGCAAGACCACTGACTCATTGTCAGGAAATTGCTATCCCACCCTCGCAGCTCCACCATTAAGTGAGGCCTGCCCCTGCACTCTCGAGTGTTGGTGATTGAGGCCCTCCTCCACCCGCAGGTTTCGCTGCGCCTCATCCCTGGGTGTCCAGTGGACCTCTGTCTCCTTCCTCTCACTCTGCTCTTTCACTCGTTTTCACTCGTTTTTCTACCCTCTTTTATCTTTCACCTTTCTGCACTTTTCTGCATCTCTGCTGTTTTGTGCCTTATTTCTGCTTATTTTCCCTTTTTTCTTTATCCCTTATTTCCTCCCTATACCTTTCCCCGCCACTGCTGTCCCAGCGACCCCTCCCCCCAGCGCGACCGGCCCAATCCAGCTCCCCTCCCTCCCCGCTCCCGCCTCCCAGCTATCCAGCCCTCCCGACCCCTACTTAATGGGGGCCACTGCGGGACAGGCGAGCAAGACCACTGACTCATTGTCAGTGAAATTTCTCTCCCACCCTCGCAGCTCCACCATTAAGTGAGGCCTGCACCTGCCCCTGCACACTCGAGTGTTGGTGATTAAGGCCCTCCACCCACAGGTTTCCCTGCGCCTCATCCCTGGTGGTCCAGTGGACCTCTGTCTCCTTCCTCTCACTCTGCTCTTTCACTCGTTTTCACTCGTTTTTCTACCCTTTTTTATCTTTCCCCTATCTCTACTTTTCTGCATCTTTGCTCTTTTGTGCATTGTTACTGCTCATTTTCCTTCCCTCTCGCTCTGCTCTTTCACTCATTTTCACTCGTTTTTCTACCCTCTTTTATCTTTCACCTTTCTGCACTTTTCTGCATCTCTGCTGTTTTGTGCCTTATTTCTGCTTATTTTCCGTTTTTTCTTTATCCCTTATTTCCTCCCTTTACCTTTCCCCGCCGCGCCTGCCCCCTTGGCCCCTCCCCCCAGCGCGACCGGCCCAATCCAGCTCCCCTCCCTGCTCCCGCCTCCCAGCTATCCAGCCCTCCCCGACCCCTACTTAATGGCGGCCACTGCGGGGACAGGCGAGCAAGACCACTGACTCATTGTCAGTGAAATTGCACTCCCACCCTCGCAGCTCCACCATTAAGTGAGGCCTGCTCCTGCCCCTGCACTCTCGAGTGTTGGTGATTGAGGCCCTCCTCCACCCGCAGGTTTCCCTGCGCCTCATCCCTGGTGGTCCAGTGGACCTCTGTCTCCTTCCTCTCACTCTGCTCTTTCACTCGTTTTCAATCGTTTTTCTACCCTTTTTATCTTTCACCTTTCTGCACTTTTCTGCATCTTTGCTCTTTTGTGCCTTGTTTCTGCTCATTTTCCTTTCCTCTTGCTCTGCTCTTTCACTCGTTTTCACTCGTTTTTCTACCCTCTTTTATCTTTCAGCTTTCTGCACTTTTCTGCATCTCTGCTGTTTTGTGCCTTATTTCTGCTTATTTTCCCTTTTTCTTTATCCCTAATTTCCTCCCTTTACCTTTCCCCGCCGCTGCTGCCCTCGCGCCCAACCCCCCAGCGCGACCGGCCCAATCCAGCTCCCCTCCCCGCTCCCGCCTCCCAGCTATTCAGCCCTCCCCGACCCCCACTTAATGGCGGCCACTGCGGGGACAGGTGAGCAAGACCACTGACTCATTGTCAGTGAAATTGCTCTCCCAACCTCGCAGCTCCACCATTAAGTGAGGCCTGCCCCTGCACTCTCGAGTGTTGGTGATTGAGGCCCTCCTCCACCCACAGGTTTCCCTGCGCCTCATCCCTGGTGGTCCAGTGGACCTCTGTCTCCTTCCTCTCACTCTGCTCTATCACTCGTTTTCACTCGTTTTTCTACCCTTTTATCTCTTTCACCTTTCTGCACTTTTCTGCATCTTTGCTCTTTTGTGCCTTGTTTCTGCTCATTTTCCTTTCCTCTCGCTCTGCTCTATCACTCGTTTTCACTCGTTTTTCTGCCCTCTTTTATCTTTCACCTTTCTGCACTTTTCTGCATCTCTGCTGTTTTGTGCCTTATTTCTGCTTATTTTCCTTTTTTCTTTATCCCTTATTTCCTCCCTTTACCTTTCCCCGCTGCTGCTGCCCCCGCGGCCCCTCCCCCCCAGCACGACCGGCCCAATCCTGCTCCCCTCCTCGCTTCCGCCTCCCAGCTATTCAGCCCTCCCCGACCCCCACTTAATGGCGGCCACTGCGGGGACAGACGAGCAAGACCACTGACTCATTGTCAGTGAAATTGCTCTCCCACCCTCGCAGCTCCACCATTAACCCCTTCCCTGCTCATGATGAGCTCAGCTCGTCATGCTGCGCGGTCGGGCTGTGCGCATGACGAGCTGAGTTCGTCACGACCACGCCCGCAATCGGAATGTCCAGCACCTGGCTGGAATTCCGCTCGCAGCGAAGGCATTAAGTGAGGCCTGCCCCTGCACTCTCGAGTGTTGGTGATTAAGGCCTTCCTCCACCCGCAGGTTTCCCTGCGCCTCATCCCTGGTGGTCCAGTGGACCTCTGTCTCCTTCCTCTCACTCTGCTCTTTCACTCGTTTTCACTCGTTTTTCTACCCTTTTTATCTTTCAACTTTCTGCACTTTTCTGCATCTTTGCTCTTTTGTGCCTTGTTTCTGCTCATTTTCCTATCCTCTCGCTCTGCTCTTTCACTCGTTTTCACTCATTTTTCTACCCTCTTTTATCTTTCACCTTTCTGCACTTTTCTGCATCTCTGCTGTTTTGTGCCTTATTTCTGCTTATTTTCCCTTTTGATTTATCCCTTATTTCCTCCCTTTACCTTTCCCCGCCGCTGCTGCCCTCGCGGCCCCTCCCCCAGCACGACCAGCCCAATCCAGCTCCCCTTCCCGCTCCCGCCTCCCAGCTATCCAGCCCTCCCCGACCCCTACTTAATGGCGGCCACTGCGGGGACAGGCGAGCAAGACCACTGACTCATTGTCAGTGAAATTGCTCTCCCACCCTCGCAGCTCCACCATTAAGTGAGGCCTGCTCCTGCCCCTGCACTCTCGAGTGTTGGTGATTGAGGCCCTCCTCCACCCGCAGGTTTCCCTGCGCCTCATCCCTGGTGGTCCAGTGGACCTCTGTCTCCTTCCTCTCACTCTGCTCTTTCACTCGTTTTCACTCGTTTTTCTACCCTTTTTTATCTTTCACCTTTCTGCACTTTTCTGCATCTTTGCTCTTTTGTGCCTTGTTTCTGCTCATTTTCCTTTCCTCTCGCTCTGCTCTTTCACTCGTTTTCACTCATTTTTCTACCCTCTTTTATCTTTCACCTTTCTGCACTTTTCTGCATCTCTGCTGTTTTGTGCCTTATTTCTGCTTATTTTCCCTTTTTTCTTTATCCCTTATTTCCTCCCTGACCTTTCCCCGCCGCTGCTGCCCCCGTGGCCCCTCCCCCCAGCGCGACCGGCCCAATCCAGCTCCTCTCCCCGCTCCCGCCTCCCAGCTATCCAGCCTTCCCTGACCCCTACTTAATGGCGGCCACTGCGGGGACAGGCGAGCAAGACCACTGACTCATTGTCAGTGAAATTGCTTTCCCACCCTCGCAGCTCCACCATTAAGTGAGGCCTGCCCCTGCACTCTTGAGTGTTGGTGATTGAGGCCCTCCTCCCCCGCAGGTTTCCTGCGCCTCATCCCTGGTGGTCCAGTGGACCTCTGTCTCCTTCCTCTCACTCTGCTCTTTCACTTGTTTTCACTCGTTTTTCTACCCTTTTTATCTTTCACCTTTCTGCACTTTTCTGCATCTTTGCTCTTTTGTGCCTTGTTTCTGTTCATTTTCCTTTCCTCTCGCTCTGCTCTTTCACTCGTTTTCACTTGTTTTTCTACCCTCTTTTATCTTTCACCTTTCTGCACTTTTCTGCATCTCCGCTGTTTTGTGCCTTATTTCTGCTTATTTTCCCTTTTTTCTTTATCCCTTATTTCCTCCCTTTACCTTTCCTTGCCGCTGCTGCCCCCACGGCCCCTCCCCCCAGCACAACCAGCCCAATCCAGCTCCCCTCCTCGCTCCCGCCTCCCAGCTATCCAGCCGTCCCCGACCCCTACTTAATGGCGGCCACTGCGGGGACAGGCGAGCAAGACCACTGACTCATCGTCAGTGAAATTGCTCTCCCACCCTCGCAGCTCCACCATTAAGTGAGGCCTGCTCCTGCCCCTGCACTCTCGAGTGTTGGTGATTAAGGCCCTCCTCCACCCACAGGTTTCCCTGCGCCTCATCCCTGGTGGTCCAGTGGAAATCTGTCTCCTTCCTCTCACTCTGCTCTTTCACTCGTTTTCACTCGTTTTTCTACCCTTTTTTATCTTTCCCCTATCTGCACTTTTCTGCATCTTTGCTCTTTTGTGCATTGTTACTGCTCATTTTCCTTTCCTCTCGCTCTGCTCTTTCACTCATTTTCACTCGTTTTTCTACCCTCTTTTATCTTTCACCTTTCTGCACTTTTCTGCATCTCTGCTGTTTTGTGCCTTATTTCTGCTTATTTTCCGTTTTTTCTTCATCCCTTATTTCCTCCCCTTACCTTTCCCCGCCGCTGCTGCCCCCGCGGCCCCTCCCCCCCAGCGCGACCGGCCCAATCCAGCTCCCCTCCCCGCTCCCGCCTCCCAGCTATCCAGCCCTCCCCGACCCCTACTTAATGGCGGCCACTGCGGGGAGAGGCGAGCAAGACCACTGGCTCATTGTCAGTGAAATTGCTCTCCCACCCTCGCAGCTCCACCATTAAGTGAGGCCTACCCCTGCCCCTGCACTCTCGAGTGTTGGTGATTGAGGCCCTCCTCCACCCGCAGGTTTCCCTGCGCCTCATCCCTGGTGGTCCAGTGGACCTCTGTCTCCTTCCTCTCACTCTGCTCTTTCACTCGTTTTCACTCGTTTTTCTACCCTTTTTATCTTTCACCTTTCTGCACTTTTCTGCATCTTTGCTCTTTTGTGCCTTGTTTCTGCTCATTTTCCTTTCCTCTCGCTCTGCTCTTTCACTCATTTTCACTCGTTTTTCTACCCTCTTTTATCTTTCACCTTTCTGCACTTTTCTGCATCTCTGCTGTTTTGTGCCTTATTTCTGCTTATTTTCCCTTTTTTCTTTATCCCTTATTTCCTCCCTTTAACTTTCCCTGCCGCTGCTGCCTCCGCGGCCCCTCCCCCCCAGCATGACCGGCCCAATCCAGCTCCCCTCCCCGCCTCCCAACTACCCAGCCCTCCCCGACCCCTACTTAATGGCGGCCACTGCGGGACAGGCGAGCAAGACCACTGACTCATTGTCAGTGAAATTGCTCTCCCACACTCTCAGCTCCACCATTAAGTGAGGCCTGCTCCTGCCCCTGCACTCTCGAGCGTTGGTGATTGAGGCCCTCCTCCATCCGCAGGTTTCCCTGCACCTCATCCCTGGTGGTTCAGTGAACCTCTGTCTCCTTCCTCTCACTCTGCTTTTTCACTCGTTTTCACTCGTTTTTCTACCCTCTTTTATCTTTCACCTTTCTGCACTTTTCTGCATCTCTGCTGTTTTGTGCCTTATTTCTGCTTATTTTCCCTTTTTCTTTATCCCTTATTTCCTCCCTTTACCTTTCCCCACCGCTGCTGCCCCCACGGCCCCTCCCCCCCAGCGCGACCGGCCCAATCCAGCCCCTCCCCGCTCCCGCCTCTCAGCTATCCAGCCCTCCCCGATCCCTACTTAATGGCGGCCACTGCGGGGACAGGCGAGCAAGACCACTGACTCATTGTCAGGGAAATTGCTATCCCACCCTCGCAGCTCCACCATTAAGTGAGGCCTGCCCCTGCCCCTGCACTCTCGAGTGTTGGTGATTGAGGCCCTCCTCCACCCGCAGGTTTCGCTGCGCCTCATCCCTGGGTGTCCAGTGGACCTCTGTCTCCTTCCTCTCACTCTGCTCTTTCACTCGTTTTCACTCGTTTTTCTACCCTTTTTTATCTTTCCCCTATCTGCACTTTTCTGCATCTTTGCTCTTTTGTGCATTGTTACTGCTCATTTTCCTTTCCTCTCGCTCTGCCATTTCACTCATTTTCACTCGTTTTTCTACCCTCTTTTATCTTTCACCTTTCTGCACTTTTCTGCATCTCTGCTGTTTTGTGCCTTATTTCTGCTTATTTTCCGTTTTTTCTTCATCCCTTATTTCCTCCCCTTACCTTTCCCCGCCGCTGCTGCCCCCGCGGCCCCTCCCCCCAGCGCGACCGGCCCAATCCAGCTCCCTCCCCGCTCCCGCCTCCCAGCTATCCAGCCCTCCCCAACCCCTACTTAATGGCGGCCACTGCGGGAGAGGCGAGCAAGACCACTGGCTCATTGTCAGTGAAATTGCTCTCCCACCCTCGCAGCTCCACCATTAAGTGAGGCCTACCCCTGCCCATGCACTCTCGAGTGTTGGTGATTGAGGCCCTCCTCCACCCGCAGGTTTCCCTGCGCCTCATCCCTGGTGGTCCAGTGGACCTCTGTCTCCTTCCTCTCACTCTGCTCTTTCACTCGTTTTCACTCGTTTTTCTACCCTTTTTTATCTTTCACCTTTCTGCACTTTTCTGCATCTCTGCTGTTTTGTGCCTTATTTCTGCTTATTTTCCCTTTTTTCTTTATCCCTTATTTCCTCCCTTTAACTTTCCCTGCTGCTGCTGCCTCCGCGGCCCCTCCCCCCAGTGCAACCGGCCCAATCCAGCTCCCTCCCCGCCTCCCAACTACCCAGCCCTCCCCGACCCCTCCTTAATGGCGGCCACTGCGGGACAGGCGAGCAAGACCACTGACTCATTGGCAGTGAAATTGCTCTCCCACACTCTCAGCTCCACCATTAAGTGAGGCCTGCTCCTGCCCCTGCACTCTCGAGTGTTGGTGATTGAGGCCCTCCTCCATCCGCAGGTTTCCCTGCACCTCATCCCTGGTGGTTCAGTGAACCTCTGTCTCCTTCCTCTCACTCTGCTTTTTCACTCGTTTTCACTCGTTTTTCTACCCTTTTTTATCTTTCACCTTTCTGCACTTTTCTGCATCTTTGCTATTTTGTGCCTTGTTTCTGCTCATTTTCCTTTCCTCTCGCTCTGCTCTTTCACTTGTTTTCACTCGTTTTTCTACCCTCTTTTATCTTTCACCTTTCTGCACTTTTCTGCATCTCTGCTGTTTTGTGCCTTATTTCTGCTTATTTTCCCTTTTTTCTTTATCCCTTATTTCCTCCCTTTACCTTTCCCCACCGCTGCTGCCCCCACGGCCCCTCCCCCCCAGCGCGACCGGCCCAATCCATCTCCCCTCCCCGCTCCCGCCTCTCAGCTATCCAGCCCTCCCTGATCCCTACTTAATGGCGGCCACTGCGGGGACAGGCGAGCAAGACCACTGACTCATTGTCAGGGAAATTGCTATCCCACCCTCGCAGCTCCACCATTAAGTGAGGCCTGCCCCTGCACTCTCGAGTGTTGGTGATTGAGGCCCTCCTCCACCCGCAGGTTTCGCTGCGCCTCATCCCTGGGTGTCCAGTGGACCTCTGTCTCCTTCCTCTCACTCTGCTCTTTCACTCGTTTTCACTCGTTTTTCTACCCTCTTTTATCTTTCACCTTTCTGCACTTTTCTGCATCTCTGCTGTTTTGTGCCTTATTTCTGCTTATTTTCCCTTTTTTCTTTATCCCTTATTTCCTCCCTATACCTTTCCCCGCCACTGCTGTCCCAGCGACCCCTCCCCCCCCCAGCGCGACCGGCCCAATCCAGCTCCCCTCCCCTCCCCGCTCCCGCCTCCCAGCTATCCAGCCCTCCCCGACCCCTACTTAATGGGGGCCACTGCGGGGACAGGCGAGCAAGACCACTGACTCATTGTCAGTGAAATTTCTCTCCCACCCTCGCAGCTCCACCATTAAGTGAGGCCTGCACCTGCCCCTGCACACTCGAGTGTTGGTGATTAAGGCCCTCCACCCACAGGTTTCCCTGCGCCTCATCCCTGGTGGTCCAGTGGACCTCTGTCTCCTTCCTCTCACTCTGCTCTTTCACTCGTTTTCACTCGTTTTTCTACCCTTTTTATCTTTCCCCTATCTCTACTTTTCTGCATCTTTGCTCTTTTGTGCATTGTTACTGCTCATTTTCCTTTCCTCTCGCTCTGCTCTTTCACTCATTTTCACTCGTTTTTCTACCCTCTTTTATCTTTCACCTTTCTGCACTTTTCTGCATCTCTGCTGTTTTGTGCCTTATTTCTGCTTATTTTCCGTTTTTCTTTATCCCTTATTTCCTCCCTTTACCTTTCCCCGCCGCGCCTGCCCCCTTGGCCCCTCCCCCAGCGCGACCGGCCCAATCCAGCTCCCCTCCCTGCTCCCGCCTCCCAGCTATCCAGCCCTCCCCGACCCCTACTTAATGGCGGCCACTGCGGGGACAGGCGAGCAAGACCACTGACTCATTGTCAGTGAAATTGCACTCCCACCCTCGCAGCTCCACCATTAAGTGAGGCCTGCTCCTGCCCCTGCACTCTCGAGTGTTGGTGATTGAGGCCCTCCTCCACCCGCAGGTTTCCCTGCGCCTCATCCCTGGTGGTCCAGTGGACCTCTGTCTCCTTCCTCTCACTCTGCTCTTTCACTCGTTTTCACTCGTTTTTCTACCCTTTTTTATCTTTCACCTTTCTGCACTTTTCTGCATCTTTGCTCTTTTGTGCCTTGTTTCTGCTCATTTTCCTTTCCTCTTGCTCTGCTCTTTCACTCGTTTTCACTCGTTTTTCTACCCTCTTTTATCTTTCAGCTTTCTGCACTTTTCTGCATCTCTGCTGTTTTGTGCCTTATTTCTGCTTATTTTCCCTTTTTTCTTTATCCCTAATTTCCTCCCTTTACCTTTCCCCGCCGCTGCTGCCCCCGCGCCCAACCCCCCCAGCGCGACCGGCCCAATCCAGCTCCCCTCCCCGCTCCCGCCTCCCAGCTATTCAGCCCTCCCCGACCCCCACTTAATGGCGGCCACTGCGAGGACAGGTGAGCAAGACCACTGACTCATTGTCAGTGAAATTGCTCTCCCAACCTCGCAGCTCCACCATTAAGTGAGGCCTGCCCCTGCACTCTCGAGTGTTGGTGATTGAGGCCCTCCTCCACCCACAGGTTTCCCTGCGCCTCATCCCTGGTGGTCCAGTGGACCTCTGTCTCCTTCCTCTCACTCTGCTCTATCACTCGTTTTCACTCGTTTTTCTACCCTTTTATCTCTTTCACCTTTCTGCACTTTTCTGCATCTTTGCTCTTTTGTGCCTTGTTTCTGCTCATTTTCCTTTCCTCTCGCTCTGCTCTATCACTCGTTTTCACTCGTTTTTCTGCCCTCTTTTATCTTTCACCTTTCTGCACTTTTCTGCATCTCTGCTGTTTTGTGCCTTATTTCTGCTTATTTTCCCTTTTTTCTTTATCCCTTATTTCCTCCCTTTACCTTTCCCCGCTGCTGCTGCCCCCGCGGCCCCTCCCCCCCAGCACGACCGGCCCAATCCTGCTCCCCTCCTCGCTTCCGCCTCCCAGCTATTCAGCCCTCCCCGACCCCCACTTAATGGCGGCCACTGCGGGGACAGACGAGCAAGACCACTGACTCATTGTCAGTGAAATTGCTCTCCCACCCTCGCAGCTCCACCATTAACCCCTTCCCTGCTCATGATGAGCTCAGCCTCGTCATGCTGCGCGGTCGGGCTGTGCGCATGACGAGCTGAGTTCGTCACGACCACGCCCGCAATCGGAATGTCCAGCACCTGGCTGGAATTCCGCTCGCAGCGAAGGCATTAAGTGAGGCCTGCCCCTGCACTCTCGAGTGTTGGTGATTAAGGCCTTCCTCCACCCGCAGGTTTCCCTGCGCCTCATCCCTGGTGGTCCAGTGGACCTCTGTCTCCTTCCTCTCACTCTGCTCTTTCACTCGTTTTCACTCGTTTTTCTACCCTTTTTTATCTTTCAACTTTCTGCACTTTTCTGCATCTTTGCTCTTTTGTGCCTTGTTTCTGCTCATTTTCCTATCCTCTCGCTCTGCTCTTTCACTCGTTTTCACTCATTTTTCTACCCTCTTTTATCTTTCACCTTTCTGCACTTTTCTGCATCTCTGCTGTTTTGTGCCTTATTTCTGCTTATTTTCCCTTTTTGATTTATCCCTTATTTCCTCCCTTTACCTTTCCCCGCCGCTGCTGCCCCCGCGGCCCCTCCCCCCCAGCACGACCAGCCCAATCCAGCTCCCCTTCCCGCTCCCGCCTCCCAGCTATCCAGCCCTCCCCGACCCCTACTTAATGGCGGCCACTGCGGGGACAGGCGAGCAAGACCACTGACTCATTGTCAGTGAAATTGCTCTCCCACCCTCGCAGCTCCACCATTAAGTGAGGCCTGCTCCTGCCCCTGCACTCTCGAGTGTTGGTGATTGAGGCCCTCCTCCACCCGCAGGTTTCCCTGCGCCTCATCCCTGGTGGTCCAGTGGACCTCTGTCTCCTTCCTCTCACTCTGCTCTTTCACTCGTTTTCACTCGCTTTTCTACCCTTTTTATCTTTCACCTTTCTGCACTTTTCTGCATCTTTGCTCTTTTGTGCCTTGTTTCTGCTCATTTTCCTTTCCTCTCGCTCTGCTCTTTCACTCGTTTTCACTCATTTTTCTACCCTCTTTTATCTTTCACCTTTCTGCACTTTTCTGCATCTCTGCTGTTTTGTGCCTTATTTCTGCTTATTTTCCCTTTTTTCTTTATCCCTTATTTCCTCCCTGACCTTTCCCCGCCGCTGCTGCCCCCGTGGCCCCTCCCCCCAGCGCGACCGGCCCAATCCAGCTCCTCTCCCCGCTCCCGCCTCCCAGCTATCCAGCCTTCCCTGACCCCTACTTAATGGCGGCCACTGCGGGGACAGGCGAGCAAGACCACTGACTCATTGTCAGTGAAATTGCTTTCCCACCCTCGCAGCTCCACCATTAAGTGAGGCCTGCCCCTGCACTCTTGAGTGTTGGTGATTGAGGCCCTCCTCCCCCCGCAGGTTTCCCTGCGCCTCATCCCTGGTGGTCCAGTGGACCTCTGTCTCCTTCCTCTCACTCTGCTCTTTCACTTGTTTTCACTCGTTTTTCTACCCTTTTTTATCTTTCACCTTTCTGCACTTTTCTGCATCTTTGCTCTTTTGTGCCTTGTTTCTGTTCATTTTCCTTTCCTCTCGCTCTGCTCTTTCACTCGTTTTCACTTGTTTTTCTACCCTCTTTTATCTTTCACCTTTCTGCACTTTTCTGCATCTCCGCTGTTTTGTGCCTTATTTCTGCTTATTTTCCCTTTTTTCTTTATCCCTTATTTCCTCCCTTTACCTTTCCTTGCCGCTGCTGCCCCACGGCCCCTCCCCCAGCACAACCAGCCCAATCCAGCTCCCTCCTCGCTCCCGCCTCCCAGCTATCCAGCCGTCCCCGACCCCTACTTAATGGCGGCCACTGCGGGGACAGGCGAGCAAGACCACTGACTCATCGTCAGTGAAATTGCTCTCCCACCCTCGCAGCTCCACCATTAAGTGAGGCCTGCTCCTGCCCCTGCACTCTCGAGTGTTGGTGATTGAGGCCCTCCTCCACCCGCAGGTTTCCCTGCGCCTCATCCCTGGTGGTCCAATGGACCTCAGTCTCCTTCCTCTCACTCTGCTCTTTCACTCGTTTTCACTCATTTTTCTACCCTTTTTTATCTTTCACCTTTCTGCACTTTTCTGCATCTTTGCTCATTTGTGCCTTGTTTCTGCTCATTTTACTTTCCTCTCGCTCTCCTCTTTCACTCGTTTTCATTCGTTTTTCTACCCTCTTTTATCTTTCACCTTTCTGCACTTTTCTGCATCTCTGCTGTTTTGTGCCTTATTTCTGCTTATTTTCCCTTTTTTCTTTATCCCTTATTTCCTACCTTTACCTTTCCCCGCCGCTGCTGCCCCCGTGGCCCCTCCCCCCCAGCGCGACCGGCCCAATCCAGCTCCCCTCCCCGCTCCTGCCTCCCAGCTATCCAGCCCTCCCCGACCCCTACTTAATGGCGGCCACTGCGGGGACAGGTGAGCAAGACCACTGACTCATTGTCAGTGAAATTTCTCTCCCACCCTCGCAGCTCCACCATTAAGTGAGGCCTGCTCCTGCCCCTGCACTCTCGAGTGCTGGTGATTGAGGCCCTCCTCCACCCGCAGGTTTCCCTGCGCCTCATCCCTGGTGGTCCAGTGGACCTCTGTCTCCTTCCTCTCACTCTGCTCTTTCACTCGTTTTCACTCGTTTTTCTACCCTTTTTTATCTTTCACCTTTCTGCATTTTTCTGCATCTTTGCTCTTTTGTGCCTTGTTTCTGCTCACTTTCCTTTCCTCTCGCTCTGCTCTTTCACTCGTTTTCACTCGTTTTTCTACCCTTTTTTATCTTTTACCTTTCTGCACTTTTCTGCATCTCTGCTGTTTTGTGCCTTATTTCTGCTTATTTACCCTTTTTTCTTTATCCCTTATTTCCTCCCTGACCTTTCCCTGCCGCTGCTGCCCCCGCGGCCCCTCCCCCCCAGCGCGACCGGCCCAATGCAGCTCCCCTCCCCGCTCCCGCCTCCCAGCTATCCAGCCCTCCCCGACCCCTACTTAATGGCGGCCACTGCGGGGACAGGGAGCAAGACCACTGACTCATTGTCAGTGAAATTGCTCTCCCACCCTCACAGCTCCACCATTAAGTGAGGCCTGCCCCTGCTCCTGCACTCTTGAGTGTTGGTGATTGAGGCCCTCCTCCACCCGCAGGTTTCCCTGCGCCTCATCCCTGGTGGTCCAGTGGACCTCTGTCTCCTTCCTCTCACTCTGCTCTTTCACTCGTTTTCACTCGTTTTTCTACCCTTTTTTATCTTTCACCTTTCTGCACTTTTCTGCATCTTTGCTCTTTTGTGCCTTGTTTCTGCTCATTTTCCTTTCCTCTCGCTCTGCTCTATCACTCGTTTTCACTCGTTTTTCTACCCTCTTTTATCTTTCACCTTTCTGCACTTTTCTGCATCTCTGCTGTTTTGTGCCTTATTTCTTCTTATTTTCCCTTTTTTCTTTATCTCTTATTTCCTCCCTTTACCTTTCCCCGCCGCTGCTGCCCCCGCAGCCCCTCCCCCCCCAGCGCGACCGTCCCAATCCAGCTCCCCTCCTCGCTTCCGCCTCCCAGCTATCCAGCCCTCCCCGACCCCCACTTAATGGCGGCCACTGCGGGGACAGGCGAGCAAGACCACTGACTCATTATCAGTGAAATTGCTCTCCCACCCTCGCAGCTCCACCATTAAGTGAGGCCTGCTCCTGCCCCTGCACTCTCGAGTGTTGGTGATTGAGGCCCTCCTCCACCCGCAGGTTTCTCTGCGCCTCATCCCTGGTGGTCCATTGGACCTCTGTCTCCTTCCTCTCAGTCTGCTCTTTCACTCGTTTTCACTCGTTTTTCTACCCTTTTTTATCTTTCACCTTTCTGCACTTTTCTGCATCTTTGCTCTTTTGTGCCTTGTTTCTGCTCATTTTCCTTTCCTCTCGCTCTGCTCTTTCACTCGTTTTCACTCGTTTTTCTACCCTCTTTTATCTTTCACCTTTCTGCACTTTTCTGCATCTCTGCTGTTTTGTGCCTTATTTCTGCTTATTTTCCCTTTTTTCTTTATCCCTTATTTCCTCCCTTTACCTTTCCCCGCCGCTGCTGCCCCCGTGGCCCCTCCCCCAGCGCGACCGGCCCAATCCAGGTCCCCTCCCGATCCTGCCTCCCAGCTATCCAGCCCTCCCCGACCCCTACTTAATGGCGGCCACTGCGGGGACAGGCGAGCAAGACCACTGACTCATTGTCAGTGAAATTGCTCTCCCACCCTCGCAGCTCCACCATTAAGTGAGGCCTGCTCCTGCCCCTGCACTCTCGAGTGTTGGTGATTGAGGCCCTCCTCCACCCGCAGGTTTCCCTGCACCTCATCCCTGGTGGTCCAGTGGACCTCTGTCTCCTTCCTCTCACTCTGCTCTTTCACTCGTTTTCACTCGTTTTTCTACCCTTTTTTTATCTTTCACCTTTCTGCACTTTTCTGCATCTTTGCTCTTTTGTGCCTTGTTTCTGCTCATTTTCCTTTCCTCTCGCTCTGATCTTTCACTCGTTTTCACTCGTTTTTCTACCCTCTTTTATCTTTCACCTTTCTGCACTTTTCTGCATCTCTGCTGTTTTGTGCCTTATTTCTGCTTATTTTCCCTTTTTTCTTTATCCCTTATTTCCTCCCTTTACCTTTCCCCGCCGCTGCTGCCCCCGTGGCCGCTCCCCCCCAGCGCGACTGGCTCAATCCAGCTCCCCTCCCCGCTCCCGCCTCCCAGCTATCCAGCCCTCCCCGACCCCTACTTAATGGCGGCCACTGCTCAGCGGCCGCGGGCAGCGGGTGCGCCGCTGGTGCACCGAAGGCGCGTCAAAGGCAAGCCCGTCTGCGCCTGTCCGCGACCAGCGCCAGGAACCCTGGACCTCCGCCCCGCCAACGCTATGACCCAGCAGCACTCCACGCACTCAACCCATGGTGCAACAACAACTGCAAGCTAGCATCACCAGCCGACACCCACAGACCCTTCAGCTGTCACCGCTGCCGGCACACCTGCAGCACCGCCAAGAACACGGATCCAGCACAACCCACCCACAAGAACACAACTGAACCGAAGACCCTGCAATGCATCCTCCTCAACGTCCGATCCCTCCACAAACACGCCACAGAAATCTGAGACCTCCTCGACAGCACCACCCCGGACGTAACGTTCTTCACCGAAACCTGGACCAACACCACCTCGGGACCGGACATCGCCATCGCTATCCCCCAAGGATACAAGATGTCCAGGGAGGACCGCCCCACCCGCCCAGGAGGAGGAATCACCATCGTCCACAAATCCAGCCTCCGCCTGAGCACACTCCCCGACGAGCCCACAGAACTGATGGAACACCTTCACTTCTAGATACTGGCCAGCCCCACCGCCACCCTCCGAGGAACCCTCATCTACCGACCCCCTGGACCCCGCGGACCCTTCGCCAACTCCATCACGGACATTATCTCCCCGCAGGCCATCGAATCCACCAACTACACCCTGCTGGGAGACCTCAACTTCCACCTCGACAACCAACTGGACCCCAACACCACATCCCTCCTAGACAACCTCCACAACATTGGACTCCGCCAGATCGTGACCGAGCCCACGCACTCAGCAGGACACACCCTCGACCCCCTCTTCACTACAGGAAACTCCATCACCTTCAGCCACACCACCAAACTCCCATGGACCGACCATCGTTGCGTCCACTTCACCTTCAGAACACCCACCATCCACAGACACCAGCACCTGCTTCCACGAAGAAACTGGACCAAAATCACAGACGACCAGCTCACCTCCTCACTCAACAACTCCACCCCAACCATCGCGGAAAACGACGACCCCAACACCGCAGCCCGAACCCTGCATAGATGGATCTCGGACAGCACCAACACCATAGCCCCCTCAAGAAAAACAACAATACCCGCGCCAAGAAAGCCAGATGGTTTACCACCGAACTTCGAGAGTCCAGACACACATGCCGCTGCCTCGAAAAGGCCTGGAGGAACACCAAATCCACAGAAGCCCACAACAACTTCAGAGCCGCCACCAACACCCACCATCAACTCATCAGAGAAATGAGGAAAAAAGCGATTGAAGACAGAATCTCCACCCACGCGCACAACAGCAAGGAACTCTTCAGCATCATCAAGGAGTTCGCCCAACCCACCAGCGAGTCTACCGACATCCCTCCCTCACAAGACCTCTGCGACAAACTCAGCACCTTTTTCCACCACAAAATCAACAAAATCAAGAGCATCTACGACAACTTCGACGAAGACAACCAAGACACTGAACCCTCACCAACCACCCCCGACACCCGGAAACCAGCGATTGAGACTGGACAGCCCTCACCACCTAAGACACTCTGAAGACAATGAAGTCAATCCACTCAGGGGCCCCCACGGACCCCTGCCCCCACCACATCTTCAACAGAGCCGCCGACACCATCGCACCCATGCTCCGCTACACCATCAACCGCTCCCCGGCGACCGCCTCGTTCCCCGACGACTGGAAACATGCCGCGGTCAACCCCCTCCTAAAGAAACCCTCAGCGGACCCCTCCGACCTCAAAAACTACAGACCCATCTCCCTGCTCCCGTTCCCAACGAAAGTCATCGAGAAAGCCATCAACAGCCAACTCGCCACATTCATTGAAGAACACAACATCCTCGACTCCTCCCAATCTGGCTTCAGAAAAAACCACAGTACGGAAACCGCCCTCCTCGCCGAAACAGACGACATCCACACCCTACTGGACAAAGGAGAAACAGTAGCCCTCATCCTCCTCGAACTATCAGCGGCGTTCGACACAGTCTCCCACCGCACCCTAATACGCAGACTCTACGACGCAGGAATCCAGGACAATGCCCTCGACTGGATCCGCTCCTTCCTCTCCGGCAGGACGCAGCGGGCCAGACTCCCCCCTTTCCTCTCGGACCCCACACCTACCACCTGCGGAGTCCCCCAGGGCTCCTCCCTCAGCCCGACGCTCTTCAACGTCTACATGGCTCCACTTGCCCCCATCGTCAGAACCTCACGGACTCAACATCGTATCATACGCAGACGACACCCAGCTCATCCTTTCCCTATCCAACGAGCCCAACACCGCCAGACGCAACTTTCGAGAAGGCATGGAAGCCGTCGCCAAATGGATGAAAAACAGCTGCCTACAACTAAACACCAACAAAACAGAAGTACTCATCATGGGCCCAAACCCCAACGCCTGGAGCGACACCTGGTGGCCCCCCGCCCTCGGAAACCCGCCAACCCCCACGGACCACGCACGCAACCTGGGAATCATCCTGGACTCCGAGCTCAAAATGGACCACCAGATCAACTCTGTCTCGTCTTCCTGTTTCCACACCCTCCGCCTCCTTCGTAAAACCTTCAAATGGATCCCCCTCGAACACCGAAAGACCGTCACTCACGCCCTTGTTACCAGCAGACTCGACTACGGCAACGCACTCTACGCCGGAATAAACAAAAACCTCACCCGCAAGCTACAGAACATCCAGAACGCCGCCGCAAGACTGGTCCTCAACCTGCCAAAACACTGCCACATCTCCCAGCACCTGTGCACACTCCACTGGCTCCCCGTCGAGGCGAGAATCACCTTCAAGATGCTCACCCACGCACACAAGGCCCTCCACGGCACCAGACCAGCATACCTGAACAGCCGACTCAAATTCCACGCACCCCAAAGGACCCTACGATCAGCCCAGCTCTCCTATGCTGTGGTCCCCCGCACCAGAAAGACCAGATCGGGAGGCCGCTCCTTCTCCTTCCTCACGGCCACAGCATGGAACGCCCTTCCGCTCCACCTCAGACAGGCAACATCGCTCCCCATCTTCGCAAGAAACCTCAAAACCTGGCTCTTTGACAGCCCCCTCCTTGATGGAATGGAACCTGCACCCCCCCAACCCCTAGCGCCTTGAGACCCTTACGGGTGAGTAGTCTCGCTTTAACAAAACCCTGATTGATTGATTGATTGATTGATTGAGGCCTCAAAGGAGTGTAGAACCACCACCTGTTTTGCTGAGCCTTTTGGAGTCCGTTGGAGCCCAGGTTCAGCAGACCAGTCGATCATGCTGTGGTGCCTGCAGATGCAGGGGAGTGACTCCTTCACTCCAAGGGAGATTCCTTTGGATGTCTTTAGATGTCCAAAGGCCCAGGATGGAACCTGTATGGAGCACGGGCACTGATGGAGCAGCGTGTTTCCAGGACGACGACGGCAGGAGCAGACAGAGTCTTCGTAGTTGCAGTCTCGGTCCCAAAGCAAACGACGATGCGATCAGTCTGGCACAGTCAGCACGACTCGGCCAGGATGTCCAGACGGTCAAAGAAGAAGTGGAGTTGGATCTGAATTGAGTCCCACAACGAATCTAGGGACCCACCCACAGGTAAGCCCCTAAGTACCCTCAGGTTAGGGTTGGGACAATTCAGGGGTCAAGAGGAGGGGTCGGACAGTGGGGAGGATACTCCCATGTCCTTTGTCCAGTTTCACACCACAGCGGGGAACCAATGGCTCCCTAATCCGGTTTGATCTGGAGTATGCAATGAGGGCACCAAATGCGCCCTGCCAGCAGATTATGTGACGCTGGCCAGTGCCCAACCCTGGCGTAATACACTAAATCCTGTCTGGGAGGTGGTCACACTTCCTTGTGGCAGGAAACCTATTGTCCCATCCTCCTCTGCCCGGGCATGGCCCAGCAGCAGGAGGTCAGAATCGTGTATGGGGTTGGCAGCAGCCCTGTCAGGCTCTGTAAGATCGGTCCCGGGAACATGAAGGGTTCCCCGGATGGGCCCTACCGTGGATGGAATCATACCTCCAACACCAGATACAGTGTTGGGGTATGATTCCAACATGTTTGATACCAAACATGCCCAGGTTCGTTCCAGCCAGCTTAGAGATGGTCATTGCGTAATGACGCATGGTCTCCCTACATCGTTATGGCTGATTCACTTACAAAGCTCGGAGAATGGACTCCGGGGTGTGTAGGGGTGGTCTGCTCATGCAGGGCCACCCTCACACTCGTAACTGAGCACCCTGCCTTTGGGATTGAAAGGCCTGCTAGAGGGGTGACTTATAGATTCCAAGTGCATTGACGTTAGATATAAGGAAACGTATATCTTTTGTGAGAGGTGCATACACCAAATCACACAGGCTGCAATGGCAGGCCTGCAGTTATAATTTGGAGGATCCCTTGTGGGTGGCATAATACATTCTGCAGCCCACAAGGGACCCTTGGAATACCCATACCATAGGCACCTCAGTACTATATACTAGGGACTTACAAGGGTGCCCCAGTAGCCAAATAGGAATGTCCCCGTTACACACCATAGCCAATTTAGGGAGGAAGCACAGTGACTGGGGTCCTGACCAGCAGGATCCCAATCAGACTAGTCAGAAAACAGTTATGACACCAGCAAAAAGTGGGGGTAACCATGAAAGCATATCCTACTTTCCTACACCAGGGCATAGATACACCAGGGGTCCCCCATGGGCTGAAGCATGTATTATGCCACCCATTGGAGACCATTCAAACTGTAACTACAGGCCTACCATTGCAGCCTGTGGAGGCTCGTGCTAGCACCACTTACAAAAGATGTAGTTTTCCCTATATCTAAGGTCACTGCACTTAAACCCTATAAGTCACCCCTAAAGCAGGCCTTTCAATCCTGAAGGCAGGGTGCTCGGTTCTAAGTGTAAGGGTGCCCCTGCATGAGCAGTACACCCCTACAACCTTTGGAGTCCAAGTACAAGTGCATCAGCCATTACAATACACAGAGTGGCCATGCGTCATTATGCGTTGACCTTCTCTAAACTGGATGTAACAAACCCTGTCATGTTTGGTATCAAGCATGTTGGAATCATACCCCCACACCGTAAATGGTGTGGGAGGTACGATTCCATGCACTGTAAAGCTCCTCCAGGAGGCCCTCAGTGCTCCCGGTACCAGGCTTCTAAACCCGGACAACACAACATGGCTGCTGTCAACCAGAGACATGATTCTGCCCTCCTGCTGCTGAACTAGGCTCGAGCAAGGGAAGGCAGAACAATAGCTATCCTGTCACAGGGAGGTGTGACCACCTCTCAGACAGGGTTTAGTGTATTGGGGCCAGGTGGGGGCTCTTGCCAGTGCCACTCAGTCTGCTTGATGGGCACATTTGGTGACCTCCTTGCATAGTCCAGTTCAAACCAGCTTAGGGAGCCGTTGGCTCCGGCTCTAGTGCGAAACTGGACAAAGGACATGGGAGTATCTCTCCACTGTCCGACCCAGTCCCTTGGAGGGAACCTTGAATCGTCCCAACTCTTTCCCTAGGGTACTTAAGGGCTACCTGAGTGTGGGTCCCTAGATTCGTGGTGGGACAAGATTCATTTCAAGACACCACTTCTTCTTCTTCGACCATCTGGGCACTCTGGACTCCGCTGGACTTCGCACTAGGCATCAAGACTGCAACTGGGAAGACTTCTGCTGTTCCTGGTCTCGTCGCCATGCTCGTCTGTTGCAACGTCTGTGCCTCTGCTCCATACAGGAACTTTCCAAGGCCTGTGGATATCCAAGACACCTGAAGGAATCCCCCTTGAAGTGAAGGAGTCACTTCCCTGCATCTGCAGGCACCGCAACGAAGCTGACCGGTCTGCTGATCCCAAGCTCCTACGGAATCCGAAAAGCTCAGCAACACAGGTGGTGGTTCTTTACATTCCTCGAGGCCTGCCCTGTCTGTTCACCAAGTTTGAGGCCAGTATACCTCCTCGGAGCCCCAGGAACAGAGCCCCTGTGCACCGGGTCAACTTGCTATTGGCTTCCTTCCTCAAAGATCGTCGGGCTCCTAGTAGGCCCAACCTCAAGCATCTTCAGTCACTAAGATCTTCATCCTCACCGCAAATCTTGCATCGTGGGCTTGCATCTTTGGTGAGCTGCTCGAGCACCTCTTGCGACTCCAGTGCCTCCGGCCTATGGGTCCACTTGAGGGTCATCTTTGAATTCAGAAGGCTCCCCTGATTGCTCAGGGCCTGCCCTGACTCCCCTGCTTGTGGTGAGTGACCTGGACCTTGCTGGTCCCGACACTGTACCTTCTTCACTTTCCACGTGGGTTGCAGTTGCAAAGGCTTGTTGGTGCCCTCGACAGACATCAACCCCTCAACTCTCGACATCCAACATGGGACAGCTCGTGCACGGCTCCTGGTCTTCCACAGCATTGCCTGGTCCGCACAGCTGCAGTTCCAAGGTCACCGTCAGCTCTCCTTCAACACTCAACATCAGTGGGAATTCGTCTTCTGTGCCTCCTGGTCACTCCTGAGTGGCATAGACGCTGTCCCCTCTGCTTGCAGGTTCTTCTCATCTTTGGGTTCCACAGGACACTTTCACTTTCTCCAGCAGTGGCATCTTCCTGAAGTCCTCCATTGAGTTCGACGCGGTTTCCGACGCCACTTCACACCTATGCACCCGGCTTCCCTGGTGTCAGTATCCTGGTTCCTAGGGTATCCACGGGTGGGGTGGCTTTCCAACCTTCTGTCTTTCAAGGGGTATCTTCAGGGTCTACTGCGAAGGGTCCTTTTTTAGGTCGAGCCTAGAGCCAGCACACATTCGCTGCTCTGCGAAACTTATTGTAGAGGAGTAGGGAATAGAAGCCCCGCCCACTCTCCAACCATTTTTGCCATTGGCTTGTGTCATTGTCTGTCCTAAATGCTGGCTTCTGATTTGTCAATAGGCTTGTTAGTCCCTCCTTAGTACCGCCTCCTCTTCATTGTCACCTCTCATGGCGACTGGCCCCTTTACTTCGGTTGTTACAGTGTACGTGTTATTTAGACTGTGAGCACTATTTTCTTTAATCAGGTTATCCTACTGCATGCATGACATGCTTTGGTGCCGTCTTCACTCCCCCCTCCTTCCCGTTGTCATGCCTTCTTCCCCCCCGCCCTCCCTCCCGTTGTCTGTGCCTTCTCCCCCGCCCGCCCTCCCGCTGTCCATGCCTCTCCCCCGCCGCCTGCCCTCCTGTTGTCCGTGTCTTCTCGTCCCCCAATTGTTTGTTGTCCGTGCCTTCTCCCCCTTCGCCCGCCCTCCCTCCCGTTGTCCGTGCCTTCTCCCCACCAGCCCTCCCTCCCGTTGTGTCCGTGATGCCTACCATTTGCAATGCGATAGGTCTCGCGTAAATGCGAGACCTATTGCATTGCAAATGCTTGTCTTTAAAATTGCAACAGCGACTAACCCATTGACTTGTATTGAGCCCATGGTCGTGTTCCCACTCTGCACATGGCCTCCGTGGGGTTCCTGGTTACTTACCTCGGGTGGTTTCTTGGGTCCCCAGCACTTCTACGTCTTCTGGGTATGGTTTTGACTTGAGCCGTGGTTCACATACTACTATTTTAGCATATGGTTTGGTCTCCCCCTGGCGACCACTGTGTATTTACTATTTTGTGCTACTTACCTGTTTTCTTGCAAAGTATTGTGTGCATTGTGTATATCTCCAGGTAGGAGATATTTGTATGTGTTAGTGAGTGTCTTATAATAAATACATATTTTCATAAATACACTTTGTGGTTCTTTTTCACTTAATCTATACCTATAAGATGATGTTCTGGTGAAACAAGCTGCTTTACACTCCTTCTGGACTAAGCCTGAAGGCTGCTCTCCACAGCTACCACTTAGAGAGTTTTCTAAGGTTCTCTAAGACCACTAAAATCACCATAAGGGTTGTCTGGATTGGTGCAGGGTGCCCACTTACATAAGTGTGCCCCATATACCAAGCCAGCTTATCACACCAGGTCCCCGATCTTTGGAACTGTTAGACCTGGCACCATTGGCGTGGGTCTCCCTTCCATTTTTTGCTGTTGCCTCATGTGTTTTTGCTGGTTATAGATGCTTTGGGCACTGTGCCACTGCTATTCAGTGCCACAGTGCAAGTGCTCCCTATGGTAAATTGATGTATGGATTAGTGACTCCATGATTGGCTGGTTTGGTTTACTTGTCAGACCCTAGTACAGTGCATTGCGTGTGCCCAGGGCTTGTAAATCAAATGCTGCTGGTGGGCTTGCAGCACTGGTTGTGCCACCCTCCGGAGCAGCTTGTAAAGTGTGTCTCAGGCCTGCCATTGCAGAGCCTGTGTGCAGTCTGGTACTGCCATGTTGACTGGGCAAGTGCACCCACTTGCCAGTCCCTAAACCTTCACTTTTCTTCATATCAGACACCCCTATGGTAGTCCCAAGGGCAGGGTGCATTGTAAGTATAAGGTAGGACATGCCCTGGTGTGTGTGGCATGTCCTAATAGTGAATTACAGCCATTTTCGTTTTTCACTATTGCAAGGCTACCTGTGCCCCATAAGCCAGAATGGGCAGTTTGATTATAACATCCTATAATCCTAACTGACTCAGGGAACTAGGTAGAAATTCGAGTTTAGTATGCCTGAACTCAGAATGATAAAATACATCTTTCAGTAAAGTTGGTTTTAACATTCTGTGTTTGCAAATACCACTTTTAGAAAGTAGGTATTTTCTTGCCTAACTATCCAAGCCTGCCTCTGCTAGGTTGTGTATTCCATGTCTGGAGTTTGAGTGACAGGGGCTGGGGGATTCCAGGAGACAGGGTGAGTCAGCACAGGGCTGAATAGAGAGATCTACATGTAGAGTGGTGGGAGGAGTTGCACCTGGGACCTGAATAGGACTGTGCCTTCCCTCCACAATGCTGGCTCCACCTCCTGTGGTGCGTCTGATGTCCCTGGCCTACACTGTCAAAGGAAAGAAGGAGTCCTGTAAACAAAGTGCTCCAAGACTGACCAGAACTGGTTTGGACTAGGCAAAGGCCTCTCTGCCTTCAGAGAACAAAGTGAATATGAGTATAAAAGGGGGACCCAGACCCCAGAACTTTAGATCACTTTTGGGAAACAAGAAGAACCTTTGCTGAGGAGAGGAACCAGAGAAAAACTGAAGGAGGAGACTATCCCTAAGCTGAGTGCTGTTTGGGGGATTGGCCTGCAGTGGTTGCCTGACTGCCAAAGAAAGGAGAAAGGAACTTTGTGCTACTTTCATCAACTTGTAAAGGATCTCCAAGGGCTTGAAGATTGAGCTTGCCTCCTGCTGAAGTCTCAGGGACAACAGACTTCACCAACCAGCTCCCCTGAATTCCCTTGCTGGGAATTTGAAGTGCCTGCTGTTGTGCTGGGCCTTCTGAAGGACTGCGTGTAACAGGGAGCTGGAAGCGCGACTCACGGAGAAGAAGCGTGACGCCGCCGCAGCCGCTGTCGTCGCATCACTGAGTAAGGGTGCCGCTGCTGTCGCATCGCATCACCGAAGCGCCTCGCATCACCGGAGAAGCGCATCACAGGGCCTGTCGCGGCTCAGAAGATTCGCAGAGTCGCCGCACGGCCGCCGGGCATGCACGCATCGCCTCGTAGTTGTCGCATCAAGGAGAAGATGCCATTTTTGTTGCATTGCATCGGATCGTCATCGCATCACGGCGCTGCTGGTCGCATCGCCACGGAAGCACAGTAAGAAACCGACGCATCACCTCCCCACGCCGAGAAGAACCGACGCATCACCGTCCCCTGCGCAGCAGTAGGGAACCGACGCATCACCTTTCTTGCATGTAAGGAACCGACGCATCACCTTCCCTGCAACACTTTTGTTGTATAGCGTTACGCATCCAAAGGTACATTGAACAATAAGTGTCGCACTTACCATCTAAAGAGAACTAAGCTATTTCTACCATTTTTAAGTACAGTATCGTGGATTCTTTTTGTCGTTTGTGGTCTTGTGTTAAATCTATATAAAAGATACCTATTTTTATAATACAACCTGTGTGGTGTCCATCTGTAGTGTTGTCACTATATTACTGTATGTGTTCACAAATGCTTTACACACTGCCTCTGAGATAAGCCTGCCTGCTCGTGCCAAGCTACCAAGGGGGTGAGCAGGGGTTATTTTAGTAGTGTATCCCCCTTACCCTGACTAGAAGCAAGGGTCCCTATTTGGACAAAGATACCTACCTCTGCCAACTAGAGACCCCCAGTTCTAACAGGGACCCAGGCAGGTCTTGCTGAAACTGCTTTCACTTCCCCAGTGGCAGTGCGTTTTACTTGGACTTTGCTTTGTAGTACCCAGAATTTATTGAGTTCCTGTAAAACAGCCAAACGATCATTGATGTCAAAATACTTTTTTATTCGCCACTGGGCTGCCACAATAGAGATCGGGTACCCACATTCTCATCCCAAACAGGACCTCTTATGGAGTAGGGTCTCCTAGGGAACTTCTTGGCATGTTATTAAGAGCCCTCTCGACCCCATATAAGTGATTGACCCAACTGCCACCTGAGCCTAAGAGTTTGCGGTGGACGTGCTACGGTGGAACCCTTCATCTGCTGACAGATGTCACACTTAAGGACAAATGCTTTTGTCTGTTTGGTAAGATCTGGTCACAAATAACGTTGTTTCAGTAGTGAAACTGTGGCAGTAATACCTGAAAGTGCTGAGCCCAGACCCTTGTGTGCAGCTAGAACTTGTAGGAATACTTGAGTGGAAAGTATTTTGGCATGGCTGAGCTGTTTTTGCGTGAAGCACTGACAGCTACTATTATCTGTCTGTCTATCCTCATGCTAGAACAAGTGATTGTTGCGATGGCAGCAGTTCTCACTGTTGCCTTGGCGGGTTCATCAGCCAATAAATTCCCTTCAACGTGCATGCCAACACGCTGATAACTCAGCGTATGAATCGCGTGAGCCCGTGGCAAATCTTTTTTCAGCTCTGCCACTTTTTCCAAAGCAACTTGTGCTTTATTGTGCAACCTTTTGAATCTTTATTCCCATTCTGACCCCAGTAGTGAAGATATTCATTATAAGACTGGACACAGTAAAATGAATCGCACACAATTAGTGTGGGGAATTCTCGATCCATATTTTTAGTGCCAGTATCAGGGCTTTTAGTTCTGCCAGCTGTGCTGTGCAATCTCCTAGAGAATGCGTCTGCATATTGCTAGGACGGAAGTTACCGTCCCACATACGTCCCTTTACAATCGCACAAGCTGTGCTGTATTGCTGTTTACTTCCTACGGCAGGCTGAGCGGAACCGTCAGTGTAAATAATGTATTCATATTGATCTAGAGGCATTATTTCATTTGGGAGAGGATATTTTTGTTCATACTGCAAGAATGCTTGTGTCTTTAATGTAGAATCAAATTTGTGGTCCAAGGGCCAGATGTACGACCATGTTATATTGCAAGTCGCAAATTGCGACTCGCAAAATGACATGTACAACAGTGTCAGAGACAGTGTTTGTGATTTTCAATGGGGTCACAAATTGCATGCCTCATCAATATGCATCTGGCACTCACAATTTGCGACCCCATTCAGAATGGCTGGCCCTCCCAGGTATGGTGGCCTGCTGGGCTCAGCAGACCTCCATGTCTGGGACTGCTTTTAAATACAGCAGTTTTTTGTTAAATGCAGTCCGTTTTCCGTAAAGGAAAATGGGATGCATTTAAAAAAAATAACAAATGAAACGTTTTTGTTTCATTTTTCAAGGGCAGGCAGTGGTCCCTGGGACCACTGCCTGCTCCTAAATAATATTTCCCCCTGCATTTGCAAAGGGGAAGGGATCCCCTGGGGACCCCTTCCCTTTTGCGATTGCATTACCACCCTCTTGAAGAGGGCGGTTGTTAGAAATGGGATTTCTGGTTGACTAGGGCTTGCGCCTAAGCCAGGCAGAAACCACCACTCTAGTCAGGGCAAGGGAGTTACACGCTGAAGATAACCCCTGCTCACCCCCTTGGTAGCTTGGCACGAGCAGTCAGGCTTATCCCAGAGGCAATGTGTAAAGCGTTTGCGCAACCACACACAGCAACAACATACTAGGCACACCACAAAAGGAACTCCACACAAGGTTATATATAAAAATAGCCTTTGTATTATCATAAACACATTAGAATAGTAATCACACAATATACACTGTGCCAACTGGCACTAGGCAAAATTTACAGGGGATTATATACACATGACAGGACCAATTGGGCCACTGTCAGAACCATCACAAAGTGAAAATAGTAAATGTAGAACACAACCAGTCACTACTGGCAAACACTGTACTCAGCATTATATCCTGCAACATAAATCATATTATGCAATCAGTATCACATCAGGCGTAAAATACATTTTGCGCCAACCTCATAAGCCTAAACATATTAGACCAAAACCTCGTAATCATAAATCACATTAGAGGCATAAATCACAGTAGAGAATAACCTCAAACATAAACACAGTATGCAAAACCTCATAAATATAAACCACATTAGAGGTCTGGTGGCTCAGTGGACTAATGCATCCACTGCAGGGGCCTGTGTTCGACCGCATGGTCACAGGTTCGAATCCCGGTGGGTCCACTCAGCCTTTCATCCATTTGAGGTCGATAAAATGAGTACCATTGAGTTGGGTAACAATAAACAACTGTTATTCAGCGCCAAGATGCCCCGTTGCTGGGGTGAACGTGCGCTTTACAAATACACATGTTATGTTATGTTAAATCACGGTGCATAAATCACATTCCCTGCGCACCACATAACTCACATTAGGGCCTGGCGCCCTATCAACCTAACACAGTCCCCCTGGCCAACTGGCCTTCTCAGAGGGCTCAAATGCCCTATGTCCCAAATGTCAGGGCGGCTGCAAATGCAGCAGAATCCACAAGTGCGCAATTGCGCAGACCTAAACGTTGCAGCTGCCACTAATTGCTGTGCAGCTGTGATGAACTGTAGGCATGGGCACTCACTGTGCCCTCTGGGTGGGTCCCCACTGGAACACTCTAAAATAGATGTGCAAAACGTTGCAGCTGCCCGCGCTGGTGCGGCGCAGCTGTGAATCAGCCAAGAGACACAGGCACCACTGTGCCCTTTGGGCCCTCACTAGGGCTCTATCCACAAATCTGCCAACGTTGCAGCTGCCCACTGTCAGGCGGGGCAGCTGTGACACTATCACAATGAGGCCCGGCATCACTGGGCCCTCTGGACCCCCACGGGCTCTAATTAAAACAATTGTGGCCCCCGTTAGAGCGGCCCGCTACCCTGCAGGACCACCCAGGCACCGACAATGTGCCTCGGAATGCGCCCCACTCCGGAACTTGGTAAAAACAAATGGCCCCCCTCGTAGGAGCAACCCGCTCTCTGGCGTGCCCGCTCAGGAACTCGGCACTCTCAATGTGCCTTGGTCTCACTCACCGGTCTCCTCCTGGACTCGGGGCAGGCGCAGCAGCACGCGGGGCTCTCCTTGCTCACGAGAGCCCCGCCTCGAATCTGGACGCACTCTGCAGCCTCTAGGTAGGCGGGGTGGGCTCCCGCCTGCCTTCATCTCCTTCTCCTGGCACCGGGGCTCCCAACAGCTCACAGGAGCCCCGTTCGGGCTGGCAACCCTCCTCCTCACTTCCGGCCATGCGCGGCAGGCCCCGTCCTCAGTCAGGCGCGGGTGCCTGACTTCCGTTTTCCGCGCACTCCTCTCGGAGGCTCGGGCCGTGGCAGTGATTTTCTCCACAAGTGCAGGGTGGGCTCCCGTTTAAATTAGAGATAATGGCGGGGTGGGCACCCGCCACAACAGCACATAAGCGGGGTGGGCACCCGCGTCAAATAAAAGCAACAGGCGGGGTGGGCACCCGCTCGGTGACAAAAATGAGGGGTGGCCACCCGCTCCAGGCAGCATCACGGGGGAATCCCTATGATGGGGATTCCCTCTAAGAAGACGGGCAGCACAGCGCTGCGCAGCCCACGCTCTCATCTTCTTTTGGGGAAATACAGCAAAGCGCTCACGAGGCGCTAGGAGCAAGAGTCCTGGATTTAAAAGGAATAAGTCCAAGCAAAAGTTCCTCCAGGTCCATGGGGCATAGCTGGGCCCAGGGAGGCCAGCACACAGGGCCCTCCAGTAGGGAGGCAAGCCCCCATGGCGGCTCCTCCTGGGCCCCAGCAGCAGCAAGCCCCAGTAAGTCAGGAACAGCACACCTTCATGGGGTCACAGCCCCTATACTTATAGCCAGATTCTCTTTGTCTGCAGCATAGGGCTTGGGGGAACCAGACACAACTGGTTCTGGGGGGAATTGGAGCACTTTGTTTACCAAGCTCCTCTTCCCCTTTGTCAGGTGGGGGCTCAGTGATCAGACACACCACGGGGGCGGAGCCAGCATTGTACAGGCTAGGCACAGACCTATTCAGGGTCAGGGGATTACTCCTCCCACTACTCCCAATGCAGAGTCCCATTCAGCCTAGTGCTGACTCACCCTGCCCCTCCTAGAGCCACCCACACCTCCCAGCCCCTGTCACTCAAAAAGCCAGACATGCAATTCACATCAGGCAGGCAGACACATATCACACAGAAATGCCAACTTCTAAAAGTGGTATTTCTAAAATAGTTATAATAAATCTGCGCACACCATTGCGCAGCATTTATTATGACAATTCCAAATATACTAAACTTGACCACGCTGCTCCTCTCATATCAGGAATTACCACTGAAACACTTATCAGGGAACCCCTAATGCATTCCTATGGGAGGGCAGCCCCACAGTAGTGAGAAACCAAAATGGCTGTTTGTCACTACCAGGACATGTCACACACTTAAGGTACATGTCCTATCTTTTACCTACATCGCACCCTGCCCATAGGGCTAGCTAGGGCCTACCGCCTACCTTAGGGATGACTGACATGCAATAAAAGGGGGGTCACGGACATGGCACACACTTTAGGTGCCACATCACAGCGGCAGTGACACTGCGCGCACAGGCCCTGCAATGGCAGAGGCCTGAGATAGGTTTGCAAGGCTACTTTGGCGGGTGGCGCAATCAGAGCTGCAAGCCCACCAGTAGCATGTAATTTACCAGCCCTGGGTATATGAGATACCACTTTACAAGGGACTGACAGGTAAATTAAATAGGCCAAACAGGTGTAGACCAATCTTACAAAATGTAACACAGAGAGCGCACATACTTTACACTGGACAGCAGTGTTAAAGTGCCCAGAGGCCTAAAACCACCAACACTATGTCAGAGAAAAGGCTAGGAGAAAGGCAAAAAGTTTAGGGATGACCCTGCAAAAAGGGCCGAGTCCAACAGCGGTAAATTGCAAGTGTTTTGCAACCGCAATTATGGTCGCAAAACATTCGTACATGGCTTGTGGGGTCGCTATTTGGAACGGAACGCCCCTTCCTAATAGTGAGTCGCAATACACTATTTTGTGAGTCGCAATTTATTTGCGACTCGCAAAATAGTGTAAGTACATGGCCCATAGGAGTTTTGCATGCGCAAACGGGTCGCAAACCCATTTGCGCATGAAATTTTCCATCGTACATCTGGCCCCAAATCTGTTGCAGTGAGAGAATTAGCCCATTGTATCCATCACGGATGCAGTGCTTTTACGTTTGGAATGCTAGCTTTTGTAACAGCCTCTAAGGTTGGTACTGGAGTCACGACAATTATTAGTTTCCCCTATCCAGTATTCTTTCTTTCACTACAAAAACAACAGTTGATGGACAGAATGCAAAACAATGTCATACATTCACCCCAGTACAGAGATCTGGGCCTAAATCCATCCTTTTTTTGCTCACCATGCCAATCCAGTTTGAACCCAGCCATATGCAAATCAGTCTTGACCCTGTGCCTCATGGGAACAGTCCAGCCCGAACTGCCAAGCCAGGTCCTCCCTGGACTGGAAAAAGCATCCTAGGACCGGTTTCGGGGTTTCACCCCTCTTCAGCCAGGATAGCTTGATTCCAGTGGCATGGAGAGCACGGGACCCACGTCTGGGCATACCCGTCCCACTCGGAGTGACAAATGCAAAAACAACAGTTGATGGACAGAATGCAGAACAATGTCATACATTCACCCCAGTACAGAGATCTGGGCCTAAATCCATCGTTTTTTTGCTCACCATGCCATTCCAGTTTGAACCCAGCCATATGCAAATCAGTCTTGACCCTGTGTCTCATGGGAACAGTCCAGCCCGAACTGCCAAGCCAGGTCCTCCCTGGACTGGAAAAAAGCATCCTAGGACCGGTTTCGGGGTTTCACCCCTCTTCAGCCAGGATAGCTTGATTCCAGTGGCATCGGGAGCACGTCCATCATCCCCTTTGGTATCGTTATGTTCGCCCTAAGTTGGCAGGGTATGCCCAGACGTGTGCCCTTTGCTCACTTTGCCACTGGATTCAAGATAGCCTGGCTGATGAGGGTTTTGAACCCGAAACCGGTCCCAGGATGCTTGTTTCCGGTCCAGGGAAGACATGGCTTGGCAGTTCGGGCTGGACTGTTCCCATGAGGCACAGGGTCAGACTGATTTGCATATGGCCATGTCTGAACTGGGGTGGTGGAGTGAGCTAAAGAATGATGATGGATTAAACCCAGATCAGTTGACTGGGGGTGAGTGTTTGATTTGCTCTAACGCTCCGTCCATCATCCCCTTTGGTATCGCTTTCTTTCACTACAGCAGTCCGTACTGCTGTCAGGATTTTTTCAGTGGATGCAAAACGCATTTCAGCATTTGTGTACAAATGTGATTTGTATGCAATTGGTACTATTTTGCCTTCATTGAACGTTAGATAAGTGTACCCGGATTGATCCACGATTACACTGATCACCAAGTTCGTGGTGTTTACCCATGTGTGTAAGTGTTTGGAAGCTATCATGTCAGCTTGTAGGGAATGTAGGATTTCTGTGTGTTCCTGTGTCCAATGTCGAACTGAGAAATCAGGTCTAATTAAATCATAGAAAGGTTATACTTTTTCTGTGTAATCTAAAATGTATGTTCTGCCTAAATTTAGGAATCCCAAAATGGATTGTAAGTTTTTCAGTGTCTTTGGAGGTTGGAACAGTGCACATTTTCCCCAAAAAATAGCTGCTAGGCTTTTCCCTTTACTTGATAACTCATATCCCAAAAATAGGACATTGAGGTGGGCAATTTATGAATTTTTAAAGTTGAATTTGCAGCCCTCAGAGGCGTACCTCAAAATTATGTTGTTCACCCTGTTCAAATGATCCAATATTTATCATCCGTCAGATAAATATCATCTACATAGGACAATGCCTCCTCGTCAAAATTTTGAAGCAACTCTGATACTCTTGGGGGCGTGGTCTGGATGCGCGGCAAGATGGCCACTTGTTAAGCGAGCTCTGCCGGCCGAGTAATTAATCCTTATTTAATCCGTGCAAAGTGAGGGTCATCGCGACGGATTAAGTGCCTCTGCAGCTCGCCTGGACTGTACCGCACCCAATAAGCCCGCCAAGTCAACTGCTGGAAACTTTTGCGGCGCTTCGGAGGCCCGGACCCGGTGCGGCCTGTTTGATGTGACCGGGGACTGCGAACTGCGTGGAAGGAGCCGGGTGGTGGATGGCGTGTTGCCCCGGGCTCCTGCGGCCCTGTGTCTCGCTGCGAGGGAGCGGAGCTGTTGCTGTCCACTCTGCTGCAGTCGCGTTGCCTGGTGGGGTAGCGCATCTGAACTATCGACGCAGCTGTCCCAGCGACGGATCGCGAGCCAGCCGCCAGAGATTGCCGAGGCCCCGTGTAGCGGCGAAAAGTCCCCGACACTGCGAAGAAGGTACGAGGTAGCCGCAACTGCTGGCTGGGGACAATCAGACCCATTAGGCACTCCCCGCTTGGGCTTCCCTGGGATTTGGGAGCTCCTACGTGCTCTTTTAAAAAAAAGAACGCCTCGCCGCTGCCCTCCCTCATTGCCCGCCGAGCTGCCCAACTCACCATAATACGTGCAGCCCTGCTGCGGCCCAACGGTGCCATGCTTTGGTTGTTGCGGCCCATTGGGTGCATGCCGTGATCCTGGCACGGAGGCGGGCCCCTGGGGGCAGGACCCGACACTGTGGGAACAACTTTTGAGGACTCTGCGACGGGCATTGCGGCTCTGTGCCTGCGTTCCTGGGCCGGCTCTTGATTAATCAGCTGAGGGAATTGTTCTGAGCCTGTGCAGCCGCAATATTGTTATCGGGCAGCTACGAGACAGCGACTGTGCCGACGTATTAGGGGACGGAGAGACTGGAGGCACTTCCCAGGTGAGGAGAGGGGTGTGCTGGTGCCGGATCACTCCACTGCTCGGGCCTGCCCCCCCATCAGACAGCGACAACAACCGTCTTATCGGGCATTAGCGGGGTGAGGCCGGCTCTAGCTGCCACAGGTCCTAACAAGCTTCCTTTTTGGGCAAAAAACTGAGACACTTGCTCAGCGCTGCCAATGTTCAGTAGCTTATGTCGTGCGATTGGGGTGCAGGGGGGCGGCGGAGACGCAGAGCCCCAACCCAGGAGACAGTGGGCATTGATTAAGCGGTGCCAGTTGGTCCTCTGCCCATAATATCGCCAGACTGAGATGCAGGTGCTGCAGCCAGATGTGAGCGGTGGGGAGTGCATTCACGAGGCCTGACAGAGGATTGGGCGCTGCAAGTTTGGCCAGTGCTATTTATTAGCCTTCACGCAGAAGGGTTGTGATTGCATAGACTCATCATCATGGGAAATCAGGACGCAAAACAACCTAAATTAACATTCGAACATAGAAGAGCCACTAGAACCACGGAGCAGGACCAGGAGGAGAGCTCAGGAAGCCGACCCGAATCGCAGGTAGAAGATCACAGGGAAGACCTGCATATGCTGATGCTGGAAATGCGTTCTAGCCTTCGCACAATTGATACCAAACTTGACGCTCTCACGTCTCAACTGGACGCCGTTAAAAAGCAGGTGGGAACACACGAAACAAGACTAGACGTGTTGGAGAATCGCAACTCGGATTTCCACGAGTTCCAAGTGGAAACTAAAGAACAGCTCTTGCACATGGTCAAAGTATTGGGCCTGATCCGGTCAAAAAATGAAGATTTGGAGGCCCGTTCCCGCCGGAACAACCTATGGATCACGGGAATTCCGGAGACGACGGCCATATCCAAAATGGAGAGTTATGTGGCTGACTTGCTCCACAAACTGTTTGACCCTAACCTTTCTGGGGTGTTCGCGGTCGTATTTGCTCACCGCACCCTCGGCCCAAAACCACCGGTGGGGGCCACGCCTCGACCAATCCTGGCTAGAATTCTGAACTATCAGGACCGGGACCTCATTTTGCGGTTGGCCAGGGAAAGGGGGACCATCACCCACAAAGGAAATACACTCTCCTTCTACCCGGACTTCACACCTGCAGTGCAGGCGGCACGCCGAGAATTCCTGCCTGCTAAACGGATTCTGCTCCAAGCCAAAATCCTTTACTCACTGTTGTATCCAGCTAAACTCAAGGTGTCCTATGAGGGCTCGGCCCATTTTTTTACGGACGCAAAATCTGCACTGAAATTTGCTAAGCACGTTGGGGGCAAGGAAAAGTGGGCACGGGGTCCGGGTGCCGGGGAGGCGCCTGGAGACAATGATTGATTTGTGCATGGTTAACTTTTTTATTTTTCAATGTCGTTTGCTCCTGTATATTTCTTGCAAGGTACAAACCTACGATTGACGTTACGATCATAGAGTTGGTTTACATAATGTGTGCGGCGAGCTGTTAGAGGAACTGTGAAATGTGCTGTTTTACAAGGTTTTTTGACCCTCTGCTTTACTCTTGGCCACCATGCTCTATGTAGGGGTGTATACCGGCGACACCACACCCCCCAGGGAGATTTCCCATTGGTTGGTTTGTCCTCCTCGGAGTACAATCCAGAGTAGTACATGTTGAAAGGGGAGGGTTCTACACAACCTGATTGGGGGATTGGAGTGGGTGGTGGGAGGTGGGGGGATGTTACTGTTTTGTTGCTAGCCAGCATACTGCCTTACAGTCTGATTTGATTTGATTTGATTTGATTTATTATTATTAACCGTTCGATTAGTTAAAATCATTACAGTAAAAGGCTAAAATTAAAATAAAAACTCCACCCCCCTTACCCACCCACCCTTTCCACCCCCTCCCGGTGCCTCCTGTAAGGAAAAAAAAAAAAAAAAGCCCATTCCAAGAGTCAATCTTGTGTTGCAGGGATCTTTCGGCTTTCTATCCGGGTACTTGATTTTAATGTGGCAGGGTTCCAGACAGAGCACTTGGGGTAGCGGGCAAGGTCTTCTTTGCCCATTGGTGTTTGCGGCAACCATTTGTTGGCGCGTTTGTAAACTCTGGTTTTGAGAGCTTATGGAAAGTCCTTTGCACTCTTTGCGTCCAGAGCATGACTAATCTGGTAAATAAATGTTGCCGCTCTTGCAAGGAGGTGTGTTTTTGTTTCCGAGAAGCACCAATCTGATGCCTCCTTGCAGGTTCTAATGCCAAGGGCTCTAAAGATGGGACGAAGCAGCCTCTGTCGTTCATTGATGAGTTTTGGACAGCAGCAGAGTAAATGAAGCCAAGATTCCCGTTGGTAGTTGCATAGGCGACATGAAACGGCTCCATCTGTTCGTGCCCATGCTGGATTGAAGTCCCAAATTCTTAGGGCCGTTAGCCTCATGAAAAGGATTTTCTTACGGGACTGGGCCCCTAATGCTTCCATTAGGTAAGGTTGGACTTTCCCCATGGTGTAAGATTCGTCCAGTGCCTTCGTATAGGTGTTGTGTCGGAGTGCAGTTAAATCCTTTTCATAAGAGATGGAGCTAACCTGCCGTCTCATGGTGTTCAGCCAGGCCTTGTGCGGGATTTCTGTTAGGGGCAGACTGTTTCGATCTATGTTTAGGGTCTCTATTGCTTTACCCAGCTTGGTGTGCCAGGGGAGACCTCTTCTTTGAAGATTGGTGCCAAATGATGTTTTAAAGAGTTATGCGGTGCTTTAAGGACTCCAATATAATACTTTATTAGGTCTCCCTGGAGGGCCAGTTCCGGCCTGGCGAGCCCTAGTTCCAGCCGTAGTCTCTTGTTCCTAGCATTCCTGGGTGCTTGCAGTACGATCTTATGGGCTTTGATCTGCGCTGCAGCTATAAGTTTATCTAAAACTCCTGGAAATGCCAGGTGCCCGTAGTTGATGGCTGGAATTAATTTAGCCCTAAGGACCTTCAGCATGGGTTCGGCTGAGGGGCTGGTCAGGCGTTGGCTTAGTCGTCTTATTGAAAAGATTACTCTGTTGATTTTGGCAGTTAGATGTTTTATATGAGCTGCCGATGTTGCCCTCTCGTTTAGCCAAACTCCTAGATAGTTATAGGCTGCAGTGGTCCCGATTTGGTTATCTCCCATCTTCCAGACCGCTTGTTTTTTATGCGAGTATCTGCCAAAAATCATTATCTTCGTTTTACCTTGATTAACTGTCAGATGATTTTCCTTGTTGTACTTCCCCAGCTCTGTGAGGGCTCTTTGGAGACCTACCCTTGTATGGTCCATCACTACGGTGTCATCTGCGTACTGTAAGATTGCCATTCTCTCCTTGCCCAGTCTCGGTGGAACTAGACTTGCCTCTTTCAGGGCTGCCCCCATATCTGCTGTGTAGAGGTTGAATAGTAGGGGGCCAGGACGCAACCCTGTTTCAATCCGTTGTTGGTTTCAACTTTTGCTGATAGAGCTGTGGGGCTTATCTTGACTTGTACCCAAGTCTCCTCATGGAGGGATATAATGGCCCTCAGTAGCTTAGGAGGCGCCCCCAAGATGACAGTTTACTCCAGAGTTTGCCCCTGTCGACTCTATCAAAATCTGTGCTGTAGTCAATGAAACAGCAGAACAGCGGCGGGTGCATGGCTTTCACAGCACGTTTTGAGAGGTAGGCCAGGGCCATGATGTTGTCTGTTGTTGCGCTATTTTTCCTGAAGCCAGTCTGGTAAAATGGGAGTATGTCGTTGTTATTAACCCAATCCTCTAGATCTCTCAATAGTGTTGCACTGAAATTTGCTAAGCACGTTGGGGGCAAGGAAAAGTGGGCACGGGGTCCGGGTGCCGGGGAGGCGCTTGGAGACAATGATTGATTTGTGCATGGTTAACTTTTTTATTTTTCAATGTCGTTTGCTCCTGTATATTTCTTGCAAGGTACAAACCTACGATTGACGTTACGATCATAGAGTTGGTTTACATAATGTGTGCGGCGAGCTGTTAGAGGAACTGTGAAATGTGCTGTTTTACAAGGTTTTTTGACCCTCTGCTTTACTCTTGGCCACCATGCTCTATGTAGGGGTGTATACCGGCGACACCACACCCCCCAGGGAGATTTCCCATTGGTTGGTTTGTCCTCCTCGGAGTACAATCCAGAGTAGTACATGTTGAAAGGGGAGGGTTCTACACAACCTGATTGGGGGATTGGAGTGGGTGGTGGGAGGTAGGGGGATGTTACTGTTTTGTTGCTAGCCAGCATACTGCCTTACAGTCCAGAATACCCTGCTTTGGTATTGGGATATATACTTTTTACATATTCAATGTATATGATAGGTTGGAGGCATCGCCATCGTACACAAGAACACCATCCGCATCTCGACTAACTCCGACGAGACCTTCACCGCCGCCGAACACCTACACTTCCAGATACACACGGACCCCAAGACCACCCTCCGAGGCACCCTCATCTACAGACCCCCGGGACCACGCACACTATTCAGCGAAGACATCGCAGACTTCATCAGCCCGCACGCCATGCCCTCCGCCGACTACATCCTCCTAGGGGACCTCAACTTCCACCTGGAGAACAACAACGACAGAAACACCACCGCCCTGCTGGACAACCTCGCCAACCTCGGACTCAAGCAACTGGTGAACACGCCCACCCACTACGCCGGCCACACGCTTGACCCCGTCTTCTCGTCCAGCAAGCACATCTCCTTCAGCCACGCCACCGGACTCCACTGGACCGACCACAGCTGCGTCCACTTCAGCTTCAGAAAGACTGCGACCCACCACCACCCGCAACAGGCTCCCCGCCGGAGCTGGAGCAAGATCACCGCCGAGCAGCTCACCGCCTCCCTCAGCCAGAACACACCCACCGACACAACGGACCCAAACGAAGCAGCCAGCAACCTCGCCAAGTGGCTGACCGCCTGCGCCCGACGACCTCGCACCACTAAAAACCCTCCCAGCAGACCCGGAAGCAAGAAAACCCCTTGGTTCACCAACGAACTCAAGGAATCCAAGAAGAACTGCCGCACTCTCGAGAAAACCTGGCGACTCGACCAGACCACAGACAACAGGACCGCCCTCAAGCACGCCACCCGCAAACACCACCAGCTGATCCGTGCCACCAAGAAGTCGGCACTCAAAGAACGACTGGACAACAACGCCCATGACAGCAAGGAACTTTTCAGCATCGTCAAAGAGTTCTCCAACCCCAGCGCCGGAAACAACGACATCACCCCCTCGCAAGACCTCTGCAACTCACTCTCCGCGTTCTTCCACCGCAAGATCACCGACATACACAACAGCTTCAACGCACAAACAACGCACCCTACCGCCGAACCAATGCCCGCCACCACCACCCTCTGCAACTGGACCCCGATCAACACCGAAGACACCACCCGCACGATGAACTCCATCCACTCCGGATCACCAACCGACCCCTGCCCACACCACGTCTTCAACAAAGCCGACGCCACCATCGCACCCCATCTCCGGGACATCATCAACTCCTCCTTCCGCACCGCCACCTTCCCGGAGAGCTGGAAGCACGCCGAGCTTACCGCCCTCCTGAAGAAACCAACGGCGGACCCCACCGACCTCAAGAACTACCGCCCCATCTCGCTCCTTCCGTTTCCGGCCAAAGTCATCGAGAAGACCGTCAACAGACAGCTTGCCGCCTTCCTCGAGACGAATGGATCCTCGACCCCTCGCAGTCCGGGTTTCGGGCCAACCACAGCACCGAGACCGCCCTTATCGCAGCCACCGACGACATCAGAACCCTAACCGACAACGGGGAAACAGCTGCCCTCATCCTCCTGGACCTCTCCGCGGCGTTCGACACCGTCTGCCACCGCACCCTAGTGAAGCGCCTCAGCAACATCGGAATCCGAGAGAAAGCACTGGAATGGATCATCTCGTTCCTCGCCGGAAGAACCCAGAGAGTCCGCCTCTCCCCGTTCAGATCCGAAGCCACCGAAGTCATCTGCGGCGTTCCACAAGGATCCTCACTCAGCCCGACCCTCTTCAACGTCTACATGAGCCCCCTCGCAGCCATCGCACGCCGACACAACCTCAACATCATCTCCTACGCCGACGACACCCAGCTGATCCTCTCCCTCACCAACGACCCCACTACCGCCAGAGCCAACCTGCACGACGGGATGAGAGACGTCGCCGACTGGATGAGGAACAGCCGCCTTAAACTGAACTCAGACAAGACGGAAGTCCTCATCCTGGGCTCATCACCCTCCGCCTGGGACGACTCCTGGTGGCCCCCGGCCCTGGGCACCGCACCCAAGCCAACGGACCACGCACGCAACCTGGGCTTCATCCTGGACTCCTCCCTATCAATGACCAAACAAGTCAACGCCGTCTCATCTTCATGCTTCAACACCCTGCGCATGCTCCGCAAGATCTTCAGATGGATCCCCACTGAAACCAGGAAGACCGTCACCCAGGCACTCGTCACCAGCCGACTGGACTATGGGAACACCCTCTACGCCGGAACCACAGCCAAACTTCAAAAGAGACTCCAGCGCATCCAGAACGCCTCCGCACGACTCATCCTGGACATCCCCCGACACAGCCACATCACCGTACACCTGAAAGACCTGCACTGGCTCCCCGTCAGCAAGAGAATCACGTTCAGACTCCTCACCCACGCACACAAGGCCCTCCACGACCTGGGCCCAAAGTACCTCAACGACCGCATGTCCTTCTACACGCCCACACGCCAGCTACGATCAACCAGCCACGCCCTCGCCACCGTACCACGCATCCGCAGAACCACCGCCGGAGGAAGATCCTTCTCCTACCTGGCGGCCAAGACCTGGAACTCCCTCCCCACTCACCTTCGGCGAACCCAGGACCATCTCGCCTTCAGGAAGCAGCTCAAGACCTGGCTGTTCGAGCAGTAACTTACCCCCTCCCCCAGCGCCTTGAGACCCTCCCGGGTGAGTAGCGCGCTCTATAAATGCCGTGATTGATTGATTGATTGGTTTCATTTCCAACGCATTTGTATATGGCATGGCATTGCTTCTAGAGGAACGACTGTGCACTGCACCCTGGATGTCGGATCTCATTGGCCCACAATGGGTTTGTTATGACGAGTCTCAATTTTTTAACCTGGAACATTCGTGGATTAAATGATCATAGGAAAGCACGCCTGGTCCACTCTTATCTCATCAGACACCACATTGACCTATGCCTGTTGCAGGAGACACACCTGAACACCTCACCATCCACTAGGCTGCAACACAGACGCAGGGGGCATGTCTACTCCTCTGTCTATTCTAGTTATTCCCGAGGGGTGGCGGTACTGGTCAGGAGGGAATTGGACTGGAAAGAAATCACATCCCACATAGACACATAGGGCAGGTACATTATACTACTGGGTGTCCTGGGAGGGACCCGGGTGGTCATAGTGGCAGTATATGGACCCAATATTGACATCCCAACTTTCTTTCATGAAATTTGGGCCAAAGTTCGAGCGATGGAGTGTGATACCATAATCTGGGGGGAGATGATTTCAATGCGATATTAGACGACACCCTGGATAGGAAGGGTCAGTCCCGTTCCCTCCACCCCAACGCAAGCACGGCACTAAATGCCATTATTTCAGATGGAAATCTAGTTGATGTGTGGCGCCACCGGCACCACCTGACAAGGGAAGGTACATGTATTTCTGAGTTCCATAAGGCCTGGTCTAGGCTAGATTTCTGGTTGGTGTCAAGGGATGTGGCGACTTGGACAAGTACAGTATCTCACCTCTCAAGGTCTCTATCGGACCATGCACCAAGTTTACTACGACATGAGTTGCCAGACTCCCCACCCAAAATGTTCAGCTGGTGGCTGCCCCCAAATGCATTGCTAGATGAAGCATTCAGAGATTAGGGGAGACATAACGGACTATTTTACTCACAATGAGGGCTCGGTCTCAACCCAGGCCTCCCTATGGGAGGCGTTTAAGGTGGTCATCAGGGGACAGTGTATCGCACGCCAGGCGGCGGTCCTGAAGGCCATATGGGGCACTCTGGAGTCCTTGGAGAAACATATTAAGGAGTTGGAAACGCAGTTCTACAACACAGATGATCCTACTTTGGTGGCACAGTTGAAGGAGAAACTGCTAGAATTTGAGGAGGAGGCCCAATGTGAAGTTAAATTTTTAGGCAAATACTCACAAGCCAGGAGATATCGGGAGGGGGATAGACCTGGGAGAGCCCTAGCGACCATGCTCCGAGGCCCACGCACAACAGCCTACGTTTTGGAGGTCAAGGGCGACCCCCCCTTAAGTTATTAGAGGCCCGCAGGCAATCCTAAATCAATTTACCCAGTTTTATGCTACACTATACACATCTACCCATGGCCCTGTGCAAGAAAATCTTAAGCCATTCCTGGACTCACTCGAGTTGCTCTGGCTGGGACAAGGGCATAGGGAATATTTAGACGTTCCCTTTGAGGTGGAAGATGTAATTCAGGTGAATAGAAGCCTTCCATCGGATAAAGCCCCGGAATCCGAGGGGTTGACCACGACTTTCTATAAAACATATGCGAAGAACTGGCCCCACATCTCATAGCACTGTATGAAGAGGCCCAAACCACATGCCTCTTACCGCCCTCCATGCGAGAGGCCATTATAATCACCCTGCTTACACCGGGGAAACCCGAGGACAAACTGGACTCTTACCGGCCGCTCTTGTTGATAAACGTGGACGGCAAAATCTTGGCTAAGCTGGTCGCCAATCGGCTGTAGCTTCTCCTCCCGCTAATTGCCTGCCCAGATCAGTCAGGTTTCATCCCCAGGCGGGCCACCTCTCACAATCTCCGCACCTTTTTTTCTGTAGTGCATTATCTCCATCCAGACTCGAAGGCTATCGCAATATTCCTTGATGCTACAAAAGCGTTTGACACGCTCGAGTGGACATATCTATTTGCTGTCCTGGAGAGAATGGGATTCAGCCCCCTTTTTCTCAGTCTTATTCGATTGCTTCATGCACAACCGTCAGCCAGGGTCAGAGTCAACGGAATGATTTCGGAACCATTTACCATTTCGCGGGGCACGAGACAGGGCTGCCCGCTGTCTCCTTTCCTATTCACGATTGCGATGGAGCCACTGGCGGCTCTCATCAGACAGCACCACACAGCCAGAGGTTTGGGATTTAGTTCAAGGAGCCACTTAATTTCACTATATGCTGATGATGTCACTCTTTACCTATGCGACCCGGAGACAAACGTGGCTCCTGTACTTCGGGAACTGATAAAATTCGGTAGCCTGTCTTGAGTGTCTATAAACTGGACGAAGTCCACGATTTTTCCCCTGACCGATGCCACTACGCCATTTCCTCTTGATTACCCTCTGAAATGGGCAGACGGCCCGGTTAAATATCTCGGTATTTGGCTCAGCAGGAGTATGCAGTAAATTTGGGAAATGAACTACGGACGCATGGTGTCGTGGCTGGAGGACAGGGTCACAGCATGGGCAAGTCTCCCCCTGTCCCTTGCTGGGGGAATAGCCATTGCTAAAATGGTGGTGCTGCCGAAATTGCAGTACCTATTTGTTAATGTCCCGATTCCTCTCACGCAAGCCTTCTTCAGCACCATTCGCTCCTTACTGATCTCCATGGTATGGGCGGGCCAACAGGCACGGGTCTCCTGGGAATTGCTGACACTACCACTGTCCCAGGGCGGGTTGGGTGCCCCGGATAAACAGCTATATGCCTTCAGTGCACAGGCACAATTCCTACATTTTTGGGTCCACCCCACCCCCTTTCAGCCGCACACTGCCGTGGAAATGGATGTCGCGGCTCCAATCCCCCTTCAGGTGGCAATATATCAGAACTATAAAAGACCCCGTGGAGACATTGTCACGGTGGAAACATTGAGGTGGGCTTGGGACAAACTACGGGAAAGAGCGCATTTAAAAGTTTTATATGCCCCTTCCATTCCTCTGGCACACAATCCAATGCTACCCATCATGGGTGAAGTTACAAGCCAGGCGTTGGCACTGAAGATGGGGATACGAACCTTTGCAGATCTCTACCCGGGAGAGGAGTTTAGGGCTTCCCCCACATCCAAAGAGGGGCACACAGTCCCCTTCTCTGACTTATTTTTCCATCACAAACTTAGGGCCTCGTGCAGAGCACTCCACGATACCTTCCCCAACCCACCCCCCACATTACTAGCCCTTGAGAATGTGCTAAAGACTGATTCCCCTCGCAGACTTATCACTAGGATCTACAACAACATGCAGAACTCTGCCCCATTATTGACACCCAAGGCCTTCCAAGCATGGAATGCCGAATTGCACACTCCGTTAACGGAGGAACAGTGGGCATTCTGTTGCAATCAACTAACGGCCCTGTCCCCCAAATATAAGCTTGGACTGATCCACTTTAAGTTTTTACATAGATTTTACAGGACTCTGACTCAGCTTCACCGTATGGGGCTCAGGGCGAACGAAGGGTGCTGGAGGTGCGGATTGGCCCCGGCAACTTTCTTGCACATGGCATGGGGATGTCCTACATTAGACAATTACTGGTCTTCAATTTTTACCACCATCCATGACATCATTGACACACCGGGCAACCCGGATCCCTTAATGGGACTTTTGGGATATGTCAAGGACACACCAAAGGGGACCCGTAAACTACACGCTATACTGTTGCTGTTGGCCAAAAGGAGGGTAGCTATGTATTGGGGGAGGAGGAGCCCACCCCCTCCATGAAAGATTGGATTCAGGATGTGACATTCAGCCATGCACAACTGAACACAATTTGGTAACTGATGCCAACGGCATCAAGGCCAAAGGACATATGGGGTCCCTTTTTGGAGTGGGCCTGCATACGTCAGCTAGAAGGAACAGACCCCTCAGAGCAATTAACTGACTAGAGGACACACCTATGAAAGCCAGGGTGCGAACTGTGTAGATCTCACATTACACAATGGAGTTAAAACACCAGATCTGGGGGACACGGATGCATGGGCTCCCTCTTGGGAAAATGTTATGTGACGACGGGGTTAAAATTGTAAAGTACATATCAACCATTCATTGGATGTGCACTGTATTACATGCTTTGTCTTCTCACAATGCCAAGGCTGCGGGGGACTTGTTTTTTTTTTGTATAGTTATCCGATCATAATTGGAGCACAGAATATGTGCGCTGTGACTGTAAGTAGCTGGCTCTGTTGTAAATGTTGTTTGTTCTAATACCGGATAAAAAAAATCAATAAAGTTTTTTTTTTTTTAAACTCTGATACTCTTGCTGAGAACAGCCCGGGGCTATTCTTATACCCTTGGGGCAATCTACAGAATTGACGCTGAGAGCCTAGGGCCAAGAATGCTGTCAAATATCTGCTTTCAGGTGCTATATTTTGGCAGGAAAATCCATTTGAGATATCTAATGTTGTTTTGTATTTCTTACGCACAATGTTGTTCATTAATGCGGCACTGTGTGCATTCTGTACTGCAAATGTCTTTCTGCAAGTGTTCAAATGCCTGTAGTCTAAAACTAGACGGTATGAATTGTTGGGTTTCATTACAGGAAACAAAGGATTATTCATTGAAGAAGTGCAATTCTCTATTACACCCTGGTATTCAAGTTGATCTAAGATCTGCCTGACTTGTTTTTTTCACATCATGTTTTATTGGGTACTATCTCTGTGGAGTTGGAGTAGTTTTTACTGGTATTACATGGTGAAGTGACTCAGCATCCCACCCTACATGAGTGCGGTATAATGCAGGAGCTAGTGCTACCACCCAATCCTTCGCGTATTATTTTTTTAATGATTCTAGGACGAGGTCGGAGAAAGCTGGTAATATTACTGTTTTTCCTTTTGGGCAATCCATACGAACTCAGGTGGCCATTGTTTTTCAGCCAAAAGGATGTCGTATCCAAAAGTCAGGTTCTCCCAAAAGATACCTTTAACTTTCCTGGGTTTGTCCCCTTCCATATGGAGTGTTATTTCGTATAACTGGTGTGGGACACTTACCCTAGTACCAGGTGTCTCGACCGTGATGTATTGATTCAACGCCGCTGTCACCGGAAATTCCACCAGGTTCTGGCGAGCTATTGTTACTTCTGCTACGCTGTCTAGCATCGTCAGAGCCCATTCCCCGTTCAGAAGTTGAGTCCTCAGCAGCCTGGGCATTTCTTATTTTAGGGCCAGCTACTTTCTTCTTTTTAAATTGAGGTTTTGGTTTGGCTTTGTCTTCTTTTTTATACTATAGTCTGAAGTGCAATGTCTATCTCTTGGCTTGACTCGCTCTTCTGATCTGGTTCAGACCCTCCTTCCCTCTCTAAGTTTTTTGATGAACCCTGAAAGGAACGAGAGGAATATGAATCAGTATCCTGATACCTGTCAGGTTTTTTAATATTGTCACGATTTCTAAGGCTATACCTCCTATCGGAGGGCTCCTGTTGAGGAAACCCACCCGTGCTTGTGATGTGTTCTGTTTATTTTGTTGTTGTTTATTATCCCATTTCTTTTTAGAAGAATTAGGTGCTTGCTTGGCGTTATCCTTTTCAGGACTACCCATCACTTGCGGTTTTGTTGGTCTAGCTCACAAATTATCTCTACCCAATTCAGCGTATGTATCTTCGATAATTTTAGGTAATTCTCTGGAAATGTACTGTCAATATGGCTGACACTGGGGACCAGTGTGTGGAGCACAAGGCCTTGATGGGAGTTGGCTTCAAGTTCCACACCATGCAGCAGTGCCAGCCATCTTGCTAGTCCACTTCCCCTCATTGTGAGGTAGGAATAGGCCCAGAAGAGTTAGCAGGGCTGGATGGGAGGAGGAGTATTTGCTATGGATACAACTCCCATCAGGTCCGGTCCTACGTACACATTTCCACCCAGCTCAAACAGCCCACCAGGAACCATGCTTTCCTCACAGTGTTGCAAAATGTGCTAGCAGGATGTCTGACACTGGTGCCTGTTTGACTTGACTACAACTCCCATCAAGGCCTTCTGCTCCAGACACCATGCAGCAGTGTCAGCCATCTTGCTAGTACATTTCCACTCACTGTCAGGTGAGCATAGTTCCAGGGGTGCTGTTTGGGCAGGGTGGTAAGAGTGTGTGTGGTATATGTCCTGAAGGGAGATGGGGCCATTGCAAATACTCCTCCTCCCAACCAGCACCAAAAGCCTACCTGGAACTATGCTTTACTGACAGTGAGTGGAAATAGACTAGCAAGATGGCTGACACTGGGGACTAGAGTTTGGAACACAAGGCCTTGATGGGAGTTGTGGCCAAGTCAGACACCAGTCCCTAGTGTAAGCCATCTTGACAGTACATTTCCACTCACTGTCAGGAAAGCATGGTTCCAGGTGGCTTGGTTGTGCTGGGTGGTAGGAGGAGTGGTTGCCATTACTCCAAATCCCATCAGGCCCTGTCCTACACACACTCTTCCCACCCAGAGGAACCTGACCACATGGAAGAATGGTTTCCTGACAGTGATCGGAAATGGATTAGCAAGATGTCTGACACTGGTGCCTGGTGTCTGAGTTGGCCACAACTCCCATCCAGGCCTGTGCTCCAATCACCAGTCCACAGTGTCAGTAATTGTGGCAGTAAATTCCCACTCACTTTCAGGAAAGCAGAGTTCAAGGGGAGCTGGCTGTGATGGGTGGGAAGAGTGTGTGCATGGCAGAGCCTGGTGGGAGTTGTAGTAATGGCAACCACTCCTCCCCATACCCAGCACAAACAGTTCAGATGGGCCTCTGGCTACCTGACAGTGAGTGGTGAGGTACTAGCAAGATGTCTGACAGGTGCATGGTGTTTGGAGCACAAGGCCTTGATGAGAGTTGTGGTCAAATCAGACACCATTCCCCAGTGTCAGCCATATTGCCAGTATATTTCCATTCACTGTCAGGTAGCCATAGGCCCAGATGAGCTGTTTGGGCTGTGTGGGAGAGGGAGTGTTTGCCCTGACTACATCTCCCACCAAGCCCTGTCCTAAACACACCTTCCCACCCAGCCCAATCAGCATACCTGGAACTATGCTGTTCTTAATAGTGAGTGGAAATGTACTGGCAAGATGGCTGACACTGGTGCATGCCTGGAGCACAAGGCCTTGATGGGAGTTGTGGTCAACTCAGACACCAGTACCCAGTGTCAGCCATCTTGACGGTACATTTCCATTCACTGTCAGGAAAGCAGAGTTTAAGGGGGGCTGGCTGGGCTTTGTGGGAAGGTGTGTGTGAGACAGGGCCTGACAGGGATGTAGTCAGTGCAAAGACTACTCCTCCCACCCAGCCCAACCACTTCATCAGGGCTTATGGGGACCTCACAGTAAATGGAAGTATACTGGCAAGATGTTTGACACTGGTGACTGGTGTTTGGAGCACAGGGCCTTGATGGGAGTTGGCTTCAAGTTCAACACCATGCAGCAGTGTCAGCCATCTTGCTAGTCCACTTCCCCTGACTGTCAGGTAGGCATAGGCCCAGAGGAGTTAGTTGGTCTGGGTGGGAGGGGGAGTATTTGTAATGGCTACAACTGCCATCAGGCCCTGTCCTATGTACACCTTCTCACCCAGCCCAAATAGCCCACCATGAACTATACTTTCCTCACAGTGTTTCAAAATGTACTATCAATATTTCCGACAGTGGTGCCTGGTGTCTGACTTGACCACATCTCCCATCATGGCCTTCGGGTCCAAACACCAGTCCACAGAGTCAGCAATTTTGGCACTACATTTCCACTTATTGTCAGGTATGCACAGTTCCAGGTGGTCTGTTTTGGCTGGGTGGGATGGTGTGTGTAGGACAGGGCCTGATGGTTGATGTAGTAATTGCAAACACTACTCACCACAAACAGCCCAACAAGCCCACCTGGAACTATGCTTACCTGACAGTGAGGGGACGTGTACTCTCTAAATCTAAATCTAAATCCGTATTTGTAAAGCGCGAACTACTCACCCTTAGGGGTCTCAAGGCGCTGGGGGCCGTCGTGGAAATTAAGTGAGCTATTGCCCAGAGTCACACGGTGCTGAGCTGAGCTGCCGCCGGAGCAGGGGATCGAACCGTGAACCCTGTGCTCCGAAGTCAGCTGCCCTGGCCGCTGCACCACACCTCTCAAGATGTCTGACAGTGATGCCTGTTTTCTGAGCTGACCACAACTCCCATCATGGCCTTGTGGTTTGAACAGCAGTCCACAGTGTCAGCCATCTTGCTAGTACATGTCCACTGACTGTCAGGAAAGCATGGTTCCTGGTTGGCTTGTTGGGCTGGGTGGGAGGAGGAGTATTTGCACTGACTACAATTCCCATCAGGCCCTGTCCTCCATACACCTTCCAACCCATCCCAACCAGTCTACCTGGAACTCTGCTTTCCTGACAGTGAGTGGAAAAGTGCTGGCAAGATGTCTGACAATGGTAACTGTTGTCTGAGCTGACCACAACTCACATCATGACTTGTGGTTTGAACAACAGTCTCCAGTGTCAGCCATCTTGCCAGCACATTTCCCCTCACTGTCAAAAAAGCAGAGCCCCGGGTGGTCTGTTTGGGCTGGGTGGGAAGGTGTGTGTAGGACAGGGCCTGATGGAAGATGGAGTCAATGCAAACACTCCTTCTCCCACCCAGCCCAAACAGGCAACCAGTAAGAGTGGTGCTCAGACAATGAGGGGAAGTGTACTATCAAGATGTCAGACACTGGTGCCTGTTGTCTGAGTTGCCCAGAACTCACGTCATGCCTTTTGCTCCAGACACCAGTCCACAGTGTCAGCCATCTTGGCAGTAGATTTCCACTCACTATCAGGGACAGCGTAGTTCCAGGAGTGCAGTTTGGGCTGAGTAGGAAGTGTGTGCAGGACAGGGTCTGATGGGAGATGGAGTCAGTGAAAAAGACTCCTCCTCCCACCCAGCTTAGACAGCTCAGCTGTGCCTATGGGTACCTGACAGTGAATGGAAGTGTACTATCAAGATGGCTGACACTGTAGCATGGTGTTTGGAGCACAAAGCCTTGATGGGAGTTGGCTTCAAGTTCAACACCATGCAGCAGTGTCAGCCATCTTACAAGTACACTGCCCCTCACTGTCGGGTGCCCATAGACCCAAATGAGCTGGTTGGGCTGGGTGACAGGAGGAGTGTTTGCTATAACTGCAATTACCATCAGGATCTGTCCTATACACACCTTCCCACCCAGCCCAACCAGGCTTCCAGGAAGAGTGGTGTCCTGACAATGAGGGGAAGTGCACTATCAAGATGGCTGACACTGGTGCCTGGTGTCTGAGTTGACCACAACTCCCATCAAGGCCTTGTGCTCCAAACACCAGCCCCCATTGTCAGCCATCTTGGCAGTACATTTCCACTCACTATCAGGGACAGCATAGTTCCTGGTGGTCTGTTTGGGCTGGGTGGGATGGTGTGAGTAGGACAGGGCCAGATGGGAGATGTAGTCAGTGCAAACACTGGAATAGTATCAGGCCACCTGGAATAGTAGTGTTCAGACAATGAGGGGAAGTGTACTATCAAGATGTATGACAGTGGTGCCTGTTGTCTGACTTGACTACAACTCCCATTAAGGCCTTGTGCTCCAGACATGCCCAGTGTCAGCCATCTTGCTAGTACATTTCCACCCAGGAAAGCAGAGTTCCAGGTGGGCTTGTGCTATGTGGGAGGAGTGTTTGCTGTCACTACAACTCCCATCAGGCCTGTGCCCACATATACCTTCTCACCCATCCCAACCAGCCTACCTGTGACTCTGCTTTCCTGAGAGTGAGTAGAAATATGCTGGCAAGATGGCTGCCACTGGGGACTGGTGTTTGGAGTGCAAAGGCTTCCTGTGAGTTTGGAAGAAGTGTATAGCTGGTAATAGTTTTAAGCCTTTTCATTTTCATGGCAGGTATGTCGTTTATCTATATGACATACACATCACATGCTCATTGACTATAGTTTTTTAAAATCTAAAAACAGTCATTTAGTTAACTGGGTCCTTTACAGTGATGTCTATAGAGGTGTAATTGCTAACTTTAGTGGAAATGTGGAGTAGTTACTTACCAGACTCTGGTCCTTCGGTGAGTCCATAGACGCTCTCTGGCAGAAGGATGGGTGCACCTTCTCCTCCCAGGAAGTGAAGTGAATAGGTGGTGCAGGAGGGCCACCGCCAGTCCTTTCGGCGTTTGCATGGTCTTTTGATAGCAGTTTTCTGACCCTCCTTCTGACTTCATACCACCTTCTCCTGATATCCTTCATTGTATGTGGTGTGTCTGCTTCAGCGTTCATCTTGTTGACTATCCTGTCCCACATCCTATTTTTCTGGGTGATGGGGGTCTGTTGGACTAGGGTCCCAAATAAATGTGGCTCTAGTTTGACTATTTCATCTACAAGCACAATCAACTCCTTCTCTGTGAAACGTGGCTGCTTCCTCTGGGGCATGGTGAGGGTGAGGGTGAGTGTGAATATAAAATATAGGGTGTGTTTGTAAGAATGTATTGGAAAAAAACAAAATCTGTGCAGGTTGTGTTATGTTATGTTATGTTAGATCATTTATAGAGCACATGGCTGCCCCGGCAACAGGGCGTCCCAGCGCTAAATATGGCAGAGCGCTAGGGCAAGGAACCTAGTGGTTGCAGAAGAGTCACGTCTTGATCATTTTTCTGAAGGCCCAATTGTCTTGCATGCAGCGAGCGGCAAGAGGGAATGAGTTCCAAAGGGTTGGGGCAAGTGCCCTAAACAAGTGCCCCCCTGCTCTTGACCTGTGTACTTGTCGGACACGGGCCAAATACAGGTCCGCAGAGCGCAAGGCTCGTGTCGGGGCATACATGGAGCACAACTCGCTCAGAATATGTGGGCCCAGGCCATACAATATCTTCTGTGTCGTACACAGGGTCTTAAAGTGGACTCTCTGCTCGATGGGTAGCCAATGGAGTTGGCGTAAAAGGTCTGATGCATGGCAGTGCTTAGGTAGCGCAAAAAGCGTGCGTACAGCTGCATTCTGTGCCCGCTGTAGTCTTTTAGTCACTGATTTGTTGACGCCAAGAAGCAAGCCATTGCAGTAGTCAAGTCATGCCAATACGGTGGATTGGACAATCATCTGCCAAATAGGTGCGTCAAAGAGTCCCAAGATTGGCTTCAAGCCACGTAGAAGACCAAAACAGGTGCCGGCCACGGTCTTAGCGTACTCCTCAAAGGAGAGAGCGCCGTCCAACAAAACTCCCAGGTTCTTGACCATGGGTTTCGGTTGGGGGGCACCAAGGGTTGCAGGCCACCAGTGATTGCCCCACAGATGGGTATCTCAGCCCACCAGGAGCATTTCTGACTTGGAGGTATTCAGTTGAAGGCAGTTATCTGCCATCCATTCAGCGATGGCCACGGTGTGGTGGGTGAAGTGTGTGAGTGTGTGTAAGGCAGAGAGGCAGAGAGCAGGGAACATAGGCAGACTCCTATGGGCTGGCAGCAGCAGTGAGCAAAGGATCATGGTCATTTTTTGGGCCTTTATATAGGAGGATTGGTGGGCTTGCCTAATATATATATATATATATTTATTTTATTTGGCGCTGCCTATGCTTGTTGTTGTGACTGATTTTGTCATTTTAAACTTGCCATGTGTAACACAAACCGACACGGTTCTGAAACTGCCTTGTATGCATTGTAATCTGTTTGCCGGGTCAACCGAGACTTGTTCGTTATGCGGAATGCCTATGCAACAACATTTCTGACCGACTCGGTCAGTTTGGACTTGTTTCCGACCGACGCGGTTGGGCAGAATGGTTTCCGACTGACTCGGTGGGAGTTTAACTGACTATGCATTGCAATACGGCAGTCGGAGAGCTCACAGTCAAGTCGGTGGGAATGTTTCCGAGGAAGAGTCGCCGTACGGTCTTTCCGACCGACATCGTAATGACGCCCTTAATTGAACCTGATTTTTCAGTACACCATTGGACACGGGAACATACTGATATCCTACTTTCCATACAAGCTGACATGATAGCTTTCAAACATTTACACACACGTGTCAACACAACTAACTTGGTGATCCGCATGGTCGCTGGACCTACCGGGTACACCTACATCACTTTCAATGAATGTGATACAGAACCTGTAGCATACAAATCACATTTGTACACAAACGCTGAAATGCATTTTGCACCAACAAAAAGAATACTCACCGCAGTACAGACTGTTGTAGTGAGGGAGAGAGCACTAGCACAGGGCAAATGCATAATTTTCATGCCCCGGTACCAACTTTGGAGACCGTTATGAAGGCAAGCATTCTGAATGCTAAAGCACTACATCCACGATGGATTCAATGGGCTAACTCTCTCACTGCAACAGATGTAGATTACAGATTTGAAACTACATTACAAACACAAGCATTCCTGAGGTACAAACAAGAATATCCTCCAACGAATGAAATAATGTCTCTAGATCGATATGATTGTATCATTTATACTGATGGATCAGCCCAGACGGCTGTGGGAGCAAAATAGCAATATTTTGCGGCATGCGCAATTGTAAAAGGGCACATGCAGGACACAAACTTTCTTTCTGGAAAAACACACACACAGTCTCCAGGAGACTCTATGGTGCAGCTGGCTGAACTAAAAGCCCTGATACTGCCACTTCAAAATACGGATCATTAATTCCCCACACTAATTGTGTGTGATTCATTTTTCTGTGTCCAGCCCTATAACGAATACTTACATTATTGGGGATAGAATGGATTTAGGGATTCCAAATATTGCACAGTAAAGCACAAGATGCTCTGGGAACAAGTAGCAAAGCTGAAAGAAGGCTTGCCACGGGCTCATATTATTCATACATAGAGTCATCAACGTGTTGGCGTTCAGGTTGAAGGGAATTCATTGGTGGATGAAGCCACCAAGGCAACAGTGTGCACTGCTGCCATTGCAGCAATAACTCATTCTAGCATGAGAATAGATGGAGAAACTATGATAGCTTTCAATGCCATGCGCAACAGCTCAGCCCTGCCGAAAGGCTTTACACTCCAGTACTCCTACAAATTAGATGCGCAAAACATTCTGTATGCTCCAGGAGTGGGGGATAGAGTAATACCAAACACTGATCGCAGATTGGGATTGATACCAGCTGCACATGAGGGTCTGGGTTCAGCACATGCAGGGATCTCTGCCACAGTTTCACTACCAAAGCAGCGCTATTGGTGGCCAGGTCTTATTAAGCAGACCAAGGACTTTGTCCTCAAATGCGACATCTGCCAGCAGATGAAGAGCTCCACTGTAGCATGTCCACCGTAAACACCTTTATTGATCTCAGTCAAACCTCTCGTGTGTGTCTATTTGGATCATTGTGGCCCCTTACACTCAGACAGGGCTTGAAAGTACATCTTGGTGGCAGTAGATTCATGCTCTAGATTCCTGTGGGTTTCACCCCAACGCTTGGCTATGCTCGAACTGTTATAAAGAATTTGTGAGTCTTTGGCTGGACATACGCAATTGGCACACTACATTCTGACCAGTGCCCGGCGTTTAGCTCTCGGGCTTACAAAGAAGCTATGGGAAGTGTGGGTGTGGCCTTGCGGTACTCTTCCCCTTATCATCCTGAGGGAAATTTGGTAGTCCAGAGGGAAAACCGTTAATTAAAGCAGTCCTTAACAGCAAGGGTATTAGACTCGGGTGGCAGTTGAGTCAATCACCTACATGGGGTCCAGAGGGCACTTAACAACATGCCAAGAAAATCCCTGTGGGGGTCGTACACCTTATGAGCTCCTGTTTGGGGTAAGGATGAGGGTACCAGACCTCAATATTGTCAGCACAGTGGCGGCTGAGACCCCATTTGACCTCAATGATCGTTTGGATGTTTTACAGGACCTTAAAGAATACCGAGCTTTACAAAGCAACGTCCAAGTAAAACGCACAGCTACTGGGGAAGTGAAAACTGTAACAGCAAGACCTGCCTGAGTTCAGGAGATTGGGAACCTGGTCAGAGAGAAAATTGTGGACAAAAAAGAATTTGGGCCTGTACCTGTCCTAGCTGTCGAAGGAACCAGAACTATCCTTCTTCTGCCTGTTGATGGCCATCGAGACAAAAGGTTTTTCCTCAATTGATCTGATCAAACCACACTATGTGGCCAATTCTCAACAGTAGGCCACATGGGCTCCTGGGTATCTGCCGTACTCCTCTTGCTACCATACAGGAAGTTCATATGCAAGCTTTGATGATGACTGAATATTCCACTTTCCAAGGAGAAGCTGTGAATGACAATGAAATTATGCTTCTCCCTCTTGAAACAACTACAACAGTACAATCAACAAGTACAGAAATTTCAATTCGGAAAATTGATGACGTCTATGTCAACATCAATTAATCAATCAGGGGTTTTAAGCGCACTACTTACCCGTGAGGGTCTCAAGGCACTGGGGGGGTGGAGAACAGCAGTTCCGGTCAGTCGAAGAGCCAGGTCTTGAGGGCCTTCCTGAAGGTGTCCAAGGAGGGGGCACGTCTGATGTCAATCGGGAGCTCATTCCAGGTCTTGGCCGTGATGTAGGAGAAGGCTCTTCCCCCTGTTCTGGCTCTGCGGATGCGCAGGGTTTCGGCGAGGGCGAGGTTGGCAGAGCGGAGGTTTCATTTGTGTACATGGAAGGTGATTCTCTCGTTGAGGTATTGGGGTCCTGTGTTGTGGAGGCACTTGTAGGCGTGGGTGAGTATCTTGAAGGTGACTCTCTTCTCGATGGGGAGCTAGTGGAGGTTCCGTAGGTGTTGGCTGATGTGCTCGTGTCGGGGGATGCCGAGGATGGGTCTGGCTGCGGTGTTTTGTATCGTCTGGAACTTGCGGAGTAGGGACTTGCCGGCGTATAAGGCGTTTATGTAGTCCAATCTGCTGGTTATGGGTGCGTGGGTGACTGTCTTCCTTGACTCGGGGGGATCCATTTGAAGGTCTTTCAGAGGATGCGGAGGATGTTGAAGCAGCTGGATGCGACGGCGTTAACCTGCTTGTTCATGGAGAGGGAGGAGTCGAGTACGATGCCAAGGTTTCTGGCGTGGTCCATGGGGTCGGGGGGCTGCCGAGAGCGGTGGGCCACCAGGTGTTGTTCCATGCTGATGGGGGGGCTCTGAGTACGAGGACTTCTGTCTTCTCCGAGTTGAGCTTCAGGCAGCTGTTGCTCATCCAGAATGCGATGTCCTGCATTCCTTCCTGGAAGTTGAGTCTGGTGGTGGTGAGGTCCTTGGTGAGTGAGAGGATGAGCTGGGTGTTGTCGGGGTAGGATACTATGCTGAGGCCGTGCTGTCTGACGATGGCGGCGAGGGGGCCATGTAGATGCTGCAGAGGGTAGGGCTGAGTGCTGATCCCTGGGGCACTCCACAGTTGATTTCGGTGGGTTCGGAGAGGAAGGGTGGCAGTCTGATTCTTTGGCTTCTGCCGGTGAGGAACGAGCGGATCCAGTTGAGGGCGGTTCCTTGTATGCCGGCATTGTGTAGTCTGGCAGCCAGTGTGCGGTGAGAGACGGTGTCGAATGCTGCTGACAGGTCGAGTAGTATCAGGGCTGCGGTATGGCCTTGGTCGAGGAGGGTGCGGATGTCATCAGTGGCGGCGAGTAGGGCTGTCTCGGTGCTGTGCCACAGATCGAGTCATCTCCCAGTTCTACAAAACCTGCTGAGCTGACAAAAATAGACCGGACGGCGTCTGGCTACTTCGTGCATTATGACGATTTCTCATCGGATCCAAGTGAACCTGAGCTGCCAACACCACCTCTTCCTTTCAAGCTTTGAGTTTATGCTTTCTATCTTTGGCTGCAAAAGATTTACTTAGTTGTTCCCCGGATACATCTATGGATTACAATTGGCTCTCTTTTACTGGTACTTTGGACTGGTATAGTAACTGTCTTTTTCCTACTTCTGAATGGACACTTTTTCCCAGAACGCTCTGCAGTGCAACTTGTGAACTTGGTTCTTAAGCTACATGCATCATCACACCATGAACTAAGAGACTTGTCCCTGGTGAACATTACAGTGGTTCCAGTTCCTGAAGGAATTGTATGGGACAGGGCATCATATGAAGTATATGGTCCTACTGAACTTTTGAAAATTCCTTATTTGTTTAAAATTTCTTTAAGTGATATCATTACCTCTAGTACTTTCTCTGATGATTGGGACATTGAAATTGTGCATAATTTGCTTTAAAACTTAGAGCAATCATCTGCATTTTCCAACAATAAATTGTATGATGGTACCAGAAATTTTGGAGACATGTTCTGTTACTAGCATTATGGTCACCATTTTTTACATAAAGCTAGTATCCCACACACTGTTTATAATTACACACAATGGGAACACTCCTCAACACCGCCAAAAGGTAGTTCAAAGACTTTTGCATAGAAGTTTGCTTATTTTTAAAGGTTTTGAAACATCAGACCCAGCCTTGTATTACTATAGGATTGCACAAACACCTGCAAAGAAAAATATGCTAACAAACACCAAGCTGTTATACTCTGCTTCCTTTATTTCCCAACTGTCTATACAGGGTTTCGACTTTTGGAAAGACACAATGTCTATCTGGGGGACAAAAGATTGACAGGTACAGGGGATGGAGGCCTTATTTAGAGCATGTGTCAAATGATTTTCCTGAACAAGACAGTGCAATAAACTTCATGTCTAGGTATAGAAAAAACAAAGGTTTTGAACACGCCTCGTATTCCCGCATTCTCACGTTTCAAGAATTGCCAGCACTTTACCCATTTTAGTGAGGATACACTAGACACTATGATACGTAATGGTTCTTTTAATTCATCGGACCCCAATTGGAAGGGTTAATTAGTTTGGCCTGTGGACACAAACAGGTGTCAATCTAAATTCCTGGGTAAGACCGGATTGTTTATGATTAGGGCTCCCGGTTTTATGGTATTTATTTTTTTAACATTTCCATCTGTATTTATCCATATTTATTTTTTGGCCATTTTATCTGTATTTATCCATATTTATTTTGTGTTTTGTGTCTAAATGAAGTTGTAAAACTGTACATTTCCATATTTATTTAGCTGTTAGGCGCGTACTCATACTTTGATCTCTGCCGTGATTTAGCAATTTAAGCTGCCAAATATTATGTAACAATACATACACTAAATATTAGCATTATACAACAAATGTATGATGACATATGCCATTATTTAAAGAAATTTCATCCTGCTTTTTAATTTCCCATGCTGTACATCTGCTCAGCTGTTGGGCTACAATTCATGAAAGATAGCACTGAGAGTCATTTAAACGAAGCACAAGTTTCTGTATTTATCCACTTTTAAAAATAAATGCAGACAGAAAACACATTGCTTTCTGTCTGTATTTATCTGTAAAAATCCATTAAAACGGAAAACAGGGAGCCCTATTCATGATAAATAGGCCTGATCACCGATATGTACAGACAGAACACTCTGGTGGTGACATCATATAGTGCTGGGAAGTTATGCCTAAATTGGCTAAAAACCTCAACACTCTCCCAGATGAACCAATACTTGTCCCTTCTTTCTGATGACATGGATCTCAGGGATTTTTTACTAGGTCCCTGGAACCCACGTCAAAAGCGCTTTTTGTATGCAATATACAACAAGCTGTGGACAATTTGTCAACAAGAAGCTGCTGAAAGATTGCGCGAGATTGATAGGGTTAATCTAGAAAAGGCTTTGACTCTGGTTGACAATGGTATGACCACTTTATCATCCAGAATGTATTCACTGGGCAACATAGTGTCTTCCGCAATTGATATAATACAGCAAGACATGTCTATATTACAACATGGACAGTGGCAATTATGGTCAATAGTAATACTGAGTTGAATGTTACAGACATTACATTCTGGCCACGTACCATGGCGTTGCATCAACAGTACAAATCTGTTTTCAGCATACAATCTAACAGAAAGACAGATCACAATGGCTTGTAGAGATGCGAAATATACCATGTTGCACATTGAAAAATTAGACCAATTACCTTTCACCGTGGCTGAAACACCATTCACTGACTGGATAATCCATGGTTACATCAACCTACCAGTCACGACCTTTCAATTCCAATATTGTCTCCAATACCAACAGGTAGGCAGATATTAAGCGCTAGGGTAAGGATATTTGCACGAGTGTTGAGAGTTACCGTTCAGATTTAGATGCATGAATGGGGACACAGAAGTGTTTCTTAGTGGCTCTGTCCATGACGCCTTATTTGTCTCCATGGAGCATGCAATGCTACAATTGCAAACTTGTCTTATCTGAAGTGTTCCTGGAGCATGCAATGCTACAATTTCAAACTTGTCTTATCTGAAGTGTTTCCCAGCTGCCGTGATTTATCCTGTGTTCAGGCTGTTCTCGAATGGGAGCTATTTGATGCTGAATGATCAAGGTTGCTGCAGAATGGAACCGGGCATCGCTTATCTAGGGACGGTTAATTCCATAGTCACTTGTTGTACACAAGTACTGTTTCCACCTGCCCACACAGATAGGGAGGCAGCGATATGGCCTTCGATAAATGTTTCCAACATAAAATTTGACTCCCTGAGCAAACTGAAAGACATACTTTTACAGAAGGATGTGGCCTTAACTTCAGCCAAAGAGATGTTTGATCTCCAGTTTGCAAGGTCCTTGTCTGAGATACAGACACTACTCCACACTAACTTTCTTCTGCATTTTGGGAAGCTGCTCCATCGTATCTTCAACTTGTCTGATACAAAAGGAATAGTGCACTTTTTTAAATGTATTGGTTCTGGTATGGGAGAGGTGTGGTGCAGCGGCCAGGGCGGTTGAGCGGCCAGGGCGGTTGACTCCAGAGCACGGGGCTCACGGTTTGATCACCGGCGGCAGCCCAGCCCAGCACCATGTGACTCTGGGCAATAGCTCGCTTCATCTCCCTCACAGCCCACAGCGCCTTGAGACCCTTAGGGGTGATTAGTTCACACTTTACAAATACCGGGCTATTATTATTAATGGTTACCACCTATCAGACGATATTCAGAGTTACACCATCTTTCACACACTCCGTGTTGGGAAGCGTTTTTGGAGGGCTCCCACTTGTCCTGCTACTTGGGGCAGGAATACTGATTTTATTCTATCTGATCTGCAATGGCCATCCCAGTTCGACTTGGAATGGAGACGGCACTGTTAGTGCTGCGTTGCTGTGAGCGCATTATACACTTCTTCGGCACACGTCGGCTTCAAGAATGAAATGAGCACTGGTTCTTGTCGTTCAGGCCGGTCTGGCTTGACTGCATACAACCTGTCTTCCGCTGCCTGCTTTGCAGCCATGAATGCGTCCTGGATATATGTCTCGAATCAGATTTGGTTACGCCACCGGACATTGAAGTACTGATGGACTTCTTAAAGGCGCATTGCTGTCCCCAGCGTATTCCATTGATGATGAACGCATTCTTAGAGCCTCCCTGGGATGCTTCAGCTCCTAGTGATGTAAACAACGGCTCTGGGGACCACTTGTGGGACACGTCGCCTCCCTCAGCTGTTGCTGTGGGAACCGGATGGAATCACCTAAACATGCAACGAGGTGCGCCTCTGGGAATGTCTGCTGATGTGGGCAACAACAATGTTGTGTCTACTAATCGGAACACATAAACAATTGGTATCTTTTCATGTGGGAACAATTTGGTCTCTTTATTTTATTTTTTTACTTTATTTTTACGGTTTGAGCAACACATAACAGGTGTACAACCAGTGTCAGCATTCTTTAAGAATATAAGCATGTGCGCATTAGACATAGTACTTAGCCCCGATAGTTCACATGGCATGGGAAATCTCGTGGACATACGGTTAACTGTACATGACATCTAGTCCATATCCCCCTCTGAGCCCGTGCAACTGCCCATTCCCGTTTGACTCTGTGAACTTGTTTGAGGCCACTCATCTAAAAATGTGTGCCAAAGTTCCCTCCATGACCTTAAATCCTGGTCTAGCTTATCATCCTTACGGCATACTTTCATGTGTATCTCATCAGCTAGTGTCCAGTCATGTGCATCTTTCAGCCATTCTGTAATCTCGGGTGCCCACACTCTCATCCATACTATCGCTATTCTTCACCGTGCTAGCACTATTTGTAACTGTCGGAGCTTATATGCTATTTTACTTTGTCTTTTGGGTTTCCGTATCAGCCCCAGCAAGCAGTGGGAGGGCGTCTGCCTCACCCGACATCTAATACTTCTCCTAACATTCTCTACCACCTTGGTCCATTCTCATGGGCATCCAGTTAACCGTACATGACATCTAGTTTGTATCCTCCTCTGAGCCCATGCAACTGCCCATTCCCGTTTGACTCTGTGAACTTGTTTGAGGCTCACTCATCCAAAAACTTGTGCCAATGTTCCCTCCATGACCTTAAATCCTCGTCTAGCTTATCATCCATATGTCACATTTTCATGTGGAAACCATCTTTTATTAGTGATTCCAAATGCTTAAGGCTTCAGGCCCTGTTAAGTTGACATAAGAATCATTATATAGATGCGTGTTATTTTGTATGATGTGAGAAGTTGGCCTGGTATATGATGTCCACTAATTAAAGTGGGCACCCTGTACCAGTCCAAACAACCCTTATGGTGATTTGAGAGGTCAAAGATAACCTTAGAAAGCTATCCAAGTGTTAGCTGTAGAGAGCAGCCTTCAGGCTTAGTCTTGAAGAAATGTTAAGCAGCTTGTTTTACCAGAATGCAACCTTATTGTATTGGTTAAATGAAAGGAGAACCACACAGTAGTTATAAAAATATGTATTTATTATTATAACACACTCTAAATACGTCACAGTATCTGCTACATGCAGATAAACACAGAGAACACAATACTGTAGCACAGAAACAATTTTAATTAGCACTAATACACAGTGGGCTCCAGGGGAGACCAAACCATATACTAAAATAGTGGTATAAGAACCACTGTAGTGTAGCTCCTATTTCCCTAATAGGCTCTGCGCATTGGAATAATATCCCCTATAGGTTTGACATAGGACTAAGGTCAGTATGTCCCTATCGAGTATATTAAACGTAATTACTTGTGCCAGCTAGCTCAGAGGCCACTAGAAACTCCTTGACAAACAAGAAGGGAGTAGTTTCTGGCAGCCGCAAAACATGACAACTTTGTTTCCCTTTAGAATCAGAACGTGTCGTAGAAACAATAGATAACCATTTCACTCAGCTCAATCGTGCATCCTTAGTTTTCCTCAAAGTTACACAGAAAGAAATAGACGGGCGTTTCAATAAAAGATTTATTGAACAGTCTTGTTTCTTGTGTAAGTAAAATGTGCTGTTACGATCACAAGACAGTATGCAAGATAAATAATGTACAGCGTAAGCAGTAGAAATAAATAATACTGCGATAGCATTATCTTTTAGTAGGTATTCATTCACATAAATAACACAGACTAAAAAATGCAAGTACTCATACGATGCGTTTCTAAGCTAGTTCTATCCCAATGTGCCTAACCTAACCTAGGTGTAGGGAGAGGTATGAAGTAGGTGAAGTATTCCTTACTATGGTATACTAAGAGTATGTTAAGTCTAGTATGCCTAGTATGCCAAGAGTCCCTCTAGGTTCTAATCAGCTCCATACCTTTAGAATGAGAGAGGTGGGAATCTCTTTGCCAGACTCGAACTCCAACACCCCGCAAGGGAAGTCAGATCACTGGAAGCTGGACTCTCTGCGTGCAGGGATGACAGCGTCTTCTCAGTGCGTCAGGCCGGGAAACGGGCTCCTCTGAAGTCGAGGTCTCCTCTAGTTTACAAGGGCTAGGGAAGGTATATTTATACCTGAGAGGTACCTCATAATGTTAGCATTGACGTGAGTCGGACAGCGGAAGACGTCATGAATGAACCCCTAAGGTATAATGGTTCATGCATAATATATGAGTCCTTGAAGAAATCAATAGTCCTGTGCTAGGGAAACTCCCGAAGCCTAAGGGTCTGTTCTTCAAGAACTCGTTGTGACGTTAGAGTGGACGGATGTCGGAGACCATGCCTGTATTTGGAGTGCACGGTTTAATGCCTAAATAAGGACTGGGATTTTATGCCTATATAAGGGCAGGGCGAATTATGCCTATATAAGGACATGATACAGGAAAGCCCGTGTATGGACACCCTAAGAGGAATACAACACCACAACTTGAGTCAAGACAGTGTCTAGAGGATGTAGAATCGCTGGGACCCCAAGGAACCACCCAAGGTGAGTAAGTAGAGACCCCACGGAGGACGGGTGCAGTGTGGAAATCCTATGGGAGAGTCGCAGTTGCAGTTTTAAAGTTTAAGGACCCTTCCCAGTGGATTACGAGGAAGCCCTTTGGATCATAGGAGGTTGAAGAGCCACTTCACCCGTGGATACCGTTGTACCAGAGTTATCTATCCCAGGGAATCCAGGTGCATAGGGCTGAATTGGTGTCGGAAACCGCCGTCGATCTCAATGGAGGACTTCAAGGAAATGCAACTGCAGGAAAGAAGAAAAGTGTCCGATGGAATCCAAAGGTGGATTCTAGATGAAGAAGTACCTGGAAGCAGAGGGGACAGAGTCTGGGTCACTCAGGAGTGACCATGCCCACCGATGTCGGGTGCTTCAGTTGGGTTGAGGGGGTTCTTGACTCTGCAGCCACCGGGACCAGGAGATGTCGAGGATGACCAGGAGCTGGATACGAGCTGTCCCATGAAGGATGTCAAGTGCTGAAGGGTCGGTGTCCGGCTGGAGCACCAACAAGCCTTGGCAGCGGCAACCCACGAAGATGGTCAAGAAAAGTTACGGTTCGGACCAGCAAAGTCCAGGAGACTCACCAAACACAGGGGAGTCATGGCAAGCCTGAAGCAACTAGGGGAGCCCAAGAAAAGCAGTGTTGACCCTCAAGAGGACCCACAGGCCGGAGGCACAGGAGTCACGCAGATTTACAAAGCAACAGCCCACGGAGCACTCAGTGCGAGGAGGCCAAAGTTCTTTGGTGGAAATGATGCCAGAGGTTGGGGCTACTTGGAGCCCAGTGCACTTGTTTTGGGAATGCCAACAAGCATATGCACTTGCAAAAGTACGTGGTGCACAGGGGTACATGTATTGCAGCCCCCACGAGGGATTCTGACCTCAAACTTGGTGAGAGGGCAGCTCGGACCTCAGGGGACTAGGAAACCCACCTCCTGTGTTGCTGGATCCTTCGGAGTCTGTAGGAGCTCAGGAGCAGCAGACCGGTCAGTTGAGATGTGGTACCTGCGGTTGCAGGGGAGTGACTCCTTCACTCCAAGGGAGATATCTTCAGTTGTTCTTGATGCTCCACAGGTCCTGCACAGAGCCTGTATGGTGCACGGGCACAGACGATGCTTTGGACTGAGAGAGAGACAAAGTCAGGCCCAAACGAAGTCCAGCAACGTCTAGAGTGTCCAGACGGTCAAAAGTCAGTGGTTTCTTGTTCAGAATCTTGTCCACGTTGAATCTAGGGTCCTACAGCCAGCTAAGCCCTTTTGTACCCACGGGAGAGGGTTGGACAGATTCAGGGGACCCACCCAGGGAAGGGTCTGGACAGTGGGGAGGTTACTCCCATGTCCTTTGTCCAGTTTCGTGCCAGAGCAGGAGCCAACAGCTCCCAGTTTGAACTGGACTATGCACAGGGACACCAAATGTGCCCCTCATGCAGACGTTCGGTCGCTGGCAAGCGCACCCACCCCGGCCTAATACACTAAATCCTGTCTAGGAGGTGGTCACACCTCCCTGTGACAGGATGCCTGTTGTTCTGCCTTCCCATGCTCGAGCTTGGCTCAGCAGCAGGAGGGCAGAAATGTGTCTCTGGTCGGCAGCAACCATTTTGGGCTGCCCGGGACTAGAAGGCTGGTACTGGGAACACCAGGGACCTCACAAAACTCGATCCTGAGGGGTGGAATCTTACCTCCCACACCGGTTACCGGTGTGAGGGTATGATTCCACAATGTTTGATACCAAACACAATAGGGTTACTTTCAGCCGTTTTAGAGTTAGTCATCACACGTCGCGTAATGCCACTCTATATGTCGTAAATGGCTGTAGCACTAACAACCCGGGAGAATGGACTCCATAGGCTGCAGGGGTGTCCTGCTCATGCAGTGGCACCCTCTCACTTAGAACCAAGCACCCTGCCTTCAGGATTGTCAAGGGCTGCTATAGGGGTGGCTTATTGGTTTTAGGTGTAGTGACCCTTAGATATAGTAAACCTATAACTTAAGTAAGTAGTGCATGCACCAACTTACATAGGCTGCAATGGCAGGCCTGTAGATCCATTTTGCATGGCCTCTCATGGGTGGCATAATACATGCTTCAGCCCATGGGAGGCCACTGGGGTACCTATGCCCTGGGTACATGGGTACCATATACTAGGTACTGACAAGGGTACCCCAGTATCCAATCTGGAGTGTACCTAAGTACATGACATAACATTTTAGGGAGAAAGCAGATAGACTGGGGTCCTGATTAGCAGGATCCCAGTCAGACTAGTCAAAAACAGTGTAACATGAAGCAAAAAGTGGGGGTAACCATAAGAAGCAGATCCTACTGTCCTACATATGGCTTACAAGTAAAGCTGCTTTTGTAACGCAAGGCTTGCCCAAGAAAGATACGAGAACAGAACAGAATGCTAGCTTAGCTGCAAGTATTTCAGCATATCACATTTAGAAATATTTCTGGTACGTGCTATGATATTGCAATTAATACATGGAAAAGTAACAAGGCTAATACATTGCATTACAGTGGAAAGTCCCAAGACTGACACATATTCAAGACATGTGGTCAGCAACAGTATAGTTGGGGCCATAAATGGTATAACGCAGCCTAGTCCTCTCCTGATTGGACAAATATTCAATGCTTAATCTGTGTTACGTGCATTATGATGCAGCTTCCTTTGTGGTTTGGGTCAATAAAAGCTGTCAGAAAAGTCACAACTTCGGACACTCAGTGGCTATGCTGGCTGTCTCCGTGCTGCACGTATTTGTATTATCTTGTTGGTCTCCAATAAATTCTGTTAATCTTATGTGCTCACAGAGAGTTGGATTTGTGATATTATTTCTATATTCGTTATTTCAGCTTCCACAGGAACAATTTGGTCTCTTTATTTTTTTTTTATTAACTTTATTTTTACGGTTTGAGCAACACATAACAGGTGTACTGCCAGTGTCAGCATTCTTTAAGACTATAAGCATGTGCGCATTAGACAGAGTACTTAGCCCCGATAGCTCACATGGCATGGGCAATCTCGTGGACATCCGGTTAACCGTACATGACATCTAGTCCGTATCCCCCTCTGAGCCCGTGCAACTGCCCATTCCCATTTGACTCTGTGAACTTGTTTGAGGCCACTCATCCCAAAATTTGTGCCAAAGTTCCCTCCATGACCTTAAATCCTCGTCTAGCTTATCATCCTTACGGCACACTTTCATGTGTATCTCTACAGCTAGGGTCCATTCACGCGCATCTTTCAGCCATTCTGTAATTTCGTGTGCCCATACTCCCATCCATACTATCGCTATTCTTCACAGCGCTAGCACTATTAGTAACTGTAGAAGCTTATATGCTATTTTACTTTCTCTTTTGGGTTTCTGTATCAGCCCCAGCAAGCAGTGGGAGGGCGTCAGCCTCACCCGACATCTAATACTTCTCCTAACACTCTCTTCCACCTTGGTCCAAACGAGCCGGACCCCAGGGCACTCCCAAGCCAGATGCAGAAAATTGGTCCCTTCCTTGTGGCACCTAGGGCAGGAGTCAGGGTGATCCGGTGCCATGCAATGTAGCCTCACTGGGGTCATGTAGGTGCGGTGCATAAAATTATAATGGACGAGCCTAAAGCGGGCATTGCATGAAACTGTGTGTGTGAGCATGCCCACTGTTCTCCAATCCCTATCCTCCAAGGGCACCCCTAGGTCTGCATTCCATGCTGCAAACGCTCTTGAAGGGGGACCATCTGCATCAGCCCTCATGGCATTGTACAATAGCTTCGCATGTGAGCAACACATCCAACATCTGGGATGGCTCCAGGATAGAAGGGTATGTGGGCTAAATCTCCTTGAATAAGTTGGACAAGCCGGCGTATTGTAGGTATTGTCCCCTTCCCAGCCCAAAGTCCCCACATGGTGTTCATAGGTGATGAAGCTCTCGCCTGGATATAGGTCTGCCAACACGCTGCACCCCCCCCCTCCTGCCAAGCCCGGTACGATAAGTTAGACATCATTTTCCCAACCGGGAGAGACTGCACACTGACAGGGCCCGATGGAATGGGGCGCGCCTCAATATCCTCTCCACAAAGCTCTGCCAAGTGTGCACAGTCTGCCCCGCTATGTACAGCACTGCGTCCGAGACTTGCGCCCACTCCATCAACAACGACGGCAGTCTGGCCAATGGGACCCTATCGCAGAGTAACCACTTTTCCCAATCATCTCCTTCGTAGAGACAAAGAGAGGCATGCTGCAATTGTGTTGTGTAATAATAGAGGTCCAGCCGTGGTGCACCAAGCCTGCCATTGTCATATAGGCGGTTCAGTGTAGAAAGTGCCACTCTGCTACAGCGGCAGCCCAATAATGATCTATTAATATGGAGTCCAATGTTCGGAATATCCACCTAGGTTTGGGACATAACGCGTTTTGCAGCATGTATATGCAGCGGGGCAGCGCCACCATCTTGGCCACCGCCAGTCTGCGCATTAAGGAGAGGGGAGGGTATTCCAAAAACCCACAGAGCGCTTCAAGGCGTTGATCGTCGTGTAGACATTATTAGTGCATCCTCCGTTGCCACCTGTATGCCCAGGTATCTGAAATGCTCTGTCTCCAATCGAAGTCCAAGCTGCGGGAGTTGGTCCTGGGGGAGAACGGCCAGCCGAGCCAGATGGAAGATCAATGATTTGCGCATGTTAAGCTGCACCAAACTCCTCCAATACCTGAAGGAGCTCAGGGATAGCCTATCGGGGAAAGGAGACATAGAACAGAGCATTATCAGCATACAAAGATATAATATGTGGGGTTCCACCCGCCCCAACGCCCCAGGCTCAATTGGCATGACAAATAATAGCGGCGATAATGGGCAACCCTGGCGCATTCCCCTTTCTAGCTGCCACTCCTCTGACCACTGTGACCCACCCGGACCCTAGCGCTCGGCGGTGTATATTGTATCTGGACCCAGCTGCAAAACTGGAGACCAAAGTCGGCAACTCTCAGTACCTCCAGGAGGTATCTCCACTCTACCGAGCCGAAAGCCTTCTCTAGATTCATGGACACCAGAGTGAGCTCCTCATCTCTATATCGCACTTCATGCATAAAATGAGCCAGTCTTCTGATGTTCATACCGTGCTTCAGGATGGTATGAACCCACACTGGTCCTCGTGGACCAGGTGAGCCATGTGTGGGGCCAGCCTGGCTGCCAATACCTTACACAGAATTTTGATGTCTGAGTTGATCATTGTGAGGGGTTGATACGCCATAGGGTCCCAGTTGTTCCCCCCCAGCTTTAAGAGCATGACAATCTCCCCCTCCCGCATGGTCGGGGGCAGTATCCCCAGCTCAAACGCCTCCTCAAACACCTGTAGCAGGGGTCTGCACCAGTTGGCCTGAGTACGCCTGCAGGAAGGCCAACCGGAAACCATCGGCCCCGGGAGCCTTAGTCCCCAGCATGGCCTGCAGTGCCTCTTGAATTTCGTCAACTGTTAAATTAGCTTACAGTTCCTCTACTTCTGTAGGCGATAATTGCGGTAGTGGCAACTCCCTGAGGAAGGGAGTATAATGGTCTGCGCGCACCGCTGGGTCTGCTGTGTATACTAACTGCAAGTGTCATTGAAATACCTCCAGTATTCCCGCTCTGGTGTGTACTCGTTTTCCACCCTCATCTGTCAAGCTGGTAGTCAACGGGCTGCCTGTTCCTTTCACAGGATCCAGGCCAGTAGATGCCCTGATTTGTCCCCTTCGGGATGAAGCTGTTGGCGATACTGAGTCAAAGTGTACTTGTCTAGTCTATCCCAGATGTCTGCAATTCCCATAATCAGCCTCCTTTCTCGGTCACCCATGTCTGTGTTGGACTGGGCCCCTGTCTGGACTACAGCTAGGGCATTTTCCTCCCTGTCAAGCTCCCCTTGCAACTGTTGTCACACCCCGCACACCAATCTCATGCCAACTCCCAGCACCACTGCCTTGAGAGCATCCCACTCAGTTGCCCTTCCCGTTGACCCTCCCCAGTTCACAGCCAGATAATCAGTTACCACCTTCGAAAGGGCAGTTCTCCCCACCTGGTCCTCGAGCAGTTCCAGTGGGAACCTCCATCTCCTCGGCCCCAGTATGGGAGACCCCCACCGCACTAGGCAACACACTGGAGAATGATCCGATAAGAAACGAGCCAAGTGTGTTACTTCTGCCTCTGGGAAAGCCGGAGTGCCCGATACCAGCACTCTGTCCAGTCTGCTATGAGTGCAGTGAGTGAGGGAATGACATTTATAAAGTGAAAGCGTGGGGGTCAACCTCCCGCCAGATGTCCCGAACGCCTAGCTCATGCATGACATCCCAGAGCTTTTGCGTCATCTTGGGATTCGTTCCGGGCCTAGGGGGATGTCTATCTAGGTTTGAGTCAAGTACACAATTGAAGTTCCCGAACCATATGAACGGAGCATTGAGTTCTCTAGCTGTTAAGTCCTGAATGACTTGGAAAAACCCAGGGTCGTCAGTGTTTGGTGCGTATGTGTTGGTGATCTCTCAGCTGTCTAGCGTGCCCAGGAGAAGGACGAAACGACCATTTATGTCTGACTCACTGTATGTTTGGGTGAATGGTATGCCTGGAACCACTGGGTAACAAACTTTAACAAGAAAACTTCCCAGAACAAGACCCCACCCCCCAACCACGGACAATATACAAGCAACTGTGCTACTGTTAATGCCTACCCCTGAATCGTGCCAGGATATTCATGTTACCCTGATTCGCCCAACTGGGGCCTCAACTCTCTTCCACTACGGGGTGGATTGTCTGGATCCGCTTGCCCAGACAGACCAAGTAAGCCTGGATCATAAAATGGTACCCTGATGCCAAGAACCCATCACCCCCGGGGCAAAGCCTCTATGTAACAGTGACGCGCCCCCCCATGCCAGGGGCCCCGCCTCTTGCACTTCTGGGATTCCTTTTATTTTTAGCGACTCACATACCCACTTAGTCCCACATCTCTGCCCCATCCACACTGCGCAGGCACACAATTTACTCAACATGGTGAGTCCCACCAGGACTTTGAGGTCAGCCTCATGGCCCTTAGCCCTCATCCGCATCACCCTTCGCTTCCTGCAGTGTCTCTGGGACTATATCAGCTGTCGGGCCAAGCATCTGCGACTGCACCTCTGCACTAAGGGTTACGGGCTCCCCCTCAGTGCCCGAGTGTACCGTCACAACTGATCCCAGTAAGATAGTGCTGTCGCTCCCAACAGTCACTCTTTGTTCCAGGTCTGGCTCTGTGTCAGGGATCCCTGCACTGCTCGCCCTGCGCCATTCTCCATTGCTTGGGTGAGTTCCCCACTGCCGCTTCCGATCACGTTGCTCCCGCGGAGGGAGTGCATCACCACGGACCTCCAGCCATTCCCACGCCTCCTCAGGAGATTCGAAGAAGTGAGCCTTGCCTTGGGCCAGGACCTTATGCTTTGCGGGGTATAGCAACAGGTATTGGAGATGTAAGTCCCGTAACTTCCGCTTGACCCCAACGAACGTCTTTCTCTGTTCCTGCACTTTTTTTGTATAATCTGGGTATATTGTTATTTTATTATTTTCAAAGCTTATATCACGCAGATCTCTGGCAGCCCGCCGAATGCAGACCCTGTCTCTGTAATTCAACGCTTTCACAATAAATGCACATGGGGGTGTCCCTGGGTGGGGGGGTGGCAGGACCAAGGCCCTGTGCGCTCTTTCTATGACCAAAAAGTCCGAGAGGTCCTGGGGGCACAGCTGAGTTTTGATCCAATGCTCTAGAAACTGTTCCGCAACCTCTCCTCTGATTTTTTGGGAAAGCCCAGTATCCGGATGTTGCTGCGCCGGGCCCGACCCTCCGCATCTTCTGCCAGGCATTCTAGAGCCTTTATCATGGTGGACATTTGAGCTACTTGTCTCTTGAGGGATGCCACCTCGCCCTTGAGTCCAGTAATGTCTCCTCCTGCAATGGACACCTTGTCCGCTACCTTGCAAAGGTCAGCTCTTAGGACACTGCCTCTATCTGGTTCTCCAGGGCCTTCCGTGAGCCCTGGATGGCAGCTAAGAGCTCGGCCCTCGAGGTTTCGGCACTGTTTTTCCCGTTGTCTGCCTCTCTGCAACCCGTTTGTCGCATGATGCGCTGAGGGGGGTGACACGGCGTGGTGTATTGCGTGATGGTGTTAGGACTCGCAGTGCGAGCGGCCCTGTCCTTGCCCATGTTTCTGCTCGATTTGGGTCACCAGTCGTTGTCTGCTTGTATACAGCTCAGTGTCAACCTGCCCTGAGCAACCCCACAGTTCCCACCGACACCAAGACTTCCTGTGGATGCACACCACCAGTCAGGGGCGGAGACCACTGGCTCTGCATATGAGTGGTTGTTGATTGCCTGGCCCCAAGTGCCCCCGGTTCAATGCCTCCACAGCTTCATTACTCTTGTATCTGTAGGCAATTTTGGCAGTCCCCCCCTTTCCTTGCTGTCAATGGCGGGACCAGGTATACAGATGAGGGACGTGGGGCTGCATGTCAATGCGTAGGGCAGACCCTGTTGGGGGGGCTCAGTCCCAGTGCTTACCGAGCTGTTGTTTCGCCCTACAGGCACCTATGGCAGACTATCCTGGTGACGCGCTGCAGTCCGGGCCCCCTCCGGTGTCGTACACCGCCACAGGGTCGTAGTTCTGTGTCGGGACCAGCTGCTCCCCGGACCCAGAGTAAGGCCGCACTCTTCACCACGGGTGGGGCAGCCTGACTCCTCAGCGCCCCTCGTGGGCATCGCTGGTCGCGTCTGCATGCCTTGCAGGGTCGGCCTTCGCAAGGACCATCAGCGCTGTCACCATCAGGAACTCCTCCGCCGGAAGCCCAGAAGCCCAACAGTCTCTCGCAGGCCTCGCGTCTCCCCGCTGCCACCAATAGATCTCGGGAGATGCGCAGGCCCCTTGCCACCGGGGGAAGACATCACGGCCACTGCTCACCTTAACGTCGCAGTAGTGCTCCCAGGCGGCAGCCACCACCTCACCGTGGCCACCGGCTCTTCTTGTGTGTCCGGCAACGGGGTCACGGCACTCCCCGGCCGCTGCGACGCTAATAGGTGGTGGTCTCTCCCGGTTGGAAGTACACCTCATCACTGCTTCCAGTCGCCGGGCCCCGCAGTCACAGCTCCGGCTCCGCAGGAGCGCCTCTCCCGGGGCAGCTGACACACAGGGACGGATCGCGAGCCAGCTCCGGCCAAGCCCCGGCACACAGGAGGCAGTCAGATGGCCGGCAGACCCCCGCGAATGCAGGCCCGGCACAGGGCCCGCTCATGTCTCCAGTCCCCTTCTCTGCCCCGAAGGCCAGGCTGCTCAGGTAAGTCCACAAAGGGAGCCCATCTATCAGCTTAGCGTCTCTTGCACCCTCTGGGCTGCAGGATTCCTAGACGGGCCGGCCGAGAGCTGTAAAGCTCACGTCCTGTCGGCCATGTTGCTTGGCCACGCCCAATTTGGTCTCTTTATAAACAAAATATACCAAAACTGCTTTTTTTCCCTAGGTACCATGGCTTTCTGAGTGCTTGGGATCTCAAATAATATAAGGACTTATAAAACTTTTTACATATTTTATTGGGAAGCCCGCTTTTGGAAGCTTTTAAAGAGTAGTTTTTTAACGTTTTTAAAACTGTCTGCTGGCTTTATAGATAGCTTTTAGATATTGACCCTTAGTATGAGGAGTTGGTGATATATTCCTGGGTTAGGCCCATGTAGCGAAGCAGCTTATTTCTTACATTGTCCTCATAAAATAATATTTCCAAGTTGTGACCTTTTGCATACATTTGCACGCATGACAATGTTGGATTAGTTTCTCTGAAACTAAAATTGTTTCACATCTAGCTTCGCACAACATTATCACAACACCCTGAACATCATGTACAAGGTCTCGTTCTTTACTACGTACAAATGTCATCACTAACTTCATCCATGTGGCGACAGGGCTATCTACATATCCATAACATCACTAATCTATGCGTACATCGCAAGGCTGCTTTCTATTATAAAAGATGAACATCCGGATTGATTAGCAGAGGAGGTAGTTCCGCTGACACTGAGGGTCCTTGCATGCTGAGAAATCACCACGCAGCAGTCTGACATCTGGTGAGGGGTGTCCAGGTCGTGACCAAGAAGGAGTCCTTCACTTTATCCCATCAGGTAAATGGGTTGGATCGTCCCTTGGGGGGATTCTTGGCTCTACACATACACACACTCTAGGTACACTTAGAGTAGAGTTTGCATAGTAGGTGTACGCTAGGTTACTGCCTTGTCTATATGCCTGCATATATACAATTGTTTAGCACCATTGTAGAACTATATCTACTATTTACGCTGTTGGTGCTTGTAATCACGTTTATCTGCTTCTGTCCATGAATCATTGCAGCACACGTATTTTACGCAAGGATATCGTTGGTTCAATAAATATTATTGAAAACATCCCACTGTTTATTCTCTGTATATTTCTCTGAGAATAAGTTAGAACGAGTGACTGAGCGAGTGACTGTACTGTTTCCATGATCCCTGTTGGGTCAGGGTTGTTATGGTTGGTGGTTGCCAGAAATCATTCACTCCCTGGTAGGTTAGGGCGGCTTATGGTGGCACTGTGAGCTAGCTGGTCTACAGGCCAACATATCCTGCGGGATGTCTGGAATCAGTCTTGACACGAAGCCCTTAGTTTATGTTGTCCAAACCATGTGCAGGTCCTACGGATTGGTAGGAACTACACAGCAATGCATCTAGGCAGATGCTTCACTTTGTAAACCCCTGCGCTACATTATACCTGCGACAGGTATAATGTATGCAGGGTGGGTGTTCTGGCACAGAAAAGGCTCATAGACGTTTCGCAGTGAAATCTATGAGATTTCACTGCAACACTTCTACAGCCTCACTGCATCAAATCCTTACGCCTGCTCGAAGCAGGCACAAGGGGTGATGCAGGCCTTTTCACATGGGGCTTGCCCCATGTGGAATGACACATTGCTGAAGTTGCGTCTGTTTCCAGACACAATCCAGCAATGCGCCATTTTTGCACCAACAGATATGTCAGGATTCCTGACGTATCTGTCAATCCTTGCGACAAGGAGCGCCATAAAGTAAATACGGCGCATCCATGGTGTCGCAAGGAGGGCACACTGAAAAGTGTTGCATCACTGTTTTACCGCAGCGATGCAACACTTTTCATAAATGAGACCATGTGTGTTGACCCTGTGTGTTTTGACCTTATTATTGTAAAGTGGAGCACTAAAACGTATTACTGAAGTGTATTAACTGTAGAAACTAGAGATTTATATACTTGTGTACACTAATGTTTAGCTTAACATAAAGATTTGTAGTTCCCATTCACATTTACACTTGTGTTTCAAGTTATCTTGCATTTATTGAAAGTGCATTGTATACATAATCATGAAGTCCTTCATTCACGTTTTGTGTTTATTATTTGTGTTAATAATGCTTAACCAAATCTAGCTTGACTGGGTCTTTATTTCTTAACATGAGATGTATTTTTCCTTGCTCTGCATGTTCTTTCTTTTGCAGGTGCATTCACATGATTTCATAGCTAGAGAAAGGAGTATTGTTTTACTAATGATAATGAGGCCTGAAAAGGGAAATCTTGGCAAGAACAGTAAGATCTGACAATCTAATGAGCAGAAGAATCCTCCTTTTCATCAAGTATCAGGAATGAGGATGCTCAAGGTTAATGCGGCAGTTCAAGTTCTGTAGGATTGGAAATTCAGCGGATGTTGCAGATGCACACTGTGAGAAAAATAATTAATTGTGTTTCTGGTGACATGTTAAAGATATGGATACTCCTGGAACTTTCTGGTTTTAATTAGTATTCACACCTTTTGACTTTGAGAGGTACAGACCTCTCTGCTTCCTTTATCCTTGTGACTGTGTAGCTTCATGCGAAACACTGATTTACTTTTTAGAAGATTTCTACTGGAGTCTTCACTGTGCTTAAACCCTCCTGCATTCCCAAGTTCCTTGAGATCATCTGTTATAAACCATCCTCACCACATCTTCAACAAAGCCAGTACAGCCATCGCGCCCCATCTCCGGAAAATAATCAACATCTCCTTCGAGACAGCAACCTTCCCGGAAAGCTGGAAGCATGCCGAGATCACCGCCTTACTCAAGAAACCCAAAGCAGACCCCAAGGACCTCAAGAACTTCCGACCCATCTCTCTGCTCCCGTTCCCCGCGAAGGTCACCGAGAAAATCGTCAACAAACAACTGACCCGCTACCTCGAGGAGAACAACATCCTGGACCCTTCCCAGTCCGGCTTCCGCAGCAACCACAGCACCGAAACCGCCCTCATCGCCGCCACCGATGACATCAGGACCCTGCTAGACAACGGAGAAACAGCAGCCCTCATCCTCCTGGACCTATCAGCCGCCTTCGACACGGTCTGCCACCACACACTACGAACACGCCTTCACGACGCCGGGATCCAAGAGAAGGCCCTGGACTGGACCACATCCTTCCTTTCCGGCAGAACACAAAGCGTCCGCCTCGCCCCCTTCCGATCCAAGGCCACCAAGATCATCTGCGGCGTACCCCAAGGCTCCTCCCTCAGCCCAACGCTGTTCAACATCTACATGGCACCCCTCGCCCACGTCGCCCGACAGCACAACCTCAACATCATCTCCTACGCCGACGACACCCAGCTGATCCTCTCCCTCACCAAAGACCCTCACACCGCCAAAGCCCACCTCCACGAAGGAATGAAGGCCGTCGCCGAATGGATGAGGACCAGCCGCCTGAAGCTGAACTCGGACAAGACGGAGGTCCTCATCCTTGGTTCCAACCCTTCAGCCTGGGACGACTCCTGGTGGCCAACATCACTGGGAACAGCCCCGCCACCCACCGACCACGTACGCAACCTAGGGGTCATCCTCGACCCCACCCTCTCCATGACTAAGCAGGTCAACGCCGTTTCTCATCCTGCTTCAACATCCTCCGAATGCTCCGCAGGATCTTCAAGTGGATCCCCACCGAAACAAGAAAAACAGTCACCCAGGCCCTCGTCACCAGCAGGCTGGACTACGGAAACGCCCTCTACGCAGGAACGACGGCTAAGCTCCTGAGACGGCTGCAACGCATCCAGAACGCCTCTGCACGTCTTATCCTCGACATCCCCCGACGCAGCCACATCACACCCCACCTGAGAGACCTGCACTGGCTCCCTGTCAACAAGAGGATAACCTTCAAGCTCCTCACCCACGCACACAAAGCACTCCACAACTCCGGACCAGCCTACCTCAACAGACGACTCAGCTTCTACACCCCACCCGCCAGCTCCGCTCGACCAGCCTCGCCCTCGCCACAGTCCCCCGCATCCGGAAAACGACCGCCGGCGGCAGATCCTTCTCCCACCTCGCCGCCAAGACCTGGAACACCCTCCCCACCAACCTCCGACAGACCCAAGACCTACTGGCCTTCAGAAGACTCCTCAAGACCTGGCTCTTCGATCAGTAGCAGCACCACCCCCCTCTTCCCCCAGCGCCTTGAGACCCTCGCGGGTATGTAGTGCGCTTTATAAGTGACATGATTGATTGATTGATTGATCCTCATTCTAGCCTAAAGCCTGGATTAGATTACTTTAGAATCTATTCATGTTAAGAAAGGAAGATCAGAGTTTCTTTAAGGAATGCCAATTCCTATTTCTTAGTATCTGTATTGCTGTGACTGTATCCCTTGTGTACCTTATGCTACTGAGACTAAACCTATATCAGTGTTTCAGCTTGCTGGTTATGATTCAATATCTTTATAATTTGATCTTGAAATGCACTTATATTGGATTGATTTTTAAAACTTTATTTTCCGATTCCTAGTCCTCATTGTGTGGCCAAATGGGCTACATGAAAATTAATTTGCAATATTGCAGTTAACTCCCTTAGCCTCTCAGCTAACTAAGATCTATTAGATACAGACTGACCATCGCTTCCATGCGCGCCCTCAGTTACCTTCGCTTCTTCTCCCTGCATGAGTGAGCTGGTGCATACAGACTCTGGCATCACTGCGTGGAATGTTGCTTTTCATCTTTGTCCCTGCATTAGTGCGCTGGTGCAAGCAGACTCTGCTGTCAATGCATGGACTATTACCTTTCTTCTGAGTCCCTGCCTGAGTGAGATGGTGCATGTACACTCTGCGATCACTGTGAAGAACGTTCTCTTTCCTCCTGGTCCTTTAATAAGTGAGCTGGTGCATGCAGACTCTGTTGTCTGTTGGAATGTTACCTTTCCTCCTGACCCTGCATGAGTAAACTGGTGCATGCAAACTATGCTGTCAATGTATGGAATGTTACCTTTCCTCCTCGGCCCTCACTGAGTGAGCTGGTGCATGCACACTCTACTATCACTGTGTGGAATGTTACCATTCCACTGGGTATCTGTCTGGGTGTTTTGGTGCATGCAGACTCTGCTGTTACTATGTGGAATGTTGCCTTTCCTCTGTGTGATACAAGGGTTCCCTTCGTTGGCGCAAGGCAGCCAAAACAATGCCAGTGCAGTGGGAAAGGACAGGAGTGTGCTGTATATCATAAATACGGAGCATTTCTGCCCTTTCCTTTTGAAGCAGGGCAGTGCAGTAAAGTGACCTGCTGTGCTGCTCTGCGTCAAAAACTTGTAAATGAGGCCCATGAACCTTAGGGTGGTGGAGTTTACGCTCTGGATAAAATTCCTCCACTTCTACTGAGGACCTTAAAGTCCCTCTTACACCACTTGATAAATTCTAAACTGGCTATGAGTATGTGAACCGCAGCTATGCGTGCAGAAGGCAAAGGATCAGCTGCAAGGTAATGTGTGATGTATAATCACACCCACCGCAACACCCATGGAACGCCTCCTTGACGCAGAGTAAGGCACTGCAGCGCTTTTACGCTGCCTTACCTTAATCCATATCCATGAGGCCACGCAAAGTCATGCTGGATGGCTTTGCATCACCTTATAGATATCATAGAAAGGCTTGCGCCACCAGAGCATCATAAAAAAAAAAGTGATGCTCCGGTGGCGCATGCTTCTTGTAAAAATCCCCTCAGGGCTTAATTTGTAAAATAATAGGTGCTGGGACCCAAACATTTGCGCATAAACTTCCACCAGCAATGCAAATCTTCATGGTGGTGAACACTAAAACTCCTCCTTATGCATCTTTCTTCCATCTCAGACCCACCCTGCCCCTCACCTAACTCCTGCAGATTCCTTCTCATCTCTGCTTTCTCCCCTCCTCCCTTTGACTGCCTTTCTCCTCTTGTTCTCTCCCTCCTTCTTACCTCTTTTTGTGCTTGTCTCTCATGTTCTAGGTACAGTCTGAAGATAAAGAAATAGTGCCGATCTCCAAAACTCAGTGCCCGTGGGCCCACCGACCACCTCAAATTAAGCACAGCATATGTTTTGTATATTTTGTGACGCACCTCGACGGACTATAAGGGGGTGGACTGGGAAGGCTGGAGTGTAATATACGGTGCTCTCTGTGCTCTCAGGTCCTTGGGCTGGTGGTGGTGACCAAACTATGGGGCTCATTACGATGGTGGTCGGAGGCACCACCGCGGAGCTGGCGGTGGCGGAAAATGCAATTTTCCGCACGCCAGCAGCGGTCCTCACGGCCGCCATATTACAATAGGCAAACATAGCCCATTTCCCATCCGCCGTGGTGCGACATGAACTGCCATAAAAATGCGCACGCCACAGCGGCGGTGGGAGCCAATCGAGACCCACCGCCGTGCGGAATGACGTCCCGACCGCCGTACAAATCAGGATGCCCCAAACAGCCAGTCACACCGCTGCGGAGAAACCACCCAACCAGAGACGGCAGAAGCACGACAGCGGTGCGCGAAACCAGACTCCCGGTCCCCTCCACCCGGTCCCGACCGCAATGGATCCAGCTCTACACGCCTTTCCGGTGCTGTACCTCCTCCACCACCAGCAAATAATGGCCCGTCACAGACAACGCCGCAGGTACGCAATCACACAACTCCGCACACAACTACAACACAGAACTTCTGGGCTGACATACGGTTCCTGTCCACATCAGACACACTGGTGGGGACAGGAACACATCCCCAAGTGTACCCACACATGTCTCCCTGTCACTAAATCACCCCTCCGCATCCAGGTCACCCATCAACCGCGAAATCAATGCAATGTCCCGGTCACGTCACCGCAGCTGTGAAGACGCAGGAAAACATGCGCACAATGTAGTAGGCAGGGCCAGCGCCAGGCATGGGAAGTCAACAAAGATCATAGGGCCACACCTCTACCCTCCACACACTTGGCCCCCCCACACATTAGGGGACATGCTGTGTGCTCCTACTGTGCACCCCCCTGCACAATAACCAGCCAGGTGAACCCAGACCCTGCACCACACACACCAAACAACCAGGGAGACAGTCTCAGCAGGTGGGGCTGAAGAGGAACACACAGCACAGAAGCATAGGGGTAGGGCAAACCTCCTCCCCACACACACACTCCACTCATGTCAAGCAAACTGAGTCCAATCACAAAATGAACAATACCCTAACTGTACACAATGCTTGTCAAGCCACCCAGACACACCCCACACTGACACACAGCCACATACACAAACCAGATGGCAGCAGCAATGGAGGACAAGAAATGGGCAAGACAAAAGTGAGGTGGACAGTGATGGGAACACAAGGAGCCAGCCACAAAGCATCTGTACATCACATGCAAGAGAAGGAACAGATCACAACACCCTTAGGCCAACCAATAACACATGGCTGGCACAGTGAGTGAAATCAAACCACAGTGATCTCTGTGCAACAACTCAAGGAGACAGCAATGCAAGCCATGCATAGGCACAGGGATGATAGGAAGTGTCTGAAGTCTAATAGTGATCAGCCACACATCTGTACCTACTTACTTGACATGTGTATGTCATCAGCACAACACACAGGGCCCAGTGACACACTCCATGACTGCCAACCACAACTTGGACCGTACACACATACCCTTCCTCCACCCACCTCACACCTGCACCACCCAACACTAGTGTCAAACACACAGAATGGTGCAAATAATGTCCTGTGAATACAATGACAAAGAATCACGCTCCCTGGGGTGCATCCACAAACATCACACACACTCAGGGATGCCTGAAGCAATGCTGGCACAAATACAATAGCCAAACACAAACTTCACAAACAACAGACACAGAAGTACAACAAGCCCAGACATGTGCAGACAAACAGTGGAAAGGCAATGGGATCACAGACAGAACAAGAGTACACAACACCATCACTCAGGACCAATGCACAGACACCACACCCCAACACAGACAAGAAGTGCATCATCTCAAAACAATCATGGACACAAACTGGGAGCAATGGTCCAATAAGAAAAGACAGACAGACATACAACACCACCCATCAAGTCAACATGGTGCAATAGTGTACCACATGCATGCACATGCACAATACTGACAAGTGACAGGTCAAATATGAGAGGAGAAAACACCAAGGTGCACTGAAAACAAGCTCAGGAACAAGAATACTCCGAAGTGCATGTGACAGACACACAAGTAATGCACACATCTGAATGTATCACAATGCGCAAACAACTCACACACAATGACATGCAAAGAGAACATCACACACAGCATCTGCCAGCTGAAATAGACAACATAGGCCAAACACTGCACACATCCACAGAAAACACACAACAGATGCACATGCCAATCCTTCACATTGCAAACACAGCTGTACATCAGGGGCTGCACACCAGGCAATTACAAGGCAAAATAGACTCACAGCACTGCATGCACAACAAGCAGTGTGTGCACACCAACCAACCAAGTAGCACACATATCTGAGTGCCACAACATGAACCCCCACAACACAAATCACCACAGCACACAGACAACATCACACTCAGGAAGGGTAGCAGTACCACAGCAAACACACATACAGCTTACACATCACCCACAGATGCACAAGTCTGGGACACCCAGGTGCAAACAACATGACCAGAGGACTGTGCAGCACAAACAGTTGCAATGCACATGACCAACCATGACGTCAAAGCAGTACAAGAAAATCACAGATAACCAATTGGGAAACTGTCCTGAGTGGCACATTGGTCCTGTGCACAGATCAGCACCACAAAGCATAGTGTAACAAATGAAGTGGTGGGGAGGGACAAACACTGGCAACCCAAGGGGATAGCTGACATGAGAGTGAAGTGGTGTGCCCGTCAGTAGTGGACATGGCAGGAGTGCACCATACACAAATAGATGGAGTGCCCACTCACAATGGGTAGTTAACATAAGCACAGATAGGGGATGGAACAACTCCACATCCCACATGCCATACTGCAGGAACAAAAAATTGCTCAAGTGACAGCAATGCATGAGAAAACACACCCACAATGTCAGTGTGGCTGAGCAGGTCTGCACAGTGAGCACAAACAGTATCAAGACACATGGCTGATCAACAAAACACAACACTGACTTGCCAGTCACACACTCTGCACACTCACAATTGGCAACAACAACAAGTAGGTGTCCCCCAAAAGTGCAAGGACACACCAACACACTGCACAGTGCACAACCTACAACTCCCACATGTGCACACAATCACAAGCACAGGGCTGACCAATCCAAGCAACAGGCACTCAAATCCAGGTTGACACATGTGTGCAGTTGCCATCGCAGGGGCACACACACATCAACACTACTGACAAGTCACCCCTTCACACTGCATACTTCATGACCACCCAAGTGCACACATTGTAATTCACACATGTGACTAGGATGACTGGCCATTACAGGATTACCATACACCAACACTGCTGTTCACACATCAAGAAAGACCACACAGACATGATGGACCCTGGCCAGCCTGCCTGCAGTCCTGTGGATAGAATCCCACTCTGTGCTGGCAGTGCATCCAAACACGACATGTGTACAATTTAGCTAACATCACCATAGATTGATCATGATAACAGTAGTTCATCGCAAACAACCATCATTGCACCCCCAAGCCTCAGAGTCAAGAAGAACTGAAGTGCCTCTCACCTCTGCAAAACTCTGAAAAAGTGAAATCAGCCATTGATAATGTGAAAGTGGCATACAGAGCATGTTTCACATCAAAGCATAGCCACACATACAACCCTTTATTTAGCAAGGACACTGACAAAGCAGACAACTGGAGTAACTGTCTTTATTCACATATGACACAGATAGGCATCAAAAGTAGACAAGAGCAAGACCAGTGGCCAGTCCAAAGTGCAGAGTAGGTACATGAGAACCTGCACAGGGAATGGGCAAACACAGTGATGAACAGCAAGGCCAGTGGCCAGCCCAAAGTGCAGAGTAGGTACATGAGATCCTGCACAGGGAATGGGCAAACTCAGTGATGAACAGCAAGGCCAGTGGCCAGTCCAAAGTGCAGAGTAGTTACATGAGAACCTGCACAGGGAATGGGCAAACACAGTGATGAACAGCAAGGCCAGTGGCCAGTCCAAAGTGCAGAGTAGGTACATGAGAACCTGCGCAGGGAATGGGCAAACACAGTGATGAACAGCAAGGCCAGTGGCCAGTCCAAAGTGAAAAGTAGGCACATGTGTGCATGAGAACCTGCACAGGGAATGGGTGAGACACAGTTAGGGGGACAACAATGGGAAGTCCAGGCACCGCTGTGGGAGAGACAGGTGTGTGAGGGGGACTTTGGCTCAGACTTGGCTGTCAGTCTGACTGGGAGTTAGCTGAGTGTCCGGGCCAGTTGTAGGACTGGACCTGGGAGAGAGAGGACCAGCTGAGGTAGAGGCATCTGTGGCTTCGTCAGCCAGAGGGCTGCTTGGACCGGGTGGCAGCGTGGCACGTGGAGGCGAAGACATGGTGCCGTGAGACACAGTGTGGGTGGGAGAATGTGGAGGGGTACCTTTCCACTTCTTGGGGATGCGATATGGAGGTTTGGTCTTGGTAGAGTGAGAGGTGGGGCGGACACAACAGGCACACTCTCCACCACAGCTGCATCAGGTGCAGCCACTGGTCCTCCTTCTGGGGACCTGCTGGATCCAGCGGTATGCTTGGCCTGCCCTTGCCTTTTCCCCTCCATCCCCTGTTGACCATGTGATCCCCCTACAGTGCCCTCCTTTCCCTGCTTCACAGGGCTGTGGATGGGAGTTGAGGTTGTGGGTGAATCTGCCTTAGAGCTCTTTTTATGTGGACTCTTAGCAGGCACCAGCTTCTCAGCAGGCACGGCAACTGTCTGCTTTACTTTGGGAGCCGTTTTGGGGACGGGAGTGTCCTTGGATTGGGATTCCTTTGAGGCATGTGAGCCTGAGGCCTGCTTTTTGGATTGATGCCCCTGAGTGTCACCTGAAGGGCCTTTGCGCTCTGTGGTGACTTTGGTTTGTTTGGGGGATGGTGTCTGCGCTCTGGGCCTCTTGGGGTGCTGCTGTTGTGTGCTGCATGTGGTCACTCTCGTCAGAAGCAGCCACTGGCAGGGGGTGGCCAAAGGGACTGGAGCTGGACTCTGAGCCTGTGACAGCTGAATGGCAGCCGTCACTGTGGAGGACAAGGACTGGACAGTCCGGTGTAGCCCACCCACGTCTGAATGAATGCCCTGCATGAAGGCAACTACCTGTGCCAACTTTTTGTCATGGTCTAAGAAGGCATTGAGGAGAGTTGTCTGACCCACACACGCTGGCGCAAAAGGTCCACAGCCTCAACACTGAGGGCAGCAGGGGGGACAGGGGCAGGGGCAGCGGTGCCTGGGGTGAAGGAGACTCTTCCCTTCTTACTGGTGCGAGCACGTGCAGCACTAGTGGAAGTAGTTGGGAGGGTGGGCACTGGACGGTGTGTGGTGGAAGAGGAGGCAGACTCCCCGCTCCCTGGGCCCGCCAACATAGATGTGTCACCGCTGGCGTCAGATGACGTTGAGGTTGGTGTCTCTGGCTGTGATTCCTCAAGCAGACTCCTGTCCCCCTCCGAGGCGCTGGTCACATCAGTGTCAGTGTGCTCGTGGGTAGTAGTTGTTCCTGATGCCCCACCACTGGTGTCCGTCCCCTGTCCATCTGTGCCACGGTAGATGCTGCAAGAGACAGAGATGTAGTGTCAGTTCAGTGGCACTAACACAAACATCATATACAAACAAAGCACTAAACAAGATGATGATATCCCCATGTCGCACACCACCCTGTGCAGTGACATTGTGCAACCTCAATTCCAAACTCGGATTTTGCGTGTTGTCATGCAAACTTGGCATAAGTGACCCATGTAATGACCACACAGCAAAATAGACTGCCCGTGGCTCCGTGTAACCAGACATACAGATCCCTCTGAGCATACCCAGGGCCCTGAGGGGGGAAAAGATGTACCTCCCAACATGTTGCCCCAGTCACATCTGGAGGCAGCAGAAGAGGACAACACAGATGCAGCCTCCTAAATATCAGTCCACAATGGCCATGAGCTCATGCCATCCACCATGTCGTACTTTGGGACACAACTACAGTTGCACATTGGTGTCAGATGTGTAGTCCTCACAATACCGACGTCAGGCAATGCACACATTGATGTTAGCACACTCAGATGAGGCACAATGCCGTTCCCTTCCACGGGATGTCCCTGACTTCCCCAATGCAGTCGATGCCAGAAGGCCACAACTCAGAATGCAATGTCAAGGGCCATTAGTTCAAGGACATGAGAAAGTACAGGTAGGGAAAATGCATGACAGCTGCACCCAACACAGAGGCCACTTACAGGCCATTGCATCACACTAGCAACATCACAGAGCTCAGCACTGGCTCAGGCTTGGGACACATGCAGTCACTCACAACCAAAGTCACCCTTCCCAGAATACTCACCCCCAGCTTGTTGCTGATGCTCCTTTAAAAGTGCATCCAGCTCAGGCTGTGTCACAGCTAAGATGCGGGCCATTAGTGGTGTCATGCTCCTGTGCGCCAACCTTCCAGTCCGAGGGAGCAGCCCCAGCGTCATCTATGCCACGTGTTTGCTCAGCAGGCAGATGTCATCCCACCTCTTGTGACAGTGTGTGTGTCGTCGGTTGGAGACACCCAGAGCCCGCACCTTGCGTGCAATGGTCCTCCTCACGGCCTTACGCTGGTGGACTTTGACCTGCAGGCATGGGAGACAAGAGGGGGAAATATCAGTGACACTGGGTTATGTACCACTACCTCTCAGTATAGGAGCATGATACTAACTCAGCACTACTTCACAGATATGTCGAGCAGAGACAATAAAGCATCTCACATAGTACATAAGCATGGGAGAATCATACAAAAACTGCATGCAGGTATGAGGGTGGACACATCTCATACACATGCAGGATGCCAGCACAGAAAGCTATGTGTAGGTGGCCCACATCTGTTATCCAGTTTGTGGGTGAGCAAGAAATACATTACATTGGAAAATATGTTTCGGGGCAGACTCACTGTGTCCAACACTGCTCAGCCCTCAATGTACTTGCCGTGTGAATGGCTCACTGTGTCATGGAGGTCACATTTAGGGACATGATCTTACAATCTCACACCCTTCTCACAAGGTCTGTCGTGTGCGATCTACAGGGCTGAGATAGCTCTTTGATGGATAGTCTAGCAGACAACCCTTATGTTTCACTCTGTACATTCAGTGATGTGTCCTTGTCAGATTGGGCAGTGGCTGTGCAGGACAGGTGGGCTCACACTGAGGTCCAACGTGGGGCTTCGAAAATGTCACATGCTGGGACAATGTTAGAGCGTAAACAGTGCCTACACATGCGAGTCAGTACACATGCTGATGAAAATGGGAGGGCACTGTACAAAAGTACAACATTCTGCTGTGTCATATGTGAATTACCACCAGGAGTGTCACCCTCTGGCATTTAAGTCCTGCGCATAGTGCTGACCCATACATGGTGGCAAATTTGAGTCAGACACACTTCCATCAGTACCCTCTGGACGTATACCCTTGGTAATGTCACAGATGAGCCTGTGAAGAACATCATGAACCCACACATCCATTCACACAGGCAATTTCAGTCATGACTCCTGCTTAACCAACTTGCTGTGTCACTGTATGGCAGAATAAACAATGCATGTCCCTCCCATTCTGATGTGCAGCCAGGGAAATGTGAAAAATAGGCTACACACCCCTTTCCCCTGGAGTCGGCATGCTAGGCAGTGTATGACACAACCCCACACTCCCAGGCACATACTGCAGCAGATCAACTCCATGTGTGCACTCCCTGCACTCTCACTTCCACTCTGAAACACTTACCATGACATCTGGAGCACCATATAGCCTCTCATACTGTGTGAGCACCTCGTCCACCATGACCTCCAGCTCCTCGGTGGTGAAGGGACAGGCCCTGATCTTGTCAGTCCTCACCATCACTGGGTCCAGGACACAGGAGCAGCAGCAGTTGGTGGTGAGGGGTGTCAGGCAGCAGTGTCTGGAGACAGGAGCAGCAGCAGTTGGTGGTGAGGGGTGTCAGGCAGCAGTGTCTGGAAGCAGTGGAAATGTGAGGCTCTCTCCCACACATATATAGCCCCCTGGGGTAGTTTCAGTGGTCCGAAGCTGCTGCAATTGGTGTTCCAGGTCCGCTTTTTTCAAATGCATCCAATGACCGGCTCCGCGATGGCGGAGCACGCCTACCGCGATTTTCACAATAAGGCATTAGGCTACCGCGATTGCGGTTCCCATTGGCTGTAAGGGCTTTGGCATTGGCGGTGACACACCGCAGGGGCCAGGCGGTCGCTACTGCGGTCGTGCATCTTTCAATTGCATCCAATGACCGGCCCCGCGGTGGCGGAGCACGCCTACCGCGATTTTCAAAATTGCATTAGGCTACCGCGATTGCGGTTCCCATTGGCTGTAAGGGCTTTGGCATTGGCGTGACACACTGCAGGGGCCAGGCGGTCGCTACAGCGGTCGTGCATCTTTCAATTGCATCCAATGACCGGCCCCGTGGTGGCGGGGGACACGCCTACCGCAATTTTCAAAATTGCATTAGGCTACCGTGATTGCGGTTCCCATTGGCTGTAAGGGCTTTGGCATTGGCGGTGACACGCCGCAGGGGCCAGGCGGGCGCTACCGCGATATGGCTGCCATACATTGGAGCCAGTGACCGTGATTGGGGTGGCGGAGCATGCCAACTGCCATTTGACCATAAACATATATGTATCACTACCGCGAGTGTGGCTTTGGCATAGTGGTGGCACACCGCAGGTGCCAGGCGGGCGCTACCGTGATATGGCTGCCATACATTGGAGCCAGTGACCGTAATCGGGGTGGTGGAGCATGCCAACCGCCATTTGACCATAAACATATATGTATCGCTACCGCGAGTGTGGCTTTGGCATAGTGGTGGCACACCGCAGGTGCCAGGCGGGCGCTACCACGATATGGCTGCCATACATTGGAGCCAGTGACCGTGATCGGGGTGGCAGAGCATGCCAACTGTCATTTGACCATAAACATATATGTATCACTACCGCGAGTGTGGCTTTGGCATAGTGGTGACACACCGCAGGGGCCAGGCGGGCGCTACCGCGATATGGCTGCCATACATTGGAGCCAGGGATCGGGGTGGCGGAGCACCTTGACAGCACCTATGGACACATCATGCTGTGTGAGTGGCCAATGGCCAGTTCTCAACAGTGCACAGTAGATACATGAATCATGGCACAAGATTGGGCACACAATGCCAATGTAATATTTACCCCACTGCTGACTACACATGCCATGTTGGTGTATATGATTGAAACATTGGCATGTACTCCATCAGATGTCACTTGTGATATTGCTGGGCATGTACACAGAACAGTGTTGTGATGGACTCACCAATGGGTACACATGTCAATGTGTCATAGGGCTGAGCAACTCATAGTGATGAATGTCTGACTACACAATGTGCATATTACACTGTCTACTTTGCTTGGCTCATGCACATACTTGTTGTTTACGCACAGGCTGTGCTCATTGTGTTGTTGATGTGTGCCCTGTTTGACTTACGCAAGTAGGTGTGGCAGGTACAGCAGCTAGGTAGGAGACAGTAGTGTTGCTGTTTCACACATATGCTGTATGAACTACTCTCAGGGCTGCTCATGCAAGATGTGGCCATATCCTTTGGGCATTCACATAGTCAGATTTGTTTTGGAGGTACTCGCTGTGTGAAAAGTGGACAAGTGTACGACTAGTGTAGCTGAAGGTGTCCCTACATGTAAGTTGGGCTGTAATCTGAACTGTGATGACAGTCATTGTTGGCATTGTGTCAGTCAAAACGTAAGATGTCGGACACATCTCATGGTGGATTGCATTGACATGTGTCCCCTTTCATCTCACCTAGGAGGAGGCCAAATGTGCATCGTCCCTTCACAGTGCTGGCAGACATGGAGGATGAGGAGTTCATACGGAAATTCCATCTGGATCGAGCCACCCTACAAGACCTATGTGCTATGTTGGAGCCACACCTGCGGCCTCGCAGAACATATCCGACTGCTGTCACACCAACGCCTAAGGTGATGGCAGCCCTGCATTTTTTGGCACCTCTCTTCACCTTGCGGGTGGATCATTCCAGTACATGGTGTCCAGCGCAGGTGGGATGTCGCAACCCATGTTCAGCATGGTGCTACGTGATGTCCTGTCCGCTATGATGACCTACAAGGACAGGTATATCCATTTCCCCAGGAGGCATGAGTTGGCGGCTGTGAAGGGTGATTTTTATGCCCTTGGGCACATCCCCAATGTTGTTGGTGCCATTGACTGCACACATGTTGGCCTGGTTCCACCACAGGCACGAGAGCACATCTACAGGAACAGGAAACATTTCCATTCCATCAATGTGCAGGTGGTGTGCCAGGCGGATATGATCATCTCACACGTCTGTGCCAAATTTCCTGGCTCAGCCTATGACTCGTACATCATGCGTAACAGCATTGTGCCACAGCTGATGGATAATCTGCTTCCTGAGCGTGCATGGATTGTGGGTGAGTACGCAGAGTCAAGTAGCGTTCTGTGTGTGTGACATGCTGTACTCTGCCACAGTTATATTACAAAGTTGCTCTGTGTATCTCACACCTAGGTGATTCTGCATATCCCAACCGTCCTTGGTTGCTGAGCCCACTGCGGAATCCCAGGACCCCAAGTGAAGTCCGCTACAATGATGCCCATGGGAGGACACGTCGTGTGATGGAGCGGACTTTTGGTCTCCTGAAGTCACGGTTTTGCTGCCTGGACAAGACCGGAGGTGCACTGTTGTACTCGCCCAAAAAGGTATGTAAGATTGTAGTAGCATGCTGCATGCTCCACAACCTGGCCTTGCGCAAGGAGATCCCCCTGTTCCTAGTCGCTGATGAGCAGCCGAGGTCCCCACCTGCAAACCAACCCATGTCCAGTGACGAGGATAGTGGAGAGGAGGAAGGTGTCGACCTGCGTCAGCAGCTCATCAACCGCTACTTCACTTGAAGGTGAGTGACAATGTACAATGGGGCCATTGTCTGCGGATGTCGTTGTTGGTGAAAAGGTCTATGTGAGCTTTGTGACTGAAGCCTGTTGTTGACTCAGTGTTGGCTGCCAATGTTTCTGGGACAGGGTAGTTTGGCACAGATACAGGATGTCTATGTCGGTACTGTTGCTCATTGTAATGTGTGCAGATTGGAGTACCTTGATGACAAGTATTGTGTGATTGCTGTGATGCCACCGCCTGACTAGTGAATATTGTTTTGTTGTGTTTTCCTAGGTCCCATCTGCCTCTCCTTGCCTACAAACAATCCGTGCTCCTGGTACATTGTAATCATGGTGAACATTGCACATCCTGTGATTAAACATGGAGCAGACACAACGACATAGGTGTGTAAGGAGTGTTTATTTACAATGGGGACGTGACAGGGGAGTGAATATTTACAAAAAGGTGAATAGTGAAGCAATGAGTTGTCAGAGATGTAAGATGAGACAATCGAGTAGTCACCACATTGATGTGGTGACCCAGTCCAACAGACGGATGCCATTAACATGGCAGTGTGGGGAAGGACAGTCAACAAAGTAAATGGCAAGGTGAAGAGAGGTGCCATCATGGCTGGCTCCTTGACTGGCGTTTGGCAGGTGCTTTGCCACTGGATCCTCCCTTGGATTTCTTTGGATGGCCCCTTGGTCGTTTGGCAGGGGTGGCCTCTGCTGCAGGGCCAGTGGGGTCTGAGGAGTCCCCCCTCTCTGTGGCCGAAGGGGAGGATGTGGAACTGTGATCCTGCGGGCCATCGGAGGGAGGTGGAGGTGTTGTTTGTGCCGTAGGCCTGTCCCTCTGAACCGGCACTAGCTGGCCCAAGAGGTCCACGATTTGACCCATGCGGGTGTCTATGCACCTCACCAGCAGGCGGAGATCACGGGAATCTTCCAGAGCCTGGCCCGTTTGTCCCTGGGCCCGTTCATAGGCCCCAAGGACTCTGGTGATGTTGTCCAGGGCTTCAGTCCCAGTGTCCGGTTGGCTTAGACTCCCCCTTGCCCTCCCACCTGGCCTGCTGTCACGGACCTGTTGCCTCGCCATTGTACGCACCCACCTACTCTCCCTGCCCTCCTCAGTTGGTAGGGTGGGATGGTCATCCTCGGGGGCAGGGAGAGTGTTGCAGGCAGCACTGGTGGTGGTGGTGGAGGCCGCACAGGTCATTCCAGCAGGGGTCAGCGTAGTTGTTGTTGTTGCTGATGTGGTGGCGGGGTGGACAGTGTGGTCCTGGGACCTGTTGCGCCCTGGCATGCCAGATGGGCCGGCTTCTTGCTCCGCATCCTCGAAATCCAGGGAGTCATCATCAGAGAGTCCATGTTCCGGGGGTGGAGACTGGCTCTGCAGGTTGGTGTTGTCATCCTCTGCAGTCAGTTCTTGGTCACCTGTGGAACAGAGGGGAAATGGTCATTGACGTGCACCCCTCAAGCTTGGTGTTCGATGTATCTTATTTACAGGTTATACAACACACAGTTTACTAGTTCTCACATTGTATCTCTGCACAGTAATGTGCATCATGACATGATGTGGAGGTACATACATTAATTTTCCATGGTGTGACATGTCAATGGATACCATGCCCCACGTGCAGATTTCATGATTACGAGGACATGTTGTCACCTGACAACTGGCTGCAGTACGACTTGATGTGAAGCATCTTTGCTGATTACTCTGCCTGGCAGGCGTAACATCTGCGCATGAACTAGCCATTGTCATCTCATGCATACCTTTGTCATGTCGTGTGGTTTGATTTATTGGTTCTACAGACCATGCTTGCTTTGTTTTCATATGGTCCTTCAAGCTCAGCCCCCATGGAACTTACAGATGGCATTCAGTGCTGTGCATGTTTGTGCCCTGATTTGCTGCAACATGGGATTTGGTGAGTCACACTTTTCTTTCTGTGACCGTTACATACGCTTAGCTGTCTGCACACTGTAATCTGATATTGTATCTGTGTCAATTTTGGTGGGATGTGAGGGCTGGTGTTGTCATATGGCTCCATGCTTTTGAGGGGAATGGTGGGGTGCATGCACTGTCTACTTACCTGTTCTGTTGTCACATTGGGGTGGACTTTCTGTCACATATCTCTGGGTGTGTGTTTAAGTGCTCCATCCTGCTCAGGGGTGGGACAGGGTGCCTGGTGGGAGTTGTAGTGCAGGCCTCCCACCCCCAAACAGCCCTCCCTGGGAAGATGGCTACCTACCTGTTAGATGAAGGTGAACAATGCAATGGCTGCCACATGCTTCTGGGTGTGTGGGGAGTGCTCCATCCTGCTCAGGGGTGGGACAGGGGTGCCTTTTGGGAGTTGTAGTGCAGGCCTCCCACCCCCAAACAGCCCTCCCTGGGAGGATGGCTACCTACCTGTTAGATGAAGGTGAACAATACAATGGCTGCCACGCGCTTCTGGGTGTGGGGGGAGTGCTCCATCCTGCTCAGGGGTGGGACAGGGGTGCCTGGTGGGAGTTGTTGTGCAGGCCTCCCACCCCCAAACAGCCCTCCCTGGGAAGATGGCTACCTACCTGTTAGATGAAGGGGAACAATGCAATGGCTGCCACATGCTTCTGGGTATGGGGGGAGTGCTCCATCCTGCTCAGGGGTAGGACAGGGATGGCTGGTGGGAGTTGTAGTGCAGGCCTCCAACCCACAGACAGCCCTCCCTGGGAAGATGGCTACCTACCTGTTGGATGAAGGTGAACAATGCAATGGCTGCCAAGTGCTTTTGGGTGTGGGTGGAGTGCTCCATCCTGCTCAGGGGTGGGACAGGGGTGCCTGGTGGGAGTTGTAGTGCAGTCCTCCCACCCCCAAACAGCCCTCCCTGGGAAGATGGCTACCTACCTGTTAGATGAAGGTGAACAATGCAATGGCTGCCACGTGCTTCTGGGTGTGGGGGGAGTGCTCCATACTGCCCAGGGATGGGACAGGGGTGCCTGGTGGGAGTTGTTGTGCAGGCCTCCTACCCCCAAACAGCCCTCCCTGGGAAGATGGCTACCTACCTGTTAGATGAAGGGGAACAATGCAATGGCTGCCACATGCTTCTGGGTGTGGGGGGAGTGCTCCATCCTGCTCAGGGGTGGGACAGGGGTGCCTGGTGGGAGTTGTAGTGCAGGCCTCCCACCCCCAAACAGTCCTCCCTGGGAAGATGGCTACCTACCTGTTGGATAAAGGTGAACAATGCAATGGCTGCCACATGCTTCTGGGTATGGGTGGAGTGCTCCATCCTGCTCAAGGGTGGGACAGGGGTGCCTGGTGGGAGTTATAGTGCAGGCCTCCCACCCCCAAACAGCCCTCCCTGGGAAGATGGCTACCCACCTGTTAGATGAAGGTGAACAATGCAATGGCTGCCACGTGCTTCTGGGTGTGGGAGGAGTGCTCCATCCTGCTTAGGGGTGGGACAGGGGTGCCTGGTGGGAGTTGTTGTACAGGCCTCCCACTCCCAAACAGCCCTCCCTGGGAAGATGGCTACCTACCTGTTAGATGAAGGGGAACAATGCAATGGCTGCCACATGCTTCTGGGTGTGGGGGGAGTGCTCCATCCTGCTCAGGGGTGGGACAGGGGTGCCTGGTGGGAGTTGTAGTACAGGCCTCCCACCCCCAAACAGCCCTCCCTGGGAAGATGGCTACCTACCTGTAAGTTTGGTTGGTGAGATGCAATGGCTGCCACATGCTTCTGGCTAGGTGGGGGAATGCTCCATCTTTCTGAGCTGTGGTACAAGGGGGCCTGGTGGGAGTTGTAGTGCGGGCTGCCTGGACACATGCAGCCCTGGGAATGTTGCTGGCTACCTTTGGGGGTGCATGTTACATCTGTGAGACCTGTGTTGGTTATTGTGGTGCAGATGAATGAGACTGTGCCTAGGAGGTGTAGCTTTGTAGTTGTGCAAGACAGTACATAGCAGGGTAATGGTATACAATTGTTTGTACTTACCAGCCTGCACTCCCCCGGGTATTCCTGTGAGACTCTCTGGATGCAGTATGGCACACACCTTCTCCTCCCATGCAGTGAATGTTCTAGGTGGAATGGGAGGGCCACCGCCAGTCATCTGAGCCAGCTGACGGTTCTTGTTGTTCTTCTGTTTCACCTTGCTCTTGAGGTCATGCCACCGCTTCACGATCTCCTTCTTGGAGCGTGGGATGGTCCCTACTGCATTGACCTTGCTGACTATCCTTGTCCACATTTGTGCTCTGGTGGCTAATGGTGTCTGTTGTACCAGGGTACCAAACAATTGTGGTTCCACTCTGATTATCTCATCTACCATGACTGACAACTCACTGTCTGTGAATTTGGGCATTTTCTTTTGTGCCATGGTGTGTGCTGTGCAAATGTTTTGAGGTGCAGTTGTGAGGGTGGTAGGGGTGAGTTGGGGGGGTGTATGTGTGTTGTTGTGCTTGTGAGATGTGTGGTGTTTTGCCTATCCGATGTGCTGCAGGGTTTGCTTCCTTCAGGGCTGGAGTGGTGCAAAGGATTGTGGTCAGGGAAGGGGCTGGTTTTATACTCAGCTCTGTGGGTGTGTCAAAATGGGGTATTGCTGTCAGGTGTGTTGTGTGGGTTGTCCTGGGATTTGTATTTTTGAAGTTGCCATGGGGGTGTGTTATTGTGGTGTGTTAGGTGTTTTTGGGGGCAGAGCTAGTTTGATGTGTGCACTTGGTGGCCTTGTTGTGTGTTTTTTTTGTTGACTGCCATATTTGTGACGGAGCGTCCGCAGCGGTGGCTATGCAACAGTCCTTCCGCCGGCTCTGCCATTCATCACTGTTTGCATTCGCGGTGGTCGGATTCAGCGGAACATACCGCTGTCACATCGAGGGAATCCTAATTTTACATGCGGTCACTCCGCTGGGCTCGCGGCGGTTTCGTGTGTTTCTGCAGCGAATCAGACCGCCGCAGACGGATTTTCAGCTGCTTCGCCCGCTACCGGCGTTCTTTCGTGGCGTCGTTCCGCCGAGGTCGGGAATTTTTGGCGGTTGATCCTAATCGGACCACCGGTTTTGCCGCGGTACCAGCGGACGGTTGGTTTCCGCTACCATGGCGGTCGGGGTGGTTTTCCAGCCGCCATCGTAATCACCCCCTATGTTCGACAAACAACTGACAAATGGTTCAAAGCGCATAAGGACGAGCCCCGTAGTCATGTCATAAAACTATGGGGAGAATTTTGGGCTGGCTTATTGTTGTTTCCTTTAAGGATGTTCATCCTGCATGATTTCAGGAAGGATCTGAAGACCTGGCTGTTTGACTCATCCCACCCACCAGCAGAAACCCCCAGAACCTGGATACCTCACGGGTGATAAGCAGAACTCTACAAATCCCATTTGATTGATTGATTGAAATCCCCACTGCTCTGTTTGTATATTTGCAGATTTTACAGTGTAAATGCAAGCAGTTGTCTATTCAATGGTAGTTGTCTCTGCTCCTTCTCAGTTTAATTCTTTAATTACTCATCTTGGTCTCTTCATTAGATAATAGTAATAGCTACTAAACCTGACACAGAGCTGTTAGAGCTGGGGGGATGTTATATATTATTTTAGCCTAATTCGTTGTGTACTGCTTTTAGAACTCGTGATACTGTGATTTTAAAAGAAGGAAACTTGTGGTTTTAAAATACTGTTGTTATCACGCTGTTTGCGGTGCCCAGTGGTTAGCGTTCTAGACGCCTAATCTCCTTCCCCAATTCCTTTAAAAACCGGATGCTGCGACCGCGCAGCGGGTGCGCCGCCGGCGCGCCGAAGGCGCGCCAAAGGCAAGCCCGTCTGCGCCTGTCAGCGCCCGGAGTGCGCCCAGCGCCAGGAGTCCTGCCCATGTTAGAAAATATACTTATACCCGAAATGAACTCCTCGCCCTTAGACATGGTGAGTGCCCTCAACCTATGTCAATTCTAGACACACTGAATTGCAGCCCGATGCGATGTAATACATGTGCTCTGACACCCTTGTATCTCCTAACTAAATCCAACTACCCTACCAGTGAAGGGATGACTACTAAACACGGCGGCAACCAAGATCATGTAGTCCCCCGAAATACTAGGGTTTTCCAGCGGCATGTACCTATTCAAGGAGCCGGCCGAAATGAGCTTGGAAACATCCGCTGCATTTTACTTAACACACGTTCCATGATCAAACATAAATATGAGCTTGAATGTCTGATCCAAGTTGAAAACCCAGATTTGCTGTTTCTTACAGAAACTTGGGCAAACAACATCTCTGACCCTGACTGGGGAGCCGCCGTGCCTGCAGGCTATCTTGTATCCCATGTTGATAGGGTCGGTGCTAAAGGGGGAGGTTTAGCGCTGATTTACCGGTCCCACTTTACTGTGAAGACAAAGCATGAACTCACATTAGAAGCAGAGGCAATGTCGTTTAGTATTAAAAGAAACAATTGCGAGCTCTTCCCAGGAGTTCTTATTTATAGACCCCCAGGCACGAGAGTCGCTTTTATTAGATCACTGCAGACTTTCCTAGAATCGTGCTTAGACACTGCCACTTTTACAGTCCTTGAAGATTTCAATTTCCATCTGGAATTAAATAATGATACTGGTACATCAAGCTTGATAGACAACATGGCCGGATATGGCCTGTGCCAGCTAGTATCAGAACCTACGCACCTAGCTGGCCACACGCTAGATGGACTATTTACAAACAACCCCTCTACAGAAGTGACGAGAGTTCAACAATTAATATGGTCAGACCACTCTGCAGTTCATTTTAATGTCCGGATGGTAGCAACCAGTGGTGGCCGCAGGACTAGCTCCTCGCTGGTGAGATCCCGCCCCTGGAAATCAATCCAAGAACAGGATCTGATTTCAGACTTATCAAAGAATATACCAGATGTTCTGGACTTAAACTTGGCAGCCAACAACTATGAAACCTGGCTAACTCAGGCAGTAAATAAGCTGGCACCGGAAGGTTCTAAGCACCAAAGGAGTAGACAAGTCTCCTCGCCCTGGTACTCGATTGAGCTTAAACAGCTAAAAATCAAGTGTAGACGTCAGGAGCGAATTTGGAGATCAAATTATAGTGCGGAACATAGGAGCCACTACAATTTAGTATTAGAGGAATACAAGTCCTCTATAAAGCAAGCCAAATCAAAATATTTCGCGGCTAAAATTCAGGAGGCGTCGAACTCCTCTAAAGAATTGTTTAAAACTATTACTATTCTATCCAAATGCCCATGGGATACGGTGTTTTCACCAAATCAATCATTAGTGGATAATATGGCTGTTTTTTTTCAGCATAAAGTACAGTCAGTATACAACGAGCTCATGAACATAGTACCAAACCCTGCAGGGAATGGGACAGATGGACAAGATGTTACTGCCCCTGGAGTTAGTCTGATACGGTTCCAATCGTTAGAACAGAGTGAAGTGCTAGATTTACTGGTGAAAACTAAGTCGGGTTCTCCCTTGGACCCCTGCCCTCCTTTTATCCTACACTTAGCCCCAGAGCTGATCAGTGCCTGCTTGACCCCTTTACTGAATACAATCATTATTTCAGGGGTTTTTCCACTGTGTTGGAAAAAGGTCTGTATTAGACCCATTTTAAAAAAACCCTCACTTGACCCTTTGGAGGTCAAGAACTATCGACCTATTTCTTGCCTCCCATTTCCTTCCAAGTTACTTGAGAAAGCACTAAACAGAGAACTGACGGAATACCTAGATAAGAATAACATCTTAGATCCTACGCAACATGGATTCAGAGCTCAGCACTCAACAGAATCTGCCTTAATCATGGCGACAGAAGAGATTAGAAAGGTGATGGACGGAGGCGGTAGGGCCACCCTAATACTACTCGATCTAACTGCAGCGTTCGACACCGTAAATCATACAATGCTGGTACAAAGGCTGAAAGCAGTTGGAATTGGGGAGAAGGCTCTGGACCTTCTAGCCTCATACTTGGCAAACCGGGAACAGGCAATTCACTGGGATGGACTTCAGTCGGGAAAGTTCACACTCCCGTGTGGAGTGCCCCAGGGCTCTGCCTTATCCCCCACCCTGTTCAATGTGTATGTTGCCCCTCTAGCTAGATTAATAAAAAGCCACGGTCTCTCTCTTGTGTCATATGCGGATGACACCCAATTAGTGGTGTCAGTTACGCAAAACGTGGACCTGACGGCGGAAAGATTTCGGAACTGCCTAAGGGCATTGATGGCCTGGATGAACTCAAACTTCCTGAAGTTAAATACGGAAAAAACTGAGGTCATAGAGTTCGGGCAGAAACCCTCGGTTTGGAGCGAACTCTGGTGGCCGCCTGAAGCCGGAACATTTCCTGTCCCTGTTCTGAAAGCCAGAAATCTAGGGTTTCTGGTCGATAAGGACCTAACGCTTGCCCTCCAGATTAATCAAGTGTCATCGGCCTGTTTTTTCACGCTGAAAGTATTGCGGAAGATTCTTCCATTCATTCCATCCTCGTTAAAGAAAACGGTAGTCGGTGCGTTGGTGCTGTCTCGAATAGACTACTGTAATGCGCTATACCTAGGCGCGGGTGTCAGACAGCTCTCTAAATTACAGTCTCTACAAAATGCGGCCGCTCGAGTGCTGCTAGAGCTACCTAAACACCATCCAACATCCGCAAGCCTAAAACTTCTCCATTGGCTCCCAGTTCGCCGAAGAATAGATTTTAAGGCTCTCTGCCTAGTCCATAAAGCCCTCTATGGAGGAGGGGCGGCAGACATTCAACTCTTATTCCCGCGATATCTGCCGGTACGCTGCCTCAGGTCGGCAAATACTGGACTGGTTCTTCTCTCTACGATAAGAAGAGCTAGATGGGGCGGAAGGGGGTTCTCCTACCAAGCTGCTAAATTGTGGAACTCCCTCCCAATCCACATGAGACTGCAACCAAGCAGGACTCTTTTTAGAAAGCTGATTAAAACATGGCTCTTCTCTAAGTTCTAGGCCTGCCAATTCTGGTGGACGGCTATTACCTCAGCGCCAAGACGCCTCGGCATTAGTGCGCTTTACAAATATTTCAGTCAGTCAGATGATAATTTGATGTAAACGTTGTAATCCCATTTCGACATGCAATAAAAGATTTGTTTTCTTAAATGAATGTGTATTTTCTGCTGTCTGTGATAAAGGAATAAGACAACTGTTGTAAAGAACAACACGAAACAGGAAGGATATCCAGAACTCCGTGGTTTAATTCGAGACACAACAGCACACGACCACCCTGGCAGCTCATCCCAGGAGGAATACCTATCTGCCCCAGAACGCTCCCCCAGGATTGCCATGGCGGCATTCTAACACAAGGTTCCATTACAAATGGAATTACAGTAAGCCCACAACACATTTTCCCCTTAACTAATCTAAACAAGAGATAAAATACATTGCCCCAAAAAACAGAATAGATATGAATAAATATAAATAAAAGCAACAAAATAAAATGACTAATACAATATATATTCATGTAAGTACAAGGGGCGAATAGCATTCCTGACGTTGCATACCACTCTAACAGCTGATGAGTTGTCACTAGGTTCAGGTGAAGTGCCACTGGGGTCAGATGCCCTGTGCTGACCACAACCACCCTTCACCAACGGGGCCAGCATCAGTACTGGGCGATGGCACACTTGTGTGCAAAGGTCAGGAATCTCCACCCGCATCTGTCCGCAACTCAGTTTGACGAGTGGCACACAACCACCAAACAACATCATCACCAATGACCTCTCCCAGTGGTTTTCCCTCACACAGATCAAAACTGACCACAAAATTCCCTTCATCATTTGTATGATGACTACACTCAATACTTCCTCTGATGAGGGCCGCCTTACTTTAACTCCACCATTTACCATTTTGCACCAAAATGGAATGATTGGGCACTTTCACCACCGCATAGCAGGTAAGAACCTGAAACCAAGACTTTTTTCCCTGGGGCCTTTTAATCTTCAACACATCACCAACATAAAAAATCACCTCCTTGACATTGTGACAGGTGTCCTAGCTTGCCTTGGACTTCACTTGCTTCTCGCTCACCTTGCATCACACTTCCTCACACTTGGAAATTCTCAAACTCACAGCAGTCTTATCTAGCACCCACACAAGAGATAAATCATAGGAGGAATGCCTCCCTCTCAATAACACAAGATTGCACATACACAGAACTATGCACAGGAAAACAGGACCTCAGTGTATAGGGGTGTACCAACCTACCACATTAGTACCCAAAATCCCAAAACCGACTAGCTATAGTGTCTCATTTGTTCTCCTCCAAATATCACGAAGCTACAAATGATTAGACAACCCAGAACACAACACTCCCGACTCTCTCAGGAATCGCGGGAGCAAGACATACTCTTTCGCTCACTCACTCGTACTTGTCCACAATAAGAATTGACAGAGTCACTGAAATAGTTCAAAATGTTTATTTTAACTATCGTGCTCTACAATTCAGTATACGAGCCACTACCAGCAGCAAAATGCATAAACTCAGCACAATTAGCATTGTTACAATTCCATAGAGTACAAAGGGGCAAGTCATTATATAAAGACCGTGGAAAAAGGACAATAAGGCCTAACCACCCTCCCCTTGACTAGAAGAAGTTTATTTTATATAAAGGAAGATCTCTGGGCTTTGACAGCAGACCCCATACCTTAAAGCCTGCATGTAAGGTTTACATCATAGGATCAGCGGAGCTCTTCTTCATGGAACGGCTTTCTCCAAGTGTGTTAAAACAACATGCAACCCCGTAATATCAAAGCACGAGTCTTCAGCACTGCATCTGTGTGTAGCATGTTATGTCTAGGTGCTACGGACTGACCAGAACAGAATAACAAGGGGCATTGTTTATCGACCTTGCACATCGTGTTCAGACTAAACTCCAGGAAAAGCAGAGAACGCGAAAAGCAGCCCGTTCTCATGTGAAAGGCTCAAACAGAGTCTTGCACAAACAAAGTCATGTAGTAACGTGCGCAAAAGCAGCATCATGGCAGCAAAGCTCATGCTAACTTAGCAATGTCGACAATGTCCCTAAGGGCCATTAAAACACTCTCCCCTTGGTAAGGTCCTAGGACATAGACAAAGGACCAAAACAGAGTTCAAAATTCAAGCAGAGTTCAAGGCGTTTGAAAAAAACCAAATTGGAAAACAAATCGAAATTATTCACACAAAAAAAAAAAAAATACAATATAGTTATTAGGACCTATCGAAAGAGTGCTATCTCTGGGATAATAAAGTTATTATGAAGGAGGTGGTGAGTTCATCAAGGTGTGTGAACCGAGGAATGCAATTCCCTCCAAAAGCTCATCCCTATCGTTGGTACAAAAAAGGGATGCCATCCAATTAAGTAAGTCGTAGGAACAAACGTGCTCCTCGTAATCAGATGCTTCCAAAAGCAAAACTGGACAACTTGCGTGATATTCGATGAAACTTCGATGCAGGACGTTCTGTGCAGCTGCACAGACATCCCATTCAGCCAATACTCCAAGTGCAGCCGCACGCTCCATACAGCCATCCCCAGAACAAGCCTGGTCATGAGCCTCTAAGGGACCCATCAACTGGATAAAATCCGGGACTGGACAGGACGTGTTGGAGAGGCATATATCCATTGCCCAATAAAAGGGGCATCGCCGACAGTAGAACACTGGTTGCATGCAAGTGAAGTAGGCAAAGCGAAAAGTTAATCCATAACTGACGCGAAGCGTTGCTAATGGCAAGCATCCAAAAACCTGTTGAATGTGATCATGGTACAGCTGCAATTGGCCTGGTCTGTGCATTACCAAAAGCAGAGCAGCCATTGCTCAGCAGGAACAGAAGAAGCAGGATTCCAGCACCTAATGCCAATACTAAGGGGAACCCTCCAAAGACGCTGGAAAAAATAGAATGAATAAAAGCCGGTATTACTCCAAATATCGTCTGAAAAGAAGTCATAAGGCCAGATCCCACACGGTTAAAAAAATGTGCAAGGCCTTTAGTGTCAGACGCATTAAATATTTGATGTATAAGCTCCCCAAAGTGAAGTGGGAGGTTAGTGTTCAGAAGGGACTGTATCTCACTAGAAGTCCTAGCCACCTGTAACTCGAAGGTCTCTCGGGCCGAAGCGAGAGCCACCTCTTGTTGGAATAATAGCGCTTGAGCCTGCTCAATTTGTTGAAATCTGTTTTCAAAGTCGGAATGGAAGGCCAAACGGAGCTATCGAGACTCCCATGCGGGGGTGGAAATAGCACATTGCTACAACAAGGTACGCTCTGGGAAACCGTTACTAAATACTGGACTCCTGCCCGTAAACCACAGCAGTCTTGGTTGTTCAAAATAAGATAACTGCCACTCGTAAGCAATGTAAAACCGGGAATTATTGACGGTACTGGGGTCTCTTTTAAAAAACAAGCCATATTGGGCGCTGACACGTTGCAAGCGCCGTGCAACTTAACGTGTTTACAAACCAGGGAATGTCCTACTGTGGAATCGCAGTCCCCCCCTGTAAGAAAAACTTCCTTATCCTCCCTCTGACATCTGTAAGTGAAAGGTATGGACCACAATTCATGTAGAAAGGCACTACCCAGTGGTTCAAAACAGCCAATCGGAAAATGTTGCATGCACGATTTAAATTGAAACAGCGAAAAAGGGAGAGAGATAACCCCATGAATTAACCAAACAGCAGAGTCCGTTTCTACTACCGAGAACGGCAAGGGCTCTAATTGTTCAATATGCAAGAGTGTATATGCAGCATCTTTCATGGACATAAATCATTGTTTATCAGTTAGATTAAATGGCAAAAACAAAGCAGTGACATTTAAATAATCCCAAGGTACCTTTCCCATTTTAAGAGTTTGCAATGTCCAAGCAAATTGCATAACAGATCTTAACTGATTTTGACCATGATATAACACAGATACATCACTTTGAACAATATCAATAACCAAAGAAACAATATTATCCAATGTATAAATGCGTGAGGAAAGTGTGTTGATGCTATTGTCTACTACGGCAAGGACATTTTCTAAATTGGCTTGATCAATTTGGCGCAGACGAAGAGCTGCCTCAATCTGCGAAAGTTTCCAAATTTCATTGTAAGCGGCATAAATAAATCTCTTTGATCTAGGATTCCTAGGTCCTAAGATGAAATCAGCCAAATTAATGTCATTCAATAAGAGTAAAAGATGTTGTTTCACTGATGCCAACGTGGAGTGTTCCAACCATTGTTGGCATAATTTGCCCACCGAGTATGTGGTGACCGAATGTGTAAGGGGATAACGTGGATCAGGTCTAGTCTGAGTGAAACCTGATGTTATATTATAAAAACGCAATTGACATGCGTTTGTATTTGTTTGCCAAACCAACCACCCGGAAGAATTAATTTCAGAGACATTGAAAGTGTCATTTCGAAGCAAAACTCGCAATGCCTCAATAGTATAATTTGTTTGAGTGCGGCAAACGTCATATTCCGCTAAGGACGGAATGGATGAGGTATTTACATTTTTGACAGTTGCCAGGCCAAAACAAGTGGTCTGATACACTGTATCATTTAGAAACAAAATTTGAGCTGGGATCAGGCAGGCACGATGTAAAGCCTTAGTTCCCTGAACCTGCCAAGGCTTCGTGCACCTGATTGATTTTAAATCAAAGGTCTTTTTCCAGTGATCATAACCCTGTGTAGCTAATTTAGTCCTAAACAAGTTGGCGTAAATCAATGTAGTGTGGGTCAATATAAATTTGGATTGTGAAGACAATTGGAGTTTAAAGAAATAAGATTCCGGATTAGACGTGTCATAATCTGTAAAATAAGTGAATTTATCTCTAAGAGTTTTAGAACTCCCCTCTAAGGGAGTAGGACAATGTTTCCATTGTGTATAATTAAAAACAGGTCTTAACGTGTTTGTTTTGTGTAAAAAATGATTCCCATAATGTTGATAGCAAAATAGATCACCATAATTGGCAGAATTTAAATACAAATCTTCAGCATCAAAAGCAGCATAATATTTTAAATCTGAAAATAATTCATGTACTGCTTGCACATCCCAATCGTCAGAATGTATGTCCCGTGTTACCACATCTCTTAATGAGACGCGAAACACGTATGGTACCCTGAGTACCTCGGTCGGACCATGGATTTCAAAGGTGACTTTGTCCCAAATGATACCATCTGCAACCGGAAATGCTGAAATGTTCACAAGTGTCTGATCACGTTTCATGATATGGGACGATGTGTGAGGGGCCAGAATACCATCAACCAAGTTCACAGCAGAGCGTTCTGGCAGATAATGACCATTGATGAGTAAAAAGAACACTGTCACAAATCCAATTGACATGAAGAGGAAAATCAGTATAAGTACCAACCAAATGTAGGTCCATGGAGGGACCAGGTATGTCTTTTTGAACCAAGAGAAGAAAATACTTAATTTAGTCGGTGGGTCTGCCAAACTGGATGTCGAGGAGGACGAGTCAGAAGAGAGGCTGGCATGATTTCCAAAGTAGCCACTCGTAGGTCGATCAATAAGAGGTGGAAGTGCCGGGTCCGCCTGATTTTGTCGAGGACTGTTCGGCACCTCACTCATGGACTCATCATCATGATATGTATACTCGACGTCAGTAGTGGAAGATAGAGGTCGGACGGGTGAAAGGTAAATTACAGTGTCCATCACTTCCTTAGCCACACGAGGACCAGTGGAAGAGGATGAAGTCAGTGGATCCAATGAAATTGCGTTGCACGAAACAGCAGGCATGACACCATTCAGAATTGGCCACACGGTGTAACTTGACATTGTCCACTGAGATGTATCTGTTGTCTTTGCGACCAGGTAAAGGTGGTAAAATGACTGTACGAGTACCCTTCAGTCCAAGCATTAGAACCGGTGCACGATAAGAGGGACCAAATTCTTTTTTGTTCTCCAGCTTTTCTCATACCAAATCTCCGATTTTTGGAAGCAACCGGCAACTGGAATCAGCACTGCTGCATCAGTGGAAGAGGGTAAATGTTCAGTTGCATAGCTGTCATGGGTCTTTTGTAGATCCTGTAACACAGTAGAATGATTGGCTACGTCAAAGGTTGCGGCAGCCGCCACAACTTCTAGACCATCAAGGTCTGGCACAAACATTTTAATGCCAAAGAGCATTTTGTATGGGGTCCACCCACTCAGAGATCTTCTAGGGAGATTATTAAGTGCACGTTGAACCCCATACAAGTGGGCCAGCCAGTTCCTGCCAGTACCTAAGACTCTAGCTGTCAAAGATTGCTTTAAGTCTTGGTTCATTCGCTCCACAATTGAATTGTCCTCAGGCCTGTATGGAGACGAAAACTGTACCAGCACCCCCAGTGACTTCATCGCATCCTTGTATGCCTTAGAGGCGAACGCTGGACCTTGGTCAGAATGGAAGGTGCCACAGGCAAACATCCCGACAAAGACATGCAAATCCCTGATGACATTTTGAGCGTCAGCACGGTATAGAGTCATAATATCGATGTTTAAATATCGATATGCCATAATATCGATGTTTAAATATCGATGTGACACAATATCGACCTGCAAGAATATCATCGACCAGAATATCGACATGCAGGTAAGAAATATCGTTTTTGTTAATATCGAAGTTAGTAATATCATTAGTCAAAATATCGTTGTTAATAATATCGAAATTTATTTTAGTGTTCTGTATTTTAGTATATGTGTTAGAAATATAGTTTATTTTTCTAATGTATGTTTGAAATTTTTAGAAGTAATTAATTTTATGTTAAGTAATTTTTGTGTATTTTAGGGGTCGATTACGATGGCGGGCGGATCGGCACCGCCGTGGCTGCGGTGGCTTCCGCCGGCCTGGCGGGTGCTGTTTTGCCAACCACGGTCGCGAATCCCCGACCGCGATATTATGATGGGCAGACATAAGCCAAATCCCTACTGCCGCAGAGTTTTCAGTACCGCCAGTACCTTGGTTCCGCGACGACGGCGGACATAGCCAATAGCGGGAGACCGCCGTGCGGAATAACGTGTAGACCGCCATCTGAATCACAATGCCTCAAATAGGCAATCGGACCGCAACGGAGAAACCACCCATTGAAACACGGCGGAAACAATACTGGGGAGGAAAACGGCAATAACACACAACTCCACGCGTTCGCTACCGCAATGGATCCTGCTCTACAAGCCCTACCGCTGCTGTTCCTGATCCGCGATCAACAAAGACGCCGCCCCCGTCGACAACACCGCAGGTACGTCAATGCCACACCTCCGCATCGGGGTCATCCATCAACAACGTCATCACCGCATCCTCCCGGTCACGTCACCGCAGCGGTGAAGACGCGGGAAAAGTTCCGCACAATCCAGTAGGCAGGGCCAGCGGCACACATGGGCAGTCACAGGGACGTGTAAGGATTGTGTTGGCCCTGGCCCAAATGTACATCGTGTGCCTCTGTTGGTAGCAGCTGACATTACCTGATACCATCACAGCTCCTACCCTCCCACCATGTTCAACATCAAAATGTGTGCCCATCTGATATTCAGGGATAGTGATGTATGTGAACAAGTTCATAGGTGTATTGTGGCAAAACAACACCTGCAAGGTAATGCCAAATAGGTGCCTGTGATGTGAAACCCCCTTCCTGCCACTGCCTTGATGAGTAATAGGTGGCAAAACAACACCTGCAAGGTAATGCCAAAAAGCTGCCTGTGTTGTGAAACCCCCTTCCTGCCACTGCCAAGATGAGTATTAGGGGGCAAACCCCACCTGCAATGTAATGCCAAATAGGTGCCTGTGATGTGAAACCCCCTTCCTGCCACTGCCAAGATGAGTATTAGGGGGCAAACACCACCTGCAAAGTAATGCCAAAAAGGTGCCTGTGGTGTGAAACCCCCTTCATGCCACTGCCAAGATGAGTATCAGGGGGCAAAGCCCACCTGGAACATACATGTTTGTAGTTGGCATGTACAGGGCCACATACACCTCAACACCACTGACAAGGACAGGCCAAGCACACTGTGTGACCACTCAACTGCACACATCCAAATATACCCATGTGAGTACGAAGACATGCCTTCACAAGATTACCACACACACACTGCTGTCCACACATCCAAACACATCACACAGACATCACCAACCTTGGACACCCCGCAAGTTAGACTGTGTGTAGAATTCACCTCTGTTGTGGTATAGCCCCTAACATGACATGTGTACAATCATACTGAAATCAACAGCAAATGATGATTGCAAGAGTACATCAACACCCACAAACATCATTGCACCCCCAAACCTCAGAGTAAAGCAGATCAAAAGTGTGTGTTACATTTGCCAAACAATGACAAAGTGAATGAAGTCAATGGCAATGTGGAAGTGCCATGCAGAGCATGTGGCACATTCATCCATACCCACACATCAAAATGTTTAATTAAGCAAGGGCAGTAACAAACGATACAACAGGAGTAACAGTGTTTATTGCAAAATATCCTGATAGGCACAAAATGTCAAAAAATAAAAGGCCATTGGCCAGTCCACAGTCCAAACAATGCACATGTGTGCATGAAAATGTTTACAGTGAATGTGGAACACCGTACACTGCCATGTGAATGAGCAAAGCACTGGGGCTATCAAAGCGCAGTCCAGGCACTGCTGCGGGAGAGATGGGTATGGGAGGGGGTCTGTGTCTCAGACTTGCCTGTCAGTTGGACTGGGAGGTGGCTGATTGTCGTGGCCACTGGCGGAACTGGACCTGGACGAGAGAGGCTCGTCAGAGTCAGAGTCAGCAGTGGCTGTGGCAGGCGTAGGGCTGCTTGGACCGGGTGGCATGGTGGGACGTGGAGGCGGAGAGATGCTGCCATGAGGCACATAGGCATTAGTGGCTGTGGCAGGTGTAGGCCTGCTTCTACTGGGTGGCATGGTGGCACATGGAGGCGGAGAGATGCTGCCATGAAGCAGTAGTGGCAGTGGCAGGTGTAGGCCTGCTTGGACCGGGTAGCATGGTGGAACGTGGAGGCGGAGAGATGCTGCCGTGAGACACAGAGGCAGTAGTGGCTGTGGCAGGTGTAGGCCTGCTTGGACCGCGTGGCATGGTGGCACGTGGAGGCGGAGAGATGCTGCCGTGACACACAGAGGCAGTAGTGGCTGTGGCAGGTGTAGGCCTGCTTGGACCGGGTGGCATGGTGGCACGTGGAGGCGGAGAGATGCTGCCGTGAGACACAGAGGCAGTAGTGGCTGTGGCAGGTGTAGGGCTGCTCGGACCGGGTGGCATGGTGGCACGTGGAGGTGGAGAGACGCTGCCGTGAGACACAGTAGGTGAGGGTGAATGTTGAGGGCTGCCTCTACACTTCCTGGGTATACGATATTGCAGAAGTGTCTTGGGAGTAGTGGGAAGTGTGGCTGGCACAACAGAGTCCCTCTCCACCAAAGGTGTGACAGGTGCAGGTGGCCCTCCTTGTGGGGATTTGCAGGATATGGACTTCGCCTTGCTTTTTTCTTGCCTTTTGCCCTCCATCCCCTGTGGCCCTGGTGAACGACTCACATTGCTCTCCTGACCACGCTTCACAGGGGTGTGGGTGGGAGTAGAGGTCCTGGGTGAAGCAGTCTTAGGTTGCTTTGTGGGCTTTCCCTTCAGCGGCACCAGCACCACATCAGGCATGCCAACTGTTTGTCTGTCACTTGGAGCAGTTGTGTGGATGGGAGTCTCTTGTGATGGGTGCAATCTTGTGGACCGTGAGCTAGAGGCCTGCTTCTTTGCCTGATGGCCCTGAGTGTCATGTGAAGGGCTTTTTTCTTTGCGTCCCTGTGTGCCTGTGTCACTTTTTGGGGATGGTGTCTGTGGTCTTGCACGCTTGGAGCGCTGCTGTCGTGTGCTGGGTGTCGACAACTCAGGGCCTGAGGGCTCAGTTGTGTGGTCACTCCCCTCAGGGGTTGCCACTGGCAGGGTGGTTAGTGAAGGCATTGGGGCTGGACTTGGATGCTGTGATAGCTGAATGGCTGCCGTCACGGTGGAGGACAAACCCTGGACAGTCCTGTGTAGCCCACCAACGTCCGAATGAATGCCCTCCATAAATGCCAGAACCTGTCCCAACTTCTTGTCCTGATCCTGGAAAGCATTTAGGAGAGCTGTCTGACCCACACACAGCTGGCGCAAGAGTTCAATCGCCTCAACACTGAGGGCAGCAGGGGAGACAGGGGCAGGGGCAGCGGTGCCTGGGGTGAAGGCGACTCTACCCTTAACAGCCCTGCGGGCACGGACAGCACTAGTGGTAGTAGCCGGGATGGTGGGCACTAGCCGATGTGTGGTGGAGGAAGAGGCAGCATTGTCACTCCCTGTGACCACCATTGTCGCTGATTCCCCACTGGAGTCCGATGATGTTGAGGTTGTGCTTTCTGCGCGTGAGTCCTCAAGGACACTCCTGTCCCCCTCCGAGGCGCTGGTCACATCAGTGTCAGTGATCTCATGGCTATCATGCGTGCCACATGCTTCAGCAGTGGTGCCCGTATCATGGCCTTCCGTGCACTCAGTAGATGCTGCAATGGACAGAGACATAGGTTCAGTACAGTGCCATACACACAAACATCAAATGCAAGCACAGAACTAGACTAGATAATGACAACCCCAAGTTGCCCAACACCCTGTGCAGTCTGCATGTGCAACAATCATGCTGAACACAGAAGATGCATGGAAATATGCATTGTTTACATCAATGAGCCATGTGAGGTTCACACCGGCAAATATCAGGTCCCTGCCTCCTTGTAATGTAACCTAAACATCTCTGCAAGCATACCCATGTGCCTGTATGTGAGTTAGGCATACATCTCAGCATGTTGCCTCTGTCACATATGGAGTCACTGTAAGGGGACAACACAGATACAGATTAAAATTTCTACTTAATAATGTCCATGAGCTACTGATGTCTGACAAGGTGAGCAATTCATCTTGCAAACTGATGCACGTTGGTGTCAGATGTGTACTTCACACCATTTACAAGTCCTGTAGTGCACACATCGTTAAATGCACACTGATATGATGCACACTGCTGTACACTGCCTGGTGATGTCCATGACACCTAGAATGCAGAAGATGTCATAAGGCCACATCTCATCATGCAATGGCAAGGGCCATTGTATGAAACACATGATCAAGTCCATCTATGGGAAAATACATGACACCTGCACTGAACACATAGGCCACTGAGAAGTAGTTCCTAAAAATGTACACAGCAGCAAGATCAGCAATGTCTCACGGTCGCCATTCAAGCAGTCACTCACACCCAAAGTCAGCCTACGCAGAATACTCACCACTTACTCCCTGCTGATGGTCCCTCAAACGTTCATACAGCTCTGGCTGTGTCACAGACAAGATGCAGGACATTAGTGGAGTCATGGTTCGGCGCGCCAACCTGCCACTGCGAGGAACCAGCCCCACCGTTATCTCTGCCACGGTCCTGCTCAGACGGGAGATGTCGTCCCACCTCTTGTGGCAGTGTGTGTGCCGTCTGTTGGATACACCCAGAGTCCGCACCTTCCGTGCAATGTTCTTCCATGTGGCCTTACGCTGGTGGACCTTCAGCTGCAGGCATAGGAGACAAGAAAAGGAAGTATCAGAGACCCTGTGTCATTCACACTGTGTGTCAGCACAGGAGAACATAAATGCATGGCACACAAATCGCTACATCTTCATCAGAGGCCATACAGCATGACACATAGTACATGTTCATTACAATACTACACAGAAATGAATGCATGTATGGCAAGGCACACAGTACATGGCCATCTCATACACATGCACAATGGCAGCACAGACAGCCATGTGCAGAAGGCCCTTATCTGTGATGCAGTATGTGAGTGAGCATGACATGCAATACAGTAATAATGAAGTGTAGTGGCAGACTCACTGTGTCCACCACTACACACCCCACGATGCCCTTGGCCTGTGAATGGCTCAATGCATTTTTCAGGAAACATATTGGGACATAATCTGATTTATCACGCACTTCTCACAATGTTAAGTCCTCGATTGTGCAATTCTCAGGACTATGATGGCTCAGTGAGTATTAGGTGTGTGGACTAAACACATGTTTGACTCAGTCCAATTAGGCATGGCTCAGAGTAACATTGGACAGTGTCTGTGCAGGCCTTGGAACTCACAGTGCGGCTCAACATGGTCCCTCAGATAAATCACATGGATGTACAGCATGAGAGGGTGAAAAGTGCCAACACATGCGAGACTGAACACATGTTCAAATCAATGTAAGGATGACATCTACTACTTACATTGATGTGAAGTATCATTGTTGCATTAACATCAAGTGGGTTCCACTCATGCATTGGACTATTGTGCATGATGCTCACATCAACATAGTGCACTTAAGAAATAGTCAACACACATAAGTTAGTGCTCCATACCAATATACATTTCAACAGTCACATATGAGGTTGTGAAGAGTGAGTGGACAGTCACATAACATGGCACAGTAAAAATCAGTCCCGACTTGTGCTGTTTCAGAACACCATCGTATCTGTGTGGCTGTTTAAACAATGCATGTCTCCCCCTACCTACAATTAACTTATGTAGGTGTGGAAATAAGCCTACAGACACCATTGACATGAAGTTAGCATGCATGGCAGTGTAACACACATTTACATCACCTAGTCTCAGACCAACATGTTCATTAAGTTTGTGCAAGAATGGCTGTAGGAGTGTCCATTTTCTACACATAATCAAAGTCAAGTCCCACAGAACATGTATGGAGCATGCCATGTCAACTATTAGGATGCCTGTACATCGACTTGCACTCACAGGCACATACTACTGCACAGCAACATCATGGTATCATTTTGATCACTCTCACACTTGGAATCAGGGACACATACCAGTACATCTGGTGCACCAAAAAGCCTCCCATACTGTGCAAGGACCTCGTCCACCAGAAGCTCCAGCTCCTCTGTAGTGAAGGGACGGGCCCTGACATTCTCTGTTCTCGCCATCACTGGGTCCAGGATACAGCAAAATATGCAGTTGTAGAGGAATGGCAGTCTGCAGTGTCTGAATGAATGTGAAATGTGTGGCTCTCCCACAGAGATTTATAGGCCCCTGGGTTGGTATCAGTGGCAGGCAGCTGCTGCAATTGGTCCACCTGGCTGGCATCTTTCAAGTGTGGCCAATGAGCGGCCCCGCAGTGGCGGTGCACACCTACCGCGGTTTCCAAAGTTGCATTTCACTACTGCGATCGCGGTTCCCATTGGCTGCAATGGCATTGGTGGTGTCACACCGCGGAGGACAGGCGGTCGCTACCGCTATGCTGCATCTTTCAAGTGTGGCCAATGAGCGGACCCGCGGTGGCGGTGCACGCCTACCGTGGTTTCCAAAGTTGCATTTCACTACCGCGATCGCAGTTCCCATTGGCTGCAATGGCATTGGTGGTAATCACACCGCGGGGGACAGGTGGTCGCTACCGCTATGCTGCATCTTTCAAGTGTGGCCAATGAGCGGCCCCGCGGTGGCGGTGCACGCCTACCGCGGGTTCCAAAGTAGCATTTCACTACCGCGACCGCGGGTCCCATTGGCTGCAATGGCATTGGTGGTGTCACACCGCGGGGGACAGGCAGTTGCTACCGCTATGCTGCATCTTTCAAGTGTGGCCAATGAGCGGCCCCGCGGTGGCGGTGCATGCCTACCGCGGGTTCCAAAGTAGCATTTCACTACCGCGACCGCGGGTCCCATTGGCTGCAATGGCATTGGTGGTGTTACACCGCGGGGGACAGGCGGTCGCTACTGCTATGCTGCATCTTTCAAGTGTGGCCAATGAGCGGCCCCGCGGTGGCGTGCACGCCTACCGCGGGTTCCAAAGTAGCATTTCACTACCGCGACCGCGGGTCCCATTGGCTGCAATGGCATTGGTGGTGTCACACCGCAGAGGACAGGTGGTCGCTACCGCTATGCTGCATCTTTCAAGTGTGGCCAATGGGCGGCCCCGCGGTGGCGGTGCACGCCTGCCGCGGGTTCCAAAGTAGCATTTCACTACCGCGGGTCCCATTGGCTGCAATGGCATTGGTGGTGTCACACCGCGGGGGACAGGCGGTCGCTACCGCTTTGCTGCATCTTTCAAGTGTGGCCAATGAGCGGCCCGCGGTGGGCGATGCACGCCTACCGCGGGTTCCAAAGTAGCATTTCACTACCGCGACCATGGGTCCCATTGGCTGCAATGGCATTGGGGGTGTCACACCGCGGGGGACAGGCGGTTGCTACCGCTATGCTGCATCTTTCAAGTGTGGCCAATGAGCGGCCCCGCAGTGGCGGTGCACGCCTACCGCGGTTATGGGCACATTATGCACTAGCAATGGCAATGGTCTAATTTAACAATTGAACACTATGCCTCCATAGTGTCTTTATGCACTTGTTTTGTACAATGAATACCGGTGTGACATTAAACTCACTGATGCCTACACATGCCATGTCTGTGGAAAATGTGACATGCATTGACATGCACTTACTCACGTCACCTATGATTTGTGTGTTGATGTACATCTATTGGTTGTATGATGTTGTCTCATCTTTGGAATCAACTTAATGTGTGAGATGGCTAATCAAACAACAGTAATGATTGCCTGAACACATAATGGTGGTATGTTACTGTGCCCATGGCTGGTTTGAGTAGGATATGTGCTCAGCTTACACACACTGTGCACATTGTGATGATAACTAGTGGTCTGTGCAACTTAAGCAAGAATGTGTGGCAGGTAAAGCAGCTACATATGAGTCAGCAGTGTTACTGTCTCATACCTGTGCTGTGTCACCTACTCCTAGGCCTGGGGCCACCAGATGCATTGGTGTACCATTCACAACCTCTGAATATGTTTGTCTGGTAGTCAGTATGTACAACATGACCCCTTGTAAACACACATGTGGTGAATGTCTCTCTGCATCTGAGTTGTGGATTCAGCAATTGTTGGAGTACGTTCATTGTTTCTGCTGCGTGAATCAAGATGTGAGAAGTCGGACACATCTCATTGTGTAATTTGAATAACATTAGTCCTCTCCCATTTCATGTAGGCGACGACCAAATGTGCACCGGACTTTCACAGTCCTGGCGGACATGGAGGATGTGGACATCATCAGGAAATTTCGTCTGGATCGCGTTACACTGCAAGAGCTGTGTGCTCAGTTGGAGCCCCATCTGAGGCCTCAACACACATATCTAACTGCCCTATCCCCAACCGTGAAGATCATGGCAGCGCTGCATTTCTTCGCTACGGGCTCTTTCCAATACACGGTGGCCACCGCCGGTGGGATGTCGCAACCAACATTCAGCATGGTGCTCTGGGATGTGGTGTCCGCAATGATGCTATACAAGGACCAATACATACGATTCCCAAATACAGCAGATTTGCCTGCTGTGAAGGCTGGTTTTTATGCCCTTGGCCACATTCCTCATGTAGTTGGTTCCATTGACTGCACACACATTGCCCTTGTCCCACCACAGGCACGTGAGCAGGTGTATAGGAACAGGAAGCACTACCATTCCATAAATGTGCAGGTGGTATGCCAAGCTGATATGATCATCAGCCATGTTTGTGCGCGATTTGCTGGCTCCGCCCATGACTCCTACATCCTGCGGAACAGCATTGTACCCCGGCTGATGGAAAATCTACATCCAGAGCGTGCATGGCTTGTAGGTGAGTACACTGAGTCAAGTAGTGTGCTGTGTGTGACATGCTGTTCTCGTCAACTGTTTGTATCACAACATTTCTCTGTGTATGTCACACCTAGGTGACTCAGCGTATCCCAACAGGCCGTGGTTGCTGTGCCCACTGCAGAATCCAAGTACCCCGGGTGAAGTCAGATAACAACGAGGAACATGGTAGGACACGACGTGTGGTGGAGCGCACCTTTGGCCTACTGAAGTCCCGATTCCGGTGCCTGGACAAGAGCAGAGGTGCACTGTTGTATTCCCCACGAAAGGTGTGCCGGATAGTTGTAGCATGCTGCATGCTACACAACCTTGCCTTGTGCAAAGCCGTTCCGCTGATCATGGATGACGATGAGCAGCAGATGCCCCCTCCTGCACACCCACACACTTCCAGTGCGGGCGATAGTGGTGAAGAGGAAGGTGTTGACCTGCATCAACAGCTCATTGCCAACTACTTCCCTTGAATGTAAGTGACTTTGTAGACAAGTGACATTGTGTGTTTGCTTGGATGTTACTATCAAGGCTTAGATAACTTTAACTGCTGGCTGTTGTGTGTGTGTTGAGGGATGATGTGTGTGGCACAGGGTATGTGTATCCAGGTACATCATATGTATGTTGAGGTTGTTGACCATTGCTATCGGTGCTTGTTTTTGTACCTTTATGCCTAGTGTTGTATTTCTGCTGTGAAGGCGTTACCTGATGAGTAAATGTCATTCTCTTGTGTCTTTCTAGGTTCATTCACCCTCTGAATGCCTACCAATCTACTATCATTCAGGAAGGAATTGAAGACATGGCTATTTGTCCCTAAACCATAGTCACTCCTATTCTCCCACTGTGAAAATTAAGGGCAGTAAGTGCTAAGACGCCACGGCAGACACGCGCTATATAAAAACACTCATTTCATTTCATTTCTGCTTCACAGCTGTTGGAACATTGAAATCTGATTTGTCATTGTACATACTGGAATAAACATGTAGCTCACACAGACATAGGTATGTGAAGAGTGTTTATTTGGAATTAGTTTTTGTGCAAGTGACGGGGATATGTACATAAATGTGAACAGTGAATAAATGAGTTGTCAGTCATGGTAGTTGAGACAAATAGTGTAGTCACCACAAAGCTGAAGTCACACATTCCAACAGACTCAGGCCATCAACATGGCAATGTGGGCAAGAATAGTCAACATAGTCAATGCAAAGGGGAACAACAAGATACCATCATGGCTGGCTCTGTGAGTGGCGTTGGTATGGTGGCCTGCCGCCAAATCCTCCCCTGTGGATTCTCGGACAGCCCCTGGTGCGTTTGGGAGGGGGGGCATCTGCTGCAGGGTCAGTGGTGTCTGAGAACTCACTCTCCTCCTGCACACCCCTCTCTGTGGCTGTAGCTGGAATGTTGGGCTGCACAGCAGGCAATCCACTGGAGGGGGGTGGAGCGGCACTTGGGGCTGGGAGTCTGTCCCTCAGAACACCCACTAGCTGGCCAACAAGGTCGACAAGTTGGCCCATCCGTGTGTCCATGGACTGCTGCAGCAGGCGGATCTCATGCATGTCTTCAGCAAGCTGGCCCATTACTCCATGGTTCTCTTGGTAGGCACCAAGGACTCTTGCAATGGTGGCCAGGGATTCAGGGTCATTGTCCTCCTGTGTCTCTGCCCCAGTTGTACTCCCACCTGCCCTCCTGACACGGACCTGTGGCATAGTCCCCTGACGCACTGGCACACTCTCCCTGTCATGCTGGGATTCTGTGGTGGTGTTGGTAACCACCGTGGCAGGGTGTGTGTTGCAGGCAGCAGTGGTGATGGTGTTGGTGGAGGCCACACAGGTCGTAGTGGCAGGGGGCAGCACAGTTGTTCTTGCCGTGGTGGTGGTGGTGGAGCCCACACAGGTCGTAGTGGCAGGGGGCAGCACGGTTGTTCTTGCTGTGGGGGTGGGGGCCACACAGCTCGTAGTGGATGGGGGCAGCATGGTTGGGCTTGCCGTGGTGGTGGTGGTGGTGGGGACAATGAGGGCTTGAGACATGTTAGTCCCTGCCACACCAGAGGGGCCAGCTTGAGAATCCTCGTCCGAGAATGTTGGGGAATCTGCATCCGGGAGTCCACGTTCCAGAGGGGGAGACTGGCTCCACATGTTGGTGTTATCCTCTGCAGTTAGTTGTTGATCTCCTGTTGAACAGAGGTGATATGGTGATTGAGTTGCACGCAACAAACTTGATGTTAGACAATTGTTTGAGACATTTGATACAACACACACTTTACAATGCAATGACTTTGTATGCCTGCTATATGCTGTGCACCATGTCATGACGTTGAGGTACATACCTTTTAAGTCCATGGTGTCCGTTGGGAATTGATACTTGGTGCAGTGTACAGATAGTGTGAATACACGGACATGTCCTCATCTACCTAATTGCGTGACATCAATTTTCTGTTGTGCGTCTTTTCATTTAGCTGTTCATGTTATCTATTTCAACAGAGCTAGTAGGAACCATTGTCATGTTATACATAGCTTTGGAATCACATGTACTTCCCTTTTTTTCCATGTAGACCATGCATGTTTGGTGTTGAGATGGGCATTCATGCTCAGACACCATGGCACTTCCACATTTCATTCTCTGCTGTGCACAATTGTGGGATGCATTTGTTTCACTTGTGACTTGGTGAATATGAGTTCAAAATATGTGACAGTTACGTGCACTTAGATGTCTGCACACTGGATGTGGCATTGAAAACTATGCCAAGTTGGCTGACATGTTAGTGCTGATGTTGTTATGTGGCTACATGCATTTAGATGAGGATGGCGGGGTACATGCAGTCACTACCTACGTGTAAGTTTTGGGAGAGCAATGCGATGGCTGCCCCATGCTTGTGGGTGTGGGGAATGCTCCATCCTGCTGAGCTGTGGGACAAGGGGGCCTGTTGGGAGTTGTAGTGCAGACTTAACAGCCACAAAGACCCCTCCCTGTTAAGATGGCTACCTACCTGTAAGTTTGATGAGAACAATGAAATGGCTGCCACATGGTTCTGGGTGGGGGGTGTAGTGTAGTTCCTATTTCCCTAATAGGCTCTGCGCATTGGAATAATATATCCTATAGGTTTGACATAGGACTAAGGTCGGCATGTCCCTATCGAGTATATTAAACTTAATTACTTGTGCCAGCTAGCTCAGAGGCCACTAGAAACTTCTTGACGACAAGAAGGGAGTAGTTTCTGGCAGCCGCAAAACATGACCACTTTTGTTTCCCTTTCAGAATCAGGACGTGTCCCAGAGTCGTAGAAACAATAGATAACTATTTCACTCAACTCAGTCGTGCAGGTTTTAGTTATTCTCAGAGTTACACAGAAATAACAGACGGGCGTTTCAATAAAAGATTTATTGAACAGTCTTGTTTCTGGTGTAAGTTAAATGTGCTGTTACGATCACAAGACAGTATGCGAGATAAATAATGTACAGAGTGAGCAGTAGAAATAAATAATACTGCGTTAGCATTATCTTTTCAGCATCTATGCATTTACATAAAATGACACAGCCTAAAAATGCGAGTACTCATAAGATGCGTTTCTACCCTAGTTCTACCCCAGTGTACCTAACCTATCCTTGGTGTAGGGAGAAGTAGAAGTAGGTGCTGTATTCCTGACTATAGTATACTAAGAGTATGTTAAGCCTAGTATGTATGCCAAGAGTCTAGTATGCCAAGAGTCCCTCTAGGTTCTAGTCTGCTCCATACCTGAAGAATGAGAGAGGTAGGAATCTCTTTCCAAAACTCGAACTCCAACACCCCGCAAGGGAAGTTAGATCACTGGAAGCTGGACTCTCTGCGTGCAGGGATGACAGCGTCTTCTCAGTGCGTCCGGCCGGGAATCGGGCTCCTCTTAAGTCGAGGTCTCCTCTGATTTACAGGGGTTTGGGACGGTATATTTATACCTGAGAATTACCTCAGAATGTTAGCATTGACGTTAGTTGGACAGCGGAAGACGTCATGAATGAACCCCTAAGGAATAATGGTTCATGCATAATATATGAGTCCTTGAAGAAATCAATAGTCCTGGGCTAGGGAAACTCCCGCAGCCTAAGGGTCTGTTTTTTCATGAACTCGTTGTGACGCTAGGGTGGACGGATGTCGGAAGACCATGCCTGTATTTGGAGTGCATGGCTTATGCCTAAATAAGGACTGGGATTTCATGCCTATATAAGGGCAGGTGGAATTGTGCCTATATAAGGACATGTTTCTGGAAAGCCCGTTTATGGACACCCTAGGAAATATACAACACCCACTCCTCTTTCGTGTGTACGATGATACTAAATGCTAAACATGTAAAATGCTAAACATTAAAATGGAGTACTGCATATATTAAAATATTTTCTAAAAGCATTAAAAAACATATTAAAAATGCAAAGGTTTCTGTACATATTAAGCAATGCTGTTCATATCCTGCATAAAGTTTGAAACAAATGCATTCGGAATGAAATATAAAAAGCAATATTTACATATGACGAAATGATCGATAAGTTTGTTCAAAATCAAAGTCATTTCCTGTCATAAAAATTAAATGAACTGTTCTAGACACACAAGATGACTAAGTGTCCATGGAAGTACTGCCAAGTCTGTATTATAAGGCTAGTTCTACTTTAAGCAGATTGAAGTGCCATTTTCGTTCGAAATATGGGACAAAAGTTCAAATTTGGTAGAGTTCCAAAGTTTTTGAAAAAATGAAGGCCAAATGTTACTGCATCTCTGGAACACTGTATGCTGAATCAGAGTCAGTTTACGGGTCTGGTGTAAACATGAGATCATCTATTTCTATAGACAAAACATCATCCACTGTCGTTGGTGTAAGTTGGAACACCTCGTGTAAGAGATTGACCGCACAAAGATGAGAAGCATCGCTCTCAGCATAGGTTGCTGCAGCAATGTTCGCGTCCGTTGTTACCTGTGTGCCTGGAGTTGTTTCTCGTACCTCAGCAGCAGCAGGAAGCGTCTGTGAGATCTCAATGAATGCTGACATCAGGATTGGTAGCCTCTGGGGACAACACAAAGCATGGGCCGTTATCGGGACCAGCAAAGTATCGATGTCCTTTGGCGCAGCTGATGGATATGTTAGACATGCGTCCAACACGCATTCTTCACCGCATAGCAGGCATCGTAGAACAGGTAAGATGCAATCTTGCCAGATTGGTTCTGAATGACAGGAACCACGTGGTATTCAGGTCCCGTAGACGAGTCATGCCCAATAGCTGCACTATTCGCTCACTGCACTTTCTTTCAAGGAGAGCTTTCTCCATTTCGCTCGGAGTGATCTCTGCGAATAGGCTGGCCATAGCGCAATAGCAGGCAGATGAATAGAATTCCGGCAACAAGTGCGAGAATTAATGGTATGCCACCAAACACCGAATGTGCAAAGTTCGGAATGATTCCAAGTATTGCCTGGAAAGGTGCTAAGAGACCAGTGCAGATACTCTTAAATACATGTACAATTCCTGTTGTATCAGACATGTTAAAGATACGTGTTATCATTTCTACGAAATGTATAGGGAAGTTTGTACGTATTAAAGTCTGTATCTCAGCCGAAGTCCTTGCTACTTGTAGATCATAGGTTTCTTTGGCCGAGGTCAAAGGCACTGTTTGCTGTAAAAGCATGGCTTTCATTCTGCTCAAAGTATCAAATCTTATAAAAGAGACGTTCAGCGAAGGCCATAGAGGCGACTCCCTGACTGTGTCTATTGGGGGAAACAATACTTGCATACACCAAGTGACCCTGGAGTTGACCGTTACTAGATATGGGATGCCTGGCAACATTCCGCAGCAGCTCTGATCATTCAACATGAGGTAACTCCCGTTAGAAAGTTGTCCAAACGTTGGATTAATCACAGCAGCCGGTGAACCCTGCTGATGGCAAGACAAGTTTGCCACAGAACCATTACAAGCTCCGTGTAAAGAAATGTCCTGACATATGAGTGAACCGGTCAGTGCATGTTTACAGTTTGTACCGCTCAGAAACACTTCACGATCCCCACTCCAACATCTATGTGTATACGGTAAATCCCAAGATGTCTTAATGTATTCCTTACCCAACCTTTCATATTTGCCTGCTTGCATTTGTCTGAGGCAATACTGAAACTGAAAAGTAGTCACAGGTAATGATATTTTGCCATGAATAAGCCATTCCGTAGCTGGTTTTTCTGCCACTGTAAATGGTAATTTCTCAATTTTTTCAATGCTCAGCACTGTATACCTTGCTCCTCTTTGTGCCAATTCGATCTGTTTATTTGTTAGATTGTATTCTGCAAACAGAGACGACGTGTTGATGAAACGCCAAGGCACATAGCCCGCTCGCAAAGATTGCAGCGTCCAGCTCAATAACACAATAGAACGTAATTGAGACTGACCTTGTTGTAACATAGCCAAATCTTGTTCTAGAATGTCGATAGCAGAGGATACAATGCCATCCAATGAATAAATTATGGAGGACAAAGTTGTTAACCCATTGTCGACCACAGAGAGTGTTTTCTCTAAATTAATACGATCAAGTTCACGTATTCGTTCTGCGGCCTCTATCTGTGATACTTTCCATGCTTCGTTATAAGCAGCATAGATGCCGGCATATATGAAACATTTTTGACGCGGTTTTCTTGGTCCAAGCAAGAATTCCCTAAGGTCTGCGTCATGTGCAAGTAAGGTTAAGTGTTGTTTCACATCCTGTAGTGTAGATTTATGCAGCCAATCGAGGCATAATTTTCCTACACTGTATGTTGTTACTCCCCCCGGATGTTGTCTTTGGACATATCTTGGGTCTGGCCTATGAATAGTAAAGCCCTGAGTTTTATTCAGGAATCTTTCCTGACAGTTGTTTGTGTCTGTGGGCCAGATCAACCATTTTTTCCAATTTGGATTAGATCTGTTGAGTTGTAGTATATTGTCAACTGTCACCACTGCCTTTGTATTATTATCACTGGCAGGTGTTGGCACAGAAGGTGTTTTCATCTCTTTGATCTTGGCTAATCCAAGACAAGATGTCTGTTGGACGGTGTCATTCAAAAACAGTATTTGTTCAGGGATGATACAGGCTCTAAATAGTGCTTCTATACCCTGGACTTGCCAATCTTTACTACCCCAGACAGTTTTTGTCTCAATTGTGTCTTTCCATAAGTCGAAACCCTGTGTAGACAGTTGGGCAATAAATGCTTCAGAGTAAATCTGTTTTGTATTAGTTAACATCATTTTCAGTCCTGTTTTGTTTACATTTTTAAAGTAAAACGTTTCTGGATCAGATGTATTATAACCTGAAAATATGGAAACTTACTAGCAAAAGTTTTTGAACTACCTTGTGGTGGTGTAGGACAATGTTCCCATTGGTTAAACATAAACACATTTCTTGGATATGCAGATTTATGCAAATAATGATGACCATAGTGGTTATAACAATACAGTTGTTCATAATCTGATGAACCCTCTAAATATTCTTTTTTAGAAAATGCAGCAGATTTTTCTAGATCAAACATTATATCATTGACTGTCTCAAAGTCCCAATCATCTGAATAGGTACTGGACGTAATTAAATCACTTAGTGAAATTTTAAACAAATGTGGAATGTTCAATTCTTCTGTAGGTCCGAAAATTTCATAATCCATTTTGTCCCACACTATACCATCCTGTATAGGAACGGCTGTGATGTTCACTGATGACAAGTCTCTTGCTTCACGATGGGAAGATTTATGTGGTTTCAAAAGTACGTTTATGTCCTTTCCTTCAATGTTCACATGGATGTATCTGCCACTTATAAGCACGCTTACAGTTGTTACCAAAGCTAGCCAGAGCAGGAAAACAAAAAGTCCAGATGTAATCCAGAGTTCAATTCATGGAGAAACCAGATAAGTCTTTTTCAGAAAGTGAATAAAGTCTTGTACTCGCTGCTTGAGTTTGAATGATGCTGGCGTCGTTTCAGGTTCGCTTGGATCTTCTGAGATCGTATCAAAGTCAATGAAATAGCCAGAAGCAGTTCTGTCAATTGTTGGAATTGCATCAGGATTTGTCGAAATCACAGGAACCAGTTCTTCACGTGTCACGTTGGTGTAGACAGGTGTATTTGGACGAACTGTTACTTGGTTGTCAAGAGGGATGAGTTCCATAGCTTGGTTGCTTAGTCCTTCATTTGTTACAGCTGAGTTCTCGATTGTTATCAGTCTTTCAGTCTGAACCTCTTGAATAGTTGCGAGAGGAGTGCGTCTGCTACTAGGTCGGAGTCCACGAGGCCTACTGCTTAGTATTGGCCACATGTTGTGGTATGATGAGGTCGATGGACACAAATCTTTTCTCCTTTCTTCCAGCAAGGGACGGCAGAAGTACTGTTCTTGTTCCTTGGATTGCCAGAACAGGTACTGGTTGTCTGTAAGAAGGTCCAAATTCCTTTTTGTCCACGATTTTTTCTCTGACTAGATCCCCAACTTTTGCAATCCAGACAGGCCTTGCTGGGACCGCCGATGTTTCCCCAGTGGTGGTTGGCTGTAGGGATATGTTGCTTTGTTTCGTTCTTAATTTGTTAAGATCCTGTAAAACAGCCAAACGATCTTTGATATCAAAGGGTTTATTATCCACCACTGTGCCTACGTGTTCTAAGTCTGGAACCCACATTCTTGTCCCAAATAGGACCTCATATGGAGTGACCCCCCCTAGAGAACTTCTTGGCAGATTATTGAGTGCGCGCTGTACGCTATTGAGGTGTTTGACCCACCCATCACCCGAACCTAATACTCTAGCTGTTATAGACTGCTTTATGTCCCGGTTTTTCCTTTCCACAACAGAATTTCCCTCAGGATGGAATGGAGAGGAGTACCGCAATGCAACGCCCAGACTGGCCATGGCTTCTTTGTAAGCCCTAGAGCTAAACGCAGGACCCTGGTCAGAATGTAGCGTGCCTATTGCATATGTGCCGATAAAGACTCGCAAATCTTTTATAACAGTTCGAGCGTCAGCTGAGCGCTGAGGCCATAACCATAGGAACCTAGATTCAGTATTTGCGGGAATGCCTTTGTCCAGTGGGACGCTGGCGAGTAGATAGCCTAATGCTGTCTAACAGTGGTGTCTGTACTGGGTTGTCGCATTCGCAGCATGGTGTCTGGTGGCTTTCTCGCTGTAATTTACAGTCTAAGCAGTTGTTGATAAATATGTGAATTTCTGTATTCATTCCAGGCCACCAGTACATCTCTTTTAATGACAAAATTGTTTTAGAGATCCCTTGATGTGACAGACCCTCCCCCAAATGTGTTTCATAAATCAAGGCTGCTCTTCGTTCCATGTTTGGAATTACCCTATCCCCCACTCCAGGGATTCGAGCAAAAGGAACGTTGTTCGCATCAATTACATAAGAGTACTTGAGTGGAAACTGTTTTGGTAACGCTGCACTGCTGCCTTTGCTTGAAGCATTGACAGCTAACATTATCTCACCGTCTATTTTTGTTTTTGAACGAGTGATCGCAGCTACGGAAGCCGTCTGAACAGCCCCCTTTGCGGCTTCGTCAGCCAATGAATTCCCTGCAACGTGAACGCCATCACGCTGATGACTCAGTGTGTGAATCACGTGAGCCTTTGGTAGTTCGTTTTTCAACTGAACTACTTGTTCCCAAAGCAGTTTGTGCTTTATTGTGCCACCTTTCGCATCTTTGAAACCATTTCAAGCCAGGTTCGTATATAATCATTATACGACTGAACACAGTAAAAGGAATCGCACACTATCAGTGTGGGGAATTCTCGATCTGTACTTTCAAGTGCCAGTTTGAATGCCCTAGAGATTGAGTTTTTGTGACCATAGGTCTGAAGATGGCATTTCGCATGCGACCTTTAACGATAGCACACGCTGCACTGTAAGCTTGCTTACTCCCTGTTGCGGGTTGTGCGGATCCGTCAGTGTAAATTATGAATTCGTACTGATCGAGAGCAGAATCTCAGTGGGCAGGGGACATTCTTGTTCATATTGGAGAAATGCCTGTGTTTTTAAATCTGGATTGAAAACATATTCAACATCAGTTGCAGCAAGAGAATTAACCCATTGTATCCATCTCGGATGTAGTGCTTTAGCATTTGGAATGCTTGCTTTGGTGATCGCTTCTAAAGCTGGTACCGGGGTAACGACAATAATGCGTTTCCCTTGGGCTAAGGCTCTTTCTTTTGCTACAGCTGTTTGAACTGCTGTCAGAATTTTTTCAGTTGAACTGAAACGCATTTCTGCTTGTGTGTACAAATGTGATTTGTATGCAATTGGTATTTTCTCACCCTCATTGAAGGTTAAGTAGGTGAATCCAGATTGACCCGAAATTATTCGAATCACCAAATTTCTTTGACTTACACGTGTTTGTAAGTGATTTGCTGCTAACATGTTAGCCTGGAGTGAACGCAAAATTTCTGTGTGTTCCTGTGTCCAGTTTTTGATTGAAAAATCAGTTTTGATTAATGCGTAGAGAGGTTTAACCCTTTCTGCGTAGTTTAGAATGTATGTTCTTCCAAAATTGAGGAAACCCAGGATGGATTGTAAGTTTTTTAGCGCCTTTGGAGGTTGGAGCAGCGCACATTTCTCTAGAAAGTTAGCTGCCAAGCTCTTGCCTTCACTTGAAAGCTCATATCCCAAAAATAGGACATTGAGATGGGCAATTCTGGACTTTTTAAAGTTGAACTTGTAGCCCTCAGAGGCGAATCCCAATATAATGGAGCTCACCCTGTTCAAGTGTTTGTCCAGGTCATCGTCTGTCAGATAAATGTCATCGACATAAGACAATGCCTCGTTGTCATAAATTTGTAGTAACTCCGTTACTCTCGCTGAGAATAAGCCTGGGGTGTTCTTGAACCCTTGTGGGAGTCGACAAAAGTGACGCTGGGTCCCCATTATGGAGAATGCCGTTAAGTACCTGCTTTCAGGTGCTATGTTTTGACAAAAGAAACCATTTGAGATGTCTAATGTTGTTTTGTATTTCTTACGCACAATGTTATTCATTAATGCTGTGCTATGTGCATTTTGCACTGCAAAAGTTTTAGAACAAGTGTTTAAATGTCTGTAGTCCAAAACTAGACGATATGTATTGTCTGGTTTGGAGACAGGAAACAAAGGATTGTTCATTGAGGAGGTGCATGTTTCAATCACCCCTTGGTATTCAAGTTGATCTAAGATCTCCCTGACCTGTTTTTTAGCTTCTTGCTTTATAGGATACTGCCTCTGTGCAGTTGGTTCATGTTTCAGATGTATTTTATGGTGAGGTGAGTCCTCATCCCATCCTACATGATTTTTATATAATGCTGGAGCCTGGGCCACTGCCCATTTTCTGGCATATGTATATTTTACATGAATTGGTATGTGATTGGAGAAGGCAGGCATAATCATGTCCTCGCCGTGTGGGCACTCCCTGACAAATTGTGGTGGCCAGTCTTTTTCTGCTAGAAGTATGTCATAACCCTTTGATAGTTTTTCCCAAAAGAGTGCTTTAACCTGTCTAGGTTTGTCTCCCTCCATCCGGAGTGTTATGTCATATAACTTTTGTGGAGTGCTAACCCTGGCGTCTACAGTCTCTACTGTAATGTACTCATTCAAGCCCACTATCTCCAGAAGTTCCTTCAGGTTCTGGCGAGCTATTGTGACTTCTGCTGCACTGTCCAGCATTGTCTGAGCCCATTCTCCGTTCTTGAGTTGTGTTCTCAGTATTCTCGGCATGTCTGATCTTCAGACCTGCTACCTTCTTTTTGGAGAATTGAGGTTTTGTTTTAGTTTTTGGAGCGTGTTTGTCGTCTTTCGATTTCACGCGTTCTTCTCTATGTTCTGTTCGTCCTCTTCTTTCCGAAGTCTGTGATGAGATCTGAAAGGGACGAGAGGAACGTGTATCAGTATCTTGATACCTATCAGGTTTTCTCAAATTATCCCTATTCCTGAGGTTATACCTCCTTTCAGAGGGCTCCTTTTGAGGAGACCTACCTCGGGATTGAGAACCTTTCTCGTTTGAATTTTGTTTGTTCGTCTCCCACTTCTTTTTTAGAAGATGTAGGAGTTTGTTTAATTGAGTCCTTCTCAGGATTTTCAGATAGTTTCGGTTTAACTGGTTTCCCACCCAAACTATCTCTGCCTAATTCTGCATAAGATTGTTCTATTATTCTGGGTAGCTCTGTTTGATGTTCTGTAACATCAAAATCCCTTAATTTTTGTCGGATCGCCACTGCTGCTGCCTCCCCTTTAATATTAGATAATATTATTGTTGAGACCTGGTCGAAATTTTTCAGTAATTTCATACCTAAATTTAAAGCAGGCTCTGCCCCGTATTCGTTTTGAATTTGTTTTAGGACATCAGGTATTACCGCTATTGACGGAATGCCGTGTGTTTTAGTGTAGATGGCAGCAAAGACTGAGCCCCAAGTGGTGCAGTCTTCCAGTTGTGGTGTGATCCCCATCGGTAAACTGATGGTTAGGATTCTGTGTTTCTCATGTGGGCTAGTATTTGGAAATACTGCTTCGATTTGAGTAATTTTTTGAGCTATCCATAATGGAATTTGCTCACGCTTAGTGGGCTTTTTACCCATGACTGCGTATAGAGTCTGTGGTGTAATTTTTAGTGTATTCCCCTGGTGAGGGGTTTGATTTGGAAGTGTTAATGGTGGTTGGACTGTGAAAGTCCGCATGACATATTGTACCAATTGTCTGTAGATTTTTATTAACTCTGTGAGTTGAGTAAGTAGTTCCTCATCTGACATTATTTCCAGTTCAGGATGAGGTGTGTAGCCGGCTAGAATCGGCCATGTTGCTCCTGGTCTACCTAGTGGACCGAGCCTGGTAATGTTTCTGTGATGTTTTAGGGCGCCTTTAAACCAGAGCTGATGCTCCTGGTATGTTAATGGAATTTCTATATCCTCGAAAGGAATGTATTCCTCTGGTGGTTCATCTTCGTTGTAGAAGTGAAACAAACGTGTTACTGGATTGGATTCAGGAAATATTACCCATGAATAGAATACCTCTGTCTGAAAGGATTCGTGTGCCTCTATCACGAAAACTGCTCTACCTCCTCTCGGTGGTAGGCCATGTTTTATTAGTTTTAGAGTAATGGCTCTTCTTAAGTTTGGAGCGATGTCAATGACACCCTCCTCGGTTTCATTTAAACCGGTGTTGTTAAAAAATGCTGGTTGGGCTGGATCAGCCGCAGCTACACCGTTTCCGGCGTCTTCTTCAGTCATTTTGTTTTTTGAAAAATGTAGAACAAGTTTCAAGGGAACAAAGATAAGGTGCACAATATTTGTGGAACAGTGTATCCTTCAACGTTGAGCAAACCAAACAGCTAATATATAGGGTACTGCCCTATGTAGCCGTGGCGGATACTAACCCTGCCCACTCCAGACGTCTTTTGGAGTATATGGGTAGGGGTCTCTGAGAGAAAAATAAAAGGCACGGCTGAGTTACTCAGTATCTAACGTTGAATTACTGCCTTACCAAACCGTTGGGCGCCATGTAGTGTAGCTCCTATTTCCCTAATAGGCTCTGCGCATTGGAATAATATATCCTATAGGTTTGACATAGGACTAAGGTCGGTATGTCCCTATCGAGTATATTAAACTTAATTACTTGTGCCAGCTAGCTCAGAGGCCACTAGAAACTTCTTGACGACAAGAAGGGAGTAGTTTCTGGCAGCCGCAAAACATGACCACTTTTGTTTCCCTTTCAGAATCAGGACGTGTCGTAGAAATAATAGATAACTATTTCACTCAGCTCAGTCGTGCAGGTTTTAGTTATTCTCAGAGTTACACAGAAATAACAGACGGGCGTTTCAATAAAAGATTTATTGAACAGTCTTGTTTCTGGTGTAAGTTAAATGTGCTGTTACGATCACAAGACAGTATGCGAGATAAATAATGTACAGAGTGAGCAGTAGAAATAAATAATACTGCGTTAGCATTATCTTTTCAGCATCTATGCATTTACATAAAATGACACAGCCTAAAAATGCGAGTACTCATAAGATGCGTTTCTACCCTAGTTCTACCCCAGTGTACCTAACCTATCCTTGGTGTAGGGAGAAGTAGAAGTAGGTGCTGTATTCCTGACTATAGTATACTAAGAGAATGTTAAGCCTAGTATGTATGCCAAGAGTCTAGTATGCCAAGAGTCCCTCTAGGTTCTAGTCAGCTCCATACCTGAAGAATGAGAGAGGTAGGAATCTCTTTCCAAAACTCGAACTCCAACACCCCGCAAGGGAAGTTAGATCACTGGAAGCTGGACTCTCTGCGTGCAGGGATGGCAGCGTCTTCTCAGTGCGTCCGGCCGGGAATCAGGCTCCTCTTAAGTCGAGGTCTCCTCTGATTTACAGGGGTTTGGGACGGTATATTTATACCTGAGAATTACCTCAGAATGTTAGCATTGACGTTAGTTGGACAGCGGAAGACGTCATGAATGAACCCCTAAGGAATAATGGTTCATGCATAATATATGAGTCCTTGAAGAAATCAATAGTCCTGGGCTAGGGAAACTCCCGCAGCCTAAGGGTCTGTTTTTTCATGAACTCGTTGTGACGCTAGGGTGGACGGATGTCGGAAGACCATGCCTGTATTTGGAGTGCATGACTTATGCCTAAATAAGGACTGGGATTTCATGCCTATATAAGGGCAGGTCGAATTGTGCCTATATAAGGACATGTTTCTGGAAAGCCCGTTTATGGACACCCTAGGAAATATACAACAGGGGGACATGCTCCATCCTGCTGAGCTGTGGGACAAGGGTGCCTGGTGGGAGTTGTAGTGCAGGCTTCCCACACACAAACACCCCTCCCTGTTAAGATGGCTACCTACCTGTAAGTTTGATGAGAACAATGAAATGGCTGCCACATGGTTCTGGGTGGGGGGGACATGCTCCATCCTGCTGAGCTGTGGGACAAGGGTGCCTGGTGGGAGTTGTAGTGCAAGCTTCCCACACACAAACACCCCTCCCTGTTAAGATGGCTACCTACCTGTAAGTTTGATGGGAACAATGAAGTGGCTGCCACATGGTTGTGGGTGTGGGGAGTGCTCCATCTTGCTCAGCTGTGGGACAAGGGGGCCTGTTGGGAGTTGTAGTGCAGACTTCACAGCCACAAAGACCCCTCCCTGTTGAGATGGCTACCTACCTGTGAAGTTACACATTGGAGGGAAATGGCTGCCCCATGCTTGTGGGTGTGGTGGATGCTCCATCCTGCTCAGCTGTGGGACAATAGAGCATGAGAAGGCAACCTACCTGTAAGTCTGAGGAGAGCAATGAAATGGCTGCAACATGGTTCTGGGTGGGGGGGAGTGCTCCATCCTGCTCAGCTGTGGGACAAGGGTGCCTGGTGGGAGTTGTAGTGCTGGCTTCCTACCCACATACCCCCCTCCCTGTTAAGATGGCTACCTACCTGTAAGTTTGGCGAGAGGAATGAAATGGCTGCCACATGGTTGTTGGTGTGAGGAGTGCTCCATCTTGCTCAGCTGTGGGACAAGGGGGCCTGTTAGGAGTTGTAGTGCAGACTTCACAGCCACAAAGACCCCTCCCTGTTGAGATGGCTACCTACCTGTGAAGTTACACATTGGAGGGAAATGGCTGCCCCATGCTTGGGGGTGTGGGGGATGCTCCATCCTGCTCAACTGTGGGACAAGGGTGCCTGGTGGTAGTTGTAGTGCTGGCTTCCTACCCACATACCCCCCTCCCTGTTAAGATGGCTACCTAACTGTAAGTTTGATGAGAAGAATGAAATGGCTGCCACATGGTTGTGGGTGTGGGGAGTGCTCCATCTTGCTCAGCTGTGGGACAAGGGGGCCTGTTGGGAGTTGTATTTCAGACTTCACAGCCACAAAGACCCCTCCCTGTTGAGATGGCTACCTACCTGTGAAGTTACACATTGGAGGGAAATGGCTGCCCCATGCTTGGGGGAGTGGGGGATGCTCCATCCTGCTGAGCTGTGGGACAAGGGGGCCTGTTGGGAGTTGTAGTGCTGGCTGCCTGTACATGTGCCCCCATGTAAATATTGTTATGTACCTTTGTGGTGAATGAGAGGGAGTTCTTGTGGGATCTGTGAGACCTGTTTGGGGGTAGTGTGGTAGACATGAGTACAATTGGGCCTAGGAGGTGTTGCTTTTTAGTTGTGCAAGCTACTACATAGCAGTGTTATGGCAGACTTTTGTTGGTACTTACCAGCCTCCATTCCCCCTCAATTCCAGTGCAACTCTCTGGGTGCAGTATGCCAAGCACCTTCTCCTCCCATGCGTTGAATGTTCTTGGTGGAATGGGAGGGCCACTGCCAGTCCGGTTTGCCAGCTCACGGTTCTTGCTGTTCTTCTCCTTGACCTTGCTCTTGAGGTCAGTCCACCTCTTCCTGATCTCCTTCCTGTTGCGTGGAACTTGCCCTACAGCATTGACTCTGTCAACTATCCTTTGCCACATTTGATTTTGCCTGGCTGATGGGGTCTGTTGGACCCTGCTTCCTAAAATATATGGCTCAACTCTAATTATCTCATCCACCATGACTGACAACTCACCATCAGTGAATTTGGGCATCTTATGTGCCATGGTATGTGATGTGCTCAGTGGTTAAGAGTGCAGGTGTGCAGGTGGTGGTGGTGGTGGAGATGTGTGTGGTGTGTGTGTGTTTGTGATGGTGTGATGTGTGCAGGGTTGCCTATCCTTTGTGTGATGTTGTTGGGCCCTTCTGTTCTGGAGTTGTGCAAAGAATTGTGGTCATGCAGGGGCTGGTTTTATGCTCTGCTATGTGGGTGGGTCCAAACTGAGTATTCATGTCAGGTGTGTTGTCTGTGTTGGGCTGGGATTTGTAGTTCTTATTTGCCAGGGGCATGTGTCAGTGGGGTGTGTTGGCTGTTTTCATTGGCTGAGCCAGATACACAGCCACATTTGGTGGTTTTGTGGTGTAGTTGCTTCCGACCGCCATTACTATTTCCGCGGTCGGACTGCAATGGTCATTCCTCCAGCTCTCCCATTCATCATTGCTGTCAATCGTGGCGGTCGGAAACAAGCGGTCGTACCGCTGGCACCGCGGTAAGATCATAATTGCACTCATGGGAATTCCGCTTGTGTATCGGCGGGTTGTGAGCTTTCCGCAGTGGATCCGACCGCTGTGGAGGGTATTTCGCATTTTCTGCACGTGCGCCACCGGTGTTTCTTGGGTTCCGACCGCGGCGGTGCATCGTAATGTGATCGGCGGTGGTGCCGTAGGCCATGCGGGCGGTCTTTTCCCATTGCCACGGCGGGCGGAATGGTTTTCTGACCGCTATCGTAATCAGCCCCTTAGTTCCGTAGCGGGTTGTGGGTTTATAGGGGAATAGGGTGGGAAGTAATTTAATTATAATATATTTATTAATACATTTTCAGAAATTATTAATTTTTTAAGAAATTAAATATTGCGTTTTAGTTCCGTAGATGGTTGTAGGTTTATAGGGGAATGGGTGGGAAGTAATTTAATTAAAATTAATTAATTAATAATGTTAATTAATTAATATTTTTTATTTAATAATTTATATTGTTAATTGTGTTAATTAATTTGCTATTGATTAGTGATTAATTGGTTATTAATTATTAATAATTAATTTGTAAATATGTTAATTGTGTTATTTTTTTAGGAGCGGGTTGTGGGTTTATAGGGGGGTAGGGTGGGAAGTAATTTAATTATAATTAATTAATTAATATTTGTATTAATTAATATTTATGTATTTAATATTTCATATTGTTAATTGTGTTAAATAGTTTTTTATTTATTAATTAATAGTTGGTTATTACTTATTAATAATTAGTTGGTAAATATGTAAATTGTGTCAATTTTGAGGGGAGTAGTGTGGCAAGTAATTAAAAATTAATATAATTTTAAAAAAATCAGATAATATTTATTTATTATTTTATAGTCTTAATAGTATGAATTAATTTATTACTTATTGTTTTTAATTTTTTGTATATTGTTATTAGTTAATTAATTAATTGTTAAGCAACTATGTTAATTGTGTGATGTTTTACAATAGTGGTGGTGTTATTTATAGGGGTATTTGGTGAGAGGTAAATTATTTTTTATTATTTAAGTATTTGTTAATTATTGTTTATTATTTTGCTGGAGTGGGAATAGTAAATTATTCACCTCCGCTATCCAACACTTTCCCTATTTTTGCAATTGTTGGAGTGGGAATAGTAATTTCATCCCCTCCACTATCCAACACTTTCCCTACTGTTGCACTCTGTGGAGTGGGAATAGTAAATTATTCCCCTCCGCTATCCAACACTTTCCCTACGGTTGCATTCGTTGGAGTGGGAATAGTAATTTTATCCCCTACACTATCCAACACTTACCATACTGTTGCACTCTGTGGAGTGGGAATAGTAAATTATTCCCCTCCGCTATTCAACACTTTCCCTACTGTTGCACTCCCTGGAGTGGGAATAGTAATATTTACCCCTACGCTATCCAACACTTTCCCTACTGTTGCAGTTGCTGGAGTGGGAATAGTAAATTATTCCCATCCGCTATTCAACACTTTCCCTACTGTTGCACTCCCTGGAGTGGGAATAGTAATTTTATCCCCTACACTATCCAACACTTACCATACTGTTGCACTCTGTGGAGTGGGAATAGTAAATTATTCCCCTCCGCTATTCAACACTTTCCCTACTGTTGCACTCCCTGGAGTGGGAATAGTAATATTTACCCCTACGCTATCCAACACTTTCCCTACTGTTGCACTTGCTGGAGTGGGAATAGTAAATTACTCCCCTCCGCTATCCAACACTTTCCCTACTGTTGCATTCCCTGGAGTGGGAATAGTAAATTATTCCCCTCCGCTATCCAACACTTTCCCTACTGTTGCACTTGCTGGAGTGGGAATAGTAATTTTAACTCCTCCGCTATCCAACACTTTCGCTACTGTTGCACTCCCTGGAGTGGGAATAGTAATTTCTACCCCTACGCTATCCAACACTTTCCCTACTGTTGCACTCTCTGGAGTGGGAATAGTAAATTATTCCCCTCCGCTATCCAACACTTTCCCTACTGTTGCACTTGCTGGAGTGGGAATAGTAAATTATTCCCCTCCGCTATCCAACACTTTCCCTACTGTTGCATTCCTTGGCGTGGGAATAGTAATTTTATGCCCTACGCTATCCAATATTTTCCCTACTGCTTTAGTTAATGTAGTGTAAAATGTTGTTTTAAAGATAAATATTTATTTTAATATTTTATTTTATTATATATATATATATAATTTATTTTTATATTTATCTTACAGGTTTATGTATATATATATATATATATATATATATATATATATATATATATATGTGTATTTTTATTATGTTTGTAACGTTTTATAATGTAATAAAATAATTATGTATTAATATTATTAAGTAAATATATATATACATTTTTTTATATATGTATGTTTAATTTATTTTTATATTACATTTAATATTTATAATTTTTAACATTTTTAAATAATTCTAACTATGGGGCCCATTAGGATAGCGGGCGGATCGGCCCCGTCGGGCCGGCGATAGCCACCGCCGGCCAGGCGGGGGCGATCCGCCCGCCATCCATGCCTGATTGACCCCCCACCATAGTAGGATGGCTGGGGGGTCCGCGGCAGACGGGAAGACCATCCTCCGCTTTTCCGCCGGTCAACTCATCGACCGGGCGGAAAACGGGCACAATATGGTGGAATTGTCTGCAAGACATCGCCATCCATATTGTGATGCAGGCAGTGATCAGCCTTTCCATGGCGGCTTTGCCGCCATGGAAAGGCATACGGTCTTTGCTGTTGGGGGCCCATTGCGGGCCCCCAGAGTGTTGGTGGGGGGGTGCACATGGGGGTACCTGTGGTACCCCCCTACATTGGGGTGGACAAGGTGGCAGGCACCGCGCGGTGCCTGTCACCTTGTGCATGCCAATGCACAACGTGCATCCACAGCATTGTGGCGGGAGGTGCTGTGAGCACCGCCCGCCACAATGTTGTGGATGGGGGATGCCACAGTCACCGTGGCGGTGGCATCCTAATGCCCACAGTGGGACCGCCGCACCTCTGGTGGATGGTCCCATTCACCGTTACGGTTGCGGGCGGACTTTGTCCGCCCGCCTTCGTAATAGGCCCCTATGTTTTTATTAATTATATTTATTATTTAATTTATTTAATATTATTTTTAAGACATTTAAAAATAATGATATTTTGAACAACGATATTTTAAACAACGATATTTTGGTTTCAATATTTTTGTACTTACCTTTGTAGAGATAGGATGTCGATATTTTGTCCATCGATATTCTTGACACGATATTCTGGTAGGTCGATATTGTTGTCGTCGATATTATGTCAGTGATCCTGTCAGCACTGCGTAGTGGCCAAACCCAAAGAAATCTAGTGCACAAATCAACTGCAACAAATATATATTTATACGCAGTATCAGAAGAGAGAGGACCGCAGTGATGAAGATAAACACAGCCAAATGGTTGATTAGAAATACACAGCTGTGTTTGTGGTGGACGTGAGACCGTGGACGGCTTGATTTGCTGACAAATGTCACAAGAAAGTACATATTTACGGGACTGTTTATATAAACCACGCCACCAGTAACGTTGCTGTAAAATAGAGACTGTCGCCGACACACCGGCATGTGCTGATGCAATGCCTTCGTGTGCAGCTTTGATCAGAGCTTGTCTGCGGTCCAAGTTGGGAATCAGCCGATCCCCAACTGAAGGAATCATAGCATAAGGAACCTGTTCGGGAGTTAAATGATAAGAATATTTCGAACGGAAACCCTGAGGATAAGCGGTTCTCTCCCTCGTAGCAGCTACCGCTGCCAGAAACTCATTATCTATTTTAGTCATGGACCTTGTAACCGCTGCTACAGAACACGTGGCTACTGCAGATTTGGCCGCTTCATCAGCCAAAGAATTACCAAGAGCATGTGCTCCCACACGCTGGTGGCCAAGAGTATGAATAACCTGTGTGAGGGGCAGACGTTGTTTAAGATCTGCCACTCGAACCCAAAGCGTTTTATGCTTAATTGCGCCGCCTTTAGAGTCTCAACAGTCATTCCGAGACCAAAAGAATAAGTGGTCATTAAAAGACTTGACAAAGTAGTAAGAATCGCACACAATAAGAGTATTCACATTTGGATCAGCAAACTTGAGAGCAAGAACAAGAGCACACAGCTCCGCCAATTGTGCCGTACAGTCTCCAAGTGCCTGAGTATGCACAATGGAAGACTTAAACTCTCCATTTACAATTGAGCCAGCAACAATTGCGCAAGCCGCAGAATAGGCGTGTTTGGAACCCGCGGCCGGTTGAGCCGAGCCATTGGTATAAATGATGCATTCGAACTCATATAGAGGAAGCAGAGACAAGGGAGGAGGATGAACGTGTTCATACTGTAAAAACTCCTGTGTCTGAAGTGCAGGGTCAAAGATAAACGTGACATCAGAGGATGCCAAAGAAGTAGCCCATTGTATCCAACGGTGGTGTAGGGCCTTCGAGTTAGGTACACTCGCCTTAGTCACGGCCTCCAAAGCAGGGAAGGGTGTGACCATAAGAATGCGTTTGCCTTGCACGGGGAGCGTACTTTCAGAATCGCCATCTGCACCGCCGTCAAGATTTTTTCAACAGTTGAAAAATGCATTTCTGCAGCAGTGTATAAATGTGATTTGTATGCAAAAGGAATTGTGTCTCCCTCATTGAACGTCAAGTAAGTGAAACCCACTGTCCCTGAAACTATACCTATCACCAGGTTTGTGGTGTTATCACGCGTCAACAAGTAGTTAGTTGCAAACAAGTCAGATTGCAAAGAATGTAGGATAGAGGTATGTTCCGGAAGCCAGCTGGCAGAAGAAAATGTAGGTTGTATCAATGCATAAAGCGGTTTGATACGCTGGGCATAATCGGGAATGTATGTCCTCCTGAAATTCAAAAATCCCAGCAAGGACTGAAGTTTCTTCAGTGTAGAAGGGGTTGCAATTGTGCACATTTCTCCAAGAAGTGGGGAGCTAAGCCCTTTCCTTCATTATTGAGCTCGTAGCCCAAAAAGAGTACTGCCAAATGGGCGATGTGCGATTTTGCAAAATTGAATTTATATCCATAGTCGGCAAAGGACAAGATAATCCTGTCGCTCCGGACAAGATGTGGCATAAGTTCATCGCCCCTCAGATAAATGTCATCCACGTACGAGAACGCATCTGGGTCTAGGTCATTTAACAAAGACACAACACGTGCCGCAAATGCCCCAGGACTATTCTTATACCCCATGGGCAAATGCGTAAATTTTTTCTGATTTCTGACGGCAGTAAATGCTGTCAAGTCACGGCTCTCAGGAGCGAGATTGTGACTTTAGAAACCATTGGAAATATCAAGTGTAGTTTTGTATTTTTTACGAACAAAATTGTTCACCAACGCAGAGCTGTGTGTGTTTTGCACTGCAAAAGTGCGACAATGACTATTCGAATTACGGTAATCCAATACAATCCGATATGAACCATCAGGGTTTGATACCATAAAGAGAGGATTATTCATCGGTGATGTACATGATTCAATCACTCCTTGATACTCTGTGTTAGAATGTCACAAACGTGATCCTTTGCTTCATGTGTGATTGGATATTGCGGTTGTGGCTGTGGCATAGAGCGTAAAGGTATTTCATGAGCCAGTGAATCAACATCCCAACCCACCTGATTACGATACACAGCCGGGGCTAGTGCCAAAGCCCACTCCGCTGCGAAAGCCTGTGCATGCTCCTCAGGGACGTAACATGAAAAACTCGGAAGTATCACGTCTTCCCCTCTTGAAGCGGCTAACACAAAGGGTGGAGGCCAATCTGCCTCCGCTAACAAAATGTCATACGAGGAGGTTAGATTCTCCCAGAAAACCGCCTTGATTGGACAAGGTATATCACCTTTAATTTGGAAAATAATCTCATAGAGCCTATCCGGGGGGCAACCCGGGTGTCTGCAGTCTCTACTGTAATGAATGTATCAGTTGCTGTTGCCTCCAGACAGGGACGCAGGGCCTCCCGCACTATGGTAACCTCCGCTGCGCTGTCGAGCAGAGTCACTGCCAATGTCCAGTCCAGGAGTCGCGTTCTCACCTTCTGAGGCATATCTCGCTGTTAAAGTGGCAACTTTTTTCTTCTTTAACTGGGGTCGAAAACAAGGTAGATCCTCTTGATTTCCTTTAACGTCAAACTGTTGAGGCTGATCTCGTCCCTGTGGCGCAGGTTGACTTTTGCCACGATCTTGGCGTTCCCCTCCACTGACTTGAGAGCCTGATGTGTCCTGTAAAGAACGAGGAGAGCGCTGATCAGGGACTTGAAATCTATCAGGAGTCTTAATTTTCGCGGGATCGCGCAAGTCATAAGTACGCTCAGAAGACTCAGATGTCGGTGAACCAGCATGCAAACCTTGCTTCTGCTGTTGCTGCCCCTATTTTTGTTCTTCCAGTTCTTTTTAGGAAAGACCGGACGCCCATTTTTATCAGTCTGGGCTTTTTGTTGAGTTTGAGGTTGAGTTTGCGTTTGAAAAAAAGGCTTAACACCCAGACTATTGCGGCCTATGGTCTTATAAGCTTTTGCAATAATCTTTGGTAATTCTCGTGGCTTGTCTGCATCTGGGACAGCCTCCAAGCGGTTTGCCACTTGAAAGCTTACCGCATCACCCTTGACATTGGCAAGGATCATATCAGCAACCACGTCAAACACCCCCACCAGTCTCATCCCAAGCTCTACTGCAACGACAGCAACTTCACCACCCTGATCGACAACCTCGCCAACCTCGGTCTGAGCCAGCTCGTCACAACACCGACCCATTCCGCCGGCCACACGCTCGACCCCATCTTCTCCTCAAGCTCCCACGTCTCCTTCAGCCACACCACGGAACTCCTCTGGACCGACCACCGCTGCATCCATTTCACCTTCCAGAAACCCACCACACACCACCGCACCCAACAGATCCCACGCCGCTGCTGGAGCAAAGTCACCGAAGACCAACTACGGGCAACCCTCGCTCTCAGCCCTCCCTCCGACCCATCCAACATCGACGACGCTGCCTGCAACCTCAGAAGATGGATGGACGACTGTGCCAACACCCTCGCCCCGCTGAAAAAACTCACCTACGCTGACACCACCAAAAGAGCCAGCTGGTTCACCTCAGAACTCCTAGCTTCCAAGCGTACCTGCCGGAAACTAGAGAAGAAATGGCACAGTGATAAGACACCGGACAGCCACGCAGCCCACAAAGACGCCATCCGTAACCACCACCACCTCATCAAGTCCGCCAAGAGAATCTCCTTCAAAGACCGCCTTGACAACAACGCACACAACAGCAAGGAGCTTTTCAACATCGTGAAGGAACTCTCCAACCCCAGCTCCAACACCAACGACATCCCACCGTCACAACCCCTGTGCGATTCCCTCGCCACCTTCTTCCACCGCAAGATCGCCGACATCCACGACAGCTTCAACACCCAGACAGCCCCAACTAAGATCGATGCACCAGACCCGCCGCACACCATCGACCACGACCCCCTGCCAGCCTGGGCCTGCGTGAACATCGAGGACACCATCAAGACCATGAGCACAATACACTCCGGCTCCCCGTCAGACCCTTTCCCGCACCACATCTTCAACAAAGCCAGCAGCTCCATCGCACCCCACCTGTGCAACATCATCAATCTCTCCTTCGAGACCGCGACCTTCCCAGAGAGCTGGAAACACGCAGAGATCAACGCCCTACTCAAAAAACCCAAGGCGGACCCGAGAGACCTCAAGAACTTCCGGCCCATCTCCCTGCTTCCGTTCCCAGCCAAGGTCATCGAGAAGATCGTCAACAAACAGCTAACCCGATACCTCGAAGAAAACAGCATCCTGGACCCATCCCAATCGGGGTTCCGCAGCAACCACAGCACTGAGACTGCCCTCATCGCCGCCACCTACATCAGGATCCTGCTGGACAACGGTGAGACCGCAGCCCTCATCCTGCTGGACCTCTCCGCCGCCTTCGACACTGTCTGCCACCGCACTCTACGCGCACGCCTCCACGACGCAGGGATCCGAGACAAGGTCCTGGAATGGGCCACCTCCTTCCTCACCGGCAGAACCCAGAGAGTCCGCCTCCCACCATTCCGATCCGAAGCCTCCGAGATCATCTGCGGCGTACCCCAGGGATCGTCCCTCAGCCCAACACTGTTCAACATCTACATGGCCCCGCTCGCACGCATCGCCAGACAGCACGACCTCAACATAATCTCCTACGCCGACGACACTCAACTGATCCTCTCCCTCACCAAGGACCCCCTCGCCGCCAAATCCAACCTCCATGAAGGGATGAAGGCCGTCGCCGATTGGATGAAGATCAGCCGACTAAAACTGAACACGGAGAAGACAGAGGTCCTCATCCTCGGCTCCAACCCCTCAGCCTGGGACGACTCCTGGTGGCCAACGACGCTGGGAGCAGCCCCGACACCCACCGACCACGCACGCAACCTGGGAGTCATCCTCGACTCAACGCTCTCCATGGCCAAGCAAGTCAACGCAGTCTCATCCTCCTGCTTCAACACCCTCCGCATGCTTCGCAAGATCTACAGGTGGATCCTGACAGACACGAGAAGAACAGTCACCCAGGCCCTCATCAGCAGCAGACTTGACTATGGGAACGCCCTCTACGCGGGAGCCCCGGCCAAGCTCATCAAGCGACTGCAACGCATACAAAACGCCTCCGCACGCCTGATCCTCGATGTACCACGCCACAGCCACATCACCCCCCACCTGAGGAACCTGCACTGGCTCCCCGTCGACAGGAGAATCTCCTTCAAACTCCACATCCACGCACACAAGGCACTCCACAAGACTGGCCCAGCCTACCTCAACAGACGACTTCTCTTCTACGTCCCCAACCGCCAACTCCACTCCGCCGACCTCTCCCTCGCCACCGTCCCTCGCATTCGAAGAACCACCACCGGCGGCAGATCCTTCTCCCACCTCACCGCCAAGACCTGGAACACCCTTCCACTAAGCCTACGACAGACCCAAGACCTGCTGACCTTCAGGAGGCTACTCAAGACCTGGTTGTTCGACCAGTAGCAGCACCCCCCCCTTTTTTCCCCCCAGCGCCTTGAGACCCTCGCGGGTAAGTAGTGCACTTTACAAATTCTGTGATTGATTGATTGATTGACTGCCCCTTCAGCTCCGTGTTCATCTTGAACACGCTTTATAATGGAGGGGAGTACGGTCATGGAGGGAGTGCCGAAACACTTCGAATCTACCGCTGCAAACACCTTGCCCCAGGTGTTACAATCAGCTAACTCAGGAAGTAAGTCTTTAGTCAAACTAATAGTCAATATCCTGTGTTTCTTCACAGGAGAGGTATTCGGAAAAACAGCCTCTAGTTGTCCAAACTTTTCAGCAGGCCAATAAGGGAACTCATCCTTTTTCTGTGGACGCTTGCCCATCACTGAATTAACCATAAGGGGACTGATGGTCACACCACCAGTTCCAGCAGGTTGCGCAGCAACGCCAGGTGGCCACACCTGGAAGTTGCGCAAGATGAACTGTATAACAGCTCTATGCATGCGTATCAAAGACGTATGTCACAACCGGAGTTCTGCAAGCATCGCTGTTGTCAGTCGGCGCGGATGTGGGGTATACCCAGCCAAAACGGGCCACGTGGCCCCATCTATTGATAAAGGACCTAAACGGACCGGCGTTATTGGGTGAGGAAGGGTGCCATTAAACCAAATCTGGTGTTTCCAAGCTGTGAGCGGGACCTCAAGAGCCCTATAAGGCTGATAAGCATGAGGAAGGGCCGTGGCAGTATATTCATGAAACAAATCATCTGTTCCATCCACCGCCGGAAAGGTGACCCAAGAATAAATCACCTTGAAGCGGAACACTGGATCCGCTTCAACAACAAATATAAGCGCGGCTCCCGCATCAGGCACTCCATATTGAGTCAAATATGCCTTGAGTGGGATGTGGCTATAAGGCAGAATATCACTCGCCATAACAAAAAACTAAGAGCAACAACCTAAAGCGCGGCAGCGCAATAACGGGTCAAGAATAAAGAGAAACAACCTTTTAAAACTTCAAGCTTGAAATAACCTATAAAACATCAATGTAGGAGGTTACACTGTCACAGCTGTCTCCGGAAACAGAAGTGAGGGTTTTGTGGACAAGCACTACTCAAGCGTCTCGCAGATAAGAACTAGACCAAACGTTGGCGGCGCCATGTTGTAGGGATTCTGCACATACACAGAACTATGCGCAGGAAAACAGGACCTCAGTGTATAGGGGTGTACCAACCTACCACATTAGTACCCAAAATCCCAAAATCAACTAGCTATAGTGTCTCATTCATTCTCCTCTAAATATCACAAAGCTACAAATGATTAGAAAACCCAGAACACAACACTCCTGACTCTCAGGAATCGCGGGAGCAAGACATACTCTTTCGCTCACTCACTCGTACTTGTCCACAATAAGAATTGACAGAGTCACTGAAATAGTTCAAAGTGTTTATTTTAACTATCGTGCTCTACAATGCAGTATACGAGCCACTACCAGCAGCAAAATGCATAAACTCAGCACAGTTAGCATTGTTACAATTCCATACAGTACAAATGGGGAAGTCATTATATAAAGACTGTGGAAAAAGGACAATAAGGCCTAACCACCCTCCCCTTGACTAGAAGAAGTTTATTTTATATAAAGGAAGATCTCTGGGCTTTGACAGCAGACCCCATACCTTAAAGCCTGGATGTAAAGTTTACATCATAGGAATAGCGGAGCTCTTCTCCATGGAACAGCTTTCTCCAAGTGTGTTAAAACAACATGCAACCCCGTAATATCAAAGCACGAGTCTTCAGCACTGCAGCTGTGTGTAGCATGTTATGTCTAGGTGCTAGGGACTGACCAGAACAGAATAACATGGGGCATTGTTTATCGACCTTGCACATCGTGTTCAGACTAAACTCCAGGAAGAGCAGAGAACGGGAAAAGCAGCCCGTTCTCATTTGAAAGGCACAAACAGAGTCTTGCAAAAACAAAGTCATGTAGTAACGCACGCAAAAGCAGCATCATGGCAGCAAAGCTCATGCTAACTTAGCAATGTCGACAATGTCCCTAAGGGCCATATAACACTGTAGGGACATGTGGCGTGTTACGATAGCTCCACAGCCTATACTGGACTACGCTCATCACATCTGCCCCAGTCCCCAAAACCAACTATTGCCCTGGGGACTATACAGAGCTATGGATGAGATGCCTGCTATGGTCATCAATGAATTCTTGCATGGCGTTAGATTTAAACTGCACCCCATTGTCTGGGACTACAATCTGGGGAAAGCCTTCCCTCTCAATCAACAAAGATAAAAACCCTACCACTGCTAGTGTATTGGGTTCCTTTAGAAAGTTGCACTCCACCCATTTGGAGAAATAGTCCACGACAACCAATGCAAATCTTCTACAAACTGGGAGATCATACATAGGCCCAATAAAATCCATTCCCAGTTTTTCCCATGGATCTTTGGGAAACTCAACAGGGAAGAGTGGAGTTGGATAAACTCACAGCGATTTGTCAGCTTGACCACAACTGGTACACTGAGTGAACCACACATCCACCTCATTGTCCATCCTAGGCCACCAATAAAAATCATGTATACTATTTTTGGTCCCAGTTCTGCCAACATGACCATGATGAGCTGAATCAATCAAGCACTTCCTTAGACAGACTAGAGGTACAAGCTTGTTTCCACGCAACACAAACTTGCCTTCAATGACCATCTCATCTTTAACCTTGTGAAAAGATTTAAAGTCATCCCTGACATTCCTCTCAAGAGGCCAACCATTTGAAATGAACCGTCTTAAGGCGATCTGACAACTGTCTTTCTCAGCGTACTCTTGCCATTCAGACAAGGAATAAGTTTTACTAGCAATTTCCACTCCATCCACCTTACCAGCTATACATTCAACTGCATCAACTATCTCTACCATGGAACCTTGAATGGGACACCTGGAAAGAAAAACAGCTCTGTCATTCTTTTCACCTGGGTTGTGTTTTACATCAAAATGTAATTTGCACATCCTTGCAAGCAACCTTACTAATTTGGGACTTGATTTGCTCAGATTATTCTCTGACAATAAGAACACTAACAGTTTGTGGTCCATAATAAGCGAGAACTTGCGTCCCTACAGATAAGTTGCAATATGTCTGGTGGCCCATACACAGACTAATACCTCACGGTCTATTATACTATAATTGCACTTTGCTGTGGACAGGCGCCTGGAGGCAAATGCTACTGTGCCTTCCTTGCCATTGTTTAACTGTGAGTGTACTGCCCCCAACCCAACACAGTCATGGTAGACCTGGCCACACCATTAAACGGGGAGAAGGCAGGGGCCTCAACAATAAGTTGCTTCAATGTTTTAACGTTTCGCTTTCTTCAGAACGTCACGTGAATTCAACCTCTTTTCCCAAAACTCTCCTGAGGGGTTCTGTTTGTAAATAGAAATTCTGAATTAATTTGGTGTAATACCTACCAAGACTTAAATAGGACTTTGATTGGTCTTTGTCAGTAGCTTCCGGGCTCTTATTAATTGCATCCACCAAATCGGACTTGGGTTTTATACCTGATTCTGACAAAATGTGCCCTAGATAATCCACTTTCGGGGCCATGAAACAACACTTGTCCTTGTTCACGGTTAAGCCCTGTCGACCTAATGTGCACAGCACCTTGTCCAACACTTCTAAATGCTCCTCCTCATCGTGTGTGAATATTAGTATGTCATCCTGAATTGCAAAAACTTGTTTGTTGCCCCCAAATAGTTTGAACATATGTTTCTGGAAGACTGACGTGGACGATGCTAGGCCGAACAGCAGCATCAGGAACCTATACGCCCCAAAAGGTGTATTGAATGTAGTCAAAGAACTGGAATTGGAACACAAATCTATTTGGAGATAGGCCGCCCTGAGGCCAATGGTAGAAAATACCTTGGAATCATCCAATTTGAGAGCATTTCCTGGAATTTGGGGAGCGGAAAACAATCTACTGGTATGTTCTTGTTAAGAGATCAGAGGTCCATGCACAGCCTTACCTCTCCAGTTTTCCTTTTGGCCATCACAATTGGGGATACAAACTCTGAGGAGTCAAAAGGTTCAGTGGCCTTGTCAGCACACAATTTGTCCAGACGAACCTTCAACTGTCACTCAAAGGAGCATTTCTAGCTCTGTGCACCGCCGGTACTGAATCTTTTTTCAATAGAATTTCATGCTTTAACCCCTTTACTAACTCTAGGTGATCCTGAAACAGGGCATCATGACTCTCCAACAACTCTATCAAAGTGTAAGGTAGGCAACTGTAACTTGAAGGTAAATTGTCAGACTTATGGGGTAGCTGTATCTGATTTACAAGGGATATAGGACACTCAATACCAGATCTGAGCACCATCCCAAGTGCTCCCTGATCCCTCCAACCCAGGATACTGTAACCCTTGACTGCCACATAGATATTGGTGGAAATGGTCCTACCCCTAAATATAAGAGCATCTACATAGAACCCCATCAGATCAATACTATGGCCACCAAATGCAATGGTGCGTGTATCAGGCGGCAACAGATGGATGGAATGCCACTCAACATGGTATAACTTGCCAGTGATTATGGTAATGGGTGACCCTGAATCTACTGCAACTTTTACCTTAGTTGTCCCTATTGAGACATAACATATGGGATCTCCACTACCCGCCTTGTCTTGCATAGTCTCCACCTTTTTAATAGACAAAATTGCCCTGGTGTCCCTGGTGTCTAACTCTTCTGCTAAATCACTACGGGAATGAGAATCCTCCTCCCTTACCAACTCAACCTTTTGCGCAACTCTGCATACCTTTTCTACATTTCAGACATGGCTTATTATCTGCTGGACAACTCATAGCATTAGCCCGATGGTTGTACGAGCCACACCTGAAGCAGGTGTTATGACTCCTACCAGGTCTCCCAACTTTCTTTACATCCTTATCTGCAGTATTTACATTTTACTTTTAGTGCAGTCACATGCACCTGTCTTGTTGAAACATGTTCTTTGCCTTTGTTCAACTCTTTTGAACTTTGGGTCAATCAATTCCTCTTGCTATTTCCAACTTTCCTGGAGGTTGAGATTCCGGCCACATAAGAGTTTCTGTTGAATGCGCTTATCAAACAATTAACCATAATCTGATCCCTGAAGTAATTTTCTAGGTTGCCATCAAACTCACACATGGAGGCTAAAACTCTCAACTCAGCTAAAAAGGTGTCAATGGACTGAAACTGTGACTGAGTTCTTATAAAAAACCTATCTCTCCACTATGAATCTGGTTTCATCCTTGAAAGGATTCCTGAGCCTACAGATGGCTTCTGCGTAAACATCCCATTCCGTGCCAGCAGGCCGAAGAGCCAGGGGTAAGTGATCAAAAATGTGCTGCCCTTCTGTCCCTAAACAATTGTAGAGTAGGGCCAACTTCTGTCTTGCATTGAATTTGTCCCCATCAAACGCAACCAAGTAGCTATCAAAATTCTTAAAACACTGAAGCCATTTGTATTTTTGGATACAAGGTTCAGGTAAAAATGGTGTCGGGATATTAACATATTGCATGTTGCCTTCAACAGAAAACTACGTTGAAAATGCAGAGCTGAACTTAATGCACCAATAAAATCAGCTGAACAATCACAACGATCCCCTTATGCCAAAATACCCACACCCCACTCAGCACAAATAAAAAGACATGAAAATCGTGATACAAATGTTCACCAGTGTAGAACTGGAAATGAGGAACAATGTGTCCGTCGCCTCAGAAATCACAAACATAGCTTCCACTGTGAACAGCAAGGTAGGATGTGTAAAAATGAAGAGATGTGTCTGTCTGCAATTAATAGATAAATACCACAGGCAATAGCATGAAAAGACGTGCCTGTCACCAAAACAAAACAACGTTGCACAGACAATAGGAAATGGGAAGCAAGGCGTGCCTGTTGCCGCAAAATGGGCAGCCATGTGCCAACGAAGGCACCCTTGCACCATGGTGCAAGGGTGTCTGCATTGTAGTTGTGATTGCTTTTGTGCAGTGCACCTTCCAGCATAAAAACAATCATGAGAGGTGTTTTCCTTTCTGAACGCAGCACACATAGAAAAAGGAAAAACGAGAAATGAAGGTATTTTTCCTCATTGCGCTTCCCTTATGCCTCCCCTGAGGAGGCATAGGAATCGGACCCATTCCCAGGTTTACAAAACCTTGCAAATCTGGGAATGCGTCAAGTTCCGTAGATGTTGCCTGGGAACACCCACAGCAACATCCATGGAACACTCTTTTTAAGCAGAGTAATGCGTGAAAGGGGGTCATATTTACAAGGCCATGAAAAACCACGCTGGTTGGCTTTATGTGGCATTGGAAATATAGGCAGGCACACTGCGCTGCCGGTGCGTCAAAAAAAGTGATGCACCGGCGGCGCAATGGGCTTTGTAAATAAGCCCCATAGTAAACACTGTGTGTAGTAGTGACTGGGTCATCTAATGGGGTTTAGATGTTTTAAGGAAGTAGGTTCTCCATGAAGAGTAACGCCCAAGGAGAAGGCTCTGCATAGTAGGACCATGGCCACCTAAGTGGGCTCTCAGTGAAAGGTTGTTCATAGAGTGAAAGCTGTGCTTAGTATGGACTTTATCACCTAAGGCTGCTTGGTTGTCTGGAGGATGTGGGCTCTCAGTAAACAATTGTGTAGAGGGAGAAGACTGTATGTAATAGGAGCTTGGCTACATAATGGGGCTTAAGCATCTAGATAAAGTTTGCTCTCTAGCAACAGTTCTGTACGTGGTAAACTCTATGTGCTAGTCCACATAATGGGGCGTTAGTATCTAGAAGGAGTGGGTTATCTGTGAAGTGTTGTGCACAATGTAGTAGCGGCTTGGCTTCCTAATGAGACTTATGTGTCTTGAGGGAGTGGTTTGTCTGGCAACAGTTGGGTTCAAGGCAAACTCTATGCGTATTAGGGGCTTTGCCAAGTACAGGGGGCTTGGACCTGTGGAATGAGTGGGCTCTTTGTGAATAGGACCTTGGCCAACTAATGGGGCTTGGATGTCTGGAGGGAGTGGGCTCTCTGTGGAGAGTTCTGTACAGGGCAGAGGCTGTGTGTTGTAGGGACTTTGCCACCTGCAACTCATTGACTGCTCAGTAGAGGTTGCCTGCCTGCAAATAGACTACTACAGAGCATAGGGAGTGTATAGTAGAAGCTTGGCCACCTAAGGGGGCTTAGGTGTCTGGAGGGAATAGGCTGTCTATAAAGGCTTCAATATAAGGTGTAGTCTGTGCATTCAGGGGCTTGGCCACCCACATCTCACTGATTGAACACAAGAGGTCTTCTACCCTTAAAGAGTCTGGTACAGGGTGAATGATGTATATAGTAGGGGTTTGGCCACCTACGATGGCTTGGGTATCTGTAGGGATTGGGCTCTCCATGAAGACTTTTGTACAAGGGATAATCTGTGCATTTTAAGGGCTTGGCCACCCACATCTCATTGATTGCGCGCAAGCGGTCGCCTACTCTTGAAGAGCCTGGTACAGTGTGTATGGTGTGTATAGTGGGGGCTAGGGTATATAAGAGGGCTTGGGTATCTAGATGGAGTATTGTCTTCATGGAGACATCTGTACAAGGGGTAGACTGTGTATTGTAGGGACTTGGCCACCCATGTCTCATTAATTGAGCAAATGGTCCACTACAGGGCAAATAGAGTGTGTGGTATGGATTGTCCACCTAATGAGGCTTGTGCTGTTTTTACTTTTTTTCACAGTTTCAGCATTACACTTATGGGAGGCAGCTCAGACCTCTGTGTGCTGTTGTTGCAGTTGCGCAGGACCACATGGGGGTCCTTGCTGCCTCTGTAGGAGTACTGCGAGATCGGAAGGCTGGAATATTATTATTTTTTGGGACCCCTGGGTGGGTCCCTCTAGGACCACCCCTTAACTATAAGGAGGGCAGGGTTACCCTGCACTGTCCCATTATACCTTATTTTATTTTTTTAGCTTCCGGACATGGGGAATGAGTCCCAGTATCCAGTAATTGCAACCCAAACATCTCTATTTGAATTTAGATTGCTCAGACCCACTAGGGTAGGATTGTCCTGTGGGACTTAGATTCTGGATGGGAAAAAGCCCTCTCAGCCAATCAAAATGCTCTATTTTTGTAATTTGGGGTCCTGTGTGAGTTATGTGGGACTCCCATGAGACCAACTGTCAATGTATAATTAACTCTTGAACCTTAATTTCTCAAAAATCGCTGAGCAGATATACACCAAATCGCAAAAAGCATGCTTTCTGATTAAATATCTAGTTTCTGCCAGATTTGGTGTGATTTTGTTTGCCATTTTTACTGTCTAAAGTTCCTATGGGAAACTGTAGGGGGAAAACATGTATTGGGACTCCTGCTTTCTCTCAGCCCCTAATTGATGGATCACTGTTAGAAATGGGGGTCTCTAGTTGGCAGAGGTAAGTACCTTTGTCCAAATAGAGACTCTTGCTTCTAGTCAGGGTAAGGGGGATACACACTTTAGATAACCCCTGCTCACCCCCTGGGTAGCTTGGCACGAGCAGACAGACTTATCCCAAAGGCAATGTGCAAAATATTTGTACAGTAACACAGTGATAACACCACAAATGGACACCACACCAGTTTAGGAAAAATAAAGTATCTTTATCTAAACTCAACAAGACCAAAACAACAAAAATCCAACCTACAGGTAATAAGAATATGACTTTTCAAAGGTTTCAATAAAATGGGTCCATAGAAAACTATGGATGCGTGATTTTCTCACAAAGTACCTGTAGATGTGTCAAAATTCACAAGGCCAAACAGCCGCAGAGAGGGGAAGCGTCGAGAAGCAAAGAGATTCGTCAGTTCCTGAGACCTCGGGGAGGCGATGCAACAGTTCTGCTGCACGCAGGAGAAGTAATGCGTTGAATCCGGTCTGTAGGGGGAAGTGATGCGTCGACTCCAAAACGATTTTGTTCTGCAGGTGATGCTTCGGAAAACTTGCCCCACAGGTACGATACGTGGAAATTCTGGATGCATCAGCGATCAATGCGGCAGCGACAAGCGGCGCTGCGTCGGTTTCAGCCGCGACCCTCGCGATGTATCGGTTCCTGCAGCTGCGACAGGTGCTGTGTCGGTTCGGCAGCGGCGCAGTGATGCGTGGAGATTCTTCTCGCACGTCGGTGCTGCGTCGGGAAAAACAGCCGCGATGCATTGATTTCTTCAGTTCTTCTTATCTTCCAGCTCCCCAACAGCAGGAACAACCTCCAGAGGCCCAGAACTGGAACGGGAACCTCCTGGCAGGTCAGAACTCTCGTACACATAATATCTCCTAGAGCAGCACCACACACTTTGTTTTAACAATGACAAAGGGATCACCCTAATAAATAGTACCCACCCTCCCTCCAGTCATTTTTTAAATTCACCACTTTAGACTTCACTGCCACTTACATCCACGCACCCAAACGGCTTTTCATCAAAAGATCTCCGATAAAGTGACCCTTCGGGGGACCCGTTGGGAATTGCAGCGCCGGCCCGACGAGGAGCAAAGCCCAAATGATGAAGCATGACATCCTTTGGGGTGTGTGAGGGCATTATGATAAGGACACACTGTCCCCCACAGATTGAGTAGCACACGACAAAAGTTTCTTCCTTTTCTTCCTCTACAAGGAACAGTGACTCCCTTTGTATACTAGTTACTTTTCGGGAGCAAGGGTCACTGGGCCTAATAATTAGCTCCTAGTGTCCCCCCTCTCTATAAATAGGTCAGAACTCTCAACAGCAGAGTTCAGGGGAGCTGGGGGTGAAGTCTTTTTGTCCGTGAGACTTTAGAACAGGAGGCCAGCACACACAGGCCCTTGGAGGTCTTCTTTAAGCAGGTTCAAAGCTAAGTTCCAGTCTTTGTCCTCTCCTTGGAAGAAACAGCAACTACAGGCCAACCCCACACAGCTCTTCAGCTCTTCTCCTTGGCAAAGGTTCCTCTTGAGTCCAGAAGTGATCCAAAGTTCTGGGGTTTTAGGAGTAATACTTATACCCCAAAATGTCTTTGTGCTCTTTTTCAGTGGCTGCCTACAGTGAATGCACATCCCCAGCCCCTGTCACTCCAAAACCAGACAGTCAATACACAAACAGGCAGAGACACACAGAATGGTTAAACAAGAAAATGCCTACTTTCTAAAAGTGTAAACAAACAAAGTGTCTAGTTGCCAAGTTTTTTAATACAATTTCAAACATAAAGGACCAAAAACTCTTATTTTGAATGGCCCTTGTGATTTATTTCACTTTCCTTCTATATTAATTCCAAACATTATGTGACATTACTGCACATGTCTTTTTGAAGGGCATACTTTTTTTGGAAGTAAGGTTCAAATATACATTTCAAACACATTTTGACAATACAATGAACACAACTAATAACAAAAGACAATAAAGCTTTGTTCATTCAAATCAAAAACAAATAGTGAAAGTAACCTTTCTTAGACCAGTCCTTCATTTAAACAAAATCACACCTGGCAGAAATGTCATCTTTTAGTTAGTAACATAATATGTCCTGCAGGTGTAGGCTGCCGAGGGTCTCTAACTCTATATGTTTATGATGAAGGATTAGGTATATTGCCATATCTCTTTATTGGTTTGTTGTGAGTATTCTTCCCCCAGAAGCTAGGTCAACGTGTTTCAAACCCTCTATGGTTAAAGGGGTTCTCCTCAGGACCGGGACTAGGCCAGTTCTGTGAAAGGTAATATGAAACAATGAATTCCAACTGTGCACTTAGATATTACCCTCTCTTTTAGGACCTCATTAAATTTGTAGTTTAAAATACCTTGATTTCTACTCGTACAAAATGAAGTGGCAGTGGCAACTTCTTATTCTGAGAGGCTTGAGGCCAGATCACAGGTATCTGTGTCTCCTTTTTATTCTCCAGTTGACTCAGAACTGACAACACAGCCTGCTCAAATGCTACGACTTCTTTAGGAATACTGTAAGTAGGAGGACAAAAGTTCGATATGTTATGAAGGCCTGAAGGTTCAATTCTTGCTCGGTCCTCCATGTTGTCAAAGAATACCTTGAGACGTATCTTCCTGAATAGTTCTATGAAAAACAACTTACCCCGCGGGCAAAGAATGGCCATCCAAACATTAAAAGAAGACAAATAAATTGTCATCAAGCCGGCCGACAAAGGCGGAGCGCTTGTAATCTGGGCCAAAGACTCTTATTTGATGGAAGGAAGAAATCATGTCCTGAATCAAACGTGGTACCGACGTATCTCGTATGATCCCTCAAAGAAAATTCAGAATGACATCCAGAAGGTTCTAGACGATGGATTAGAAAAAGGCATTCTCTGCCCTAGAGAATTTGAATATCTCATGAAAAAACATCCGAAAATTCCCATAATCTACTTTCTACCAAAAGTTCATAAAGACGCAAACAATCCTCCAGGACGACCCATCGTGTCTGGTTGTGAATCAGTCCTAGAACCTCTTTCCCAATACGTTGACATATTTTTGAAACCATTCATTCCTACAAGCGGTCCCCTCTTACTTGCAGGACACAATGGATTTTATCAACAGAGTAGAAGGCTACAATTTGATCCTATAGTACAAAGACTAGTGACATTGGATGTAGTCTCCTTATACACGCAACTTCCACAAGACAAGGCCCTGGAAGCCATCGAGTTTTACTTTGGAGAAAAGACCACGACCACACACTTTATCTTAAGCCTGGCCTCACTGGCACTTTAAAAAAATCACTTCAAATTTGAGGAAGAATTTTTCTTACAAATCAAGGGGACAGCGATGTGATGCCCCTTCGCTCCAGAAATGGCAGTGTTGTATATGGCAAGATATGAGGACAAACATATCTATAACAATCCATTCATTGACCACATAGCCCAGTGGTATCGATATATTGACGACATTTGGTGCATTTAGAACAGGAATGAAATAGATCTCATGGAGTTTCACACATGGTTGAACAACAGAAGCCTGGATATCAAATTCAGTTTGACACATAGTACTACAAGTCTGACCTTCCTGGATGTTGAGATCAGAACAACTGATGGCGGATTAATTACCACTCTATACACCAAGACCACAGACAAGAACAATGCCTTACATTATAAAAGCTTTCATCCCAGGAACCTCAAAGATAATTTGCTGTATGGTCAATTTTTGCAAATAAGACACAATTGTACCCGCAAGGAAGACTATGAGCTACATGCCCACGTGTTAATTGACAAATTAAAAGAGAGAGGGTATCCTTACAAATTGTTGAAGCATTCCGTGAAGAGGGCATGGCATACACAAAGGGAACATTTACTGGCAAAGAATCCCAAAACACCAACAAACCGATTGGTGTGTGTGTTTACTTATGGTCCCCACACCAATGTCTTCGAAAAGATTAAATGCAATAATTGGCATCTCATCAGAGGTATGGAGCGTGGTTTTGACCTTCCTTTATTTGCTCTAAAGAAGAACAACAGTATTGGACAGCATAATCAGAGCAAGTGATGCACAGCAAAGAAAACCAGACAATTTACCTTCTCTCATGAATCTGAAACCAGTTCAGGGTCATCATAAATGCGGAAATAGTACAGCTTGTAGTTCAACAATTGAGGGGTTCCGTTTACACTGATGGTTGAGTTCAATGGAGGCACAATGAGTTTTCTAACTATAAAACAAAGAGCGTAGTGTACGCAATAATTTGCCAGTGTGCCAAGATGTATATATGAAGAGAAATTAGGAAGTGAAACAAAGAATTGTTCAACATCGTTCCAGATTGAAAAATAAAATTACAGCGGCTCCGATGGCAAGCCACTACAGTGAGATGGGCCATAATGAAAAAGATTTCAAGTGGACTGTCCTCAGTGCCACCAAGGCAAATCTTAGAGGCCGGGACTCAGAAACTCTACTGATAAGAAAAGAAGCTTATTTGATTATGAAATTCAACACGACAACACGAGGTTTAAATGAAATGACGGAGATTAATAGACTATAAAACCAAGCAAGACCGCCCAGGTCTGGTTAAGTCTTTCAGCCTTATAATGTCAAGCAATCCTACCAGACTCATAGGATTATGGACATCATAAGATAAACATAACTACCACGGTTTCATTTACCTTAGAAATAGGACTCTGAGAAGGAATCATTTACATGCTTGCATAGAAATCTGATAAACCACGAAATCCAGCATGCAACACTGCAAGTGGATTTAGCTGTATCGGCGCTCGACGTATCACGCCTTACCGACTAAGCATAATTCAACAACTGGCATCAGAGCAGCTCGGAGATTGTTCCCAGATCACGATACGAGGAGTAATGGAGACGAACGACGCCGAAAACTGAAGGCAAGTTCCCTCGGCTCAAAATAATGTAATAGCGGTTCTAAGAATGCCAAAATCAATCTGAGAACTCGCTACATAGTTTCAATGCTACATCACGCAATGGCAGCCTTTAAATAAATGTAACTGAAGCTGCCATTTTGCAACACAGTTTCAATGGATGATTGTATATTCACTCTGCAGGCGTGCTGGCACGGAAAAGATAACGCGCACCGTATATAAAAGAAAAATGCAAGTTAACCGAAGCTTATCATGTTTGAAAAAGCAAGTTGTTTTCAATCATATCATTGGGTGAGCTTTCACAATATTCACGTGTATTCCAATTTTAAAAGAGCGTGATTATAAACAAACATGTATTTGACTGAACATCGCTCTCAGGAACCTTTGAAGCAATAAAATGAACAACAAAGTATGATCCGTATTGGACCAATTTCCAACTCATGTTTCTTTAAGAAGAATGTATATTTATTCAATGTCCATATCATTATTCAGATTCGCTAATGCTAGAACGCATCACTCCTTTCCCAGGTAAACCTTTGAAAACCTACTACAGGAGACACAGATACCTGTGATCTGGCCTCAAGCCTCTCAGAATAAGAAGTTGCCACTGCCACTTCATTTTGTACGAGGAGAAATCAAGGTATTTTATGACAAAACATTTAATGAGGTCCTAAAAGAGAGGGTAATATCTAAGTGCACAGTTGGAATTCATTGTTTCATATTACCTTTCGCAGAACTGACCAAGTCCCGGTCCTGAGGAGAACCCCTTTAACCATAGAGGGTTTGAAATGTGTTGACCTAGCGTCTGGGGGAAGAATACTCGCAACAAACCAATAATGTTTGGGAGATATGGCAATATGCCTAATCCTTCATCATAAACATATAGAGTTAGAGACCCCCGGCAGCCTACACCTGCAGGACATATTATGTTACTAACTAAAAGACGACATTTCCGCCAGGTGTGATTTTGTTTAAATGAAGGACTGGTCTAAGAAAGGTTACTTTCAATATTTGTTTTTGAATTGAATGAACGAAGCTCTATTGTCTTATGTTATTAGTTGTGTTCATTGTATTGTCAAAATGTGTTTGAAATGTATATTTGACCCTTGCTTCCAAAAAAGTTTGCCCTTCAAAAAGACATGTGCAGTAATGTCACATAAAGTTTGGAATTAATATAGAAGGAAAGTGAAATAAATCACAAGGGCCATTGAAAATAAGAGTTTTTGGTCCTTTATGTTTGAATTTGTAATAAAAAACTTGGCAACTAGACACTTCGTTTGTTTACATTGTTCAGGGAGGCCCAGTCTGGTTTGCTACTAATGGCCCAACTCCCTCTTTTTTACTTTCGAAAAGTGGCATTTTCAAACACGCAATTTAAAAACCATCTTTACTAAAAGATGTGTTATTAAATTCTGAATTTAGAGAGCCTAAACTTTATTTCTCCATCTTGTCCCAATGGGAAGTTATACTTGCAAGATGTTACAAAGTGTTTCCCATTCTATCCTATGGGACAGATAGCCTTTCAATAGTGAAAAATGAAATTGGCCTTATTTCACTATCAGGACATGTCGCACACACCAGTACATGTCCTACCTTTCACATACACTGCACCCTGCCCATAGGGGTGCCTTACATGTAAGAAAAGGGAAGGTTAGGGCCTGGCAAGTGGGTGCACTTGCCAGGTCGACATGGCAGTTACAAACTGTGTGCAGACCCTGCAGTGGCAGGTCTGAGATACCTTTTTAGGGCTACTAATGTGGGTGGCACAATCAGTGCTGCAGGCCCACTATTAGCATTTGATTTACAGGCCCTGGCAAACTCAGTGCATTTTACTAGGGACTTACTAGTAAATCAAATATGCCAATCAGGGAGAACCAATTGTAATCACAATTTCCACAGGGAGTACTTGCACTTTGACACGGATCAGCAGTGGCAAAGCGCCCAAAGCATCTAAGCCAGCAAAAATGAAATTCAGCAAAGCATCAAAAATACAGGAGGTAGAGGCAAAAAGTCTGGGGAAACCACGTCAAAGATGCCAGGTCTAACAACCACTTTGAAACTTTTCAGGACAGACCTGAGGACTTTTTTGGGGAAAGTTTAGTCAAGTTTTGTCAAATGGCGCTTCAGTTATTAGCAAATTAAAAAACGCTCTTCCAACGGACAGTGTGACCTACTTTAAAGTACACAGTGGTGACCGCCACTGAGTAATATATACTTTTTAAAATGTGTTTACATTTTGAAAATTCGCTAATTTTTATTAATGATAATTTTAGTTTATTTTAAATGTAATGTTTCAAGTTAGAAATATATATTTTAATATGATTTTTGTTCAGCTTTAAGGGTTTGCTTTGTTCTTCAGGTTTTTCTGCTCTTGGGATCTCATTAATAGGAGATCGTAAGCGCAGAAGGTACTGTTAAATGTGAAGCAACTTCATTACTGCAAATTTCACATGATTTTACTATTTTAAGTGATATAGTATTTAAAAATTATACTGAAAGCTATGCCCGTTAGTTTCGGTATGAGCAACAAGCTAGTGATAACACAGCACATTTAAATGTGGGAGAATAGTTTTTGTGTGTTATTCTCGATATAAATTTTAATTTGTGGTGACATCACTAATATCGGATGCAGGTAACGTAATTAACAAGTAGTGGAATAACAGTTTATTTTCCAAGCGAATCTAAATTTTAGAGCTGATGCATTAATACTTCTTCTTGTGATGTACCAGCGCACAGCTGCAGGTGGCAGTAGAAAACCATTGTTGAAACGTCCGGTCGCTCTGGGTGCAGAGAGCTCGTAGGTCATCAAGAGTAGAAATAACTTCTTCAGTAGCATTGATGCACAGTAACTTTTCTTTTTTTATAGGCTGGTTAGCGCTGAATGTTTCATCATTAGCCCTTTAAGTTTCTGGCAAATGGATTTGCACGGAACGTAATACGATAATTATGAATTGCATACCTAAGAAGTACACTGTGATGGAAAATATTTAAGCAATACTATAAGCTGCACTTTAAACAATCGTTGTTAGATCGAATAGATCTTCCTTTTTTAGTTATGATTGATTGATAATTTACTTTACCAAGTAGCGCGTATACCAAAATTCGTTTTCCGGGATACAGTGTATGTGTTTTCTATTGGATTGTGTATGTTGTGGTGTATGTAGTATTTCTGTGTAGTGTGATGTATTTGGGTTCAGAAACAGGTAATATTGAATCCGCTAGTTACGTACACATCCTGCCCAATATGTACTTAATTCACAGTAGCATTCTTTAGGCAGGGTTGTTTTAATTGAAAGGAGGCTTTACACAAAGCCACAACTATAGCACATTTTATCGGGACAGAAATGTGGCATTACAGCCAGAGCTCCCGAGTTGGGAACCGAGGAACCAGATCCCAGTCTCGACGTCGGCTCGACGTCCTGTGATTCTGGGCAAATCACTTGGAGCCTCATTTACAATGATTTGGCGTATGACAGCGCCGCAAGTCTTTTTGCTGCGCTGCCCTACAGCCAAATCAGAAGGACAGGATATTCCCATATTTATGACGTAGGGTGAATTCCTGTCCTTTCAGCCACTACTGGTTTGCAGACGAGCGCCAACGCAGGCACCCATGAACCATGATGTACAGGTGTCTGCGTTCTTGCAAGGATGGAGATGTTTTCCTATTTCTATGTGTATTACAGGATGCAGCACACATAGAAAGAGGAAAAAACAAGGAGAAATAAACAATTTTCTCCTCTTTACTCCTGCCCTGGGGAGCAGTGGCGGCTCCTCCGCTGAGCGTCACCCCCACTGCTTTTAGCTGTGGAAATGAAGGAAAAATAAAATGATAATAACTGGTCGTCTTTGTGGGCGGGGCTGCTCTGCTCTCAGAGCAGGGGAAGGAGTGGTGGCACTCTGTAAAGTGTGCATGAATGTTTGACCGGCCCTCCTGGGCATTTCAAACACTCATGCACACTTTGCATGTTCTCCATGCAGGCTGCATTACAGCCTGCATGGAGAACATGCCCAGACCCCCATTCCCTATCTGAGCGCCGAACCACGGCGCTCAGACCAATCACAACGCTGCATTGCAGAGTTGTGATTGGTCGGTGGTTCCTCTTCCAGCTGGTGCGGAGGGCTGATGACTAGGGACAAATCGGAGAGGCACGAGGAGGTAAGTTTTATTTTTATTTATCACATCCTCCACCCGCCCTGCCACCTCTGATCCGTGGCAGCCGCTACTGCTGGGGAGGCATACAGTTTTGATGCATTCCTAGGTTTACAAATCCTTGTATATTTGGGAATGCGTCAAAACCCATGGGTGTTGCATGGGAACACCCACCACAAGGCCCATGGAATGCCTGCCTGATGCAGTGTGAGGCAACGCAGCGACTTGTGCTGCAATGCCTTACAACATAGTTATGAGGCCATGAAAAGCCACGCAAAGTGGATTTGCGTGGCCTCGTAGTTATGGCTCTGCACTCTGTGCTGCCGGAGCACCATAAAAAGTGATGTACAGGCGACGCAAAAAGCTTGCAAATAAGCCCCTTAATCTCCCCATCCCTACCCTTTAAAAAAAATATAGCCTTAGGGGATGGGGTCCCTAGTTCCCCTTGAATGCCAGGGGGGGCAGTGTGGCCCATTCTCCTTTAATACACATTCCGGCCCCAGAAATGGGCTCTCCAGGTCCTATAATGGCTTGGGGATATGGGCGTGCGCCCCTCCTGTTAATCAATAAATTGGGCCCTGGGGGATGTGGTCCCAGGGCCGAAAATGGCTGGAGGAGGAGTGCTGCATGCCCTTCTCCCCTAATTAAATATATTAGGTCCCAGGGAATGGGGTCCCCAGGAAAGGAAATGGGCTGCCCACAGGCGAAGGGGTGCCTGGAGCCTGATAAGGCTCAGGGAGGGGGGACGTGAAGCTCCCTCCCCTTTTAAACAAAAAGAGGCTCTAGGGATTGGGTCCCCGAGGCCTATAGGTTTGGCCCCGGGGGAGATACACTGCTATTACCTCACATATTACATCACTCCTGACATGTTCTATGACATCATTTATGACCTTACTGATGACATCATTGATGACATCATTGATGACATCACTGATGACATCATCCAATGAGTCTGTTAGTTTGTTTTATAGTTTACAAAGTGGCGGGTAACTGCCATATTACTTTTCTACCTAATTTTGTACAGCCTGTGTCGAGGTCATGGGTATAAGTGTTTACAAAACGCATGTGCTCCTAATGCATCATTGGTGTGTAGAGGTATTGAACACCTTATAAATCTTTGTATTATGAGCAGGTGACAGTTGCCGACTTGTGTTCAGCATGCTCCACACAAGTTTTTTGATCCAACAGTCAAAGATTCTAAGTAGTATACACTGAGGGGCTTATTTATGAGAGGCTTGCGCCGCCGGAATGTCACTTTTTTGATGCTCCGGCGGTGAAAGCCCCTCAATAATATTTATGAGGTGACACAAAGCCACTCTGCGGCTTTTCATGGCCTCATGGAAATGGAGTAAGACAAAACATCGCAAGCCACTGCCTTGCCTTACTCTGCGTCAAGGAGGCATTCTATGGGCGTTGCAGTGGGTTTTCCCATGTAACACCCATGGATTTTGATGCTTCCCCATATTTACTTAATCACGTAGACCTGGGGATGCACCAAAACGCCGGCCTCAGGGACCTTGTCAGCCCCTGCATGGACGACAACCAGCCAAAGGAAGTCAGGGCCCAGTTTATTCAGGGGTGTCAGTCCGCTGCCCTGATCCTACGCCAACGCGGCATAAAGCTGGAAGACATCTTAATCGTCGCCAGATCAGGCAAACAGTTGAGAAGAAGAAATGGAACTGGCCTTATCACATGGTTCAGCCTGCTAAGTTCCAGGGAAGCCAACTAAAATCAAGGAAGAGACCGTAGACCCGGTGTTCCGACAGCAACCATGCAGCACCACAGCCAAGGCCTCTCCTACCCCAAAGCAAGTGTGTGAACTGCGGCCTAGAACAGCCTGCAGGAGACAACTGCCCCACCCTAGGTCACACATTTTCAAAGTGTGGCGAGAACAATCACTTCACAAGGGTGTGTAGAAGCGGCGACAAGGGGCACAATCCCACCACCCACCTACTTGTGGCCCAGTCCCTCTGACATCAAAAATTGGAAGAGGGCTCACAGCTACGAGACAAATTCTCCCAGTAGATCACCAAACAGGAGGACGACATTGACGAGGAGTAGGTGTTCCTCATATCTTTCGTGGGGGCAGGAGTCAAGGGCCCAAAAAAACTATGCTTATGGGGAGTGACAGCCTTTTCCAATAGCAGGAATAACCAATGTAGAAGTCGCCAATGGTGAAGTCACAAAACATGTTTCCACATCACAAAGGAAGGCAAGGGAGCACTACTTGCTACTGGTGTTTTTCTCTTGAGGATTCCATGCAGCCCAGACTGAGGAAATCCTAAAGGACTTTCCCCATATCTTTTAAGGACACAGCTGCCTAAAAGTAACCAAAATCAAGCTGCACATAGACTCAGCTCACCGAGGACCCTGCCAACACCAAAACCAACTTCTCCAATGCCATGACCGCTGTAGCCAATTGGATGAGACACTACTGCTTCAAACTCAACTCCAACAAAAAAGAAGTACTGATCCTCTGCAACAACACCTCCGCCTGGGACCACAATTGGTGACCAGTTCGACTTAGACCAACCCTCTCACCTACAGACTATGCACGTAACTTGGGGATCATCCTCAACAGTCAACTGACCATGAAACAACAAGTCAATGCAGCCACCTCCACCTGCTTCCACACAATTCGCATGCTCTGCAGAATCTTCAGATGGATCCCAACCAACACCAGAAAGACCGTCACTCAGGCCCTTGTCACCAGCCGCCTCGACTACGGGAATGCTCTCTACTCCGGCACCTCCACCCAGCTCCTCAGAAGGCTCCAGACCATACAGAACGCTGCAGCCAGACTCATCCTGGACCTCCCCAAACAGACACACATCGCCCACCACCTGAGAAACCTCCACTGGCTCCCCATCCAGAAGAGATGCCAGTTCAAGATTTTCACGCATGCCTACAAAGCCCTCCACAACCTAGGACCTTCCTTCATCAACCATCGACTCAACTTCTACCAACCTTCCCGATATCTGCGCTCTGCCACCCTCGCGCACACACACCCGGCATCCGTTGCAATTGCAGCGGTGGCCACTCCTTCTCCTACATCGTGGCCAAGACTTGGAATGACCTGCCCCTCCATCTCTGTACAGTCCCCTTGCTGCCAGACTTCAGAAAGAGATTCAAGACCTAACTTTTTGACTGAGACACAGTGCCCAGATACCCCTAGGGGTGACAGTGCTGCGCTTTACAAATGCTGTTTGATTGAAACCCAGAGCAGACGGATTTGTGAGCATGGTGGTGCCCCAAAGCCATGCCCCTGTGTGACTTTACGGTGGTGACAGCCGAGGAAAGTACCCTGCAGGAGGTCATTGAACCCATCCAGAAGCACCAGTGGAAGTTTTTCATGGAAGGGGCAAAGAAATGGAACCCCACTTAGTGTATGATGATGGAATTGTTCTGGAGAGTAAGACACAAACTCAGTGTTGCCCCCAAAAGAGTCACATTGGGAGGACAGCAGCTGGTACTGCGGAAGTTGCTGTGGGGGTGAGTAGTGGACCTAGCACAGCAAGGACATCAAGGGGTGGCCATAAGGAAGGCGAGGTTCAGGTAAAAGGTGTGGTTCCCTGGCATCGATGCTCGAGTAGATGAGAAGGTGTCATCCCTGTCAGATTACCAGAGCAGCACCTTCACCAGCGCCCACCATAACTGAAAATTCCAGTAAGAAACTGTGGGAGAAACTAATTATAGACTTTGGCTGTTTCCCAGATGGGTGCCAGATGAAAAGTTCCGTGGTGGAACTGACAGCGTCCACAGCCTTCCGAATGTAAAACCCCTCTTGTTGAAAGTAATGGCCATATTTCATTTACTGCGAGAGATAAAGACAGACAACGGTCCACCGTTCAATGGCCAAAAGTTTAAGGTGTACCTTACGTAATTGGGGGTGAAAATGAGGAGGCAGAACGATTTCTGAGAACTCTGAATAAAATGCTCGGCATTGATGTATCCCATGAATCAGACTTAGAGTGGTGTTTCACCAATTCCTGCAAATGTACCGAAATACTCCACACTCCTCCATGTTGTGCTCGCCCATGTCACTGATGTTCACAAGGCCAGTGCGTGACAGCAACCCATGAGTCCAGGGTGGCAACCTCCAGACATTGACAACCAGGCCACACTGGCCCAAAGGAGAGCAGCAAATGATCACATTAGTAAAGTTTGCTGTATGAAAGTGCCCAAGCTACAGGGAGGAGACAGAGTAATTGTCTGCAATTGGCTTACAGGCTGGAAGTTCAAAACGCCTTATAAGAAGAAACCCTGGGTGATCATCGACATCAAGGGCACCATGGCAACAGTGATCAAAGTGACCTAGGCGTTACAACTGGAAACCTCTCAAGAATTGTATACACTGCTGCCGAAACCGATGGAACCCGAAGAACTGGCCTGAAAATAGGGATGGGCAATGTAACAGTTTAGCGATTGTGTAGTTGATACAAAAACTTTAGGATGACCCTCCGTTCATATAAAAAGAACAGTAATTACCTGGTTACTCACCAGTAATCTTCATTACTCTGAGTCCAGGTCTTCCTTGTTACAGTCCTGGCACCCTCCAGCTCTCCCAGTTTCATTGATTGAATTTGGGCTTAATTATGGCAGGAAGTCCTGTACTAGAAGTGAGGTATTTCAGTAAGCTGAGAGAGGGGCGGCCATGTTGGAAGAAGTATGGACATTGGGCTTGGGGAAGGATTATCTGCAGGAGCAGGAGATGAACTCCATTGTCCATTGTCCACATTGTCAGGACTGGGCGAGGAAGATGGACGAGAAGATAATGTTCCCATAGAAATGTAAGGTGGAATATAAGCGCAGAAGTAAAAACAGAGATACCTTTAACTAAAAATAAAATGCATATTTATAATCAGCAATAAAAGAGAGTAAAAGACATTTTAGACATTATGAATGTTTAACAGAAGCGGTCTTCCATCAAATAACTTTCCAATATCTCTAAGTTAATTGAAATTAATTTGCAATAAGGTTCTTATGTTACTTTTTAGGTCGCAGCCTACCAGACAGCACAGCTGTCTGTGTTTACTAAAGACATCTTGGGGAGTTTCAGAAAATTCACCTGGAAATACATCCCGCCCATTGCTTACCATTGGCTTTGAGGTTTGTAACTCACGTTTTCTTGCTTTCCATTTGCTGGTTAGGCTCTCTGTGTTCACTTCATCCCCCGCATTGCTCAAACTTTATTTACCAATATCCTTCCGGGAGCTCCCTTTCTGTAAACAGGCCTGTAAATCTTGTTCTTATCTTGTCACGTTTGCTGTGCATTCAAAGACAGAGGTCAAATGTCAAGCTGTGTTTTCCAGAGATCTCGGTGTTTAATTTGCTTTCGGCTGACTTCAAAGTGAGAGTGTTTATAGGAAAGAGAAATTCCGATTACTTTCAGCATGGACCCCACCTGTGCCCCTTCGATGCTCCATTTAAGAGACTGTAACATAACCCTGAACCCCTTGCATGCTTCGGACGGCCCCCGGCCGTCATACGTCATGGTGGGCGTGTGCGGAGGACGGCCGGGGGCCGTCCGAATCCCGCCCACTATTTAAATCGCCCGCACAGCGCGAAAATGTGTGCAGCACGCAAGGGGTTAAATAATACATCATGTAACATGCTGAAGACTATTTTTTTTTAGGCACAGAGATAAATGACTTGCCCAGAATCACAGGATGTTGCAGCGGTGATGCTTGTTTAAGACTGCTTGTGCCATGTGATCATAGCGCCCCTAACATTTACATGATATGGAAGCCTGAGCACTGGCACATATGATGTAGGAAAGTGGGTTTCTGTTGCAGTAACCACCCCACCCCCTTTTTGCCAGACTACTGATGCACATTGACTTGATGTGCCCTTGGTCCCTGCCAATCAGGTTCCCAGGGCCTGTATTCTTTACCCAAAACTAACCCAATTGGCATCTCTAGCCACAGGTCAGCCCCTGTTAAATGGTACCACAGGTACCCAGGGCACTGTGACCAGGGAAGACCTCTAAGGGCTGCAGCACTTATTGTGCCACCCTTAGAGGCCCTGTACCTTTACACACACACACACACACACACTGCCTTTGCAGGCTGCGTGTTTTGGTGCAGAATAAAGTGAAGAGTCGACATGGCACACATCCCTGTGTGCCATGCCTACAACCCACTGCCCTGGCATAGATCAGTCACCCCTCTAGCTGGGTGCCCTATACCAGTGGTGAGGGTACAGGTGCATGAGCCCTGTACCCTGACAGTGTCTAAGTCCATTCTTAGACATTGTAAGTGCAGTGCTGCCATTAAGAGTGTATGGTGCTGGGAGCTTGTCATTACGAACTCCACAGCACTATAATGGCTACACTGAAAACTGAGAAGTTTGGTATCAAACTTCTCAGCACATTAAACCCACACTGATGCCAGTGTGGGATTTAATGAAAAATGCACACAGAGGGCATCTTAGAGATGCCCCCCTGAAAACTAACCTACCACTAGTGTCCAGGCTGAGTGGCTGTATTCAGCTGCCACCACCAGACGTGTTTCTGGACCCCTGGGTCGAGAGCCTGCTGCTTTCTGGGGCCTGAAACAATGCACATCCTGGGACGAGGTGCCAAGTCTCCTCCCCCAGGATGGGCAGGGTTCACGAAGGGGAAGCTTCAAAGGCTTGCCGCCTTTGTGAGCTTCCCCAGGCCACTTGCTGCTTTCAGCAACTGGTCCCCCCTGGTTCTGACCCCCACTTTGGGCGGGAGAACCGGCGGGAAAAACAAGTGAGGAAGAGAGGTGTGCCCACCTCTGCCAACTCCACCCCTCAGGTGGGGGAGGCGAGGTGAAGCACAACTCTCAGTCCCCGCCATCTTGCAGATGGGGGGACTCAGCCAACCAGGGACAGGCTCATGCCCCCCTCCCACTGGAGGGTGGCATAATAGGGCGTGTACCCACCCCAGGGAAGGGACCCATTGGTCCCTACCTTTTACCTACCTGTAACACCCCTAAACCTAGTATTTAGGGGCACCCCTGAACCTTGCTTCCTCAGACAAGAACCTGCAACAAGAAAAGAAGAAGAAGGACCGAACAGCCATGCTGAAGCTAACAAGAGGAAGACGCCCACTGACTTGGCCCCAGCCCTAACGGCCTGTCTCCACCTCGAACTTGCTCCTGCAAAATCCCGGTGTGTCCTGCAGCCAGCAACCTCGAAAACCCCGGAGGACCTGCCTGCCTTCAACCACAAAGACTGTGTCTCCCGTGAACACCGGATTTGTTCATCTGCAACCTCTGGCTCCGGCCAGACACCGCGAATCCACACCACTCTGCACCCGCCATCCACGGCCCGAGCTCGAGTGGGCAAATACCATGAGGAGGCCCCCCCCGGCAATCCTGACCCGAGATCCGGCGACCCCTGACCTGCCTCAAGCCTCCAGCCAACGCCTGCAGACTACATCTGGAAGGTCCCCCTAACCGCGACCAGGAGCTGGTAAGAAGATCCAACCCCAAAAGGCACCCCTGCACCCGATGCCCCACGGCCTTGGGTGCCTAAACCAACGGTGCCTAACCAACCCCCAACTTCCCAACTTACCTCTCGAAGTGGTGGTCGCACCCAGAAGACTTTTGTCCCCAAGCCTGCAGTGCCTTTGCAAACCGGAGGTTCCCCATAGCAAACAACAGGGCACCCAACGTCAAAACAGCACCCTGCACCCGGCCGCCCTACTGCCGCTGAGGGTGCACCTTTGGAGCTACTTTGTTTCCCCATTTGCCCTGAGCTAAATTCCAGGAGCTTTGCACCCACAACCAAGTGGCCTGCTCGTCAGCAGCCACCAACCGGAGGCCCCCTATCCCCCATTGGATAACATTGGGCCTCAGCACTCTGCACCCGGCCGCCCTAGTGCCGCTGAGGGTGTAACAAGAGTGCATCCTTGACCCTGGGGGACCCCTGAGTCTACCCCCAGAACCTCAACTCCCACTACCAAATACTTACCTTAAAACCGATAACACTATTTTCCTCCATAGAATAACATTGACTGTTTTTCTTGGAAAAGTTTTTTAATGTGGAGTTTTAAAACCTAAAGAAATTCTTTAAAATTGTACTGTTTAACAAAAATGATTTTACTTACCTGTTTACAGGAAATGTCCCAGAGTAGTATCTAGGTATACTACTCTGAGTAAGAAAAGTAATCCAAAAAGTAACTTACCTGGTATTTTACTGAAAAGCCCATTCAAGTCTATGTACTGTATTTACAAAGTATTGCATTTCTCTGCAACCATACCGTAAGTCAAAACAAAGTGCATATGCAATTACAATTCAAACTGTTTACAAACTGCATTACTACTGTAAAGTATTTATTGCTTACCTGTGCCAGGCTTGCTTGGTTCTAGAAAACAAAATAACTAAAAGAATATTTTTATAGAAAACCAATTGGTCTGAAGTTCAGTCTTTGAGTGTGTGAATTCATTTGCTGACTGAGTGTGTACAACAAATGCTTAACACTGTCCTCTGATACTGCCTTATTGCTCGACCACACTACCACAAATAGAGAGTAAGGCGCTATCTAACTTTACCTCTGCCTGCCTTTGGGGTTCCACTGGCCTCTGTGCACCCTATACCTCACTTTGGTATAGTATATACAGAGCCAGCTTCCTACATATGTGGCATGTTTAAGGGGGTGAGACCTTTTATTGAGCACAGAGACTCTGTACTGGCCCTTTTTACATCTCCATAAGCGGGCATAGTTGATGTGTGACCTTCCTGATACTAGGGATACCTGTTTCTGAAGAGTTGCACAGTCTGCATGGGGCAGGTGTGACTTTAGTTAGAGAGGTTCACGGAGGAGACGCTCTTGTAACAGCCTTTAATGCTGCATTTAAATGCAGTTGGTAACCACCCCCTCATTCTTACACAAGCATGATTTTATTGAATTCGGCCATGGGAGCTATGGAGAAACCAAGAAAGAGTTATGCTATCAATAGTGCAGGAAGAACAGTAGCACCAGGGCCCATGGGTGTTAGGTTCCACTGCAAGCAAAAGAAGGATGCTTTTTATTGCTGATCAAGCATGGGAAGACATCTTCATCACCTGCATGTGGGCCCATGGTATCTTTGCTAATCCACTGAGAGAAGCAGTTGTGTGAAGTGTCATCAGTTCTATGCTATGTGGGAGGCTTTCAGAAAGCAGTATTTATAAAGAAATACTTTACAGAGTTCAACAACACGCAGCAGAGCAGGCTGGTCGGAGACCCCTGAACTAGGACGTCATAAGGTGCCTTGATCAACCACTGCCATCAGACACATCGGAAGCAGAATCAGACCCGACTGCAGTATGAACTTCGCCCACATTGCAGAACATGAGGATTAGAGGGGACTTGGAAAACTGATAAGAGGTACTAAATATCAATTTCACAGAGCGTTTTAACCCGTTTGCTGCTTCGAACGTTCCGCGCCAGTGCGGAACGTTCTATTAAACGGGTGGGGCCGCATCGGCCAACGGACGTGCGCAGCACTACCGAGGTAGTGCTTGCGACGGCCGTTGGCCGACGCACGCAGCAAACGGGTTAATCATATTTCTAAAACTTCACATTTTGGAAGGTAGTGGAACTGATGCTGGAGGGAGCAGGCAAGGAGCGTAGGTAGTTTAAGGGAGTGGACCAAGTTACACAAAGCATAACATGTGCAAATGCGGAAGCCGGATGACCTCCAAGAATGTAGGCTTTGGACCACAAGGGAGAACAAGTTCCTGAATTCATAATGCACTTCGGTTATCATTGAGGAGTAGCTGAAAGTGGCTCTCTTGCGATGACAGCTGAAAGCAACCGCACTCACCATCACTGTCAATCATTCATGTTTGCAACACTGTGCGTTAGGGCCTATTTCCAAGTCAGAAGTCCCAATCCCACATCTATTTGTTCAGTTAGAAAAAAGCACTATGATGGAACCAGCTCTGGCTCTGTCAAAGAGCTTTTTAGGTCTTGCCTAGGCATCACTTGCACTGTCTCTCCTAGATATGATGTGTTCACAGTATAGGCTTGAAGAGCCTCCCTTCTTTTTTAAGCCTCTCCTATCTTTTCTATTGGCTCCTCTCACTGTCCTTGGGCCTTTCATTGGTGAAATAGCTTACTAGTCCCTCCTTTTCAAATTTTGTAACCTCCCAAACAGACAGGCCCTGTTACATGGGCTCTTACACTGCATGTTATTTTAACACTTGTAAGCACTAATTCTTTCTTTAGCTGTTCTCGAGCAGCACTGGCGCTTAGCTGTCCTCGAGCAGTGCTCGCAGTGCGCCTTTATTTATTTTTTAACGTTGCCTGTATGCTTAAAATGTTTTCTGGGCTTGCCTCCTAAGCAGACCCCTCCCACCTCCGACAGAGCATGACCGTGCTCCGTTATTTATTTAATAACAGTCCCATATGCTTCGATATTGTTTCTTGCCTTTCCTCCAATCCAAAGCAGACCCCTCCCACCTCCCGACGCCTTAATTTATTTATTAACAGTCCACTTTTACTTTACATTTACATGTAAATACTTAAGATTTCCCGAGGAAAAAGTGTTTATAAGCTCAAAAACAGTGTTAAAAAGATCTCAACTGCAGAGCCAAGGTATGCTCTCAGAGAGCCTTTCAATTCAATTCCAAAGGCAGGGTAGCTGATTTGTCTGTTACCTTACTGCACTGCAAAAAAAAAAAAAAACAACATACGTTAAAAACATTAACATTTACAATGGCAATAGTTCGAACTTTCACAAATGCGAGACCTATTGCATTGCAAATGCTTGTTTTTTTCTGGAGGGTGGAACTGGGCAAAGCAACAATGCGAGCGGGGAGACGTACAGTCAGAAATTGGCAAGCTCACAAGTGAAAGAAACAAGCATTGGCTAAAGACCAAGGCGAAGGATTTCCCGCACCGCGGGAGGCAGACAGCACTTTTGAGTGCAGAGCGGGCGTCCCGCTGTGCCCCTCCTCCTCCTCTGTAGCAGGTGTTTTTGGGACGCCGAGTCCCCCACACACCAGCAGAGTCCAGATCAACCAAGGACCAAGGCAATAGTCCATCTGGTCCATGAACAAAGCACAGCTACTAGTTGACTGGGAGTGAGGTGCCGGTGACTTCAGACAGTGCCCTCTTACCTGGTGGCAGTGACTGAATATTAGGGTTAACTGGACATCACCACCAGCAACCCAGGACACAAGAGATTTTTTGGTGCTGAGTTGTATATGGTTAGGTGGTGTTTTTCTGAAGTTGCACCAGTTTTAGGGCTGGCACAGTTAACTCTGAATGCAGAATATGTTTATGGGTGAAATTTCTATGACATCCTTTGGCATCTGAGCGTTACCCAGAGCCATTTGGATTCAGAGGTCCCTCGCCTATAGCCCTTACCAGTTTTGCAAAACCCTGTTGTGAAAGTTTAACTTCCATTAAGAACTAGGGATTTCACAGCTCCCAAAGTTTCTGGAGTCTAAATCAAGAACCATAGGATATCAGTATCTATAAGGCCAATGTTAACTGAAATCTAGTGCCCGGCGCTGAGGAATTCTAACATTGTTTGTGGTTGCATCTCACCCAAAGTCAGTGCTGGAAATTGAAGTTATTCAGTTTTATTTACTGTATTCCACTGAATCTGGTTTTCTAATGCCCTGCACCTTCTGCAGTGAGGCTTGTCTAGTCATCCTTGCTATACAGAGACAGTTAAGTGTCTAAAGGGACTATGAAACTTGAGTGTACCAGTATTGTGACAGTGAGATACTTGTGGTAAGTGACAGTACCCACACAGGATATTACCCAGTAACCACTGACTGCCCCAGGACTCTAGGAAAGGCACACTGGGCCTTTTTTATGAGCCCTTTACACTGCCGTTGCGTCAGCTTTTGTGACGCTGAGGCAGCATAAAAAATGTGCCACACTGCGCATATTTACAAAGTGACACATCTAGGCAGATACGTCAATTTGTTACCCCCTGCGCTACATTATACCTGCGATAATGTATGCAGGGTGGTTTGTGTTCCGTCATAGCAAAGACATGTAGAAGTGACTCCGTGAAGGGTGTCACGTCAAATCCTTAGGAGTGACGCAGGGCTTCTCAGACACTATCGAGCAATGTGCCAATTTTGTGCCTACAGATACGTCAGGAATGCTGACGTATCTGTAAATCCTTGCGACATGGAGTGCCATACAGTAAATACGGCACATCCATGGTGTCACAAGGATGGCGCTATGAAAAGTCTTGCATCGCTGTTTCCCAGCAGGTATACAACACTTTTCATAAATGAGGCCCACAGAGTGTGTGTTTGAGGGTGCTTCCATTGCTGCTTCCAGAATGGTTCTGTAAATGAGAGAAGCTTGCACCAGTGATGCATCCATGGCACCTGTTATGTGTCACAGAATACCGACATAGCTGCTATCCTTAGTTGGTTTCTAAAAAATCCGATTCACTTTGTAGACATTATACAGTCTGTCAATATGTAAAGGCCAGCCAGATAATGCTGCCACAAGACGAGCTACATGATTGCATAAGATGCAGCATAATGTGCCTTTCATTGCTGCATAGTGTTGGGCTCCTTTGATGGTTAGCTACAGTGGCACTCCCTATAATACCCAGTGTGCATCATTGTTAATAATAAGTATAGATCATTGTAAAGCTGGCTGCTGCCTTTACTCAGTTACAAAGGTTTATTAAGTAAAGAAAAATCAACCTCCTGCTCCACATAATAATATCATGTGATAGAGGTAAGATGCGGGTCTCTGTAGTGCATTGTATGCTTATTAGCACTGGACGGAAAACAAATGAAATGTGTGAACGGAGTTCATTGTGAAGTAGTCAGTGAATAATTGTGAAATAATTTGACTAGTTCAACTTTCCAAAAACCTTTAAACCAAAATTGATGGCACGGTATCGCTGTACACAAGAAATCACCTTCTTATCAATAAGAACAATTTCACCTTGTTACCCCCTGTGTAGTAATCAGATTCTCATTTAAGTCATCCTTAAATCATCAGGAACACATGCATTGTGTTGTTGCTGGTGAAGTCATCAGATACTCGTTTTATGTAATCCTCGAATCGTCAGGACAATCCCATCTTTTTAAGTCATCGGATAATCATTTTCAAGTCATCTTGTGATCATCTGGCTCAGGTTTCTTGGTTTTGCTGAAGACTTCAAGAGCTTGATGATGTCGGATGATGAGAAAACAACTCTTAATGTAGTCGGATGATCATTCAATGACTCTGGGATGGCTTCTAAAGTAATCCTGTTTGACATGGGGTGTCACATGGCCTTTAATACTGCCAGTATTTACCTCTCATTTCTGCTGTTCAAATAACACTAAACGTAGCACATTGGAGCTTGCAGCTTTTCTGCTAAAATGCTCTTTCCCTGCCTGTTACTTGTACAGCTGTTTATACCAAGATCTTGGGGCAAAGCGATTCTCACACTACAGAGTTACCTAAAGTCTATATCCACAGGAGGTTTCCTCTGTGAGGCTCCTTGTTCATTTACTCCTGAAACATTACCAATAATCGATCTCATCTCTATTACATGTGTGCTTTACCTGTGACGTGTTCTGCGTTAATGCTGACGTGTCCGCTGTGCTGTTTACCTTCACACCAATGTCTAGAAAGGTTTGGAAAGGATCTGAACAGCAATATTTAATAATTTACATACAAGGACTCTTTACTCCTGTCCCTTACTGCTGGTTTTCCATATGGATTGTGTTCAATAGTGAGTCGCTGACCCTGCTGATTGGCAAAGTATTAAAGCCTCTGTATCATCCCTGTGATGTCAGTTGGTTCATTTCCTAGCAATACCAATATAATCATTACTCCTCCTTCGTATCCACTCGGAGGACGCTATCTTGGACTGCCCAAATGGTGGACATTATAGATCAGAAATCAAAGGATCAGAAACCTGGCAACAAGAGAGCCAAACAAGAACCAGCTCTCCCAGATTCTCCCATTAAAGGTAAATCAGACTCAGGCACCACTATGCAAACATTCAGCTCCCTACAATACCATAATCAAAGCACAAAATGCACCACTGAATTTCTACAGGCTGAAATGATGAGCCTGAGAAGTGACTTCAAATTATTAACTAACAGAATCGGCAAGGCTCAGACTAGAATAAGTAGAATAGAAGATGCTCAACTGTCTTTCACCCAAGAACAGATTTCCCTGTGAAGAAGGTTGAGACCTTAGAGAGAGACCTAGTGGATTTAGACAACAGAAACAGACGTGGCAACCTAAAGATCAGTCAGAATCTACTGCCAAGGCTTTCTACAATCCTAGAGCCCAAGTACTCTAGGCATTTAATTTGAAAATGATTTTGAAATTGAACGAACTTACAGGATAACCACTAGATTGAATATGTACTCGACAACACCGTATCCTCTTATTTCAGACCTCTTAGATTTCAACACTCAGAACTTATCATAGATGATGATCAAGATCAAGTTGATCACTTGGCTTGGAGTAAAGATCAGCAAATTGCAGGACTAAGCCATGGACAGGGTAACACGGAGGAAAAGTTTTCTGTCCCTGGGAGCTAAATTGAAATCACAACATTTTGTTGTCCTTTGAAAAGGGGAATTGTGCTTGAAGGGGAAGGCCTTACCTTTATGTTAACTTGGAGAACTGAATTAATTTCTTAAAAACTTGCATGGGAGTATTATGGTGACCTAACTACACTGCACATCGACTGTCTCTCTACTCTATTTTATATGCTTTACCTTCATTGACCAATGGTTTTAGATTGGTAATATCAGTTTCTGTTCACATCAAATTTAGCTTAATTCTGTTTACGAGACTATGAATATTGTTATTACAGGGATGGTTCATTGCTCAATTGGAACTTACCACTTCCTATGTGCAAGGGAACCTAGAGTATGCAAGGGTTATACTCAAGCTTTACATTGCAGTTTTACTATTGCCTTATTGTCCTGCTCTAACTAAACTCCAGCAGATGTTTGTGTTCAGAGTAGGAGGATTCTTGGTTATTTACTTATGGTCATTTGCGAGTTCAGATTTATATGGAATTGTTGAAGCAAACCTTCAGGGGTAGGTAGCATGAGAATGCAGTTGTAGATTTTTCTGAGCAAACGTTTTCTATTTTTGACTCTAGCTAGCAATGACGCTTGCTTCTACCTAGGTCCACCTATTATATTTAATGTCATTTCAATGCTTTATATAATAACTTCAACCCTCTTTGTCTTCTGTTTTTGGTCAATATATTTATTTATATTTATGTAATTCAAGTCTAATTGTTGATCAATTATATGGTGTATACCCTATTGGCTCTAAATCTTTAAATCCGGCTAACATGATGCACATCCTATCTAGAGCTTTGACCAAATTTATGCAATACTGCCTCTGAGGCTACAACCATTGTGATCAATAGAATTAGTAAAGATGCATTAGATACTAAGAATTATGGGCTAATATCACTTCTGAAGGAATATTGATTGCAAAGTGTATGCTGAAGTTTTGGCTCAATGTCTAGAAAAAATACTCTCCAAAATAATTCATTTATCGCAATCTGGTTTTACACAGGGAGAAGCGCTTCAGATAATATTAGATTATTTGCCCGTGTTTCAGAGAAAGCATCCCTTTCACAGCTTTTCATTGCAGGGCTCTGGATGCAGAGAAGGCCTTTGACAAGATTTCATGGACTTTCCTGCATTCGGATTTGAGATCTTTTAGCATGGGACATCCAAAAGTCCATATATAAGTCAATACCATTAAATACTTTAACTTCAGTGAAAAGCTACCAGAAACGTCTGCCCTCCATCTCCCCTCTTATTCCTACTAGACGCAGAACAACTGCTAATTGATATGCTAAAACCTTCAAATCAAAGGCATACCTTTTGCCACTTCCACACACAAACTTGCAGCATATGGAGATGATGTCTTAATATTCACAAGAGTGGCCGACTTAGCGATTCCTGTGATTCTTACTTCCATACAATCATAGGCTCCTCTCTCAGGTTACTCACTAAATAAGGACAAAACCAAAATATTTCCTATCAACTTTTTATGTCAACCTGACATGTTTGGATTGTTCAGTCTTAAATAGCAAACTAAGCACCTGAAATATCTGGAAATATAATCTAAAAAAAGCCTAGCTTTAACCAAAGCACACATAGAAGAAAAGGCAACAGACAAAATTAAATCATCAGTGGAACGTGGTCCCCAAACTTTATTACATGGGGGGCAGAATAAAATGTGTCAAAATAGTAATTTCCCAAAAATAAATTTTTAGCCCTATTGTTTGCCGCACCAGTTCTTCCTGCTCTCCACGGCCCGGAGGAGGGGTTGTGACGCACCATCATGGCGCCGGAGCACCATAAAACACAGCAGGGCGTCCTGCAGTGTGGGAGCCCCACTGTTTGCCGCACCAGTTCTTGCTGCTCTCCACGGCCTGTAGGAGGGGTCGTGATGCACCATCAAGGTGCCGGAGCGCCCTAAATCACAGCAGGGCGTCCCACAGCACGGGACGCATGCAGGGCATGCCTGTGCTCGGTCCAGGCTAAGACGAGCCGTCTTAGCCCGTGTGAGACCAGAAGAGGCTGGGCTGGGCCTCTCCTCTTGGCATTTTGCATTTGGGAAGCCCGTTCCATCCACTGCACTTACTAAATTCACCTGCCAAGCTGCCAAGGATCACGTCAGGCTGTAACTGCTGCAGAGGATGCCAACATTTGTCAGTAAAAGCACGACTTTTGATTCCATTTCTTTTTTTTTCTCAGCATTAAACTCACTGCTTCCTGCAGCTGTATTCTGCTTTCTTAACTAGACAGTGCCTTTGTTGGCCAGCATCAGGGGGGCCCCATTGTGCACTGCCAACCAAACAGCAATTATGGGGAAACGGACCTGCCAAGGCAAACCACAAGTTCTGCCCCAGATACTATCCTCCTCTTTACCACAAACTTCAATTGACAGGATGCTGCAGAGGGCAATAGGCGTGGTAGCCCCTGAAATAGAACTTACAGAACGACGGCTGTCACTAACTCCAGACCTTCATTGCTCCCCGACTGGCTCGCCTCCCCCCCCCAGCCGACCTAGCCACCCTTGCCATGGAAACCATTCCCCTGTCATTTCCGCAAGTCGCACGCATACAGGAAGGAGCTGCACCTAAAACAGATACGCAGAAGGGGGTGCAACCACTGGCCCAGCTAGGAATGGAAAACACATACAAATGACCAGGGCGGGGATAAAAAGAACGAAATTCAATGATGGGTCTTCCAAAAGTATAGAGTACCCAGACGAACAGGACCTGCACACGGGTTGTAGTGACAGTATACATACGGATCTGGAATATGCAGTCTGGGTGGCAAATCTGATGGTGGACATACAGAGTCAGTTTAGATCTATTGTGAGAGAAAAGCTTGCTCCACTGGCTGAACGTATAGATAAAATGGTTGAACTGTGTGACACCAGGGCTAGAAACAACAGTGAAAGGCATGTCCTGGCTATAGTGAGGGGAAGGGATACCAGCTGTCAGACCGACAATGTTAGTTTAATATCCATAGAAAGGCTAGTTCCACCACATGGCCAAGATTTTACCCCCATTACAGATATAAGAGCGCCAACAGTGAGGCTACGAGTGTTGAGCCTGCACAATCCAACAGGGATACAAAAAAACATAGTATGTACACTCATGGGCACAAGAGGATAGAGATTGGGTGGGGCATGAGACTGGCACAGAGGGCAGGGATTAAAGGGATAACCTCCCTGTCAAAAATCTACCCCCCACATCATCTCCATATGTAATTGTACCGACAGGTGTACCCGAAATTAAAAGAGGCCAGAGGGAAACCCAACTAGTACTAAAGGAGGAATAGAGTTCGCCTATGAAAATGCAGGGGAAATCCTTATGACTCGCAGTGTCATTTGGGTGAGTAATAGACCAAAAGACATGCAAGGGGACTGTGAAGTTATCAATTTTAAACACCCCCTGACTGTCCACAGCCTCTTATTCAAGAATCATCCTAGTCTGGATATGGGCCTGGTGATTAGGCCCATTCCGTTGGGCTATTTTTATATACCAGGCCAAATGACATCAAACAAGGCACAGAAGAGCTCTGCGCTGGATTTGCGGATTTGAAACCAACAGCACCTGGGACAATGGTACCAACCACCCAGCCCTTGCTATTCAACCTACCTGTAGCTAACAGTTTTGGGGTCCTGGAAGAGGTAGATTGACAAATAAAAACACAAAATACAATGTAGGCGACTATTCGCCCAGGGGTCCCAAGGGAGACAGAAGTACTTATTAGCGGTCAGTGTAGCCCGAGCACCATCCATAGGTTAGGGGTTGTAGTAGTGAAGATGTGCCCCGAAGGAAAACAAAAAGTCAAGGACAAGGGAAGTACACTGGAAGGGTCTATGGTTACGTGTTTGTCTCAACTTGAAAACACTAAGGGCTCGGTTACCCCGTATCTAGGGCTCAGACCAGTGCATTAGGAACATCAGTAGCCCCAAGCCCCCTTCCCATAGTCAACACCACACTGTATGGAGTAGTCCAATTAAGGCCTTTGGGGAAGTACTCTAGTGTTCATCCGAGTCCCCCAACACCAACACCCACGTAGCAAAACTAGAAAAACACAAGGAAACAATCAAGCTGAGGGTATTATCCTGGAACATTGCTGGCCTGAAAACTAAATTGAACTGCCCCGATTGGGGGTCTTTTGTGGACCAATATGATGTGTGTATGTTCCAGGAAACATGGGTAAGGGAGGATGTATTGCAGATGGGGTTTGCGTCATTTTATGTAGCTGCTACCACTAGGGGAAAGGGTAGGCCGTCTGGGGGCCTTTGCATATGGGTAGGCACACATCTGGGCTGCACGGTTGATCAGCTGGAGTCTTCCTCCAATGACATCCAGGGCATCCTACTCACCTTTGCACCAAAGATCAGAATTGCATTGATTAATGTTCACTCTAGGCCTGTAAGCCTCAGCCAAGAATCTCTGACCATTGATCAATTGGCACTCTTTATTCCTACAATCACCACAAATGCATGGATGGTTGTAGGTGGCGACTTTAACTACCAATTTGAGCCCCTTATTGATCTTAATGGTGCAACGTCTTGTGAAGATCTGCACTGGGTAATCCCTGAACCACAAATCCCACCAATCAGGGCCTGGACTCCACTGGCACTCCAGATTAAATCACTTACACTCAACCATTCTTTAAAAGCTTGTAATGGTCGTATTAGATCTGACTCTCCAGGGAAGCAAACATATGACAGAGTTGGTCAATCCTCCTTCTTAGATTACATCCTGGTAGAAACCAGGATGAGGCACAGAGTTGATGATTTTGCTGTTATATCCCTGGGAATAACTTGGCCTCAAGTACACCGCCAGATGATAGACTAACACTCACCAACAACAGCAGAAGAATACGGTGGTCGGTAATCCAACATTCTCCTGATAAGCGGGCCTCCCTATATGCAACCATTATCCCGACCCTACTGGAATTGGAAAAGACCATAACCACTGATGGCACTTTTTCCCCTCTAACCAGCATTACAGAGCTTCATGCAGCATTAACTTGGCTGAAATATTTTTTCCAAAAGGACCTTATAGGGGGATCAAAAAGGCCAACCGATCTTGGTTTGACGGTTGTTGCCAGGAGACCAAGTGGGCCCTGATAGACTCTATCAAATCCAAGGACAGGATTCAAATTTAAAAAAAGAGGGCATCATATAGAGAGAGCATCACCCAAGCAAAAAAAAACCTGGGAGATGGATAAATGGGATATGAAGGCCTTCTGGAACCTAGTCAACACAAGCTGTAGCGAAGGGAAGCAGGCTATAGAGACTAATATAGCGGCAGATATCTAGAAGAGACATTTCCAGGCCTTATATACTATGACGGAGGTAGAGGGTACCCCCATAGAACTAGCAATAACCCCACTCCAGACTACCTATAGTGAGGCCCCCGTGATAACTTTGATTCAAATAGCTAGTGCCATAAGTATTATAACCCCTGGCAATGTACCAGGGCTTGACAATATCCCAGGGGACCTCTTTCGTGTACAACCAAAAATCTGGGGTCCCTATCTGTGGGGTTTATTCAATACCATATTGCAGGGAATGGCGATCCCTGCAACATGGGCTGGAGCTGAAATCCTCCCAGTACACAAAAAGGGCTCCCCACTTTTGCCTATTAACTACATACCTTCCAGTCTGATTGAAGTAACCCAGAAAATCTTTGCCCGTGTACTGTTGACCGTATTCAGGTATGGATGGACGAACATAAAATCTTGAGCCCATACCAAGCTGGTTTCAGGAAAAACACCTCCACCATTGACCAAATATTTAGGCTCCAACTCCTATACTGGAAAACAGTGTCAATAGAGGGTGGTAGTCTCTATCTAATATTCGTGGATTTAAAATCTGCTTTTGATTTGGTACCCTGGGACAAATTATGGTTTGTATTAAGTGATCTTGGGGTTCCCACCTATCTTTGGCTCATGTTTAGGAGATTGCATGGAGGAAATTATGCCAAAATTAGGTATGGGAAACATGGAGAACTTACCACCCCACTTGCAGTTAACAGAGGAGTAACACAGGGTTGCGTGCTTGCACCTACCCTGTGTTTTTTTTATAAATCAATGCTTTGGTCGATCAACTAAATGAGGTGAAGGACATTGATGCCCCGAAGATAGCACACGGAAAAGTGCTGGCATTGATGTTTGCCGATGACACTCTCTTGCTCTCTAAGACACCAATGGGCATCCAGAGGATCCTCAATAGTTTTGATGCCTTTTGTAAAAACAGGGGGCTGGAGATTAAGACACAGAAGACTAAATATATGGTCTTCACTCCAGCTAGTACGACACAACATAATCCTTGTCTGAATGGCATCCCGCTTGAGAGGGTATCGGTATTCGAATTCGAGCCTTAAGTTAGCACAGACAACAGGGTGGTTTGCAAAGCTATATAGGAATTCTTTCCATAAACCTACTGGGCCAATAGTTGAGATATACAAAGTGCAAACAACGGATGCTGCAATGTATGGGGCAGAACTTTGGGGATATTGTCCTCTCAGAAATATCAACAAGTCTGAGAACAACTTCATCAGGCAGCTATTTGGTCTCCCTCTTAGCACACCACTGACCCCACTGAGTTTGGATCTAGGGGTCAGACCAGTTGCTGAGGAAATTGGTCTTAGACCTCTAACATTTTGGCGTCGCCTGTGGGTAACCCCCGAACTGGCTGCTTATAGGTCAGAGCTAAAGGAGGTACTGGGCCTACCGGGCGCAGGGAAACTGGCATAGTATTCACATATCAGGGATGCACTCCGAAGAATAGGCAGAACGAGTTTATGTAGTAACTCCGAGGAAGCGTGTCCTGTATTATCATGGAATGAACTGGTTAGGTGATATAGGGAAGGTACACTTGCACAATTACAGGAGAGCTCAGCCTCTGGTTCCTTAACTGTTAATTTCATGAGTATTAAGGACCATTTAATTTTAGAGTCTTTCCTGGATGATATTCAACCGGCACTAGCCAGGAAACTTTATGTACAATTTAGATTTGGGTCTCTTCCGCTGCATGCATTTTCCAATAAATGGTCAGGCGCCACTATTTTAGGGTGTCCTGCCTGTAGCTGTGAGGTGGAGACAGAACTTCATGTTTTTTTTTCTGTCCTGGCTATAAAAAAGCAAGGCAGCGATGGTTGATCCAATTGTGCAGAAATTTAGGGGCCAGGCATTGTGAAGATATATTTAGGATCCTGAAATATAACACCCAAATGCCAATTGTATTTGCAGTGTCGCACTTTTTAATCTCTATGTGGTGTGAGCGCAAGCTGTTTTCGAACACCTACTCACGGACCTAGGTTGACACACATTTTTCTTCTCATTTGGGACATCTTCCATTTTAACTTAATTCATCAAAGCTAACCACGTTTTTAATTGGTTGCTATTTGTTCATAATTTATGGGAGCAGTGACTTTTAACTCAAATGTACGTCATAAGGGTAACTATATTTTTCTATAGGTTGCTCCTGGGTAGCAGCAGGTAGGCATTGTTGTTGTTGGTGGTGGACAAATGGTGTAACCAACTAAAGACTGTTGTGGGTAATAGATTGTACATTGCGAAAAAAACGTTTAACTCTGTATATTTATTGCTCGGGTTGCACATTTGTTATGATTGTTTTAATGCTCGTATGTTTATGGCATTTGTACTTTTATGGTCTATTGACCGAAATAAAGTATTCAAAGAAGATATGCTAAAACCCTCAAATCAAAGGCATACCTTTTGCCACTTCCACACACAAACTTGCAGCATATGCAGATGGTGTCTTAATATTCACAAGAGTGGCCGACTTAGAGATTCCTGTGATTCTTTCTTCCATACAATCATAGACTCCTCTCTCATGTTACTCACTAAATAAGGACAAAACCAAAATATTTCCTATCAACTTTTTATGTCAACCTGACATGTTTGTATTGTCCAGTCTTAAATAGCAAACTAAGCACCTGAAATATCTGGAAATATAATTTATTTAAAAAAAGCCCAGCTTTAACCAAAGCACACCTAGAAGAAAAGGCAAAAGACAAAATTAAATCATCAGTGGAACGTGGTTCCCAAACTTTATTACACGGGGGGCAGAATAGAATGTGTCAAAATGGTAATTTCCCCCCAAAAAATTTCTATTCTAGTATGTTCCCTTTGTTTTTACCTGTGAACTTCTTCAAGACTATAGATAAAATAGTATCTAAAATTATTTTGAAGAACATCAAAAAAGCTAGGATGACCTTAGCTAAACTGAAAATTTGCAAAGCAAATGGAGGTGTGAGACTTTCTAACTGTTACAACTACCAAACTACTTTTTTGTTGAAACAAGCTTGTTTGTGGTTTTGCCCTCCTTCAGGCTCTTTACCACCATGGGTGAAATAGAGAAATCTATTATTTACCCATTGTCCTTTCTCATATTACTCACCATATCAAGTGTGAAGACCTCACAGTCTCTAAATATCTTCCAATCCAGTCCAAACCCGTACTGATCATGGATCGTAACTATCCCATTAGATTACAAGGTTCCCTACTATCATCTTTATGGCTCAATCTCAAAATTAAAATAATAGGGAAAAAAGTTTATGAGAAAATTGGGATAAGCTTGGTATAAACACTATTCAGGACATAACGAGGCGAGATGGATATCCTCTTTCCTTCACAACTTTAAAAGACACCCATAGCTTAACATATTCATATTTTTATTGCCTCTTAAAATTTAGAGCAGCATTAAAGTTTGCAAACTGCTTAAAAGATCCAGAGATAATATTTTTCCTACAGCTAGATTAGCACATGTGACCAGTAAATTCTGAAATACTCTTTAGAAAATGATATGAAGTTAAATGGAACCATGAATGGAAGATGGAGTATTGTCTGTAACACTCCGGTAATTAGACCCTCCCACAGAAGAAGAATGGACCAAAATATAGGCTAATAGAATAAAATTCAAAATCTTTCCCCTATTAACCCATTGCAAATATTGGACGCTGAATTGCTGTTGGTCCCTTGAGAGACTTTTCAAACAGGGTCTATCTGATTCATTTAGCTTGTTGGACATGTGCAAAAGAAAATTCTGACCTAGATCACATGCTCTTTCACTGCTCTAGTGTTCACTCTTTCTGGATTCAGATGCAAGAAACCATAGACAAAATATACCAAATACATATTTCAATTACCCACTTTAGCATTGCTCTAGACCCATGGTATGGATTTCCATTCAATACTCTTTCCAATTCATATTTCTTTCCTATTGATCTATTACTCAGGAAAGGAATCAAAATGATACTATGTGAATAGAAAAATTTCAGACATCTTCTGCAGCACACTTGATGGGCTTGGGTGTGCTTCATAAGAAGTGTTGACAGTACTGTTTCAAACATCCGTCCAAACTCAGGAAACCCAAAACTTGTATGGAATAAACTAGGGGCTTATTTATGAGAACCCGGCGTCAATTTTGCACCACGTAAAGTGGTGGATTCGTGACACAGGGCTCTCATAAAGATTTATGAAGTCAGGCAAAGCCACTCTGTATGGCTTTGAGTGGCCTCATTAATCATGAGTAAGGTGACGAAGCGCAAATCGCTGCATCGCCTTATCTGTGCCCGGGAGGTGTTCCATTGGTGCTGCAGTGGGTTTTCCCATGCAACACCCATGGATTTGATGCAAAATTATGTAAACCTGGGGAAGTTTCAAATCCGTACACCTCCCGAGATGAGGCGTAACATGGAGAAATATGTTAATTTCTTCTTGCTTTTTCCTCTTTCCATGTGTGCTGCATTCTGAAGCACATATAGTAAGAGGAAAACCCCTCATAGGATTGTTTTTGTTGAGGAAGGTGTCCCTTCCTGCACAAAAACAATCCTGACTGCAACAGAGGCACACTTGCACTATGGTGAAAGGGTGTCTACTTTGGCGCTAGCCTGCCAAAATGGCACCAGTGCAGGCAGAAAGGTGCCTTGCTACGCTGCCCTATGCTAAAATGCCATAAATGAGGCCCTAGATCTCTTCTTACAAAAGTCTAAAACCCTATTGTGTCATACAAAACCAGTAAAATTAGGTACCCCTCACAAACTAGTACATTAGTGCTCCGTTGTCTCCAGCATGTATCCACTCCTTATATATACGTTACCTCGATCCCTATCTTAGTCAGAAACATCTTAACATACACTATCTTACCATATGCTATCAAATCAGTTTAACATTACCTAGGCTCAATCTCTAATATTTGCCAATTGTTTTCCTTCTCTGCTTTCTATAATTCACGTATTAAGATTAAGACTTATTAAGATATAGTGATATACTTTTTTGTACTCTATGTATAAAATAGAAGTTGAAGTTAATTCAGATTGTAATACTTGGAGCCATTTCTAAATGTTATTATTTCCTAAAGGCTTAAGTAGCCCATCCCGCTAGAATGGTAACAATTGTACCACGCTGACGACACACAACTTGTCATGGCCCTGAACCATTCAGATAATTCCTCTCTTGGCCTACGTCCTTGCTTGGAGAACGTAGCCAAGTGGATGGATCACTCATATTTGAAACTGAATGGAGATAAGACAGAGATTATGCTCCTTGGAAATCCCTCCATTTTTAATGCAGAAGTAATGTGGCCAGTCTGTCTTGGTCCCGCTCCTGCTCCCAAGAACCAGATTAAGGGGTCGATTCCGATTCCGGTCGGAAAACGTACCGACCGAGTCGGAGCCGGAATACATTCCGACCGACACGTACCGGTGCAGCCCGACCCGCAAAGTATGATGAGAAGCGTGCAAAACCCAACCGACCCGTACAGAACACAAGCCGAACGACCGAGCCGCGCGGAAAACAGCTATCCGGCCGGAAAAACACGCGATTCGAACCGACCGACACGCACCCGGAGCAATTCCGAACGAGACGTACCCGCGAACTCCCACCCGCCAAGTACAATGCAAGGCGTGAAAAACACGACCGAGTCGCACGGAGGACAAGCCGTACGACCGACACCCATACAAAACTGCGAGGCGAAGCAACCCAAAACATCGCGACCGACGCGTACAAAGCATAGAAAACAGCACAAACACAGCATGAACGAAACGGAGAAGCCCGTACGAGACAACTGCAGGGTCCGACTCGGTCACAAGAACGTCTCCTACATGCACGAAAAGTACAAACGGAAAATACACAAAAAAAAGGCCAAACAAGCAATTACAAAGCCAATAAATACTGGGGGGGGGCAGGAAACAAAGACACACCCACAACTCCACCCATATAAAGGACACAAATCCCTACCATGATCCTTTGCAAATTCAAATTACCTGCCAGCACTCAACAGACAGCAACCACACACCCACAGCTCATCCATCACACAAGCCACACACCATCAGCACCACAACAAATAGCAACCTCACATACACCCAGCAAAACACACACTCACACACCTTCACCTGCACACCAACATACACATCATACACCATCACCATGCCCCCAAAGAAGAACCATAAGTTCTTAGATAGTGAATTGGAAGCCCTGGTAGATGAGATCCTCAGGGTAGAGCCACAGCTGTTTGGCACACTGGTCCAACAGACACCCATCTCACAGAAAACAAAGATGTGGGAGAGGATCGTCGACAGGGTGAACGCACAATCACCATGTTTGCGCACAAAGACAGACATCCAGAACAGGTGGTATGACGTGCGCAGGAGGGTCAAGGAGCTGTTGAAGAAGGACTACCTCTTGAGCCAACACACCGGCAGTGGCCCTCCTGCCAAGACAGTATACCTCAGGCCCTGGGAGGAGAAGGTGCGGGCCATCCTACCACCAGTGAGCGTATATGGACTAGAAAACATCCCAGAGCCTGGTGAGTAAACAATATTGTGCGACTACACACACACATCACTGTCAAGGGGAGAGTCAAACCATGCACTCATAGCAAATACACAGCAACCAGAACAGAATCATCCCAAAATGTGTATGTCTGTCAGAGAAACACAACACATGCCATCTCATAGTGACATTTAACTGTGCCATCACATCTACAACTACAGCTAGGCAGTGGCACAAATATAACTGACAAACACATCCAGACATGTAGCCACCACTACAACACCACCACACAGTGAAGCCCACTGAAAGAAAGGAAATCTGTGTATGCTGGGCAAGTCAGTGTAGCCAATAGCATCATGGGAGTCGTAGTCCCAGATATTGCTCACCCCCACAACTGTCCCATCAACACCACCATGAACCATGCGCACATCACAGGGAGTGGAAAACAACTGACAACATGGCTGACACTGGCTACTGCTGTGGGGAGCACAAGGCCCTGCAGGCAACTGTGCACCAACAAACAGCACAACACCACGGACTGACATCCTGGAAGCCAACTTGCACTCCCTGCAATGGAAGCACCTTCCATGGTGGGATATCTGGCGGGGTGGGAAAGGGGACTCACAGCACTGATCATAGTTACTAGCAGCGTTTCTCACACACACACCTAACACAAACTCCACTAAACTCACCTGGGAGAATGCATTGCCTCACACCCCAATCAAATATCCCACAAAGAACCACCACCACCCTGGGTCATGCTGAGTGAAGCACAGGGACACACATGGGACCTGTAGCAGAACCAAGACCAGGATAACACTGTCAGCCATCTTGTCAGCACAGGCACACAACCCCACAGGGAAGCAGAGTCAAAGGGAAGGAAGTACGGGCGTGCTGGGAAGGGGGGTGGAGGCAATAGCATGATGGGAGTTGGAGTCACAGATACTGCACACCCTCACTATTGGCCCATCAACACCACTCTGAACCATGCCCACATCACAGGGAGTGGATGAGGACTGACAAGATGGCTGACACTGGCTACTGCTGTGGGGAGCACAAGGCCCTGCTGGCAACTGTGCACCAACAAACAGCACAACATGATGGGAGTGGTAGTCACAGCTCAACATCCCCCAGCCACATGGCCCAGCAAGCTCACACTCAAGCATGCACACCCCACAGAGAGTGGAATGCCCCATCAAAGATGTCTGACACTGGTGCTCTGTTGTGGGGAGCACAAGGCCATGCTGGGAACTGCCCAACAACCAACAGCAGGACACCACTGTCAGCCATCTTGCCATTGCTCCCACACACACACACACTGAAGTCCACCCAAAAGCAAGTAAGTATGGGCATGCTGGGAAGTGGGGTGGAGGCAATAGCATGATGGGAGTCGTAGTCACAGATATTGGTCACCCCCACAACTGTCCCATCAACACCACCATGAACCATGCGCACATCACAGGGAGTGGAAAACAACTGACAAGATGGCTGACACTGGCTTCTGCTGTGTGGAGCACAAGGCCCTGCTGGCAACTGTGCAACAACCAACAGCAGGACACCACTGACTGACATCCTGAAAGACAACTTGCACTCCCTGCAATGGAAGCACCTTCCATGGTGGGATATCTGGCTGGGAGGGAAGGAGGGCCGGATGTCAACCAAATACAACCAATGCAGACCATGTACACACCCCAATATACACATAGAAAGGCCCAAATAATGCAGGACAATGTGCTACACCAATATCAACCCCTGACTGTGACAACTTAGGACAATGCAATGTACAGGCCCGCACCCAGAGGCACAGTCACAACTGTCAGGTGTGTCAACCAATGATGCCTGTAGAAACATAACATACATTCTGTGTGTCTCCCAAAAACAGGTGATGATGGGGACACAGCAGCAAACGCCGAGGAGTCCCTGTCCCAGGCCCAAGAGGATACGGAGCTCACTGGTGTGGAACAGCCTCTGCCCTCCTCGGATGAAGAAGACCAACCTGGCACCTCCAGAGCAAGTCATCATGCAGCACCAGCAGGAGCACCAGCTGCACCCCCTGCACCCACCCCTCCAACGACTGTCAACACACGTACCACCCCTGCCGACATGGACACACCAAGGAGCACCACCACCAGCACAGGGACCCTGGACCAACGTGGGGCCATGGACACCAACACCACCAACAAACCCCAAGGGGGCCCAGGGTCACCTGTGCCTGCCACCTCAGGTACTGCATGTGTCGCCTGGGGTGGTGGGAGGGGTGGGAGACATAGGTCGCTGCTCACAGAGGGGTCTGGACTGCATGATGACCCACAACTGGCACGCATGCCATCATGCCCGCTTGGACTCACACATGTCCCGCGTAGAGTCCAAGTGGGACACACTGCAAGAGATGACGGCGGTGCATAGGGACATATTACAATGCCTCCGCCAGATGAGCAGCAACCAGTCAACACCTCCCTGTGTGCCCACAACATCTGGTGCTGTAACAACTGCAACTGCCACAGAGAGGGAGGATGACTCTGGCGGAGAGTCCCCTGCACCGCAGCAGCCTGCACTTGAGGGTCCCCCAAAGAAGAGGGGTCGTCCGAGGAGGGGCAAATGAGAGGCTGATGGCCATGTGCAACCCCCAGGAAGCCAAAACCTGTTCTGGATAATCACCTTTGTGCGCAAACTGTTCACCCTGTTGACTGCAACACAACTCCCCCACATGACATGGGGAGTACAAGTTGGACCAATGTCTCAGATGACTGTGGACCTGATACAGGACATTTTTGCTACCAGGACTTCCAAGTCATCTAGGAACTTAGGATTGCAATCAAAATGTACAGCACTCACCATCCTGTGCACTATTCACACACATGTATGACAATAAACACACTAATACACCATACCTGCCTCTGTCGTGATTCCAATGCGGTCTCTGTCATGGAGATGATGAGCAGCAAAATTACACTGTGCATGCTAACTGCCACAGCAAGTACAACACAGGCATGTGAGTCATGGCAACATGACACATATGAGGGAGACACACCACCAGGGCTACACAACACATACACACCTAGGCCATCTGACTCATTGCCGACACTGATGTTGCCAGGAAATACGGTGCAATGCACAGACACAACACCCATTCACAGTCTTAGTCAACTAGCCCACTGGTGCAGTAAGCAAATGTCAGTCAAATGTGTGACCACAGATGACGCACATCACAAAGTGAAGCACAGGTTTATTACACAGTTGCAACATGTCGTAACCACTACAGATGCAAGGTAATCCCACCTGGCAGCGGGCACACAGTCAACAAGTGTAGAAGGAAGAAAGTCCATGGGTGTGGTGCACATCACCTGTAGGGACACGACAGCTACCACCCTGGAAGTACAATCACGGTGTCGGGGATCACAGTTGACCAAACGACTCTGAAAGTACCCTATGAAGGACAGAAATGACACACAGTCAAAAGCACTGAAGAACAGGACAGAACTGCAATACTCATGCCCAATACATGTCACAAGATACCCACCCAGAACCAAGTTAGCATGTCAACACTGTTGGGGAGTACAGACTACCTGTAAGGACACATCGCTACACGCATACAGTCATGTAGCCCATGGACACACTCAAACAGCACCAGAGCACCACCAACACATTTCATGCAAACTCACATCATTGACATGACATCTCGGGATACTCACATTCAGCTAAAGAAGTTGGTGATGAGCTGTGTGCGGACATCACCATCACCATCATCATCATCATCACTGGCATCGTGGTCCAGGCCAGGATCCTCCACAGGTGGCGGATGTTGGTCATCGTCATCCTGGATGAGAGGCAACTCCTTCCGCACTGCCAGGTTGTGTAGCATGCAGCACACAATGACAATCTTGCACACCTTTGCTGGGGCATATGGGAGGGACCCTCCTGTCTTGTCCAGGCAGCGAAGCGGCTCTTCAGGAGACCAAAGGTCCGCTCAATCACTCTCCTGGTCCAACCATGTGCCTCGTTGTAGCGCATCTGGGCTGGTGTCACGGGGTTCCTGAGGGGTGTCAGCAACCACGGCATGTTGGGGTATCCGGAGTCACCTACGGACAGACAAGTGCACATTAGCTGATTTGGAATAGTGGGTGGAATACCACAGATCAGAACACACACAATGGTACAAAGTAAGTACACACCAACAAGCCAGGCACGCTGGTTCTGCATCTGTGCCATCATCCTCGGGATGCGACTACTCCTCATCACGTAGGCATCGTGTGCTGAACCAGGGAAACGGGCACACACGTGTGAGATGGTCATATCTGCAAGACAGACCACCAGTGCATTGACCGAGTGGTAGTGTTTGCGGTTCCTGTATGCCTGCTCATGTGCCTGTGGTGGTACCAAAGCCACATGTGTCCCATCAATGGAGCCAATGACATGCAGCATCCTCCCCAGGGCATAGAAGTCACTCTTCACGTCAGTGAGTCGTTGCAGTCTAGGGAAATAGATGTACCGGTTCAGGTATATCAACATAGCCTCCAAGACATCGCGCAGCACACGGCTGAACATGGTCTGTGACATCCCACCAGCAGTTGCCAGAGTGTGTTGAAAGGTACCGGTGGCAAAGAAGTGTAGGGCTGCCAACACCTTCACCTTGGGGGACAGCGCTGTAGGGTATGGTCGGCCAGGTTGCAAATGTGGGGCCAAGCGCACTGCCAAATCCTCAATCAGCTGCCTGGTGAAGCGGTACCGTCGGATGCTGTCCCGTTCCACCATCGTTGCCAGGTCAGGGAATGGTCTAACGACAGCTGGTGCCCTGCAATGCATAGGTGAAGAAAGCAAGATTGTCAATCAACCCACATCAGTGGCATTGAACACACACAATATCACATGATACATCATTATGAGGCACAAGTACATGATGTGTGCAGTACCGTAAGGACATGTATGGCACATACATGGCCAACATCTAACATCACAGTTCAACAAGTGGCATCAATAAGTCCCAGGTTGTGCCATTGGAAATCATGAGGCCGTGTCACAGCTCCCATCTCCTGCTGCCACGTCACAAACACACCCCACACTGACATGTGAGGACAGATGTGCCCCAGTCATCACAGCTCAACGACAGGTAGATTCCCAGGGATGTATTCACCACAGCAAAACAACTATGACCCCCACAGGTAGTGGTCCCTGTTGCATCGGCAGGACCGACATGGACATCTGTGACACACACACGCACAACATCAAAGTCCATGCACAAACAACGTGGATGTGGAGACTGTCTCCCATTGTGCACATGAAATCACAGACATTGTAAACACAACATGCACACAGACTGTGGAGGACCATCACTATTGTGCCAATGGGTCACCCTGGGTTAAACATACCGTCCCACATGGGACTCAGGGGGTATGTGACATGACACACACATACACCACCGTGAAATGTGACCCTGGCACATGCTCAGATATGAACATTTGCACATCACACTGGTCATGTACATGAAACACCAAGGATTCTGTCCCCATGCACACGTGCACAGCCTGGGGGTTGCTGCCCCCAAGTGACACCCACAGAACAACTTGTTCACCCCCATACACGGAATAGGTAATGCAGCCTTACATGCCTTAGGATACAGTATGGACAGGCTGTGGTGTTGTAGGTGTGCCCCTCACTCCCTGGGAAGTATATGTGGCTGGCATATGTTCACCTGTGACAGGCATGGTGACATATGCCAGTCACTTGTGCAGGGACGCGTTGAACTGCAATGGACCGATCGGTGTGCCCGGCCGGCCCATTGCATTCAATGTGTGCGGGTACGCGTTGTATCCCAGGTACGCGTTGAACCCCAATGGACCGATCGGTGTGCCCGGCCGGCCCATTGCATTCAATGTGTGCGGGTACGCGTTGTATCCTAGGTACGCGTTGAACTGCAATGGACCGATCGGTGTGCCCGGCCGGCCCATTGCATTCAATGTGTGCGGGTACGCGTTGTCTCCCAGGTACGCGTTGAACTGCAATGGACCGATCGGTGTGCCCGGCCGGCCCATTGCATTCAATGTGTGCGGGTACGCGTTGTATCCTAGGTACGCGTTGAACTGCAATGGACCGATCGGTGTGCCCGGCCGGCCCATTGCATTCAATGTGTGCGGGTACGCGTTGTATCCTAGGTACGCGTTGAACTGCAATGGACCGATCGGTGTGCCCGGCCAGCCCATTGCATTCAATGTCTGCGGGTACGCGTTGTATCCCAGGTACGCATTGAACAGCAATGGACCGATCGGTGCGCACCCATTGGCTATGGCCTGGCCTGGCAACGGACGCGTTTTCAAATTTAGAACGAGTCTGATGCTGTAAATTCAGTTGGTCACCCACAACAATGTTGCAAATTCATGGGTGTCCTGAAGTTGAACATTTGAAGGATGCTGTGGGCGTGTGTAAGTGGTGCTATTCCATGGATTGGTCAGATTCAGAAGATGCAAACGACTTGGACCTATCCCTTTGGACACATGGGACAGTATCTGCCTCTGCAGCACACATATAATGCTGGCTGTTCCCCTGAGAGCTCACTTGCCTGCACTACATGCTCCAGGACGACATCTGCCACTATACTGCTGCTGTCTCTGCCCCCTCTGGACCCTGCAATGGCACGTACTGTGGAGAGAGCCCCAGCCTTCAGCACTGAGGAGAACCAGGCCCTGCTGGACAGCCTCCTTCCACAGTACAGCAAGCTGTATGGGAAAGCAGGGGAGCAGGTGAGTGTTCTGGCCACTGCCTTTCTAAATGTGCATGTTGTCTGACTAGCAAGGCTAACAGTCTTCACGCCACTGGCTAGCAGGCTCACTGAGTAGTTGTCACCCCCCATAGTGTGTAGTTATATGCACTGGACAGGAATAGTGCAGTGACAGTGCATTTAAACAAGGTTTTACTGCCCAGGCAATGATACCATGTAGTAACTGCTGGCATACTGTCCATGGCCATCGTTGCACTGCCTGTGTACATCATGTGCCCCTGTGATTGAGACATGTATATCCAACTGTGTAATGCACGGTTATGTTGCATGTGTAGTAACGGCATTCTCACTTTGTCATCCTCACAGGTTGATGCCCACCAGAAGCAAAAGATATGGCTGACCATCGTCCGGGCAGTGAGATCCGTGGGGGTCTACAAGCACCGGATCCGCAACTGCCAGAAGAGGTGGCAGGACCTTTGGGGCTGGACCCGGAGGACCGCATGGGTCCAGCTGAAGCTGTCGCCTCCTCGCAGGAGGGGCGGACACCAGACCCTGACCCCCCACATGCTGAGGTTCCTGGCGGTGGTCTTCCCTGATCTGGTTGGGCAGCTGAAGGCCAGACAGCAGCAAGGAGGGGGTGAGTCCATGTCTGCATTGTGAACTATGTCTGCCATGCTATGTGCTCTCCTCTGGCCTGGTTAAACTTCCACAGTACATCTGTCTTGTGGTCCAGGACCCATGTCCCTCTATTGTGCACTGCCCACTCCTCATCTGATACCCAGGTGTGGCCCTTACAGTCAGGGTATTGTGTCACTTGGGTACTGTGTCCTTGCAGTTTGCTTGACTCAAGGTGGGGGACAGCATCTGTTTCCCTGACTCTGTGGTGGGCATCATGGGTGGGTCCGTTGCTTACACAATGCCTGTGTTCTGACATGTGTTCTGCGTGTTACATTGATATGTGGCCCAATTGCTGAGCTGATCCACCACATGTGCCTGGGGTATCTGGCACACACCCATGCTGCGGGTGGGAACAATGTTTGGGCCCCAGGAGTGTGTATATAACGTGTGTCACACATACTTAGCCAGCTGCCTACTGTCCAGGGCTCATCCCTCATTCATGTGGGGCAGGACAGTCATGCCTACTCCAGGCCATACAATACACTCTGTACTCCCACTGCCGTGTATCAGTTGACACGTTTTGCTCAGTGATTTGTCCCCTCAGGTGTCTGCCTCTGTGTCAGTGTGCTGTGGCTTCGTTGTCAGGTCTGCTGGGGTGTTTCTCGGTTGGGGCTCCGCATGCCACCGGAGATGTGACCATAGGAGATGATACTTGTGTGACACATAGGTGTTTGATCACCTGACCGTGCAGACTGGGGTATGCGAATATGAAGTTCAGGCAGCTGTTTCCCATTCACAGCAGATTGTGAGGTGCTCAGGTGCAGAGGGTAGTGTTACAGGTCTCCCATATGTCCAATGGGTATGACCTGGACAGATGAGGGTTCAGATGATGTGGTGTGTGGGGGATGTACATGTGCACTTGTTCAGCTCCAGGACTTGCATTCCCCATGATCTACTATTGTGACACAGTGCAGAGTGTTGTTGTCTGGCTGCCCTGCCCATGTGACTGGAGACAGTGATGTATGACTTAGCAGGCATGGCTGTGCCATGCCATGTGACTTCCTATTAGTGATCCTGCAGGGGAATGACATGTGCTACATGCACACCATTGTGGCAATGGCTATCAGGACATGGGTGCATCATGGTGTCTGTCGCTGGTATGCATGACATGCATTTCCTATTTGACTCTGGGCATCCCTTTCATCCGGACACCTGTACTGACTCAGTGGCAAGAGTTGTGATGTGTGCATGTCCACATGCTTCACCGGGTTCTCTGCGCTGTCCAAATACTGTGTAGGTGGTGCATGTGTCCACACTGGGGTATTGCCATCCAACAGACACCAGACAGATGGGTGCAAGGCCAGGTGGGATGTGAGTGCCATGGTTGACCATCAGACTGACAATTGACTTCTCCTGTTCTGTTTGTGCAGTTTTAGCAATGTTCAACTAAGGATGCCAGGGCTTGCTCTGTAATGTGCTGTACTTACTGTGGTGTGTGCGTTCAGTGCAGGTGACTGATGTCTGTCTGTTTCCCTATTGATTGCAGATACATCCACGGCCACAGGAGGGGACAACTCCACGGACCAGGAGGAGCCGCAGAGCCAGACTGGGTCAGCAGCCGGGGAGGAGTGGTCAGAGGGACACAGTGGCACGGAGGGCGAGGGGAGCCACACCGAGGAGTCCTCAGCACCATCCACCTCAGCTGAGGACCAGAGCAGCTCGGACGATGACTCCCTTATGGAGGCTGGTGTCAGCAGCCACCACACCCCAGCTAGTGTTGCTGTCCCCGCCACCACCACCACCACCACCACCGCCCTCCCGTCGGCTCCCATTCCCGAGGTCCGTGGAGGCTCCCATGTTCGGGAGCGTGTCTCCTTCGGGCCAGGCACCGCACCCCCTGCCCCTGTGTCCCCTGCTGCCCTGAGTGAGGAGTCTGTGTACCTCCTCCGCCAGCTCCATGTAGGACAGACAGCGATGCTGAGTGTCCTCCATGCACACACCAGTCTGTTGACTCAGCTGGTGTCGTTCATGGAGGGCATCTCATCGGGCATGTCTGACCTACAGAGGGGCAATAGGTCCATGGACTCCTCCCTGACAGCAGCAGTGTCCCTCCTCCGACAGTCCCTCACCCCTCCTGCCTCTGCCCCATCCACACTCCCCAGCAACTTACCCGTCCCAAGCACACACACACTGGCACAGGCACACACCAGCACAGACACATGCAGCACACAGACACATCACGCCACAAACAAGATGCACACGCATGCACCGTCAGGGGACTGAAACCACACTCACAGGGGATGGGGCACAGGCACAAACACACACATCCACAAGCACTGCGCAGTCCTCAGTTGCCTCTCCCTCCAAAGACCCCTCCCTTGCCTCACCTGCAACCCCAAAGACACAGCGGCTCTTCCTCTGTGACCTTGGCCTCTTCCCCTCCGATCCAGCTGATCCAGCATTCAGGGGGAAGAGGAAGCCCGCCCACATGGAGCGGAGTGCCCCTGGCCCCCGGACACCATCCCCCAGGCGCAGAGCGACTGACGCCCCTACCCGCAAGTCCCCCCGGTCCCAAAAGAGCAAGGTCCCGCTGCCGCCCTGCAGCTCAGGCACCAAGTCTCCTTCCTCCATCCCTCAGGCCCCCACTCCACAGGTGCCCCCACCACACCCTGCCCCAGGTTCCCCCACCCACAGATATACCATCCCCAGAAGGATCAGGCCTTCTCCCCCTGCCACTTGCTCTTCCGGCCCCACACCCCCCGCTGCGCTTGTCTGTACCACTGATGTGGTGAGGGTGTCCTCCCCCTCTGTCCTGCCCACCTTACCTGATCCCCATTCTCCTCCCCTGGAGGTAGGCACTGCAGTGGAGTCCACTACCACCCTGTCTGACTTGGGCACTGCAGTGGCGGTACTGTCCACTCCATCTGCAGGGTCCACTGCAGTCGTGCCGGCACCCACAACATCTGAGTCATGCCCCCCAGTTGTGCCGGCACACACCATGTCAGACACCTCCACTGCAGTTGTCAGTGGCTCTCCAGCACCCACCACCCCTTCCCTGCCTCCTCCTGGTGAGCCCTGATCCTGTCCCTGCGGTGCCTGGCCTGCCCCCCCGGATGCCCCTCCTAGGGGATTGTCCCTGGTTTTGATCAGTGCAGGCATGCGTAGGGTGACATCTGCCACTGTCACCCTGTATTGACTTCCTTGATGGACTGGCCATTGGCCTTTGTTGATTCCTTGGGGGGCAAAAAGATACCGACCCTGTTGTTTGCAGACGACACGTTATTGATATCCAAGACCCAAGTTGGGTTGCAGCGCCTAACTGATAGATTCCATTTATTTTGTGAGAACCGAGGTCTGGTCATAAACGCCAATAAAACCAAATTTATGGCCTTCAACCCCCATAGAACATGTAGGAATGGCCCTCTCTTGGGCGGGATTCCCCTTGAAAAGGTTGCTTCTTTTGACTACCTTGGCGTAAGATTCTCTGATAAAATGTCATGGAAACCCCATCTAGGCAAGATGTTGGTGGCCCATAAACGTCTGGCTGGTGCAATAGCAAGAGAACATCGTCTCTCCCACACTAGGCCTGTTGCTCCAGCCCTCCAGATATATGACTCCAAGGCTGTCAGTGCCGCTCTCTACGGAGCTGAGGTTTGGGGGTTTGACAATCTTGATGAGCTCCGGAGATCGGAATATAAATTTTTAAGAGATCTAGTCACAGCACCAAAATATATTCCTCTCACACCACTACTAATGGATATGGGTAGGCGGTCAATTAGTGACGTAGCTAGGCTGCGTCCCCTCCTCTTTGGGCCCGCAATAGGAGGACCCCTGAGCTTTCTCACTATGCAGAGGCCCTCACTGAGGTTATTAGGCTCGATACTGGGGGAAAATAGGTTGGCTACGCGACATAAAGAAAATGTTATCTGCAATTGGGCTTTGTGATTGCTGGACCAGCCAGGATCCCCCAAGGAGAGAAGATCTCAATCGTCTGTATTGGGAATGGGTGGACCAATGTGCAATCAGCAGATCTGACGCGGGTAGATTGTCAACTGAGTTTTATTACCATAAACAATGTAGATATTATGAGCCTTACCTTGATCAGATTACAGTTCCCAGAGACAGAATTCTCTACATGCATTTTAGGTTTGGCTCTTTACCGGTGGGCGAAGTGATAGCAAAATGGTCCGCCGTCAATGGAAAACATTGCCCCAGCTGCCAAGCCCCTGTGGAAAGCATTGCCCATTTATTGTTCGTTTGTCCAGCCTACAAAACCCCACGGAGAAAATGGCTGAGTCCGATTTGTCGACAACTTGGTACACGGGAGCACCAAGTTGCACTCCGCATTCTTAAGGCAGATTCCGGACCTTTTTTATCTTGTTGTATAGCGAAGTATTTGGGGCAGGCATGGCAAATTCGGTGGAAAGCGCTTGCAAGAAAGCCATAGCCTTTATGAATTGATGAATTGATAATGTTTTAATAGTATTTTTGTTAAAATTTCTATGCACGAGCTTTTTAGTCTTTTTAATTAATGAACTCTCCCTTGTATTGAATTGTTTATAAACAAAATGATGAAATGCTGCCAGTTTTTAACCAAAATCAAATCAAATCAAGGATAATTGAGTGTATATTTATTAATGTATTTTTTATATCTATATCAATTTTATTAGTCATGTTGTTGTTGTTTCATGATGCTTTTATGACTTTTACGTCGAGATAAAGCTTGTGATTGATTGATTGATTCCTTGCAGTTTTTTGAAGTTTTGAACCCACATATGCTGAATAAAGCAACTTTCAGTTCTCTGGTGCTTTTACTTCTGATGTACATGATGTTGATGACGCTAACCATGCCCTTGCTGCAGTGATGGTGATATTTTGTCTCATGAAAATGAAGTGTTACTGTGCAGGAACCCTTTTGGTCCAGGGGGACAGTGTCCTATCCTGTGGTGTATCCATGTCATCCTTAGCAGCATCTGAGGGTGTAATGTTTTCAATATTTGTCAATGGGATTTCCTACTTACATTAGCAATGTCACATCTGTGGGTTCCACCCATGCACATCTATTGTGTTTGCCATTGTTCAATTAGTCTACTTCCCTGACCGTGTGGCCATCTCCACTGGACATGCAGGTTTGGGCATCAATGGGGAAGGACTCATCTGTGTTGTCAGTGCAACTTGCTATACATGTGTGTTGGATCTGTGCTGTTGATTTCATTGACACTCCCATGACCAGGCTGATGTGACGGGAGCCTTCATTTGGTGCTAATTGTTGACTGTGTGACCAAGTGTTCTGCTGACATGATGGAGCCCTACTGATGCGACATATGGCACAGCTTTCCTCACACAGGAGTGGTGTCCCCTCATGGCAGTGTGTACTCCTGTGACATCTCGTGCGCCCAAGGTGTGTGTTGTATGAGCATGTCTGTGTGTTCACTTCCATTTTGCTGTGCATGCTGGGATCCCTGGTGATGTTCCTGTTTGTGATGCTTGCTGAGTTGACCTATGTTCCCCCAAAGTCTTCTCCCTGGGTTCTCTGTGATGTGGGTGCATGGCACATTACTGGTCATCAGGGTGTCACCTATAGGTGTGTTTGCTGTCAGGGCTGAGTTTGTGGGCAGACGCTGATGTGTCACAGTCAGGATTCCCCTTTGCACTTGTTGTTTACACCTGTCATGTGATTTCTGGTTTGTGTTAGCTTTCATTGGTTGTGACACGTTGTGTGTGTGACTGCTGGCACTCCTCAGGGCTGCAATGTTGGTAGTTGTCTCTGTGTGTTCTTTGTGGCTGACCTTGGCTTCTTCATAGGTGTGTGACTGTGGCTGGGATCCCATTGGTTGGTGTGGTATTGCTGTCATGTCCATGTACAGCGTAGTGTGCAGTGTGTCAGACATTCAGGAGTCTGGTTGAGTGGCCATGTGTGATGTGTTTCTGCACCTTGGTTCCCACCACCCCCCCCCGGGATTGTCATGGGTGCATGTGCAATGTCACCAGTGCATGTGAGCTTCACTGCTGCACATTGTTGGAGGTTGAGGTGTGTGGTGTTGAGTGTGTGCAGATGAGAGTTGTTGCCTGGCTAGACCCCTGCCTCCATGTTGGCCTTGGCTGACAGGCCGTGCAGATTGATTTGTGCTTGGGTAGGTGTGATGGTAGTTTGTTGCTCAGGACACATGACTGTGGTTCACAGTGTGAACGACATCTAGCTTTGTCATCACAGTGGGATTGTGATGCAGCCCAGGGTCACCACATTGTGGGGGCCCTGGGGGTAGTGCTGTGGTGTCTCTGTGTCTTGCTGTGTCAGTTGCTGTTCCTACATGCTTGTGTGACATGTGTGACTTCTGCTTCCTCTCATCTGACACTGCCTGATTGCCCACATAGGGGATTTGGATCCATGAGTTACCTTTGTGTGGCACTGTATGCACATCTGTGTAATTGGTATTCAGGCCTCCTCATGTGTTGTGTGGTTGCCTGGGGACACTGGTACCCCCCCCTCACCTGTTGTGTTTGATGTGCAGTGTGGGTCTGCCTGTTTGTGTATGTGCATCTGCACCACTGCATTGGCATATCTTAGGTGTGCCATTGGCTGTATGTTGTTTGGTGTGTTTGCCCTGCTGTCCTTGGGACTCCTAGGTCATCAGTCAGCACAATGATCATTGTGTGTGTGTCCCATTGCTGCCATGGTATGGTATCTGTTCACCTCACATCTACAGTCTCCACAGGGTATCTGAATTTGTGTGCCCATTGGTGCAAAAATGTGGGTCTGCATTCTGATGGTCACTTCTGTCATTGTGTCATTGATGAATTTTGACAGTGTCAGCCACCATGGGTGATGTTTGTCTGCACATGGCCAGAGGTGTGTCTTATTTGCACTGCACTGTTTGCCTCCCCCATTCTATGTTGCTATGGGACACAAGCACTACTTTGCCACTGATGTGTTTGTTGTTCTGTGACCAGGAATCATCCATGCAGTTTGGCAGTTGCAGCTTTTTCTTTGTCAACACTTACATTTTGCTCACTGTGATGATGGGGGTTTGGACCCCATTGCCACATTGTTCAAAATGTGCTTCAGCTATGGACCCCACACTTACATTTTGGGCACTGTGATGATGGGGGTTTGGACCCCATTGCCACAATGTTCAAACTGTGCTTCAGCTATGGACCCCACACTTACATTTTGGGCACTGTGATGATGGGGGTTTGGACCCCATTGCCACATTGTTCAAAATGTGCTTCAGCTATGGACCACACACTTACATTTTGGGCACTGTGATGATGGGGGTTTGGACCCCATTGCCACAATGGTCATGGCCTGCTTGCATTGTGGTGGACACACACATTTATGTGTGGCACTTGTGATAGGGGGTCACATTGTATGTTCAGTCATGTTCAGTGTTGTAGGCATTTGACACAGTCTACACACGCTTGTCATGGTGTTGGGGGGGATGTCTTTGTGTTACATTCTTTCTGTTGGTGTGTGCTTCTTGTGGCATGTATTTGCCATCCTGTGAGTGGGGGTGTTGTTGGTGACAGGCATCCAGCCCCCAATGGGTAGAGGTGGTAGTAGTGGTAGGCATCTGGTACCCCCTGGGTAAGGGTGGTAGTAGTGGTAGGCATCCAGCCCCCCCTGGGTAAGGGTGGTAGTAGTGACAAGCATCCAGCCCCCCATGTGTAGAGGTGGTAGTAGTGGTAGGCACCTGGCACCCCCTGGGTAATGGTGGTAGTAGTGGTAGGCACCTGGCACCCCCTGGGTAATGGTGGTAGTGGTGACAGGCATCCAGCCCCCCATGGGTAGAGGTGGTAGTAGTGGTAGGCATCTGGCTCCCCCTGGGTAAGGTTGGTAGTAGTGGTAGGCATCCAGCCCCCCATGGGTAGAGGTGGTAGTAGTGGTAGGCACTTGGCACCCCCTGGGTAATGGTGGTAGTAGTGGTAGGCACCTGGCACCCCCTGGGTAAGGGTGGTAGTAGTGACAGGCATCCAGCCCCCCATGGGTAGAGGTGGTAGTAGTGGTAGGCACCTGGCACCCCCTGGGTAATGGTGGTAGTAGTGGTAGGCACCTGGCACCCCCTGGGTAAGGGTGGTAGTGGGGACAGGCATGCAGCCCCCCATGGGTAGAGGTGGTAGTAGTGGTAGGCATCTGGCACCCCTGGGTAAGGGTGGTAGTAGTGGTAGGCATCCAGCCCCCTGGGTAGAGGTGGTAGTAGTGGTAGGCATCTGGCACCCCTGGGTAAGGGTGGTAGTAGTGGTAGGCATCCAGCCCCCCCAGGGTAAGGGTGGTAGTAGTGACAAGCATCCAGCCCCCCATGGGTAGAGGTGGTAGTAGTGGTAGGCACCTGACACCCCCTGGGTAATGGTGGTAGTAATGGTAGGCACCTGGCACCCCCTGGGTAAGGGTGGTAGTAGTGGTAGGCACCTGGCACCCCCTGGGTAAGTGTGGTAGTGGTGACAGGCATCCAGCCCCCATGGGTAGAGGTGGTAGTAGTGGTAGGCATCTGGCACCCCTGGGTAAGGGTGGTAGTAGTAGTAGGCATCCAGCCCCCTGGGTAAGGGTGGTAGTAGTGACAAGCATCCAGCCCCCCATGGGTAGAGGTGGTAGTAGTGGTAGGCACCTAGCACCCCCTGGGTAATGGTGGTAGTAATGGTCGGCACCTGGCACCCCCTGGGTAAGGGTGGTAGTAGTGACAGGCATCCAGCCCCCCATGGGTAGAGGTGGTAGTAGTGGTAGGCATCTGGCACCCCCTGGGTAAGGGCGGTAGTAGTGGTAGGCACCTGGCACCCCCTGGATAAGGGTGTTAGTAGTGACAGGCATCCAGCCCCCCATGGGTAGAGGTGGTAGTAGTGGTAGGCACCTGGCACCCCCTGGGTAAGGGTGGTAGTAGTGGTAGGCATCCAGCCCCCCATGGGTAGAGGTGGTAGTAGTGGTAGGCATCTGGCACCCCCTGGGTAATGGTGGTAGTAGTGGTAGGCACCTGGCACCCCCTGGGTAATGGTGGTAGTAGTGTTAGGCACCTGGCACCCCCTGGGTAAGGGTGGTAGTGGTGACAGGCATCCAGCCCCCCATGGGTAGAGGTGGTAGTAGTGGTAGGCATCTGGCACCCCCTGGGTAAGGGTGGTAGTAGTGGTAGGCATCCAGCCCCCCTGGGTAAGGGTGGTAGTAGTGACAAGCATCCAGCCCCCATGGGTAGAGGTGGTAGTAGTGGTAGGCACCTGGCACCCCTGGGTAATGGTGGTAGTAGTGGTAGGCACCTGGCACCCCCTGGGTAAGGGTGGTAGTAGTGACAGGCATCCAGCCCCCATGGGTAGAGGTGGTAGTAGTGGTAGGCACCTGGCACCCCTGGGTAATGGTGGTAGTAGTGGTAGGCACCTGGCACCCCTGGGTAAGGGTGGTAGTGGTGACAGGCATCCAGCCCCCCATGGGTAGAGGTGTTAGTAGTGGTAGGCATCTGGCACCCCTGGGTAAGGGTGGTAGTAGTGACAAGCATCCAGCCCCCATGGGTAGAGGGTGGTAGTAGTGGTAGGCACCTGGCACCCCTGGGTAATGGTGGTAGTAATGGTAGGCACCTGGCACCCCTGGGTAAGGGTGGTAGTAGTGACAGGCATCCAGCCCCCATGGGTAGAGGTGGTAGTAGTGGTAGGCATCTGGCACCCCCTGGGTAAGGGTGGTAGTAGTGGTAGGCATCCAGCCCCCTGGGTAAGGGTGGTAGTAGTGACAAGCATCCAGCCCCCATGGGTAGAGGTGGTAGTAGTGGTAGGCACCTGGCACCCCCTGGGTAATGGTGGTAGTAGTGGTAGGCACCTGGCACCCCCTGGGTAAGGGTGGTAGTGGTGCCAGGCATCCAGCCCCCCATGGGTAGAGGTGGTAGTGACAGGCATCTGGCACCCCCTGGGTAAGGGTGGTTGTAGTGGTAGGCATCCAGCCTCCCCTGGGTAAGGGTGGTAGTAGTGACAAGCATCCAGCCCCCATGGGTAGAGGTGGTAGTAGTGGTAGGCACCTGGCACCCCTGGGTAATGGTGGTAGTAGTGGTAGGCACCTGGCACCCCTGGGTAATGGTGGTAGTAGTGGTAGGCACCTGGCACCCCTGGGTAAGGGTGGTAGTAGTGACAGGCATCCAGCCCCCATGGGTAGAGGTGGTAGTAGTGGTAGGCACCTGGCACCCCTGGGTAATGGTGGTAGTAGTGGTAGGCACCTGGCACCCCTGGGTAAGGGTGGTAGTGGTGACAGGCATGCAGCCCCCCATGGGTAGAGGTGGTAGTAGTGGTAGGCATCTGGCACCCCTGGGTAAGGGTGGTAGTAGTGGTAGGCATCCAGCCCCCCCTGGGTAGAGGTGGTAGTAGTGGTAGGCATCTGGCACCCCCTGGGTAAGGGTGGTAGTAGTGGTAGGCATCCAGCCCCCCCCAGGGTAAGGGTGGTAGTAGTGACAAGCGACCAGCCCCCCATGGGTAGAGGTGGTAGTAGAGGTAGGCACCTGACACCCTCTGGGTAATGGTGGTAGTAATGGTAGGCACCTGGCACCCCCTGGGTAAGGGTGGTAGTAGTGGTAGGCACCTGGCACCCCCTGGGTAAGGGTGGTAGTGGTGACAGGCATCCAGCCCCCCATGGGTAGAGGTGGTAGTAGTGGTAGGCATCTGGCACCCCCTGGGTAAGGGTGGTAGTAGTAGTAGGCATCCAGCCCCCCCTGGGTAAGGGTGGTAGTAGTGACAAGCATCCAGCCCCCCATGGGTAGAGGTGGTAGTAGTGGTAGGCACCTGGCACCCCTGGGTAATGGTGGTAGTAATGGTAGGCACCTGGCACCCCTGGGTAAGGGTGGTAGTAGTGACAGGCATCCAGCCCCCATGGGTAGAGGTGGTAGTAGTGGTAGGCATCTGGCACCCCTGGGTAAGGGTGGTAGTAGTGGTAGGCACCTGGCACCCCCTGGATAAGGGTGTTAGTAGTGACAGGCATCCAGCCCCCCATGGGTAGAGGTGGTAGTAGTGGTAGGCACCTGGCACCCCCTGGGTAAGGGTGGTAGTAGTGGTAGGCATCCAGCCCCCCATGGGTAGAGGTGGTAGTAGTGGTAGGCATCTGGCACCCCCTGGGTAATGGTGGTAGTAGTGGTAGGCACCTGGCACCCCCTGGGTAATGGTGGTTGTAGTGTTAGGCACCTGGCACCCCCTGGGTAAGGGTGGTAGTGGTGACAGGCATCCAGCCCCCCATGGGTAGAGGTGGTAGTAGTGGTAGGCATCTGGCTCCCCCTGGGTAAGGGTGGTAGTAGTGGTAGGCATCCAGCCCCCCCTGGGTAAGGGTGGTAGTAGTGACAAGCATCCAGCCCCCCATGGGTAGAGGTGGTAGTAGTGGTAGGCACCTGGCACCCCCTGGGTAATGGTGGTAGTAGTGGTAGGCACCTGGCACCCCCTGGGTAAGGGTGGTAGTGGTGACAGGCATCCAGCCCCCCATGGGTAGAGGTGGTAGTAGTGGTAGGCATCTGGCACCCCCTGGGTAAGGGTGGTAGTAGTGACAAGCATCCAGCCCCCCATGGGTAGAGGTGGTAGTAGTGGTAGGCACCTGGCACCCCCTGGGTAATGGTGGTAGTAGTGGTAGGCACCTGGCACCCCCTGGGTAAGGGTGGTAGTAGTGACAGGCATCCAGCCCCCCATGGGTAGAGGTGGTAGTAGTGGTAGGCATCTGGCACCCCCTGGGTAAGGGTGGTAGTAGTGGTAGGCATCCAGCCCCCCCTGGGTAAGGGTGGTAGTAGTGACAAGCATCCAGCCCCCATGGGTAGAGGTGGTAGTAGTGGTAGGCACCTGGCACCCCTGGGTAATGGTGGTAGTAGTAGTAGGCACCTGGCACCCCCTGGGTAAGGGTGGTAGTAGTGACAGGCATCCAGCCCCCCATGGGTAGAGGTGGTAGTAGTGGTAGGCACCTGGCACCCCCTGGGTAATGGTGGTAGTAGTGGTAGGCACCTGGCACCCCCTGGGTAAGGGTGGTAGTGGTGACAGGCATCCAGCCCCCCATGGGTAGAGGTGGTAGTAGTGGTAGGCATCCAGCCCCCCCCTGGGTAAGGGTGGTAGTAGTGACAAGCATCCAGCCCCCCATGGGTAGAGGTGGTAGTAGTGGTAGGCACCTGGCACCCCCTGGGTAATGGTGGTAGTAATGGTAGGCACCTGGCACCCCCTGGGTAAGGGTGGTAGTAGTGACAGGCATCCAGCCCCCATGGGTAGAGGTGGTAGTAGTGGTAGGCATCTGGCACCCCTGGGTAAGGGTGGTAGTAGTGGTAGGCATCCAGCCCCCCTGGGTAAGGGTGGTAGTAGTGACAAGCATCCAGCCCCCCATGGGTAGAGGTGGTAGTAGTGGTAGGCACCTGGCACCCCTGGGTAATGGTGGTAGTAGTGGTAGGCACCTGGCACCCCCTGGGTAAGGGTGGTAGTAGTGACAGGCATCCAGCCCCCATGGGTAGAGGTGGTAGTAGTGGTAGGTACCTGGCACCCCTGGGTAATGGTGGTAGTAGTGGTAGGCACCTGGCACCCCCTGGGTAAGGGTGGTAGTGGTGCCAGGCATCCAGCCCCCCATGGGTAGAGGTGGTAGTGACAGGCATCTGGCACCCCCTGGGTAAGGGTGGTTGTAGTGGTAGGCATCCAGCCTCCCCTGGGTAAGGGTGGTAGTAGTGACAAGCATCCAGCCCCCCATGGGTAGAGGTGGTAGTAGTGGTAGGCACCTGGCACCCCCTGGGTAATGGTTGTAGTAATGGTAGGCACCTGGCACCCCCTGGGTAAGGGTGGTAGTAGTGACAGGCATCCAGCCCCCCATGGGTAGAGGTGGTAGTAGTGGTAGGCATCTGGCACCCCCTGGGTAAGGGTGGTAGTAGTGGTAGGCACCCCCTGGATAAGGGTGGTAGTAGTGACAGGCATCCAGCCCCCCATGGGTAGAGGTGGTAGTAGTGGTAGGCACCTGGCACCCCCAGGGTAAGGGTGGTAGTAGTGGTAGGCATCCAGCCCCCCATGGGTAGAGGTGGTAGTAGTGGTAGGCATCTGGCTCCCCCTGTGTAGGGGTGGTAGTAGTGACAGGCATCTGCCCCCCCCCTGGGTAAGGGTGGTAGTAGTGGTAGGCATCCAGCCCCCCATGGGTAGAGGTGGTAGTAGTGGTAGGCATCTGGCACTCCCTGGGTAGGGGTGGTAGTAGTGACAGGCATCTGGCCCCCCCTGGGTAGGGGTGGTGGTGGGCATCCGGGCCCCTATGTGTATATGTGGCATTGGTGATGGCCATCCCGCCCCTATGGTGCTGCTGTTGCTGGTGTAAGTAATTTCTGCATCCCTCTGTATGTGTGTGCTATGTCGGGTACGTGTAGTTTGCTTTAGTGGATGGTGTCAGACTTACCTTCTGCGCCGTACGCATCCATGCCTGTTCCGGTAGTAGATGTAGAATATTGGTAGGATCGGAACGATGGCATTCATGGTTGGTTCGTCTCGTTCGTCTTTCTCGTTGCTTCGCCTCGTCCTCGTCGCTGGCGTGTTCGCCTCGTAGCCGTGGATCATGTTGTGGCGCGAATCGGAGCTTATGTACAGCTCTACCGGATGCTTTGACGTGCCGTGCGTAGCGACGGGTTCGGCGCATACGGGAAGCGCATCGTACTTGTCCGGCCGGCCGGGGCTGCATTTTGGCTTCCGTGCGACTCGATTCTGCATTTCCGGATCCGGCTCGGTCGGGGAACAGGACCTGGATTGGGTGAGTACGACTGGGTCGGAATCTATGCTGTTGTGCGCATCGTACTTGGTCGTTCGGATTAATGTGCGGATCGGTCGGGAAACAGGCATTCGCATGGCTTTTTTCCCCGACCGAATGGTATTAGATGCGCCTCTGACCGAGATCGGAATCGGCCCCTAAAAGTCTGGGTATCTGGCTTGACTGTGATTTGAGTTTTAAGTCACAGGCTCGAAAATTGGCGGCTTCCTGTTATGGCATCCTTAGGATATTCCGGAAAGTCCTTCCGCTTCTACCTTTTCCTGCAAGAAGGCTAATGGTCCAGGCTCTCATTCTCTCCTGCCTGGACTATGGGAATGTTCTCTATTTAGGAACTTCTTGTGCCACACCTCGAAGCTCCAGACTGTGCAAAATTGTACAGCGCGTATGCTTCTTGGGATTCCGAAACGCCAATCTGCAAAACTAGCTCTGAAGTCCCTTCATTGGCTTCCTATTCAGGAGAGAGTCAAATATAAGGCCCTGTGTATTGTCCACAAGACATTAGCAGGGAAGGGACCGCCTATCAAGTGTTCCATTATTCTGCCCTATTGCACGAAAAGAAGCCTGCGTTCGGACGACCTCCGCCTTGCCTTATTCCCTAGAATCAAAAGGGCAAGAAGCGGGGGCTGTCTGTTTTCTTACAATGCTGTCAGGATGTGGAATACCCTTCCACTCCACATACACAGTGAATCTAAGCATCTGGCCTTCTGTAAACTCCTTAAAACTTGACTTTTTCCTTAATGCGGTTGTGGTGTCTAGTCTCTGTGGTGTCTAGTCTCTGTCAGCGCTGGGATGCCCTCGGGTAGCTATGCGCTTAATAAATGTTTTTTCATTAATTAATTAATTTGTTTTTTCATTCATCACTGATGACATCTCAAATGACATCACTGAGTGATGACATCATCCAGTGACTGCGTGGTTCTGTAAAGTTTAAATATGTTTTATATATATATATATATGTGTGTATATATATATATATATATGTATATATATATATATATACCAAGGTGTATTGAAGAATGAGTGGGTGTATAAGTGCCTAAATGAATGATTTAGTAGGTGTGTGACTGACTGTATAAGTGAGTGATTAAACGTGTCTTACTGAATGCATGGGTTAGTGACTAAAGCGTGTGAATGTCTGTATCAGTCTGTCAGTTGATGTGTAAGTGGCTGCATGGGTTGGTGAGTAGCTACATGAGTGTCTTTATGGGTTATTGATTTGTTGTCTAAGTATCTGTATCGGTGCCTGAGAGTCTGTGTGGGTGGGTGGGGGTGTGTGACTCTATGCATAGATGTGTGAGTGGGTGATTCACTGGGTGTATGGGTTCAAGAGTGCATCTGTGAAGGGCTGTATGGGTGGGTGAGTGTGTGTATGGGTGTGTTGGTGAGTGAACGGATGTCTTTCTGAGTGATTGTGAGAGTGGTGTATGGATGAGTGTGTGCTTGTATCAGTGATTGTATAAGAGAGTAAGTATGTGTTAGTATTTGTAAGAGTAAGTGAGGTGGTGTGTGTGTATAACTGTATAGGTGAGTAAATGGGAGTGTGATTGATTCTTTGCATGACTGACTAGGTGTGTGAGTAACTCTATAAATGAGTGGCAGTATGTGAGTGTCTGTATAGGTGTATCAGTGCATATGATAGTGCTGTATTGATGAGTGACTGAATGTATGAGTGACTGTATGGGTGAATGAGTGGATGTGTGTGTAGACCTAGGAATCAGTGAGTGGGTATGTAGTAACTGGTATTGGTGTGTCTATGGTTTCGAAAATGGTAGTCTGTATTTTAGAGTGGGTGTATCAAAGGTTATATTAGGGTGTGAGGAGGTGCATCAGATTATCACGTGGATGATGTCATCAGTGATGTCATTTGAGATGTCATCAGTGATGTTACTGACCATGTCATGAATGATGTAATATGTGACGTCATCAGCAGTACATTGCGGGGGCGCGAGTTATAGTTAGCTCAACTAACTATAACGGCCAAATTTCTCTGGTTTTATACGAGTGGAATGTCCAACTAAACTATAACGTCTTCATGTACCTCTTTTGCCTCTTTCTGTACTTTTCTTGCCTTTTTCTGCACCTCTCTTCCCTCTTTCTGCACGTCTGTTGTCTCTTTCTGCCCCTCATTTGCTTCTTTCTGCACCCCTGTTGTCTCTTTCTGAACTAGTCTTTCCTCTTTCTGTACATCTCCTGCCTGTTTTTGCATCTCACTTGCCTCTTTCTGCACTTTTCTTGCTTCTTTCTACACCGCTGTTGCTTCTTTCAGCAATTCTCTTGCCTCTTTGTGCACTTCTCTTGCCTGTTTCTGCACCTCTCTTTCCTCTTTTTGCACCTCTGTTGGCTCTTTCTGCATCTCACTTGCTCCTTTCTACACTTCTCTTGCCTCTTTCTGCACCCCTGTTGCTTCATTCTGCACTTTCCATGCTTCTTTCTGCACCTGTCTTGCTTCTTTCTGCACCCCGGTTGTCTCTTTATGTACCTCACTTGCCTCTTTCTGCACTTCACTTGCTTTTTTCTGCACCTCTCTTGCCTTTTTCGGCACCTCTGTTGCTTCTTTCTGCACTTCTCTTGCCTCCTTCTGCACCTCTTAGTTAGAGGTAGTTTTAATTCCCCTGCCCTATTATGTACTAGGACCATACAGGGGAGGTCATGCCAATCACAGGTGTACCCCAACCCATAGTGTACCCTAGTGTTTGTAGGTGTTTTCACTGTATTCTAAGTGTCTTTCAGCACAGCACTGGCTCCGGGCCTGGTTAGTCAGAGTCAGTTACCACCAGTACCCATCAGAAAAAAGTTGGGGGCACAGGATGACTTTGCAACAAGGCCTCTTTCTGCTCCTCTGTTGGTTCTTTGTGCACATCTCTTGCTTCTTTCTGCACCTTTCTTTGTCTTTCTGGACTTCTGTTGCCTCTTTCTGCATTTCTCTTGCTTCTTTCTGCACCTTTCTTTCTCTTTCTGCACATGTCCTACCTCTGTAGGCATAGTTAGAAATTAGCATTTAAAAAACCTTTGAAATACACTGAAAAAACCACAGGTTTCAGGGACGTTATAGTTAGAAATTACAATTTAAAAAACCTTAGAAATTCACTGAAAAAACCACAGGTTTCAGGGACGTTATAGTTAGTTGGACATTTCACTCGTACAAAACCAGAGAAATTCGGCCGTTATAGTTAGTTCAGCTAAATATAACTCGCACCCCCGCAATGCACTGCTGATGACATCACATATTACATCATTCATGACATGGTCAGTGACATCACTGATGACATCACTGATGACATCATCCACGTGATAATCTGATGCACCTTCTCATACCCTAATATAACCTTTGATACACCCACTCTAAAATACAGACTACCATTTTCGAAACCATAGAGACACAATACCAGTTAGTACATACCCACTCACTAATTCCTAGGTCTACACACACATCCACTCATTCACCCATACAGTCACTCATACATGCAGTCAACCATCAATACGGCAATATCATATGCACTCACATATCTATACAGACACTCACACACCGCCACTCATCCATAGAGTTACTCACACACCTAGTCAGTCATGCAAAGAATCAATCACACTTCCATTTACTCACCTATACTGTTATACACACACCACCTCACTTATTCAAACATATACTAACACATACTTACACTCATACAATAACTAATACAAGCACACACTCATCCATACAGCCACTCTCACAATCACTCACTCTCACATATAGCCATTTATATACTCCAACACTCACATATACTACCCATCACATATGCAGTTACTCACACATGTACCACTGAGACACCCATTCACTCACCAACACACCCATACACACACTCACCCACCCATACAGCCCTTCACAAATGCACTCTTGAACCCATACACCCAGTGAATCACCCACTCACACATCTATGCACAGAGTCACACCCCCCCACCCACCCACACAGACACCCATACAGATACTCAGACAACCAATCAATAACCCATATAGACACTCATTTAGCTACTCACCAACCCATGCAGCCGCTTACACACCAACTGACAGACTGATACAGATATTCACACAGTTTAGTCACTAACCCATGCATTCAGTAAGACACATTTAATCACTCACTTATACAGTCAGTCACGCACCTACTAAATCATCCATTCAGACACTTATACACCCACTCATTCTTCAATACACCTTGGCCTATATATATATATAAAACATATTTAAACTTTACAGAAACACACAGTCACTGGATGTTGTCATCCGTGATGTCATCAGTGACGTCATTTGAGATGTCATCAGTGATGTCATCAGTGATGTCACTGACCATGTCATGAATGATGTAATATGTGACGTCATCAGCAGTGCATTGCGGGGGCGCGAGGTATAGTTAGCTAAACTAACTATAACGGCCGAATTTCTCTGGTTTTGTACGAGTGAAATGTCCAACTAACTATAACGTCCCTGAAACCTGTGGTTTTTTTCAGTGAATTTCTAATGTTTTTTAAATGCTAACTTCTTACTATAACGTCTCTGAAACCTATGTTTTTTTCAGTGAATATATATATATATATATATATATATATATATATATATATTGGGACAGCTATTGACACAGAAATATAAAAATAGGACTAAATTGTGACACTTCACTTACCAGTGGTAACATTTAGTCCTATTTCTATATCAATTCCTGTCCTGGATTTTTGTTCTGAAAATCTGGTCACCCTAATGATGGTATATCTTTGCACTCACACAATCATCTCTAGCAATTATACAGTGGCATTTACACAGTGTACTTAATTACTTCACTCTTTCTTTTTGTTATCCATCATCATTTAGTGACTTCATTGCTAACTGCCCTCTAGCGGTCTCTGCTGCCCTTCTAACGCTGCCTGTTGTCTGCTCATTCTTTGCCTTCTCTGCCTGTCACTGCCCCTGCACCCTTCCATACCCTTGCATGTTCCTACCATCGTACAACTTCTGCCACCTCGCAGCAAACACCTGTGCAGGACTTGAAACAATAGCCCAGACTTTCACTGCATTTAATGACAAAGCCTTAAATGTTTTAAGGTAAAATCTAAGGGAGTGGTCAAGGGAGGGGTCAGTGGCTGGGAGAGAGCATCAAGGCATAGTGGGTCACCTTACAAGGAGGACCTAGTATGAGGCATGCCTGGTTCCATGACATGCCAATAATATGCAGCCATCCAGGGTGCTCTTAAAAGGAGAAGGGTTTCAGAACACAGGTTTCTTCATAAGGAGGAGACAGTATCAGCAGCAAATGTCACTTTGGAATTAGAACATAATTAAGGACATCCTATGTTGAGTGGATTTTTTTATTTCAAGTTTATAGAACTCTGTCAATGTGATAAACCTTTGACTCTAACATCTAGCTTCACTGAAACACTGAGCAACAGGACATTCCTAGCCTATCACACTCTGCTATCACAAAACTGCTTTGTCTCTCTGGCAGCCTGCAGCCTGGGGGCTCACGGTCATTGCTGGAGGTCCTCCGTGGAGTTTTTTATTTTATTATTTTTATAAATCTTTTTATTGCAGTTTGGCTGTAAACAAGATATAATAACCAAAGATTCAATCGGCACATGTTCACACTTTACATGTCTTACATACATTAGGACAGTTGTCTACTATCAATACAGTGTTGTGCTGCTTGCCACTCATCTCTCTTATAATTTACCAAAGTTTGTCTGTTTTATATTTTTCATTGCCCCTAATACTCCCCGGATGGGGATTATTGCTGACAGGAATACTACTTGTTCCTGAGTTTCCCATGGCTGTCAAGACTTTCAGAATGAGATATAATCATTAGGATAGCTATCAGGCATCTTATCTCTGCTTTATGTTTTAAAACTGAAAGTGACATTTCTGCTCCGTTCACTAATAAATAAAAGTAACCCAAACAATATCTGTTTTATATGCAGAGTATGAAAATAGGCAGCCCCTAATTACTAGCTCATAAAATGTGACAGTTTTTGAAAAGACATTTTTTTCCCTAAAAAAATCCTTTCCAAACTGTTTAAAAATTTGTGCAACACAGGATTCAACTCCCCTCTATTAGGCCACGCCTTTCATTACAGAGGCCACACCCCTTTAAACAAGTTCTAGTTGTTTTATGGCCATGTCCCTACCTTTTCCATCCCACCATTGATAAAAAGACAAGTGAAGGCCACACCATATGCCTTCTACTGGCCGTCGAGTGGAGCTACTTCTGCTCTAATTAGAGGTCACAGATTAACAGAGATGGGGTGGGCCCTATTTGACAGCTCATCCAATAGCAGTGGTATGAACTAGCATCTACCAATATGAGTGTGCTCGGACATCACCACAGGGGTTTATCATGACCTCTGTATGCTTAAAACAAGGCAGACGCAGAGTGCCTCCATGGGGTGACCAGGGAGAGATGCACACACATGGGATTGTAGCATTATCAAGGGTTTCCTTACTAATCGCTGACATCACATTTTAACACAGGGGCCATATTAGGTGAAGTGAGTGGCAACCCTCCAACAGCCAATAGGAGTGCAATACAATAACTATTTTTGTTTGCCTAATCTAATTTTGTGAACATGGCTCCCAACATGTGTGTGGAGCCAAAGCCCCTCTCCTGGCAATTCTCCCATAACTGTCTGTCAAGCTAGACCATAAAATGCTGGCAGTAAAGAACCCAATGGTCTTGTTGCCGGACATGATTACTAAGGCTTTTTAAAACTGTGCGAGTGAGTTAAAAGATAGATCCAGGACGATAGGTCTATTCTTTATCAACAGGACGGATGTATGGCTGAATGCAACACTGTGGACCAGGGATTCTACCCAGTGGCATTTGGCATGAAGGTCATTATCCTAATGGCTGTCGCTTCCTTGAAGTCTGTGCTGTTTTTGATGAGGTGGAGATGGCAAGACTTCCGTCCAGTTGGAAGAGTTGAGGAGGCCGTTGCTAATTACTCCACTCAGAAAAGTGGGTACAGTTGGACATTGAAAGATGCTGCCCGGTAATCAAACTAATCTAGTTACACTCTGTACAATGTAACTGCTGGCAAATGTCTTTTATAATACTATTTCTATTTTCTCCATCGTCTTATAATGCTTACTTCTCCATTATTTCATCTTCTCCTTTAGGCACTGCCCTTGTTTTTTTATGGGATAAATCACCATTTGTTGAAATTGTTGAAATTTTATTTCAATATGCCAATAATTAGGTTTGTTTGTAATTTTAGAATGAATTTGTTACATGAACTAAACATATTATTTCCAGTCTTAAAAGTAAAAGAAAATCAACTTGACGTTTAAGTACAAAATATAATAGTTTTTGTAACAGAATTCATATTTGTCACATGCCAAAAAAATGAACTGAAATCAGTCTGAATATAATTGGTCACATTTGCAGCACTTATAAAACAAAATCATTTGAAGCTGAAAACATTATTAACAAAACATTTTGAATTATTAGCTATATCTTTCTGTAAATTGATTTAAGTGGTGATCTTCTGGTTATTATTAACATTTAGTTTATTCTCCAGCGCACAGAGTCTTCTCAGCCAAAGCATCAGGGCCTAAAACGAGGAAACAATTATAGATTAACTTTTTCAGATAGAAATCTTGACTTCTTCAATCTCAGGTAAGACTCCTGATAATGGAAACTGTGGTCTATGGTTTCTTTCATTTGTAGGTCTGGCGTAAAATGCAGCTTTACCAGTCTCATAAATACTACTACAACTCTTACTGCTATTCCTCTTACTACTACTAATAATAATAATAATTGTTAGACTTGCCAAATTTGGTGTGGTATCCCCTGACTTTTTGCCTTCAGAGAGTTTTTATTGTTCTTTCTGACTTTGTTTTTGCTGGCTTTAGGAATCTGGGCACTTAACCACTACTAATCAGTGCTAAAGGGCATGTGTGCTATACGTAAAACATGGTAACATTGGTTTATCCACAATTGGTATAATTAGTTAACTTATAAGTCCCTAGTAAAGTGCAATACCTGTGCCTAGAGCCTGTACATTAAATGCTACTAGTGGGTTTGCAGCCTGATTATGCCACCCACTTGAGTAGCCATTTAAACATGTCTCAGCCTGCCACTGCAGAGCCTGTGCATGCAGTTTAAACTGCCATGGAAACCTGGCAAGTTAACGTACATGCTAGGCCCAACCCTTCCTTTTGATTACAAATAGGTCACCCCTAAGGTAGGCCCTGTACAGCCCATGGACAAGGTGCAGTGTAGTTAAAAAGTAGGATATTTACTTTTACGTTTTAAATGTCCTGGGAGTGAAATACTGTTAAATTTGTTTTTCACTACTGCAAGGCCTATCTCCCCCATAGGACAACATTGGGATTGCCTTATTACATTTTATAGGTGTAATTTCTAATTGTGAAGAGATTGGACCCCCAAATTTGATGTGGAATCACAATTTAAACACAAAACGTACGGCGAAGAGTCTGAAGCCAGGGCAGGAAGGTCAGGTACTCTGCACATCAAAGCATCTCTGTGAAGTCTTCCCCACTTCAAAGGCACAACTGGGTTATAAGTACTGGAACTCTGACACCACCAACTCAGAACACTTCTGGAACTGAGTACATTCTACCAGGTAGAAGGACTGCTGTGCTGCTGAAAGGACCGCCACTTTGCTGAACTGCTTTGTTGTGTTGGCCTGCTGCCTGCTGCCCTCTTGCCAGTGAGTGAGAAGACTTCAACTGCATCTCTACATCCCAGAACCTAAGTATCTCCAAGGGCTGGTTGGCTTGCCTCCTGTTTTCTGAAGTCTCAGGGATATCAAAGACTTCTCTTCAACCTGCAGCCAGCACCTAGACTCTATCTGCTGTGAGTTCTGCTCTGCCAAATGGTGCCAATCAAGTCCCAGGCCCTTGGAAGTTAGTATAAAGAACTGCAACTGTGAAAATCCATGCATCAACAATGTTGTGTCGATCTGAACTGGCACATCTCCTTCAACGCCACTGCATCGCTGCTGCTGCATGGACTGAGGACCCCGCATCCATGACTGTGGGATGTATTGTCTCCAGCTTCCAACACATCTCCGACTTTGCGCGGCTCGGGGCTGACGAATTTGCTTCGTACTGCTTGCATCGCCTTCAGCCCAGCTGTTCAACGATGACGCATCGCCCCGGTGTTCTTCATATCTTGACTATTGACGCATCCTTGATGGTGTGCAGCTCAGAACCAACTCATCGCCTACATCTGTGAGATCGACGATGACGCATCGTCTCCTTTGCTCCCCAAATCGCCTCCAACATTGATGCATCCAAGGTACTGTTTAGAGGGCCAAGGCTGGTCCATGTATATGACCCGTGCTCCATGGCGGTCTGCCTGAACTTTTGGATTTGATCCAGTCAAGTAGGACCAGATAGTCCCGGTTGGCACTATCTGTTTTAAGCACTACAAAACATTTTAGTCTTTAATAATTTATATCTTGACATCTACTTATTGGATTTTTGTTGTTTTTGTCTTGCTTTACTCATAAAAATATAAGCATTTTTTGTAGACTGGTGTGGAGTCTTTTTGTGGTGTTTTCACTGTTTTACTGTTTTCAAGTGTTGCACAAATACTTTACACATTGCCTCTTAAGTTAAGCCTGCCTGCTCTGTGCCAAGCTACCAGAGGGTGAGCACAGGTTAATTTATAGTGTGTATCTGATTTACCTGACTTGGATTGTGATTCCTGCTTGGACAGGGTGCATACCTCTGCCAGAAGACCAGTTTCTAACATTGGTGATAAGGGGTGAGGATAGTGCTTGTATTTGTGCAGTTCCATACAGTAATTGGTGTACACTGCTATCCAAATCAAGGACTAATTCAAATCTTTTTCAATTTTCCCTGAATGGAATTTCAAATGTTTTCCAAAATCATGTTTCTGACCCGAGGAGCAACAGTTGCACCTGCAAAAATTTATTTTGAGCAGGCAAAACTTGAGGGTTACACTGTGGCCCAGCTCAAGGATTTCTGCAAAGGGATTGAGCTGTCTATTAAAGGCTATACCAGGAAGGTGGAGCTGCAAAAGGAGCTCAGGGCCTGGGCAGAAGCTTGAGATGCAGCACCTGTAACCCCAGAGGAGGATGAGGAGCTGACCAGGATCCATTGGAGAATCTGGGACGTCCTGTGTGACAGAGGGCCATTACCCTGCTTGGGGCAGTGGTTCCCACCAGGACACGGAGCAGTGTATCATCCAGAGGCCTGTCCCCAGATTAGCCAAAGGACAGGAGGGAGGAGTGAAACTTAAAATTGGAGCTGGCTAACCTCATATTGGAGGAGAAAAAATTGGCTCACGAGCCTGAAAGAGCTGAACATAAAGGCCAGGCGTCCAGCCAAGATGGTGACAGCATTTTGTCAGTGTCCTCTGACTAGCGGGTACACATTCCCAAGGGTCTGATGCCTGACTATGGAGTGGGAGATGACATAGATAGATGGCTTGAAACTTATAGGTTTGCTTTACAGGTGCACAAGCTCTCTGAGAAGTTTTGGGGGGCTAATCTGTGGAAGCATATCCCTACTGAGGTGAAGGACACCCTGCTGGCCCTAGATAAGAGTGACAGGATGAGGTATACATGCATGAAGGAAGCCCTGATCAGAAAGGATTATTTGGCCCCAGAAAGGTACAGGCAGAAGTTCAGGGACAGTCAGAAACAATCTCCACAGACCTGAGTGGATTGTTTTGATTAATTGTGCAAGGCACTGGATGGTTGGGTGAAGGTCAGTGATGTTAAAGATTATCAGGGGCTGTTTAACTTGATTGCAAAACAGTACATCATTAGTCTCTCTTTTCCAGATCTGCAACAGCACTTGATTGAGAGTTAGCTCTCTGACCGCCGGAAGCTTGTTAAGGAGGTGGACCGCTGGGTCAGCACCAGGTAACACCACAAGGGTGGGCAGGGTCCCCAAAAGAAGAAGGAGGGGGTATAAAAACAAAAGCAAGGAGTTCTCAAAAGGGTCCCAAAAATAGTTCTTCTGGTCAGGACTCCCATCCCCCTGCTGTGAAGAAAATAAAAGGATTCCCTGACCGAAAGTCTGCAGGGAAAGCACCCCCCCAAGAGTTATGAGTGTCAACATGAGGAACACTACAAGGGGGATGCAAGGTGTCCCAAGCCGGCATAGCCCCCCACAGGTGGGCAGTCACTGGGGCTGGCTAGTGTAGCGCTTGGGGCGGAGTTTGTCCCAGCTACTGGTGGGAACAGAGTTAAGGTTACCCTAGTGTCCCTGGGTGATGAAGAGATGGTGCAATTTATCACATAGAGAGCTCACACAGACAGAAAAGGAAGTTTTAGAAAAAGGTTTTAGCTTTGCCCCCACTGCCCACTGAATAAGTTTGAATTTGAAATGGATCTTAAATCATTTTTCCGTAAAGTGAGACTAAAAAACTTTTTTGAACAGCGGGAAAGCCAAAGAAGTACTAATGTCTCGGGTTTTAAACCCAAATCAAACTTTACACCCTCTTTGGGCATGGTACATAAAAATGTTGAGATCTTTGAAAGAACTACTGAGATTGATATTAGAAAAATATTAGAAGCTCCCATCAAGACAAACAACAACCTCTCCAAGAATCATAGAGAAGCTCTAAAAGCCCTAAAAGAGGATACCAATATCACGATCAAACCTGCCGGTGGTGGTATTTGATCGTGTAGATTACAATTTTAAAATGAGGAGCCTTCTGGAGGTTCAAGACCATTACCGACAAGTATCCCTTGGATGCAATGATAATTTGAAAAAGGAAGTATATGAACTTTTGGAGGTAGCTAGAACAGAGGAGTGGATCTGTGATGAAGAATATAAGTTCTTGTACAACAGTAATCCTGTTGTGCCGGCCATATACGGGATTCCGAACATACACAAGAACTTGAGTGATTCGCCCGTGAGACCGATAGTCAGCAGCATTGGCTCTATTTTAGAGCCATTGAGCAAATATGCTGACTTCTTCCTCAAGCCCTTGGTGTACAAACAAAAGTCATACCTGAGAGATTCAGCTCATGCTATTAACATCTTTGAGGGATTGGGCTTCAATGGGGTGACCCAGCTTTTGGTCACCCTTGACATTGAAGCCCTTTATACGAATATCCCCCAGGATGACACGATTCGCGTTGTGTCATCAATACTAGCTAGTGAAGAACTAGGTGGGGGTAACAAAGACTACATAATGAGGTGTGTCTCTATGGTTTTAAAGAACAACCTGTTCCTCTTCAAGGAAGATCTCTTCCAACAGATCAAGGGGACCAGCATGGGGGCCACCTGTGCCCCCAGCCTGGCTTGCCTCTATGTGAGTAACTTTGAACAGAGGCATATTTGTAACGAAATGGCCCCATTCTTTGAGAACATTAGTCACTGGCACAGTTTCATTGACGATATCATCTTCGTCTGGAACGGTGCCAGTGAAGCCCTCTGCAAATTTATTGAATGGCTCAATCTGGGAGATCCCAATTTGAGATTCACTGCACAATGGAGTGAGTCTAGAATCAACTTCCTTGACATTTGTATTAAAAACAGCAATGACAAATTGGCAGTTGAGCTTTACACAAAGCCAACGGATAAAACTACTCTACTTCATTACTGCAGTAATCATCCTAAATCACAAAGGGACAATGTTCCTTTTGGAGAATTTCTGCGTTTACGCAGAAATTGTTCTACTATTAAGGATTTTTACGCCTACGCAGAGGTGTTCAAGAAGAAACTTAGCGATAGGGGATACCCTAAGAAACTTATCAGACACTCTTTCAAGAGAGCCAGATATTATGATCGAGAATATATGCTCGACATGAATAAGAACAGAGGTAACAAGAACAAAATTGAGAAAATAGTATTTGTCAGCCAGTTCTCCCACATAAGCAACCAGATTAAAAACATCATCAATAGGCAGTGGAACATCTTAAATGATGGCCAGGAACAACAGCTGGAAAAACATATGTTCACTTTTAGGCGTAATAGAAACATTCGAAATGAGCTGGTTAAGACATATAATGCCGCTGATGGGAATACACAAACCACGCTAGACAATAAAAAAGCTACAGGCAATTACAAATGTGGCAGTTGCTCGATCTGCAAAAACTGTATTGTAAGCAAATCATTGAAATTCAAGAATGTTACTCTTACTGCCAATACACTCAACAATTGCCGGAGCAAGAATCTGGTGTCCCTTCTAATTTGCCCATGTGGCTTTGACTATGTGGGCGAAACCAGTCGGGAACTGAGACTCAGAATATTAGAACATAAGTCTGCCCTTTGGACCAAGAAGGTAAATGCGCCCCTTACAGAGCATTATTCGAAATTCAATCACGAATGTGATGACTTTAGATGGTACATTATAGAAAAGATCAAAATCAACAGACGTGGCGGTAATGTAGATGTGAAAAGAAAAAAACGGGAACAATGGTACATCTGCAGGCTGGATACTGTTAACAAAGGTTTGAATTCCAAGGAAGATTGGATGACGTTCATTATGTAATTCCTTTACAATTATCATCAGCTCAGGAGGGTTTTACATTCATTCATTAGCAGTGTAGGCTTATTGATATTGGTAGGGTGCCGTATTTAAATTGGGCAATATTCACAAAACACCATGTGACCTATGGACTAGGTCTTAGTTATATATTTTGTTTTGGTTTCTTTTTTAGTTTGCTCAATATCAGTATTAGTACGGTGCACGCTCTCAGTTAGGGTGATGCTTTTTAATAATTTTTTAATTATATTTACTTTTATTCTTATCGATATGCTTAGGCGAGACCTAGATTAACACGATTGTTATCATATATGGCTAATATTGGCTCGCTTTCATTCGGCATTAGGGATCCAATGTTGTGCACAAGACATAAAGCTCTCTGAGTTGTAAGGCGCATTCATTCCACACTTCCGGATTTTTATACCGGGGTTGATGGTTATTGTAGTCTTTACACAGATGCAAGGAGGACGTAGTTTGGCGCATGATACGAAGCGTGAACAACGTGACCTCCCCTGTTTCCAATTAGTCTGTTAATTATGAACTAGATGCAATGTAAAAGAAAGAGCTCTGGCAGGTAACTTGTTTAAACCAGGTCTCGAAGCGCGCATGACGACGCGAGAAAACGCCCGATTAAATGATTTCAGGTATGTTTTGAGGGTATGGGCGGAATCTCTCTGGCTCGAGGTATTATAGCAGAATGTTTTAGTCTTGAGCGAGGAACACTGGGGTGAGCTGCCTGTAGGGAGCCGTGTACTTATGTACTGGAGTCTCTAGTAATCTTACTTGGGAGAACGGGCTTCGCCAACCTTGTATAAGGAACAAGTAAGGGTGGCCCCGGGAACAGAGTCACTATAGATGAAGTTTCACTACCAATATTAAAGTAGAAACATAAACTTAGATAGGATGCATCTTTGTTTTAAAATTTAGAGTTAGGGTAAATTCAAGAATAAGAGCTTTTGTTTATATGGGAACCGGTGTAGTTTTTTCTTATTTTCTCCTTTATACTTTGCAGGACTAATTGATTAGTGGTGTGATTAAAAAAAATCGTATTCCCCAAAGAACATTTTTTTTTCTTGCAAATTCATGCAAAGGACGACTGACGAAATAAATAGACGTCAGGACTATTCGAACCCTCTTTTCTTCAGATTGAGGGTAGGTATTACCTCTGAATTGACCCTGGGAGGGAGTACTATGAATTAAACTATCAACTCAATTTTTACAAGATGTTTTTCAACCCGTAGATTACTTACTGAATAGGGTTAAACCAACGAGAGTAGCAGACTCAGTAATTAGGACCTTGGATTAATCACCGTTGCAGAAACGACATCAGAGGTTTTTGCAACTAAGCATACTGAAGGTGAGGAATAACTTACGTCAGGCAAATGAGAGTAGTATATGGGTTGCCCTTTTGTCTATAGAAAGCCCATGGGGGGAAGGTGATACTGTCCGCCATAACCTCACAGGGTGTTTTTCTAAGCTCTAGTGGATTATGGAGATAAACTGTTCAATAATTTGAGAACGATATGACCAAAACAAATTGTTTTATAATATTTTTAACAGTTTATATACATGTAGAATTTCAAGGGATAAATTACTTTCTAGCAGCCACTATGGGCCTATTTGCTGAAAAGTAAACATCAAGTAAATGGATGTTACTATTCATTGAATGAAAAGGAGGAAATGTTTGTTCACCCAAATGGGTCTATAGCCATCAAGAAATAGGATGCCAGTATCCATTATAGTAAAACAATGGGATGATGAGACACGATTAGATGAGTATGGTTGGGATGTATGTACGTATGTTGTTGGCAGAGAGTCTTGGGTACATGTTTTTATTAGGCCTTGTGTTTAAGAAATGTATACAGTCTAATATATATATATATATATATATATAATCTGATGTGTCCCTATCTAGAAAGGATTATAGAATATTTAATGTGAGTAATTACTACAGTATAAATTTAATATTTGTGGTATGGATATTCATTCATATGTTTTATGATACAGGTTTAGGATTGACTTCAGGCACCATAAAAGGCCGTGAGAGTCACATGTTGTGGTCTTGAGAAAGATGGTATAAATGAATTTGTCGCCATCGAAACGCGTCGACGCTGTGTTTTCATAATCTGTATAGCGGCTGGAACCACAGATGGAAAAGGAGATACAATATATCGGGCTTCAGCCAATTATCTCTTCAAACACGGATATGTATTGTTTATGACAAAGTGTATTGTCTTGTACTCTCTATTGTCCCCTTTATGGTAGTGTTGGATGTTTCTTTGTGGTTCTTTCACCTGTGTATGGAATGTCAAATTGGAAATATTGTTTTTAGAATTATATACAAAATATATGTTCTGTCAGTGTTTTTAACTTGTGTTTTAGAATGAAATGTTTTTAAATATACAAAAATGAACTAGACCTATATATTTTTCACATCTTTGTAGTTTGAGCTTTGGGTCTATGACCAGACTCCCTTCTGTATAAATGTGTGTGTGTGTGATAGTTTCTGGATTGCTTGAGTGAGTAGGCAATAAGGATTAGAACACCAAAGGAAGCTCTCTTTTTTCATTGGCAAAGAGCACAGATGCCTAGTATTACAAGGAAATACAGGCAGTCGGTCACAATTAATGGGCAGAGGGTGAAGGATCTGAGAGACACTGGAGCCAGCATGACTACCATCCGGTGTCATCTGTCGGCTTCAGAGCAGGTAGTCCCTAATGTGTTCCACCAAGTTGTTGTAGCTGACAACTGTGAGCACCACTACTCAGTGACAATGGTTCCCTTTGAATGGGGGGGGGGGTCTCAGGTTCCATGAGGGTAGCTGTGAATCTGTCCATGCCTGTGGGTTATCTGTTTGGCATGCAGCATGCTGCCTGGAAGGAGGTGGAACTCAAGTCAGAACTTGGAGATGTTGTGGTCGCCTTAGTGGGTATGCCTGACCACAGGGTCCATAGCAGCCCAAGAGGGTGGTCAAGAGGACCTGGAGCCTAGAAGAATGGCCCAGGTGCCTGTCAACCAGAGGAATGGCAAGGGGAATAGGAAAGTTGCCCCTGAAACTCCCATGGTCCATGAAGAGGCTGACCCTGAGTGGGATGCCCCGAAACCTACAGGGGAGAATGTTGCCGAACTGAGAAACCTGCTTGAGCTGTCCAACTGGCAGCAGGAAGGAGGTCCCACCAGGGAGGAGTACTGCAAGGTGCAGAAGGAGTGCCCTACTCTTATGGGTCTTCGGAAGCAGGCTGAGACCCAGGCAGTTGATGACGCCTCTGGCAAATACCTGATATACTGGGAGAATGGTCTCCTGTATGGTGAGCCTAATGCTCCTGAGTCTGGTGCAACATGTGTGTTGGTGTTGCACAGTACTATGTTGTGCCAGTGCTTCAGTGCCTTCCTGCTGGGCCTGCCTCATGATGTGCCCCTGGCAGGTCATTTGGGGGAGACAAGATCTTTGACAAGCTCGTCACCCACTTTTATTGGCCTCAAATGAGGAAGACCTCAGAGGCATTCTGTAGGTCCTGTCCTACCTGCCAGGCAAGTGGTGTAGGAGAGTAGGATCTGCTTCACATGGGTACCCCCACTTTTTGCTGATGCTTCACTGTTTTTCGACTTTAGTCTGGCTGGGGCCCTGCTAATCAGAACCCCAGCCTAGCTGCTTCCTCTCTAAAATGGATCCCATGTGCCTTAGGCACATCTTGGATTGGATCCTGGAGTGCCCTTATAAGTCCCTAGTATATGGTATACTATGTACCCAGGGCATAGGTACTCCAGGGGCTGAAGCATGTATTATGCCACCCCTGGGAGGCCCTACAAAATGACACCACAGGTCTGCTACTGCAGCCTGGGTAAGGTGGTGCATGCACCCCTTACTGTGATCTAGGCTACCTAGATCACTACCATTGCACACACATATAAACCTATAAGTCACTCCTATGGCAGGCCTTAACAATCCTGAAGGCAGAGTGCTTGGTTTTTATGTGAGAGGGTGCCCCTGCATGAGCAGAGCCCCTCTGCAGCGTTCGGAGTCCATCCTCTGTTGCTGTTTGTGTTACAGCCTAACCATATACTCTTCAGTGCATTATATCCTCGCGGTAGAATGCTAACTTTGGACTGGCTGCACCAAAACATGTCTTGTTTGGTGTCAAACACCTTGGAATACTACCCCCCCCACCAGTCCTGGCGGCAGGGGTAGCATTCCACCCTTCTAGAGGGAGAGACATGTAAACACCGGCATACCCGGTATCATCCTTTCAGAGCCCTGGCATCACAAAATGGATGCCGCTGCCACAGACACAGGTCTGGCCTCCTGCTGCTGACCGAAACTCCGGCAGGGGAGGCCTGGACAATAGGTTTCCTGTCGCAGGGAGGTGTAACCACCTCCCCAGACAGGATAATGTGTATTGGGGCTGTGCGGGAGCACTCCCTGGTGCTTTGAAGATCAGTACTGGGGCACATTTGGTGTCCCTGTGCATAGTCCAGTTCAAACCGGTTGCAGGGGCTACCTGCTCTGGCGCGAAACTGGACAAAGGGAATGGGTGTAACCACCCCTCTTCCCTGACCCTCCCATAGGTGGGTCCCCAGAGTATGTCCAACCCCCTAACTTAGTATAAGTATGGGACCCCAGTCCTTAGGACTTTAGATTTCCCTGGACGAAACTCTGAAGCCGAATCCTTCGACGCTCTACTTGAAGATTAGAGGACTGAAGAATCTCCCTTGGGGTCAAGGAGTGACTCCCCTGCTTGGCAGGCACCTAAGAAGCAATTGTCCGGTCTGCATCGCTGAAGCTCCCGCCGGACGCCGAAGTCTTTGCAACACCAGAGGTGGATTTCCAGACTTCCCTGAGACCCCAGCGAAGCTGAGGCACGTAGCTGTCGTGGGTAACGTGGAACCGTGACCCTTGGACACCGAGAACTTTTGCAAGTGCATCCTCTTCCTGGTCTCCCACGAAGTTGTGCTTTGGGCTCCGAGTAGCCCCCGCCTCCAGCACCGACTGCACCGAAGATCACTGGCCTCCACTCCACGAGTGTCCTGTAAGCCAGCTCCAAGTGCGTCCACTCGAGGCTCCTTCGCGGTCGCTAGTCCGTTGGCTAGTGGGCCCACCCGAAGGCAACTCTTCTTCTGCTTGGGCTTTCCTTGTTGCTCCAGATGTGCCCTGACTTACCCTCGCTGGGTGAGTCCCCCAGACCTTGCTGGTCTGCATCATTGTCCTTTCTTTATTTACACGTTACTTGCCGTTGCTAAGGCTTGTTTGGTCTAATCCGGTCGCCGACACCACAACAATCGACAAACTTCGTGGGACAGCTCGAATCCAGCTCCTGGTTGTCGTCGACGCCTCCTGGACCTCGTGGGTGAAGAGTCAAGACGACCGTCAACCTACCTGAAGCCCCCGACATCGGTGGGCATCTGCTCATCGCCTTCCTGGTCACTGGCTAGTGACCCAGACTCTGTCCCCTCTGCTTTCAGGATCTTCGATCCACTCTTGGATCCACCCGGACACTTTCGACTTGGTCGCCAGCAGCCTGCTGCAGCAGATCGCCATTGAAAACGACGACGAAACCCGACGCCAAAAGACACCTATGCACCCGGCTTCCCTGGGTGAGGTAACTCGAGTACTCCGGTGCTCCCATGGGTACTGACTCTAGAACTGCCTAGTTCTAAAGGGGTTTGCTCCAAGTCCTCCTCTAAGTGTCCTTTTCTTCTAAAAATCCAACCGTGACTTTCCCCATAGAAGTCAACGGTGGCTCGCGGCTGTGTTCTCACACTGCACGCGTCCCCTGTGGGTCCCCTGTGTCACTACCTTGGGTGGTTCCTTGGGGTCCAAGCACTTCTACAGGCTCTAGGCCTTGTGTCTAGCTCAGTCGTGGTTCTTATACCACTTTTTTGGTATATGGTTTGGTACGCCCCTAGGGCTCAAACGTGTATTTATGCTATTACTGTTGATAACTGACTTGTAATGTATGTGCTTCGAACTCTAGCCTCATAAAGAGACTAGAGGGGTGTGTTTAAGACTAAATACATATATTTTATATATATACCTGGTGTGGTCCTCTTTCATTTGGTCACTCAAGAGATTATAGACTGGTAAAACAAGCTGCTTTACATTCCTTCAAGACTTAGCCTGAAGGCTGCTCTCCATAGCTACCACTAGGATAGCTTTCACTAAAGGTTGTCTTTAACCTATCTCCATAAGGGGTTGTTTGGACTGGTACAAGGTGCCCACTTTAAATAGTGGACAGCATATACCACGCCAACTTCTCACAAGTGGCAAGTCAGAGGGGAAGTGAAAGGCCCCCCCCCCTGCAAATTTTTTCTGTCATTAACACCCCTTTTGAAAGGATGGGCATAGACATTTTTGATCTTCTGGACCCCAAGAAGGCCATGGACAACAGATTCATTCTGGTTTTGGTGGACCATGTCACCAGGTACTCAGCAGCTATTCCTCTATGGACTGTGATTGCGTTCACCGTTGCCCAGAGCACTAATGGGGTTCTTTACCCATATGGGTTTCCCTAAGGAGGAGTTATCTGACGCAGGTACCAACTTCATGTTTGGATACATGAAGGTCATGTGGAAAAAGTGTGGGGTGACCTACAAGTTCTACACTTCTTACCACCCTCACGCCAATGGGTTGGTTGAAAGTTTCAACGGAATCCTCAAAGACATGATTATGGGTCTACCAGAACCCATGATACGTAAGTGGGACGTCCTCCTGCCATGTCTTTTGTTTGCCTACAGTCCTACAGTAAGGTACCGTAGAAGGGGTTTGGCTTCAACCCCTTTGAGCTTCTTTACGGGCATCCTGTGAAAGGAACTTTCATTTTGGTGAAGGAAGGCTGGGAGCAAGTTCCCAATGAGCCACCCCAGGATGTAGTTATCTAAATGCTGGCATTACGCAACCAGACAGTGCTCTTCCAGAAACTTGCACAGGGGAACCTGGAAGAAAGTCAGGAGGATATGAAATGCTGGTATGACAAGAATACCACTCTGGTTACGTTTCAGACTGGCTAAAAACTGGGGGTTCTAGAGCCTGTGGAGCCTTGGGCCCTACAAGATCATTGTCTGGGCCTTATGAGTTGAAGGAGTGCAAGAGTGATTTCACCTACTTGGTGGACCTCAAGATTCCCAGGAACCCTTTAAGGCTCCTTCATGTCAATCGCCTCAAGCCTCCTTTGTAAATCATCAATGCCTCCTTTGTAAACCATTGATCCCTCCTTTTAAAACCACTGATGCCTCCTGTGTAAACCACTGATGCTTCATTTGTAAGCAACTGATTCCTCATTTTAAACCTTTGATGCCTTCTTTGTAAACCAGTGATGCCTCCTTTCTAAACCAGTGATGCCTTCTTTGTAAACCATTGATGCCTCCTTTGTAAACCAGTAATGACTTATTTGCAAACCATTGAGGCCTCCTTTGTAAGCCATTGATGCCGCATTTGTAAATCATTGAGGCCTCCTTTGTAAATCATTGATGCCTCCGGTGTAAACCATTGATGCCTCTGGTGTAAACCATTGATGCCTCTTTGTACACCATTGATGCCTCTTTGTACACCATTGATGCCTCTTTGTACACCATTGATGCCTCTTTGTACACCATTGATGCCTCTTTGTACACCATTGATGCCTCTTTGTACACCATTGATGCCTCTTTGTACACCATTGATGCCTCTTTGTACACCATTGATGCCTCTTTGTACACCATTGATGCCTCCTGTGTAAACCATTGATGCCTCCTGTGTAAACCATTGATGCCTCCTGTGTAAACCATTGATGCCTCCTGTGTAAACCATTGATGCCTCCTGTGTAAACCATTGATGCCTCTTGTGTAAACCATTGATGCCTCTTGTGTAAAACATGGATGCCTTTTTGTACACCATTGATGCCTCCTTTGTAAACCATTGATGCCTCCTGTGTAAAAAATTGATGCCGCCTGTGTAAACCATGGATGCCTCCTTTGTAAACCATTGATGCCTCTTTGTACACCATTGATGCCTCTTTGTACACCATTGATGCCTCTTTGTACACCATTGATGCCTCCTTTCTAAACCATTGATGCCTCTTTGTAAATCATTGATGCCTCCTTTGTAACCCATTGATGACTCCTTTGGAAAACATTGATGCCTCCGGTGTAAACCATTGATACCTCCTGTGTAAACCATCAGTGTCTCCTTTGTAACCCATTGATGCCTCCTTTGAAACCTATTGATGCTTCCTGGTTAAACCATTGACGCCTCCTTTGTAAACCATTGATGCCTCCTTTGTAAACCATTGACGCTTCCTGTGTAACCCATTGATACCTCCCTGGTAAACCATTGTTGCCACCTTTGTAACCCATTCATGCCAGTAAACAACCCTGACAACGAAACCGCGACCAAGCATTTTGTTACAACGCGGTCGTTACAACGACCGTGTTGTAACAACGCATACCATTACCCCGCAAGTCCTAACAACAACTTGCAGAGGGGGGAGAAGGTGTTGGATTTAAAATCCAACACCTTCCCTACTGTCCGCACAGACTGGAGTTGGAATAGTAAATTATACTATTCCAACATCCAGCGCCCCCCTCCGCAAGTCGTTGTTACGACTTGCGGGGTAATGGTATGTGTTGTTACAATGCGGTCGTTGTAACGACCGCGTTGTAACAACATGCGGGGTGACGGGCAGCGGGGAAAAGTGTCATGTTCATTCATGCCTCCTGTGTCAACCATTGATGCCTCCTGTGTCAACCATTGATGCCTCCTGTGTCAACCATTGATGCCTCCTTTGTAAACCATTGATGCCTCCTTTGTAAACCATTGATGCCTCCTTTGTAAACCATTGATGCCTCCTTTGTAAACCATTGATGCCTCCTTTGTAACCTATTGATGCCTCCTTTGTAAACCATTGGTGCCTCCTTTGTAAACCATTGGTGCCTCCTTTGTAAACCATTGGTGCCTCCTTTGTAAACCATTGGTGCCTCCTTTCCAACCTATTGATGCCTGATTTGAAAACCATTGAGGCTTCCTTTGTAAAACATTGACACCTTCTTTCTAAATAATGGATTTTAGACAATGTCCTAAACCTTCGCTTGAACAAGTCTGATGCATCTTTCACACTGACTCACAAATTATGTTTGCCAGCTTGTTGAGCTGATCGTTCCTGACTGACCAGATAAGTCAGGCGTGCTTCTAAGTTCTCACCGGGCTCTCTTAAGTTCTTACTGTGCTCTCTTTAGTTCTCACCGGGCTCTCTTTATTTTTGACATAGCTGTCTTAGCCTTGGTCACATTTGAAAGTTTTATGATGTTTACTCTGATGACAATTGCAGTTGTATTTCTATTTTGCATCTGCTGTTATAGCACTCTCTAGGTTTGATGAGCACATAAATTACAGCAGCTTGAGCTGATGTGATAAATTAATGCCTTATATCCTCCCTCTACTGGTATTTCTTGGGCACTTCTTTGACTGGTAAAATTAATTAGTTGGCATAACACTTCCATACAACATCAGTACAGCAGCAACATAAACCATCTTTTATTTTACTAAGTAAACCAAGGAGGCAGGCCATTTGTATTCTACATCTTTAACTTTATCGTTCTGATGCAGTTCCCTTAACAAGGAAGTAGATGGTATCTTTTTACCAAAAACATGCACACTAATGGAAACGTAGCAGAATTTGATAGTACTAGCAACAAAGTGGTGTAGTTGGTCTACATACTCAATAATTGTTTGCTTGTGGCTCAGGCCACTAGGTCAATTTCTGTGCTGGTTTTCAGCCCTGCCTGCTCGCACCTTTTCTTCCTGCTTTCCCGCCCACCCACCTACAACCCAGGACAAATTATGGATGCCAAGTGCATCCTCCAAGGAGTAGCCCTTGACCCCTGTTCTTGTGCGCCATTCCTCTTAGCTGCTGCTTAGCTCCACAAGCTCAAGGGCGAAGCAGAAGTTCTTGCCCTCAACAACCTCCTCTTCGGTCCCGCCTACCACAGGCTTATTTCCCTAGTTCATTTCTGGGTAATATTATTTTTATATATCTGGTTTATTTTGGCTAACATTAATTTCATTGTTGTGCATTTCTTTTTACTTTGTGGCTCAGGCCTTTTGGTCCATTTCTGTGCTGGTTTTCGGCCCTGCCCGCCGTTTCTTCCCACTCCTGCTTTCTCACTGGTTCCCGCCCTTGCCCACCTCCCATGACAACTTATGGTGACTGCTACATAGTCGCATGCAGCAGGCAAACTGCTGTGCACCAAATGTGCGCCGAAGTCAAGCCTGTCTGTGCCTGGACCACGCCCAGTGCCAGGACCCTTGGCCCTCCCACCATCCACCGCTACATCATCGAGGAGCTACTGGCCCTGGACCCCAGACACCTGTACAACAGGTGCTGCACGTCCTCCCTGCGAATGATCAAAGGACCCTTCACATGCCACCACTGCATTTTTTCTTGCATCATGGGATAGCCAGCCGGCACTTAATGCTGCACCACTCCCACCCAGAAGACCATGGAGAACCCAGAGCAGGTCCAATGCATCCTGCTCAACGCCCGCTCCTTCTGCAAACACGTCACAGAAATCTGGGACACCATCACCTCCCTCTCCCCGGACGTTGCCTTCATCCCGGAACGTGGCTCAACGCCTCCTCGAACTCCAACATCATCACCACTACTCCAGATGGCTACAAGATGATACACCAAGACAACACCAACAAACAAGGTGGGGGCATCGCCATCATCTTCAAGAAAACCATCCATTGCACCGCCACCAACGATGACCAAACACCTCTCATGGAACACACTTGTGTATAGACCTCCAGGACCCCGACCAGCGTTTTGTAATGCCATCCTCAATCTCATCGCCCCCCTAGCCATCAACTCCCACCACTATGTCCTACTCAACAATCTCAATTTCCACGTCGATGACACCAACAACGCCAACTCCATCACTCTCCTGGAGAATTTGAACATCAGCCTCACCCAATTGGTCACTGAACCCACACAGAAAGCAAAAAACACACTAAACTCCATTTTTACCTCCAGCGATAGAGATCAGCCACGTCAAAGAACTCACCTTTATCAACAACACCATTATTCACTTCACAATCACCGACGCCCAGCATTCCATAGCCAAGCACCACAGCTCCTCCCACCACAGCTGGGGCAAGGCAACTGGGACCCAGTGGACACAAGCCCTAACCACCACCCTCCCAACCCGAGGCTTCAGCAGAACTTGACCTGGCCGTCTAGAACTTCTCTGCCTGGATTACCAAATGCGCTGACAATGTCACTCCTCTTAAACCAGCAAAACCAACGAAACCTCAAAACAAGCCAGCTGACACACCGCAGAGCTCAGAACCACCAAGCGCAACTGTTACTTACTCCAGAAGAGATGACGCATCACAATGAACCCCTCCGACAGAGCCGCCCACAAAGCAGATCTCAGCAACTAACGCCTGCGCATCAAGGAAGCGAAGGAAACAGCCATCACTGCCAGCATCAACACAGTGGCCAACCACAGGAAGGAACTCTTCAAATTAGTCAAGGAAGTCTCCAACCCAACAGTAACAGAGAACACCATCCACCCCTCCCAAGAACTCTGCGACACCCTCTAGGACTACTTCCACAGCAAGATCGCCACCATCTACAACAACTTTTACCCCAACCCACCACTCCCAGCCTCAACAACCTCAACCAACCAGCCAACACCAGCCGAACAATCACCAACTGGTCTCTGCTCGCTCACCAATCTGACCACCACAGCCATCAAATCGTCCATCCACTCTGGGGCACCCACCAAGCCCTGCCCCACCGTCTCTTCAACCTCAGAACCAATCCAATCAGTATGGAACTCACCAGTTTCCTCAACATCTCCATCTTCACAGCAACCTTCCCTAGCAGTTGGAAGCACGCAGAGGTCAGACCCCTCCTAAAGAAACCCTTGGCCGACCCCAGCGATCTCAAAAAATAACTGACCGATCACCTTGCTCCCCTTCCCAGCCAAAGTACTCAAGAAAGCCATCAACCAAGAGCTCCCCCAAAAAGCTGGAACAAAACCACCTACTCAATGCTTCACAATCAGGATTCTATGCCAACCATAGCACTGAGACCACGCTGACAGACAACATCAGAACTGTCTTCAACCATAGAGAAACTGTGACCCTAATCCTCCTCGACCTTTCTGCTGCATTTGATACTATCTCCTACCACACTCTCAACGACAGACTCTACAACATTTTCATACAGCAAAACGCCCTCAGGTGGATTGCCTTTTTCCTTACAGGATGCGCAGAATATCCGACTGCTTCCCTTCTCCCTTGCACCATCATATGCAGCGTACCCCAAGGATCCTCAATCAGTCCCACCATGTTTAACATCTACATGATCCTCCTTGCAGTCATCATCAGATCCCATGGATTCAACATAATCACCTACGCAGATGACACTCAACTGATGCTCTCGCTCACCGAGGACTCCTCCAAAGCCCAAAATACCTTCTGGCGCACCATGAACAATGTAACCAAATGGATGAGAGGCAACTACCTCAAACTCGACTCCAATAAAGCAGAAATACTCATCTTCGGGAGTAACTCCTATGTATGGGACCCCAGCTGGTGGCCAGCGGAACTCAGACCAACACCCACACCAACAGACCATGCTTGCAATCTTGGTATCATCCTTAACAGACAACTAACCATGAAACGACAAGTCTAAGCAGTCGCCTCCTCCTGCTACCACACCCTTTGCATGTTCTGTAGAATCTTCATATGGATCCCGGTCAACATCAGAAAAATATTTTTAAAATATTTCAAATATTTATTTGTGGGATGTTGTATTTATAGGGGATCTGTATGTGGAGCATTTACATTTTTTAATTGAAATTAGAAATATTTTTACAAATTTGTAGAGTTTTTGCAGCGGGTTGTTGTGTTTATAGTAAATGAGGGTGGGGAGAAATTTGAAAATATTATTTTTAAATGTTTGACATTTTTTAATAGAATTTAGTAGTGTGATGTTGATTTTATAGAGGATAAGGGTAGGGAGTGGTTTTTAATGTTTAAAAATACTTTTTATTAAAACTAGAAATTGAAAATGTAATTTTCTTTAATTTGAAAATTTAAATTTGATTTAAAAAAAAAAATATTTAGGTTATATTTGTTTGAGTACATTTTTCTATATTTTTTGTGAATTATTATAAAGATAAATTTGATTTAAAAAAATGAATTTTATTTATTATTAATTTGGAGTTGGAATAGTAATTTATTATGTTTTATTATCCAGCACTTTCCCTGAGTTTAGTTGGCTTTGGAGTTAGAATAGTAATTTAATTAGGTTTATTATCCAGCACTTTCTCTGAGTTTATTCTGTTTTGGAGTTGGAATAGTAATTTAATTAGGTTTATTATCCAGCACTTTCCCTGAGTTTAGTTGGTTTTGGAGTTGGAATAGTAATTTATTATGTTTTATTATCCAGCACTTTCTCTGAGTTTATTTCGTTTTGGAGTTGGAATAGTAATTTAATTAGGTTTATTATCCAGCACTTTCCTGAGTTTAGTTTGTTTAGGAGTTGAAATAGTAATTTAATTAATTTTATTATCCAGCACTTTCCCCGAGTTTTATTTGTTTTGAAGTTGGAATAGTAATTTATTATGTTTTATTATCCAGCAACTGAGTTTAGTTTGTTTTGGAGTTGTAACAGCAATTTAATTTGCTTTATTATCCAGCACTTTCACTGAGATTTGTTGGTTTTGGAGTTAGGCATAGTACATTTTTATTGTTTATTAGTTATTTTATTTTTTTATTTTGTCTGTACATTTAAATAAGAAAGGAGAATTATGTTAGTTATTCTTGTAAACGTTTTTATTGGTTACACATTTTTTTTAATTTTACAGTTTATTTGTTCTCATTTGCATTTGTTATACATTTTTTCACAATATTAAAAACATTATCCAGGTATTTTGATGTTGTTTAAAATGTATTACAAAGTATAATATATTTTAACATACATTTTTTTTATGTGGAGTTGGAAAATTAACAATATTTTTTAATGTACATTTTTCATGTAGAATTGGAAAATTAACAATATTTTTAAACATACATTTTTCATGTAGAATTGTAAAATTAACAATGTTTTTTATCTCCAAATCTGTTTATTGAGTGTACAAAAAACCAGAAAAAACAAACAGATAAAAGATACGATGCGAAAAAGAAACCCATCCCATATGACAGAATACACCGTTGAAGTCATATGAAAGATAGACATAACAATACAAACCAAGGCAAAATATGGGAGCAAAATAAGGAAAAGGAGAGGTAATACGCCGTTTCCCCGACAAGGGTTATTGTTGGGCACTGTTTTCAATAGGAGTACCTCCATGCAACGACACATCCATACGAAATAGTCGTGTGAGCTCATCTTTAATGGATAGACAAACTGAATAAGGTGTATGTAAGACTGTGTATTACTTAGAACGTGTATTCACCAGTACATGTTGTTGATAATAAAGTTTTCGGGATAGTAGATGTATATATCAAACTACAAACAATGAAAGTGTAGACAAACCCTGAATAAAGGGGTCAGGAAGGGGAGGATGCGCATAAGAGATCTTGAGAGGAAGGGTTTAAGGCCTCTCAAGGGGGAAAGGTAAGACATCTCCTTACAGTTCCAATGAAGTAGGGGGAGACAAATGTCGACCTCTAGAGTAGGGCACAAAGGGGTTGTCAAAGAGCTGTAAAGCTCGCAAGTGGGGAGGGACCAAGCGAAAGTGCTCTATCTGGGAGAGATGTTGAATCAATGGCTGCCAGGTGTGGGTGAATTTGGTGTCTGTATGGTTAATACGGGCAGTAAGTAGCTCGAGGGCCAAAACATGCCAAAAGTGGAGGAACCATGTGGCAATAGGTGGAGGATTGGGCTTTTTTCAAAATAAGGCAATGGATTGACGTGCTGGACCTAGTATCTGTGATATTAAAAGCCAATCCGAGTGAGTCATGGCTACCAATGTTGACGGCCTGGTACCTAACACAGTCACTATCGGAGTGCTAGGAATAGGAAATCCCACAGTGTTCTTGATATGACTGAGGATTTCTTTCCAGAATAACGTCAGACTGGGACAAGTTCACCATATGTGGATGAAGTTGCCTCTATCTCCCTGACACCTCCAACAGGCTAGGGAAAAGTTCGGTATCATCTGCTCTATGCGGGCCGGAGTAAAGTACCATCTCGTCATAATCTTGTATGCCGACTCACGCTGGGGGATGCTTTGATAGCTTTTTGGGATGTCGCGCCACAATCTTTCCCAGCTTACAGGGTGGAAATCTTCGCCAAGGTCCATGTTCTATTGTTTTTGATATGTGTGGGGTTGAAGCCATTGTGAATGTTGCAGAACTTTGTAAGTATGAGAAATCAAGCCCTCAAAACTGCGAACTAGGGTCTCAAAGGCAGTGAACTGTCTAGTCGCTCCTTGTGTATAGGTTGGAGAGAGTAACCAGAGGCGAATTTGATAGTATTGCATCCGAGCCCCCTCGGTAAGGTGGAATGATTTTTTGCACTGGGCAAACGTGATAAACTTATCATCCTGGAATAAATCCTGTATTATACGACACTCGCCGTCTGTCCATGCGCTAAAGGCTCCAGGCTGCAAAGCAGGAGGAAAGATGGGATTCCGTGCTATGGGCGTGTTGGGGCAAGGGAACGAGGTCAAGCCCCGATGGAGCGCCAATTTGTCCCATATTTTGAGGACCGTTTTTGTGGGAGTGGCCATGTATGCACTATGAGGACGAGCCCCCTGAGTAAGCCAGGCTAGGTCCCATGGAGGCCTCCAGACCAAAGCCCGGTCCATATGGAACCAATGCTTTTCACTCTCCCGAACAACCCATTCTGAAATATAACGAAGATGGCAGGCCCAGTAATACTCCAGGAGATTAGGGCATGCTAGCCCCCCTCGATCACAGGGGAGCATCAAAACCTTATTAGAAAAGCGTGGGCGGGATTTGCCCCAAATTAAATTAGTTAAATCTCGTTGAAGAGATAAAATGTCACTTTGTGGAATTGTGGTAGGGAGGGTCTGAAATAGGTATAGTATCTTTGGAAGGAGTGACATTTTGACAGAGTTTATGCGTCCTAGCCAAGAGAGAGGGAAGGCACGCCATCTGCGAATCTCTTCCCGGACGGCGCATCTATAACGAGGCCAGTTGGCTTGAGTCCAGGAAGAGAGCGAAGGGGTCAGGTCTAGGCCTAAATACCACAATGACTTATCAGACCATTGTAAGGGAATCAGATTTTGTAGGTCTGGTATCTCTGGGGCCGGTAGAGTGAGATTAAGAGCATGAGATTTGGCTAGGTTAATCTTAAAACCTGAGGGTCCCTCAAAGGAGCGCAAGAGTGTGGCTAATGCTAGGAGAGAAGAGGACGGGGTAGTTAGGGATAGAAGGAGATAATCAGTGAAGAGAGAGATTCTATGTTTGTGTCCTCCCAGGGGAATATCCGAGATAGCAGACGAGCGCCGGATCGTGATCGCCAGAGGCTCCACCACTAGGGCAAATAGAATACGGGACAATGGGCAGCCTTGCCTGGTGTCACGGCATATAGGAATGGAGGATGTAAGGTGGCTGTTAATGCGAATGCGAGTGGTGGGCTGTGTGTAGGGAGCCATTAGTCTGGAGATCATGGTGGGGCCCAGCCCCACTCTCTTAAGAACCTCCCTAAGAAAGCGCCAGTCCACCCGGTCAAAGGCTTTCTCAGCGTCTAGTGACACCAGGCAGGCAGGTATATCTCTATAATGGGCTTTTTCAATTAGGTGGGCTATTTGGCAGATGTTGTCTGCCCCCTGGTGGTGGCGAATAAAGCCAACCTGGTCCGGGTCTATGACACCTGGGAGAAAGGGTTCCAAGCGAATCACAAGAATTTTAGTATAAATCTTCGTGTCTGTATTTAAAAGGGCGATGGGGCGATACGAAGTAGGTAGGGAAGGGTCTTTCCCGACTTTGGAATAAGCACTATTTCAGCTTCGGACATGGTAGGAGTAAGGCCCGTGACATCCGTGAAGCCATTAAAAAGCTGGAGAAGATGATCTTGGAGCTGTGGAAAAATGTGTGATAAAAAACAACCGGGAGGCCGTCAGGGCCAGGCGTTTTCCCTGTAGGAAGCTGTTTCAAGGCCTTTGCTATTTCCTCTGAAGAAATAGGATCGTCTAATATCTCCGTGTGACGAGAGCTGATAGGCTCCCAAGGGCAGGAGTCGAGAAAGGCCTTAATGTCCTCTAGGGAGCAGGGTTCATCTGCATATAAATCCCTGTAGAAGTTTGAAAGAGTTAAGCTCTTGTCAAGCTCCGATATGGCCCAGGTACCATCAGGATGGAGAAGCTTGGAGATATGAGCTCGCGTATTTTGGGCCCGCAAGCGACGGGCTAGACACGCCCCAACCTTATCACCCCCTGAGTAAAACTTTTGTTTTAGAGCGAGTAAGAGCTGTTCCACTTTATTAGTGCGTTGTAAGCGGAGCTGGCCACGCAGCTCGGCAAGTTGCCTTTTATTATGGAGGGAGGGCTGTTGATGATCCTTGCATTCTAGGGAGTTGATGTCATTGGTAAGGGAGGATTCTACAAGGCGGGCTTCTCGGGATCTGGCTATCGCAATAAAGGAAATAACTCCATGGATGGTTGCCTTAAAAGCATCCCATCTGACCGCTTCCAAAGTGTCAGAAATGTTGTTTGTGATGAAAAAGGCTTCGATCTCTTTCCAAATTTTGGCAAGGTCGACTGGGTCCCATAGGGCCTGAGGGGGTAGTGTCCATCTGGGTTGAGTGATGCATTGGGGATTGGGGGGCTGAAGTGATATCGAGATATGGGCATGATCGGATAACAAAATATCAGATATCTCTGCAGCCCCTAGAGATTGGAGTAAAGGGAGAGAGAGAAAATAATAGTCAATTCGGGAATATGAGCGGTGTGCGTGCGTGAGAAAAGAATGAAAAGTCTTTGGAGTCAGGATGTAAGTATCTCCAGGCATCAAGTAGTGCAAGATCAGTGATAGCATTTTTAAGAGCTGCGGACATGGCACCAGTGCCTTGATATGCATGAGCAGTGCGGTCCCAATCAGGATCCCATACCAGGTTGAAATCACCTCAAAGGATAATCGCTGCTTTGGTTGGATTTAGAAGCCCACTTAGGTGTGAGTGTAAAAAAGCGTCTTAATTCTGGTTAGGTGCATGGATATTTACGAGGGTCAGGGGTCACTTATCCCAGTGTATTTGAATTTTTATAAACCTCCCTTCCGTGTCCCCTGTGACCTTAGGAGAGTTCCCAGCCCGACCGGTTTTAAATAGTATGGCCACTCCAGCAGTTTTGGTAGAAGTGCAGGCCCAGTATTGAGTTGGATATTTAGGATGTGACATTAGGCAAGTGTCAGAGGAGAGAAGATGGGTCTCTTGGAGGAATATAATATCGGGATCTTGAAGGAGGAGGTATCGCCAGACCTGACGTCTCTTATTAGGGGAGTTTAATCCCTTAACATTAAGCGAGAGGAGTTTAAACAGATTAGTCATGGTCAGTCTGAGAGTATGCCCTGAGCAGCACGCCCTTCAAAAGAAACAGTGAAATCCCGACTTCACACATCGCAGATCTCCTACATAGTAGAATGGATGTGCATGACAGTCAAAACCACATAGTTTCCCCCAGCAACAGCTGGCCTCCCGAGGCCGGAATTATCCAACCACAACCCCCCAATAAAGGGGCATCACAGGGATAATGACAAAGAAGGGGGAAAGAAAAGGGGGAAGTAATGTTCCCAACGGGATGGCCAACAGGGCCAGACAAGGTAAATGTCTGCCAGGAATGCCCCACCGTCCAGAGGACGGGCCATTCGGAAGAAGTCACTCTTCAAGGAGACCCTGTAAATGGATTGGGGATGGCAGGCATGGGCTAGTCTGTAGGTCTCCGCTTCCAACGGCCCACCGTGAGGTAACACCCAGCAGCTCCCCGCCGCCGGGACGCGTCCAGGAAAGCCAATGCCATCCTGGGCAGTGATGAAGTCAAAAGGCTCAAAAAACACTGGTGAATATGTCTGTATAATATTATTTCCCTCCGTGGGGGACTACCCCTCCCCAAGGCGAAGACAGGGCAAGGTCACTGGTAAGAGTTTAAGGTCTCTCAGGGTAATCCAAGCGCTAGGTCACAGTGCTAGATATCAAGGATACAAAGAGCTGGGCACTCCCAGACTGGATCAGTCCTTATGTTCAGGAGATCGAGATTGCGGGGAATATTCACTCAAGGATCTGATGTGGCTGATGATTTCCTGTTTGGCCTGGGAGGAGTCCCGTTCTTGAAGGTGCCTCTTGTATTTAGGCGATGGGACAGTAGACCATTCCAGGCGAGGAGGCCTACCAGGGCGCCTGTGAGGGGAGGGAGGATCTCCATCCCCGGACTCCAGTGGATGGTGGAGGAGCTGTTTTGCCTCGTTCAGTGAGTGGATGACACGCTTTTTGCCCTCCCAGGTGAACATCAGCGCAAAAGGATGGCCCCACTGGTACTTGATGTTAAGCTCACGAAGCAGGTCTGTGACTGGCTTAAAGTCTTTCCTCCTCCGGAGAGTGGCAGGGGCTAGGTATTTATTTGGATCGAGTAGCCGTTATAGGATATAGTCTTGGCTCCCTGAATCTTTCTCAAGATGGCTTCTTTTTCAGTGAAAAAATGGACCCTTGTGAGTATGTCCGGAATGAAGTCTGGGCGATTTCTGGGGCCCGGAACTCAATGTGCTCTGTCCAGGGCGGGTGGGGACGCGTCTTCGTTTTCGCGAATAGCCTGGAAGAGGTCCGCCGTGAAGGCCCTGATGTCCTTGCCTTCCGCCCCCTAGGGGACACCTCTGATACGTAGGTTGTTACATCTACTACAATTCTCAAGGTCCTCTTGCTTAAGCTGAAGGCTAATATTTTGGTCTTCCAATTCCGCCATCCGTCGCCATAGGCTTTCGTGATCTTCTGACCTGGCATCCAAGGTGCGCTCAAGATCGTCTACCCGTCCACCAATTTCTGTGACATCTTTCCGCATATCCTGCAGGCCGGCTTTGAATTCTTGTTTCAGAGACCCAATTTCGTCTTTAATTTCTTAGAGGAAGGAATTTATAAAAGCTTGAGTGCCCAGTTTCCTATAACTCAGCTAAACTCTGGAACTCCCTCCCCTTCTATATGCGATCAGAACCCAATCTACTTCTGTTCCGTAAACATCTAAAAACTCTGCTCTTCAATAAAACTGAATAATTCAATGGTCTTTTTATAGGCATTGTCCGTAGCGCTAGGACGCCTGAGGGTAGCTACCGCGCTCAATAAATGGTCTTTTCATTTCAGGATCCAAAGATACGGTTGCAAGCTGAGGCTGTGAGGCGGATTTGAACCATGGAGAAGCAACCGGGTTATCCCTGGACGAGGCGGGGTCTGGTCCTTGTTAGCCTTATTTTTAGGAGGCACGGCTAGGTACTTCTCCTTGACAGTATCACAGCAGCCCCAAATGAGATGTCGCCCAAGCTTTAGAGGTGGTGTGGCCAGATATATGTCGAGGCCAGTTATAGCCCAAACTGTGTGGGTCTACCCCAGCCGGAGGCTATCAGTAGCAGGGGAGTGTAGGTGTGACTACAAGCTCAGCTGCCAAGTCCAAGACCTCCCACTGCACAGTTAATCAGAGGGTTCAAGTCTCCAGAGTCATCAGTATCGTCAACAAAGGTTATAGGCAGGCTCCCAGTTCTAACGTCATCGCCTGTGTAGCCGCTGGCCAGCGAGCAGAGCAAAGGGTATCGTGTGCAGCGTCGGCTAGTGTAAAAAAGCAACTCAGGCACAAGGGAGGATCATTAGAAAGGTCTCAACAGGCCAGTATAAACAGTCAAGAGAGGTAAGGGGTCCCCAGCAGACCACCCAAGCCTCTCCGAGGGGGAGTCGCTTTATCCTCAGTGGTGCCTGGTCATCAGTGATATCGCAAGCCTCTCCAGACCCGGCCGATCTGCCACATCAACAGTCAACTGTGCCAAGAGTTCCCACTATCTCCAAACAGCAGAAACCCCAGCCCACAAATGCTCCCAGGCCCACAGGGAAAGACCCTCTGTTACCCCACAGAAGGACCCATACTGATCTCAGTAGTTATTCAGGTCCAACATAGTTAGGGCACAATGTAGGTATCACCACTCCTGAAGCGACCCCCAGCGCTCACGAGATCCACAGCCGGGCAGTCCTGCAGCCGCGCAAGCCAGAGTGCGCATATAAATGTTCCAGACAGGCGCGTCCGGGAGGCAGACCAGCGAGGGACTCAATTTAGATATTCAGTTCGTGCCACTACTGGGTGCGTCGCCGTAAAGATTCCAGCCTCAGGGTCTGATGACTGAAAAGTATTCACAGCCTCTAGCCCCCTTGAGAGCTCGCCGAGGGACGAGGCCCAAGCAGCGAGGTATGTATTGAGGCCAGGGGCAGTGCATCAACGGCTCTCCCAGCAGCTCATTACCTGTGCCTAGCCCGGCCGGCACTCTCCCCAATGGCAGACCCCGCACTCACTGCAGTCTCCAGGGCGGGGCAGGGCCAGCCAAGCAAAATCCACTCACAACACCGGGGGCTAAGGGGCCAGGCCGCGTCGCTTCCAGGCCTCTCCACCACTAATCCGCCGCTTTACCTCGGAACACAGCTCCGGAGCAGGTCCCGACGGCTCCTCTGATCTGCCCTGCCGCTGGGGCGCCGAGCTCCACGGTCGACCCAGAGGGCCTACTATTCCTCCAGCGGCTCAGGCATGTCCTGAGGGCATCCCCGGGCAGGGCAATGCGGCTGTAGGCCCAGCGCCAATGGCGGAAAGGGAGCTCCACCCAGCAGGGCCCCGGGCAAGATGGCGGCAACACACTCCGCAGTGGCCAGCTCCCGCAGCAGATCGCGGCTCCTCCAGTGGCAGTACGGTCGCCACTTCTCAAGTAAGTGCTCATACATTCTTTCCGCTGCAGGGCTGGGTACTCGGTGATGGCCAGCGAGCCGGCACACCCTGAAAGCTTTAACGGGCCGCGATGGAGTGGAGACTCAGGAAGACACGTCTCACTCCATTCGCGTCCCGGCCACGCCCCCAACAATGTTTTTAAACATACATTTTTAATGTAGAATTGGAAAATTAACAATATTTTTACCAGACATATATTTTTAAAACATAATTGAAAAATTGTAAATTTTCTTGAAGTATAGTCAGGTAATAGTAAAGTAAATATATTAATAGTTTATTTATTTTAAACAATTTGACTTTCATTGTTTATATTTTTTTATGACAAAGTAAACATTTGTATTTATTATTTTAAACATTTTTTTAATACATTATATACAATTTTATTTTGAATACAATTATATAATATGTATTTTACATATTTTTTTATATTTTATTTAGAAAAGTGAATATTATTTTTATTCAAATAATATTTAATATATTAAATAATTTACAAATATATATTTTCAAAAATATTTTTTCATTATAAATTTGAATATTTTTCGGTAAATTTACAGTACATGAAATAAACAAACATTTTCATATATGTTAAATATTATATTTGTTGTTTTTTGATAATATAATATTTAATATATATTTTACAATTTTCTGCATACTTTTGGAACATTTATCATTTTTTACCAATATATAAAAATATACATTTATTTTTTTGCATTTTAATAATATTTCTCCATTCTTTTCTATGGGAGTAAGTCTTTTTAAATTTTTACTACACAGACATTTTTTTCTTGTTTCCTCACTTTTCTATCTATATGTTTCGTTTTTAAGTAATTTTGGAAGACAGAACCTCGCGGTTGGGAGCTGCTATTTCGTCGCTTAATGTAAGTTTATTTTAATTAACTTTTAAGGTAGTTTTAGGGTAGGGGCGAGGTAGTAGTAGTGTAGTTAGGTTTGTGAGAACCGTGTTTGTTCGTTTTTGGTTTAGTTAGGTGTTGTTTTGGTAGTTTAGTGTTTTATGTGTTTGCATTAGTGTTGGATTAGAGTAGAGTGTTATGTGGTGTTAGCTATGTGTTTAATTGTGATATTTTGTGTTTATTGTTAATGTTGTTTGTGGAATTGTACATGTTATTGTGGGTGGGTGTTGTTTTATTTATTTCTTACAGGTATTCCCGATTGTGAACGGATGGTGGTCTCAACCCTTTTATTTTTACAAAAAGGAAAATTTATTTTGTTTGACAACAAGATCTTTTACATTTCCTCTTATTTTTTGGGTTTGTTGGAGCATTTTTATTTTTTAAAGCTATTTTTTAGGATTTTGAGGGTTTCGTTGTTGAGAGGATTGCGTCATTGCATCCCTTTTTCTACAGTTTACTTTTTGCATTTTTTTACACTAATTTTTGGGTTTTTGAGAGTTTTTTTATTGACAGGATTGCGTCGTTGGATCATTTTTTCTACAATTATATTTTAGCATTTTTTTGGGGTTCCCTTTTCGAATGGGTTTGTTTTTTGATTTATCTTCTATGGATTTATTGGATTTCCTGGATTTTTTTCTGCTACATAACTAAGGGGCCCATTAGGATGGCGGGCGGAAGCACCACCGCCGTGCTGGCGGATGCAAAAACCACCAGTTACCGTCCGCCCGCCGCAGGCCACACGCCCGCCCAATTAGGATGTGAATAGACAGCCAAACACCGCCCGTAAGCCAGCGACGCCGTCCGCCATCAAAGTGCGCCCGTTCACGTAGGGGCGCCGCCCAATGGAGACACACCGCCCGACGAAATCACGTACCGCCCGGCGTACAAATTACGATGCCACAACCAAACAGCTCCCCGGGCTAAGAGACACCGCACGTGAAAGCAAGGCGGAAACCCGACCGCACAGTACGGATACCAAAGAGGCAGACCCCTCCAGCATGAATCCAGCACTGCAGGCCCTCCCCATGCTCTACCTGATGCAGAACCTAGGAGTCAACGCACCGCGGAGACGCAGGTAGGCAGACACACAACAAGGGCACGCAAACACCGCACACAGTGCAAGGGCGGTAAAACTGTACATGGCCCCCCCCCCGACACCCCTGCGTGGACGCGACACATCCACCACTGCACCCACAAATGTCACACCTGGCAAATTGTAACAACTCGCAACAACCGGGGACACACCACCTGGGACCAGGAACTAACGTCCCCGTCACGGCCGCGCAGCGGCGACGACGCAGCCACACATGCGCACAACGCATAGGCCAACGGCAGCGCCATGTATGCGCCGCACACAGACAACACAGGGTCACAACCAAACACCACACACACACCAGCCCCACCCAGAACGCACATGTCACGTGACAGTCCTGCCACAGTCATGTCGCCAACCGGCAATTCACTGTTGCCAACCTGACGTCACACAACTGACCCGAACATGTCAGTGATGTCACGCCAAATTAGGGCACACCCCTGTGTGCAAAACATGGCGAAGCACACAGCGGCGGCAACATCACCCAGCAGAATATGGACCCCGTCGGCAAAAGGAACGCCAGTACCACACAGAAACACCGATACCACCCTGCACCCAATACCAAGACATGCAATACGTAACATCAAAGATCCCGGGGGACCGACAACAGGTGGCTCCAATTACAACACCCACACACAAGGCCCAACGTATAGCGGAAATGCAGCGTGCCGCCCACACACGGGAGAGGAGATAGCACTGAATGGCCTTCCATACCCACACCGAAACCACAGCTCAACTATTCAAGCAGGACAACACAGTCATTATTAAAAAAAAAAACAACACAGGCATGCAGAGGGAAGCGTCCACTGGGCAGATAGCGCATAACACGAAAGAACATTCCGAAGGGAAAAAAGAAATGATACCACTCCCCCATGTGCTTCACATGCAAGTTATCGGGAAGGAGTCAGACACCACTGACCTTGACCATTCATAGAAGCATGTGGGATGAGGGCCCGTGTCCTTCGCACAAGCCACTATAACCCAAGCCCTGCCTCCCTACGACCATAACAGAATTCCCAGCAACGTCGGAGGTTGCACTCTGCAGACTGCACAGACAGCCGGAGCACGCCATCACATCGCCCTTCAGCAAAATGGCACTTGCACCACACCTACCCAACTACGCCGGACAGATGAAGCTGTACAAACATTACCTGATACAGATATTGGGATGTGAAAATCTGGCCTTGCTGAACGTAAGTTACCGACTAACTTACCGCATCGCATTGTTCAGCTGCGTCATCCCCGTCTTCTACTGTCGGAGGTGTCCTTTCCACTATCCTGTGGATTTATGTCTCTCCAACCCTGCATGTCCAATGGCGGACCTGGTACAACTGTTCAACCCCTGGACGTCCACGACAGGGTCTGTTCAGCCTATGGGGGCATGGCATATGTGGCTGCAATCGGACCCACACTGCAATGGGACCACTGTGCCTCCACACGACGGATTCTGGATCACAGTTTCATCGAATGTCATCCAACATGTCCCATCATGCTCCTACAAGGGACAACTTACGACCAACACCTTGACAGCCACCATCCGCTACATTGGATGGCATCCATGTTTACCACCAATGCCATGGAAGCCCTGCTGGAAGGTATCGCATTCCTGACAACCTGTCAATTCGTCGGGCCCCGACGCAACACCCCAATTGAACAATGATGTCCCACACCGTACCCATGCTTGGCATCCGCACGGACTGAGCAGTTACCAGTACAACAACTATACCACACAACCTGCAACTAACACCACACCATCAACTACACTGCCATGACATCGGATATTTTCGGGACATGCACTCTGTACCTCATCACATCCAGTAACTCTGCATGACCAGGGGGAGGCAGAGGCATGGGATTTGTGTATGGCAACCACATGGACATAACTGCACGTACAACTATGCCATAATATGTATCCTGCACCCATGAACATATGCACCGGTCAGTGGACAGTAATCGTTCGGCTGTAGTATGTGAGAGCTGTCACCTCACCTCCCTCTGAACTTCCGTGCCAGGACTTTTGCATGGACAACAAGTGCATCCCCCAACAACATGACCCCAGTGACTGTGTCATGTCCAGTAGCCACCACATTGCAAGAACAAGTGGGACGCCGTTGCATGCACGTAAGCCCATGCCCTGATGTCACCTCCACGCACGTGTGTATGAGTAACCATAGCAGCAAACCTGTAACATGGAACTGAGATGTACTGTGCCCATGATGTCAAGCGGTCTGGTAGGCGAAATGTATACTGTCTGTGTCAAAGTTAGCAGCTCCACAGTAATTAGCAAATGTACATTAGCACAGCAACGGCTAAGCAGTTGTAACTCTGAAGCACACATCCCACAGTTAACAACTAATGACATGTACCCCTACACCCTATGCTATGTGTAATCATGCTGAGTATATCCTCCACATGCATTTCGCTGCCAGTAGTGTCCACTATACTGCATCACAGAGGACATAAGTCCCAATACATGGCTTGAAGCAAAAATGTGTCTCTGCTGATTCATTTCACAAGTACGAATGAGAGAGGATGAGAGTGTGTGAAGTACACGGCAGTCGTGAGATGACCATGTAGTCCACTGTCATTGGATGTCAACGCAAATGAGTAGCCGCAACAGTGGCCACAGGGAAATACCACATCACGTGGAGCAGGACTTGTCACACTCTGAAGTCGCCCGAAAGATCATCACATCAACACTGACGGCCTGCTCACTACAAAGCACAGTCCTACACATGTTTACAATGACCCACACAGTCTGACCACACACTCAGCAACAAAAAGTGGGAGCCACGCTAAAGCATGCCACAGCAATGCCTGACAAAACACACACACGACATCAGAGTGGGTGGGCAGCACTGCACAGTGAGCAAGAACTGCTGAAATGCTGACATGCACAATTGGACTAGACACAATCTTGACAGTCACACACCCTGCACACACACAACGTCTGAACCATAACAAGTAGGAGTCAGCCTGAACTGCAAGGACACACCCACACACCGCATACTGTGCAACATACAACACACCCATCACATCATATTCAAAGACCTCAGCACGGTAACAAACATCCACCATGTCCCGGGGTGACATATGTGTGCAGTCGACATGGACACGACACACACATACACACCAACGCTACCACAATCACACACCACACACCACCACCTCCCAAATGCACACATTGAAAGTAAGCCATGTGGCCAGTCACAATATCCATCACAGCCACCACTGTCTCAGAAGGAGATGGGTTAGTGTGCCTACCAATCTAACAGGATGCCAGTACGAATCGGTGCTGTGTGTGTGCTACGGGACAGTCCGGCCCTGAGAGAGTAGCACAACTGTGGATGGGTGTGACGGGTAGGTGCGCACATGCAATGTTGAAACACGCTGTGTTGGGAGGATTCCGGAACAGTACATTGCTGCTCTCCTGGGAATTTGTAAAGACCACCTGTCTGGGGATGTATGTGAACTCGTGTGTGCACAACAGGCGGGCACACGATCAATGCTGCATCAGGTGTAGACGTCAGCCCACCCTCCGTGGACATGCTGGATACTGCTGTGCGTCCGCCAGGCCCTTGCCAAGGCACTCACATCCCCTGTCGACCAGGTGTATCCCCAACATTGTCCACCTGCACAGGCAATCCAGGGCACGGGATGGCAGTGGAGCATGGTGGGTGAGATGTCATGGCGCGCTCCTCCTGGACACATCACGCAGGCAACACATCCTCAATTAGTAGTATGGCACAAGTCTAATGGAAGTAGTGGGGGGACGCACACATCACGAGCAGGAGTGACGTCATGGAAGGTGGCTCGCACCATCTCACTCATTGCCTATATCCCCACACATGTTACATGCCATTGCAACAGAGAAGCCAGCGCGTGCATAAGCAGCTCCAAGCTCGCCCCAGAGAGGCCAAACAGTGAATGTGTGGGTCCATGAGCTCCAGTTGGACGCGGCCTGGGCCGCTAGGGCAGCTACAGCCTCTGTGTGTTGCAGGTGGTGTATCCGGACTGCGGAGCCTGTCATGCATTGTCAATGTTGCCCGGGTCTCGAGTCGGGGCACCACGCAGGTGGACGGCGTCCCGCCACTTATTATGCCGCGAGACAGACCACTTGTTCAACTGGACCCACACATACACTCCTTGGCCTCTCTGGGGCGAGCTTGGAGCTGATTGTGCATGCGCTGGCTTCCCAGGTGCAAACGCATATTTTGGTGAGCGAGGGGAGGCCATGAGGACAAGGTAAATATGACTGTTTGACTTCCAGTCAGTTCAAGGAATGACCGTGATGTGGTCATGAAAAGACGTGTCTCGTGTGTATTGCAACTAGTAGATGAGCCGATGAACTTCCCATGTCTTGCATGTAGCCCCGCCCACTCTACACATTAAAATGAGTACCAGCACCACATCCTTCCCATTCGAAGCACTGACTGGGGGTGATAACCATTGGACAGTCTTGTGTAGTCCACCCACGCGTACATGTGGGCCCTCCATGATCCATGTCACCTGCGGCAAAGTGATGTCATGGGCAATGACGGAAGTGAGGAGAGCTGTCTGCCCCACGCACAGATGGCGCATCAGCTCAACAGACCCAGCACTGAGGGCAGCAGGGGTCACATGTGCAGGGGCAGCTGTGCCTGGTGTGAAGGCACATGCATATAGACAGCACATCGACCAATGTGTAGTCAGCCCACATCTACTGTCCATTGTCAGGCGGACCTAGCAAAAGATCACAAGGCAACACATCTGTGTTGGTGTACCCACTGTGACCAACACTGCGCAACAACCAACGTACTCGGCCTGCGCATGGCCCACCCCGCAACGGTGGTCACATTCAGTGGCACTATCTCACACACACATCCCTTTCACGAGGCATGGTGTGACCAATGTACAGGGCTGAGTTTGCGCTCATCCGGAGAGTGCTGAACAGGTGACACATGTAACCCACTAGTCAGTCTGTGTTGTCACCTACTGGCATTGTGCAGTCAATGTGCAGGCCAGGCCTGCTGGGACTGAGAAGGGCAGCATGGCCCCAGCCTGACATTCACACGAGCAACAAGTGCACTGAGACCTGCATTGCCAATTGTCTGTGTCACTGGATGTCTGACATGAAGTTGCCATGTACCACCACTCGGGAGGGACAGACATGTCAAAGCGCCCGAGAGCTCACATACCACTGCCACCTGCAGTCAGCATGGTGAGCAGTGCATGTTTGAACACCACAGGCTCTGACTCATAGTGCTGCGGATCAACGACATGTGTGTCCCCCACATGCACTCCCACACACACTGCAGTTGTCTCTCACACACAACTTTCGCAAGGAATAGCCATGTGCAGTGTGCGTGGAGCTCGGAATCCAGGATCTCCAGCTCCTCGCTGGTGAGTGGACCTGGACATATCCTCAGCGTCATCCACGTGTAGGTGGAGAGGTGGCAGCAGCAGGTGTTGTTGAGGGGTGCCAGGCTGCAGTCCCAGGTAGCTGTGGTAATGCCGGTCTCACTCACACACTCACATAGCCCCATGGGGCAGTTTCAGTGGGTCCAAGCTGCTGCAATTTGTGTACCATGTCTGCCAGCTTCAATTGCAGACGATGGCCTGCTCCCAGCTGGCCCGGGACGCTTACCTCCATAGTGGAACACGCAGGGTGCAACCGCGAGGGTCATTCGAGTTGGCCGTAAGGGCCTGGCCCATGGCGGGTACAGTCCGCTGATGCCATGTGCACCACACAGTTTAATGTGCGCAATGCATCTGCAGGTGTGGCCATGATTTGTGTGTGGGTGCAGGTCCACAATGGACGGGGCCACAACATGCTGTGTGCATAGGCAGGGACGGCCAGTGGCCAGCCTCCACATGTCTGTTGGCATATCATCATGTACACATTGGCATGGGAGCATGGGATATGCATATGCACACACATGCCATCTTCCACTATGTACATCTGCCACTTGGCACGTGCAACGTTACGTGTCACTTGTGATGTGTATTTGCAATCACACAGACGTGTTGGCATGGAGCTGTCAATGTGTACACCTGTCAATGTTTCTGGAGGTGTGATCCGTACAGTGCTGTACATGGGTGCAGTAGGGACATCAATGACTGTCTCATATCTCCTCGTGCCACAGGTCCCACTTGTTTGGGCCACTCAGCCTGTGTCCATAGCGTTGTTGGTGTGTGCCCTACACACCCAGCCTCGGAAGCAGTGTGATGCACAGCAGCTAGTCATGTTGCCGTGGTGTTGCAGCTTTCCGAATATGCAGTCTGTTTCCATCAGCATGCCTTACAAGTTGTTAAGGCCTAACTCCCCATGTGCATGCTCATAGCAATGGTGTGTGTCACTGCCCATTGCTATTGGTAGGGGACCTGTGTAAGTGTATTGTGGCTCTGCTGTCCCTACTTGTCAGCTGTTCTGTGATTCAATTGCTTGGTCAGTCATTTTTGTCATGTGTATGTGAAAATGCCATGTGGCGTGTTGCTTTGACATGTGTCCACTTCCATCTTTCCTAGGAGGAGACCAAACATACATCGCCCCTACCAATTGCTGTCAGACATGGAGGATGTGGAGGTCATCCGTAAATATCGTCTGGACCGACCCACCCTGCATCGCCTATGTGCCTTGTTGGAACCCCACCTCCGTCCTCGCAGGGTGTATCCAACAGCATTCACCCCCACGGCTAAGGTGATGGCTGCACTGCATTTCTTCGCCACTGGGTCATTCCAACACACAGTGGGCAGTGGAGGTGGGATGTCCCAGCCCATGTTCAGCATGGTGCTGAGGGATGTACTGTCAGCTATGATGCTGTACAGGAACAGGTACATCAGATTCCCCAGGGCTCGTGAATTGGCGGCAGTGAAGGGTGATTTCTATGCCCTTGGACGGATCCCCCACGTCGTTGGTGCAATAGATTGCACCCATGTTGGCCTTTTTGCACCACAGGCCACTGAGCACCTCTACCGCAACCGGAAGCACACACACTCCCTGAATGTGCAAGTGGTGTGCCTTGCGGACATGGTAATATCACACGTGTGTGCGAAGTTTCCAGGATTGGCACATGACGCGCACATCATGCGCAACAGCATCCTACCACGACTGATGACCAATCTGCAACCGGACCGTGGCTGGATTGTTGGTATGTGGAGTAGTGTAGCGTGCTGGCTGTGCGATGCTGTCTTGTGTCCAGTTGGAATAGCAACGATTCTCTGTGTCCCTCACACCCAGGTGACTCTGCTTACCCGAATGGGCCCTGGCTGCTCAGCCCATTACGACATCCTCTGAGCCCAGCTGATGTCCGTTACAATGAGGCACATGGGAGGACCAGACGTGTGGTTGAGCGGACCTTTGGCCTCCTCAAGTCCAGGTTCAGATGCCTGGACCGCACCGAGGGCGCACTGGCGTACTCCCCACAGAAGGTGTGCCAGATAGTAGTGGCTTGCTGCATGCTGCACAATCTGGCTATTCGCAAGCAGATCCCCCTAATTGTGGATGACGGAGATCAACCAGGGCCCCAGCCTGCAGACCAGGACGGGTCAAGTGAAGAGGACAGTGGAGAGGAGGAAGCTGTGAATGTGCGTCAGCAGCTCATCGCCCGCTACTTCACTTGACGGTGAGTGTCCATGTACGACGGCTGATGTAGCTGTAGTTGTGCAGGTGTATGTGTGCTCTGTCACGGGGGCCTTTTGTACACTGAGTGCTGTGTGTCAATGGTCCATGTCCAGGTTGGTATGCCACTGACAGTGGCTGTAGCATTGTGCCCTGTTGCTCTGTGAGATGTGTGTACATTGCTTGTAGTTGGTGACAAGTACTGTGTGATGAGTGTGTGACACACTCATTGAATGTACTCTTGTTCTGTTTCTCACCCCTAGGTCCCTACAGCCTCTCCTGTCCCATCGACATACCACACAGCAGATGCATTTCTGCTCATGGTGGCGATTGCACATCGTTGAATAAACCCAGGACACATAAAGCAGATTGTGATCAAGGTGTATTTATTTACAGCGGTGACATGTGATTGTGTGCAAGGTGATGACAAATGTGGTGCATGCTGTGACAATGAGTTGACGGTCATGGCTGCGTGATGGTCAAGGTGTACCCATGAAGTTCTATGTCCACAGTCCAACAGACACATGCCATTCACATGGCAGTGTGGGGTAGGATCGTATTACAAGTCAATGCAGTAGGTGGTCAAGGTGGCTGGCTGACTCACTGGCGTTTGGTGCGTGCAAAGTCCTCTCTGGACACCTGTTTCCTCTTCGGACGGCCCCTTCCACGTTTGGGAGGGGGGGGTGTGTTGGTGGGCTGCTGGTGGTGGCTGAGGAGTGCTCACTCGTTGTGGACGCAGGGGAACGCGATGCTGCACGACCCAGCGCCACAGCAGGTGGTGGCGGAGGTGGTGTTGCTGGCCTTGCTTGTGCCCTCACCACCACCACCAGCTGGCCCATGAGGTCCACGAGTTGGTCCATACGGGTCACAAATTGGCCCATATGGGCGTCCATGGACCTCAACACCCCAAGGACCTCCCGCGTGTCGGTAGCCAACCTGGCCCATTCTCCTTGGGCCTCTTCATAGGCCCCAAGGACTCTGTCGATTTGCGGCAGGGCTTGGCTCCCAGGCACAGATGGCGTTGGCCTGACCCTGCTCCTCCTACCAGTACTGCTGCCACCGACCTGCCCACTAGCCACATTGCTCACCACGGTCCTCGCTCTGGCTCCCATGGTGGACCCAGACGGCCTGGCCACCCCTTGCGCTGGTTGAGTGGTCAGGGATGGCGTGGTGGTGGTGGTGGTGGCCGCAACGACCGTGGCCGCAACGACCGTGGCAGTGGCCGCAACGGCCGTGGCAGTGGCCGCAACGACCGTGGCAGCAGGGGTCTGTGACTGGTCAGCATCCCTGGATGATGGGTTGGTGGGTAGGAGGGGCCCTGGGGAGCAGGTGTGCCCTGCCACTCCAGATGGGCCTGCTGGGTGGTCCGTGCCCGGAGAGGTGTCCAGCTCCTCTACATCCGTGAGTCCAGGTTGGGGGCTTGCGGACTGGCTGTGCTGGCTGCTGTCTCCCTCTCCAGCATCCAGCAGTTCGGCACCTGTGGGGAGAATGAGATGGGTCATTGTGTTGCACCTAGCAAAGTATGTATTGGTTGTCTGACATTCACAGTTCGTGCACTGTCGTGCACAGGTTTCCCAGAGGCGTGTGTGTGGATGTACGATGTGTGTATGCGTGGGCTAGGCAATGGAACTGTGTGATGTGGACATGTGGCATGGGACGGATTAGCAATGCCGATGGGTGTGTGTTGCTATGCTCCTACATTTTGTGGCTCGGGTGTATGCGGGCTCCAGAACCATCGACGATGTTGGGTTGAACTATGGTTTTGGGGTACAGATGGAACGCTTCGAAACGCAGATGGCAAAAGGGGGTACAGCCCCCTAAACGCTTTTGGCTTGAAATATGCTTTTGGGGTACAGATGGAACGCTTAGAAACGCAGATGGCAAAAGGGGGGACAGCCCCCTAAACGCTTTTGGCTTGAAATATGCTTTTGGGATACAGATGGAACGCTTAGAAACGCAGATGGCAAAAGGGGGGACAGCCCCCTAAACGCTTTTGGCTTGAAATATGCTTTTGGGGTACATACTGTGAGTGATGGGTGCAGAACGTGACATGTGTTCTGGCAACATGACAGTGCATAGACAAAGGTGTGTGTCTGTCTAACATGCCCGGCATATCTGCTGACTGTTATCATTCATGGACATTACATTGGTAGCATTGTTGTGAGTTCGTGCTTGTTGTGTGCCACACGACGTATTGCAGATGGGCCAAATCCTTGGTGTGCGTGCTGCCCTCGTACATGTGCATCAATGCAGTGCTCTTGGGGTGTTGACTATATTATGTGTGTTGTTACTCGCAGTGTGACGTGCGCTTCAGTCACTGCAGGCACATGATTTGTCATGGGCAGGTATCTTTGCATGACTACTGTATGAGGGACAGCTGTTCAGATGACATACCTTTCATGACACTGGGGCTGACAGATGCGATGGATGATATGTTGAATGTGCATTGTGTGCCTGTGTGTTTCATGGTTCCAGTTGTTTTTGTGTGCAATATTGTGGTTCCACGCTGTTACTTCTAGTAAGGTTTGTCTTACATGTGCGTTGTTGTACGATGTGTGAGTGACAGGCAGTAAGGACTACATGGACAGGACTTAGATGGTGTTGCTGATGTGTGTGATGGGTGGCACAGTGCCTGCCGTGTGGGTCTGTACTCCAGTGGGACTTGTGCATGCAGACGTGGCTCCTTAGGTGTTGCTGTATCTGTGATGGGTAATGTGGGGTATGACTCTGTAATACATGTCCGTGTGCACATTGGTCACATGATTGTGACAGGGAGCAGTGCTGCGTGTTCCTCTGCTACGTGACATGTCCCATGTGTCAGTCGTGGTACAGTCCTCATGCCTACAGACACCCCGCCCTATACAGTTTCCCACCTACAGGTTGTTTTTGAGTGCGCAATGCAATGGATGCCACATGGTTATGGGCGGGAGGGGTGCTCCATGTTGCTGGTCTGTGGGAGTGGGGGCGGTGTTGTGAGTTGTGGTGATGGCTTGACACCCACAGAAACCCCTGCATGTGGGGTGAGATGTCTACCTGTCGGCTGCAGGTGTGCACTGCAGTGGCTGACACATGGGTGTGGGGAGTGCTCCACCTTGCTGCGCTGTGGGACTGGGGGCCTGGTGGGTGTTGTACTTCAGCTGTCCCCCCTCTGACCCACTGCCTTTGTGTTGCAGCTACTTACCTGTTACTTGTCGGTTACTGCATCTATGGCTGACACATGGGTGTGGGGAGTGCTCCACCTTGCTGCGCTGTGGGACTGGGGGCCTGGTGGGTGTTGTACTTCAGCTGTCCCCTCTCCGACCCACTGCCTTTGTGTTGCGGCTACTTACCTGTTACTTGTCGGTTAGTGCAGCTATGGCTGACACATGGGTGTGGGGAGTGCTCCTTCTGGCGCTTCTGGAATACAAGGGGACCTGGTGGGAGTTGCAGTGCTGGCTAACTGTACACATGCCCCCATGGTTTTGTTAGTTGGTAGGTTTGGGCTGAGTGTGTGGTAGTGTCTGTTGCATGTGTGAGTGTTGTCTTGTGTATTGTGTACTGGACTTGGGGGGTGTTTGTCCCTAGGAGCTATGGCATTGTGGTAGTGCATGTGAGTACATGGCGGTGTGCTGGTATACGTTTGTTTGTACTTACCAGCCTCCACTCCCCTGGTAATCCAGTGAGGATCTCCGGATGTATGATGACTCGCACCTTCTCCTCCCACGCCTTGAAGGTCTTGAATAGCACAGGATTACCTCCGCCAGTCCTGGCAGCCAGCTCACGATTCTTGGTCTCCTTCTTCTTGACCACGCTTTTCAGGTCGTTCCACCTTTTGTTGATTTCGCCTCTGTTGCGTGGCACGTTCCCGACTGCATTGACCTGGTCTACGATCCTGATCCACAACCGGGTTCTGGTGGCTAGTGGTGTCTGTTGGACCTGGTTGCCATAGATTTGTGGGTGCACCTTGACGATCTCGTCGACCATGACCGTCAGCTCGGTGGAAGTGAACTTGGGCATTCTGTGTGGTGCCATGGTGTGTGTTTTGGTGTTTGTGGTGCTGGTGCGGTGTGTGATGTGCAGGGGGTTTGTGTGGCCGGTGTTTGGTGGTGGTGGTGGTGATGGGTGTGATAGGTGCGTGTCTGTGGTGTGCTGCTGTCCTTTCTTTCTTGCTGTGTTGTGTGCTCTCGTCCTCCGTTTGTGATGTTGCAAGGGGTTGTGGTCTGTGAAGGGGCTGGTTTTGTACTTACCTATGTGGGTGTGTCATGGTGGTCTGTTGTTTTCAGGTGTGTTGTGGCTGGTGTTCTGGGATTTGTAGTTGATTTGTTTGTCCAGGGGGGGGTGTTTTCGGGATGTGTACTGTGTTTGGGTATTTGTGCGTGGGTTGCTGTGTGGACTTGTTGGCCATGTTGTGTGTGTTTGTTTTTGTCCGCGGATGATTTCTGTGCAGGGCCGTGGCCGCCAGTGCTTCCGCCGTGTACATTTTCGTCACTGTTGTTTACGCTGGCGGGCGGTGTTTTTGTGTATTTTCCGCGCTCATGTCTGTGCGATCCTAATTTCACGGCCGGTGTCTCGGTCGTCAAGGCGGGCGGTTTTGGGTTGTCGTGCGTCTTTCCGTCCGTGGCGGGCGGATGGACTTAGACTCGGACATGGGCGGGCGCTATTTTTTGTTTATTTTCCGCCGGCGGCGGTTTTCGGTTCGCGGCATCGTGATTGCTCAGTCGGTATTCAGACGGTGTAGGCGGGCGGATTTTTACCGCTATGGTAGATGGCGGATTTTTTACCGTCCGACATCGTAATGGACACCTAAGTTATTTTTAATTATTATGGGTGGGAAATGTTTTTTGTTACATTGATTTATTTGTATTTTTTTAATTTAATAATTATAATATGTCATATATATTTGTGTTATTTTTTAAATTTTACATGACATAGTTATAATGATTAATTTTAAAAAGAGTAGAATTATGTTGTTTAAATGTTTTGAAGTTTTAAATGTTTATGGTGTTTAGCATTGTTGTTTTTTTACAGTATAGATTTGGCTACCATGTCTAAGTATTCTAGACCTTTGGTGTTTGCAAATAGTCTAGTTTTATGTTGTAGATATTCATACATCGTTTTAGTTTGTTAACTTAGTTTAGGGCCGATTTTTGTTAGGGATTGCTCTAGTCTGAGCTCTTGATAGCTTTGTTCTTTTTTAATAGCTTTTTCTATAAGTTTATGTAGGGTTGGTTGTCCTCTTCCAATTGTGGCTTGGAAGGCATTGTGCCATCCTTCCACTGCATTGTTTGTTTTTGCTTTTTGAGCTAGAGTGTTGTCATATACGTTCCACCAAGGTATTTGGAATTTGGGTTGCCTACGGTGCCCTGACCTATGTAACCTCCCCACCCACGTATCTTTGAAGTAGTCTGGGAAGGGAGTTAGTTGTGTTTAATTTGCCTGATAGAAGGGGCTTTCTAGAAGTAGGTTGTAATGGTTTGCTACTTCAGTTGTTGGTACATAGGCCAGGGCTATTAATTTTTTAATTTGGTAGGCGAAGTTGCTATTGGTGGTGTAATCTATACTTAAAGTAGATTTTTGTAGGTTCTCCAGATACTTTGATTAAAGTAGTAGTAGCAACCTTGTATTGCAGTGTGTGGGTATAATTTTAAAATTGATTGAATCATTAATTGTTCAAAATCAATGATGTTTTTTGTGGAAAGTAGTTGTCGATGTATTGTTTTAATATTGTTAGGAGCTCTATGTATGTGGTGTTCTGTTTATTAGGGAGTAATGCGTATATGAAGGGTATGTTAGTATCTTCACATTCGCCGTGTATTGTGTATAATTGATAAAAAGGCTTAGGGCAAACTTTGAATGTACCATCCATCATCCTCGTTTCTCAGTTTTTAAGTTTTTGTAAGTTGGTATTTGTTGCAAAGATGAGAATTCGTTTTTCATGACTTTTGTGATCATGGAGAAGGAAGTTTTCGTCTTTGTGAATGATGGTATGTTCAGGTAATATTTGTATTTCAGTAAAGGTTTGAGGGGTGGGTGGTGTTTGAGCTGTAGCTCTTTTAGTTCGGGAAATTCATCTTTTCAGAGTGGGGAAAGATGGTAGTTGTCCTGTAACATGCTCAGGTACTCTAGTCAACACATTTTTAAGTATTTGGGTACTTGTTTGTTGTGAGCTGGTGCTTGCTTCTCTTATTGTCTTGAGAGCATCCCTAACCTCAATTTCAGTTACATTGGGGGGATGGTTATGTTCTTTGACATTTACTACATTGGTTTCTATTGTAGTGGCTCTACCATAACAAGAGTTAGAGTAATATTTGCTGCATTTCCAATGTGTTTTGTTTCCACTCATTTTCTCTTGGGTATAAGTGTATCCCATGTAGCAGAGAAGTAGTTTCCCCTTTTGTGAAATAATGAATTAATTTTGGTCCCTCTGCCATTTTTTGGTTAATCTGTGAATATACGTATATATATTTATTAATCATACTATTTTGAACAATAAACATTTTGTATAATTAATATGATTGAAAGAAACTAACATGTATTTTGATTTTATTTTCTTGATGGATTTTCTTTTGATAGTTGATGTTTATCCACTTGTTTTTTTTCTGTTGGTTTAAAAGCAAAATGTTATTGTTATTAAAGTATTAAATTTTATTGTGTTATTTTATTTATTTAGCTTCTATTTTTATTTAGTTGAGAGAAAAAAATACTTACTATTTTTAGTTGATGTTTTTTCGATATATTGTTGTAGGTTGTAATTTGTAGACGCTGGCTTTTTAATTTAATGTTGTTAGTTTGTTGTATTTGTTGGTTAATTTATATACTTAATTTTATCTTTTTCTGTAATTTTGCTTTTGTCTCTGTTTACGAAGTTAATTCTTGCTTTGTTGTTTTAAGCTGGACTTTTATTGAAGTGTAATCTGTGAAAAAAAAATAGAAGGTTATAGTTTTAGTTTACTTGTTTGTTTTGCTTTTTTAGTCTATTTATTTTATTGGAGAAATAAAAATACTTACTGAATGCAGTTGTCGAAGTTTCTTTTGTTGATGTTGGTTTTTGTTGAATTTTGTAGATGTTGTTAAGAGAAAAGTATTTGTTAGTAATTCATTTTTTATTAAATTTATCGTTTTTTTAATAATTCGGTTCAATTGTTGGTTATTTTATATACTTACTCTGTATTATCATTTTCTATTATTTTGATTTTGTATTTTTTTCCAACGTAATGTTTGTTTTGGGGTTTTTGGGTGGAGTTGTGAATTATAATTTGTGAAAAATAAAACATTACGCTGTAATTTAGGTTAATTTGATTATTTATATTATTAAGTGTTTATTTTTATTTATTTATAATTAAATAAATATGCTTACTCGTTTTAGTTGATGGAGTGTCCTTGGTAGATGTTCTTGTTTTGTCGATTTTTGTAGAAGCTGTTAAAAATGAAAGAACATTTGTTAGCTATTTTGCTATTTTATCCAGTTTAGTTCCTTTAAATAATTTACGTTAGTTGTTGGTGAAGTCATATACTTACTTTGTGTTATATTTTATTGTTGTGTACATAAATCTTTGTGTTGAATTTTCTAGATGCAATTTTAGTGATGTTGAACCTGTTATATAAAAAGTAAATTATGTTATAATATTTTCCAAGTTTTTTCAATTTATTAGTTATAAAGTTTTGTGCTTACATTTGTTGCAGGATGTTTGGAATAGTTTTTGGTGTAGTTGTTTTTCGTTTTGTCTTCTCTCTCTCTCAAAGGTTCGCTCTTCCTCCGTGGTCATCCGTTATACAGTAAATTTTATGTTAATTATTTGATTGTTTTTTTAGTGTTTGTTTAATTAGTTAGAGTTTTCTATTGGGTTGTGTTTGTGTGTTTTAAATTTATTGGTTGAGATAGCTTTTTTGAATTTTTTAGCTGATACCGTGTAATTTATTTAATGTTTATTATGTTTATTTATTTTTTGTTTTTCTTTTGTTTATTGTTGTTATTTAATTGTATATGTAGATAAATGTTTTATATTTTTTATATATTATATATATATTTGTTTCTTTATTTTCATTACTTTTGATTTATATTGATTGTCTAATATTTGTTTTTGTATATTTAATTGTAACCCTTTAGACCTAGTGATAATGCCTGAAACTTGGGAAACTCACTTTAGTAGTCTTTATGAATGTCCCCAGAAGAACATGGCAGAGAACTCTACCCTAGAGGAGGTTAGAGGTTCCTATACACCTAACAGGATCACACCACTTTCCATGTCAGCTGTTCATGCCCCCCTTACATTTACTCTATTAGAGACTTACAAGGCAATTTTACAGACCGAAAAGGGCAAGGCCCCAGGTATGGATGGCATCCCGGGTGACCTTTACCGCTCTGAACCTGATATCTGGGCCCCTTATTTGAACGCTTTATCAAACAACATAATAAAAGATAATATGATCCCTCCATCATGGCAAGGTGCTGTGATCATTCCTATTTACAAAAAAGGTGAGCGTAACATCACCTCTAATTACAGGCCTATAAGCCTGCTTGATAACACTCAAAAAATCTTTTGTAGACAGGTCTTATATAGACTAAATGAGTGGATGCTACAAAACAACATTCTGGAGGAGTCTCAAGCAGGCTTTCGTACGAAAGTTAGTACACTGGACCAGGTCCTCCGCTACAAGGTGATAACCTGGAAATATATCACCTTGTTGCATGATCATCTTTACGTCGCTTTTATCGATCTAAGAGTGGCGTTTGACCTGATACCAAGGAATACGCTATTGGAGCTGTTAGATGGATATGGCATCCCTCTAGACCTCCTAAGAATACTTAGGCTTCTTCATGAAAACACCTATGCAAGAGTGAGATGGAGCACAACTGGGGATTTGACAGGAAAAATTGCAATCTCGAAAGGGGTTAGACAGGGATGCGTCCTTGCCCCAACTCTATTTAGTCTTTTTATAAATGGAGCTGTAAAGCGTTTGAAGGCATGCAAACATGATGCTCCCAAAATTGCGGGAATACCGACTCCGATACTTATGTTTGCAGATGACACCCTGCTAATCTCTTGAACTCCCATGGGCCTCCAAACAGAACTAAATGCCTTTGTTAACTTTTGTGGGGAAAGAGGGCTAGAACTTAACCCGTCTAAATCTAAAGTTATGTTGATTAATCCCCAAAGGGGGTACAGAGGCACAGTGACTGCAGCGGGATCTCCCCTAGAGATAGTCCACCATTTCGACTACCTCTGGGTGAGGTTAAGTGACACCCTAGCATGGGGACCCCAGATGGAAAAAAGCAAAACCACTATCCATCAAAAAGCCTCTGCCTTAGTGAGGCGCTATAGGGCAGCTTCAGGAGGACCCATTTCTCCGGTTTTAACCATATATAAAGCTTCAGTTGTGACATCAGCACTGTATGGAGCCGAGATCTGGGGCTATATTGATGCTGAAAGGTTAACAAAGGTCAAAAATAGATTTATCAAATCATTATTTAAACTTCCCCAAAGTTCTCCCCCTACCCACTTACGTCTCAATCTGTCTCTTAATCCTATTCACTTAACAGCTGTTATAAAACCCTTATTATATTGGATCAGGTTATGGACTACGCATGAATTAACACCTTACAGAGAGTGTGTGAAAGACCTTTTGGCTCTGGATAGAAATTTAAAAACACCCTGGCTGAAACATATCCATGAAACAACACTCAAATTAGGCATCGAGCTTTGGACAGCCCCGGAATCAAAGGTAAAGGCTGATGCTCTAAGAGCTAAACAGTCGTACTGGGAGGTAGTTCTAGCTCAAACGTGGGTTGTACACCAATCTAATACCCTCACAGGCAAGTTCCTGAACGATAAGTGCATACCAGAGTTTGAACCATATATGAACAGGATGTACCCATATGAATCAAAATGTCTGTATGTCCAATACAGGTGCAGGGTTTTGCCCCTGAGATCCTACACTTCTAAATGACTCAACACCTCTCCAAAGATTAGCTCTTGTCCAAATTGCCCAAATATATAAGAAACGGAGACCCATTTTTTTTTATTTTGTCCTCTTTACAGGAAGGCCAGAAAAAAGTGGTTGGTGGTCGCCTGTAACCTTGTGGGTGTGAGACATTATTGGGAAGCAGTGAGACTATTTAAGAGTGACGCCAGTGCGGTCTCACAGTACCTTCACATTGCCTGGGCCTTAAGAAGAACGGCTACTCTCAATACCAAAGCCTAATAGAGAGTCGATAAAACTCTGCTCGGACATGACATCCTCTCTGTATATTGGTATTGTCTCAAAACTCCTACTGAGTGCATCTATTTTTACCATTTACTCACGTTTTTATGGCTATGTGGAAAAATGTACATAAGTATATATACTGTGGTACTTTGTTTTCTTTTCCAACTTTGTCTAAACCTCTAACGATTGCCTTTTTGCACACTTTCTCTGTTGCAAATATATTAACTTCCTTGAAGTAACATTGTCAATAGTAACCTAATTGTGTAATTTTTTGTATTCAGCCTTTTTAACCCAGCTGTTTAGATGATGACGTTTCCCTTTTTATTAATATATTAACTTTTAATCCGTTTTATAGTACGACATTTCGACTCATGATTTTTTGTTTTTTTTCTCTTCTTTTATTGTAAAATTGCACAAAGTATTCTAGAGCATTTATGCTGTATGTTGTATTGATTGATTGTGTTTTATGGGCAGTGCCCGAAATAAACGGTATTATATATATATTTGTTTAAATTAATGTGGTTAATTCGTAATTAATTTTATTGTTTATTTAAATTATTTGGTATATGTTATTTTATTTTATTATCGTAAATAGTATTTTTTTATGTTTAAATTTTATGTTCGATATAGTTTATATGTATTTTATCAATGTTTGTGGACATTGTTTGTATCGATATTTTTGTTGTGTTTCATTTTATTTTAATGTTATCGATATTTTTGTGTTCTATATTTTTGTCGTCAATATTTTTGTCATCAAGATTTATTTAAACGATATTTTGTTATCGATATTAGTGTTAATTCTATTTTGTGTATTGTGTGTCTATATTTTTGTTTACGATATTGTTGACTCAATAATTATGTAATTTGATGTTATGAGAGTCGATGTTGTATCAGTGATCCGTAAATACCTTGATGCCTTACACGTCAATCTAGCGCCCTGATTCTGGACTGCTTGTAACCTATAGAACTTCTTTTTTGGAAGCCCTTGTTCAAGAAATTTTCATAGTTTAGTTTAGATATGAATAGAGCTAAAATAACTATTAATGCTTCGCATAAGAGGAACATAGCATTTTTAATCTTTGTCAGCGTTAGCAAGCAGGCTGGAATTACAGCACCAATGCGTGGTTTTAGGTCATGTCGTCCTCAGTAATGTCTCCAAGGCTTTTTGCTTGGTGCTTGGGCATGGAGGCCAGACCCAACTCAGAAGGCCAGTATGCTTGGCTCATATGCTGTCCTTATTGTGTAAGATTACTATTACACCTTATCTGCATTAAGTTTCAGCTGATCACTAGCCATCCATTTCCAAATATACCACATAGTATTTTGAACATTTTCCTAGGCGGCAGTAGACCCTCCAGTCGAAAAAGGATCAGGAAACTGTCCACAAAATTATATAAAATGCATTTCATGGTGCTCAATTTATCAACATAAGAAGCATGAGCCTGCCCAGGATGGATCTCAACCTATGATTGCCTTTTGAGTAGTCCATGATAATTCTCGACCCAGGTTTATTTGCCCTGTAAGACGGTATACGTCGCGCAGCACTTGTCAAATATTCATTTACCTCCCATCAAATGAAGGGCTCGAAAGCAAGCATTTTCAAGGGGAGGCAGGTGTGAGGCTGAGATGAAGGGGTTGGGCCAGTGGTGTAAGGAGTTACTAAATGTTTGCTAAACTTTGTTATGTGAGGTCACATACGGTCCAGGTGAGTGTCACCAGGACCATTGAGGTAGCCCATGCACCCGCCTTCTATATTATTTAGCACCCTAATTTATCTCCAGCTCTCTCTGGCATTTGTACTACATGAGGTTTTTTCTTTTCTCAAGTTTTTTTCAGAGATACTCAGACATTACTTTAGCCGACTCCTTCCTTCATACAATTATTATCTTCCATCCACACCTCAGACCAAACACTCTCAGTTCACAGCATCAAAGCTGAAATCTAGAAGTGTTTGAAAAGCGGCATGTTCAACCTTGAAGTTCCTTCAACAAGCTTATCACTGTGCCAGGCCATCATTGCTTACTCATTGGAGCGCATGCACCATCTTCAAAATATGAATATTGTACAAAAAGTCCTCTCCAGGTGCGCATGGTCAGTGTTCACGCAGTATAAGCCAATGAATCAATACTGTGCGTTTTCAGGCATCAACTGGAGAATGAGATGAACTGCAGGTCCAGGGGACTCCAGCAATGTGTGGTAGAGTATTGTTTCTTAAAAATGTTTCCTCCGATTCAAGACCCTCATCTGTATCTTTGCATGTGTTAAAGCCACACCTACATGTGCTAGCTGTCAATGTCCTGGACCAATCTCACTTACACAATGGCAACTCTGTCTAGCTGTGCCAGACAAATCCCTTTACAGGCTGCAGATAGTCCAGAAGGCCACAGCACATCTGATTATTTGTCTGTCCCACCACAGCAGCACAGGCTGCCAGTGCAGAGCTGAATATCCTTTGAGGCCATGGTGTCTACCCACAGACCCTCTATTCAAAGACCCTGGACCTCCTAGCTGCCAAGTTCACATGGTATTCTTCCCAGCTCGCATTAAGACACATATCCAGGATACATGCTATTACTTCTGGAGCTTGCTCTTTCCAATTGGTGGCAGCAACAACATGGAACTCTCTCCTTTAAATCCTTTACCGGAAACTACCTTGGTGAGCTTCAGATAGCAACTGAAGAACTGGCTAGTTAACACATAGACAGACAGCCTTCTTTTGTGGGGAAAATATGGAGGCACAAAATAGCTTGTTTTGGGATTCAGCCTACCCCTTGGAGTAGGCCGACCCCCACTGTAAGTTGTTTTTTCCCCTGGAGGGTGCTATCGCTCTCCCAGCGGAAGTAAAAAAAATGTTTTCATTTTTTAAATAAAATTATGAAATTGTCAGGGGGTCGGCTCTCCTGACTTATGGGCCAACCCCCTGTTGGCCACAAATTGTTTTTGGAAATGTATGTTTTCCTGGGGGGGCTGATTACGGTCCCCAGGGAAAACTACACAATTCCCAAAAGAATTGAATGTAGGTAGGGGGTCTCCCCTTTACACATGGGTCGACTCCAAATGGGGACCATATTTTTTATAAATATATATTTTACCCTGGGAGGATGAGTGTGCCCCCAAGGGAAAAACACACATTTAGAAAAAAAATGGCACATAGCGATCACTGCATAATCTGCAGATTATTATAAAAAATGTATGTAGCTCAAAAGGATCAAAAGGTATTAAAAATGTGGTGACGTGTCCGCATGCACGGGTAGACCCTACGCAAAGGTTGTCTGGTCATCTTTCAGTGGCCTATTTAGGTATTTGGTTGCTATACTGATGCTTATGAGGTGGAACCTTTGCCCAGGCTGTATTAGCACGTTTTCAATTCCCAAAATAATGAAGTAATACTATCAAAAAAATGTGCAGCATTATGCTGCATAATTTGCCTTTTCATGCTGCATAATTTAGTCAACCCTGCCGCATAATTTGGTGCTCACCTGCCACATAATTCCAATGGCCCTGGTGTTTTCACAAGGAGCACGTCTGCGCACAAAGTTGCAGAAGCCAATATGTGAATGTGTGCATGTGAATGTTTGCAATGAAAGCTCCATGTATGGGTGAAATATGTGTCCTGCTTGCCATGTCCATCCTCTGTCAGAACATAGTAGATGTTCAGTTTGCTGTATGACAAGTGAATTACAGTCACTTCACTGCACATAACAGTGGACGGGACATATGCCACACTCTAACTGGCTACCCTATGTGTGAAAAACGTTCTTCATAGTTTAGGACGTGCTCTTTAGGGAGCTTAGGCAGTATTCCCCAACATGTTTGCCTTGGTTTCAATGGTAGATATACTCACTGAGTAAGAGGACTGTAAGCCTTGCATTGAAGTCTGGGATAGCCTCAAATCTCAAAGTGCCCCTACTACAGGGAGCCCGTTGGGTATTGCACCGCCGACCCGACAAGGAGCAGCCCAGATGATGAAGCATGACACCCGATTGGGTGTGTGAGGGCATTACAATCCAATAAATGGACTCCCAACCCTGAACCCAAACGTTCAGGGTGGTGTCAATTTCCCTTGCCCGTACACTCTTGAGGAACAGCATAACCTTCTTCTTCTAATAGCCTCAAATCACACCCACAAACTGGAAGGAGTTGGATTTAGCATAGAGAGTGCGCTAAAGGTGCATGATAGACACATCTTCCTGAGTCTCATGCGGCTGTCATGGGAGCCATAAGTAAAGGTGCACCGGGCATGCGTTTGGTACTGCACAGAATGATGACATGCACAGAATGTTGACACAGAATGGATACTTGATTGGTTATAAAAACGTGGTCAAACCTTTTATTCATTTGTGAAGGTTGTGGAGGCAACAACTGTCAACATCTCTGGACATGTGTATTTATAGAGGATTGTTTGTGGTGTGTTTGTATGCAAGATTCCATCCTGTGGTGGGTCCTTGAAGGGCGGCGATATGTTGATGTGAGTGCACTGATCTGTAAGGTTGGGCCTGTGACTGGCAGTATGAAAGTCTTGTGTCAGGTGCATGAATGGCATGTGAATGGATGGCACCTTGACATGGCTTTATTGCAAACCGTCAGTAGGCTTGGGTTCAATATTCTGATACTGTGATTAGTATCTGTTCTTTGAAGATAGCACTTCTGGAGGTGCCAAAACCAACCAGTGGTGGGTTAAGTTAAAAGAAATCTGCGTATCCTTACTGCCCACCTGATTTATATGCGGACAGACCATTTCTGTGACCATAGCGAAGAGTAGTCTTTCTCTGGCATGGCTATGGCCTGACTAAGAAAGAGCTGTCTGAGGCTGACTTCTATGCCCATACACCTAATTTAGATGGGTAGACACACAGGTGAATTTCACTGCCCATCACCACCTGGAAAACCCTGGCGGTAAGGGGCAGTGAAAACTGTTTAATTCCCGCCTCACAAATGGGAAATTACTCCCATGGCGAGAGGAGCATTTCTTTTTATTTAAATTTTAAAAAAAACATCCGACTTTGGGATTTTGTTTTTGAAAATAAAAAAAAAGTTTTTTTTATTGACAGTGCCATCATATCAATGGAACAGTGTGTGAAACATAAAAAAGCATTGACAGGATCCGCCGTGATGGCGGCTCCTGCCAGTGTTTTGAATTGACTGCCAGCTTAGCAGTCATTTCTAAATTTGGCAGGAGTAGTAGTCTCAGCATGGCGGACGTTAAGTCCTATGCCAGGTTGACAAAGCCTTCTCTGTTTGCCAAAATGCAAATCTGGCCCATAATAAGAACTCTTCTTTGTTTGTAAACTAAACACTCTGCGGTGTCCAGTGTGGTGTAACTTGGATTGATTCTGTTCACTTTCCCACAACACCCTACAAAACTTGAAGGAGCGTATTTGGCAAGAATTGCTATATTATTTACATGTTATGTTGGAAATTTCTGTAATCTGTTGAGTTCCACAAATTGACAGCCAACCAGCATTTCCACGTGTCTCCAAATACAAACTGAACACAGTTCAGAAAATGCTAAAAACACACTAAAAGCACCCTGTTTTCGCTATCTGGGTAACTGTGTATTTTGCAGCTTTTCTGTGCTGCCACCCAGGGAAACTTACCAAATCCACACATTTCTGAAAACTAGACAACTGGGGGATTCCAGGAGTGCATGACCTGCATAGCTCTCACTAGGTAATTTTACCCAAAAGCCCCTGCAAACCTTAGCTTGGCTAAAACACACATTTTTCTCACATTTCTGTGACAGAAGTTCTATATTGAGTCGGGAGCCACACATTTCCTACCACCTAGCATTCCCCAAGCCTCCAAATGCAATTGCTACTTTACTTTTGTAGGTAGGCCTAGTGCACGCAACAAGAAAGAGCATTCAAACGCAACATAGACAAATCAAATGTTTGCACTGAAAACAGACCTTCTTTGCAATGTGTTTAGTAGTGGATTTTGAGGCCTAGCTCAGGCAGCACCTAGGGAAACCCCAAGTAAACCTGCACATTTTTGATAAGTAGACAACCAGGGGTGTATGAGTTGTGTGGCGCTCACTAGGTAATTTTACCCAGAAGCCCTTTACAAACGTCAAACTTTGGTAAGGAACACACATTTTCCTCAAATTTCTTTGATGGAAAGTTCTAGAATCTGTGGAGAGCCACAAAGTTCCTACCAGCCTGAGTTCTCACATATCTCCCGATAAGAATAGTACCTCACTTGTGTGGGTAGGCCAAGAGACCACGATACAAAAGGCCCTAAAGTGCTACATTGAGAGATAAGAAATAGGGGTAGCTGTTGTATTTGTGGCCGTGCTGTGGTGCTACCCATGCAAACCTACGTACTACAGACATTTTTGAAAACTAGAGAATTCCATGGCCCTGCATGGATCCAACAAGGTTTACCTACCCGTAATGCCCTGCAAATCCCAAACTTTGTCTGAAATCATACATTTTTCTAATATTTCTGTGGTGGAATCTACAGGAATCCACAAAATTCCTACCAACCAGCGCTGCCCCACTTTTGTCAGTAATTGTTATTATTGAGGTAGTTGATGTCAATATGAATAATTATACATTCATGTATAAAAACCAAGTCACATCTTTATTGACAAATTTGCCCATTATGAACGCCACGTCAACCCCGACTCAGAAATACATAGTCAGGCAGGCGCTGAGACCCAGGCCCGAGGCCTGATTGACAGGTCACAGGTGGGGTGGCACGTAGCCAGCAGACAAACACGCTAACAGGAAACCCCAGATCCATCACATAGATAAGCGCAGTGACACCAAAATTGTCCAGGGAGATTGGCACCAATAAAGCACACATGGCTGGAGGGGTACGCGTTACCAAAACACCATAAAGTTAGATGCTACATGAAGTTATGAACACATAGCCAATCAGGACACAGCACACACAGTACACACAGCACCCCATGCCGGACATCTGGACATGTTACCCGCTAGCCGCATTGTGTCCACGCAAGGTCGAGGCCCACTTGATTTCTCATCAAATAAATTATGCCTCTAAAGACAGAGGTTCAAATTCCTTAACAAACAAAGATCACCGGAAGTATTTTATGGCATTTAATGAATTGTATGAAAACCCATGTCAGATCAATGTAAGTTTAGATTGTTCTCAGATCCTATGCCTGTAACTGTGCTCCTGGCTGCATTGTTTAATTAAATGAACTGTTCCTGCTTTGCCAAACACCTCTTGTTTCTTATTTTTTCAAGGTGTTTCATGTTCAAGCAACATAATAACGCTTCCTAGTGCCTGTGACAGGAACGGATCAAACCAAGATCAATGGGAGTGCTTACCATTGATCTGTTTCTGTCTGATAGAACATTTGTTGCCAATTGGATTTCACTGCATTTGTGTCTTCCAAATGTAAGACAGTGAGTAAGACAGACGACATTTTGAAAAATGCCCTTTAAATCATGTTCTAGTATGGGTACCCACAAATTCAGAGCTGTACAAATAACTACTGCTCTTAAATTCCATATCTTGTGCCCATTTCAGAAATACGTAGGGTTCCTTGATTCCTACTTTTTACTCATCATATTTCACCATATGAATTGGTCTATACTCAGAACACAATGAAAATCCATTGTAAAGTACAGCTACGTTGCTCGCTCTGGAACAGTTTAGCAGATGTAATGGGATATTGCTTTTGTAGATCAGCTATCATGACAAAACATTACAGGTAAAAACATTGTCATAAATAGCAGTACTTTTCTTACTAATATTTAATATTTCTTTATTTCAGCACTTAGTTTATTCAATAAAAACTTGAGGGATATACACATCTGACCCCTTGCTGAATTCAGCAGTGTGTCTACGTTTTAGAAATCTATAGCTGTCCTGGATCACCCAGGATTTACACACTGGTTTCCCCCACAAACTGGAAGTAGATTGAAAAGACAGAAAATAGGAAAAATGGGCTACCTCTTTCAAAAATGCCAAAACTGTGGTAAAAAAAACCGTTTTTTTGATTCAGCTCTGCATGTTTCTGGAAGCTGGAAAGATTATGACTTCAGCATAGCAAAACATTTGTTGATTACATTTTTAGGGGAAGAAAACAGGCACTTTTATCTGAGCACTTTTTTCCAATATTTCCTAAAAAACTCAAAATTTAGATATAGTTTGCCTATTTTTTCAGTCCCCTCCAAGGGAATCCACAAACCCTAGATACCTTTAGAATCCCCACGATCTTTGAAAAAAAGGATGCAAATTTGCGTGGATACCTTGGGGAATATGTACAAGCCCCTATTGCCACCACAACATCACTTTTACTGACGCTGTGGTGGCCATAGGGGCTGTGCCTTATGTACAAGGCAGCATTAAGCCACTTAACGTGGCTTACCGCTGCCTTATAAATAAGGCCCCCTTTCATGCTATAGTTAGCGTGAAAGGGGTGGGCAGTGGGTGTTGCGGTGGGTGTTCCACTGCAACACCCATTCATTTTGACGCTGCCCCCTTTGTACATAGGAGGCAGCGCCAAAATTAAGACCAGGTAAATCCTGGTCTTAAGTTGGTGAAACAAGGATAAATGCAATTTTTCTCCTCATTTTTGCTTTTTCCATGTGTGCTTCCTTGTGCAGCACACATGGAAAAAGCAAAATGCCATGGTTTGTTTATGTACAGGAAGGTGTCCCTTCCTGTACATAAACAAACCTTTAAAAAAATGCCATTTTGTCACTCTCATGTGTGCTGCATTAAGCAGCACACATGAAAGTGACAGAATGGCATTTTAGGATTGTTTATGTGCAGGAAGGGACACCTTCCCGCACATAAACAATCCTCCCCTGCACGCAAACACCATTGCACTATGGTGCAAGGGTGCCTGCGTTGGCGCTAAATTGCTAAACTTAGCGCCATCGCAGGGGGAAACGCAAGGCTGCATCATATTCGTGTAAATATGATGCAGCCTTGCGTTTCTGAAGTGGCGGAGAGTGTCGTTAAGCCAGGAAGGCTAACGCCTCTCTCCACCATTTCATTGTACCTATGGCCCCTTATGTGCAAACTACCCCAAAGCCAAAAAATTACTCAGCACTGGGGAAGCGGGGTAGGAAGCCCAGCAGTTAAGGGGTTAAGATAAAGAAACTATAATACATTTAAATTAAATATTTCAGCTTTTACCTTTTTATCTGCTCGTAAGTTGCTCGATCTCCATGTTTCAACTCCTAAAAATCAAAGAATAAATCATTAGAAACAAAAAGGTTTTAGTATATTCACTTTGTTCTAGGCCAGAACAGCTATTTAAATGGTTGATTTATTGAAGAGGGCAGAATCTGCCATTAGCGTGGCACAGCTTGGAGGGGCTGTATCCACCAACAATTGGTGCATAGCTTGTCCACCTTCTTCATGTTTCCCTGTCTCATGTATTGGTGTGAACACCATAACATCAGTCGGCTCACTCCATGGATTAAGGTAAAAAAATGTCCCCTACACCAGGAGCATATCAAGGATGCCAGGGGCCCTGGTGCAAGCGAGGAAAATGCCCCCTAAGACTTCTGTTAGAGGATTAAAATACAGCATTATCAGGAACCAATGGTCCTCTCAGAGCTCTGGGTCCTGGTGCCACTGCACCTGCTACGTCAAGACACCTTCGGGTATTCGTGCGCTTAATAAATTTATTAACATTGGTAGCTACGCCCCTGCCCAGTGATTTGGGAGAAACTCCCCAGTGGGTCAGGAGCATTCAAACTTTTGTTTAATAAAACTTAAAAGAAAATACCTGCCATAATGACACCATGGACAGGTCCGCATTGAGCAGTGATTATGTTGCTCACTATCCTTCCGTCAGGTGGATTAACATTCTATCAGTATTCAGTTAATCTGTTGACTATCAATTATTGGGGTTTACCAAAAATGCCCCACCTGACATCTGCAGATCGTGATTCTGAATTCAGCAAAGTCTGCCATTTATCCTTCCTACACCCATAAATCAAGAACAACACTGATACTAACTGTCATGATTCTGCCACATCAGTTTCCTGGTGCACCTTGTCTGGCACCTGTTTACTGTTTTCTATTGTTTTTACCAATGCGTGTTGTGACTTTGCCATTTGTCTGTGCCAATGCTTGTTGCAGACTATGATGTTATCAAGGCCTTTTGTCCCTTCTCAGCTCCAGTAGTTTACCGGTGAGCTGGAATCAGGATGCTAATAGGGACCACACCCTGTTCTAGAAGCTTCTTCCTGAGCCCTTTAAATAGGGGCCACACCCTGTTCTCATTGCTGGTTATTGAGAACCCTGAGCTTGAGCAGCAGCTGTTCCTGTTCTCCGGTTGCTGAAAGAAGATTAAGGTTGCAGCAAGGAGACTGCTGTTTTCTTTTCCCAGGTTTTAGATCCTCTCTCAGCTACAATCAGGTAGGATTGTTCCTTTCTTAACCAACAGCATCGTGAAAGGCACTACGTGCTGTTTTTGTTATTTGCTGTTTTTGTTATTTTGCATTTTGAAAGAAAGTTGCATATTGCGCTGAAGCGCTCTTTGAGCATTTACATGTTTGGTAATTTTGGCACTTTGTACATCGCACTGAAGCGCTCTTTGGTCATTTACATGTTTGGTGATGTTGGCACTTTGTACATCGCGCTGAAGCGCTCTTTGGTCATTTACATGTTTGGTGATGTTGGCACTTTGTACATCGCGCTGAAGCGCTCTTTGAGCATTTACATGTTTGGTAATTTTGGCACTTTGTACATCGCGCTGAAGCGCTCTTTGGTCATTTACATGTTTGGTGATGTTGGCACTTTGTACATCGCGCTGAAGCGCTCTTTGGTCATTTACATGTTTGGTGATGTTGGCACTTTGTACATCGCGCTGAAGCCCTCTTTGGTCATTTACATGTTTGGTGATGTTGGCACTTTGTACATCGCGCTGAAGCGCTCTTTGGTCATTTACATGTTTGGTGATGTTGGCACTTTGTACATCGCGCTGAAGCGCTCTTTGGTCATTTACATGTTTGGTGATGTTGGCACTTTGTACATCGCGCTGAAGCGCTCTTTGGTCATTTACATGTTTGGTAATTTTGGCAACTTGGCACATCGCGCTGAAGCGCTCTTTGGGCATTTACATATTGATGAATTGGAAGAAGTGTACTATGAAGAACTCTATTAACATAATTATTTATCATTATTATTAATATTATTACATATAGGTTCTCCCTAGCTCCCCTCAGTCAGTTTAAATCATCTCTTAATTTAGGCTCCCCTGATGTTCTTCACTGAAACTCTTCATCTCCCTCAGTAACCTTCAAAGTTGAAGACCAAGAACATCTGCCCTGCCTCTGTTTCCTGTTTCTCTGTCCCTCAGGCAGACAAGTCTCCTACCCACAGGAAGGGCATCTCCTCTTCCTGTGCCAGGGATCTGTTACCAGTCTCTAAGGTGAAATACAAGAACGACTCCAACCCTAGAGAACATTCCAATGTAAGCTCTGTCAGCAGCATCAGTTTTGCAAAGACGCTGCCCAGGATTGCTCCTTTTCCCTCCGCTGCACCGCCCGTTCTACCCCCTTGCTGGTGACTTGATTCAACTGATCTCGCTACCCTCCATACACCACTCACCGCTGGCACCGGAAGCACTGCCTGAACTGGAAGGGTGATCAAGGACGTGGAACAGCGTGCGGCGAGAAGCGTGCAGCAAGCAGTGAAAGCGTTCCGCAGGAGGTAAGGCTCAGATTTGCAGAGGCCTCCAGGCAGAGTGGAAGAGGCCAGCGGTAGGCTGGTGCGACTTTCTCCCCTGTGGAGGCCAAGCCCTGCCCTACGGTCGTGCTGCTCACTGCCCTCAGTCCAATTACTGCCTTTAATTTTTTGCCCTTGGACTGCTAGGGTCTGAGGGTCAGACTGTCACCAGGTCTCTAGGAGCCAACTACAGCTGCATCTTCCTGTTACCCCTCCACCTCCCTCTCCTGCACTGGAGTTTTCCAGGAGCCTCAGAAGTCTTTTTTACCTAAGCTCCCTTAGCACTCTCTGTCCCTGGCTCACTCACTGTTCCCTTGTTAGTGCCAGAGCAGACCAGAGGGGAGGGCTGGGGAAGGGAGTGAAGAAAAGAGAAGGTTTATTGCCAAGCCAGTCCTGGCTTTTGGCCCTCTGCTCTTGGCTCCAGGAAACGGCCAGGCAGCAGCCTGTTGAGTTTGCTTGTTGCTCCTTTATCCTTTATCTTTCTGGTATTTTTTTTTTTGTTGGTATTTGGCTGCAGCCACAGCAGCAACTGCAGTCTTATAATCCTACGCTTTACACTAGGATAAATACGCTGCTGCAGATCCCGCCCAGTAGCAGCCACGCAACTGTATTTTAAATTTTAACTTCGTATGCTCCTGCAACCTTTGGTCAGCTCTATTCATAAATACTGTACAACAATGAAAGTGTCCAGATAGATCATTTTATAATTAATCAACCGTGACTTCAGTGCTCTGTTCTAAAGCCAGTGTGTTTTTATTTCACTTCTTTTTATACTTTTTTTATCAAACAAGATTAGACCTTTATTTGGATGTCATCTTGTCGGGCAACACATAGTTTTTCAAAAGTTATTAAACAATCAAAACAATAACTCATAATGCAACACCACAAAATGCACAACACAATTCACATTACAATACATAAAATAGTACATATATAATACAAGTACAAGTAACCAGTCCTTGATTTACAAATACACCCGGCGGACATTTATGATAGTCACAGTGGTTACTGTCTCTTGTCCTGCCTGTGTGAAAAGCTCAGGGAATAATTATTTCAAGGGTGTTGTCTTTATGGGAACAAAGAGATGTATACATTCCCTCGTGGCACACCCAGCTATTTCTCTCATGAGCACAAGTATAAAAAGAAGTGAAATAAAAACACACGGGCTTTAGAACAGAGCACTGAAGTCCCGGTTGATTAATTATAAAACAATCTATCTGGACACTTTGAGCTCTCCCAGTCCCGTGTTATGGACTATTTCAAACGGTCAGATAAAGTTCAATGTGAGGGTGGGATGTCTTTATCCACACCTGCCCCAGCAACTCTATGCTCACCAGCACTATTCTGGCAGTGTGTGATGGTGTGTCATTTCAGGGAGATGCGACGAGTGATTATTTGCAACAGTCTGCAGATAATGCTGTCCCATGTTTAAAAATACTGCCGCAAAAGATATCCCATCCGAAAAAGGGTACCTCCATGTAACAGTGGCTAAGGTGCAAGTACATTTGGAGCCTGATCCTGAAGTTTGTCAAATAAACATGACAACAGACCAAATAATGTTGCCTGTTCATAAGATCCATCCCCTAAAGGCGGTAGGCAAAGCTCAGGTTGTAAATGATCGTTATAGTGAATGTGATGTCTCTGTCATTTGTTTGGACGATATGCAATCAAACCATAGTTTTTCCAAATCACCTATATCTAAGAATGTGAGAGTCTGTGAGAATCTAGGAGAGTCTTTAAATCAGTCACTAAATAAAAAAACTAGTATGAATCCACTTAGCCCCGTAATACGGGATTGTGACCAATACTCTGACTCATAACCAACATTAATTCCTCAAAAATTTAATTTAGAGGCTTAAGAAGACTGACCAAATAGATAACTCTGACTTCCGCAGATCTTTTGATTTTGGATAAAAATGATGTACCCACGCTAGCGGAAGAGTGTCCCCACAAACATCAAAGTTTGGCAGATAACGGAGCATGGCGAAATTTGCTGGGTACAATGGACGCAATAACAACAGCGTTAAATTTTCATTCTAACAAACTTGATATACAGGTGGATCTATTAAATACCATAACAGTATATGTGGCAGAGATAGATACAAAGTTGCACAATCTAACTAACCTGGTGATAAGAGCCCAGGCTGATGCTAATAACCAACTAATCAAATGCACGTGTTCACATATTTTAGATAATGTGCCAGAAACTTCCGAATAGAGTAGGGTCTCTTATTGATGAAGTTAAGAAATTAGCCATGCAACCAAAATCAGAATTACCTTTACCTCCCCATATTGGCTTAGGGTCAGGGGTAACTAGTGTGAGTACAAAGCTCCAAAATGCTCAGCACGATGTTTCCGTTCATATCGCTAGGGGTTTAGCCGGGGATGCTAGGAACTCAGAAGTAGGTTTGGGACTAGACATTGTAACAGGAAATGCTAATATAGAGAGAAGTCAAGTTTTAAATTCCATGGCCTTAGGTGATGGTACTAGCAGGGATCCCCCCTTTAACGAAAAGGGCTAGAGAAAGGCTGCGGAAGGCCCAGAACAAAGCTAAGAAAACTTTAGATTTATCGGCCAAACCTAGGGATTGTTATTCTATCTTCAAACCGACGGGTCAGAAATGACATACGGAGGACCAACCACTCAAGGGTGCAGATACTCCCTCTGATTCTATTCAGCCAAACCATTTGAACTCCCTATTGAAGACACAGGTACAAAGCCTTCCAAGTGGCAGCAAAAAAGAGTCTGCAAGCATTACTGACATCGTAGGTATTAATAATGGGTTTGCGTCTATGCAAAACGATAGCGGTACTCAGAATAGGCGAGAGAGCAAGCAGTGTCACGGAAATAGTAGTGGAGAAATAGACTGTCATTTACAAATACTGACTGAACCAATTATAAATAACGAGACTATGTCCTTGTCACAGGGTTGTGCTATTCAGAACATGCCTGGGGCTTTTTTGTCTAATGAGAACAGGTCCGGTGACACCCAGAGACCATCATCTTCTGGAGGACAGCAAAACAACTATTTAGCCAATGACAATAAACCAGGCACAGCTATGCCTACAAGGGTCATGCCGGAAAATCAATCTTCTTATACCCTGAAATTTGTTTTCCACCCATTATACGAATCTAGGGCCATACATGATAGTTTGAAATGGAGCTCAATACTAAAACTTATTTCAACCATTTCTGAACTATCATTTATTAAATCTACTGATTTTCTTTCCGTCCAGTTTAAACAAATTCATTCTAGTTCATCTCATGAGTCCACTATTACAACTTGGACTAACAATGAAATAGCAAACAAAATTCTTGATTCAAGCTTATATTTCATGGAAATGCACCCCTACAAAATATCCCTCCATTTTACAAGTACTAGTTCCAAGAGCAGAAAAAAAAGGTTGATTGTAAAACGTAAATTCTATTACTTATAGGTGTGACGGGCCCATTGAATAAATCAGTTCACAATACAGGTCTGCTAGTTACCAACACATTAAAAGGAGTGTGCACCTGTGAATTCTTAACCAAAAATAAAACGCCATTTGATGATTGGACTTGGCTCCCAGCAACCCATGCAAATGTGTCTTTAGGAGATAAGGACTGAACTTTGCCTGCTGCAAGTGACAATGATATACAACTGAGAACATGTTCTTGGAATGTGCATGAATTAGCCCATTTGCTGGCCGACCCTGATACACTCATTTTTAAACACCTTTGAAATTTTAAAGTTCCAAGGTACATGGAGAGAGCAAGACACTCCATTGCTTGGCTTTAATGAATTTAATCTTCCAGACAAACGTACAAATAAACAAGGCCAAACAAAGGGCGGTATCTCATTTTATATTGCAACCGAATTAAGACTAACAGTAGAAGCAATTGATTTGCAGTTGGAATGCTTACAATTTGTTCTATTGTAGTACTACTGCTATATGATGATAATATTGAATGTTTATCTAAGTGCGAGGAAAAATAAGATGACCCAGCTGTTTATCTTGTGGGACATCATAAGGACATTAGCACTTCGGTACCCAAACGTCAGTCTGATCATCTCTGGTGACTTTAATATACATCTGGTCACATTTAACCCTTCAGGTAGGATGAGTGATGTTACTGCCAACATGTGTCGTGACAATGTGCAATAGCTTGCGCTAACTTTGTTAAATGAAAAATCCTTGTGCAAATCAAGGGTAGTTTCATCTTTCAAACAGTCTAAGCCTTATCTTAGATAAACTGGGTTAAAAAATTGTTGAATATAAGGGGACTCCTCAACTCGAAAGTGATCATAACTCTCATATATTAACGCTACAACTGCCAATAAGCTGTAACCTCTAATCCAATGAGCTTCAAAAAATTGTTAATTCTTCATATAATTTGAGAAGGCTAGTATGGCACTCGGAAAAACAAGTTGAAATAATGAAGTTTGCTGAAATTTTAATAAGGGATAGTGATCAGGGCCTGGTGGGGGTAGGATCAATAATGGATAAGTGGAACTATATCACCTCATCTTCGTTGGGAAAATTTACAACACGAAATTGAGCAAAAGTGAATCCATCATTAACATCCCCTAATAAATGGTATTCATCTAAGTTACTTAAAATTAAAACAGTCACTTAATAGAGATGCACAGGAAGTTTTTTCTCATAGATATCGGCAATCTTACTACGCTCTTAAAGATAAACTGAGGTCTTTAAGAAGGCCATATAGACAAGCAGTGTGGTTAGCAAAATCACGTTATCAAATAGGGCAATGGCATAGATTATTACATGCCTTTAAACTAAATAATGAGAAAAAAAATTTGGGAGATCATTAATGAACTCGAAAGGGGAGGAAATAGGGCCTATAGTATTAATATTATGGAGGATGATTGGGTAAGGTTTATTACCAACCTATATGGTGCGTGTGATTCAGATACAAATAGGACTGACTTGAGCTGCCATTGTGTGAAAAACAGTAAGTTATATACAGAGCAAGTGAGCAGCTCTAATCCGGAGAATGACTTGGCTTTTATAAGCAATACTGAAATAGCCACTCTTTTGTGTCGCTTTAGATCAAATGGGGCTCCTGGCCCCAAACAGGCTTCCTAACGCTGTATTCCATGCCAATGCTGATATATGGGCCGAAGTGTTGACTTCAGTGTTTAATGAGGTATTGGCTTTGAATATTGCCCCGTGTCCTGGCAAGGTAACATTGTGCAGCCAATTTTCAAAACTGGCACAGTTGATAATCCTGCCAATTATCGGTGAATTGCCTTAACTGATGTAGACACTAAGGTCTTTGACTCTCGCCTATTGATCGATTTGGGAAATTGGGCAGCGTTGCAGGAAATAATCCCAATTAACCAGACAGGATTTCGTAAGGGACAATCTACTACTACTAATTTGCTGGCCCTCACTTTACTAGCTGAACGGGCTGTTTCAAAAAAGCAAAATCTATATATTTATTTTATAGATTTAAAAGCTGCCTTCGATTCAGTTCCTCGAGTATTACTATGAAAAAAACTTGTAGGATGAGGTATTCCTCGAAAATTGTTGGATGCTATAATACTCCTCTATACCAATATTTGAGTCCAGGTCAAGTTAGGTGACGGTCTTCCTCTATCTCAAAAATTTAAAACTTGTAATGGTCTTAAACAAGGCTTTGTACTTGCCCCCTGTCTTTTTAATCTATTTATGTCTGACTTACTATAGCACCTTGAGTCTGTCAACGCCCATCCTCCAAAACTTGCTGAGATGCTTCTTAGCTATTTACAATACGCAGATGATACCATTTTGCTGAGTCAACTCCGATAGGCTTCCAAAGATTGATTAATGCAATTGATTATATTTTGGTTAATGGCCTGGAGTTAAATGTTAAACAAATTAAAATCATGAAAATTGGCCCAGTGAAACCTACGACTGATTCATGGGCCTATTGAAGTGGTGAAGACATAAATACCTGGGCATTTTATTTGACAATAGAGTTTTATTTAAAAGCCATTTTAAAGTTTTCAGGTCAAAAACCTCAACTTTAATTTATGCCTTCAAATGCTTACGCAAATCATTGAGGTGCCAATCGTATGAACATCTTCTTAAAGTTTTGGGAGCGAAGCTACAGCCAACAATTATATATGGCTCGCTTATCACCAGGGAGATGCGGAATCATCAGATTTACTAGTAATCAAGGCCTACTAATCAGTCTTTGGAATTCCCAGGTCAAGTGGCCAAGCCGAAATCAGATTGTGGCGCAAGGGTCATTTTTGAAATGTATGTATTCACTGTTTTTATCTGACCCTGACTATTTAGCCAATACCTGCTGGTGTGAAATAACTTGTTCTGTATACACTGACGTCTGGCGATCCCATATTTTAACATGCCTTCAGAGTTTCAATCTGCAGTCAGAGCTTCCAGGAATGACAATGCCCAGTTTTAAACAATTAAAAAAAAACATTCAAATTAATTCATTTAATGCGGATAAGGCAGCTTTAGTGGTAAAAACTCATGCTTGGTCTGTAATTAATTCTCATCAGTCCTTGCGAATCTAGCCTAATGTGAATGCCTATTTCTCGGCTAGCATGAAAGAAACATTTTTAAAATTAAGACTTGGCATACACCCAATCCAAGGAGGGCACGCCGACCTGGATACAACAATGGCCAACTACAGATGGTAGACTTTGCGGATGGCCGTGTGAAACCTTATTACATATAGTGTGTGCGTGCCCTAAATTGCCTAAAACACGTCGTGAACTATTAAAACCATTATTCCTTAAGGCTGGGGTAGGATCAGCCTACCAGACCCTTATTTTATGTTTATCGGGTGAATCAATTCCATTGTTATGTCAAATAATAACATTTTTAACAATCGCTGAAAAACCTCTTGGGCCCGATTCACAGAACTAATCTGAGACAAAATCCTAAACTTACTACTTTTGGTATTCACAGAAGGCATTTAGTAGTAGTAAAGTTATGATTTTGTCTCAAGCCTGTCTTAAGTCTGTCTTAAGTCTGTCTTAAGTCTGTCTTAAGTCTGTCTTAAGTTTGTCTTAAGTCTGTCTTAAGTTTGTCTTAAGTCTGTCTTAAGTTTGTCTTAAGTCAAACTTGAGACAAAATCCTAACTTTACTACTACTAAATGCCTTCTGTGAATACCGAAAGTAGTAAGTTTAGGATTTTGTCTCAGATTAGTTCTGTGAATCAGGCCCCTTGTGTCTGTAGTTTAAATTTACCTTTGTATATCTATTGTTAAGGGATATTTTAATGGTTCAGAAAATATAAGGCTGTTGTTTTTAGGCTACAGACACATTGATTGTCTTTGCAGTTTGATCGAGTGATTCTGTTTTTTTAGGCAACCAGGCTCTAAAGAGTATATGAAAGCATAGATTACTGCTCATTTGCACAATGGTACATAATGTTTACAGCTCTCGCATTTCGGTAACTTCGGTAATCAGGCTTGAAAGAGTATATGAAAGCATAGAGGCACTTTATTGCTCATTTGCATAATGGTTCATAATGTTTACAGCTCTCGCACTTAGGCACTTTATAGCTTATTTGTACCATGTAACATAATGTCTATAGTTTTTTTATTGTGTATTCCTGGGAACCTGACCATAATATGTTATTAGTTTTATGATTAATGAGCGACTGTGATAAAATGTGTATATGTGGTATCAATGTTCTAGTACGGCATGTAACCATCGAAACATTTTTTTATGTATAGTTGTATATTAATCAGCAAATTAGGGAATTGTTTCTTTTTTTATTCATGATACTAATGTTTTAATTGCAATGACTTTTGCTAATCTGACCATAATATGTTATTAGTTTAATGATTAATGAGTGACTGCTATAAAAGATGTGTATATGTGGTATCAATGTTCTAGTAAGACATGTAACCATTGACATTTTTTTTGGGTGTACTGTTGTATATTCATCGGCGAATTAGGGAATTGTTTCTTTTTTTAATCATGAAACTAATGTTTTAATTGCAATGATTTTTGTTAATCAAGCAATAAAGAATTACTCTTGCCCGTAATAATGACTCCAAAGCTTACGTCTTGTGATGTCATAAGGTCTGATCCTTGTACTATACTTACCATGTACGCTGGGTCTGCAGCTGAGCCTTGATTCTGCAGGAGAGAGAAGGAAAAGACTTAGCACATTTGATGATTTAAGTTTTTAAACAGGAAGAAAGAATCTGATATCAATAGAGCATCCTGCCTTGGCGTTCCTACGGCTGGAATATGACCTCAGTGTCATATGTCATCAATTATAACTCACTGAGGGGGAGCAGCTCTGACTTTGGTTCTGGTATCCTGAAAAATATCTTTGAGAAACCTTCTTTGCTTCCTGTTGTTTTCAACCCCTGCCCACCCTCCACCCTCTCAACACCTTATTTGCTTTCATTCTCCTTTCACATATCCAGGCCACTGGAGAGGAAGGGAAAGTAAAAGACCCAGCGGAACTTGCCATTTCCATTTGGCGCAGGCCAATGCAGCAGTCTCTCCTTAAATCTTGTTCAGCAGGGCTGCATCATTTCCAGCAATTGGAGCTCTGTTATGAGATTGCTCATCTACTTGATGAAGTGGCAAACACATTCTCCCACCGTCCTCTCTATGGAGGGGGCACCTATCCTCCCCGGCCCCTAAAGAGCTTGCCTGTGTGGCAGGATCACAAATGATTAAGTCAGTTTATTGCATTGTAGTTATTGGGAGAATACCATTGAGCAATGGTGAAGGGGATTGTTAAACAGTGAAACAATGTAATGTATTGCTTGTAATTTACATATACATTAACACATGACCTTCATGACTTTATACATAGCTATAATTTCAGGCAGAAAAATATAAACACAGATGTCTACGTACTAATGCTGAAAGGACAACCCAGGTCTTCAGGTTCCCGGTTCAGAAAGTGAGGTACTAAAAGCCCGATTTAGAGCTTGGTGGACAAGGTACTCCATCACAATAGCCACCGAGTACAGAACACTCTGCCAAACTCTTGGTCCACTCACCCACCTATGAGTCAGGCAGGGCACCAGGTTTATGGTGACAGAGTAAAATTGCCTCCATCTCTATAAACCTTTCTTAGATGTAAGCCATCTGACCTTCCACCCTATCTAGAGTGGATTGACAAATCTTTTTTTTTTTTACTGTTCCTCACCACCAGGAATATCCTTGCAGCGAGGGACAGTAAAAATAAAAAATAAGCCCCACACCATTGGAGAAATCTACGAAGGTTTTGGGGCCGTTACTTTTTACATTTCCAAAACAATCTCCCACTTTGGGAGTTTGTTTTTGGAAAAGTAAAAGTTTTTTTAAAGTTTTGTGGAAGCATCCATCACTGAGGACACATCAAACTTTCACATGGCTTTGTATGAACTGCATTAATACCAGTTCATGCAAAGCCATAGACTGACAGGGCTGACAGTGATGTCTAAATTTTCCTACATTCCCCTCTAAATTTGGCAGATGGAGTAAATACCGGGAGGAGGACAAAGTCCTTTGGCACCCAGGCTGCTTTTAATCTGTCCATCAAACACTAAATAAGGCCCTAAATAATCTCTGTTCTGATTACATTCTCAGTTCACTTTAAAGGGTGCTGTTCTCCCTTGGTGCACACAAAAATATTTCCATAAATAACTATTCATATGACCACATATGTGATTACTATGTACATACAAGATCACTTTTTTATTCTGCATCGGCCAGGACGGGGGCCATCCGATCACAGAATCTAAGGACTGTGAGGAGTCCTTCCAGATCAATATCATACACGTCACTAGTATTTCAAACTATGAGCTGTGGTCAGGAGGTGGATGAGAAGCTCTGGTAACTTGGTTCTTGAGATTCCAAGGTAAGGCTGATGCCTCTGGTTGCCATCTTAATCCCACACTATGACGCGTGAAAGGACCAGATGTCTTTATAGAAGGTACATTGTCTTCTGGAGGAAAAGCCATTGGCATCACAATCTTCACTAGAGTGTAAAATGTGCACGTTCCTACATGAGTGGCTATATAGGTTTCCTAATCTGTGCCCCAGCTATCAGAATGTGCTCAGATACTAGTAACCAAATGGACAAGAAGCCTTAGTGGAGCTAAAACTTTAATTGACCCTCCACTCCTTTCTTCCTTTCTTCTCTTCCTTTTCTCTCTTTCTCTTCCTCTCCTCCCCTCTCCCCCCCCTCCTTTAACCTCCCGTCCTCTCTCCTGTTTTGGTACTGCTAAATACTTTTCATATTTACTCTAATTTTACCCTGGCTTCTCTGTGCCATTGCTACCAGGAGGTGAGCTCAGACGTATTTAGTTAACTTTGTGTTTGACCTGACAGAATTGTGGGCTTATTACCTAGATAGGAGTCAAATCCCCCCAACTAATCATCCATTTCCTTACAATATACACCCAAGTTGGTGCTGTCTTACTTAGAGGATGTTTCGCTGGAGGAGACCCCTTTTATTCCCAGGATTGGTTTGCTAGAAAACAGTGCTAACTCAACCCATGGTGGAGGCATTTCCACCAACCCATTTTCAGTACACAATTTGACGAAATTTGCGATAGACCTTCCTGTAACCATTAAAGCAGGGACAGACTTTAAAGCAAGTGTGTGTTCCTTCCATAAATTGATAGGGAAAACCCTCCCCAGCACACATTATATGATGGAAACTATGCATGTGGCCACTGACAATATATGTAGAGAGGCGTATTGTCAGAGTTATGTAGACTCAAGAGCCAGGCGGGGGCCAGGGTCATACCCTGAGGCCCAGTGCTGAGCGCTCATCTTTATTGCTAAATTTAAATTTAGTAAAGAGTGAGGAAAGGCTACCGCTAAGTAAGGAAGATTTGCTGCAGGATCTTCAGCTGACAGTAGTCACTCCCAGACTGTTAGTTTAGGGCCCCTTAGGGGTCATGCCAGATAGTTGGTGGTAGTTTATCTGCCTAGTATGTGTTAGGGTTCAAACCAAGCCCCCAAGCTATGCTCTTCCTTCACAGAGTGAGACGCCTATGCACTTTGTTCCAAATAGTATGAAAATTAGCAAAAAATTATGAATTAATTGGATTTGTTAGTGTGAGGCACTATTTACATCTTTACTTGAAACATGACTTCATCACTGCCTGCTACTCACCTCTGACTGCCCCTCGCGCCCTTTCCTTATGTTCTCATATTGGGTATCGTGGTTGTTGATAACGCTGGGATTCTGGTACACGTTTTCATCTGAGGCAAAGAGTGATCAAAACATTGCTGTTGTGTTCATATAATACAGAGAAAGATAAAATGAGGGCTTTATTACGGACTTTTACCTTTGTTTGTGCCCTTTCGGTTCAAGCGTCTCTCATAATGAACAGCCATCCCAGCCACAATGACTGCAGCACCGAGGAGAACTCCACAGGCCACGCCCAGGGTGGTCTGCCAGCAGGAGCAAGGGGTGGAACAAGGGCTGCCTGTGGGAGGGAGGTCCGCCTCTGCAGAAGGAAGGCAGTCAGTGAGTGTCTGGAATATGTAGACTTTGATCTGGGCACGTGAGGTTTTGTCACTTTCAAAAACTATTTTAAAGGAGAATATGGAAAGATGATTTTTCCAAGTCCTTTTACCGCCCTGATGATTTTCATGCTTATCTTGATCAGCATTCTCTGCTCTCTATGGATACGAATGAGACTGATACTTGAATATTTAGTTCTAATACTTACTTATAGTTAGCCTTTTCTCCAATTTTCCCTACTCGGGCATTGTCTATGCAGGTCACTCTTGCACATGCGTGTGTGTGAGATTTCGGATTATTATTTATGTTTCTATGTTTGTCTTTGTCATTCCTTTTCCCCTTTTCATCTATTTCCAGGACTAGTTTTTTTTTCTTGCAGATTATCTTTTTTCTTCTTTCTTACTTTTTTTTCTCTTTCATGAATATGGATAACTTCAATAGACTCAAAATTGTCTGTTTTAATGTTAAAGGTTTATGGCACCCTGTTAAACGTATTAAAGTTTAAGATTATTTAGTGAGACATAAAGCTGATATTTGTCCACTTCAGTAGACTCATATAGATGATACAGTTTTATCGTATATGAATAAAAAGTGGATAGGTAATGTTCTTGCTTCTCCTGCAATTAACAAAAAATGGAGTTGCAATTTTTTTTTTTAAATACATTTCGAAATACTAAACAAATGTTCTGATTCAGATGGTCATTATCTTATAGTGAAAATCTAAATTGATAATACCATTTTTCACCTGATAAATGTGTACGGCCCAACAAATGATGACCGTAATTTTTGGTCTCTCTTAACCTCTGAAGTGCTCAAATTAGGTAAATGTTCCACTTATTATAGGAGGTGACTTCAACCTAATATGTGACCCTTATTGGTTAGAACCTCTCAAGCCAAATATCATCCTCCCAGACCTTTTACATTTTTTCTAATCCTCATAATTCCTATTCTTGAATAGATTATTTATTATTATCCTGTCAATTCATTCATTCAATTTCTGATCCTATTATTCATAATATTGATATTTCCAATCATGCGCTTATTTCATGTTTTTTACATGTCAGCTACACTCAACAATCTCAATAAAGATGGCATATGAATACAAATGTTGTCCTTAACAAAAAAAATAAACCAAATCTTTTGTCAGCAATGCTTGATTATTTTTCATTTAATCCAGAAGGCTCTACTTTAAATGTAAACCATTGAGATGCATTTAAGCATATGTCATTGGGGAAACTATATCTATTATGGCACATAATAACAAATTATTGAACTCTAAAATTAAGGACTTAGATAAGCAAATTGCAAAGCATGAAAGCCTCTTTATCACAGCTAATGAATTTAAGTACAAATTACACTTACAAAAACTTGATTAGGAATTAAACTCCCTATTGAGCAAAAGGGGCGCCACACAAACTTCCAATAATAAGGCTACATTTTGTTTCAGTGCTAATAGCTCTGGAAGACTTCTGGCAAATTATCATTGTATTAAAAAAAGATAAAATTCAAATTAATGCAATTCTTTTCTAAATGGTAAAATTGCACTATCTCACAAAGAAATCATTAATGAATTTTTGAATTCTTATTAAACTTTGTATAATAATCCACTGATACTTCTCATAGTTTTTGGGAGTTATGTGGATTACCTAAAATTGCCCAATTAGTTTGGGATAAATTTGATATCCCATATTCTTTAGAAGAAATTGAATCTGCTATGAAATCCCCTAAATCGCTTAAATCTTCTGGCCCAGATGGTATCCCTGCTGAATTTTTCTCCCCAACTTTTACCTCATTTACTCCAGCTATTTACCAATTTTAGTACTTCAATATCAATTTCCAGGTCCTTTAATGAAGCTTTGATTATAGTTTCTCCAAAATCTAACAAAGATCCCACTATTGTTTCAAATTATGGCCCCATATCTTTGATTAATCAAGACTGCAAACTTTATGCAAAAATTCTTGCAACTAGATTGGCCTCTGCACTGGACACTTTCATTCATATGGATCAATCTGGTTTCATGAAACATAGACATTCTGTTAAAAACACTATAATATTATTTCATGTGATAGAAGCTGGGCCATCCTTGCCTCTACCCTCCATAGTCCTGGCATTAGATGCTGAAAAAGCTTTCACCAAAGTCCATTCCCAGTATTTATTTCGTACCTTATCTGTATTTAATTTTAGCAGTTTGTTTATTGGCATGATATCAGGATGTTTGGGCAAGATGGCCGCGGGGGTAGAGGTCTGAAGAAGAGCTCCAGGGGTACGGGATCACGACTTCATGAAAATCCCTATGCCCCCCACTCGCGACCCCTACGACAACGGTGGCTCACCTGATCTCCTGGCTTACCTGATCTCAACCGCCAAGAAGGTGACCGGAATCGCGCTGTTGACCCTGCCGGGACCGCTGTTTCTACGACTCGCTGCCTCCAATGCCAAATCGGATGACCCGGAGGCGAGCGATCGGCCGAGGGCTCAACAACGAACGACCCGTGATAGCCACGCTTGGACTGGTTTCTGATGCACGTTTGAAGCCCCTTCCTACAACGACAGCAGCCACGAGACCAACTCCATGCCGCAGCCACGGTGATCAGCTCCGTTCCAGAGGAGGACACTGAGCGCAGGCATCCGAGGGAGCGAGGAGCCCCCCTCCCGTCTGGGACGTCCGCCGGCCCACTCCTCCAATGTCCCGCTGCAGCGGGAGACGGGGGGGCAGTTTCTGGAACGGGTGACGTGGTCCACGAGGCCTGTCCCCTAGAGGAAGACGCCATGCCTGACGCCATGCCTGGACCTAAGATGGCAGATCAGGAGATGATATTGAGCGCATTCATCTGAGGGAGCGAGGAGCCCCCTCCCGTCTAAGACGGCTGCCCAGCACACTCCTCCAGTCTGAATAACTACACCGGTGAGTACCCAAGAAACGAAATTAAGGGTTTACTCACCGGATCATTCCAAACCTTCACTGCAGTCGCCTTGCCTGTCCCTAAAATGGTGGAGCAAGTCCCGCTCTAACAGCCTGCACCGGAAAGCCCTCCAGAAGAGCCTCACCTCTCCCCGGGTCCCTGATTAATCACCACTGTCCCGCTGCAAAGGGAGACGGGGGGCAGCCTCGGAAACGGGCGACGCGGTCCACAGACCATACGATGCCTGCCCCCTAGAGGAAGAAGCCATGCCTGTACCCAATATGGCGGCTCCAGGCCCGATCTAACAGTCACTCACCGGAATCCAGAAAAATCAATAAGGGGAATCCCCCGAGAGTTATTCCGGAAAGAGACTCCACCCTCAAAGTACATCTCATCTCACCTGTGTTTTCAACCACCACTGAGGTTGTGGCCAAATGTGTTGTGGTCAATTGTGCCCATAAGCTGTATTAAAGAACAAGTAAACGTCTGGCCCCAAGATGGCGGTACAGGTCACCAACAACACCTAGCCCAAATAAAACAGCACAAGGGTAGCAACTGAGAGAAAACTAATGAGAAACCCCACCCACTATTGTGACAACTGAGCAGGTACTCTCAGTAAGAAAGAAAAAATATATATAAATAAAATAGGGTCATCTCCAGCTGCCACTAAGCCACTGAGAGAAATACAAACATCGAACACCACCCATTCCCTACTCTTCTAAGATCAATAAACTGAGTAGAGCTCGGGGTAGCTATCCACCTATCCAACTGAGACAAAATGCCACCTGCCACCTCAACCTCCCTCTGTGCCTCTCCACCTAATTGCATTAAACCTCATGGCCCTAACTCCTTCTCCATCATCTTCCCTCCCAACCCCTCACTAAAGGCAAAACGAAACTTCAAGCACAGAATAATCAGACAACACCCAGAAACACTTTTCGCTGACTTATACCACTGCTCCTCTAAAGGCCAGTTGAAAATGGACCTCATTTTCCATACTGAAAGCCCTGCGAAGTGGAACTCCATTTTTAGATCGCACCTTCTCATATCCAAAACAACAAATACTCCCTTCAGCTGCAAACTGACATTCTCAATCCCAAACCGCCCTACATGTAGTGGCAACACCTCTGCGACAATCTACACCAATGGCACAGTCATGATCCAAGCCAACAACGACAACCTTGATGCATTCGACTCCCTCTTCCCCTCGCTGCGAAACGCCCTCACTCAATCAAGTTACTCTCACCCGAGCAACCCCCTTTCGCAAGACAGACTGACCCCCACAGAGAACTCACATAATAATCTCACGACTTCCACCAAAATTGCCGTCTCCCCCCGAACACCAACCTCACCTCCCTCTACCCCACCTTTGATGCGCACAATACCTACCCCCATCCTACAACTAATCGGAGTTATATCTCAGATAACACTCTCCAACCCCCTGCTGACCAACCACTCACCCCCCCTCCACAATATGCTTCGCCCAACAAACAACTAGCATAACTGACCCTCAGTCAAGGACTCTGAACCCCCTCCCTTTGCCAGCGCGCAATAGGCGGCCTCCTGATTCACGTCATGCTCTTTCACACCTCTTGTCCTTGCCCACCCAAAGGGACAACATAGGTAACTCCTATACCAATAGCCATTCTCCCCGTGACAAGCTCTCTCCCTCCCGGGACCACCCCGATCAGGACAGCCTAATCCCTGACTCCCCCTCCCCCTCCGCTCTGGGGAGACTGGCCAAGTTGGAAAGCCAGATAGAAACGGTAATACTGGACCTCAAAAAAATCCGAATGATACTCACCGCTCCCCAGGCGTCTATCCAACGCCCACACCCTACATCCACACTTACCAACACCAAAATCTCAACTCCTCCCAAGGCTCAATGGCACAACTGGAACACAACCCCACTCTTGAACCAGCCACAGAGACCCAAAAGAACAAGAGCCGCAATGTCCACGAAAGAGGCGATTGATCTTGCCATCTCCTATGGTACTGACTCCACTGTCACCCCAAGCTCCAGGTCATCACTGGACTTGGAAGAGACCGCCCCCCCACTAGAACCTCAAGACCTCCAGCCTTCCTCACCAATATCCCCAGGGCCCCTCCTGAAAAGAAACTCAATAACAATGGGAAGACCAACTGCATGCTCATAAATTGCAGATCAGCCACCAAGCATGCTACAGAACTGGCTGAAACGATCCTTACCCATGACATTGACATCGTGTTCATCACTGAGACTTGGCTGAATGAGCTCTCGTCCCCAAACTTCGACATGCTTGTGCCCCTAGGCTTCTCAATCATCAATAAAGACAGAAAAAAACAGCGAGGAGGGGGTATCGCTATCATACAAAGGAGCAACATCTCCGTAATGGAAACCGACTCCTTCAAATACAACACGTTTGAATACTTAACAGCCACCTTTAAGACAGGGGACAACAAACCACTATACTGCCATCTCCTTTACCACCCGCCAGGCAACACCACCTCATTCGGAGAACACCTGTCCAACTTGATAACTCACTGCTCACTCCTGGATTCCAACAACATTATACTAGGTGACCTCAATCTGCACTGGGAGGTTGAACACAACCCATTGATCCAATCCCTGACCGAACTGTTACTCAACAACAACCTTACCCAACATTGCACAGAACAAACCCATAACAGAGGCTCAATACTAGATGCCATCATTGCCCAAGTAGACGCAGTCTCCATCGACCGCATCATGCCTGTCGACTGGTCAGACCACCATATCATTATATTCCACTTCAACCAAACAACCCCACGCCTGCCCAGCACTCAGGAACCCCCCCACTGGGCAAGAAATCTAAGACAGATTCCACTTGCTGACCTGGAAGAAAGGGCTAGTTCACTCCTTCCCTCCCACACAAGCGACCTCTCCACAACAGAACTCACCTCACATTACAACACAACTATGACTTCCATTCTGGACCAAATAGCTCCCATGAAACAAAAAAGAGCCAGGAACATCCCATCTAGATCTTGGTTTAACACAGACCTAAACTCTGAAAGAAGGCAATTAAGAAATACAGAAAGACTCTGGCAGAACAACCCGTCCACAATACTCCTTGATTGACTCAAATCAGAACGCAGGAAATATAAAAAACACATCAAGAAAGAAAAACTTCCTTCTTCAGTGACGCTCTAGACAATGCTAAAAATAGGCCCAAAGAACTCTTCAATATCATCAGGCAACAAACTTCCAAGCCCCCTTCATCCTCAATGCAACCCTACAAAGACCTCTGTGATAACTTTGCCAACTTTTTTAACGACAAAATCACTAACATTGAGCTCTCCCTGGACGGTCACCACAGCCCCCCCAACACAAGCTCTAGCCCGAGGACAGAAGATATCACACCCAAGCACCACCCAAACAGCTGGAAATCCTTCAACCCCATCTCCAAGTCAGGGACCATCAAAATGATTTCCAGTTCCAAACCCTCAGCACACTTTGCGGACCCCATCCCTGCCCAACTGGCCAAAGAGCTCAAACTCACCCTAGCCCCGCTCTGGACCAAGATTATTAACAGCTCCCTGAGAACCGGAATCATGCCTGATTGTCTCAAAATCGGACAAGTCACGCCATTACTCAAAAAACCGGGCTCTGACACAAGCGATCTTAATAACTTCAGACCCGTCTCCAATCTCCCATTCCTCGCTAAAATCTTGGAAAGATGTTTCCTCCATCAACTTACTCAACACTTGGACAACACCAACCTCCTTGACCCCCACCAATCGGGTTTCAGAAAAGGGTGCAGCACTGAGACAGCGATACTGAATGTGATAGATGATGTACACAAATCACTCGATACGGATCGTTGTTGTTTACTCATACTCCTGGACCTTTCGGCAGCCTTCGACACAGTTGACCACAAACTACTCACTAAGGTACTCCAAGAAAGAGTCGGTGCAGAAGATGTGGTCTTACAGTGGTTCTCCTCCTTCCTGCAGAACTGCACCCAACAAATAAAAATCAAAAACCACATGTCTGACCTAATCCCCATCAGCAGGGGTGTCCCCCAAGGATCAGTTCTCTCCCCACAACTATTCAACATATACATGGAACCCCTCACCACCCTACTAAAAAAAAACAACATCCCCTTCAACCTGTATGCCGACGATACACAGATCTATCTTGAAACCTCCTCCATCGATGACATTCAGAGACTAAACAACACTTTAAGAGAAGTCCAACGCTGGCTATCCCTCAATCACCTGAAACTCAACCAAGATAAAACTGAAATCCTCCTCATTTCCAACAAGGAGCAGAAACCCCAAATAACAGAATGGCTAGAAGCCATTGATGCTCTCAACTGCAATCTCACCCTGGCCGATTTCGTAAAGTCGCTGGGAATTACTCTGGACCCAAAATTAGGCATGACGAAACACATCAAGATCACCTAAAACTTCTCAACAAAATAAAACCCTTCATCCCTCCAAACGACCTCAAACAAGTCACTCAATCCCTAGTGCTGTCCAGACTAGACTACGGGAACGCAACACTCACAGGAACAGCAAAGTCCCACCTTGTTCCCCTCAGATCAACTCTGAATGCGGCAGCCAGAATGGTCACCGGAGTCAAGAAATACGAACACATCTCCCCGGCTCTCAGAGACCTAAAATGGCTCCCAATCGAAATGCGTGCGCCCTATCTCGATCCTTCTCAGGAAATGCACCCAGAATATGGAACTCCATCCCTATCAGGACTACCCCCTCCTTCTTAAAATTCAAAAGGCAGCTCAAAGACTTCTTCTTCAACGGATCTCTCCCAAATGGATAGCTGTCGCCCAAGCTCAGAATCCTGACCACTACGACTCGCCACCACTTTAAATCTAAGTCTCCTACCTCGCCCCCCTTTCTCGTTCCCTGGACTTCTCCCCCTCCCCGAACAGACGTCGTTCACGAGTCAATGTATATACCTTCATTATTTTGTTGTGATTTCTATGCTACCAATTTTTGTAAAGCGCGCCGATACTTTCGACTTGTCATGAATCAATGCTTATACTACTGCCATACTATGTAACCTCTCCGCTGCTAATGTTGTAAAGCGCTCCAATACCTTCGGGTCTGGCCCGCGCTATACAAAACTCTTAAATAAATAAATAAATCAGCAGTTTATTCTGGTCCATCTGCCAGACTTTTCATTAATGGTCAAATATCTACGAATCTTTTCCTTTTCAGAGACACTAGACAAGGGTGTCCTTTATCACCTTTACTTCTCCCCCTTTGCTATTGAACCTTTACTCATTGCTATCAAAAACTGCATGGAAATTGAAGGCCTTATCATTAATGATGTTGCTATAAAAACCTCAGCCTATGCTAATTATATACTATTTTATATTAGCAATCCTGTATCTTCCATCCCTCCTCTATTAAATCTAATTCAAACATACTCTCAGATTTCATGTTATACTCAAAACAATAATAAAACAAAATGTTTCATTTGAATGTTCATTGTACCTCTGATATGCTCTCGAACAAAGAGATAATATGGCAAAAGGAAAAACTTAAACAATCAATTACATTGAATTGTGATTGCATTCTTAATCACATCAAAGACAAACTTCATAAGTGGTCTGCCTTACATTTATCTTGGTGGGGAAAAGTTGATTCTATAAAAATGGTTGCTCCTCCAAAATTATTTTACCTCCTTTCTATGATACCTACACAATTTTCTCTTAAGTTTTATAAAATTATCGATACACTTTTATCTAAATTTATTTAAAATAACAAAACCCCTCTTATGAGTTATAAAAAATTAAAATTCACAAAGAGCAGTGGCGGTTTTAGTTTACCAGATTTTATTAATTATCATAAAGCGTGTATTTTAAAGCAAAGCTCCTTTTGGTTCAATTATACGAAGCTTAATGATGCACCTGCATGAACAAAATTTGATATCACGATTTCCCTTACCTGTATTAATGACTGTCTAATTCTGCCACTGTATTAAAAGAATCCATCATAATGAAATCTACAAAATGTATATTACATAACTTGGACTCTTTATTGCAATCTCCTATTTCACATACATAAAATATCTCATTATGGTATAATTCATTGTCTAAACTGCCTTGAAATACAACATTTTGGCAATCGTTGATAAAAGCTCTTTTTTTATTGAAAAGGAATATCATAACAACATCGTTTTAGCAAAATTATTCCTTTCCCAACAATTTTCCTCTAAATGTCACTCCCGATTTAGAAATCTACATTCAAACGATAGGTACATCATCACATGCTGTGTCAATGTTTTATAATATCTGAACAATTTTATAGGGGATAATATTAGCTCTCTCGCTACTTTGTTTCTCAGGACATATGGAAGAAAATATAGTTGAATAATATCCCTGAATGGCTGCCTGTGTCTTTATACCAAACTGATTCCTTTATAATATTTAATTGTCTATGGACTCCTTTAAAGTTATTCAATGCAAAATGTTTAAACTCTCCTAATTGTTGGCAGTGTAATTTGAACCCAGGTTTGTTAAGACATATGTTTCAAGATTGTAATATTGTTTATAAGTTTTGGAAGGAGGTTTGGGATGTCATTACAAAAATATTTAGTATCTCAGATAAACTTTTGTACAACATGTTGATCTGTAAATCAATTTCACTTTCTACAAACATGTCTGATTCAAATAACAAACTTCCAGATTTTCTAGTCTATGCTGCTTTAAAATCAATTACTACCAATCGGAAAAATGCTTCATTATTATCAATACATGCATGGTGGTCATGGATATTTTTACTGAAAGAGGTGCCAATCTGACTTTGTCAGGTGTAGTTCAAAATACATCTACTTATCACTTATTTTGGAAACCAATTGATGGTTATATAGCATTATATTTATAAATATGTTTTACTAAAATGTTATATAATTGTTTAATATGTAGGGACTTTGAAGTTAAACTGAGTTGCTCTATTAAGCTATATTTCCCCCATTTTCTATTTTAAAAAAAATAAAATAATTCTAACATTATATTACAATTGTCATTATATAGGTACATCATCGCATTAAACTTATTTAGGGGGTCATTACGATAGCGGTGAATCCACCACCGGCAGCCTGCCGGTGGCGCATTCACCGCCATCGTGCGCGCATTCTCCGCCCGCCAGATAAGGATGGCGGGCGGATTGCTGGCGGACGGGAAGTCCGTCCACCACGGGTCCGACACAGGCAATCGTTACGATTGCCTGTCGGACCCACCCCGCATCCACAAAATGGTGGCAGTGCCTAGCAGGCACCGTCTGCCAGATTAGGATGCTGCATCCCCGCCAGCCTGTGTATGGTGGTTCAACCGCAATTCACAGGCTGGCGGGAATGTACTTTGGGGGCCCGTAGCGGGCCCCCCTTAAGCAGGGGCATGTTAGTTTTGCACTTGGGGGGCACCTATGGTGCCCCCCAAAATTTCCTGGCACCATGTGGCAGGTACCGCGTGGTGCCTTCCACGTAGTGCAGTGAAATGCAAAACTTGCATTTTCACCATTGGGGCGGGTGCTGCAGCCAGCAGCACCCGCCACAATGGTAAACATGCACAATGCGACCCCCACAGTGGCAGTCGCATTGTAATTGCACTTGCGGGACTGCCGCCATATAGGCGGCCAGTCCCAATCCCCGTTACTATGGCGGACGGACTTAAGTCCGTCCGCCATCGTAATGACCCTCTTAGTAATCTTGTAGATACCTTTTGTGGTGCTCTTTTCTTATGGTCTATTGTCTTATCATACAATTCAATAAAGTATTTTGAACACAAAAAAAGATGCTAACTTTATGCTGCTCACTCGCCCTGGCACACGTCTGACGCATTCAGCGAAGCCACAGCAGGGGTCGTTTTTTCTCCTTACTCGTCGCCAAGTCCTGGAACGACCTTCCACTCCACCTCCAAACCTTCCCCTCACTTGCTGACTTCAGAAAAGGACTCAAGACCTGGCTCTTCGACTAAGGATCTCCAATACTAGTGCCTTTATACCCCCGGGATGATAAGCTGCACTATACAAATACCGACTGATTGATTGCTGGTGCAGTGTAAAGTTGCCCACACTTTACATGTCACTAAAACCAAAATATGACTAATACCTGACACACAATGAATGTGCACTTTGAACATGAATCCTATGTGTATTTATGACACTGGCACACGTTACAAGGAAAACAAACTGACACTGCAGATGCAGAGAGTCTTCTACAATAAAAATGTTAATTCCTCACGTAGAATGTTTACTAATCTTGAAAGAGTTTCATTTGCACTAAACAAAAGATGCTCCTAATGAAATGTTTTAAAGAAACAAATACCGGATGTGGATTAATAAAGTAACTAACATGTAGCAATAAAATGTATATGCTTTGTTACAACTAAAAGGATTTACACTTGTAATGTATGTTATATTAAACGTGAAACATTTTGAAATGTGTAGTTGCCCTGAAAACCATCCTCTTTCCATCATTGCTAAAGCTTTACACACAAGTTATAAATGTGTGCAAATCCATCTGTGTCACTGCTAGAAATGGCGTTCTTAATTTTATGTGATCCTTATGTATGTAGAATATTAGAATAGGCTAAACGATAATGCTTATTCAATGTATGGTCTAATGTTACACGTATGTACTTTCAAATGTAGATCCTAGTTATACTTACGATCATGCAGTTTCATTGCTTACTAAATGATCTGTGCAATATGAACTAAGGTACTAAAGAATTACCACATGTGTGTATATTTAGACATGCACATGTATTTTAAATGTGCATTATTGTTTTAGTATCTTAAGTTAGCAGGGTTTCGCTTCAATGGCCTGAAACTTTGTCCCATGGGAACCTACTGTTTCAGAATTTCTACTGACTCGCTCTCTTTGCATGTGCTCTCACAAATTGTTAGTTCATAATAGATGCATTTCTTGTAACAAGCAATAGATAAATGTCTGGGAACAGATTTCTACGACTAGCACATGAGAACCCTATAAATGAACAATGGACTGTTGCACTCAGTTCTGAGTGTGTGACCAAGATGGTGTTCTCATGTCCAGTGTGGGATTTTTCTCCAATGTTTCTTTATGCAACATGTGAAACTATACAGGCTTTGAAACAAATACAATGGACTTCTTTTGGTGACGCAACCAAAGCGGAGTTGCCGATGGACTCTGCCAATTATAATTTATCGTTTGCCCTGGATGGAGAATGCAGATGACTTTGGACATTCTTGCAGGCTGCATGCTGGTTTCTTTGCTGACCCCTTTCTGAATATTCTATGCAGAACTAAGTGTGGGCGGTAAACTCCGCTCCGCCTGCGGAGTTCTGCCATTCTGCATTCCACTTGAAGCATTGGAGTTGGGCAAAAAAACGCTGCAAAATGCCAGCGGAGAGGAGTTCAGTTTACCAGCGGCAACCAACCATGTGGTAGAAAGCCGTCTCACCTTCTCCTCAGGGTGGAATTGGGGAGAAGGCGCTCCCGAGATTTCTCCTCTGGTGGGAGGAGATCAGATTCCCATTCAGCATGCAGATTAGAGATGATTTTTTTTTACTAGCCAGCAAATCAGGTCACGTGAGGTCCCGGACTCTGCCTGCGTAATGATTGTGAGAGAGCCGGAGTTGAAAAGTTCATTACCCGCTCCTCCTCTACAGCCTCCCCCACCCCCAAGTCTTGCTCTCGAATCTACTGGCATGTCACCTTATCCTGGCTCAGAGAGGAAGAGGCAGGCTTCGGTGCCCGTGCAGCAGCTATGACGGCGTGGCTGCAAGTGAATCTGCTGGGAGCTTCGACCGTGGGTGTCTGCATCTGCACCCCAGGAAAACCGCAGGTAAATGTGTGACCCTCCCCCATGTACAGCAGTGTCTGGGTATGCGCAGGTTCGGTTAATATTTCCACTGCTGAGCATCACACAAGTACAACAAGTCTTCCGTGCAGTGCTGCGGCTGTCTCATTAAAGGCACATATTTGTCTTCTTGGGCGGGAGCTGACGCTCTATGACTACTAGTAGTACGGCTCCATTTAAAGTTCGCCAGCCCTGCTAGATATTGCTGGTACTGTACCAATTAAAGTGTAGCACCCCTTCTCTGTAGTACTGCCACAGTCCAATGCCTATGGTGTAAGGCATGATGTCATGTAATTTAGGATGCAAAATGTGCGAGCGTGGTGCTAGACTGGCTTTGTGTGCACCCAAGCGTCAGGCTTTTCAGATCACCCGCAGGCGATTTTATGAAGGGGAGGACGGGTGTGTTAAAGAGATGCCCCACCTCACCTGAGGATCCGATGCAGATGAGAGGGGAGCTGAATCATGGCCCCAGTACAGTATTTATAGTCCCTGGTGTCGACGTGCACTGCACAATGCATTCAATTCCATCAGGGAATCGGGAACTTTATTAATTGCTGATACTTCCCTGTCTTGATAGCTGGATTCACAATTTCTTTTTCTGTCTTTTCTGGAGCGGGGATTATTTTTTGTCAGAAAACTAAAATGATGACCCAACAGCAAAGCCGGGAGGAGGGCCCGGTGTAAACCATTACAGCAGCTGCCAGCGGCCTGGCCTTCCGTAGGCCCTGGGCTGGGAGGACGAGGGTCATCACGTGCTGCTAACTGCTAAGTGGGGCGGAGGGAACTCAACGGAATTCTACAGAGTTTTTATGCAACTCCGCGGAATTCCGCATAGTGCAACTCTGTGAACTCCGCCCACCCTTGGACTCTGTCCTGAACCATTTCCCAAATCCCATTGCCCTTTGAATGGACTTTAAGAGACATTCCCCTATGGCCCGTTAATTGCTCTAAGTGTGGTTTAGACTGACATTTTCCCGACCTATTGAAGACTCCTGACCGAGCTTCTGCAATGCTATTGCTAATACTACTTGTACTCTTGTGTCTGATTCCTATCATCTTTTGTAGATTTGTACTATGAACATTTAAGTGCCTTAACTTGTATCTGAGAGATTTAGATTGCTAATGCCTAGAAAGGACCAAGCTAAACTGTATTCTAAGTTCTTCATAGCAGCTACAGAGCCGCTCATATGTTTGATTCTTTCTCACTAAAACATTTTTAGGATGCTTGGCCTTCCCGTCGCAATATTATACTTATATGATCTGATTTTAAGAGTGATATACCTGAATTTGATCACTAATTTGTAATAAACAACCTTAAACTTGGCTACCGATTCCCGTTCCTTATTGAGTAGCCAAATTGGTTGCACTGTAAATTGAATTTGATTGGACAAGATATGCTAACTCTCTTTCCTCTCAGTGCGATGGAAAAGGTGCATTGGAGGAACAAGTTGGCAAGTAAGTGGTAGTAAATGATCCGGTAAAGGGGGTATATCCTCCAGTATCAAGTTGGGCCCAGAATGCAAGGACAAATCTGCTGGATCACTGCCATTGTCCTTCACTCAAGTTCCAGCTGGACTGTTCCCATGGGGATCAGGGTCAAGACTGATTTGCATATGGCTGGGTCTAAACTGGAATGGCATGGGGAGCAATACAACAATGGATTTAGGCCCAGATCTCTGTACTGGGGTGAATGTTTGACATTATTCAACATTCTGTCCATCAATTGTTCTTTTTGCAATTGTCCTTCACTCAGGCACTGCTCAAGGATACTTTGGTATGTGCTCAGGCAAAGGAACAGAGAAGCTGTCATATTGAGACAGGAAAAAACTTGTAAGCTTTCGAAAAAAAGGTGGAAGATGGAGCCTGTTTTTTCCAGCTTTTGCCTCTGTTCTGCCTCCAGTTCCCAGAAGCCTGAGTTAACAGGATAAAGCTGGCTCAGTATGAGATGCTCTTTGGCTATACAGAATGGAATGCAATCATGGTTCCAAGTATAGTTTAAGACATCTATACACCACAGGCAGCAGCAAGTCACATATATCATTGTATACTCTGTATTCAATGTTCGCGGTGGTTGGAAAATTACCAGCTTCTCACATTACGGTTAGCAAGAAGCACCTTACCTACTACTTTCTCTTTACTAATTATTGGACATCGCTGGCATGCGCACTAGTTGGCCAGAATCACAGTTACTACACCCTAATTCTCAAGGTCATGCATGTCTCAAACGATGACACCCAGACTTCATATGGGCCAAGCCTAAATCCATGCATTCTTCCATGCTGCCATCTCAGCAATAATGTCATATCAAACTCAATCCTTTCCTTTCCTGTGACCGTCTATCCCTTGCAAGATGGTACTCACCTCTCACTACAACATCACAATGACCTCCATTCTGGACCAAATAGCCCCCTTAAAACTAAAAAGAGTCAGGAACACTCCCTCCAGATCCTGATTTAACACAGACATAAACGCCGAAAGAAGACAACTCAGAGCTGCAGAAAGGCTCTGGAGTAACAATCCCTCCTCAATCCTCCTGGACCAACTCAAATCAGTACGCAGGAAGTACAAAAACCACATCAAGTGCGAAAAAACTTCCTTCTTTTGCAATGCTCTTGAAAACGCAATAAACCGAGCCAAAGAACTCTTCACCCTCATCAAGCAACAAACTTCCAAGCCCCCCTCATCCTCAACGCAGGCTTCTAAAGCCCTGAGTGAGAACTTCGCCAACTTCTTCAATGATAAAATCTCCAAGATTGAGCTCTCCCTGGACGTCAACCACAGCCCCCCCCCCACAGTAGTTCGGCCCTACGGTCAGAGGATACCACACCCAGTCAACCTCCTAACCACTGGAAATCCTTCAACCCCATCTCCGAAGCAGAGATAGTCAAACTGATCTCCACCTCTAAACCCTCCTCACACGCCTTGGATCCCATACCGGCCCAACTGGCCAAAAAGCTAAAACTCTCCCTAGCACCGCTCGGACCAAGATCATAAACAGCTCCCTGAGAACCGGAGTCATACCTGACTACCTCAAAGTTGGCCAAGTCACGCCATTACTGAAAAAAACGTTCTTGGACACCAATGATTTGAACAACTACAGACCAGTCTCCAATCTCCCTCTCCTTGCTAAAATCATGGAAAGGTGCGTTCTCCTTCAACTGACTCAACACATGGACAACATCAACCTTCTGGACCCCCACCAATTGGGCTTCAGAAAAGGTTGCAGCACAGAGACAGCGATCCTTAATGTCATAGATGATATTCACAAATCTCTCGATACTGACCAATGCTGCCTACTCATTCTCCTGGACCTATCGGCGGCCTTCGACACGGTGGACCATCAGCTACTCATTAAGGTACTCCAAGAAAGGTTAGGTGCAGAAGAGGTGGTCTTACACTGGTTCGCCTTCTTTCTCCAGAACCGCTACCAAAGAATCAAAATCAAAAACTTCTCGTCGGACCTACACCCCGTCAGCAGAGTTGTCCCCCAAGGATCAGTTCTCTCCCCGCAACTTTTCAACATATACATGGAACCCGTCACCACCATACTCAAAAAATCCAACATCCCCTTCCACCTCTATGCTGACGACACCCAGATCTATATCGAAACCTCCTCCATCAATGACATTCAGAGACTCAACGACACTCTAAGAGAAGTCCAACACTGGCTTTCACTAAACCACCTGAAACTCAATCAAGACAAAACAGAAATCCTCCTCATTTCCAACAAAAAGGAGAACCCCCAAGTCGCAGAATGGCTAAAAGCAATTGATGCTCTCAACGGAAATTTCACCCTGGCTGACTCCGTAAAATCGCTGGGTATCACCCTTGACCCAAAATTAGACATGGACAAACACATCAAGACCACCGCAAAGAGCGCCTTCCTCAACCTGAAATTACTCAACAAAATAAAACCCTTCATCCCGCCCAACGACCTCAAACAAGCAACTCAATCCCTGGTACTATCCAGACTAGACTACGGGAATGCAACGCTCACAGGTACAGCAAAATCACACTTAGCTCCCCTCAGATCAACTCTTAATGCAGCAGCAAGAATGGTCACCGGAGTAAAAAAATATGAACACATCTCGCCCGCACTCAGAGAGCTTAAATGGCTCCCAGTTGAAATGCGTGTCAACTTCAGAACTGCCTGCCTCACGCACAAAACCCTCCACACAGGAAAACCTGCATACCTGGCCTTCAAACTCAAGAAGGCCGGTCAGACAAGGAGCCTCAGGAGTTCCAACACGCTACTCCTCATCCCACCGAAAACCCGCAAACAAAAAACCGCATCCCAATCCTTCTCTGGAAATGCGCCCAAAATCTGGAACTCCATCCCAGTCCATATCAGGACCACCCCCTCCTTTTTAAAATTCAAAAGGCCGCTCAAAGACCTCTTCCTCAATCGTTCTCTCCCGAAAGGATAGCTATCGTCCAAACACACAAGCTTGAACACTGTTGCACACAGTCACTTTGACACTAAGACCTCTACCTCATTCCTATCCCGACTCCTTCCTATATCCCCCTCGACCGGAAGGATGCACGGCTTGAACCAATGTGCAGACTACTACGAGATTATGTGACTTCCCAGCCTCTAACGTTGTACAATCGCGTGAAGACTTCCAATGCACCTTGAGTCATCATGTTTACTACTGCTATACTATGTGATTTCCTCGCTACAAAGTGTTGTAAAGCACTCCGATACCTTCAGGTCTGGCCAGCGCTATATAAAACTCCTTAATAAATAAAATAAATAAATAAACTCAACAGTGCGCACTGCTTGCCTCATAGCCATAATGTGGCTAGCTTTCACATGTGGTTTGGGGAAACTCTTGTATCCTCCATACAAACCTCCATATTTTATCTCCGCTGACTTAAAGGTGAGAGTCGCTACTGACTGTCTTACTTTTTCCAGTTCTGAATCCTGCCAATAAGTTGCCTAGAAATTATCAGCTCCTGGATGCCTGTAAGCAATCGGGTTATTAGATTAGGGGGTGATTGCCCACCTTAAGCAACAAACACAATCCTTGCCTGGTTGAACCACTATATTTATTAAACTGACCTGAGCTCAACCCCCTGGGGTAGCTATTGAACAAAGGAGACAGACTTAAACAAGAGACAATGTGTAAAGTACTTATGCAGTAGCAAAGCAGTAATCAAGTCAAGACACAAAACAAGAAACATACCAATCCAAAATGAATACAATCCAGGATGGGAAATTGGAGATATACATTTTCAGATTTTCCAATTAAAATAGTGCTTAAAAGCGATAAACACAAACCATGGTCAAGTGGTTGTGGTAGACCAGGGCCTAGGAGGGACTTGAGATCAACTGCGATGGAGTGTGGATCGGATACAGGGACCAGGTTTGACCTGAGTGGAGGATTTACCTTGAGACTTAGACTTAAAAATGAAAGTCTGCAGACTTTAGCAGGGTAAAGAAGCATGCTGTACCCGATGAGGGCTCCACAACATCGAATATCTGTCAGATGAAGTCTCAATGAAGCCGTTGGTTTTTGGTGGGAAAGCTCCTAGCAGGAGAAATTTGAATCTCATGCTAAGGGACTAGTCCTTCGCTGCTCAAACAATTTTGCTGCCTTCCCCAGTCAAGATTTCTTCATTTGCACTTAGTTTCTTTTTTGGAGCTCTCATTTCTCCAGTGGGGCAAGACTGGAGGCTGTAGCTGAAGAGGACTCCAGGAGGTCGGATACTGTCTCTGTCAGGTCCCAGTGAATTGAATTTGCTGCTGTGGAAAAGACCAGAGCAGGAGAAACCTGAATCTCCAGCCTAGTGGCAACACACCTTAGTCAAATCAGCTTGGCAGTGTTATCCTGGCCTTCTGGAAGTCTTTGGAGTCATAAAGTTTCTAATTCTCAGGTTTTCAGGGGTGGTAAGAGAAGCCCAGCCAGATCCAGCCTCAGAAACAGCACTTGGGGGTCAGGACTCTCTCCAACAGAGGCCACCAGAAGGGTCAAGTGCAGGGGATATTTCAATTCAAAGATGTAGCTAGAGGAGCCATCAGTTTACATTTGTTTTTATCACCACTGCTCATAAATTGTCTAGGCCAGCAGCTCTGCTAAGTGTCATTTAAAGAACTACATCTGTTATACTGAGGATGGGAGACAAGTTTACAAGGGTTTTATCTACTACATAATTTTCCAAATAGGGAAGTTAATCTGACTGAATTAGTTCATCAGGTGACTAACACACAAGTATTCTGGAATTGTGCCTACCTATGGAGTAGGGTGCACAGCACCATTCCAAGTAATCTGATGTCAGCATGTCTTTGGATCAGCTGATGCTCCTGATGGCATATTATTTCAGAACCCAAGGATCTTAGTGTTTCTCCCACCCTCATCTGCTTATTTTTGTCTTTTAAGCCACCCACGTTTACTAAACATATGGATAGTTTACCTATTTGAATAAAAGGAAAAATGTAACATTCTGCTGACTACCCAAGTTTTCTGTGTTCGGACCTTCCAAAAAGCCTTCCTTGCTCCATCTCTGGGTATTTACTCCTCCCCATTTGTGTCCACCATACAACCTCCCACCCAACCCACAGCTCCCCCTCTTCAGCCTACTCCCCCGAGCTCCTCCCTCCCTCCCCTAACCCCCAGCCATGAAAACAAACAGACCGGGCATTGGCCTGAGGCAGATGAGAGCAACCCCTCTGACTAGTGAAAAACAGTTCTAACAACCCCTTATCCCAACCACAAACAAAAAAAAACCTCTACCTACCCCACCTCCCTACCCACATATTGCTAATTTACACCTAACAGCTATAGCCACGAAGAGGGCAGACCTTATACTTAGACACCAAACTCAGCTAGGAATTCCTTAGCTTTAATCTTGGAGGTGAAAAACCAAGTCCGATCCCCCCATACCACTTTCAGCCGGGTTGGATTTATTACAAATGCCTGAGCCACTTTGTCTTGAAATGGCTTGATCATTTAGTGCCATCGCCATTGTCTCTCAACAGTTACATGACAAAAGTCAGGCCTGACAAAGAATGTAATATCACCAACGGTTTGCTTGGTTTCAGGTCTGGCTTTGTCAAAAATAGATTGCCTCAAAAGATAATTTCCAAAGGATACTCAGATAACCCGGGGCTTCATGTTCAATCTAACTGGCTGTTTTAAAGCAAAAGGCACCCGATGAGCACGCTGTACCTCCTGAGACCAGTTCCAGCCTTCTAACTCAGGAAAGGCTTTACTCAACAAATCTGCCATATATGTGCGGGTATCTAAACCCTCCTTGCATTCCGGAACCCCAGAACCCTTAAGTTATTGTGTCTTTGACGATTTTCTTGGTCCTCAAGTTTCCACTGGATATCTACCAATTGAGATTCATGAGCCTCCGTCTGTCCTCGAGTGCCAGCAAAATCTGTCTTGAGAGCAGCCGCTCTAGTCTTGAGATCCATCAACCATTCACGTTGGCACTGCTTGTCTTGGCCACTTTCCTGACTGACCCCTGTACTTTACGTATGACTGCTTGGGATCGGCAACTATCCTGCCGAGTTTCCTCACGATGTGACAATATACATTGCAAAATAGTATCCAGGGTAGGAGGTATTACTTTATGAGCATCTTGAAGCACAGTGATCTAAGTACCGATCAACTGCTCCATTGGGGAATAATCCCACTTTCCCCCACTCATGATTTGTCGACCTTGCTTTGTCGCCACTTTACATGCTGTTACAGCTGAATCCACCCTTCTAGTATCAGGTAAACTTTAATTTTCACTCTATTCCGTGATTGACCCTGATTCATCTGCAGACCATGTCTTTTCCGAAAAAGAAAAAAAATAGTCATTTGCCTCAGGGTCATGATCATTAGCCTCATTCTCCAATCCTGTGGAGCGTGCCAATGACTGTCGACTTTTTTCTAGACCTAAGATAGGCTTTAATGATGTTTAGAGGAGAGCCATCCCACTCCTCCACTGCCACCAGTGGGGCCATTTTAACATTTTCCAGCATACCCCCCTCTCGATCTGCGATAGCCTCAGGAGCTTGCTTTTGAGCGATATCTTTTGCTGTTTCCTTTACGCTGCCTCCCACGCAACCCTCAAATGACAGCAAACAGGTAGCAGTATTTACCTTATCTGCATCGAGCAGTGCAGGGAGTATTTGTGCTCCTCCTGGGGGCAGTGGCACATCCGCACTTTTGGGCAGAGTCTCCTTGTCTCAGTGAGATGCCTCACCACTGCCCGAGTCCTCCGTAGTTTCCTCACGACGAGGTGGGATGTGTCGGCCCCCCACTCTAGATCCACGGGGTAACTCCAACACTGTTGACCCGGGCGGATTCTGCTGGGGTGCAGTCCTGTCCTTCCCCTTCCTCTCTCCCGAGGTCTCCGTCCGGGTCGCCATCTGCAGTCGGTGCTTGGACTGTCATGATGATGTAGCAGCCACGGTCTCTGCTCCAGGGCCCGCAGTTGTTGAGATGTAGGTCGACATGCTCGGCAAGGGGGTTGCAGCAGTTTTCCCTCTGTGATTGCCACCAGCGGTCTTCGGACACATCCGATGGCCGGAAACAGCGTGGTAGAGCAATTAGCGGGGTCCACCGCTTCAAGGAGTAATTTACAGGCAAGTAGCAGTTCTCCCTGTCTTAAGGCAATCTTGCAGCAACTGGTGCAGGGCACTAAGCTATGTGGAGTCAAAGTCTGCAAAGTTGTGACAATTTCTAGCAGCATTTCTTCCTGATACTCGATGGGCTCCTGGTTAATTTATCCTCTGGTTAGAGAGCTTCAGAGCAGCCATCTCAAGCAGTTGCCATCTTGCTTCCCTTCAGGAAATGTGTCAAAATCCATGGATGTTGCATGGGAACACCGACGCAACACCCATGGAATGACTCCTTGGCGCAGAGTAAGGCAACGTAATGATTTGCGCTGCACTCAAGATTTATGAAGCCACTCAGGGACATGCAAGATGGCCTTTCAGATTCATAAATTTCATTTTGGAGTTGTGTCACTCTTGCACCATGATGCGTGGTGCAAAAGTGATGCACTGGGCTCTTAAATATGCCCCCAGATTCTTGATTTGACTAAGAAGTGTTTCCCTTGTATGTAGTGTACAAGAGTGCATATGTTATAGGTTCTTGTCCCACATCTAAATTAATTAATGTTCTGTTTTTTTATAGTACCCTTTATGTGATAATGAAAGTAAGTCATTCATATTATATGATCATTCATTGGACATAAAAAGGTAAATTGCTCTCTTTTCATGAGTAAATAAGCTTGATAAATATATATACATATTTTCATGAGCACAAATCATTTCTCACATTGTGTATGATTATATAGATGAATTACGAGTATAGCAAATAAATGGCAGAAATAATAAAAGCAATAAAAGTGTTAAGCCAGTGGTGACACCCCCTCCCCCCCCTGGGATATACTGCCTACACCTTGGTTGTTTGGGTCATTCTCACAGCTGCTGTACATGTTTGTTTTGTGAGGAGCAGATGTGCTAAAATTGGTGGACTACATATTTTTTTCTCAGATAGCTATAAATACGAGTAGATATTCGATAAACTATGTATAAGGTATGCTGAATAATTTTAAGCTGTACTATAGGCATATCCCTTGCTAGAGAGGATGCACTGATACCTGCTGCCACAAACTGAATCAGACTCTATTCTTCAACTCTGAAAGTGTGGCATGACCAGAGAGCAAGGAAACACCCAACTAGAGGAACATGGAAGCCATTCCTACAAGACCAGTAGAGATGAGGAGAAACTCTGAATGCTGGTTGACTTATCTTCAAGATCTGATCTCTTTTTTTAGTTTAAAATATTTTTTGGGTTTTTCAAAGTTAAAAGACAACACATTAATGGCATATATAGTATAAATATGCATAACAATAAAATTCATTTATTGTATTGTAAATATACCTACAATATATAATTATTGTTAATGTAATAGAAAAGAAATGTTGACTAAGGAACAAACAAGAGCTACTTCTAATGTCATACGTTTCAAACTATGTCTATAAGAAACAACAAATGTAATCAATATAGACCTTACATCTATGTAGCTATATAATCATTTATTGGGCTCCAGAGATTTTGAAATAAAGGAGTATTTTTACATGTTCCCTTAAAGGACAGTTGGGCTCCAGATCTAATAAATGTAACATAGTCTGGATCGACAATACTTCCGTGGATTTCCTATTAGACGTGATGGATTTGATGGTTATAGAAATCAGGAAAATCAAAAAGTTTAATATGGGGATCTGATAAATTGGAAGATAATGCATAAGATTTACAAATAATTATGCTACATGTGAGACTATCAATGATGGGAACTATTTTAACAATAATATCCCAAACATTTTTCCAAAACTGCAAAATTACTATACAGTCAAGTAAAACATGTTTTAAGGATCCCTCATTTTGCTGCCAACAAAGTGGTAAATTAACAAGTTTAGCCTTGTATAATTTAAATGGAGTTCATAAACAACTGAATAAAATAAAAGCATTAGTATGTGATAAAGAGAAAGGAAACCACCCAGAAAGATTTGTTAGCCATATTCGTCTCCAACAATTTAAGAAGAAATCAGTTGAATGCTCTGTATTCCAGTACTTATTTATAAAATTAAAGTTGGTATCACAGGTACAGTTTACTTGTTTGTAAAATTTAGAGACAGTGTGGTGAAGCAGAAAAAGCCCTAATAAAGATTTCTGAATCAGGGTTAGTATCTCGAGGAAACATATTCAGAGTCTTGCGGGAGGGGAGTGATATAATGCTGATATCATTTTAATAAAATGAGGTCCTAAATTAAAAGAGGATAATGTTTGAAACACAAAATTGCCAATTAACTTAATCAAAAGATTTTCAGCATCTAAAGCAAGATGTCCAGAGGGTAAAGTAAAGGGGGGACTATTGCTATTACATTGAACAAAAGTCGGGTGTTATTGAAATAAAATCTCTTTTTCATGAAACCTGTTTGATCCATGTGTATTAATGATGATAAAATTTTGGAAAGTCTAGTGGCTAAAAGTTTTGCTAAATCTTTACAGTCCAGATTTATGAAGGATATAGGGCAATAATTAGAAACCTTAGTCATATATTTAGCAGGTTTAGGTAATACTATTATTAAGGCTTCAGTAAAAGAACCTGGTGCCCTGTTTGATGTACTGAAATTGGTAGATAAGTAATATAAATGCAGAATAAGGATAACCGAAAATGCTTTATAAAATTCAGCAGGAATGCCATTTAGTCCTGCGGATTTTTGAAGTTTGAGTGATTGAATAGCTGAAAGAATTTCCTCTTTAGATATAGGATTATCCCATTTGGATTTCTCAGATACGGACAGTTGTGGAAGGTAAGCTGATGTTAGAAAAGTATCTGTGACTCGAGTTTCAAGGAGATCTGTTTTGTTATATAATGATGAATAAAATTTATGGAATTTGTCAATGTTATGTTATGTTATTATGTATTTATAACGCACACGGATACTCAGGAGTGTCCCGGCGCGGAAGCCAGTATGAAGGAGACAGAAGGGCGTGGACCGCGGCTGGGTGTTATCAAGGTTTTTAACTGCTTTTTAAACAACCTAAAGTCTTGGGTGTTTCGCAGTTCATAGGGAAGGGCATTCCAGGCTTTGGCTGCCTTAAAAGAGAGGGAGCTGCCCCCAGTTCTAGCAAGGCGTAAGCGTGGTATAACGGCTAGGCATTGCCCTGTGGAGCGTAGATGTCTATGAGGCACATAGAAATCAAATCGTCTCCTGAGGTAGGGGGGACCAGATTTATATAAGGCACCATGGGCAAGAGTGAGCACCTTGAACAGGACACGCTGTCTCACTGGGAGCCAATGCAAATCCCGGAGATGTTGCTTTGTGCTGGACCTACCCGGGATGCCCAACAGCGCTCTTGCTGCTGCATTCTGGATGGTCTGTAACTTTTTTAGCTGAAAACCAGGAAGGCCGATGTATAAGGCATTGGCGTAGTCCATACGCGACAGGATGAGAGCGCGAATCACCATTTCTTTTGCTAATCTGGGCAACAATGGCAGGAATTTCCTAAGTGATTTCAGTGTGCCGAAGCACACACCGGCCAATTCTTTTATCTGCGGTGAGAATCGGAGGTCCTCAATGAACCAGACCCCCAGATTCTTCACTGGGCTCCCCGTTGACTGAGGCATGGGGTAGCCCGTAGGCCAGAGGTCTTCCCTGAAGTGCGGAGGGAAAGACCCATAGAGGAGGACCTCAGACTTGTCCTCATTGCATTTGAGCTGAGCTCCCGCCAGCCATTTAAAAACGGCTGCAAGATGGTTTTTGGCTAAAACAGGGGACAGGTAATTTTCCTTCCACGTGAAGAGAAGCTGGGTATCATCTGCATAGGCTATGGTCTTTGCACCCATCTCCTCCGCCAGATAGATAAGTGGCGTAACATATACATTGAAGAGAAGGGGGCTCAAGGTTGAGCCCTGGGGGACTCCCGTGGTCACCTTTCTTGATGCTGAAGAAAACGGAGGCAGCCATACCTGCTGTGTCCTGTTCTCTGGAAAGGATTCGCTCCAATCCCATACCACGCCAGAGATTCCAATATTGGAGAGACGGGCCAAAAGTTGACGATGCGGCACCGTGTCGAAGGCGGCAGAGAGGTCCAATAAAATCAGGGCCGCTCTGCCGCCTGAATCTAGGCATTCCCTAATAGCCTCCGACATCTCAACCAGGGCAGTCTCGGTACTGTATGTGGCCCTAAATCCCGACTGGGCTGGGTGGAGGGCACCAGAAGTCCCCACTAACTTGGAAAGTTGTTTGTGTACTGCCTTCTCGCACACCTTCGCCACAGCCAGTAGTAGTGAGATAGGTCGGTAACTGGCTAGTGTGGCAGGGTTTAAGATGGGCTTTTTTAGCATGGGGAGTAGTTTAGCCTGTTTCCACTAAGGTGGAACCGTGGTTGTTTGAAGCGATAAATTGATGATATTGTTCACTTCAGGGTTAACCACCTCCACCACTGCTGCTAACTGCCTAGCTAAGCAAGGATCAGCTGGGGAACCTGATTTAATGGATTTGAGGATCGCCAATCTATCCAACAGAGAGATAGGTGTAAAGGCTGTCAGAAAGGTGCAGGTTGGATCTATGTCCAGGGCAATCTGTAGGGGGTGATCCACCTGCACTTGGATAATAGGCCCGAAGCTGTCCTGGATCATTTGGATCTTGTCTATGAAGAACCCGGACAGCTCCTCGCACCAAGAGTTAGAGGCAGGAACAGCGATACGTTCTGCGCAAGGCTTCAGGAAACTCTGGACGATGGAAAAAAATTCTTTTGAGTTGTTTTTTAACTGAGCGATGCGCTCCGCGTAAAAAGTGCCTTTAGCCATTTTGATGGCAGCATAGTAGTCTTTCAGGGATTTCCTAAGTACTGTTTTTGGCAGTGGGCAGTAGGCTTGTCTCCAACTGCGCTCCAGCTTTTTACATGATTGTTTTACCTTTTTGAGCTCATCAGAGAACCATGGTTTGGACGGAGTGTTTCTTACTCTTTTATTGACCAGAGTTGGGGAAAGATGTTCCACGGCCTGTGAGATCCAGTTGTTAAAACCCCCCATGGCATCAGCCAAGTCTTTAGAAGCAAACGGGCGGGTGTCTGACAGGACTCTGCCCAGGGCAGCCGGCTCAATTCGTTGAGGATGGCTATCCTTAGGTGACCTCATGGTCGGATTAGATGTCCGTATAGTCCAAGAGAATTGAATTAAAAAATGGTCGGACCAGGAAACAGGAAGTGGTTCCTGGACAACAAAAGGGAAGTTGGAGCATACTGTATCTAGAATGTGCCCCCCCTATGGGATGGGGAGTTAACCCATTGGGTCAGCTGAGCCAAATTCAAGGAGTCGCTGAACTCCCTCGTGTCGGTGGCCTCCGCACAGTCCAAGTGAATATTAAAATCCCCTAAAAGTAGGAAATTCGTATATTGCAGAGCTCTAGGCACGATGGCTTCATCTAGGCCCTTCAAAAAGGCACCCGAGGGGCCAGGGGGACGATATATCAGGGTGGCCCCCAGCGTGCAATGAGGGGATATGGTGAGGGAGAAGTCAAGGGCTTCCCCCTCGCCAATGTCATAGGTCTCTACCTGCGTAAACGCCCAGGTTTCTCTGAACACTACCGGAAGCCCACCTCCTCTGCCTATTTTACGGTCTACCCTTGCTATTTTATACCCCACAGGGATGGCCAGAGCAAAGACTGGTGCCGAAAATTCATTTAACCATGTCTCTGATATAAATAGTATATCTAACTGAATGTCAGACAAAAGCTCGAAGAAGTCTAGGGCATGTTTCACCAAGGACCGGGCATTGATAAGGGCATCTCGTATACACTGGGAGTTCTGTGAGGCCAAAAGGATGCTGTTGGTAAGAATGGTAGAGCAGCAATCCTTCCTGAAGCGGAAATGGCACTGCTGGCATGTGCTATGGATATTGTCCAAAACCATCCATTGATGCCTGCACTTACCCATGTGAGACCCAATAGCCATGATTTCTGCACGACTAAAAGTCAGGCGGTCGTTCAGCAGCTCTGGCGGAACACGGGCAGCATAACTTGCGCTGGCCGCTTCCGGGACGCTGACGGGCGCAGGCAGGCTTGCCTTAGGCACGCCCGCTGCGCGCGTCCACGCAGCGTGCATCCTTCAATGATCTCCAAAGTAGATATAGCAATTGTACCATTATCTCTGTGGATGGCATGAATTTGGGTTTTATCTTTTTTACTACAAAGATAGTTCGCTTACAATTTCTAAGATCTATTAGCATTGAAGGATAATGTTTTTTGATTTGATAAATGAATTCCAGCTCTCTTACTTAATAAAGAATTATATTCATATCTAAGGGGCTGATTGCGATGACGGTGAGACCACCACCGACAGCCTGTCAGTGGCGGTCTCACCGCCATCGTTTGCATGTTTTCTGCCTGCCATATTATAATGGCGGGCGGAAGGATGGAGGTTGGAAAGCCTGACCACCATGCATCCGACGGGCTCAAGGAGCACGTCGGTCTGTCGGTGCATCAGAGGCAGCCATAAACCCTACAATGGTGGCGGTGCATGTCAGGCACCACCGTACGGATTATGATGTCCCTCCCCACCAGCCGTTTCATGGCGGTTTACCCGCCATGATAAGGCTTGCGGAAAAGGACATTGAGGGCTCGTAGCGGTCCCCGTTACCCCTGGCCCTTAGATGTGGGTGTTGGAGGGCACCATATCCCTGCACCATGTGGCAGGCATCGCATGGTGCCTGCCATGTAGTGCAGGGATATGTGTTCTGTCTATTTTTTGTACTGCGGCATGTGCTGCAGCACGCAGCACCCACCGCAATACAAGAGATAGACAGTGTGACCGCCTTGGAGGCAGTATTGTCGCATTGTAATCACATTGACGGGACCACCGACAGCAAGTTGGGCGGTCCTGTTGTCCGATAGGGTGTCCGCCCGCCATCCTAATCAGGCCCTATGTTTCTGGAGTGTAGTTTTAATGGGCGGATTGTTAGAGGAAATAAATTATCTTTCTAATTGATAACTTGCTTCTCCAAATCTAGTAGTTTTACTTTTAATGCCATTTTAGGCCATTATAGAAATCTTTGCTCCTCAAATATATGCTTTTCCATTTTATAATAGATGTTACACCATCAGCGTTATCTTGGATAGCTTTATTTATTATTACTTTGAAGAACTGTATCCACATTCATGCTCCATCGTGAATGAGTAACAAACAAGTTATTAACTTGTAAACATAGCAACATCATTTCATGATCAGAGATGTCAATATTTCCAATTGGGGGCTGTGTGATCTATTTTGCCAAATCTCTGGATGCTAATAAATAATCTAAACGTGAGTGAGAGTTATGAGGATTGGAGAAAAAAGTAAAGTCTTTATGAGTTGGGAAATGTAATCTCCAAATGTCATTACGTTTTGTATTTTGAAACAGGGTTCTAAGTGAGTAAAATGCCTTTGGAGGAGTAGATCTAGTAGAGGAAAGTCAATCTAAAAGTGGATAATTTACTAAATTAAAATCTCCACCAACAATGGAAGGGACATTTCCAAGTTGTATTATTTCAGATGGAATGTAAGTCCAAAAACTAGGATCATCAATTGTTGATCCATATATGTTAATCAAATATAAAACTGCACTACCAAGTTTCATTTTAACAGATAAAAATCTGCCCTCTGAATCTGAGTGTTTGTTTAAAATGTTTAATTGAAGCTTTTTCGAAAATAAAATTGCCTCACCATTTTTCTTACTCATTGCTGAGGAAGAAATTATTTGACCGACCCATTTCTTTTCCATATGATCTTGTATTTTATGATCAATATGTGTTTCTTGCAATAAGCAAATGTCTGCCTTATGCCTTAATAAGCAAAGTAGAACATTTAAATGTTCATCAGGATGTCGTAAACCCTTTACATTTAGAAAAACAATTTTAATATTATGTGTACTATTCATAGTTCAAGGTATGAAATATAAATTATGGTCAGGGAACAGTATTAATAGAGATAGAGAAGAAGCAGTGGAGATCCATGAAGTAGCTCGGGAACAATGAGCAACACAAGAAATGAAGACATATAGAGACATACATAGATAGACAACAGAGAACATAAATAATAACAGTGAGATATACGTGCATTACATAACATAACATGTGTATTTGTAAAGCGCACGATTACCCGTAGGTGCCCTGGCACTGAATAACAGATGTTTTATTGTTACCCAACTCAATGGTACTCATTTTATCGACCTCAGATGGATGAAAGGCTGAGTGGACACGCCGGGATTTGAACCTGTGACCATGAGGTCGAACACAGGCCCCTGCAGTGGCTGCTTTAGTCACTGAGCCACCAGACCCGGCTATGACATTGACAGCCAAGAGGGAGAAATGCCCATAGGTATCATAGTGACATACTGATGGGGCTAATAAATAAATAGGTAATAAAGACTCCAGTCACTGTTAGTTTGATGCTTCATGAGTTTCAATTGAGAGTGGAAAGTGGTTATCCAGGAATGCTCAAAGATCATCTGGCTCATTAAATGATTTAGAGATGTCGTCTTTCCAAAGCGCATAGTGGAATGGTCAAAGAGACAATATTTGAATCCAGAGTTCCTGAGTCATGGCCTTAAAGCTGTAAAGTCGAACCGATCAGTACTTTTAAGTCCTCCGGTGTGACTGCCAGTCCCGGACTTGATGTGACCTTATCTCCTAAGACCCGTCGAGCCCGCTCCGGGTCCTCCTCTCTGCTCTTCATCAAGACTGAGCCAGCCGATCCGGACTTGGGGAGTCCCTCGGTATGCCGCCGAACCTGACTGGATTTGACCTGCGACGAGCTTGGGTCTCCCTCTCTGACCCCTCTGGGAGCCAGGCCTCCCGACACAGGAGATCTCATTTGAAGACACAGGTGGGGGCATAACTCGGTCCCAGCTGGGCAGGGCCGAGGAGGCCTGAAAGAGATACAGGGTTTTCCGCCTCCCTTCCTGTGCTTGCATCTTACCCTCTCCCCTAACCACTTTCAGTTGAACTACCATGCCCCCCTCAATCACTCCCTCATACCACAGGACTCCCCCATCACTAGACATGGCCCCAACTCATGGACCATTCTTTACCCCCCTAATCTTTCCAAAAACGCTAAGAAAAACTTTAAACATAAATTACTAATTCTTCACCATGAAACTTTATTTGTCGATAACTACCTCAGCCTCTCCTCCATAATAAAAACCAACTACATCTTCTACTCCAAACGCCCCTCCAAATGGAAGAGCATCTTCCTCCACCACCTCCCCATCACTAAATCATGTAAAATCCTGTATGGTTTTAAACTGTCCACTTCCCCTTCGCCTGCTTTCCTCGGCTCAATCAACATCTCCATTTTCAAATCCAGTAACATCCTCATTCATGCTTCTGAAAACCACCTCACCATCTTTGAACAACATTTCAGCACCTTGTCCTACCTACTATCCAAACCACCTCCTAACCCTTCATCTTCCCAACCGCATGACGCCCTTTTGCCTTCTCCCTCCTCGACCCTAACCCCTCCTCCCCCAGGCATTTCAACTGCTAATGATGTCTCCCAAACCCAGACTTCCAAATACCCTCCCCCGCTAGCGACCCTCCCTCCTCCTGACATCTGAACAGCATACACAGTCACCCAGACTCATTCTGTCCTTAATGACTTATCTCCGCCTACCACTAATCCCACCCCTTATCTCACTACTACTTCCCAGCACCCTCACCTCGAACTCCCTATTGTTCGACTGCCGGCACCAATATCATCCTCTCTAAATTGCCTTCCTCCCCCTAACCAGGATGTTATCTCTCCTCACTCCCCTCACGCCCCCTCACCATCTCAGAATACTTATCCTGATTCTATGAATTCCCTTTATGACTCCACGGCCCTCCCTTCGTCCATCAACCTGAGCACTCCTCTCTCCCCCCCTCCTGGCCTTTCACCCCACGCACTCTTCAGACCGCTTTCCCCGGCCAACATGGATCATACTCTTTTCCCTCCCGCCCTCTCACCCACCGTCCCTGTCACTCTTATAACCCAGACTCTAACATTGAACGCTATCTCTTAACCCTGTCGTCTGAACTCACTCGACTCAGAAAAGATTTAAACTCCCTCTCCTCCGGGACCCTCCTCAATCGTGCTTACTCCCCTGGCCCTGGCTTACAAAACACCTCTAACCCTCAACATTGGAGAACTTCCCCCCCGCTGCAACTGTACACAGAGGCCCCACCGTGCCTCGAGTAACCCTGGGCGTAGTTTGCGTAGTAGCACTACGCGTAACTACACGAAGTACACTTTGAACTACACATAGCTAGTAGCTACACAAATTGCGTAGTGCATAGCTGAGTGCTTGTCTGCACTGTGCAATAATTGTCAATGGCATCTTGCACAGTGCAAGTTAAAATAAAATAAGTATCTCTGTATTTATATGCTAAAATGCATATAGTAAATTAACAAGCAGTGAGAGAGGTGATGATTTTGGGATCCTCGCTAACCTAGGGAGAGAACCAAGCAGATGCCTTGAAAACAAAAAGCACATCTTGTTGAACGATTCGGTGGTGGTCCCATCCTCTTAAGACCACCCCAAGCACAGTTATTGGCAAAAATACAATCCCAACCAAAGGCCCTGCAAAGCATTATGGGACGAGATTAGCAGTGGGCAGTGAATATTATAGTATCCAATATCAAAATAATTCTACAAAGAGCTGCAGTTCAACTAGTCGTTACTAGATGTCCCTCACGAGTCAAATGCAAAAGACTTTCCCAGTAGGAGATGTAGAGTTTGTTGGCGAAGAGGTACGCGGAAGGAGACTCGTATGTACTGCCCTGAGTGTCCTTCTAAGCCTGGGCTGTGTGTGCCTGCTTGTTTTAGAATGTACCACACGCAAAATAATTTTTGGGAGCATCCATGAGTGGTAAAGTGAACTGCCTGGTCTCTATTGTTTAATATTTTTTGTTCAATTTCAAGGTTGGCATTTGTGTAGTGTATTTCGTTTCAGATTTTGTGTTAGTAGATTTGTATCTATTTGCAATTTGTTTGTGTTTTCTTATTTGTATAAAAAAATCCTAAATGTGATGGCGGTGTGCGTGGAGTGGCGCTTGGCTGGCGGTGTGGGTGGACTGGCGCTTGGCTGGTGGTGTGTTTGGACTGGCGCTTGGCTGGCGGTGTGTTTGGACTGGCGCTTGGCTGGTGGTGTGCGTGGACTGGTGCTTGGCTGGTGGTATACGTGGACTGGCGCTTGGCTGGCGGTGTGTTTGGACTGGCGCTTGGCTGGTGGTGTGCGTGGATTGGCGCTTGGCTGTCGATGTGTTTGGACTGGCGCTTGGCTGGTGGTGTGTTTGGACTGGCGCTTGGCTGGTGGTGTGCATGGACTGGCGCTTGGCTGTTGGTGTGTGTGGACTGGCACTTGGCTGGCGGTCTGCGTGGACTGGCGCTCGGCTGGCGGTGTACGTGGACTGGCACTTGGCTGGCGGTGTGTGAGTAGTGACTAGCTGCTGGTCACTACACACACTGCTAGCCAAACGCCACTCCACGCAATCCGTGAGCTGGTGTGGTTGCTGTGTCAGGAATGTGGGCATGTCTGCTGTCTGTCCAGCTGTCTGCTGGTGTGAGTGTTGTAATGTGCTGGGCCCGCGGCTGGCGGTGTGAATGGTTTTGTATGTGTCACACGTATGAAAGGTGTATGAATGGCCTGTAAAGAGGTTGGTGCCTTGTCGTGGCTTTACAGCTCACGAGCTGTGAGTCAATGGTTCACTTTCTCGTCCTTTCAATTATTAACAGTGCATTTCTTTTTTGTGAAATCTCTGGTTAATACAACTATATGTACTGAACCATCACTCACCCTCGTGCCAAATCCAACCAGTATGTATGTGTGCTTGAAGAATAGGTGGTAAAGCGGTTGGTGCATTGACGTGGCTTTACAGCTCACTAGCTGCGAGTCATTGGTTCCGTTTTTTGTCCTTTCAATTATTGACAGTGCATTTCATTTTTGTGAAATCTCTTGTTAATAACATTTTATATACTGAACCATCACTCGCCCTCGTGCCAAATCCAACCAGTATGTGTGTGTGCTTGAGGGATAGATGGCTGTGCAGTAATCTTTGTCTTTTTTGTCTCTCTGCCAAGGTGTACATTTCATCTAATAACCTACCAACTGTAGATTTTGTCGTAAACTAAACACTCATGGGAGTACATGGTGATGTCTCTCTTGTGGATCCCAACAAGTTATCTTACCCACAATGTCCTGCAAACCTCAAAATGGTATCATTTTACTCGGGATACTAAGGAGAACACTGTGGGGTAGGACATTTGTGCCGGCAAGTCGCTGCTCAGTTTTTGGCTCTGGGTTCGTCGGGTTCTTGGTGAACCTACAAGTCCTATATATCCCCACAACCAGTAAGGTCCCGCGGACCCCTTGCTGAATTCAAAATGTTGTCTACTTTACTAAAATGTATAGCTTTCCAGGATCCATTATTGGTTTCATACCCATTTCTACCATTAACTGGAGGGAGGTTGAAAGCACAAAAAATAGCAAAAATAGGCTATGTCCCAGAAAAATGCCAAAACTGTGTAAAAATTTTGGGTTTTCTGACAAAAGTCTGTCATTCCCTACAAGCTGGGAAAATGGTGATTTCAGCCCCACAAACCCTTTTTTGATACCATTTGCAGGGAAAAATCCAGACACTTTTATTTGCAGCACTTTTTTCCCATTTTTCCCCAAAAAAACAAAATTTAGCTGTATTTTGGCTAATTTCTGGGTCCCCTCCAGGGGAATCCACAAACCCTGGGTACCTTTAGAATCCCTATGATGTTGGAAGAAAAGGACGCAAATTTGGCGTGGATACCTTATGTGGTCAAAAAGATACAGGGGCCTAAGCGCGAACTACCCCAAATAGCCAAAAAAGGGCTTAGCACAGGGGGGGGAAAAGGCCTAGCAGCGAAAGGGTTAAACAACTTTGCTATTCTCCAACCCACACCAGAGGGGCCACTCTTGACGCCATCATCACAAACAATGATTTGGCCTCCCTTTCCAACATCATCCCCATCGACTGGTCTGACTATCACCTCATTCTCTTCAAGATCGCCACCACGGCCCCCCCCACTAAAAGCATCAAACTCAGGAAATTGACCAGAAACCTTCATTTTATCCCCCCTGGTGAACTGGGGACTAAACTCAAAGCTCAACTTCTGCTCACGCCACTCTCCCAAAATGCTAACGACCTCACTGAACACTTTAATAAATCCGTCAACGAGGTCCTAGACCAAATTGCCCCTCCCAAACTAAAAACGCAAAGAAACATCCCTTCCAAATCCTGGTTCAACTCAGATCTCAACAACGAAAGACGCTCTCTTAGACTGACTGAAAGAACTTGGAGGCAACACCCATCCCCCTCCCATCTAGCCCTCCTCAGATCCGCTAGGTCCAACTACAAGAAACACATCCTCAATGAAAAGGCTTCCTTCTTCCGTGCACAACTTGATTGGGCCAAAAATAGACCCAGAGAACTGTTCAGCATCGTCAAAAAACAAACATCCTGAAATGAGAAATGCAAAGAAATTGCGAACTTCTCTGAAAAAATCACCAAAATTGATGAATCCTTCCTCGTAAATCCCCTCTCACCCAACCCACAATTTTCCTATGACATTTCTTCTGAATCTCCCTCCTTATCAACTCTTCCCCCGACTCTTCACATCTCCTTCTCGTTACTTTCCCTCCTGTACCCAACCCCAATAACCCCCAGCAAAAAAATAAGGCCTCCTGGCTTAATTTCCACCCCGTTACTGAACACAAAGTCTATAACATCATCACTAATCTAAAACCATCCTCTCACACCAAAGACCCTCTCCCTTCTAACCTAGTCCAAGATCTAAAACACATCATTGCCCCGTATTGGACCACTATTATCAACTCCTCCCTGGCCACGGGGTGTGTCCCTGCCTTCCTCCAACTTGATCAAATCACGCCCATTCTCAAAAATCCCAATGCCAATCCTAACGACCCAAATAATCTCAGCCCTATCTCTAACCTCCCTCTTCTCTCCAAAGCCCTTGAAAAATGTGCCCTGCTCCAATTGGATAAACACATCAACACTTTCAATCTTTTGGACTCATTGCAATCAGGCTTCAGAAAAGGCTGCAGTACAGAAACTGCCATGCTTAATATAGTTGAGATCATCCACCACTCCCTCGACAAGGGCGAATCTTGCCTACTCATTCTCCTCGACCTCTCTGCTGCATTTGATACAGTTAACCACTCTGCCTTACTTAACACTCTTAAAGTTCGCTTTGGCCTCAATGGTTTTGTCCTCAAATGGTTCACCTCCTTTTTCCAATACAGAACTCAACAAATCAAAATCTATGACTGCCTTTCTAACCCTACACCTGTCTCCCTTGGTGTCCCCCAGGGATCTATTCTCTCTCCCTCTCTCTTCAACCTCTTCATGGAACCCCTTACCCTCATTCTTAAACAAGCAGGAATCAATTACCACCTCTATGCCGACGACACTCAACTTTACTATAAGATTAAATCCCGCTCTGATGTTCTGCACCTCAACGACACCCTGACTAAGATCCAATCATGGTTCCACTACAATCATCTTAAACTCAACCCTAAAAAAGACGAAATCATTCTCTTCTCTCCTAAAAACAACCCACTCCCCATCCAAGACTGGATCTCTGACCTTAATGCTCTCAACTGTTCGCTCACCATTTCCAACTCAGTTAAATCTCTCGGTATCACCATTGACAATAGCCTTACTCTTATTCCCCACATAAAAAATTCGGCCAAAGGAGCACTCTTCACCCTCCATCATCTCAAGAAAATTAAACCCTTCATCCCTGCTGACGACTTCAAATCTGTGGTCCAATCACTAGTCCTATGGTAACGCTATCCTCTCTGGAACACCTAGAGTCCACTTAGCACCACTCAAATCCGTGCTCAATCTAGCTGCTAGGCTTATCTCCGACTACAAACGTTTTGACCACATCCCCCCTGCCCTTAAAGCCCTCAAATGGCTGCCCGTCGAAGGCAGATCCACCTACAAGATTGCATGCCTTACGCACAAAGCCCTTCATCAAAACCTCTCAGATAAACTCCGCAAAGCGGGCTGCGCCAGACCGATGAGGAGCACCAACGCTTTCGTTCTAGTCCCCCCTCTGTTAAATAAGAAATGCACACAAGCTCGCTCCTTCTCCGGAAACGCTCCAACCATCTGCAATACCCTCCCTAAAGACCTGCGTTGTAACCCCTCCTTCTACAGCTTCAAAAAAGACCTAAAACTGCACCTCCTCAACAAATATTGGGGTCTATAATCCTTGCCTCGGACACTGACACCCACTCTGCTTCCCCGGTCAGGTTCACCTCTACTGCCCTCCTGTCTCTCTCCTCCCCATTCCCTCTCTTTACTCATCTCCCTCATGCTATTCTCTCCTCCCCCCTAATTCCCCTCCCTGCCTCTGCCTATACGTCCTAGGCCTATCCTTACCCATCCCCTCCCACTGTCTCCCGCCTCCTATACTTCTTCCCCTTCCCTTATCTTTTCTTTACCCACCTTCCCTAGCCTAAATATTCACTGCTCGCTTAAGCTTAACATAATCTTTATGTAAATAGCCCTGGTATAAATCTTTTATCTTTGGTCTAATGGTTCTGATTGCTATTTCACTGAACAAATGTTTTATTTCTGTTCCTCCTCATACCACTGTAAAGCGCTCTGATACCCCTGGGTCTAGCCAGCGCTATATAAAACCTTTAAAATAAATAAATAAATAAATAAAGCTGTAAAGTCTTTACGGATGGCTACTGTCTCTTTAGCAAAACCTTGCTAGATAAAGATTTTATTGTTGTTAACCAGAAGAGAGGGAATTTCTCGTGCAAACTTAATTATGAGGACAAGATGATGTCGTAGAACCTTACGATGAGATGGAACATGATGTGCTTTATCAATCTCAAATTTTTCTGGAAATTTTAAGTTTAAGAGATTAAGCAATAGGTTCTCAAGATAGTGTCTACAATCATTGCCCTTTATGTCTCCAGGTAAAGTGAAAATTCACAAATTGTATAGCCTAATTTGATTTTCTAAATCCAATAATAGCTTGTTCATAGATGGAATTTGTGTGGGAAGTAGAATTAGTTGCCCAAGTTTTGCTTGATTATACTTAATTTTAATTTTGTTGTTTGCAACCTTTATTGGGAGACCTGCCATATCTTTATGAATGTTTTTAATTTCAGAAACAATATTGTCAATGTTAGACCTAAACGCTTGCATTTCCTCTAGCATAGTAGTGACTTGAAGGTTCAGAGGAGTCCACAATTTTATATTTAATAGGCAGTGGAGACACTGCTTGCTTACGTTTAGAAGCAGAAGACCATGAAGGCTTGCAATCCATTGTAATAAATACCCACTTAAGTATATATAATAGCAAACAAGAATAAAAATAAAATAAAGAAATGATTCAAACCAATGTAGAATAGCTGGAACATCCCTGGTACAGCAGCTAAAACCAACTGTAGGTGGACACAAGGCAGAACCCTGATGAGTCTTCACCACCTTCCTCTCTTGGGAGAAAGCAAAGACGATCCTCAGAGAAGGTCCAGGCATCCCCTAGGCATCACAGACAGACAGCGGACACCTCTGGTAACTGATAGGTAAGGAGGGTGGATGGAAAATTTGAATTTGCCCCAAAAAAACAACAAAAACAGTTTGTTAATGAACGGGCTCGTCGCACGATTGATAGGGGGCGGCCATCTTAGCTCACACTCGCACGTCCTCAAGATCTGATCTCTTTAACTAAGCTTCTTACATCAGGACATTAAGCTGCGCTAAACTGGTAGAATGTGATTTCATAGAGAAACGATTTAATGGAATATCATTACTGAAAAACCATTTAGTGCAAATTTGCAGGATTAATGGTATTGACCATTTCCCAGAAACCAATTCATAGAATGTCTTTTTAATCGAAATTGGCTTTTGCATGCTTATTTTTAAGGTGCAAATGCAATGGCTCAAGCTTTTACTCTCAGAAAATGTTTGTCTTTTACACTGTCAAAAAAGCACTTCACATGCTTTTCTTTTACTAACCCTCACCCCCCTAAACACAATCCATCCCCCTAAAAACCCTTCACAATGCCTCGTGGGCATGAGGTGGTGGCATTGTGCAGAAAAAGTGTGTTGTTAAATAGAAGGACTGTAAGGACTGCAATTGAAGTACAGCAGCAACACAGTGCAACAACAAAACACAATGCTACAGCAATGCAACTCAACAACGTATAAACCTTAGCAGTACAGTACAAACCAACACAATGTAACAACACACTAACACAAACATCTCACAACAACACAATCAACAACACATTTTGTTTAACAAAGCAGTGGATTTGGAATAAACAATCATTTTCAAAATTGATAACATGCACAGCTATGCTTGCTTAACAAAGAAACATTTGCCCTATAGAGTACACAGTAAGGTTCAATTCATAAAGGGCAGACTAACACATGGAAAAAAGTTTAACTCAGAAGATGGCAAACAATATCTAAAACAGTAAATGTATAAAATTCAGACATATGAAATTTACACATATGTATATAACCTCTGCACAGGTATTTGTTAGCCTCCCTTATATTTTTGGGTGATCAAGAGTGTACTGAAGGAGTGACCAGGGTCATTCTAGACAATATTTACACTCGGGTGTAAATTACTGAGTATTCGTAAGCATGTGAATATAGATTTCACACACTTTTCATCACGGGTAGTTAATAACAGGTACTGGGCAAACGTTACACATGTTACAGTTGGAATGTTTTATTAATAATCAAGCAAATGTGTAATCAAAACCATTGTATAGGTATAGGGAACATATGCATTTTATAAGCAATACCTGTTTTTAGGGCTGGCCTATCAGACAGTGCAAGTACAAGGTTGCGAAAGACCTATTGTGAATTACATTGGGCTTACAGCCCACCTATTACATACTGTTAATTGGCTTTATTGTCACTCTCATTGTCTTGCCTTCCTTTTCTTGTATTTGTCCCTCCCTTGGAGCAATTCACTCCACTGCCCTCCTCTCCTCATGGCTCTCTCCAGCTCAGTACAGGACTCCTCCAAACATTTACCTCCTGCTCAGAGCATTACCCAATCCCTAGGTTTTAACTCATAATTGCACAGTACAGGCTGGTGTTAGTGAATAGTTCTGGTATTTACGGCTGTGGAGTTTGCAACCCACCAGTACCATGCAACTCATAATCAGAGCCTAAATGGGAAGATGGCCTTTTTTATTTCCTATAAATCCAGTAATATGCACAGGTTTGAGTTTTAAAAAACAATTCAGCCTTGTCCTTTAGTGAATCAATTACAACACATAGCTGAATATACAGGGGATTTTTTTTTAACTCACATTTTTTTTACTAGTTCGTAAAGCTTCTTTTTACTAACATTTACTTCAATATTTAATTGTGAATATGCACTTTTTTATAAATATATATTTTTACAAGTCTGCTGCTTCTGGTGGTCATCGGCAGTTGTGATGTGTCGCCTTTTAAAAATTGTTAGTTTAGAATGACCACTTCTGCTTGCTACATCTCCTTGTGGGATGTCAGTTGGGCTGTATGTCTTCTACCAAGTTTGCCTCCAAATGAGCGAGATCTGCAGAACCTTAATAATATTGATGTTGATGTACGCAATGATCCATGTGTGCATAAAAACAAAATCAAATCACTGTTGTAGAAATCACCTGAGACAGCCTCTCCATTAACCCTGAGTCGTACGTAACCAGCAGAACAAATGCAAAAACCCAGATTAGTTCCACAGATAGGCAGCAACACCACTATGGCCTGGGGAAATTGGCCCCAATAAAACGTACATGGGGCGCGCATTCCCAAAACATCATAAAGTTAGATGCCAAATGCAGTTAGGAACACTCAGCCAATCAGGACTTAGCACACACAGCGCATGCAGTGATCAAGCACTCTCCCTGCCAGACATCTGGACATGTTACCCACTGGCCCTCATTGTGTCCACGCAAGGTCGAGACCCACCTGCATTTGTCATCAGGTGGGAGTAATTTATGGCTCCATGACTAAGCACACATTCCTCTCCCTAAACAGGATCTATGAATTGTTTTATGATGCTCCAAGAAATGTATATAAAGATGCTCAAAATGATTGTACTTTGAGACAGTCCTCAGACCCTGACTCTGTAACTGTGCCATCGGCCAGTGTTTGATTAAACAAACTGTTCCTGTTTTGCCAAACACCGCTTGTCTTTGTGTTTTCAAGGTAAATTCTTATTTGAGCAACAGCCTCTCACCACTGGCCATGCAGTGTCCTCCAAAAGGTAGTTTGGACATAGATCAGTTTGCTGCACACGTTGCCTGTGGTGCAATAACTTCTAAAGTCTTCATCTTAGCGGGCAGCACACCGGATGTCCTAGAAGACTTGTCATGCAGTTGCACTTTTAAAAACCTTTACTTTTGTCATATGGGTTGAGGTGCAAGGCGTTCAGCATGCATAAAATTAGTATCTCTGTCTAGAAGTAAACTCTGCATTTTGCCTTACCAGGTAGGAAGTCATAAACTTAAGAAAAAGATAGAGACCAATATCATAGATACAAAAAAGATAAAATTATAAAATTAGGAGAAAGGATAGTGTATTAAGCCACATACATTAATAGCAGACACATTAATTAATTAGCTTATATCTGTGGACAAAATGCACAGGCCTAAAATATTAGATACAGCAACAAGCACATTCTATTTTTAAAATTCTTAAAAATAAAACCTATACACTATGGACTAATATTGTCCTATCTTGCAGACACCGCCTTACTCTCCATATTGCCGATAAAAACCGAGTTACTGCAAATACAGTTAGATAACTTACATCATTTTTCAATATTTGGAATGCATAAGAATATGATCTTGTGCCCATGGCCCGACAAATTGGTATAAGCCACTTCTTCCTAGATAGGGAATAGGTTGGGCAAAAAAAGAACACGTACTCTATAGTTTCCTTCTCTGCTCCACAGGACTGACAGTGGCAATCTGAGGGATGAATGGTATGAGACCATTTACTGGTATATGTAGCTATTTGTAGGGTTCCATGCCTACATTGCAAGTACAGTCTGTGAGCTAATGGGGGCTCTATAGCATCTAGACATTCTTTGAAGCTATATGAGAGTTTAACTTGCAGAAAAATGGACAGTCATATTTTATAAGCTAACAAAATCTGTCCCAATTTAAACTGGCGGTAATTTGCTTTAATCAAGCATTTACTGGAGACTGGGACATCCTCGCATACACTCCACAGATCTCTACATCCAATCTTACCTAGAGTGTCTCTCACATATTTGAACCAGGGGATATTACTTGTCCCTGGAATCCCCAGCACATCCTTAAGGCCATCCAAATAGGATGAGAGTGCCGGTGTTGCCCAGATCCATCACCAATAAAGAATCGGCGTAAGGCCAACTTCCTCTGATATGGGTCTTAATCCCAAATCAAATCACAGGGGGACTAGTGGTGTACTACTAGGAAGGCCTAATAATTGGCGTATAAAACTATTCTCTGAGACTTGTAGACTATGGATGTTTTTATAACACCAGAGTTCCGAACCATACATTGCAGTTCCCAGTGTCTGTGCCTTATATTTTGCACAACTGGCGAAATTGGACGATAACATGATTTTTAAAAACTCTGAGTGTTGCCCCACTATGCTGCACAACTTTAAGTCTCCTATTTTCTATGTGATTTCACCAGTCCATACCTTCACTGAGGGACAGCCCCAAATAGTCAAAAACTTTAACTCTCGCTAAAGCGACACCACTAAGTTTAGGATTCGGTCTTGTAGAATGGCCTAGGTTTAATATCATAAACTTAGTTTTCGCTACATTTATTTCTAGGCTCCAGAGTTCACAAAATTTCGCAAAGCGACATAGAATATTCTGAAGGCCCATAGGAGATTTGGCGAATAATAGGTTATCGTCTGCGAACATTAGGGCCAGGGCCCTAGTGTTCTCTAATCACAATCATCCAGGAATGAAATTAAGTCATTCATGTACAGTGAAAAGCGGGTGGGAGTGAGCACACATCCCTGCCTCACCCCAGGATCCACAGAGAAAGGGGCTGTTAAGTTGCATGACGTCCCGCAATGCACTTGTGCATAATTTCCCAATTGGAGCCTGATTAAAATAGCCAGAAGATCCACGGGGACACCAATATCAGATAAAACGTGCCAGAGATTATATCATGGGACCATATCAAAAGCTGAACATAAATTAACGAAAACAATGTAAAGGCAGCCCCCACCCAACACCACAAATTTCCAATAAATTTGCAAAAGACGGAAGACTTGAGCAATTGTACTCACATCCTTTCTAAAACCTGCTTGGAAAGGGGTTAAACCGTTATGGTCCTCCATCCGAGAATGTAGCCGATTCAAAAGTATTGTGCCAAAGAGCTTTTGAGAGCAATCTATTCAGCTAATTGGTCTGCAGTTACGTGAATCTTCTGGGGAACCATTTTATGTATGGGGATAATTTCAGCCCCTGTCCACGTTGGGGGAATAGCTGCTCCATTTAAAGTGTTATTAAATAGTACTGTGAAATATGGACTCCACACATCCCGGTTCTGCCTGTAGAGGCCCCTGGGATTTTGTCCAATCCTGGAGCTTTATTGCAACTTAATTTACCAAGTGCGGTATGAACTTCCTCCGGGGAAATAGATGTAAAAATGTTTGCCTGTCGCAGATCACACCCTTCCTTCTGTAAATTATAAAGCACAGTCAACTGCTGGTGAAAACCACCACCACCCTCCAGGGAATATAATGCTGCAAAATGTGTTACCCAGTCTGTAGCAGAGATATTGGACATAGGTGGACCTACTTCACCTTTACTGCCCACCGAAACCAAATTCCAAAAGCTGCGCTTGTCTTTATCAATAACTGCCGTTAACATAAGCTTCCAACGTTCCATTTCCCAAACCTCTCTAGCCCTTCTAACGGTAAGTTTGTATGTAGCCCTCAGGACTTTAATTTCCCCATGTTCCTGATTCTTATTGGCTAGAAATAAGGCATGTCTGGCATTTTTACAATCTACGTTATACCACAACTGTCAAGGGGGAGGTTTGCGGAATTTCCTAGAGGCTACCAAAAATAAATCCCTCAAATCATTAAACAACTTGTTATGTATTTGGGAGATGGATGATAAATACCTCTTCCCTGCGCTGTCCCATCCCAAGTTGGGTATCTCATGTAAACTTGTAGCTACACAGGAATACATTGTACCCAACGAGTCCTTCATGCGTACCCATTTCACTCCGCGCATATTACTAGATACAACTATATTTGAATCAATACTGTCCTCTTGGACAAACTTCAGGCCTAATATTGTGAGATTAAATTCAAGTGAAAGGGCATTATGGTCACTCTCTAACCGATCTATCACTATAAAGTCGATGAGGGCAGACCATAATCGTAGATCTATTAGATTATAGTCAATAAGACTAGTACTGAGTGGTCTGTTGAAGGTGTGTTTCCCCATACTGTCTGAGTTGGGTCTCCTGTTCACTGCTCAAAGGCCTACGTTTAATGTCAGAGCATTAATTTGAAGAGCAAGTGATGCCCATTTCTTAATGTCACTGTCACTCTCAGCTAGCCTTCCGTAAGAACCTAAAGACTTTCCTTTTTAGCCACCAAACGTGAATCTCTATCTCGGGGCTGCTGCTAGTAGACTTGCGGCTCTGCCTGCCGCCTTGTCCAGCGCCGGGAGACCCTGTTGGGTACCTGTGTGCTCTATAAATCAACTAATAATAATATTAATGGGCTCCAGGGACAACCTAGGGATGCCCCAGACAATGTCTTCTTCATTTGAGCCAGCTCTACCTTCATCACACAACGGTTCAAAGTGTCAATCAAATTGCCACTAGCTATTATGAGAGCAGGCCATGGTGCAGCAATTATATGTGAGAGTAACAGCTCCATTGTATGCAATTTGTAGGCTGAAACTCCTGGTCTAAGGTAGACAATATATATGTACACAACACCAGCCAGATTAGTGATGGACACGCATAGAATGTCAGGTGAGGGCATTGGAACCTTTTTGAGTTCCCCTAATATGTTAGAATAAACCCAGGTGGTCAGCCCTCCTCACGGTCTTCCCCTACCATTTGAGGCGGCTTCTTTGCTGAAATTTACATAGCCAGCCCGATACAGTGGTATCAGCGCCCAGGTTTCCTGGAATAAACAGATGCTATGTTGATCAATAAAAGTAGCCCAATCAGGAATGTTAAGGGGGCTTTGAAACACATTTTCTCCACATCAGCATGATCATTCATGTCATTAGAACCCCGGCTTCCATCTGGCAGAACTGCCTGTGGATGCATTTACGAATGGCTATCAGCAACATCAGACCTACCTGTCGAACTTACGAGGTTTATAGGCACACCTTTCCCATGCAATTCCTGTTGGTTGCGGCCTTCACTATGACCATGGGGTGAACCGATCTCATGAGTTCTGGAGCTGGGATACTGGATTGTGCCGGCCTCCCCCTTGCTGCTACCTGCCAGATCTGCAAATCCCCTTTCACCCTCCACTGAGGTAATAAACCCCTCATGGCAAACCCCCTCAGAAGTGACAACCCAGGTGCCCACTATGCCTTCTGTACCTTTTAGCTTAGAGATATACAGCCTCCCTGGACAATGCAGCTTGTATCCAGCCAATCAACTCCATCTAAAACATCAAAATGGTTTAATGTAGTAACATTAAAACCAATGGGGCCCTCATAAATATTCTTTGGGGCTCCAATGGGACCAGTTGCAAAATTTTATAGATGGTGATCGAATTGGCTTACGTTTGGTGGTTTGTAAAAGTATCCTAACGGCACTAACTCCATTGTAGACTCTCCTGCAGGGCGCTGCTGTGGACCAAATAATAATCTGTGAACAATTCTGGGAGATCTAACATTCATAATTACACAATCACCTTTTACCGATTTTGCCCCCTTCCCCTCTCCTTGTTAACAAAATCTCCCCTGCCAAGGAGGGAGGGAACTGCCTATGTTGCCCCAACCAATTAAAACACTTAATTGATAACTCTAATTGACCCTCCCTCTGATCTGCACACAGTTCAGGAACTACAATTAGCACAAGTACATAGGGGCAGGAGACAGGTGGTATATCTATTACTGGGAGGCCCTTTAAGTTGTCAGAGGTATTAGGGATTGTTTTTACCCATCTGTCCACAGCATAAATGGAGGGAATAGGAGGCGAGCCAACATCAACTTGCGAAGTACCCATAAGTCCAGACTTTTGTCCACTCGATTGTAAAAAGTGGTTAGCCATTGCTTCTCCAGGCATATCCCTATTCTGAACCTTCAAAGGATTGCCTGGCCTGTTGGTTGAGGAAGAATGATAGTCAAGTGCTGGGGCACAGGCACCAACAGCCCCATCTAATAAAGAGTTGGACAAGCTGATTTTGCTCACAGCAGAGTTACCCAGAACATTTTCAAAAGACGATAACCATTCCAGAAGAGGGGTAATTTCCTTGGCCAGCATGTCTTTGATTTGACCATAAAGTGATTCCATAAATGATACTGCCCAGGTAGGAGGGCCGGTTAAATCTTTTTTGTCATTTACTACAGTAGATTTTATAAAAATGTGGTTAGGGGCATCAGTACTAAATGGTTCAGTTGTTGGCCTAGCAGAAGCTAGGCTGGGCTGAGCAGTGCAATTCTCCCGTAGTCATCTAGCAACTTGAGTTGGTTTTGCGTTGGCCTTTTTTCTAGCCCCCAATCGAGTACCAGACACAAGTGATGGAGCTTGAACACCGGGGTCTATATCGGTCATTAACTGTGCTCCTTCCAAGGAGATCGTCGTATTATTAGCCATATTACCAACCCTGGAGGTATCCAATAGTAGGGTTGTCCCACTACAACCATTTACAGGTGTACCCAGGGACAACCTTCTCTCGGTTAATTCAATTTCTGTCAAAATTAAACCCACAGCCCGCTGGAACATTCAGTCTATGCTTGTGGTTCTCTGTGGGGAATGAGGTTGCAACAAAGCCACTTTCCTTTTGCCAATGTTGAGGCCAATAGATGAAATCAAAGGGGATATTACAAAAACATAGGACGAAGGCAATTGTGGAAACCAGAATGTGGAATGGCGCTGTCACTGACGCTGCAGGAGGGCAGACTGGGGCTTGTAGTTCAGCTTGTAGTTTGGCCCGACCCCTCTGGCTCCTCTGGCTTGTACCCGTGGGAACACCAGTACTGAAAATAGGCGGCTCCTGGCGCGTTCACTGATGCTGCGACTGCAGCTAAGCAGGCTGGAGTTTGTAATTTGGTCTTGACCCCTCTGGCTCCTCAACAACTCTTTAATCGCCCTGATTGTCTACGAGCAGCCAGAACAGCGGGTTTCTCGCTATCTTGCACCCAGGAGGGTCAGGGGTTTGTGTGTGGGATTGCCGGCTGCCCAACAGTCTGTTTAATGGAGGCAGATGCCCACAGAGGGGCAGAGGGGCAGGCACTACTCTGGAGAAGGGAGGGTACGAAAAGTGTGGAACACCCTCGCTCAGCACAGGCTTCCTGTCCCTCTGTTCGCACTGCTACTCCCCCTGAGCCAAGGGTGTGCCAATTTTTCTCATGTGAGATCAGGATAGACAATAACGGAAATAATGCAAATGAGGGCTGCAAAAATGCAGCTAGGGAGACAGGTCCCGGCGAAGTCCCCAGTCATAATACTGCAGCACTCACCAGCAGGAAGAGAGGGGCATGCTTCAACCATCCATGGCTGTCGGCTCAGGGCTCCAGCTGAAAAGTGTTTTCCAATGATGGCAATAGCGGCAACAACAAGACATGAGCACCTGCACAACTCCTACGCAACTCCGACTCCGGCAGCAGGCACAGGCGAGTTTATCTTCTGCCCAATGCCCATGGAATTATTCCTTTCTGCTTCACGGCGATGCCCTCCTGGCCTCACGGACTGAATTTTCTAATAGTACAGAGTAGGGCGCTAGGGCATCTGCGCGCCTCCTAGTGATAATGTGGTAATTTAAAGGGCTTCCTCATGGCAAAAGTTCACCGGGGGCCTTCGTCGAGGAACCGGCCTGTCGAACAAGTGCTCCCAGAACAACAAGATTCAGGGCCCCCCTAGGTAGACTTATGGGGAGCCCAAACAGTGAGGACCTCCGGCGGGGAGACCTCCCTTGGTCTCCCGCATGCCACTCAGGGACAGGCAGCTGCCGAGAAGGAAGCACGGGATAACCACTCAACTCTTCCGAGGCTGCGTCAGTTTTCTCTGCCCAGTAAGCAGCCAACAGGGTTACGGTGATCCATGTCGAAATGTTAATATTGATTTTGATGTATGCAATAATACATGTCTTTATAAAAATGAAATTGAATCACTGTTGTCAAAATCACGCAAGATGACCTCTCCATCAACTCTAAGTTAGAAAAATGTTGTTAGGCAGGCCCTGGAACCTAGGCCTGAGGCAACTGATTGACAGGTCACAGGTGAGGTGGCATGTAACCAGCAGAACAAGCGCACAAGCAGGAAAAACCCAGATTAGTCCAACAGCAACAGTCCAGCAGCAACACCACAATTGCTCGGGGAGATTGGCCCCAATAAAACGCACATGGCTGGAGGGGCGTGCATTCCCAAAACATCATAAAGTTAGATTCCACATGAAGTTAGGAACACTCAGCCAATCAGGATACAGCACACACAGCACATGCTGTGATCACGCGCTCCCCATGCCGGACATCTGGACACGTTACCCACTGGCCCTCATTGTGTCCATGCAAGATCGAGACCAACCTGCATTTGTCATCAGGTGGGAGTAATTTATGGCTCCATGACTCGGCAACAATTGTACTTTGAGACAGTCCTCAAACCCCAACTCTGTAACTGTGCCTCTGGCCGAAGTGTTTGATTAAACCAACTATTCCTGTTTTGCCAAATGCCGCTTGTCTTTGTTTTTTCAAGGTAAATTCATATTTGAGCAACAACCTCGCCTCACTGACCTTGCAGTGTTCTACAAAAGGTAGTTTGGACATAGACCAGTTTGCTGCACACGTTGCCTGTGGTGCAATAACTTCTAAAGTCTTCATCTTAGCGGGCAGCCCACCTGATGCCCTGCAAGTGGAAGACTAGTCATGCAGTTGCACTTTTAAAAACCTTTACTTTTGTCATATTGGTTGAGGTGCAAGGAGTTCAGCATGCACTAAATTAGTATCTCTGACTAGAAGTAAACTCTACATTTACCTTTACCAGGTAGGAAGTCATAAAGTTAAGAAAAAGACAGAGGCTAATATCATTCCAGTCTTATTGGTTCCACTGTTCATCTTTTTGTCTATTTTGTTCTCATATTCAGCGGATTCTTCTTAGGTTCACCCTATCCAGACTTCATGTATCTGAGCTTCCCACCTCTAAGTTGCTAAGTTCAATGCAGACTTTTTATTTTCTTCACTCTGTTCCTCTCTTATGTTTACATCGCAGCAAGAAAGAAGTTGGAACTTTTGATGGAGTCTGAAGGCCATAGTGATGTCTTCTTTTTTAACACTGAGATTATCTTTGTGGCTGGTGTTGCTGCTATCAGAGTCACATTAAAGATATGCACAAAGTAGGGATTAATGTAACATGCAATCTTTTATGTTTATAACAAACTTTTATGTACATAGGTTTTTGAAATGTTTAGATAATAGATTGTCAAAATATATTTGTATGAATACAAGAATTAGAATGTATGATTTGGTAAAAATATATATACTACCATTTTTGATTTATATGCACAATAAATGTAAAAGATACATTACTACCACTGAGTAGGACACAACTGTCATGCAAAGGATACATTACTACCACTGAGTAAGACACTACTGTTGTGTGCAGGATACATCACTACCACTAAGTAAGACACAAGTGTTGTGTGAAGAACTCATCCCTACCACTGAGTAGGACACAACTGTTGTGTAAAGGATACATTGCTACTACTGAGTAAGGCACAGTTGTTGTGGAAAGGATACATTACTACCACTGAGTAGGACACAACTGTTGTGCAAAGTATACATTCTACCACTGAGTAGGACATAACTGTTGTGCACAGGATACATCACTACCAGTGAGTCGGACACAACTGTTGTGCAAAGTATATATACTACCACTGACTAAGACATTCTGTTTGTACAGGATACATCACTACCACTGAGTAGGACAAAAGTGTTGTGTAAAGGACACGTCACTACCACTGAGTAAGACACAACTGTTGTGTACAGGATACATTACTACCACTGAGTAGGACACTACTGCTGGATAAAAGATACATTACAACCACTGAGTAGAAGACTACTGTTGTGTAAAGGATACATTACTGACACTGAGTAGGACACACCTGTTGTGTAAAGGATACATTATTACCACTAAGTAGGACGCATCTGTTGTGTAAAAGATACATTATTACCACTGAGTATGAGACAACAGTTGTGTAAAGGAAACATTACTACCACTGTGTAGGACACTACTGTTGTGTAAAGGATATATTACTACCACTGAGTACGATGCAACTTTTGTGTACAGGATAAATTACTACCAATGAGTAGAACACAGCTTTTGTGTACAGGATACATTGCTACCACTGAGTAGGACACTACTGTTGTGTAAAGGATATCTTACTACCACTGAGTAGAACACTACTGTTTTGAAAAGGATACATTACTACCACTGAGTAGGATCAAACTGTTGTGTACAGGATACATTACTAGCACTGAGTAAGACATAATTGTTGCATACAGGTTACCTTACTACCACTGAGTAAGGCACAGTTGTTGTGTAAAGAATACATTACTACCACTGAGTGGGACACAACTGTTGTGAAAGGATACATTACTACCACTGAGTAGGACACAACTGTTGTGCAAAGTATACATACTACCACTGAGTAGGACACAACTGTTGTGCACAGGATACATCACTACCAGTGAGTAGGACACACTGTTGTGCAAAGTATATATACAACCACTGACTGAGACATTCTGTTGTGTACAGGATACATCACTACTACTGAGTAGGACAAATGTGTTGTGTAAAGGACACATCACTACCACTGAGTAAGACGCAACTGTTGTGCAAAGGATACATTACTACCACTAAGTAGGACATAATTGTTGAATACCGGATACATTACTACCACTGAGTAGGTCACAACTGCTGTGTACAGGATACATTGCTACCACTGAGTAGGACACAATTGTTGTGTATAGGCTACATTACTACCACTGAGTAAGACGCAACTGTTGTGTAAAGGATACATTACTACCACTAAGTAGGACATAATTGTTGTATACCGGATACATTACTACCACTGAGTAGGACACAACTGCTGTGTACAGGATACCCTACTACCACTGAGTAGGACACAATTGTTGTGTACAGGCTACATTACAACCACTGAGTAGGACACACCTGTTGTGTACAGGATACATTACTGCCACATATTAGGGCACAACTGTTGTGTAAAGGATACATTATAGAGCATGCTTTGATCAAAGGTCTTGTATATTTATTTTTTTCAAAAACCTTTTTAACATCTCTGTTTAGCCAGTGGATTACCAAAGTACTTTTAGAAGTTACCTCTCAAAACACAGCACTCGCACCTTTTTAAATTGTCACCTTTCCTAAATATTTTGCATTATCTCCATGAGCAAGTTAAAGACGTTACTTGAGGAGCAGACAACTGAAAAAAGAGGAGGTCTACTAACTGAAAGGCAACTACTGGAAAAGCCCACCACCAGCACCATCTAGAAGGGAGAGGGTCTGGCGTCTCTTCAGGGAGTCGGCAGATGGTTACTCACCCAGGACGCGGATCCCCCAGGTCGCTTGATTAGAAAGGTGCGTGACATTGTTAGAGGTGTTACAGGTATAGTTCCCAGAGTCAGCCAGATTTAGAGAATTAAAGCGTAGTTCAGGTCCTGATTTTGATAAGGATTGCCCGTTGAGAAGCCAAGTGTACAGAGCAGGAGGGTGAGATGCAGCCGTGCAAGAGAGGGTTAGAGCCGAGCCGGCCAGATACACCGGCTTCTCAGGGCTGCCGGAGATCACTGGAGTGTCAGGTCCATCTGAAACAAACACATTAAATGAACATTTTGGAAGAGCAATGGAACAAATTGTTTCTATTCTATTTGGTGCTAGTGTTCATTAAAATTTAGATCTGAATCTACTGCAGAAATTAGGATTCAAAAATAGTCTGTGGAAAGCCAATCTGACTATACGTATAGATTCTTTCAGCCTGAGAAAATTATGACTTTGCTCACATGAGCCACTTTTATCGGTAGACTGTCAGGCCGGTCTTGTTTCTTGTCTACAATACAAAGCTTGTACAACTGGTAATGTATTCTGAGGTGTGACGTGTATCTAGAAGTGGCCAGGATGAGGTGTCAGTGTGAAGAGTGGAGGCAGCGGCCCAGAATAGTCAAGGACCTGAGCTACAAGTCCTACCAGAAGATAAGTCACATTGTAACTGCATCAACAAGGTTGAGAAGGAGGTCTCAGGGCTATGTAAGAGGGATTTAAGACAATGCAATCAGGAGTCGCTCTATATGGGACCCTAAAAAAGGGATGTAACCTCTTATCAGAATAGGAAGAGCACAAAGACCAGCATTATCTTTAATAAGGTGGACAGAGGCGATGAGTAAAGCGGAGATGAAATTCAGAGGTGGAGGGCAAACTCAGCTCTGTGCGGTTTACGATCATTGGGTGAATACACGCGGAAGATGTGCTGCCCAGTAAGTAGGGTTCGTAAAATTCTGTGATTCTGAGAGTTGTTTGTTTGTAATGTTCTATCAATATGATTTGTTCAAAAGGAACCCTGTGATTTCTCATGTTTAATTATAACCTAACAGTAAAAGTCTATGGGCCCCATTACAAGTGAGCCTTTAATCCTGTTTCAGACCAAAACTTCTGTTTTCAGTAGGAAGGGGATTACAAGTGGCTTGGTATTTCTGGACATACATCCCCCTGCAAAAAAGGGTTGTATTACCTGCCTCAAAAGAGCACTTAATTAAAAAAAACATGCAGAAAACAGTGTGTTATTTTCACACCCTGTGTGACATTCCTCATTCCAGGACCACAACTTCTAATGCACCAATAAAGGTGTGGCATTTCTGTCCAGTAATGGTAATACTAGGACCCTCATTAAATGAGACAGATTTCCCCCATGGTTCCCCCGGTATCAGTAACTCCTGCAGTGGGAGAAATCTGGCTCATTATGAGCTGGATCGTGAGGATATATTGAGAAATGAGGAATTACCAGGGGAACTAGTCATTCCCAGTCAGGTTTTTGGGCCTTTAACTTCCGAACTCTCTTGATGAGTTCTGACATGAGTGGTGTTTCTGCAGATCCCATTATTCGAATACGGCCAGTAACTATGGTTACCGGCTCCGTCAGAATTAAGAGTCCATTTGTAATGAGGGTCTAGGTCTTCTATTACCAAGCTGCTGTTACCAGACCACTTTTAAATGGCCCAATGTGTTAAAGACGCTGTGTACACACGGATGAATTGATGGTACAACATCTATCTTTAGATCGTTTTTTTAACGTCTAAAGATCAATTAGAAAAAAATCAAGATTAGCAGTTGCTACAAAATTTCTACTTGACAAAAAAAGCAGGTTAGGAGCTTCCAGGTCACACTTACAGCTAACAGTGAGAAGGTATTGGCTGCTGGTGGAATGACTGACAGCGTTGGACGCCCTGCAGGTGAAGCTGGTTCCTGTGTCATTCCTGGTACAAGGTGAAAGAGTGAGAGTCTGGCTGTTACTAGTGAGATTAATCCTTCCTCCAGAAGTAATCAATTTGTTGTCCTGGTCCCACTGATAGGTGATGTTTGTGCCCGATGCATTGCAGACCAGAACCAGTGATCCATTCTCTATTGGGTTCTGAGTCAATGCTTGAATAACAGGGATAGGAACATCCTCTGCAGAGAAGAAAAAAGTGCAAATGTCAATTTCTCAGAAGCATGTCTCCATTCAGGAGTCTCTCTGTCCTGACACAATTTTCCACCAACCTTTTTTCCAACTCCAAAGTATCTCTTTTTAAAATAGCAGCTAATTCTCTTCACACTCATCATTTACCCTCATTTGCATTCAAACTCTCTTCTTTAGAACTTAAATTAAATCTCCTCTTAAAATGTAAGTCTCGAGGTGCAGTTATACAATTATCTCAGAGGACCTCTCACTGCCTCCATAAATGAAAATTAACAGTGTTGGAAATGTCTTAACTTGTTATTTTGATTAAAAATATAATAAAACTAGAAAATTATTGAAGAAGGATCAAAGCCCCAGACAGTGGCATTTTACTAAAATAAATTCCATTATGAACTCAGATTCCTCATCACCACTGCCAAAGCCTCCTCCTACACCAAGATCTATGAATATTCCAAACTCTACATGAACATTATTATTTTTCACAAAATCCAGCTACTCAAAAGCTGCCTACAACTCATTTACAACTGCATATCCAGCACCTGGCTAAAATGTCATCCTGATTGACTGAATTCCTCCAGTTTATTGATAGAAACCATGATTCAAGATGAACTTGGAGGCCAAACAAAAAAATCTCTTAAGATTCACCTGCAACACTTACCTCACCTTCAAATAACACATCGCCCAAAAACAATTACAAAATTGGATCACTCCAAGAAGAAGTAAGTGAAACCTCCCCTCTTGGAAATTAATTTGTAAACAGCCAAGCATGAGTATTCTCACACTTGAACAAGGGCAAAGCCTTGCTCTGTCATTGCCCTGAAACCACATTGTCCCCTTGAAGTGCATCACACACTCTGCAGCATATAATATCTTGAGATCTAAGAAGGTATGACTATATGACCCTAACTCTGAAGAAACTACACAGGCCCCTCCACTAAGCCCACATAATCTTCAAGACTAGCTGCATCAAACCAAGGTCACCAGTACTGGAGAAGAAGGCATGGGTCTTCCCTAAAATGCAAAAGGGCCTTTTTATGGAATACTTTTAATTTTGTATCACCCATCCTTGATTCTCCTGGTGTCAGTTTCATGAAAACAGAGGGCTCCTAGTACATCAATTGTGCCAGGTATTTGTAATATTAATGAGGATTTACCCTGACACATTATTTGTACATATTGTTTCCCTCCCCCAATTATGCTATATAGCTCAAACAAGACTGCCTTGAGAAACACACTATCTTGCACCACGGTGAAGAGGTGAGTGCACACTGTATAGCACAGAATTTGTACTGGAAGCATACCCTTCATATGAAAATGCCTATGCCTATACAAGTGGGAAGGGTATGCCCAGACGTGGGTCCGGTGCTCACTACACCACGGGAATCAAGCTAGCCTGGCTGATGAAGGGTGATGTCCTGAAACCGGTCCCAGGATGCTTGTTTCCTGTCCAGGGAGGACCTGGCGTGGCAGTTCGGGCTGGACTGTTCCCACAAGGAACAGGGTCAAGACTGATTTACATATGGCTGGGTCCAAACTGGGGTGGTGTGGTGAGCAAAAGAATGATGGATTAAATCCAGATCCTTGTGACTGGGGGTGAATGTTTGCATTGTCCAGCATTCCGTCCATCAATTGTTTCTTTTGCAAACAAACTCAGAAGCATCCCATGTACTGTTGCGCACATGCAATGCGTTTGTTTTTAGCAATAAGCACATATCCCCTGTTTTACACCTGCTTCACGGAGTTTTTGACACAATGCCAGGTCTGACTGTCTCTGTACAAAAGGCTTTGTGTCAAAACCTAACCCAGACTTTTTTCTGACAGCTATGTGCTCAGCTTATCAGTTTAAGACGGGAAGGTAAACAACCTCGGATCAAATGGGAGGCACTGAGGGGGATTTGAAGCCCAGGACCTGGAATTATATTATCTCTGAGCCAAGGCACACTATGCACCCTGCTGGATTCACGTGGCCCCATCAACCCCATACCTGGCAGTGGAGAAGGACTCTATATCAACGACGAGGCTGAGGTTGGTGACTGGAACCCCTACTCCACACTACACATTGAATATGAACACAGCAGTATGCACCATTGGAGCTTGGAGTGCGGTAACTAGGTTGCAGGGACTCAGTAGCGGTTCCTCCCATAGGGTGGACGAGCAACACCCCACAGCCTGCTGCGAGTTCGGCAGCAAATGTAAATTAATAAAATGGTTAATACCATTTTATTATGAAGTACTCTGCCGAGTGCTGTTCTAGCTTGAGTGTGAGCCAGGGCGGGGGCCGGGATAATTCCTAATGATTGACACTGGGGATGACTAAAGCGTAAAGTGTGGAGTGGGCATGTTGGATTGGTTGGCTGTCTTACGACGGCCAACCCGACATGCACACTTCAGACCGCACCAATCCCAGCTGTTTTAAACAGTTCGGAGGAGTCCAGAGAAGCACCTAGTCCGAAACAGAGCGCTAGGGTAGCCTGCTCCAACCAATTCTGGTGCTTCTCTCATGCTGAAAACAGCATGAGAGCAGTTCCAGGACTGGTTAGGTTGTTCAAGCACCAGTGGTTACGCCGCCACGATTCATTGAGCTCTGGAGCTGAGAGTGAAGGAAGGTGCTGCATGGTTCTCGCACTGCCAGTGCACAGTGTCTACAACTGCCATCAGGTCAGGCACACACGACTCTGTGGCAGGGGCGGCCGGCATGGCTCGCGGGTGGCAGGGCGGGGTTAATCGCATGGTGGGGGGTCGCGAGGGATCACGCGGGGGGTCGCTCATGGATAAATTATTTTTAAAAATTATAATTGAAAAATAAACTCACCTTGCCGTGGGCTGGGTCCCCCATCTCTGCTCCTGCTCTCCTCGAGCACATCCAGGAACAGGATGCAGGCCCCACTAACCAATCACAATGCTGCAAAGCAGAGTTGTAATTGGTGAGCGCCCAGGCTCCCCTGACAATCAAAACACGGCAATGCAGCGTTGTGATTGGTTTTGAGAGTCCTGGTTTGACGCTCAACCAGGGAATGGGGGCCTGGGCTTGCTCTCCTTGCAGGCTGTAAAGCAGCCTGCATGGAGAAGGTGAAAGTGTGCATGACTGGTTTGGGCGGCCTGACAGGGCCGACCAGTCATTGCGCTCTTAGGAGTGGGCAAACCACTCCTCCCCTGCCCTGCTGCAAGAGCAGAGCAGCCCCGCCCACCCGCCCGCCCGCAAAGTAGCAGGAAGCAGCATAAAATGATAATAATGCAAAGTTATTATCATTTTAGGTTTCTGCTTCCCACTGCTTAAAAGCCATGGGGCTACGCTCCTCCGCCATAGCGGAGGAGCCGCCCACCGTTTCAATGGTTGTCGCCATAAGGAAGCCGGACACATTGGTTATCTCAAAATATGAGGCCTGTCTGACAAATGCTCAATATGTGATTTACTTTCATTGTTCATTTAGAAATGCAGGTATTTTCAAATACTAATCACATTGTACTGCAATGTGTTGTTTAACCTAGTCATATAAACAGCAATAATTAATGAAAATTGGAGCGAGAATCGACTTGAAGATTCAGACACGCGGCACGCGCCCTTTCGTAGAGTTCAGAAATAATGTATTGCAGCGTTCTGAGACCTCTGGAGAGGGTGTTCTCGTTGTTTCAGGACAGCAGTTTGTGATCCATGATGGAAAGCATGAAATTGTCATACAATCATCGTGAATAAAAGTATCTGATCCTGGGACGGGCAGCACCATTTACCTCAGGGAAGTTTCTTTTTTGATTTCAAATCTTTTATTGAATTTTCAAAGATCAAAAGGAACACAAATACAGTGGTAAAAGAAATACATACAAAGGGGTGCAGTAATATACAGCAGAACGTAGGGTTACAGCAAGAAGGGGAGCGGAGTCATTAATACAGTGATACAGTTCAGTGGTACAGTTCAGTGGTACAAAGCAGAACTACTACAGCTAACAAATGCATTCATGGCTCAATTAATAGGCTAGTCATATTTAGATTAATAGGATAAACTTGCTGCTATATGTTGATAGTGCATAAACCGAGCAGTTTATCGAGCAGTTTATTTGTAATAGAAGCATCAAAAAAAGTCTGTTAACCAGTATTCCTGGACAATGCATGTTTGTGGTTAATATGCACACATTGCTTGTTTGATTTGATTAGGATAGAGCTGTAGGGGATGTTTACGAGATTGAGTGACTTGCACAGCAGAAGAGCAGACTTTCAGCAAGGTGTAAGGAAGGTAGGATGGGTGTATCGTTGTACATCTATCCAGCCTAATCCTGGATAGGAGACCTACATTGGGCTACTGTTAAAATAGTATTATTGCCTATTCATCCTATCTAGTCATGGGGGTTCAAAGGTGAAAGAAGTGGCATCAAGTGAGTCCCACATGGGTCTAGATGGGGAGCGCCAAGGGGAGAACCGGAGAGCGATATTATCAGCTCCTCTCAGGAAGGTAAGCCATTCTTGCCACATATGAAATGATGTAGCCTTGAAGTTTTTCCAGTTGTTTAGTATCAACTTGCAGGCTAATGTAAGCATAAGATCTAGTAAAAATCGGCCATTTTCGTTTTATATTTGGGGGTCTAGGGAGACGAGAATTATATACGAAAACTCTCTAGTGGGGGTAATATTGAAGGTGAACTTAATACAGACATCAAAGATCTGATCCCAGTAGTATGAGGCAATAGAATAGCATGTGAGCTAGGTTACCTTCATGTAGGTCGCAGTTCCAGCAGGTGGAATTTTGGGTCCAGTATGTTCTGTTAATAATCATGTATTTTGTTTGTGAGAGCGTTGGTGAAATTTCATTCTTCAAGGGAGTTTTGTTTATGACTTCCCAATCAATCGGAATATTACTTGAGTTCAACTCCATTTCCCATTTTAGTTGGTTCCGGGAGAGTCTCTTTATGAGGTTTGGTTGAAGAGGTTTGTCAATTCTGGAGACCACGTGTCCTGCTTTTGAAAGGAGGCCTAACAGGGGTGGTAGAAATAGTTCCGCCGTTGAGAATGAACCCTTCGTGGTCTGTACCCTCAGTTTTAATAGTTTGTAGAGGTCTAGGTTGTCTAGATTGAATTTTGGCTGCAACGAGGCGAAAGGTTGAGGTAAGTCACCTTCACAGATGTCTTTGCTAAGATTGATACACTCATCCGAAAATTTAGGCCAGAATATTGAGAAGCCATCAATCTTGAGTTTGGGGTTATTTCATAGAGCGACCAAATTAGAGTTCTGTATCTTAATTGTAGATTTGAGGTCTAAACGTAGGAGAGCATTTATTGTGTTCTGTATAATGTATTTGGAATGCATTGTCAAGAGGGCTGCCAGGGGGATATTGTTTATAAGTGATTTTTTACCCCTACCCATGGTGGAGTACATTCCAGGTTATCGAGGAACCAGTTTGCACCTTGTTTGTAGAGCTAAGCTGTTTGGTAGTTTCTAAATATGGGTAATCCAAGGCCGCCTTTATCTTTGGTCAGTTTTATTTTTTTGAGCTAAATTCTTGGTTTCTTACCCTGCCAGACAAAGTTATTGAAAATGTTATCTATCTTTTTTAGAAAGTCTTCAGAGAGAGTCATGGGTAGCATGCTAATAAGGTAGTTAACCAATGGTGTGATCATCATTTTCAGAGTCTCGGCCCTACCCCACCAAGATAGGAATTTAGGGGACCTCCCGTCCAAGTAGTGTATTGATTTTAACAAGTACGGATTTTTCATTGGTTTGTAGGGTGGTAATTTGATCACTGGTGAATTCTAGCCCCGGATATTTAATGCAACCTTATTGCCATGCCAGCCGAGAGGACCCTAGAATCTCTTTGTTACCTAGATTATTAAGGAGTTTGACTTCAGATTTATCTTTATTGAGAGTATAGCCAGAGACTTGTGAGAACTCTTGGATTGATGACATTAAGGCCTCTATGGCGGAGGGGGCTTTTTCTGAGATGATTAGTATGTCATCCGCATAAGCGGCGATTTTGATTGTAGGACTGCCAAATATGATGCCTGGGATATCCTGATTTTCCCTCAGGTGCTGAAGGAAGGGCTCCAATGATAGTAGGAATAGAGGGGGTGAAAGGGGGCAGCCTTGCCTGGTACCTTGTTTTAGATCTAGAGAGGATGAGATAATGCCTCCGGCTCTGACCCTAGCGCATGGTTAATGGTAGAGAACCATGATCATGTGTATAAGGTTGTCGCCTAGGTTAAATCTCTCTAAGACCAAGGGTAAATACTTCCAGTCAACTTTATCAAACACTTTCTCCGTGTCTAAAGTTATCGCTACTGTAGGGGATTTTGTTAATTTGGCTTTCTCTATGGCATGGCAGAGTAATCTAGTGTTGTCGCTGGATAGTCTGTGTTTTAAGAAACCTATTTGGAAGGGATGGATAAGCTTGGAAATGTATTGTTGTATACGTGAGGATAGTATTGTAGCATAGATCTTTCAGTCCAGGTTTATCAGAGAAACTGGTCTGTAGTTCTTTGGGAGTAGGGGGTCTTGAACGTCTTTAGGTATTACCGTTATAATGGCTTCAGCTGGTGTGCCTGAGATCTGGCCGGTTGCAGTGAAGTGTGAGGAGAGGTTTAGAAGAGGTGTGACCAAAGTTGAGGCGAATGTCTTGTAAAATTTAGCATTATAGCCATCCGGACCTGGAGTTTTACTGGACTTAAGTTTGGTAATAGCTTCTACAATTTCTTTACTGGTGATGGGGCTATTAATAGAGAGATTTTCTTCATTTGTTAGGGAGGGAAGATTGATTCTTTTCAAGTAGTCTTTGCATTTTTCTTGATCTAATGCAGTGTTATTATACAGTTCCTGATAAAACTCCTTGAATGTCTCAGCTATTTTCTCGGGGTTAGTGGTAATTTTCCCATCCTTATCTTTAATGGTGTTAATGGTATTTTTTGGGATCTTAAATTTCAAATAAGAAGCTAAAGTTTTACCCGCTTTATTTGATTCACATATCTTAATGCTCTTTTGCTTATTAACCCAAATGCCCACTCTAGTACTAACAATTTTGTTGTATTCATATTTTTTACTTACTATTTTGTTTAGAATATTGTCATTACTAGAGATATGGTGTTTTTCTAGGTCCATGATTTCTTTTCTAGTTCTCTGAGTTTAGAATTGGCATCTCTGTTCATCTTAGACCTTATTTTGAGTATCACCCCTCCCACCGTTGTTTTTAAAGCCTCCCATCTTATGAGATCAGACAATTCACTCTCTTTATTTTCGTTAGGAACATTTTTGATTGTGTGTTCAATTAGATGAACATTAGATTGATCGGACAGAGTTTCATCATTAAATCTCCTGGGGGGCTGGGTTTTGGTTGGGGAGGGGCCAGTGATGGAGAGGGTGATGCAGGAGTTGTCTGAGATCACTCTTTGTTCGATTGTAGTTTGATCGACTTTACTTAAAGAGTTGCCGGAGATTAGCATGTAATCAATACGCGAATAGGAATTATGAGGAAAAGAGTAAAATGTGTAATCCCTTTCGGTAGGATTCTGGGCTCTCCAGGCATCAACCAAGTTAAATTTAGTGCACAATTTTTAAGGGCTTTGTGTGATTTAGAAGGGTGGAATGGGAATTTCGAGTTCCTGTCCAATAAGGGGTCAAGTGTAAGTTAAGGTCCCCAGCAAGTATGATAGTGGCTGAGTCTGATATTTTCTCAAGTTGTGTGTAGAGATCATCCCAGAATAAGGGTTCGTCTTTAGTTGGGGCATATATATTGACCACATAGAATTCGTTATTGGCTTTGAAAATTTAGAGATAATCCATCTCCTATGTGTGTCAGTGAGACTTGATATTAAATCAATCCTAGTTTTTTGGCAATTAGGGTTAGTATTCCGTTTTTCTTACCCACTGCGGCTGAATATGCACGTCTGAGAACTGGAAGTGATTGAAATTGGCAGATTGTGTGGAATCAATTTTGGTTTCTTGGAGTAATATGATGCCCCCTTTTGCTTGTAAATATAGTCGAGGATTTTCTTTTTTTTAACAGGGTGATTGATTCCCTTCACGTTCAGGAAGATAAACTTAATGGATCCAGATAGTGCATTCATTCTGGTGATCAAGTTCTAGATTTATTACTACCCAACTTTGTACGAGCAAGGCCTTTGGTTTGAAGTTATGAGGTGCCTGTTTGTTATCTTTGGCATGAGAGCATATTATAGTTGTCTTCTGGTGTCTCCTACTTTTCCTTTGATTGCTGACAAATAATAATAATAGGCAAATAAAATTGGTCAGAAAGCAAATAGTTGTAGACATAGAACAGAGAAACGTAAACCAACCCTCTCCCTTTTCCCCCACCCCTTCTCTCACCCACACCCCGGCATGGCGATAGGAGGAAGAACTGCTCCTCCAAGGGAACCAACAGTAAACCATCAAGTGTAGTAGGTCCTTAACGCAAAACAGTCATAATTCCATGAGATCTTACAGGTGTACTCTAAAAGTAGATAGATGGATAGATTTGTTGTTACACTGGCAATTCTACACTGTAAGAGTACCAATCTGATGTGTAAGTATAGTAGGCAGGTAGTACTAACATATTGTGAATTAAACATCTTAACGTATTACTATGGCCTATATTACTATATAGGAAGTTTCTTAACTAAATAATGGAGTCAGACGACAGTCGTGAAGAAATCAGCCCAGATATACAGATCGTAAAATACTGTCCCAGCGTCCATCACATACTCCAAGCAAAGACGCATGATCAACTAAACTGTTCACCACTTCTAGTTTTAAATTAAATTCACCGCCACCTATCACAAAAAAATGACCAACTGTTTTGTGAGGTCGCAAAAAAGATTGGTGAGTTGTGCTTCACTCACGCACTCTCACACACGTGCTGAGCAGCACGGCAAGTCCCATGACCACCGTCTGACATGGCACACACTGCCATGTGCTCATGAGAGGCAGCCCTCGCAGGAGCAGACACAACAACATCAGGGCCCGGTGCAGGCATGCACATATTCACACACCATCCCCTTCTCACCAAAGTCTGTCCAAGGCTCCAACTCAGTATTATTTGCCCTCTTTACCAGTTTTAGGTTAGATCATACACATTTGTAGGCTTTAGTCTCATTTTTAATAAAAACACCCTACATTCACATGACTTAAACACGCTTGTTCTCTGCATGGGTGTCTGTCACTGCTGCTTTCAAATGTTTTGATATCTGCGATAACCTCTGTTTGTGACTGATGTGCTGTGTGATCGCCGTGGGTGTTAGTAAGTCAGAAAACAGTCAAACAAATTTCTCCCAGGGAGGGTGCACGAAGCAGCAAAATTAATTGTGAATTCACTGTAGAAACTCGCATGACAACACCAGAAAGTGAAATGGGGGACATTTTGACAGAAACGGGTACAATTTTCAACGTCTTGTTAAATGCATCTCCCAGGTTTCTATACTCAAAGGGGATGTGGAAGGAATATATAAATGGCCATACATAGGTCTCATGTTTTCTGGGTCACTGGGTGAGCGGGGAACCATTAGAGAGAGATCTTTAAATCGGGTCATCATCTCACTGGTCCACCTTAAGAGCTGCACTTACCGAGCCAACCCCTGAGGTACGCAGCTAGCCGGTAGCTTAAAAAGACAACACTAACAAATCTCATCTTGAGGGACAGCCTGAGAGAGCATCTCACCACACCAATGGGAGCCTCTGTAACCAGAGAGAGCCTGAGATGCTGTACCCTGGGAGAGTCTGACAACAGTCAGAGCTGCTGACAGCAGAGACAACCAGAGAGAACTTTAGATACCCTTCCAGTGGGGAGAGCCTGAGAGAACTTCTGGCACAAGAGTGAACTTAGGGGACCCTTTCAATAAGAGCTAGACTGGCTGATTTTGCCATCTAACTGTGCTCAGTAGATACTGTCACCAGAGAAAACCTCAGGCACCTGAAAGATCCTGTTAGGGCCTGTCACCAGTGGGACTGACAAACCCCATGAGAGAGAGAGACATACAGACCCTTTCACCAGAGAGATTGGCAGACTCTGAAGAATTTATGATGTCTTCAGTGCTAATCCACCAGGAATGTAAGCAACTTGTTTTCATATCTCAACACACAACAGAGACCAAAAGCATCACACAGCACTAACAGGAAATGACTAAAACGACAAGCACAGATAGCTTTGGCTCATTACCCCCTCATATGTCCTCCTCGTCCCAGTCCTTACAGAAGTGAGGCAATCCTGCCTCCCAACAGGCTAGTCTCAACGCTAGAATTTCTCTTATGTCTATTATATAAACCTCTCCCACCCATCGCCATGCCTGTTTTTTTTCTGTTCGACGTGCTCGTGGAGCGCTGAGTTTTCTTCCTTCGTGTCGGAGCAGCGATGCTGTATTTAGTGCTTTCCTTTGCTTTTTCATGCATTTTTGTGTGATATATAACGCTGACCTTACCGGTGTCCCAGTGAACACGTCCTTGCTCCCCTCCTGACCACATTCCCTGTGCATGTGCTTGGCTGGGGCGGGGAGCTTCTCTGCAGTCGGGAACAGGCTGTTCTGGTGCTGAGGGCTTCCAGCAGCTCCCAGCTCCCGCGGCCATGTCTTGTGTGTATGTGGCTGTGGGGGAGGCGGCAGGGCTGTCTTTTTGGCAATTCAAGTCTTGTAGGTTTTGAGGTTTGGTTGCTGGGAGACTGTATTTATTGCTGGGTACTGAATAGGCCACGTTACAACGCATGCGATAAATCGCATGCCATTACAACGAGGTCGTTATAACAACTGTGTTGTTACATCGCATACCATTACAACGCAAGTCGTTACAACGACTTGCTGTAGGGGGCGCACTGGATTTTGGAATAGTATCATTTACTATTCCAACTCCGGTCTGTGCAACAGTAGGGAAGGTATTGGATTTTAAATCCAACACCTTCTGCCCCCTACAGCAAGTCGTTGTAATGACTTGTGTTGTAATGGTTTGCGATGTAACAACGCTGTCGTTGTTAGAACCGCCTTGTAATGGCATGCGATGTATCGCATGCAATGTAAACAATGTTTTCCCTGGGCACTTCCTCTTTGTCTGTTGCTTCCTATTTGGTGCTTGTTCCTTCTACCTTGGCCATTGGGGATGAGGAGTCAGTCCCGGTGCCTGCCAAGTCTCTTTCCAAACGGAAAAATGTGCAGGACCTGCAGGATGATGACCTGTTGCAGATTTCAAGGTCGGATTTGCATAATTTGATTAATTCTGCTTTTCAGGTTGCACTGCTTTAGCCTTCTGCCAAGAAATCTAAAGGGGAGGAGGATAAGGACTTGGACAATTCCCCTAAAGGGAAATATATCCAGGGTAACGTCTTTTCGGACATGTTGGCCCATATTCCTGAGGTCCTGAGATTTGATCCTAAATCTTTGGTGGATGATGGTTTTTATTTCCAGTATAGTAGCTCTGTGGTGGATGGATTGCCTTTGCATGATGTCATTAAGTATGTTCTGGCTAAAGAATTGCTTGAGGTCGACAAGCAGGGGATTCCTCGCTTTCTGAGCAAGAGGTATCATTTGACGGAGTTTGATGTCCAGTTTCCTCAGGTGCCTAAAGTCAATTCTATTTTGTCCTCAATGGCTTATTCCTCTTCTTTGTCTCCTGAGAAGGCTTCCCTTTCTGATGCGGTGGAACAGAAGGTGGAGATGCCCATGAAACGTTCCTATGCTGCGTCTCATTTTGGGATTTGGGCTAGCACTTACTCCGCCTATGCCTCCCAGGTTCTTATCAAGGATTTTGAGAAGTTGTTTGGCTGTCTTCGGGATCAGGGGGATCCCACTCCTGTCTTGGCACAGATGGAGGTCTTGGAGCAGTTTCTGTCCAATGTCACTTTTGATATGCTGTAGGGCTTCTCCTCGGCTGCCGGGGCAGCAGTGGCTGGTAGACAGTCTCTGTGGATAAAGCCTTTGCATCTTGAGGCTGCTCAGGAGCCTTGATTCATAAACTGCCTATTGATGGTACCTGGCCTTTTGGGGATGAACTGAACACGATGGTGCATCATTCTGCGGAGGAAAAGAAGTTGTTCAAGCCTTTTCAGTGTGTCCTTTTTTTACATAAGCAGAGCTTTCACAGTGTTCTCTCCTCTTCTCAGCCCTTTTGTGGACGGGCCCGGGGTCGGGATCTGCATTACATAACAAGTCCAGGCCTCAGCTGCAGCAGCAGCCTCAGGGTGCTGGGCAGAAGTGACTATGCCAAGGTGGGGCCCAGCTCTGTTTATACATGGATCAATGGTTGACTCTGATTTCTGACCAATGGGTCCTGTCGGTCATCGGTCAGAGGTACCGAATTCTGTTCCGGGGCCCTCCCCTCAGACCTGTTATCGGGTTACCCCGTTGTCAAAAGACCCAGTGAAGAGAACTGCTATGTTGTATGGAGTGGGCATGTTGCTGGCGAGGGGTGCTGTTCTCCTGGTTCTGGAGGCGGATCGGGCTGGGTTTCTATTCCACGCTCTTCTTGGTCCCAAAACAAGATGGTTCATACCACCCGATTCTGAATCTCAAGGCTCTGAACAAGTGGTGCGGCTGGATCACTTTTGGATGACCACCTGGCAGTCCATCATTCCCTCATCCAAGAGGGTGATTTTTTTTGCTTCCCTGGACTTGGAAGACGCCTATTTTCACGTCCCTGTCCATCTTGGAAGGCAGTGGTTCCTGAGGTTTCTAGTGGATGGGGTCCATTACCAGTTTCAGGTGCTGCCTTTCGGCCTCTCTACTGCTCCCTGGACTTTTACCAAGATATTGGCTCCTGCTGTTGGGGTTTTGCAGCTTCGGGGTTTCTCTGGATTTCCCTATATTGCTGATTGTTTGATCTCTGCTCCCTCCCTTCCTAAGGCTCTTCTGGCAGTGGAGGCGACCATGGACATGTTCCGGGGTCTGGGGTTCAAGTTGAATCTGGCGAAGTCTCATCTGGTCCCTGTTCAAAGACTGCAGTTTATCGGGGACTTTTAGACACCTTGTTGGGGGCGGTGTTTCGCCCTCCTTCTCGCATCTCTTCCCTTGAGCTTCTTCTGCGGGATCTGCTGAGTCAGCAGTCTGTCCGGCTCAGAGTAGGTTGATGGTCCAGGGGTTGATGGCTGCGACCACATTTGTGGCTCCGTGGGCTCGTCTGCACCTCAATCCTTTGGAGAATCATCTGTGCAGGTTATGACTCTCTGGTTCATCTCTCCCCTGTTCTGGGTCAGGACTTGGGCTGGTGGCTTTGCACTCCCAATCTGGAAAGGGGAGTCCGTTTTCAGCTTCCACCTCCCCTGTTGCTGATGACCGACATCAGTCTTTGAGGATGGGGGGCCACATTGGTGTCTTTGGAGGCCAAGGGGCAGTGGTCTCGGGCAGACAGTGCCCGTTCCTCGAATTGGCAGGAGTTGGCAGCCGTTTGGCAGGCGATGCTGTTCTTTCAGATTCCCCTCCAAATATGTTGATTCGTACCGACAATCAGGTGGCTCACTGTTACTTTAACCACCAAGGGGGAACCAGTGCGAGTCTCTGAATCTGCTGGCTTCTGTGATTTGGGCCTGGGCGGAGTCTCACCTATCGGCCTTGAGGGCTGTTTACATTCAGGGTCACCTGAACTTTCATGCGGACAGCTTGAGCCGCAACCTGCCTTCCTCAGTTCTGTTCCATCTGTCTGTTCCCCTATTCCAGGACCTTTGTCTTCGGATCGGAACGCCTTAGATCAACCTTTTTGTTTCTCCGTACAACACCCTCCTCCCACGGTTCTGTTCCTAGATGGTTTCTCCTCAGGGGTGGGCGGTGGATTCCCTCTCGATTCCTTGGCCCCGGGCCTTTTGTATGCCTTCGCCCGATTCCCCTCCTCTCGAGGGTGCTGCAGAAGATTCGAGTGGAGAAGGTGTCTGTTCTCCTGATTGCTCCTTTTTGGCTTCGCCGCCTTTGGTTCCTGCTGTTGATGCAGCTGTCCGAGGGCGGGTTTGTCCAGCTTCCCATAATCCCGTCTCCACTTCAGTTTCCTCTTCTGTCCTTGCCTCTGTCAATTAAAACTGACGGCATGGCCCTTGAACATTTGACTTTGGGGTCTTTGGGTTGTTCTTCCTTGGTGGCCAGTGATATCCAGCATTTCCGTAGGCCTTCTACCCTTAAGAGTTACATCAAACATTAGGGTTCTTTTGTCACTTGGTGTGCCTCTCATGGAGTGGATCCTGTGGTTGGTGATCCTGTTGTATTCCTCTTAGGGTGTCCATAAACGGGCTTTCCAGAATCATGTCCTTATATAGGCACAATTCGCCCTGCCCTTATATAGGCATAAAATCCCAGCCCTTATTTAGGCATTAAACCGTGCACTCCAAATACAGGCATGGTCTCCGACATCCGTCCACCCTAACGTCTGCAATGAGTTCTTGAAGAACAGACCCTTAGGCTGCGGGAGTTTCCTAGTCCAGGACTATTGATTTCTTCAAGGACTCATATATTATGCATGAACCATTATTCCTTAGGGGTTCATTCATGACGTCTTCCGCTGTCCGACTCACGTCAATGCTAACATTCTGAGGTAATTCTCAGGTATAAATATACCTTCCCTAGCCCCTGTAAATCAGAGGAGACCTCAACTTCAGAGGAGCCCGTTTCCCGGCCTGACGCACTGAGAAGACGCTGTCTTCCTGCACGCAGAGAGTCCAGCTTCCAGTGATCTAACTTCCCTTGCGGGGTGTTGGAGTTCGAGTCTGGCAAAGAGATTCCTACCTCTCTCATTCTTCAGGTATGGAGCAGACTAGAACCTAGAGGGACTCTTGGCATACTAGGCATACTGGGGTTAGCATACTCTTAGTATACCATAGTAAGGAATACTTCACCTACTTCATACCTCGTCCTACACCTAGGTTAGGTTAGGTACATTGAGGTAGAACTAGATTAGAAATGCATCGTATGAGTACTCACATTTTTAGTCTGTGTTATTTATGTAACAGCATATGTACTAAAAGATAATGCTCTTGCAGTATTATTTATTTCTACTGCTCACACTGTACATTATTTATCTCGCATACTGTCTTGTGATCGTAACAGCACATTTTACTTACACCAGAAACAAGACTGTTCAATAAATCTTTTATTGAAACGCCCGTCTATTTCTTTCTGTGTAACTTGGAGAAAACTAAGCATGCACGACTGAGCTGAGTGAAATAGTTATCTATTGTTTCCACGACTCTGGGACACGTTCTGATTCTAAAAGGAAACACAGTGGTCATGTTTTGCGGCTGCCAGAAACTACTCCCTTCTTGTTGTCAAGGAGTTTCTAGTGGCCTCTGAGCTAGCTGGCACAAGTAATTAAGTTTAATATACTCGATAGGGACATACTGACCTTAGTCCTATGTCAAACCTATAGGATATATTATTCCAATGCGCAGAGCCTATTAGGGAAATAGGAGCTACACTACAATCCAGCTTCTATGCTTGAGCTTCTCAGGGATGTTTTTTTGAAAGATCTTTCCCTTTCTACTTTGTCTGCTCAGAGGGCTGCTGTATGGGCGTGCAGGGGTTCGGGGGCCTCCTTGGAGGGTAGTGCTCCTTTGGTGGGTCGGCTCCTGCGGAGTTTTCGACTTCATCATCTGGTCACTCCTGTAATGGTGCCCTCTTGGGATTTGCTGATTGTTCTGCAGGGTCTCCAGTTGTTCCCTTTTGAACCTTTGTTGGAGGCGGATTTGCAGTGGTTGTCTGCTAAATTGGCCTTCCTGTTGGCCATCACCTCTGCTCGATGGTTGGGTGAATTGAGAGCCTTGCTTGTTTCCTTTCCTTATTTGCAGTTCTTGCTGAACATGGTGATGTTGAAGCTTGACCCGGCTTTTCTCGCTAAAGTTTCCTCCAAATTCCATTTACAGCAAGAGGTGGTTCTTCCTGATTTTCTACTTCAGATGTTCGCTAGGCCCTTCAGGTTTACCTCCAGCGTACCAAGGATTTTTGTCTTTCTCCCGTTTATATCCTGTGGTGGTGTGGCTAAGGGGAAGAAGGTGTCTACTTCCACCATCAGTTGGTGGGTGCGTTTGGTGGTTTGCCAGTCCTATAAGTCCGTGGGACTGCCTCCTCCAGCTTAGGTTCAGGTGTGTTCGACACGGTCGGTGTCCGCTTCCTGGGCTGAGGCAGGTGGTGTTACTATCCTGAAGAATTGTAGGGCTGCTACATGGCAGTCCCATCATACTTTTGTCCTACATTATCACCTTGATGTCTTGCATGCCTCTGTGGACAATTTTGTTGATGGCGTTATGGACGCTGCTGTGTCTTAATCTTGTTTTTGATTAAACTTTTCTATATCTGCATGAATCCCTGGTGTCATGCATTTTCTTGATATTTTTTGCATGTGAGGTCCTCACTTCTGTAAGGACTGGGACGAGGAGGACCTATGAGGGGGTAATGTTTTGTTACTAACCGGCAATCTACAATACCCTGATTATGGTCCTCCTCATCCCCGTTCTGTTTCCTCCCTCCCTCCCTCCCACTGTGGTTGTGCCTGGTCTTGTTGATAACAGGCATGGTGGTGGGTGGGAAGGGTTTACATAATAAACATAAAAGTAATTCTAGCGTTGAGACTAGCCTGTCGGGAGCCAGGATTGCCTCACTTCTTTAAGGACTGGGGCAAGAAGGACCTTAATCTGGGTAATGGAGATTACTGGTAAGTAACGAAACATTAGGAACCTCGAGTTTTGCATTTTCACCAGCGACATGAGCAGATGTATATCAGTGCAGTGAGTGCCACTCTGGCTTCACAGTTGTTGCTAATAAACACTGCCAATCGCCCCCCCATAAACGGGCCTCTGCAGGAAGTCGATCGAAACGTGGTAAAACAGTGTTTTGCTATGCAAGCAGCTGAAAGGGGAATTGGCGCTTATGAGTTGACTATTTCACATCATTGCATAAATTCGGTTTTGACACCACACTTAGGTGGGCCTCGGTTCATTTGATCCATTTTAGTGGATGCCAAACGTGTAGAGGTGTCACCAGCTTAGGGGTATAGTTAGACCCTGAAGACGAAAGACATCTCGCACACCTCGTCTACACTTTTCACAGCCCTGCGGTGACTTCCAGGATTTGAGAGTGGTTTTAGTAAATGATATTTGGCACTCAAGCCACAGAAACAATAAGGGGGTGATTATGATGGCGGGTGGATCGCCATCACAACCACATTTACCACCCGCCATATTACCATGGCGGGGTACCGTGGCGGACGGAAAGTCCGTCCGCCGCTTTTCCGCTGGTCGGCAATCGTCACGATTGCCGGCCGGGCAGAACTCGGGCATAATATGGTGGCGGTGCCTGGAAGGCTACCTGCACATATCATGATGCCTGGCGGTGAAGGGCCTTTCCATGGCGGCGATGCCGCCATGGAAAGGCTGGCGAAAATTGCTTTGGGGGCCCCTTGCGGGCCCCCGGGGGGGGATGTGGGGCTGCACTTGGGGATACCTACGGTACCCACCCTCATTGCCATGCACAAGGTGGCAGGCACCGCATGGTGCCTGCCACCTTGTGCATGGCAATGCACAACATGTATTTTTGGCATTGCGGCGGGTGCTGCTCACAGCAGCACCACGCAATGTAGCTAATACGGAATGCGACTGCCAGGGTGGCGGTTGCATCCTAATTGGTGGTGCGGGACCGCCGCAATGCTGGCGGCCGGTCCCAAAACCGCTAGGGTGGCGGGCGGACTGAAGTCCGCCCGACATCCTAATAAGCCCCTATGTGGGAAGGCCATTTCCTTACCTTTAACGCCCTATCACTTTCAAAACTCACCAGCCGCCACTGATAGTTAGGTAGCCATTTTGTAAGGATGAGCAACAGCCTTTAAATGTTATCACTACTGAGGGGCCGATTCCGATCTCGCTCGGACAGCCCTCCGAGAGCTGTCCGTAGCCTTACCTTGCGACCGACTCGTACTGGGAGCCGGTCCGTCCGGACGATGAAGTACGATGCGCAAAAGTGCCACAATTCTGAACGACACGTAGGCTTCGATTCCAGCAACATTTCCCGTCCGAGCCGCTTATCCAAACGCCCATCCGAGTCGCCCGGAAGCAGTTTCCACAATAGTTTCCGGCCGGACAAGTACGATACGCAAATCTTACGCACCGAACGGGTCACCACTAGCAGCACGTCACAGCATCTGGGAGAGATAAATAGCAGGTCCGATTCGCGCCACAACACGATCCACTGCTACGAAACGGACCAACTCACAACGTGTACGAGACGGAGCAACAATTAGCGAAGTACGAGACGAACCAATGATGAATCCCATCGCGCAGGTCATCCCAGTACTGCATATCTATGACCGGCTCAGGAACAGACGCGTACGTTGCAGACGGTAAGTCAGACACCCACAGGAACAAACGTCACGAACACGCGAAATGCTACACACACATAGGGGGGGGGAAATGCCGTCCACCAGCGAAAGCAAAACCACAGGGGTAGCATGGTCCATACCACCAGCAGTGGCCACACCTAGGGGGGGGTACCCAGCACCACTACCATCCCCACTCATAGGGGTCTGGATGCCCTGCACCACTACCATCCCCACTCATAGGGGGCAGGATGCCCTGCACCACTACCATCCCCACTCATAGGGGGCTGGATGCCCTGCACCACTACCATCCCCTCTCATAGGGGGCAGGATGCCCTGCACCACTACCAACCCCACTCAGAGGGGGCAGGATGCCCTGCACCACTACCATCCCCACTCATAGGGGGCAGGATGCCCTGCACCACTACCATCCCCACTCATAGGGGGCAGGATGCCCTGCACCACTACCATCCCCACTCATAGGGGGCTAGATGCCCTGCACCACTACCAACCCCACTCATAGGGGTCTGGATGCCCTGCACCACTACCATCCCCACTCATAGGGGGCTAGATGCCCTGCACCACTACCACCCCCACTCATAGGGTGCTGGATGCCCTGCACCACTATCATCCCCACTCATAGGGGGCAGGATGCCCTGCACCACTGCCATCGACACTCATAGGGTGCTGGATGCCCTGCACCACTACCATCCCCACTCATAGGGGGCTGGATGCCCTGCACCACTACCATCCCCACTCATAGGGTGCTGGATGCCCTGCACCACTACCATCCCCACTCATAGGGGGCAGGATGCCCAGCACCACTACCATCCCCACTCATAGGGGGCTGGATGTCCATCAATACCAGTACCCCCCACTCATATGGGGCTGGATGCCCTGCACCACTACCATCCCCACTCATAGGGGGCTGGATGCCCTGCACCACCAGCATTCACACGCATAGGGTCACTAAGCAAACCCCCACCCCTACCATCTTTGCAAGATTCTATGTATGTGTGTCCCAAATGCCCACAACACTGATTCTGATAGTGAACATACAATGTGACTCCCATCACATGTGTGCACAAAAGATGACTGTGGGGCTCAAAACCCCAGCATCTCAGGAACATTGTGGTAATGGGTTCCAAAGCCCACATCACTACAGTGACCAGAAGGTGAGTGTGGACAAAATAATAGCAGCATCACCAGACCAGCATTTGTGCTCACTGGCCCCAAATCCACAACCAATGTAGTGGCAATGTGGTGGTTGTGTCACATACAAACATAGATTTGAGAGGCAAAGATTGCTGTGTATCACAAGAGCTCCCTCTGCCATGTGCAGACAAGCATTGGCCATGTGCCCTGACAATGCCCACAGTGACCAATTAGACTATGTGAAAAGTGAGCATCATGATACATACACACATATTTCTACGAACAGACACACAAGCTGAGGAATCCTGTGGAGACTGTTGATGTTAGGTGACAAAGTACCATACCATGGCAGCAATGGGACATACCAAACATGAGCAATGTGCAGGATGATGAGCTACAAGATGCATGGACATTAGGGAAAAACCTCCAAACTACATCCACACAATGGAACGCAAAAGAAATACCAATGCAGAGGTGCAGATGCACAAACACAGACAGGCAGACCCACACTGCATATCATACACAACACGTGTGTCTGTCACAATGTCTATTGTTAGTGGCAGGTTGTTGTATATGTTTTGAGAGTATACACAATGGTGTACAATCAAAAGGCAGGAGAACGATTTCCTCCTTTTGGAAAAAGACCCTCACACACCCAGCCAACTAGGTGTCTTGCTTCATCATCGGGTCTGATCCTTATCGGGTCGGCGCTGCAATACCCGATCGGCACCCGTGATGGGGCCTTCTTGGCGGAGATCTTTATTCCTTATGCCGTAGGGTGTAGTGCGCGTGAGGGCCCTTGATCAGTGTAGGTGTAGTGATTTGAAGGGGTGTGAAATTAAAACAGGAGATAGTGATCCACTCAAAACAATTTTAATGAAATGTGGTCACTACCCTGATTAAAAATGAAAAGCGCGTATGCCTGCTCTAAGGTTGCGGGATTATACGCCTATATTTTGGGTCAACATGTTTCTTGCCGCTTATCATTTGACGGCAATTCCTCAGGACCAAAGTGAGATCTACCTACACTTTCTGGTGGTGGTCCGAACTACGTGAAGAGAAGTCATGACCACCCATACAGCACCCTAAAAAGTGGTACCTGTAGATCTACAACATAGCCTGCAACAAGAGAGATTCATACAAATTAGTTTAAGTACATCTGTAATACATACAATGTTGTATTTGCACTTTATATCCGGTGTGCAACACACGCATGCTACACACAAGTGACTGGTGGCATGCGTCAACTGACAAATAGATGCATTTAAAAACAGCAGCAGTAATAAAAAATTAATATAATGAAATGTGCACTAGGCACAGCCGTGAAACTCACCCTATTTGGGTCAATTATGCGCGGCAACATGTACCGGCAGGTGTAGACACTAAAGGTGTAGTGTCCTGGTCAATGGAAAGATTTAAGAAGAGTTAAAGTATGGACATTCAGGCACAGTTTACCTAAAAGCAGTTTATCAGGTCAGAGGTAGATGCACAACAATGGTGGCCCCTTATTATATTTTATCACGCAAAGGGTCCTACGCCTAGAGTTGGGACCATGTGTCACCCATCTGCTGGAAAGGAGACATGCCATAAGCAATCCCCCCTCACACAGCGCTATCCGGTGGCTCCTCAGAGGCCAACCACAGGTTGGTGTCTGGCTTGTCCCAGGTAGCGCCGCGGTGAAAAACCAGAGTACGTTCCTTATACAACAAAGGTGCCCACAATGTTTAATCCTAGCTTTAAAATGCATCGTCAATTCACAGCGGTTGTTTCGAGGCTCATACGCCCACCTGCATTTGCTCCGATCGTATCTAAAGTCAACTCGTCCCCAGCTGGGGAAGAGTAAGAGCAGGGGGTCGCATGAACCTCATCCATAGCCGCAGGAGATTTCCGCTGCGAGTACTGAAAGGAAGAGGTTCCCTTCCAGTTGTTAGTGCCCCGCATGAGTCTAGTAACCCATAAGCATATGGTTTTTAATCATGCCATTACATAGTATAAAAGATCCATTCAGAACTACATATTAGGGTCCAGACAAGTGTCCCTGATCACACTAGACATCAAACTGCATCATTGAAATCCTTCGCTGCAGGTCCCTTTAGCAATACTAACATAAAAAATTGCACTGACATACAACATCCCGCTATTCAAGACACTTGGATTAGCGCAGCTTAAGTTTTGCTTTCCACATACTGCGTCAGAACAATTGATTATTACTGACAGTAAGATTTCAAGTATGGCGCCCATAGTCACGGCTAACCTGCTGGGTTTGTCCTGCAGTAGCAACAGAGGCGGGATTTCCAACATGGCGCCCGATACCACGGGCAGGGTCTAGTCTTTTTCTATGAACAAAACCGGAAGTCCCGCCCATCACGCACGGCTCACCGGAGGTATAACTAACCGAGTCGTATTGAACTCGGTACCACCCGGGCCGGCAGAGTGAGGGGTGAGGACAACCGCTGATCCATTGGACATCAGTATGTGAGTATTGAGAAAGAAAGGGCCTTGCTTATGGGTTACTAGACTCATGCGGGGCACTAACAACTGGAAGGGAACCTCTTCCTTTCAGTACTCATGAGCGGAAATCTCCGCGGCTATGGATGAGGTTCATGCGACCCCTGCTCTTACTCTTCCCCAGCTGGGGACGAGTTGACTTTAGATACGATCGGAGCAAATGCAGGTGGGCGTATGAGCCTCGAAACAACCGCTGTGAATTGACGATGCATTTTACAGCTAGGATTAAACATTGTGGGCACCTTTTGTTGTATAAGGAACTTACCCTGGTTTTCCACCGCGAGCGCTTACCTGGGACAAGCCAGACACCAACCTGTGGTTGGCCTCTGAGGAGCCACCGGATAGCGCTGTGTGAGGGGATTGCTTATGGCATGTCTCCTTTCCAGCAGATGGGTGACACATGGTCCCCACTCTAGGCGTAGGAGCCTTTGCGTGATAAAATATAATAAGGGGCCACCATTGTTGTGCATCTACCTCTGACCTGATAAACTGCTTTTAGGTAAACTGTGCCTGAATGTCCATACTTTAACTCTTCTTAAATCTTTCCATTGACCAGGACACTACACCTTTAGTGTCTACACCTGCCGGTACACGTTGCCGCGCATAATTGACCCAAATTGGGTGAGTTTCACGGCTGTGCCTAGTGCACATTTCATTATATTAATTTTTTATTACTGCTGCTGTTTTTAAATGCATCTATTTGTCAGTTGACGCATGCCACCAGTCACTTGTGTGTAGCATGCGTGTGTTCTACACCGGATATAAAGTGCAAATACAACATTGTATGTATTACAGATGTACTTAAACTAATTTGTATGAATCTCTCTTGTTGCAGGCTATGTTGTAGATCTACAGGTACCACTTTTAGGGTGCTGTATGGGTGGTCATGACTTCTCTTCCACGTAGTTCGGACCACCACCAGAGAGTGTAGGTAGATCTCACTTTGGTCCTGAGGAATTGCCGTCAAATGATAAGAGGCAAGAAACATGTTGACCCAAAATATAGGCGTATAATCCCGCAGCCTTAGAGCAGGCATACGCGCTTTTTCATTTTTAACCAGGGTAGTGACCACATTTCATTAAAATTGTTTTGAGTGGATCACTATCTCCTGTTTTAATTTCACACCCCTTCAAATCACTACACCTACACTGATCAAGGGCCCTCAGCGCACTACACCCTACGGCATAAGGAATAAAGATCTCCGCCGGGAAGGCCCCATCACGTGGTGCCGATCGGGTATTGCAGCGCCGACCCGATAAGGAGGCAGACCCGATGATGAAGCAAAACACCTAGCTGGCTGGGTGTGTGAGGGTCTTTTTCCGAAAGGAGGAAATCGTTCTCCTGCCTTTTGATTGTACACCATTGTGTATACTCTCAAAACATATACAACAACCTGCCACTAACAATAGGAACTGCATACCACCTTGGTTTACACTTAGTCACGGGCCTGTATGCTGGACCTATATTAAAAGGCCCTAGGTTCCCCTTCTTTGGGAATATAGTCTGTCACAGTGTCCCCAGGCTAGTACACAACACATGACGGTGGGATGAACTCCAATCACACAGATGTGTCCACAGTGCCATACAAAAAGTAACTAATGAACAGGGCACCCCTTTGTGGTCAAGCATACATCGTCAGATGAGTGGTATAGCAACGTATTCATGTGACACAAGCTGGGTGGAACAGCAACCAACACAGCAAGAGACAGACCCACTACAGCACTACTCTCTAGTACCCTAATTTGTGGTGACAGTAGCCTGTACGCCAATCCCACTGTGATGACAAAGGTCCGTTTTGCCTATACTGTGGAGCACAGTCAGCTGTGCATACTGGGTCATGTGTCCAGAACAACAAACTCACATCACACCTCCATAAACACAAATCACTGACCATGTCCTGCAACCAATGTGCAAAAATGTGGGTAGGGGCCTAGACATGAAACAACTCACATGTGGCCACCCTCAAAACCCCACACCCTGATCTGCAACAATGTGCATCAGCTAGGCACACAGGGACTGTTGACATTGCCCAAGCACCCATTACAATCCCAGGGGTGGTGGGGGGATCTAAGGTACACAAAAATCAACACACATGGCCTCGTCAACAACACCTGTGAATGTCTGCCACACTGCACAGTATGCGGAACTTGGGCATAATGTGAGAGACAACACGATTCATTGTGAACCCTGCCACACACCTACACCAATGAGGAACCAAGGAGACCCACAAAGAACACATGTTGACACCTTCCAACATTGCAGCAATGACCCTGATGAGTGGGAGTAGTTACACACACTATTAGTGAGCCTCACACTGACAGATACCACATAGGGAAAACAACATGATGTTGGAAACACATAAGTGCCAATGGGAATCCTGAATGTGTCCCATGTGCGTTTGACAACATCCCCTGAAATTACAACTAAAACAGCCATGGATGACAACCTAATGACCAGTAGTCTGCCATGCACCTACATCCCAGTAAACCCAGGGAAAAGAAGTCTGATGAACACAGGACAACTCAGCAAGTGCACATAACAGGAAGATCTGCATGGAACACAGGCTGAGTCAAAAAAAGGGAAGGCAACACACACAGACATGCTCACACAACACACACCATGTGCACAGGCAATGCCACGGAATGACACAATGCCATGAGGGGTCTCCACTCCTGGGGAATGTCAGCTGTGAAAAACGTTGTTTGCGCAGGGTCCTGTCATGCCAGCACACCACTTGCACAGTGAGCCAACAATTACAACACAATGAAAGCTCTGGTCACAGCAACATGTGTACGGGAGTGTCCCTCAGTCATCTGCACACATCTGAAATACACATGTAGGGATAGTTGCACTGATGACACAGCTGACTTGTGTACCATGGATGCACAAACCTACCTGTCCAGTGTAGATGGGCCCAGTCAGGGAATCCCACCATGTGCCCAAATGTAAGTACAACATATGTGCAACAGTGTATGCCAAAGATGTGAAGTAGCAAACCCAAAGAGATAATCCTGGTTACAACATTTTGCAATCATTACACCCTGTAATTGCAGCAAAGGATGTCATGGATACATAGCAGAGAAGTACACATATCCCATGGACCACATGGAGTCCATCACATCAACAAATCATCCTGTTGTACCTTCAAAACACAAGTACAACATTAAGTCCATGATACTCATCATCAACATCATGTACATTAGATGCAACAACAATGGATACCAACAATTTGCTTTATTAAAAAATATAACTCCTCAAAACTGGTAATCCGAGTCCACAATGTCAAAAGGCCAATGGCCAGTCCATTTCTCAAATCAACCAGGGTGACATGTGACAAGTTGTCACCCATTGCTTGCCTGCACTGCTACGACCAGGGGACATCTCCCCTTGCAGGGGCATACATGGGGCAGGGCAGGCACCGCAGGGACAGGATCAGGGGACAGCAGAATGGGGCAGGGGAGGGGTGGTGGGTGCAGGAGTGTCACTGGATACTGCAGGGGAGGTGTCTGACACAGTGGGCACAGTCACAACTGCAGGGATGAAGTCAGATGGGGTGGTTGCCGGCACCACAGCAGTGGGCAGGTCAGATGGTGTGGACGTGGTCTCCACTTCAGTGCCAAAGTCAGACGGGGTGGATGAGCACTCCACTGCAGTGCCAACCTCCAAAGTAGTGTCATGGGGTCCAGGTGGGGTGGGCAGGACAGAGGGAGACACGGACTCCACACCAGTGGCAGGAACAGGCTGAGCGTGTGAGGTGGGGGGTGGAAGTGCATGTGGTAGGGGGAGGTCCTAATCATTTTGGGGATGCGGTATCGGTGTGTGGGTGAACCAGGGGCAGGGTGTGGCTGGGGGACCTGTGGAGTGGTGGCCTGGGGGCTGCAGGACGGATACTGTGTGGTTGAGCTGCGGGATTGTGGTGGGGTCTTGCTCTTCCTAGTCCGGGGGACTTGTGGATGGGGGCCTCAGTGTCCGTGCGCCTGGGGGAGGGTGTCCGTGTGGCAGGGGAACTCCCCCCTGTGCGTGATGACTTCCTCTTCCCCTTGTGAGTTGGAGCAGATTGATCGGTGGGGAAGAGGCCAAGGTCACAGAGGAAGAGCTGCTGGGAAGGGGGGGTTGCAGGTGAGGCAAGGGAAGGGGTTTTGGAGGGAGAGGCATCTGAGGACTGCGGAGTGCTTGACCCATCCCCTGTGTGTGTGCCATCAGTCCCCGGAGTGTGCGTGCCTGTGGCTCTGGATTTTGGCTTGCGTGGCTGTGTGCTGCTTGTGTCTGTTGTGCTGCATGCCGGTGCTGGTGTGTGTGTGCGTTGGACAGGTAGGGCAGTGGGGATTGTGGATGTGGCAGAGGTAGGAGGGGTGAGGGACTGTTGGAGGAGGGACACTGCTGACGTCTGTGTGGAGGCCATGGCCTGAATAGTCCGATGAAGGGCAGACATGTTTGATGAGATGCCCTCCATGAAGGACACCAGTTGTGTCAACAGACTGGTGTGGGAATGGAGGACACTCAGCATCGCTGTCTGCCCTACATGGAGCTGCTTCAGCAAGTCCACAGACTCCACACTAAGGGCAGCAGGGGAGACAGGGGCAGGGGGTGCGGTGCCTGGCACAAAGGAGACATGCTCCCTTACACGGGGGCCTCCACGGACCTCTGAGATGGGAGGGTGGAGATGGTGGTGGTGGCGGGGACAGACTCCCTCGGTGTTGTCTGGGGTCTGCTGACACCCGCCTCCACAAGGGAGTCCTCACTGGAGATGCTGTGTTCCTCAGCCGAGGTGGTTGTAGCTGAGGTATCCTCAGTGTGGCTCCCCTCACCCTCTGTGCCACTGGGTCCCTCCAACTCCTCTCCAGCAGACCCAGTCTGGCTCTGCGGCTCCTCTTGGTCCGTGGAGCTATCTCCTCCAGTAGCCGAAGATGTTTCTGCAAACAATTAGGATAAACAGATACACATAAGTCACTCGTTTCACCTGAGACATCACAGTCATAACAGCACATTACAGATGACGCATTTTCCGCATTTGCTAAATATTGCTAGAAGTGCTGGCACATATTGAAAAATACACCTGTCATTCTGCCAGTCAACCATGCCACTCATACACTTCCCCTCCATGGACCCATCTGTCTGGTGCATGTAGTATGCCACTACTTATATGTGCACACATGCACCGCATAGACATATCTCAGAACATATTAAATTGTGAATGAAATGTGTCATTACACACATATCCCATCTCCTGCCACTGACTCAGTACATGTGTCAGGATAAGGGATGGCCAAACTCATTGTCAGTAAAATGGATATGCTTCCTACACAAGACACCATGATGTGCCCATGTATTGATGGTCAATGCCACAATAGAGTGTATGCCGTACAACTGACATAACGGCAGGATACACATTAGCAAGTGGGATACCATGCTACGGGCCAGTCTGGCTAATCAGTCATCACTGGATAAAGTCACAGGGGCAGTGCATCCATAAATAAAAAAGTCTGCACTGTGTCACAATCATAATCATTTTGAGGAATGTAAGCCCTGCAGCTGTCAAGTGCACATGTTCCACTACTGCTACACTCATCTTAAGGCATATGATGATCCCACGTAATACAAATGCGACAGTTGAGTGACTGCAAGCACCAATCTGTGAACATGATAACATCACAGTCTGATGAGAACAAATTGAGGCTGCCTGCACTATTATGTATAATACATCATTATGCACCGTCAAGTGATCACACACCTATGTTTTTCCCCATTGTGATGATCCATTAGCCACACCTCAGCTAGCTGCCAAAACCAAAATGCTCAACACCACAGGAGTCTAAGATGCTAGGCCACTCCAGAATGACACCAAGGCAGACACCATATTGCATATTTCACAATTAACTAAATGTAGGCTGACACACAGGAGTAGGAGCACAGAGTGTTCCTCATGTCCGGAGTAGGCATACCTGTCCAGTTCCATGTGCACCATGGGATTACCCTGAACACTAGGCATGTGTTCATGCATGTGTGACACACATGATGTACATTATTATGAGGCCCCAAGATTGTCTTAACTGCTGCATGGCTGTGTGGTAAATACCACAGACACATATGGTGAGCCAAACCATCAATTGGAACACATATCATTTGCCCACATAGAGTACATGTCTGATTTCTGGCAATGTGCAGACACATGGCAATCAATTGCCTCACTCATGAGGACAAAACAATGCACCGGTTGCAGATGCTGTTTACAACCTTTAATTTTGGACAACAGCAGGGACGCCCAACACAAGTGACACAAGTCACAGACTGAAAGGGCCACACCTGTGTATCAGATGAGGATGGTCCATGAACTAATTTAGGAACATGACTCCTGTTCAAGCAGACAGGAGATCTGTGGGAGTGTGCCAGGATGAAGGAGTGCAAAGAGCATGTGATACATAGTTCACAGAAAAGGCATACACTTACCCCCTCCTTGCTGCTGTCTGGGAAGACCACCGCCAGGATCCGGTGCATGTGGGGGGTCAGTGTCCGTCGTCCGCCCCTTCTGCGAGGAGGCGACAGCTTCAGCTGGGCTCTGGCGATCCTCCGGGTCCAGCCACGAAGGTCCTGCCACCTCTTCTGGCAGTTGCGGATGCGGCGTCTGTAGAGCCCCACAGAACGAACAGCCCGGGCAATGGTCAGCCATATCTCCTGCTTCTGATGGGCATCAACCTGTGAGGATAACAAGGATAAAAGTCCATTACCAGAAATGCAACATGTTTGTGCAACACACAGTTGGATATACATGTCTTCATCACAAGGGCATATGATGTACACGGGTAGTGCAACTATGGTGATTGACAGTTGTCCTGCATTTACAAAATTGAAACATTGCCCGAGTATAATAACTGTGTCAAAATGCCCTTTTCATGCACAGTACCTGTCCACTACAGGTACATACACACTTTGGGGTTAACAACTACTCAGTGAGCATGCTAGCCACTGGTGTACAAAATGCCATTAGTGCCAGTAAGACAACATGCACAATGAAAAAGGGATGTGGACTGCACACTCACCTGCTCCCCTGGTGTCCCATACAGCTTGCTGTACTGTGGAAGGAGGCTGTCCAGCAGGGCCTTGTTCTCCTCCTCTGTGAAGGCTGGGGCCCTCTCCATAGTACGTGCCATTCTTTGAGCCAGAGGATGCAGAGACAGCAGCAGTGGTAGCAGAGATGTCAATGTGGAGCATGTAGTGCAGGCAAGTGAGCTCTCAGGGGAACAGACAGCCTTATATCTGTGCTGCAGAGGCACATTCTGTCCCATGCGTCCAAAGCGATAGGTCCAACACGTTTGCATCCTATGAATCTGGCCAATCCATCGCATTGCACGGCTCGTACACGCCTTCCGCATCGTTCAAATATTTCAAACCCATTACACCAACAAGTCTGATACATTGTTGTAGGGAGCCAACTGATTTTTCACAACACGAATCGTACAAGGGCCAAATCCGCGTCAGTCCCCATTGCAGGCAATGTGCAAGGCGTGTGTGCAAGGCGTGCGCTCGCCTCGTTCCCTAGGTGTCCGACGTGTCTTTTGAATTGGTCACCTGCATCAGTCCCCATTGCAGGCACTGTGCAAGGCGTGTGTGCAAGGCGTGCGTTCGCCTCGTTCCCTAGGTGTCCGACGCGTCTTTTGAATTAGTCACCCGCGTCAGTCCCCATTGCAGGCAATGTGCAAGGCGTGTGTGCAAGGCATGCGCTCGCCTCGTTCCCTAGGTGTCCGACGCGTCTTTTGAATTGGTCACCCGCGTCAGTCCCCATTCCAGGCAATGTGCAAGGCGGGTGTGCACGGCGTGCGCTTGCCTCGTTCCCTAGGTGTCTGAAGCGTCTTTTGAATTGGTCACCCGCGTCAGTCCCCAATGCAGGCAATGTGCAAGGCGGGTGTGCAAGGCGTGCGCTCGCCTCATTCCCTAGGTGTCCGACGCGTCTTTTGAATTGGTCACCCGCGTCAGTCCCCATTGCAGGCAATGTGCAAGGCGTGTGTGCAAGGCGTGCGCTTGCCTCGTTCCCTAGGTGTCCGACGTGTCTTTTGAATTGGTCACCCGTGTCAGTCCCCATTGCTGGCAATGTGCAAGGCGGGTGTGCAAGGCGTGCGCTCGCCTCGTTCCCTAGGTGTCCAACGCGTCTTTTGGATTGGTCACCCGCGTCAGTCCCCATTGCAGGCAATGTGCAAGGCGGGTGTGCAAGGTGTGCGCTCGCCTCGTTCCCTAGGTGTCCGACGCCTCTTTTGAATTGGTCACCCGCGTCAGTCCCCATTGCAGGCAATGTGCAAGGCGGGTGTGCAAGGTGTGCGCTCGCCTCGTTCCCTAGGTGTCCGACGCGTCTTTTGAATTGGTCACCCGCGTCAGTCCCCATTGCAGGCAATGTGCAAGGCGGGTGTTCAAGGCGTGCGCGCGCCTCGTTCCCTAGGTGTCCGACGCGTCTTTTGAATTAGTCACCCACGTCAGTCCCCATTGCAGGCAATGTGCTAAGTATTCCACCCACAATAGCTTTCCATGGACACATGGGCACACCAACAACAATACAGCCTGTGACACAGTATATCAAGGGGTATGTCAGGCTGCATTACCTGTGTGTGCATATGTGGTTAAACATGTGATTTGGTATGTGTCACTTAGTGGCACCCACTCCCAGGCAGGGCAAGGTGTCATGGGGACAGATACCGCTGTGTGTTGGACACATAAGCACTGTGATTGACAACTGTACAGTTCAGGGCATGAGGCATGTACACAGTTCCCGGGATACATTGTGTATGACATGTGACATACACCCTGACTCTTAGGTGGAATGGGATGTGTGTCACAGGGTGTCCCAGTGCCACAATTGTGATGTTCATCCACAGTATTTGTGCATTTAGTTACGGAGATTACTCTGATTTCATGTGCTCAATGTCAAACGGACACCACATACATGTGTATTGTCAATGTGAGTTGATGTGACGTCTGTGTGTCACAGACACCATGTGTGAGATGCCAAAAAACGTTGTGGCACTTCATGTGTGTGTCATGTGTGCATTGTGGTGTGTATATGAGACGCTACATCATGATGGTGTCCTTGTGGCGACACAAGGTCCCTGTGTGTGTCTGTCAAAAACCTGTGATGTGAGGTAGACATCTGTCCTCACTAGTGACTGTGGTGTGTGTCTGGTATGTGACACTCATGCTGATGTACTGTGGCAGAGCCTATAGATTGGTCACAGCACAACATGGACCTTGTTGTGTGGACCTGTAGAGCTGAGATTTCAGATGATGGGCATGTATCTGACATGTGTGCACATACACTACAGCACATACATCATCTCTTTGTGTCCTGTTGTTTCATGTGCTATTTAGCATGTACACTGGCACCTAGATAGGGGAACTGACAAACTGTCTTTGCTCATCTATGTACTGCAGGAGACCAGCTGTCCACAGACCGTTCCCTGACCTTGCCACCATGGTTGAACGTGACTGCATGCGATGGTACCGCTTCACTAGGCCACTGATTGAAGATTTGGCGGAGCAGTTGGCACCACAATTGTAACCTGGCCGGACATACCCTACTGCGCTGACCCCCAAGGTGAAGGTGATGGCAACCCTACACTTCTTTGCCACCGGTACCTTCCAACACACAGTTGCTACTGCTGGTGGGATGTCCCAGACCATGTTCAGCCGTGTGCTACGAGATGTGTTGGAGGCGATGTTGCATTTCCTCAACCACTACATCCATTTCCCAACACCACAACAACTCTCTGACATCAAAGGTGACTTCTATGCCCTGGGAAGGATGCCACATGTCATTGGCTCCATTGATGGGACACATGTGGCTTTGGTACCACCACAGGCACATGAGCAGACCTACCGGAATAGGAAACATTTCCACTCAATCAATGCACTGGTGGTATGTCTGGCCGACATGACCATTTCCCATGTTTGTGCACGTTTCCCAGGTTCACCGCACGACGCTTACATCATGCGGAGTAGTCGCATCCCAACGATTATGTCACAGATGCAGCACCAGCGTGCCTGGCTTGTCGGTGTGTACTGACTTTTCACTATTATGTGATTTTGATAAAGTTTATTTACACCCTCTTTTAAGGCTCATCTAATGTGCTATTGTCTTTATGTAGGTGACTCCGGATACCCCAACATGCCGTGGTTGCTGACACCCCTCAGGAACCCTGTGACACCGGCGGAGATGCGCTACAATGAGGCACATGGTCGGAGCAGGAGAGTGATCGAGTGGACATTTGGTCTCCTGAAAAGCAGATTCCGCTGCCTGGACAAGACAGGAGGGGCCCTCCCATATGCACCTGCTAAGGTATGCAAAATCTTCATAGTGTGCTGCATGCTACACAACCTGGCAGTGAGGAAGGAGTTGCCTCTGATCCAAGATGACGATGACCAACCTCCGCCAGCCATGGAGGATCCTGCCCTGGGGCATGATGCCTGTGATGATGAGGGTGAGGATGATGTTCGTAGCCAGCTGATCTTCAACTTCTTCACATGAATGTGAGTATACACTGATGTGTCTTCAAAGTATTGTGTTTGCCTGACATCTGTTGGTGGTGCACTTGTGCTGCTTGAGTGTGACTGTGTGCTACTTGTCAGGATGCTTGCTGTGATGTGTCCTTTCAGGTAGTCTGTACTCCCAAACAGTGTTTAGCTGATTGATATGTTGTGTGTACGTAGTTTTGTTACATTTGTGGGCATGTATATTGTTGTTGTATGCTGTAATTCAAGGTTTCTGATTGTGTTTTCTGTCTGTCCTTCACAGGGTACTTTGGCTGCTGTATGGTGAGGTCTGAACCCCAAAACCCAGATCCTTGTTCCAGAGTGCAAGTAGTTGTTGTCCCATCCAATGATGTGCCACACACCCCTGGACTTTCCTTGTTTACAACTTGTTTAATGTTTGCTCACTGTTACGTGAGGTTAACTTGCATCAGTTGTGGGCTTTTCACGTTGTGAATCTGTAATAAACCTGTGCTTCACTTTGGGATGTTCTCCGTGTGTATCTACACATCAGACAGTCATTAGCATCCTGTACCTGTGGAATGCTTGCCACTGACCCAGGATGGGTGTGGTGTATGTGCATTCCACTGTATTTCCTGTTGACATCACTTATGAGGATGAGTTAGCTGGACATGGTGAGTATGTCTTGTGTTGCCCTAGTGGTGTGTCTCCCTCATATGTGTCACATTACCATGACTCACATTACGGTGTTCACATTGCTGTGGTAGTTTGCATGCACAGTGTTCCTTATCAGATCATCATCGCCATGACACAAAGTATAAATCACGACAGAGGCAAGTATTGTGTGAATGTGATTTTATTTACAGACATGTGTAAGGATGGTGAACGGAATTTGAAGTGCTGTACAATGTGATGGTAATCCAAAGTTCACAGGTGAGTTGGTAGTCTTAAGAGATGAAATGTCCAGAGTAGAATCCACAGTCATTAGCTGCATTGTCACAGCTTTGACCTTCCATGTCAAGTGGGAGATTTGTGTGTCAGTCAACAAGGTTAATTGGTTTGCACACAGGGGACGACATACAGAACAGGTGTTGAGTTCCTGGGGGATATGCATGGCCATCAGCGTCTCAATTCCCCTTCTTTGGACGACCCCTCTTCTTTCTCGGGGGACCCTCATGTGCAGGCAGCTGCGGTGCAGAGGACTCTCCGCCAGAGTCCTCCTCCCTCCCTGTGGCAGTTGTGGATATTGTGGCAACAGATGTTGTGGGCGCACAGGGAGGTGTGGACATGTTGGTGCTGATCTGGCGGAGGCAGGTCAGTATGTCCCTATGCACCGCTATTAGTTCATCCAATTTGTCCCACTTGGACTCCATCCGGGACATGTGGGAGTCCAAGCGGGCATGATGTGCAGCATGCTGTTCTTTGATGTCCTTGAGGATCCCCACTACCTGTCCAAATCCTCCTGTGCTTTCCTGGTACGCATCTATGATGCGTCCCAGGTGTGGGTCATCATGCAGTCCAGCCCCCTCTGCAGGCCGTGTCCTCTGCCTGCCCACCCTCCCACTGCCCCTACCCACACGGGCGGGAGCTGCCGTGGCCGGCACAGGCAACACTGGGCCCACTTGAGTGTTTGCAACGGTGGTGTTGTCCCTTGATTCCAGGGTGCCCTGTGTACCTGTTCCGTTGTTGTTCAGTGGCCCTGGCCTGTCATTGTCGGCAGGGCTACTCGGTGTGGTATCAGATGTGGCAGGTGTGGTTGCAGGGAGTGCTGATGTTACTGCTGCTGGGGCTGCACGATGAGTCACACCGGAGGTGCCAGGTAGTTCAGGGTCGTCGTCTGAAGAGGACAGGGACTGATCCACACCGGTGAGCTCAGGGTCCGCCAGAGTCTGGGACTGGGACTCTTCTTCAGGTCGTGCTGTGTCCCCAGCATCCCGTGTGTTTGGAGGAGAAACACAATGTATGTTATGTTTCTACCAACATCAACGTTTCACACACATTACATTTGCCAATGGACATCATAATGAGAGTCTGTACATTGCATTGTCAAAAGTTGTGACAGACTGAGGTTGATATTGTTGGTGCAATTTGTCATGGCAACCTGAAGCATTTCGATGTGCACGTCAAGCTGTGTGCATGACCAGCTCATGTATTGATCAATTGTCTGTACATGTCCATTGCTACTCAGGTTCCATCACATGCCTGACACAGCTGTATCATCCCTGTCCACATTTGTGCTATAACGATGACATACGTACAATTCCACTTAGGGTATGTATCATGCTTGGTGCATGTGTGGTGGAATTTGCTGCGTTGCTCTGTGCGTCACATTGGTGTGTCTGTGCAACATGGTCACAGTCCGGTATGCCTGTGATCCAATGTGAGATACTTTCTGGTTATCTGTGTTCCTAGTTCACATCTCATTACAAACAAGTCATGGTGTTACCGTGCCTACTGATGTTGGTGCAGAGTTTTGTCAGTGCTAACGTCTTTTATCTTGTCTATTTCCTCCACAGTGAGAGGGATTGGGCTCAGCGGCACTCTTTCTTTTCCATGTTCATGACAGTGATGGGCAGAGGTGTGTGTGTTACAGTTCTGCTGCTGTGAGTTGCATGCGTCATCCGATGCAGTCCAGGATAGTCATTGTGTTTGGATTGTCCATGATAGTGAGTGATGTGTTGTGTGAATGATGCGTACAAAGCAGACCGATGTGGTATTGACATGCAGCTCACAACTGCACATTTTGTGTATGACACCATGCTACAGTGTCAGCTATATGTGTGTGTCCATTCTAGTCACTGTCAGGTGTCCACTGTCAATGATGTAAATGTGACATTGTGTGTGCTTGGTGCTATGTACTATGTCTGCATCTCCCCAATTGTCATCTACGAAACACACCTTCACAGGCAGGTCAGGGGACACCCCAGGGACACTGAATCTCCAGACAGTGGGAGGATACCTACAGGTCCAATGGCTGTGAGTGTAAATGTGTTTGAGTTGGCCAGTGCGTAGGTGTGACTTGCAGCCAATTCATACATCGGGACCATGTGTCAGTCATCTTGCCAAGGCATTTACTTTTGGAGTGACTGGTCCCAGGGTGCAATTTGTTCGAGCAGAGAAGGTGTGTTGGCATTTGGAGTCATTGCAGGACCTCCTTCACCCACAGTGGCCAGGTAATCCCCCATGTGGCATGCTTCCATTGCAGGGAGTCACAATTTACGTTCAGGCTGTCAGTCAGTAGTTTTCTGTTGTTTGTTTGAGCACAAGTCCCAGCAGGGCCTTGTGCTCCCCTTAGCAGAGGCCATTGTCTGTGTTCTTGGTAGAGACTTTTCACTCACTCTCTTGTGGAGCATAATTCTAGGTGTGTATTTTGGTGTTTGTGTTAAGGGGTGTGTGTGTGCAAGTACCTGCTGGTAGATGTGGTCAGAGCAGGCAGTACTCCTCCCCCAGTCCAGTGATCCCACCATGCAGCATGCTTTTATTGCAGGGAGTGTGAGTTACCTTTCAAGCTGTCAGGCATTGGTGTCCTGTTGTTTTTTTGAGCCCAAGTCCCAGCAGGGCCTTGTGCTCCCCACAGCAGGGCCTAGTATCAGCCATCTTGGCAGTGCTTTTGCACTCCCTGTGAGGCGAGCATGGTTCAGTGGGAGCTTGCTGGGACATGTGGGTGGGGACTGTTGGCTGTGACTTCAATTCCCATCATGCTTTTGGCTACACCCACCTTCCCACAATACCTGACCTTACTTCCTGTGAAGCTTTTTCCCTATGTGGTGGTGTGCCTGTGCTGACAAGTTGGCAGGCAGTGTTGTCCTGGTGTTTGTTTGCACAAAAGTACCAACAAGCCCATGTGCTTCACACTGCAGAACCCAGTGTGTTTAATCTTTGTGGGATATTTAAATGGATTCTTAGGGAATGCATTATACTAGGTGGGTTGTGTTGCGTTTGTGTTAAGGGGGGTGTGTGTGCAAGTACCTGCTGTTAGATGTGGTCAGAGCAGGCAGTACTCCTCTCCCAGTCCAGTGATCCCACCATGCAAATGCTTCCATTGCAGGGAGTGTGAGTTACCTTTCAGGCTGTCAGGCATTGGTGTCCTGTTGTTTGTTTGAGCCCAAGTCCCAGCAGGGCCTTGTGCTCCCCACAGCAGGGCCTAGTGTCAGCCATCTTGGCAGTGCTTTTGCACTCCCTGTGAGGTGAGCATGGTTCAGTGGGAGCTTGCTGGGACATTTGGGTGGGGACTGTTGGCTGTGACTTCAACTCCCATCATGCTTTCTGCTACATGCACATGCCCAGCAGCCCAACCTTCCTTCATTTTGACTCAGCTTTCCTGTGAGGTGGTGTGACGTTGTTGGCGAGATGGATGACTGTGTTTGTTGGTGATTTATGCTAATGCCTTGCAGTATTTGTCGTTAGGTTTGTACATGTTATGTCGTAGTTCCATTTTGCTGTGGGATGGCAGGTATTGTGTTTGGGTAACTGGCATACACATCACAGGAGACTTGCCTTTATGTTGCTATGGCTTTGCTGGCAGGAATTGGTTTAACAGTCCCCTTGAGAGTGATATATGTGTATTGCCGCACAAAATTGAGTCTATTGTTTGTGTACTCACCAGGCTCTGGTTTTCCTGTTAATCCATGGATGCTCTCCGGTGGTAGGATGGCCCGCACCTTCTCCTCCCAGGTCCTGAAGTGTGTTGGTCTGGCAGGAGGGCCACCGCCAGTGTCTGTGCTCAAGGCGTGATCCCTGTTGATGAGCTTCTTGACCCTCCTGCGCACATCATAGTACCTGTTCTGTATGTCGTCCTTTGTGCGCCGACAAGGAGCTTGTGCGTTAACCTTGTCGACAATCCTCTCCCACATCTTGGTTTTCTGTGACATGGGGGTCTGTTGGACCAATGTGCCAAACAACTGTGGCTCTACCCTGAGTATTTTGTCTATCATGACTTCCAACTCACTATCTGTGAACTTTGGATTCTTCTTGGGGGGCATGGTGCTGGGTGGTTGTGGTGATTGATGTGTGTGTGAGGGTGTAAGTGAGTGTGGTGGGTGTGAGTTTGTCAGTGGATATGTGATTTGTTTTTTGAGTGGTGCAAATGGTGTAGTTGTTGTGTTTTGTGTGTGTTGTGGTGTGTCTCTGCAGTGTTGTGGGGTTGTCTGCTGTCCTATGACTGTAGTTTGCAAAGGATCATGGTAGGGATTTCTGGCCTTTATATAGTTGGAGTTGTGGGTGTGTCTTTGTTCCTTTTTTTTTTTATTTATAAATTGGCTGTGTCATAGCTTTTTAAAAACAAAATGTGTCTTATTTCCTTTGCTTTTGTTGTGCATGATGGAGACGTTCGTTTGACCGGGTCGGACGCTGCCTGTGGCTCGCACGGGGTGATCTGAGACTGTCACACTGACAATCTGCTGTGTTTTGATGTTGGTGTACGCCTCGGACGCGAAGGGCTCTATTGTTTGCTAGTCACTATTTGCTGTACGTCTCGGTTTTCATGCTCGTGCGAGTCGGTCGCGTTTCACACGTACTGCATCGTACTGCGCGGCTCGTGCATCACGGGTACGTTTCGCTCGCGTCAAATCCTAATGCGTGTCGGTCGGTACGATTCCCGGTCAATTTACGGGCGAATCAATGATTTCCGAACGGGTCGGGCGTGCAGCTTGTGTTCCGTGCGGGTGGGTTGTAATTCACACACAAGGCATCGTACTGCGCGGGTCGGACGGCGCAGCTCCGTGTCGGTCAGTCTCCATTCCGGGTCCGAGTCGGTCGGTACGGTTTACGACCGGAATCGGAATCGGCCCCTAAGATTCTAAAATTCTAGTTAAAGCAACTCAGAAATAAGTAAAACCACGTTACAAAAGATAGGTAACTGACAATACCAGAACATCTCCTACAAAGTCATTTAGTATTAAAAGAAACAACTGCGAGCTCTTCGCAGGCGCTCTTATTTATAGACCCCCTGGAACGAGAGCCGCTTTTACTAGATCTTTGCAGACTTTCCTAGAATCTTGCTTGGACACCACCTCTTTTACAGTCCTTGGAGATTTCAATTTCCACTTGGAATTAAACAATGATACCGACACAGCTAGCCTGATAGACAATATGGCCGGATACGGCTTGAGTCAGCTAGTATCAGAACCTACGCACATAGCTGGACATACGCTAGATGGACTTTTCACAAATAACTCCTCCACAGAAGTGACGAGAGTTCAACAATTAACATGGTCAGACCACTCCGCAGTCCATTTTAATGTCCGGATGGTAGCTACTAGCGATGGCCGCAGGACCAGTTCCGCGAGGGGAGTTCGCGCCCCTGGAAATCAATCCATGAACAGGACTTGATCTCAGCCCTGTCAAAGAATCTACCAGATGTTCTGGACTCAGAAGTGGCAGCCAACAACTATGAAACCTGGCTAACCCAGGCAGTAAATAAGTTGGCACCGGAAGGTTCTAAGCACCTAAGGACTAGACAAGTCTCCTCGCCCTGGTATACGATTGAGCTTAAACAGCTGAAAATCAAATGCAGACGTCAGGAGCGAATTTGGAGATCAAATTATAGTGCGGAACATAGGAGGCACTACAACTCAGTATTAGAGGAATACAAGTCCTCTATAAAGCAAGCCAAATCAAAATATTTTACGGCTAAAATTCAGGAAGCGTCAAACTCTTCCAAAGAATTGTTCAAAACTGTCACTATTCTTTCCAAATGCCCACGGGATACGGTGTTTTCACCAAATCAAGCAATAGTGGATAATATGGCTGGTTTTTTTCAGCAGAAAGTACAGTCAGTGTATAGCGAACTTACAAACTCAGCACCAATTCCCGTGGGGAACGGGTTAGATGGAACAGAGGAGATAGCCCCTGGAGCTAATCTGATACGGTTCCAATTGGTAGAACAGAGTCAAGTATTAGGCCTATTGTTGAAAACTAAGTCGGGCTCCCCTCTGGACCCTTGCCCCCCTTCCATCATACACTTAGCTCCAGAACTGATCAGTGGCTGTCTGACCCCTCTATTGAACACAATTATAACTTCAGGGGTTTTCCCAATGTGTTGGAAAAAAGTCTGTATCAGACCCATTCTAAAAAAAAACTTCACTTGACCCTCTGGAGGTCAGAATTATAGACCTATTTCTTGCCTCCCGTTCCCTTCCAAGATACTCGAGAAAGCACTAAACAGAGAACTGACGGAATACCTGGACAATAATAATGTCCTAGACCCCACACAACATGGTTTCAGAGCTCAGCATTCAACCGAATCAGCTTTGATCATGGCCACAGAGGAGATCAGAAAGGTGATGGACGGAGGCGGCAGGGCCATCCTGATATTACTCGATCTAACTGCAGCGTTCGATACCGTAAATCATACGGTGTTGGTACAAAGGCTGAAAGAAGCTGGTATTGGGGAGAAGGCATTGGATCTTCTAGCCTCATACCTGGCAAATCGGGAACAGGCAATTCACTGGGATGGACTTCAGTCGGGAAAGTTTACACTTCCGTGTGGAGTGCCCCAGGGTTCTGCTCTTTCCCCACCCTGTTCAATGTATATGTCGCCCCTTTGGCAAGAGTAATAAAAAGCCATGGTCTCTCTCTTGTATCATACGCGGACGACACCCAATTAGTGGTGTCAGTTGCGCAAAATCTGGACCTAACAGCAGAAAGGTTCCGGAACTGCCTAAGGGCTCTGATGGCCTGGATGAATCTAAACTTTTTAAAGCTAAATACAGAAAAAACTGAGGTCATAGAGTTCGGGCAAAAACCCTCTGTCTGGAGTGAACTCTGGTGGCCGCCTGAAGCAGGAACCCTCCCTGTCACTGCTCTGAAGGCTAGAAATCTGGGATTCCTGGTGGATAAGGATCTAACTCTTGCCTCCCAGATTAACCAAGTGACTTCGGCATGCTTCTTCACGTTGAAAATATTACGGAAGATTCTTCCATTCATTCCATCTTCATTAAGAAAAACGGTAGTCGGCGCATTGGTGTTGTCCAGAATAGACTACTGCAATGCGCTATACCTGGGGGCTGGCGTTAGACAACTCTCTAAACTACAGTCTCTACAAAATGCTGCTGCACGAGTATTGTTAGAGTTACCTAAATATCACCCAACATCCGCAAGCCTTAAAAGCCTCCATTGGCTACCAGTTCGTAGAAGAATAGACTTTAAGGCTTTATGTATAGTCCATAAAGCCCTTTACGGAGGAGGGCGTCAGCCATCCAACTTCTATTCCCAAGATATCTACCGGTCCGCTGCCTCAGGTCAGCAAACACCGGATTGGTCCTGCTCTCAACTATAAGCAGAGTCAGATGGGGCGGTAGGGGTTCTCCTACCAAGCTGCTAAGCTGTGGAATTCCCTCCCAACTCACATGAGACTGCAGCCAAGTAGGGATCTCTTTAGAAAGATGATTAAAACATGGCTCTTCACTAAGCCCTAGGTCTGTTAAATCTGGTGGTTGGCTATTTCCTCAGCGCCAAGACGCCCCGGCATAAGAGCGCTTTATAAATATTTCAGTCAGTCAGTCAGACAAAGACACCTTATTACCCTGGTTATGCACAGGTAGGGTTGGAGAAAACAGTTGTTCATAAAAAATGTATACATTTAACTTTTTCCTAGCTGGGAAAAAGTAAAATTTCCAAAATATCTAATTTTTACTCTTCAGGGGATAATATTTCACACTAACTATCTCAATTACGTATGCACTCCTTATGGAAACGATGAACACAAATGCACTCTGTATTTAGAATTACATAAAAGTGCAAGAAATGCAGCACACATGTGTAAGTTCATACAGAGCAATTACTGCATGGGTGTTAAGCTCAATTCTATTTCATGCTTCAAATCACTCTTCCAGGTGCCACTTACATATGCAAAACTATGCAATCTATATAAGCTTCTGCTTTTGCAGATAACTACTCTACATCTAAAAATACAGATGTTTCTTCCTTGGCTGACCACCAGAGGTAGATGCTGATGTTATGGCAATCTGAAGGCATAAGTCATATTTACATCTGGAGGACGCCCCAAGAATCAGCGACTTCAGGTTCAAGTGCTATTTGAAGGGAGTGAAATGCTTGTTTCTGACATCCTTGTATGTAGGCTACATCCCGCATTTAACTTTCACTAGGGTAGATAGAACGGTCTCCATTGAGCAGGTTGATTATAATTGAGTTTTACAGAACCACAGGGATGGCAGTAATTCTTGCATTTTAAACAAGTAGAGAATGTGGTTACTGATGTGTTCCAGATATGGAAATCAAAGGGAGAAATGGAGCCACCTCATTGCAAGGGGCAGTAGAATAAGATGCACAGAACATTTTAAGAATGCTGGTGATGGCGGAGTCTGACCGCCAACTGATATGGCTGCCTCGATGTAGAGCTCCGAGACTCGAGGGGAGAAGGATCACCCAAACAGCTGTCAAAAAGCATCCATGGAGCCAGAATGAAAGCCAACATGAATGAGATAACAGCTATGTAACTTTGAAGTGCTTTCCCATGAGAGATTCAGTTAAGCAGAGTTCTTCATTGAGGCCCAGTCACAAATCACTTGGACGCCGTTCCTCCTGCTGAGAGTGTCTGTAAAAGAACAACTCATTCTGTCAGGAAACACAGTCAACTGCTGACATTCAAGGCTGCTTCAGGAGAATTAAAAAACTGTTGAACTCTGGTTAAACTCTTCATAGGGGGAGCACATGAGAACTCCCAACTCTGAGGTATTTCTCTTCATTTGACTGTTCAGACTATATTACATGATTATGTGAGCACTGGGATTTTCTGTAAGCAGAGTGTGTGGAGCAAGTGCAGTTAGGCAAGTGGGAGTGGGAGATGTACACCATTCCTACAGCTGAAAGAATCTGTGGAAAAAATACTCATTCTGTCAGGATAAGTGAAATTTCCTTTCTTAAAGTCCAAAGGCTGCTGTGGGGGTTTGAATTGATGTTGTACTTCTCACACGGTGCAGGAGAAGCATATGAGAACTTTCAACTATGAGGTATTTCCCTTACTTTGACAGCTTAGACTGTACTATGCAATTAAGTAAACACGGGAATTCCTATCAGCAGAGGATATAGTGCAAATATGGATATGCAAGCAAAAGCTGTGGGACATTTCTAATACACTTGTTTTTTAGAGATGTCTGAAAACATTAAGCCATAAGTTTTTTTTTTTACATATTTTATTACGTCAAGTGTCAAATACAATGCAGAGCTCTGCAACCCAGAACCTATCTGCTACAGTTTAAAGTACAAAAGATTAAAATATATAGTTTTCCCCCTAAAAATAAAAAGAAAACAATCAAACGAAACCAGTATAACTCCCCCCCCCCCCATTGCACTGTCTCAGCACTGCATCTCAAGCACCACTTCCACTCCCACCACATAAGTAACAATTCCCACTTAACCACTGGTCTCCAGTACCTCAGTCCTGTGCAATCACCCTGAGACCATAGCATCTCCAGAGGAAATGGGCTCCATGTATAGGCCTCTATATTCCGCCCATCGCTTCCAGATCTTTGGATGCTTTTGCGGGCTTCCGCCATAATTTTTAGAATCCAAGAAGTCTGTCCACATCCAAATATGTTTTTTCGTTTACAGTGTTACTACCTAACTGCTTTGTGAGGCTTTTGGATATCATATTTGATTACTAAGCTGTACCTATTTATTGTCTTGTCTAACGTTGAAGTATAACAGTATGGCCAGTGGTAAATCTAATAGAAAGTCTTTGTTTACACATGTAGTCGAGAACACTCTACGTTCGGGCACTTCTACTACTATCCCACAAGATACAGTTTCTTACCTTACTTTAAAAGAGATCTCCACTATAAGCCCAAAATTGCAATCTCTTAATGTCAAAATTTCAGAACTTGTGACAAAAATGAAGACAATACGGATGAACCTAAACGTTTTCCATACCAAAGTGGAAACTCTATATAAATGAAACAATGATTGGAAGAATTGCCAAGCCATGTCTTCCCTGGACCGGAAACAAGCATCCTGGGACCGGTTTCGGGCTAACAGCCCTCATCAGCCAGGCTAGCTTGAATCCAGTGGCAGAGTGAGCAAGGGACCTACGTCTGGGCATACCCTGCCAACTTAGGGCGAACAAAGCAAACACAAGGAGATGATGGACAGAGTGCTGAAACTTTTCAAACACTCACTCCCAGTCACAGATCTGGGTTGAATCCATCATCGTTCTTTAGCTCACTTTGCCACCCCAGTTCAGACACAGCTATATGCAAATCAGTCTTGACCCTGTGCCTCATGGGAACAGTCCAGCCCGAACTGCCAAGCCATGTCTTCACTGGACCGGAAACAAGCATCCTGGGACCGGTTTCTGGGTAACACCCTTCATCAGCCAGGCTAGCTTGAATCCAGTGGCAAAGTGAGCAAGGGACCCACGTCTGGGCATACCCTGCCAACTTAGGGCGAACAAAGCTTGGCAATTCGGGCTGGACTGTTCCCATGAGGCACAAACTCATCATCAATCCACAGGTTACCTTTTCGAGTATCCTGCTCTATCGCCTCCCGGGCCTGCTGGGGCATGGGCGGGCTCTTTTTCTGACTTAGTCGCTCCTTATGTTCTAAACACTGTTAATTTCACCATTTTGGGTGATCTCAATTTACATTTTGATGATCCAGCCTGTACTACTAGTTCTACACTCATCTCAGATTTAGCAGCTATGAATATTTTGCTGTAAAATTCGGTTTCCACTCACGTTGCTGGTCATTTATTGGACCCTATCTTGTTGAACATTAGTTGCCTCCCAGCACTTCCTGTTCTCTGGTCAGAACATTTCTTGTTGGGTTTTCGAGTCAATAAAGTTGATTCGCGCCCAGCCTCCAACAAGCCTAATTCAAGAAATTGGGGTAAATTAAATATTGACACTTTTAATAAGATTTTATCTGAGAAGGCCCCTATCCCTGGCTCAATTTCGGTAGCTGACGTGGATGTAATACATGATTGGCTAATCAATTCCATTGATATTTGCCTTCCACTCTCGACTAAGAAAATGAAGAACCACCGGCCACCGGCCCCTTGGTTCTTTGAGAGTCTAAAAGTGGAGAAAAGCAAATGTAAAGCGTCTGAGAGACGCTGGAGAAAGAACTACGACCCAGACACTAAATTAGCCTACAAGCTGGAAATAAGTAATTATCATGCACTTTGTAAAGCTGCACGGGCGGAGTATGTGACATCTACTATGTCTAAGGCACAAAACAATGCTAAAACATTGTTTAAGCTTGTTAAAGAACTATCGGGCGCAAAGTGCCTACCTAAATCTCCCGATATCACGGAATCACAATGTGACGATCTTGCTAGGTTCTTTCTCGAAAAAGTTGAAAACATCTATGCCACATTGAAGGAAGTCCAACCAGTAAATGGTCAACAGCATATGAAGTATCCTGATCAGTCTACTGCAAGTACGGATTTCCAGGCTAGAGCATCTTTGACATCCATCAGTAAGCTAGAAACCTGGGTTCCTCTAGACACTGATTCTTTTAGGCGAATCTTGGACGGTCTCAAATCCGGTTCTCCAAGGGACCCGGTCCCGGAAAACTATATCTGAAACGTTTCAGCGCTCCGTCCATCATCTACTTGTGTTTGCTATCATTCTCAACAAACCTTTCACCAATATACTTTTGTCATTCAACCACCCAGGTGTCCTTGCTTTGACCCATCAAACCCCCCAGAGGATTCCTGTCAACCATACACTTTCACCCACCCAGGCAGGCATTCTTTCTTTCACCCACCCATGCATCCTATCAGCCACCTATATGCATCCCTTCACCCATGCATCCTTTTCTGCCTGTCATATTACACTTCACCCCTCCTTTCTCCTTCCATCCTTATTTCCCTTTTCCGTCAACCCATCAAGGTCTGACTCTTTCTCTGCTGAGTTGAAGATAGAAGAAGCCATTAGTTACTCAACTCCCACTGTATATGAAAATGCTAAGTAAAGGTTGTCTTCAACTGTTCACAACTTATTCTCAACAGTACAGTGTACAGTGTACACCCTTGCAGCAAGTGTATACATTGTCAACAATCAATATGACTTACCACCGCCCGCCACTGCTGCTGGCTCACCCCCTGCAGCTGCCACATCTGCTCCCTGCAGGCTGGCGTCGCCATCCCCACTGGCCTGTGTGCCCTGGTGGTCGGTATGGCTAAAAAAAACTTTACACATTTTTTAGATGCCATATACGCCTCCCCTATTTATGTTTTTCTGTAGCAAGATTGAAAATACATAAACCACACACATCACTACAATTCGGGTACAGACAGTATGTCCTATCAAAAATAATAAAATATCCGATTGGGTATTTTGTTGGTGGCAATTTTTGAAAAGCCTCTCTGGAAGACAACCTATAAAGGACTGGACTGAGTGGCTAGAGCTATAGGTGAATCTGAGGTTTTGAAAAGAAATAAGAGTGGCCAACTGGGTGGACATTCGGTCTTCTTGGATGGAAAATGTAATGGTGTTGTCCTCCTCCTCCTCCTCATACTTCCTTCCAGCCATGGTGCATCGTAATCAGTTCACCATCAACTGCTGCTAATAATACTAGGCCTAGATGAGAAGAAGATACAACTTTGGGGTGTCCAACGTGACCATGGCCACTCTCTCGTTTCGCTGATGGAGCATGAGAAAGTAAAAGAAAGGCTTCTCATCTCAATAAACATGCGTAGAATACCTTACTTGGGCATGCAATCTGCACGGCAGAGTAGTGGTACTAGTATTAGTAATAGTAAGGACCAATGGGTTCTCTGAGTCTTACAGTACCACCACTAGGCTGTCCACAAAATATAAAAGGGGAAAGGGAAAGCTGACTGAAAAACCAGAAGAAAGCAAGCTACAGACAGACTAGTACAGACCAAGGCAATTTGAGGTAAAATACAGACACTAGAAATAAAAATAACTAAGTTAGTAAATAGGATAATGCAAGGATAGCAAGAATTTAGAAACAGATGGATCGAAGAGGATTTGGGAATAAATGAAACTAGTAAACGGAAATAATAGTTCAAAATAAGGACAGGTAAAAGATGGGAAATATATATTAATATTAACAACAGGAGGACTTACTGGGGCCATCAAAGCCATCAGATTAGGAGCGTTCTTGGGAGGCACCTCCAGCTTCTGCACCCGCCTCGGACTACCTCGTCTTGCCCCTGGATGCTGATGATCATGTAAGACATAATTAGAGAGAAAAAAAATGATTGGTGTTAAATAAATATTGAATAATTGCTCCAAAAATACTTTTTGACAGGAAACGGCAATTGCAATACCATTGACCTTTCCTAAATCAGATCGACATGTAATAGACTAGTATTGCGGTCGCGGAACATCCTATCTTTATTATTCCACAATTCCAATCCGGTTCCTGAATCCTAAACCTCCCTAGCCCACATATTCCAAAGACTTTGGAATGAATTGCAAAAAAATTATATTTGCTTCTAAGTTCCGATCTCGTTCGCAGTCATCTCAACCCCTTTGATGGGCCAATTTACTAAGTCTGCATTTAGGGCCAGATGTATCAAGAATGCATTTTGCGATTCAGAAATAGCGAATTTTACTGATTTGCTATTTTGGAATCGCAGAATGCAATATATGTAGGATTTGCTAAAAAATAGCGATTCCCACACGTTCCCTAATAGCGAATCGCAAATTGCGATTCGCTATTAGGGAATGCTTTTCTATTCATTTCTATGGGAAAGCATTCACAATTTGCGATTACCAAATAGGTAATCGCAAATTGTGAATGCAATTGCAAGCGTGCTAGGGAGCATAAGGCACCCCTGATGCACCCCCAAAAAAGGTAAGTGTGCACATGTGGCACACACCCATGCCCTAAGGGCATGTGTGTGAGCCACATGGCACTTAGAAAAATGCAATTTTGTGCATTTTTCTAAGGGTTTGCAAATTACCATCAACTTGAAGTTGATGGTGATTTGCGATTCCTTAATGCAAAGTTGCATTTTTAAAATGCTTCTTGCATTGCATTTAGGGAATCGTAAATTGCAATTCCCTTACTGCATTTGCAAAATAGGTAATAGCAAAAATCGATTACCTATTTTGTGAATGCATTTTGGGCTGATGCATCGCAAAAAGCTTTTTACCGATCGCAAATGGACCGATTCTGTGAATCGGCCCGTTTGCGACAGGTAAAACGCTTGAAACAATTGGCCCTTAGTCTTTAAATGCATTGATGGACACATGCATATTACATACACCAAATTGGTTGGTTGCTAGTCACTATACGAACTACAAAAAAGGTTCTACTAAGGACTGAAGTAAGAGGACGCTGCTAAATTACTTATACTAAGTAATTAACTAACTACCACTATCTTAGTGACAGGACAAATGAAAGGAGTCTCTCTAGCCTGCGTTACCTAACTTAAGTTCTTACATAAGAAGCACAAGCGAGCGCAAAGTTGCAAAAAAGTATGATTAGGTAGCGCCGAGCACCTGCCTAGAATAACGATCACATAATATAAGATTTGTAAAAGTAACTTAACTGCATGTGAGCAGCATGCTTGCTATTTGAGAAAAAAATATTAGCAAAAACATAGAACACACAAGTAATAATAATATTAGTAATTTGCTACTCACCAAGCCATGCGACCTCAACCCCTAGCAGGTCCAGCAGGTCCTGCTCTCGGTCCAGGATGTCAGACCAGTGGTGCGTCAGCTGATTGTGGGTGCGCGCGGACCCCAGAGCAGTGGTACACTGCCCGGCGCACCCTCATCCACCGCCGCTGGCACTCCTGGAGCCCATACCCGGATCCAGGCCTGCCACCTGCTGCCAGGGTGGAGGGGAGGTGGCGCTGGACAAATAAAAACTGTTCTGCCACCTCCAGCTCAGAAAACAAGGCCTGAGCCTGCACCCCTTCTGGGCGCCACCTTCCGCAAGGAAGGCTGCTCATCTTTGCCACCTTTGCCCGGCTCTCTTTCTCTGCCAGGATGCTAGGGGGGGTGGTGGGGCGGAAAGTATAAAAAATAACAGGGAGAAGAAGGAAGGAAGTAAAACAATTAGGAAGGAAGTATAGAGAAAAATAGTATAAAAGAACAAAACTCACTAAAAACACAAAAAGTTGAAAAAAATGCAAAATATACACTTAACTTCTTCGATGCTCATGACGGAGCGGTTCCGTCATGAGCATCGGTTGGGCTGTGCTCATGACGGAACCGCTCCGTCATGGCACCCACCCATGGGGGAAGCGCTGGCGCTCCCCCCATGGACAGCCCATCTAGCCCCCACAAAGGGGGATGGCAGCGGAAGAGTTTCCGCTGCCACCCCCGACCCCCCCACAGAATCCCACGACGTCAGCGCGCACAGCGCGGGCCGACGTCATCAGGAAGCGCTGGACGCGCTGGAAACCATTTGTTTCCAGCGCGTCCAGGAGGAGCACGTAAGTTTGTGTGCTCCGGTGGGGCGGGGGGGATTTTGTAATGTATTGAGGCATCGGGGTAGAGGAAAGAGTATTTCCTCTCCCCTGATGTCTCAATACAGGGCATTCCTGCAGCACGATCGCGCACAGCGTCACGATCGTGCTGCAGGGATGCCCCCACTAGGCACCAGGGATGTTTTTTTTGGTAAAAGGAAGCGACCCCTTGGGCAAGGGTCGCTTCATACAGGGAGCAATTTAATTAAAGACTTTTCTGCCCCCCTGGGGCCAGATCGCCTTGGTTTTTTGGCGTTTCTGGCCCCAGGGGGGGGCAGAAAAGCCCACTAGAGCCAGGGATCTTTTTTTTTTTTAAATGGAGGGCGTGGCCAAGATGGCGGCTTGGTAGGGAGCAATTCCGAGTCCCTCCGATGCTGCTACGCATTAGCCTTGTTATAGCACCTCTCTACTGCAGTCTATAACAGCGTGTCGTGTCCGGTCTGTCTCCGTGAATCATCGGGCATCAGCGGGGGCAATACCGGCTCTACGGATTGCCCTGAAGCGGCGGAGTGGCGACTGAGGCCTGGCCAGGTGCTGAGTCTGCGCGTCCTCTGCGGAGGTGAGCCCCGGAGAGACAGCGGCAGCAACATTTGGTGACGGCGGCCGGCAGAGAGCGGGAGCGCTGGTCGCTTGACGGCGTTGGTGGTGCTCCTCTGTCGCTGATTCCCGCTGAGGGCAGTGGGGCGGAGATCTGCTCCGAGTGTTGCTGGCGAACGGCGGCCATTTCGTGGTTCTCTGCTGGAGGATTGTACACCGGCTCACGGCACCCGCGCCTCCCGCAGCGGCTGTGCGGAGGAGTGCCGCGGGGGTGCCTGTTGGGACGGGCCCCTGCCGTAGGAGAAGCATAGCCCTCGAGCCTCCCCAGGGTGCAGCTGCTCGGTGCAGTCCCCGGGAGTGGGGTGAGTGCTGGTTGCCCCGGCCTAGGCGGCGATCCGCCATTTTGCAGCGAGGTTAGGCGCGCACAACAGCGCTACCCTTGGAGGTCTGAGGAATCAGTGGAGCGGCGGCCCCGGGCCTGCGATCACACGTGGAGTGTGGGATTGGAGACTGGTGCAGTGCGAGCCCAGAGATTGGTGAGAGGGGGAGCGCCGGCATGGAGTCTGATGGGCGCTGCACATTTTCCGCATTTGGTATGTACATTACAGATGCTTGAGAGGCTGTCTCACCCTGCTTATGCCCTTCTAATGGTCTCTGCATGGTGAGGGGTGTCTGGCTCCCGCTCCTGCCATTACCTTTGTGGGTTGTGACGGATCCTTGCTGGCACTGCTGAAACATATCTGCTTGGGGTGTGTCACACCTGTTTACCAGTCCAGACGTTGGGGCCTTTATCACCGCGACCTCCTTCCTCTTGTGTCGCCCTCCAGGCTGGGGCACAGCAGCCTGTGGGCTTGGTGAGGCTGGTGGAGTATGGCAGCGGCTGGCCACAGGAAAGAGAAATCTCTAAAAGACATGCTCCTAAAACAAACAGCGACAGCCTCCACGGCAGGTGAGAAAACGCAGAGTCCGGGTGAGGGGATGACGCCCCGGCTACAAAGGCGTTTATGTTGGAATTGTTTGCGGCAATTAAGGAAGACATACAAGATCTCAAAGATCAGCTTGCTGCGGATCTACGTGAAGTGCGAAGGGATGTGGATGGCATTGGGGAGCGCGTAGCCACCTTAGAGGAACATGACGTGAGCCGTGAAGAGGACCTTCATCAGCTTCAACAAGACATGCTGAGACTGCAAGACCAACACCTTGACCTGCAGGCTCGCGCCGAGGACCTTGAAAACCGGTCTCGGCGCAACAATGTGAGGATCCGGGGTGTGCCACGGAAGGAAGAAGGAGATGATCTACGGAGCTATGTGGGGGCACTGTTTCGCCAGGTCTTTGAGGAACCGGAATCTATGGTCATCCAAATTGACCGCACAGAGTGGGTCTACCACGAGGCGCCAATTCCCCACCGCCGGACATCCTTGCGTGTATACATGACTTCCAGCTGAAAGAGCGTATCGTGCGAAAGGCGAGAGAGGCGCAGCCCCTACAGTTTAGAGGTCACTCCCCGGCTATCTTTCAAGACCTGGCAGCTTCCACGCTTGTCAAGCGACGCGAATTCAAGGCGGTGACGACGCATCTCAGAGAGCAGGGGATCCCCTATGTGTGGGGTCACCCCTTCCGCATCATCTTCAAGCACAAAGGAAAGCTTCTTCAGATCCGCTCTCTGTCCAAGGTCACCGAGCTTCTTGGGCTGGGGGATACTACTGCGTCGCCACAAGCTGATCACCCAAGAAATACAACTCGCAGTCGCTCGACGGGATGGCAAAAGGTCAGAAAGGGGCCCGCAACGCAGAAGCCTGATCAAGCTACGCAGGACAAGGAACGGGGAGCGGTTTTCGCCTCGCTGTCGCAAGTAACAGAGCGGCCGGACACACCATGAGGTACTTTAACGCAGACTCTGGCTGGGTGTCGGGGGGACCGGAGGGCTATCCTGATCTGCTGTTGGCGGCCTCTCTGCTGGCAGTTAGGCAGGGTTTTCACCCTCTTTGGGCTCAGCAGCTGCCTCGTGCCATGTCCCATCGGGTTTCCCTTTGTCTGACGGACATTTGTCAGTCTTCATGTAAGTTCTTCGGACTGCAGCACTGTTTCTTGCCATGGGGGGGTTTGTTTGGGTTATTGTTTTGGGGACTCCGCACCAGCCACTGTTTTGGGGTTGTAATTGGAATGTGCTAGGTATCTGTTGGTTTTCTGTTTGTGTGGGCCTTATTATGACTCTACATTGCCCACAGCCTGCGTTCCATACTTGGGATGGGTAGGGATCTTAAAATCGTTAGCCTCAATGTATGGGGCTTGAATAATCCGGTGAAGAGGGGAGCGATCTTGTCCCTCTTGGATAGTGTTGAGGGTGACATATGTCTCTTACAGGAGACCCATCTCCTTTCGAAAGATGTACCACGGTTGCGTGACAGACGCTTCCCTCAACAGTTTTGGTCTACTGGGCCATCCAAGCGGAATGGGGTAGCTATCTTATTTGGGGCCAGTTTTTCCAGCAAGGTACTAGCATCTGTTGCGGAAATAAAGGGTCGCTTATTGGCTATTAGAATACTTTGGGGAGACACTCACCTTACTGTAGCGTCACTTTATGCTCCAAACACACATCAAGAGTCTTTCCTCCTATCCGTTCTTACGGATGTCCTTACATCTCCAGACGCAGCGCTCTTAGTGGGGGGGGATTTGAATCTTGTTATGGACTCTGGGCTTGATAGATCAGGGCAGCGTACACACCAAGCAGGGGCTCTCTCCGCTGGGGGTATTGAATGGCTGAGAGACAATGGGTTAATTGATGTATGGTGCGCTCACCATCCCGGAGAACGGGACTATATGTATTAATCTGCAGCACACAAAACCTATGCGCGACTGGACCATTTCCTCTCTTCGGCTTCCCTATTTCCTCACCTCCACACTACTACGATAGAACCTCGCTCTCGCTCAGATCACGCCCTTATCGCTACATACCTCCCTGCGCAGCGTTCACGCGACTTTCCCTCTAGCTGGCGCCTCCGTGAGTCTCTGCTACATTCGGATGAGACTCTGCAGCGCCTCAAGCAGGTAATGAAGGATTATCTAGTACTTAACGATGTGGGCTCCACATCCCTGTCTTCTGTTTGGGAAACGCTAAAATTAGTGGTCAGGGGGGAACTCATAGCTATCTCAGCGGCCCATAACAATCTTCGCAAAGAGAAACGTGGGGCGTTAGAAAAAGAGGTCTTAGAGCTTGAGTCAATTCATAAATGCACGGGGGCTCCAAGGGTTTGGAGGGAATTGGAAAAGCGCCGTTGCATGCTTAAGCACCTAGATTTAGATCGAGCGGAATATGCCCTCTTAAGACTCCGGCATAAGTTCTTCCTCAGCAGTGACAAGTGTGGCAGGATGTTGGCACATAGACTGAGGGTGCAGACACAGACCTCGCGTATACAGTCCATTCGTGACAAACAGGGGGAGGAACAGACTTCGGATGCGCATATCTTTGATGCTTTCCGTTCATTTTATTGCGCGCTATACTCTGAGCAGGATCCCCCGGCGCTTGCTCCGAGTGACTACTTAAGCAGTTGCGGGATCACGCCTCTCCCTGAGGCTTCAGCTGCGGGGCTTGATAGAGCTATTGGGATTGAGGAGGTGATCTCGGTGATTTCTAAGCTGAAGGCCGCCAAATCTCCGGGACCCGATGGCTTCTTTTTATAAGGCCTTCTGTGCGGAGCTGGCTCCTTTTTTAGCAAAATTGTTCAACTCTTTTCTAGAGACAGGTAGGGTGACCCCCTCCATGTCCGAGGCGGCGATCTCGGTCATCCTGAAGCCTGGTAAGGACGCGCTAGAGTGTGGCTCTTACTGGCCCATCTCTCTCCTTAATGTTGATGCAAAAATGTTTGCTGGTATATTGGCTGCTCGCCTTAGCCCTCTCATGCCCGACCTAGTAGAGCCTGATCAATCTGGTTTCATTCCTTCTAAACAGGGGGGCGATAATACTAAACGGCTCTTACACCTCTTCGATAGCACCCAACGCTCGCAGAGACAGGCCTTCTTGTTAGCAATTGATGCCGAGAAGGCGTTTGACAGGGTGGGGTGGGCCTTCCTCTTTGAAACCTTGCGTCGCTTTGGGTTTGGGGAGAATTTTGTCAATTGGATTCGCTGCATATATTACGCTCCCACGGCCTTTGTTCGGGTCAACGGCACTATGTCCCACTCGTTTCCAGTTGCTAGAGGAACCCGGCAGGGCTGCCCCTTATCCCCACTTTTATTTGCGCTCTACATGGAGCCTTTGGCACAGCGGATTAGGGCAGACAATCGTATACTCGGGATGAAATTCGGCGCGGACATGCATAAAATTAGCCTCTATGCGGATGATGTGATTCTCTCCCTTATGAAGCCACAAACCATCCTGCCGGCACTGTTGGAAGAGCTTACTTCTTTTGGCGATATCTCAGGCTTTAAGGTCAATCTGGCTAAGTCGGTTATCTTAAATCTAGGAATTCCCCCAGATGAGCTGAGAGCGATGCAATCGCAATTCCCGTTTCTATGGACACACCAAGACATACTTTACCTTGGCATTCGGCTGGCTCCTACCAATGCCCGCATGGTCTCGCTTAACTATGCGAGGCTTCTAGAACAGACAACTAAAGCGCTGGACGCTTGATCTCGTCTGCGTCTCGCGTGGTTTGGGCGGATAGCAGCGGTGAAAATGACCATTCTTCCGCGCATCCTCTATATTTTTCAGTTGCTTCCTATATCTCCCCCGCCCGAGCGCTCAAGCAATTGCAGGTCATCATCAATAAGTTTATATGGAGTGGGAAGAAGCCGCGTCTTTCGTTTGCCCAGATGGCAAGTTCGAAAACCCAGGGTGGAGTGGGCTTCCCTCTGATTAGGGGCTACTATCAAGCTTCCAGTCTCCGCTACATAGTGGAGTGGAACAGGTCTATGTCCAGCAAGCACTGGAACTTTATGGACCAGTCGGTTGCAGGAAGTAATATTTGGAGGGAACTATGGTTACCCCGCAAGCATAGGGCTTGGGGCCTTTACTCGTCACCGGTCATGGCGCCGACACTTCGGACATGGGACAAGGTGGCGCTCCAGAGGGGCTGGACCTCTTTCCCCTCGCCGATGACACCCATCGTTGATAACCCTGATTTCCCCCTGGGTCAGGGCTCGGCGGTCTTTCACCGATGGCAGGAAGCCGGCTGTAAAAGAGTTGGTTCCCTCTTTGACACTGCGGGGCTGATCCCATTTACGCAGCTTCGACATGATTATGGCCTTTTGCCTACTGACGAATTCCCCTATCGGCAGCTGACTCACTGGGTTACAATGCCCTCTAACTATTCCCACATGTCCAGGCCTCTCATCACCTTTGAAAGATGGTTCGTCCGTAAAACCGATGACCGTCGCCTCATTTCTGAATTGTATACTATGTTAAAGTCAGACCCGACCCCAAAACGCACGAAAGCGCAGGTTCGCTGGGAGACAGAGCTGGGTAGGCCATTGACGTTCAAGGAGTGGGAACACATCCTATACTGCACTCACCACACAGCGCACAATACAGCAGGGGTGGAATCCGCTTTTAAGCTCTTCTCCTATTGGTATTATACACCTGCCCGCATCCAGAGTTGGGATAAGAGTAAGACAGACCTCTGCTGGAGGGGGTGTGGGATGTCGGGGACTTTAGCGCACTTGCTGTGGCATTGTCCGAAATTGCAACGCTATTGGTCTGAGCTTCTCGATAACATAGACGCGGTTTTCGGCATTGCATTCCCCAGAGCTCCAGAGTATACACTCCTTGGTCTTTCACATCCTAAAGTTTTTCCATTAAAGTCCTTACGGGGTAGGCAGATCGCTCTTGCGCTATTGGCTGCTCGGCAGGTTATACTAGCTCTGTGGGGTACAACCTCAGAACCTGACCTGTTATCTTGGATACATCGCTTATGGCATCTGCTAGCAATGGAACGTATGTCTATGAGGGTGGCGGGAGTAGGTAAGGACTTTGCTAAGCTTTGGGCACCCTTTTGGACTTGCTGACGAGGACATGAGAGAAGTTACTTGCCCCAAATATTTGCAAATTCTTCAACTAATACCATTGGATCAGGAGTCATTGGCCCCGACTTAGGTAGCATAATCTGTTTAACATTACTTCTTATTTTGATTGCAAACTGCATTTTCGCAAGAAGGCGACGGCTGGTGCGGAGAGGGTGGGGGCGGGCTGGGTGGGGTGGGAGGGCTTTTTGTTTTTTGTTCTTTCATCGGTACTGTTGTCAGGTGTTTTGAAAATCCGGAAGCTGTGCTACGATCCCGAAACAGTCCTGCTCAATACGCAGCCTGCCCCCGGGTTGTTGGCTATACACGCTGTGTAATGTACTATTTGATTGCTCTGCCGGCGTGATGATATAGGCAGGAGGCTGTGTATACCAACTATGTCTTCCGATAATAAAACAATTGATTCCTAAAAAAAAAAATGGAAGCAACCCCTTGAGGAAGGGTCGCTTCCAGGGGCCTCATTTTTTTTAAATGTGTATTCTGCCCCCCCCCCCTGGGGGCAGATCGGGCCCGTGTATTTGGCCTTTCTGCCCCCAGGGGGGGCATAATACCCCACTAGACATCAGGGAGTCCTTTAATTATGTAAAGGAAGCGACCCCTTGGGCAAGGGTCGCCTCCTTTAGGGGGCACATTTTTAAAGACTTTTCTGCCCCCCCTGGGGACTGTTTGCCTTGGTTTTTTGGCGTTTCTGGCCCCAGGGGTGGTAGAAAAGCCCACTAGAGCCAGGGATCTTTTTTTTTAAAAAATGGAAGCGACCCCTTGGGGAAGGGTCGCTTCCAGGGGCCTCTTTTTTTTTTAAATGTGTATTCTGCCCCCCCTGGGGGCAGATCGGCCCGTGTATTTGGGCTTTCTTCCCCCAGGGGGGGCAGAATACCCCACTAGACACCAGGGAGTCCTTTAATTATGTAAAGGAAGCGGCCCCTTGGGCAAGGGTCGCTTCCTTAGGGGGCACATTTTTTTAAAGACTTTTCTGCCCCCCCCTGGGGACTGTTTGCATTGTTTTTTTGGCGTTTCTGGCCCCAGGGGGGAGGGCAGAAAAGCCCACTAGAGCCAGGGATCTTAAAAAAAAAATGGAAGCGACCCCTTGGGGAAAGGTCGCTTCCAGGGGGCACATTTTTTAAAATTGTGTATTCTGCCCCCCCTGGGGGCAGATCGGCCCGTGTATTTGGCCTTTCAGGCAGAATACCCCACTAGACACCAGGGAGTTCTTTAAAATTTAAATGGAAGCGACCCCTTGGGCAAGGGTCGCTTCCGGGGGGGGGCATTTATTTTTAATGTGTATTCTGTCCCCCCTGGGGGCAGATCAGCCCTTGTTTTGGCAGAAAACCCCACTAGACACCAGGGACTTATTTGAAATTAAAATGGAAGCAACCCCTTGGGCAAGGGTCGCTTCCAGGAGGCAGATTTTTTTTATAAATTTGGTTAATGTTTTTTCTGCCCCTCCTGGGGACAGATCTGCCCCTTTTTTTGGGGCCTATTTGCCCTAGGCGAGAGGGGGGAGGCAGAAAACCCTACTAGGCACCAGGGATTTATTTCTTTTGCAAGGGGGGCACATTTCTGTCTGCTGTTTTCTGCCCCACCCTCAGACAAGCTCACCCGATCCCTTGGGCAAGTTCACCCCCCATTTTTGCACAGCCCTATTTGAAGGCCCATCTGGCAGATTGACCATTTGGGTAGTGACATAGTGTGTTATAATGTTAATTGTTTTATTTCTTGTGAATTGCAATTGTAATGCTTTATTTCTCCCTTTTTGTTTTAGTTGAAAGCTTTTGCTCTTTAGACTGTTCGAGGTTGCGGTTTCGTTACTTTTGGTTCTGCTGTTTGTGTAGTTGCTTGTGTTTGGTAAGAGACTTTTTTTTGTACAATGTAAATGTTTTTCATTTCTCTGCATGAATGTGTTTTTTGCAAATGGTGTAATATTAGCAGTATGTTTGGCTTCTGTTTTTTGAGTGTCAAAAACTTTTTGCATTGGTGCTCGATGTGTATTTTGTTGTCTTGTGAGTAATTGGTTTTGGTTTTTTTCTTTCTAGTGGGATATCGTTTTTGCTGTCTCTCTGCAGAGTAGGTGCTGGTGAGTGTAGCGGTCTCTTGCAAGTGAATCATATAGTTTTTGAGTATATAGATCTTTGTGATAAAGGCACACTTTTTTTACTTACTTATTTTGCACAGTGTTGGTTGTTGTTGACTCGTTTGTGCAGTCTCCTTTCTTAGTAAGGATAATGGCTAGCCGCAGGATTACTGCTCAGCAGGTTGTTGGTATGCTTTTTGAGTCTTCCTCTGACCATGGTTCAGAGACTGACTCTGCATCTGAGGCAGAGGAGGCAGGGGAAGATTCAGGCAGTGAGTTTTCTCCACATGGCATCATCGGATGATGAAGCTACTCTCAGTGCGGATGAAGCTACTCTTAGTGCAGATGAAGTGCCTGTGTTAGAGGAGGACATTGATGTGCCGATAGTGCGCCAAGAGGCATCTGGGCTGCAGCCTGGGGCTGCAAGGCTTCCCGTTGGTATAGTGCGGCAAGAGGCATCTGGGTTGCAGCCTGGGGCTGCAAGGCTTCCAGTTGGAAGTGATGACCTTTGGGTTGCCCCAGGCATGGTGCAGCCGGCATTGCCAGACTTTACTGGTGTTCCAGGGTGTAGAGTGAATACAGAAAACTTTTTGCCGATACATTTTTTTCAGTTGTTTATGGGCGATGTGTTTTTGGCAGAGATTGTTGAGCAGACTAATTTGTATGCCAAACAGTTTTTGAGGGACAACAGTGCCAGCCTTAAGCCCCATTCTAGAGCTACCCGGTGGACTCCCACAACTCTGGAAGAGATGAAGAAGTTCTTGGGTTTAACTTTTTTGATGGGCTTGCTAAGGAAGCCATCAATGTCTTTATATTGGTCTACTAGTCCCTTGATGGCAATGGCTATATTTCCGGCAGTCATGAGTCGTGATAGGTATTTGCTTCTGCTTCGGATGCTGCATTTTGTCGATAATGGTTTAGCGCTGCGACGAGATCACCCTGAGTGTGACCGTCTTTATAAGATTCGGCCTGTCATTGATCACTTTGTAGATCGATTTTCTGAGATCTATGCTCCAGGGAAAGAAATAGCAGTGGATGAGTCTTTGGTCTTGTTCAAGGGCCGCTTGGTTTTTAGGCAATACATTCCTAGTAAGAGGGCACGCTATGGAATTAAGCTGTATATGCTGTGTGACAGTAGGACTGGATATGTCTCTAATTTCAGGGTGTACACCAGTAAGGAATCCAGAATTAACCCCCTGGTTGTCCGTTCACTTTTGGAGTGACTGAGAAAATTGTGTGGGAACTTGGTAGAGGACTTTTAACAAAGGCCACCATTTATATGTAGATAACTTCTACACTGGTGTGCGGTTGTTCAGGAATTGGCCAAAGTGGACACTGCTGCTTGTGGCACAATCCGCTCTAACCGTAAAGGTTTCCCAAAAGAACTTGTTTGTCAAAAGCTTGTGCGGGGACAGTGCAGTGCAGTGCGTTGCGTTGCGAGGAGCTTCTAGCTGTTAAGTTTTCAGACAGGAGAGATGTCTACATGCTGACTACCATCCATGATGAAAGCACTTCACATGTGACTGTTTGGGGTCAGGTTGCTGAACCGCGCAAACCTGTGTGCATTTTAGACTATAATAGGCACATGGGTGGAGTTGATAGAGTAGATCAGAGATTGGAACCTTACGCTGCTCTTCGTAAGGCTTACATTTGGTATAAGAAGTTGGCTATCCATCTTTTCCACTTGGCAACCTTTAATGCTTTTGTTGTATTCAAGGATTCTTGTCCTGAGTCAAAGATGACTTTTGCTAAGTTTCAGGAGTCTGTAATAGGCAGCCTTGTTTTAGTGGAACAGTCAAGTGTTCCTAGAGTTGGAGTGGCAGAGGATGTGGCTAGATTGAAAGATCGCCACTTTCCTGATCACATTCCTCCCACACCCTCAAAAGACTTTCCCAGTAGGAGATGTAGAGTCTGTTGGCGAAGAGGTACGCGGAAGGAGACTTGTATGTACTGTCCCGAGTGTCCTTCTAACCCTGGGCTGTGTGTGCCTGCTTGTTTTAGAATGTACCACACGCAAAAGAATTTTTGGGAGCATCCATGAGTGGTAAAGTGAACTGCCTGGCCTCTATTGTTTAATATTTTTTGTTCAGTTTCAAGGTTGGCATTTGTGTAGTGTATTTAGTTTCAGATTTTGTGTTAGTAGATTTGTATCTATTTGCAATTTGTTTGTGTTTTCTTATTTGTATAAAAAAATCCTAAATGTGATGGCGGTGTGCGTGGACTGGCGCTTGGCTGGCGGTGTGCGTGGACTGGCGCTTGGCTGGCGGTGTGTTTGGATTGGCGCTTGGCTGGTGGTGTGCGTGGACTGGCGCTTGGTTGGCGGTGTGTTTGGACTGGCGCTTGGCTGGCGGTGTGTTTGGACTGGCGCTTGGCTGGTGGTGTGCGTGGACTGGCGCTTGGCTGGCGGTGTGCGTGGACTGGCGCTTGGTTGGCAGTGTGCGTGGACTGGCGCTTGGCTGGCGGTGTGCATGGACTGGCGCTTGACTGGCTGTGTGCGTGGACTGGTGCTTGGCTGGCGGTGTGCGTGGACTGGCGCTTGGCTGGCGGTGTGGGTGGACTGGTGCTTGGATGGCGGTGTGTGTGGACTGGTGCTTGGCTGGCGGTGTGCGTGGACTGGCGCTCGGCTGGCGGTGTACGTGGACTGGCGCTTGGCTGACGGTGCGTGAGTAGTGACTAGCTGCTGGTCACTACACACACTGCTAGCCAAACGCCACTCCACGCAATCTGTGAGCTGGTGTGGTTGCTGTGTCAGGAATGTGGGCGTGTGAAAGTGATGGGCCCTTGAATGGCGCTGTGTGCTGGTGTGAGTGTTGTAATGTGCTGGGCCCGCGGCTGGCGGTGTGAATGGTTTTGTATGTGTCACACGTATGAAAGGTATATGAATGGCCTGTAAAGAGGTTGGTGCCTTGTCGTGGCTTTACAGCTCACTAGCTGTGAGTCAATGGTTCAGTTTCTCGTCCTTTCAATTATTAACAGGGCATTTCATTTTTGTGAAATCTCTGGTTGATACAACTGTATATACTGAACCATCACTCACCCTTGTGCCAAATCCAACCAGTATGTATGTGTGTTTGAAGAATAGGTGGTTGTGCAGAAATATTTGTCTTTTCTGTTTTTGTCAAGCAGGGTATACTTTGTCTCTTTTTGTGAATGTTGTAATGTGTTGGTTTTGTGCCTGGTGGTGTGAATGGTCTTGTGTGTATCATGTATGAAAGGTGTGTGAATGGCCTGTAAAGCGGTTGGTGCCTTGACGTGGCTTTACAGCTCACGAGCTGCGAGTCACTGGTTCAGTTTTTTGTCCTTTCAATTATTGACAGTGCATTTCATTTTTGTGAAATCTCTTGTTAATAAAATTTTAAATACTGAACCATCACTCGCCCACGTGCCAAATCCAACCAGTATGTGTGTGTGCTTGAGGAATAGATGGCTGTGCAGTAATCTTTGTCTTTTTTGTCTCTCTGCTAAGGTGTACATTTCATCTAAGAATAACCTACCAACTGTAGATTTTGTCGTAAACTAAACACCCATGGGAGTACATGGTGATGTCTCTCTTGTGGATCCCAACAAGTTATCTTACCCACAATGTCCTGCAAACCTCAAAATGTCTGTCACATTTTCCTTGCAATATTGTGCCAAAATGTTCACGCTGCAGAAAGAAACAACAAATTTCCTACCCCTACGCCTTTCTCCAAGTATCCCAATAGAAATGGTACCTCACTCGCATGGGTGGGTCAAGGACCCGTGACAGGCAAGGGCCCAAAACCTTTTGAGGCGACATCAAAATTGCCTATCACAAAACAACCTGGTTTTGCAAGGGGGGGTCACCTGGGTTTTTGGCCCTGTGCTCGGTGGCCAGCTAGGGAAACCTACCAAACCCACACGTTTCTGAAAACTAGACACCCGGGGGATTCCAGGGAGGTATGGCTTGCGTGGATCCCCCAACGTTTTCTTACCCAAAATCCCCTGCAAACCTCAATTTTAGCTGGAAAAAAATCACTTTTTTTACACATTTGTGTGTGGGAAAGTAGTGGCATCACCGGGCTGAAACAAATTTCCTACCACCCAGCGTTCCCCAGGGTCTCCCGATAAAAATGGTGCCTCACTCGTGTGGGAGGCACAAGTACCCGCGACAGGCAGGGGCCCAAAATGTATTGAGGTTACATCAAAATTGCCTATCACCAAACAACCTGGTTTTGCAAGGGGGGTCACCCGGGTTTTTGGCCCTGTGCTTGGCGGCCATCTAGAGAAACCTACCAAACCCACACATTTCTGAAAACTATACACCCGGGGGATTCCAGGGAGGTATGGCTTGCGTGGATCCCCCAACGTTTCCTTACCCAGAATCCCATGCAAACCTCAATTTTAGCTGAAGAAAAATCACTTTTTTTACACATTTGTGTGTGGGAAAGTTGTAACATCACCGGGCTGACACAAATTTCCTACCAACCAGCGTTCCCCAGGGTCGCCCGATAAAAATGTTGCCTCACTCATGTGGGAGGCCCAAGTTTCCGCGACAGGCAAGGGCCCAAAACGTATTGAGGCGACATCAAAATTGCCTATCACAAAACAACCTGGTTTTGCAAGGGGGGTCACCTGGGTTTTTGGCCCTGTGCTCGGCGGCCATCTAGGGAAACCTACAAAACCCACACATTTCTAAAAACTAGACACCCGGGGGATTCCAGGGAGGTATGGCTTGCATGGATCCCCCAACATTTCCTTACCCAGAATCTGCTGCAAACCTCAATTTTAGCTGAAAAAATCACTTTTTTCACACATTTTTGTGTGGGAAAGTTGTGGCATCACCGGGCTGACACAAATTTCCTACCACCCAGCATTCCCCAGGGTCTCCCGATAAAAATGGTGCCTCACTCGTGTGGGAGGCCCAAGTACCCGCGACAGGCAAGGGCCCAAAACGTTTTGAGGCGACATCAAAATTGCCTATCTCAAAATTACCTGGTTTTGCAAGGGGGGTCACCTGGATTTTTGGCCCCGTGCTCGGCAGCCATCTAGGGAAGCCTACCAAACCCACACATTTCTGAAAACTAGACATGCGGGGGATTCCAGTGAAGTATGGCTCGCGTGGATCCCCCAACATTTCCTTACCCAGAATCCCCTGCAAACCTCAATTTTAGCTGAAAAAATCACTTTTTTCACACATTTCTGTGTGGGAAAGTTGTGGCATCACCGGGCTGACACTCATTTCCTAACACCCAGCGTTCCCCCCGGTCTCCCGATAAAAATGGTGCCTCACTCGTGAGGGAGGCCCAATTACCCGCGACAGGCAGGGGCCCAAAACGTATTGAGGCGACATCAAAATTGCCTATCACAAAATGTTTTGGGTCCTTGCCTGTCGCGGGTACTTGGGCCTCCCACACGAGTGAGGCACCATTTTTATCGGGAGACCTGGGGGAATGCTGGGTGGTAGGAAATTTGTGTCAGCCCGGTGATGCCACAACTTTCCCTCACAAAAATGTGTGAAAAAAGTGATTTTTTCAGCTAATATTGAGGTTTGCAGGGGATTTTGGGTAAGGAAACGTTGGGGGATCCACGAAAGCCATACCTCCGTGGAATCCCCCGGGTGTCTACTTTTCAGAAATGTGTGGGTTTGGTAGGTTTCCCTAGATGGCCGCCGAGCACGGGGCCAAAAACCCAGGAGACCCCCTTGCAAAACCAGGATGTTTTGTGATAGGCAATTTTGATGTCGCCTCAATACGTTTTGGGCCCTTGCCTGTCGCGGTACTTGGGCCTCCCTCACGAGTGAGGCACCATTTTTATCAGGAGACCTGGGGAACGCTGGGTGGTAGGAAATTTGTGTCAGCCCGGTGATGCCACAACTTTCCCACACAAAAATGTGTGGAAAAAGTGATTTTTCCAGCTAAAATTGAGGTTTGCAGGGATTCTGGGTAAGGAAACCTTGGGGGATCCACTCAAGCCATACCTCCCTGGAATCCCCGGGTATCTAGTTTTCAGAAATGTGTGGCTTTGTTAGGTTTCCTAGATGGCCGCCGAACACGGGGCCAAAACCCAGGTGACCCCCTTGCAAAACCAGGTTGTTTTGTGATAGGCAATTTTGATGTCGCCTCAATATGTTTTGGGCCCTTCCCTGCCGCTGGCACTTGGGCCTCCTCACGAGTGAGGCACCATTTTTATCAGGAGACCCGGGGAACGCTGGGTGGTAGGAAATTTGTGTCAGCCCGGTGATGCCACAACTTTCCCACACAAAAATGTGTGAAAAAGTGATTTGTTCAGCTAAAATTGAGGTTTGCAGGGGATTCTGGGTAAAGAAACTTTGTGGGATCCACGCAAGCCATACCTCCCTGGAATCCCCGGGTGTCTAGTTTTTAGAAATGTGTGGGTTTGGTAGGTTTCCTGGGTGACCGCTGAGCACGGGGCCAAAGACCGAGGTGACCCCTTGCAAAACCAGATCATTTTGAGATAGGCAATTTTGATGTCGCCTCAAAAGGTTTTGGGCCCTTGCCTGTTGCGGGTACTTGGGCCTTCCACACGAGTGAGGCACCATTTTTATCAGGAGACCCTGGGGTATGCTGGGTGGTAGGAAATTTGTTTCAGCCCGGTGATGCCACTACTTTCCCACACAAAATGTGTGGAAAAGTGATTTTTCCAGCTAAAATTGAGGTTTGCATGGGGATTCTGGGTAAGGAAACGTTGGGGGATCCACGCAAGCCATAACTTCCTGGAATTCCCTGGGTGTGTAGTTTTCAGAAATGTGTGGGTTTGGTAGGTTTCCCTAGATGGCCGCCGAGCACGGGGCCAAAAACCCAGGTGACCCCCCTTGCAAAACCAGGATGTTTTGTGATAGGCAATTTTGATGTCGCCTCAATACGTTTTGGGCCCTTGCCTGTCGCGGGTACTTGGGCCTCCCTCACGAGTGAGGCACCATTTTTATCAGGAGACCTGGGGGAACGCTGGGTGGTAGGAAATTTGTGTCAGCCCGGTGATGCCACAACTTTCCCACACGAAAATGTGTGGAAAAAGTGATTTTTCCAGCTAAAATTGAGGTTTGCAGGGGATTCTGGGTAAGGAAACCTTGGGGGATCCACTCAAGCCATACCTCCCTGGAATCCCCCGGGTATCTAGTTTTCAGAAATGTGTGGCTTTGTTAGGTTTCCCTAGATGGCCGCCGAACACGGGGCCAAAACCCAGGTGACCCCCCCCTTGCAAAACCAGGTTGTTTTGTGATAGGCAATTTTGATGTCGCCTCAATATGTTTTGGGCCCTTCCCTGCCGCGGGTACTTGGGCCTCCCTCACGAGTGAGGCACCATTTTTATCAGGAGACCCGGGGGAACGCTGGGTGGTAGGAAATTTGTGTCAGCCCGGTGATGCCACAACTTTCCCACACAAAAATGTGTGAAAAAAGTGATTTGTTCAGCTAAAATTGAGGTTTGCAGGGGATTCTGGGTAAAGAAACTTTGTGGGATCCACGCAAGCCATACCTCCCTGGAATCCCCCGGGTGTCTAGTTTTTAGAAATGTGTGGGTTTGGTAGGTTTCCCTGGGTGGCCGCTGAGCACGGGGCCAAAGACCGAGGTGACCCCCCTTGCAAAACCAGATAATTTTGAGATAGGCAATTTTGATGTCGCCTCAAAAGGTTTTGGGCCCTTGCCTGTTGCGGGTACTTGGGCCTTCCACACGAGTGAGGCACCATATTTATCAGGAGACCCTGGGGTATGCTGGGTGGTAGGAAATTTGTTTCAGCCCGGTGATGCCACTACTTTCCCACACAAAAATGTGTGGAAAAAGTGATTTTTCCAGCTAAAATTGAGGTTTGCATGGGGATTCTGGGTAAGGAAACGTTGGGGGATCCACGCAAGCCATAACTTCCTGGAATTCCCTGGGTGTGTAGTTTTCAGAAATGTGTGGGTTTGGTAGGTTTCCCTAGATGGCCGCCGAGCACAGGGCCAAAAACCCAGGTGACCCCCCTTGCAAAACCAGGTCATTTTGAGATAGGCAATTTTGATGTCGCCTCAAAATGTTTTGGGCCCTTGCCTGTCACGGGTACTTGGGCGTCCCACACGAGTGAGGCACCATTTTTATCGGGTGACCCTGGGGAACGCTGGGTGGTAGGAAATTTGTGTCAGCCTGGTGATGCCACAACTTTCACATTTCTGCTAAATGTGAGGTTTGCAGGGGGTTCTGGGTAAGGAAACGTTGGGGGATCCACGCACGCCATACCTCCCTGGATTCCCCCGGGTATCTAGTTTTCAAAAATGTATAGGTTTGCTAGGTTTCCCTAGGTGCCGGCAGAGCTAGGGTTAAAAAACTACAGCTAGGCACTTTGCCAAAAAAGGGTCATTTTTCACTGTGAAATTGTGGTGTGTCCACGTTGCTTTTTGCGCCGTTTCCTGTCGCGAGCACTAGGCCTACCCACGCAAGTGAGGTACCAGTTTTCTCTGAAGACTTTGGGGAACGTGGGGTGGGTGGAAATTTGTGGATCCACGCAGATTCCAGAACTTTCCACCACAGAAATGTGAGGAAAATGTGTTTTTTTTGACAATTGTTTAGGTTTGCAAGGGATTCTGGGTAACAGAACCTGGTGAGAGGCAGTCAAGTCACCCGATCCTGGATTCCCCTGGGTGTCTAGTTTTCAAAAATGTATAGGTTTGCTAGGTTTCCCTAGGTGCCGGCAGAGTTAGGGTTAAAAAAGTACAGCTAGGCACTTTGCCAAAAAAGGGTTATTTTTCACTGTGAAATTGTGGTGTGTCCACATTGCGTTTTGCGCCGTTTTCTGTCGCGGGCATTAGGCCTACCACACAAGTGAGGTACCATTTTTCTCGGAAGACTTTGGGGAACGTGGGGTGGGTGGAAATTTGTGAATCCACGCAGATTCGAGAACTTTCCACCACAGAAATATGAGGAAAATGTGTTTTTTTGGACAATTTTTTAGGTTTGCAAGGGATTCTGGGTAACAGAACCTGGTGAGAGGCAGTCGCGTCACCCCATCCTGGATTCCCCTGGGTGTCTAGTTTTCAAAAATGTATAGGTTTGCTAGGTTTCCCTAGGTGCCGGCAGAGCTAGGGTTAAAAAACTACAGCTAGGCACTTTGCCAAAAAAGGGTCATTTTTCACTGTGAAATTGTGTTGTGTCCACATTGCGTTTTGCGCCGTTTCCTGTCGCAGGCACTAGGCCTACCACACAAGTGAGGTACCATTTTTCTCGGAAGACTTTGGGGAACGTGGGGTGGGTGGAAATTTGTGGATCCACGCAGATTCCAGAACTTTCCACCACAGAAATGTGAGGAAAATGTGTTTTTTTTTACACTTTTTTAGGTTTGCAAGGGATTCTGGGTAACAGAACCTGGTGAGAGGCAGTCAAGTCACCCGATCCTGGATTCCCCTGGGTGTCTAGTTTTCAAAAATGTATAGGTTTGCTAGGTTTCCCTAGGTGCCGGCAGAGCTAGGGTTAAAAAAGTACAGCTAGGCACTTTGCCAAAAAAGGGTTATTTTTCACTGTGAAATTGTGGTGTGTCCACGCTGCGTTTTGCGCCGTTTTCTGTCGCGGGCATTAGGCCTACCACACAAGTGAGGTACCATTTTTCTCGGAAGACTTTTGGGGAACGCAGGGTGGGTGGAAATTTGTGGATCCACGCGATTCCAGAACTTTCCACCACAGAAATGTGAGGAAAATGTGGTATTTTTTACACTTTTTTAGGTTTGCAAGGGATTCTGGGTAACAGAACCTGGTGAGAGGCAGTCAAGTCACCCGATCCTGTATTCCCCTGGGTGTCTAGTTTTCAAAAATGTATAGGTTTGCTAGGTTTCCCTAGGTGCCGGCAGAGCTAGGGTTAAAAAACTACAGCTAGGCACTTTGCCAAAATAGGGTTATTTTTCACTGTGAAATTGTGGTGTGTCCACGTTGCGTTTTGCGCCGTTTCCTGTCGCGGGCATTAGGCCTACCCACGCAATTGAGGTACCACTTTTTCTCGGAAGACTTTTGGGGAACACGGGGTGGGTGGAAATTTATGAATCCACGCAGATTCCAGAACTTTCCACCACAGAAATATGAGGAAAATGTGGTTTTTTTGACAATTTTTTAGGTTTGCAAGGGATTCTGGGTAACAGAACCTGGTGAGAGGCAGTCGCGTCACCCCATTCTGGATTCCCCTGGGTGTCTAGTTTTCAAAAATGTATAGGTTTGCTAGGTTTTCCTAGGTGCCGGCAGAGCTAGGGTTAAAAAACTACTGCTAGGCACTTTGCCAAAAAAGGGTCATTTTTCACTGGGAAATTGTGTTGTGTCCACATTGCGTTTTGCGCCGTTTCCTGTCACAGGCACTAGGCCTAACCACACAAGTGAGGTACCATTTTTTTCGGAAGACTTTGGGGAACGCGGGGTGCATGGAAATTTGTGGATCCACGCAGATTTCAGAACTTTCCACCACAGAAATGTGAGGAAAATGTGTTTTTTTTGACAATTTTTTAGGTTTGCAAGGGATTCTGGGTAACAGAACCTAGTGAGAGGCAGTCGAGTCACCCCATCCTGGATTCCCCTGGGTGTCTAGTTTTCATAAATGGATACGTTTGCTAGGTTTCCCTAGGTGCAGGCAGAGATAGGGTTCAAAAACTACAGCTCTGTGAACTTTGCCAAAAAAGGGTCATTTTTCACTGTGAAATTGTGTTGTGCCCACATTGCGTTTTGCGCCGTTTTCTGTCGCAGGCACTAGGCCTACCCACACAAGTGATGTACCATTTTTCTCGGAAGACTTTGGGGAACGCTGAGTGGGTGGAAATTTGTGGATCCACGCAGATTCCAGAACTTTCCACCACAGAAATGTGGGGAAAATGTGTTTTTTTTGACAATTCTTTAGGTTTGCAAGGGATTCTGGGAAACAGAACCTGGAGCGAGCCGGACAAGTCACCCCATCCTGAATTCCCCTGGGTGTCTAGTTTTTAAAAATGTATAGGTTTGCTAGGTTTCCCTAGGTGCCGGCAGAGCTAGGGTTCAAACACTACAGCTAGGCACTTTGCCAAAAAAAGGGTCATTTTTCACTGTAAAATTGTGGTGTGTCCACGTTGCGTTTTGCACCATTTCCTGTTGCGGGCACTAGGCCTACCCACACAAGTGAGGTACCATTTTTCTCAAAAGACTTTGGGGAACGTGGGGTGGGTGGAAATTTGTGGATCCACGCAGGTTCCAGAACTTTCCACCACAGAAATGTAAGAAAAATGTGCTTTTTTTGACAATTGTTTAGGTTTGCAAGGGACTCTGGGTAACAGAACCTGGTGGGAGCCAGTCAAGTCACCCCATCCTGAATTCCCCTGCATGTCTAGTTTTCAAAAATGTATAGGTTTGCTAGGTTTCCCTAGGTGCCGGCAGAGCTAGGGTTCCAAAACTACAGCTACGCACTTTGCCAAAAAAGGGTCATTTTTCACTGTGAAATTGTGGTGTGTCCTTGCTGCGTTTTGCGCCGTTTCATGTAGCGGGCACTAGGCCTACCCATGCAAGTGAGGCACCATTTTTCTCGGAAGACTTTGGGGTGGGTGGAAATTTGTGGATCCACGCAGATTCCAGAACTTTCCACCACAGAAATGTGAGGAAAATGTGGTTTTTGACACTTTTTTAGGTTTGCAAGGGATTCTGGGTAACAGAACCTGGTGGGAGCCAGTCAAGTCACCCCATCCTGGATTCCCCTGGGTGTCTAGTTTTCAAAAATGTATAGGTTTGCTAGGTTTCCCTAGGTGTCGGCAGAGCTAGGGTTCAAAAACTACAGCTAGGCACTTTGCCAAAAAAGGGTAATTTTTCACTGTGAAATTGTGGTGTGTCCACGTTGCGTTTTGCGCCGTTTCCTGTTGCGGGCACTAGGCCTACCCACGCAAGTGAGGTACCATTTTTCTCGGAAGACTTTTGGGGAACGCAGGGTGGGTGGAAATTTGTGGATCCACGCGATTCCAGAACTTTCCACCACAGAAATGTGAGGAAAATGTGGGTTTTTTGACAATTTTTTAGGTTTGCAAGGGGTTCTGGGTAACAGAACCTGGTGAGAGGCAGTCGAGTCACCCCATCCTGTATTCCCCTGGGTGTCTAGTTTTCATAAATGTATAGGTTTGCTAGGTTTACATAGGTGCCGGCAGAGCTAGGGTTCAGAAACTACAGCTAGGCACTTTGCCAAAAAAGGGTAATTTTTCACTGTGAAATTGTGGTGTGTCCACGTTGTGTTTTGCGCCGTTTCCTTTCGCGGGCACTAGGCCTACCCACACAAGTGAGGTACCATTTTTCTCTGAAGACTTTGGGGAACACGGGGTGGGTGGAAATTTGTGGATCCACGCAGATTCTAGAGCTTTCCACCACAGAAATGTGAGTAAAATGTGTTTTTTTGACAATTTTTTAGGTTTGCAAGGGATTCTGGGTAACAGAACCTGGTGAGAGGCAGTCAAGTCACCCCAGCCTAGATTCCCCTGGGTGTCTAGTTTTCAAAAATGTATAGGTTTGCTAGGTTTTCCTAGGTGCCAGCAGAGCTAGGGTTCAAAAACTACAGCTAGGCAGTTTGCCAAAAAAGGGTCATTTTTCACTGTGAAATTGTGTTGTGTCCACATTGCGTTTTGCGCCGTTTTCTGTCGCGGGCACTAGGCCTATCCGCGCAAGTGAAGTACCATTTTTCTCGGAAGACTTTGGGGAACGCGGGGTGCATGGAAATTTGTGGATCCACGCAGATTCCAGAACGTTCCACCACAGAAATGTGAGGAAAATGTGTTTTTTTGACAATTTTTTAGGTTTGCAAGGGATTCTGGGTAACAGAACCTGGTGGGAGCCAGTCAAGTCACCACATCCTGGATTCCCCTGGGTGTCTAGTTTTCAAAAATGTATGGGTTTGCTAGGTTTCCTGTTAGACCTGGCATTATTGGCGCGGGTCTCCCTTCCTCTTTTCGCTTCTTACCTTTTATGTTGCCTGGATTTCGATGCTCTGGGCGCTGTGCCACTGCCAATCAGTGACACAGCGCGAATGCTCCCTGTGTAAGGATAACTGTATGAAGCAGCTTTTAAAGTATGTCTGTGTAGCATGTTCTAATAGCGAGTTACCCCCCATTTCACTGTTTACTATTGTGAGGCTATCCGTCCTCATAGGCCAGAATGGGCAGGCTGAGTATTACATGCCCTAATCCTACCTGCCCCCAGGAACCTGATAGGAACGTCGAATTTGATATGTTTAAGCTCAGGACATTGAGATACATCTTTTAGTAAGGATTATTTGCGTAGCCCGTGTTCAAAAATACCTCTGCTAGAAACTAGGGGGCCGATTCCGATTCGGGCCGGAAATCTCTCCGACCGAGCCGGACCCGGAGAGATTTCCGACCGAATCGGACTCTAGCAGTCCGACCGAACGAGTACGATGCGCACGTATGCTATCGGACTCGATTCGGTCGGACTCCCATTGAAGTCAATGGGAGCCAGTCGTACGACGCGTACACGGGCTCCCATTGACTCAATGGGCACGACGCGAACAAGGGCGCCCCCTACAGCGTGTGCGCGTCGATGCGGGTCGCGCCATACATGCACGTGTAGGGGGACCCATGTGTCCCCCCTGTGTGCGACTCGCGCGGCTACACGTACAGGGGGGTCCGACACGGACCCCCAAAGTCCGGCACCGACTGCTCTTTGGAGCCGGAGTGCGCGGCTCGGTCGGACTGCTCGCGGCGCGCATCGTACTTACCCGGCCGGGGAACGTCTCCATTGCGCGGTGCGTGTCGAGTCCGAGCGAGTCGGTTGGTGCGGTTAAACCCGGGAACGAGTCGGTCGGAGCGGTCGGGACGCCGGGGCGAGTCGGTCGGCGATTTCGCATCGTACTCGCTCGCCCGGACGCGCGTACGAATCGGTCAGGAAATAGGGCTCTGAATCGGATCCGGTTAAGCCGAATCCGATTCGGAGCCCTACCGGCCGAGATCGGAATCGCCCCCTAGGTATTTTCTGGCCTCAGCTTTCCTGTAGGCTTTGCTAGCGTGTGTATTGGCCGTCTGGTTTTGGAGCAGCAGGGCCAGCTGGGTCAGACCTGGCTGGAGAGAGAGATCGGCATTTAGCGTAGGGAGAGGGGTGACTCTTTGATCTGAGCAGGGCCGTGCCTGGCAAGGTGAATGATGGCTCCACCTCCCACTGGGCATCTGATAGCAGACCCCCAGATTCTCAAAGGGCAGGATGTCGCCTCGTAAACCAAGTGCTCCCCGGCCCCACCGAACTGGTTCTGGCTGGATGCCGTGATTTGTGACTGCAGAGAACAAATAGTTTTTAGGTATAAAATGCTGCGCTGAAACCTGCTTCGGTGTGTTCCTTCTGGATGTCAAGACGAAACTCTGTCCGAGCGGACAGAGGAAAGAACTTTGAAACTTTCACCAAGCTTGCTGAAGAAACTACCTAAGGGCCTGAATTGAGAGCGCCTCCTGTTGAAGTCTCAGGGACATTAGACTTCACCCCGTCAGCCGCCCGAATTCCTTTGATAGGAATTCTACTTGCAGGTGAGGCCTCCGTCGAGTAATCTGGAACCTCTAGTCCTACTGTGAGGAACGCGGACTGGTAACCCTTGTGAACTCTGTGTGTGGGCCGCCGCAGCTAAGAGAGAGCTGCTGCCACTGAGTGCCCGCCTTAATTTCAATCTTCAGAACCTTCGCTGAAACTGTGTGGGCCGCCGCAGCTAAGAGAGAGCTGCTGCAGCTGAGTGCCCGCCTTAATTTGAATCTTCAGAACCTTCGCTGAAACTGTGTGGGCCGCCGCAGCTAAGAGAGAGCTGCCGCCGCTGACGGCCCGCACTTGTGTCAGTTGTGCAACATCGTGAATTGTCCTGTGGGCCGCCGCAGCTAAGAGAGAGCTGCCGCCACTGAATGCCCATACTTGTGTCAGTTGTGCAACATCATGAATTGTCCTGTGGGCCGCCGCAGCTAAGAGAGAGCTGCCGCCACTGAATGCCCGCACTTGTGTCAGTTGGGCAACATCGTGAATTGTCCTGTAGGCCACCGCAGCTAAGAGAGAGCTGCCGCTGCTGAAGGCCCGCACTTGTGTCAGTTGTGCAACATCGTGGATTGTCCTGTGAGCCGCCGCAGCCAAGAGAGGGCTGCTGCCGCGGAGTGCTCGCACCCTTGCTAACTTTGCATCACCGAGATTTGTCCTGTGAGCTGCCACAGCCAAGAGAGGGCTGCCACCGCTGAGTGCTCGCACCTTCGCTAACTTTGCATCATTGGGATTTGTCCTGTGGGCCGCCACAGCTAAGAGAGAACTGCTGCCGCTGAGTGCCCGCGTCTTTGTCAACCTTGCACCATCGTGAATCGTCCCGTGGGCCGCCGAAGCTAGGAGAGCCCTGCTGCCGCCGCGAGCCCACCACGGAGCTGCACGATGAGAGTCATCGCCACCACCAGCCCGGGCCACCGCAGCCGCGTGCTGCTGCCGCTGGGGGCCCACCTGTCCCCGAGTGCCCGAATCACTGGGAGTGCACTTTGTGGACCACGGCCATCGAGAACTGTGGTCGCTGGGAGTCCGCCTGTCACTGTCTCCGCTTCTTCGAGAAGCTACGTGATGTGTCCCCGTCCAACTGCAGGTATCTGGTGCGCAACGGGTCGCGCAGACCCAACCCTTGAACTCAGTCCGTGCCCCGTTCTGGTGAATACGAATTGCCTTTTTAAGTCCCTACTGATTTACATGCCTTGTGACTGGTTAAAACACTTTTGAGAGTCTCGTACTAAAACTTAGATAAAGATACTATTTTTTCTATACCCACTTGAGTTGTGTCCTTTTGTGGTGTCATTACTGCCTTATTGTGCATGGTCATAAATGCTTCACACACTGCCTCTGAGATAGGCCTAACTGCTCGTGCTACGTTACCACAGGGTTGAGCAGGGGTTATCAAAGGGGGTAGCCCACTTGCCCTGACTTAGGAAGAAGGGTCCCTATTTTGCCATTGGCACCAGCCATGGCCAACTAGAGACCCCCATTTCTAACATTTCCCTAGGTGCCGGCAGAGCTAGGGTTAAAAAACTACAGCTAGGCACTTTGCCAAAAAAGGGTCATTTTTCACTGTGAAATTGTGGTGTGTCCACGTTGCATTTCATGTCGCGGGCACTAGGCCTACCCACGCAAGTGAGGTACCATTTTTCTCAGAAGACTTTGGGGAACGCGGGGTGGGTGGAAATTTGTGGATGCACGCAGATTCCAGAACTTTCCACCACAGAAATGTGAGGAAAATGTGGTTTTTTTGACAATTTTCTAGGTTTGCAAGGGATTCTGGGTAACAGAACCTGGTGAGAGGCAGTCGAGTCACCCCATCCTGGATTCTCCTCGGTGTCTAGTTTTCAAAAATGTATAGGTTTGCTAGGTTTCCCTAGGTGCCGGCAGAGCTAGGGTTCAAAAACTACAGCTAGGCACTTTGCCAAAAAAGGGTCATTTTTCACTGTGAAATTGTGTTGTGTCCACATTGCATTTTGTGCCGTTTCCTGTCGCAGGCACTAGGCCTACCCACACAAGTGAGGTACCATTTTTCTCGGAAGACTTTGGGGAACGCGGGGTAGGTGGAAATTTGTGGATCCACGCAGATTTCAGAACTTTCCACCACAGAAATGTGAGGAAAACGTGTTTTTTTTGACAATTTGTTAGGTTTGCAAGGGATTCTGGATAAGAGAACCTGGTGCGAGCCAGACAAGTCACCCCATCCTGGATTCCCCTGGGTGTCTAGATTTCAAAAATGTATAGGTTTGCTAGGTTTCCCTAGGTGCCGGCAGAGCTAGGGTTAAAAAACTACAGCTAGGCACTTTGCCAAAAAAGGGTCATTTTTCACTGTGAAATTGTGGTGTGTCCACATTGCGTTTTGCGCCGTGTCCTCTCGCGGGCACTAGGCCTACCCACACAAGTGAGGTACCATTTTTCTCAGAAGACTTTGGGGAACGTGGGGTGGGTAGAAATTTGTGGATCCACGCAGATTCCAGAACTTTCCACCACAGAAATGTGAAGAAAATGTTTTTTTTTGGACACTTTTTTAGGTTTGCAAGGGATTCTGGGTAACAGAACCTGGTGGGAGCCAGTCAAGTCACCCTGTCCTGGATTCCCCTGGGTGTCTATTTTTCAAAAATGTATAGGTTTGCTAGATTTCCCTAGGTGACGGCAGAGCTAGGGTTAAAAAACTACAGCTAGGCACTTTGCCAAAAAAGGGTCATTTTTCACTGTGAAATTGTGGTATGTCCACGTTGCGTTTTGCGCCGTTTCCTGTTGCGGGCACTAGGCCTACCCATGCAAGAGAGGTACCATTTTTCTTGGAAGACTTTGGGGAACGAGGGGTGGGTGGAAATTTGTGGATCCACGCAGATTCCAGAACGTTCCACCACAGAAATGTGAGGAAAATGTGGTTTTTTTGACAACGTTTTAGGTTTGCAAAGGATTCTGGGTAACAGACCCTGGTGGGAGCCAGTCAAGTCACCCCATACTGGATTTCCCTGGGTGTCTATTTTTCAAAAATGTATAGGTTTGCTAGGTTTCCCTAGGTGCCGGCAGAGCTAGGGTTCAAAAACTACAGCTAGGCACTTTGCCAAAAAAGGTCATTTTTCACTGTGAAATTGTGGTGTGTCCACGTTGCGTTTTGCGCCGTTTCATGTCGCGGGCACTAGGCCTACCCACGCAAGTGAGGTACCATGTTTCTCGGAAGACTTTGGGGAACGCGGGGTGGGTGGAAATTTGTGGATCCAGGCAGATTCCAGAACTTTCCACCACCGAACTGTGAGGAAAATGTGTTTTTTGGGACAATTTTTTAGGTTTGCAAGGGATTCTGGGTAACAGAACCTGGTGAGAGGCAGTCCAGTCACCCCATCCTGGATTCCCCTGGGTGTCTAGCTTTCAAAAATGTATAGGTTTGCTAGGTTTCCCTAGGTGCCGGCAGAGCTAGGGTTAAAAAACTACAGCTAGGCACTTTCCCAAAAAAGGGTCATTTTTCACTGTGAAATTGTGTTGTGTCCACATTGCTTTTTGCGCCGTTTCCTGTTGCAGGAACTAGGCCTACCCACACAAGTGAGGTACCATTTTTCTTGGAAGACTTTGGGGAACGAGGGGTGGGTGGAAATTTGTGGATCCACGCAGATTTCAGAACTTTCCACCACAGAAATGTGAAGAAAATGTGTTTTTTTGGACAATTTGTTAGGTTTGCAAGGGATTCTGGGTAAGAGAACCTGGTGCGAGCCAGACAAGTCACCCCATCCTGGATTACCCTGGGTGTCTAGATTTAAAAAATGTATAGGTTTGCTAGGTTTCCCTAGGTGCCGGCAGAGCTAGGGTTAAAAAACTACAGCTAGGCACTTTGCCAAAAAAGGGTCATTTTTCACTGTGAAATTGTGGTGTGTCCACGTTGCGTTTTGCACCATTTCCTGTTGCGGGCACTAGGCCTACCCATGCAAGAGAGGTACCATTTTTCTTGGAAGACTTTGGGGAACGAGGGGTGGGTGGAAATTTGTGGATCCACGCAGATTCCAGAACTTTCCACCACAGAAATGTGAGGAAAATGTGGGTTTTTTTATATTTTTTTAGGTTTGCAAGGGATTCTGGGTAACAGAACCTGGTGAAAGCCAGTCAAGTCACCCCATCCTGGATTCCCCTGGGTGTCTAGTTTTCAAAAATGTATAGGTTTGCTAGGTTTCCCTAGGTGCCGGCAGAGCTAGGGTTCAAAAACTACAGCTAGGCACTTTGCAAAAAAAGTGTAATTTTTCATTGTTAAAATGTGGTGTGTTCACGTTGCGTTTTGAGCCGTTTCCTGTCATGGGCACTATGCCTACCCACACAAGTGAGGTACCATTTTTATCGGGAGACTAAGGGTAATTCAGATTTGTAAAGCAACTGTTATTACCTATTGACTTTCAATGCATTTCTGCCTTCCAAATGAAAGACCATGTGTAAAAAGAAGTCATTTTGAAAAATGACCGATAATTCTCATGCTAGTATGAGTATTCCCAATTTCGGAAATGTGCAAATATCTACTGTTTCTAAACTCTATATTTTGTTCCCATTTCAGAAATACATAGGTGTCTTTCATACCGATTTTTCCATGTATACATTTTCCCAGAATAATTGCTATATACCCGGTACATAATAAAAAACCATTGCAAGTCGCTGCTTAGTTTTTGGCTCTGGGTTCGTCGGGTTCTTGGTGAACCTACAAGTCATATATATCCCCACAACCAGTAAGGTCCTGCGGATGTAACGGTATATTGCTTTCAAAGAGCTGTCATAATTAGAAGAAGTTACAGGTGAAAACGTTGACACAAAAGGCTGTTTTTATCAACTAATTTTCAATTTTTCCTATATTTAACTGTTAGTTTCTATAAAGAAACCTTAAAGGATCTACACAAATGACCCCTTGCTGAATTCAGAATTTTGTCTACTTTACTAAAATGTATAGCTTTCCAGGATCCATTATTGCTTTCATACCCATTTCTACCATTAACTGGAAGAATGTTGAAAGCACAAAAAATAGCAGAAAAATGCCAAAACTGTGTAAAAATTTTTGGTTTTCTGACAAAATTCTGTCATTCTCTAAAATCTGGGAAAATGGTGATTTCAGCCCCACAAACCCTTTTTTGATACCATTTGCAGGGAAAAACCCAGACGCTTTCATTTGCAGCACTTTTTTCCCATTTTTCCCCCAAAAAAACAAAATGTAGCTGTATTTTGTCTAATTTCTGGGTCCCCTCCAGGGGCATCCACAAACCCTGGGTACCTTTAGAATCCCCATGATGTTGGAAGAAAAGGACGCAAATTTGGCGTGGATACCTTATGTGGTCAAAAAGTTACAGGGGCCTAAGCGCGAACTACCCCAAATAGCCAAAAAAAGGCTTAGCACAGGGGGGGGGGGGGAAGGCCTAGCAGCGAAGGGGTTAAGAAGAGATAGGGACAGATAATAAATAAAAAAGATCAGAAAAAAAGTTTTGAGAACAAAGTATTGGAAATATTTAGGGAGGATTCAAAACAGACCTCAGAACCAGAACAGAGAAGAAAAACAAGATGGCCGTGCCCATGCGTGACCGGGTGGTGCAGTACGTGGGAATTTTCCCCCCGAACATGCAATCCATGTTGCCGTACCTCAGTTCACATGAACGGGCAGGATAAGGAACTCTGCCCGCTCGTAGAACTCCGCGTAGCGGAGTTCTTTTGCCGCTTTGCAGAGTTTCGCGTAGCGCCGCTACGTGAACTCCGCCCAGGCTTAGATTGGAACAAATTGTCACTGCCAGTAGTCAAAATAGTGACATAATAAAACTGAAAGACATTATTACCCTTGACCTCTCATCAATGAAAGTAACTACCTGAAGTTTAAAAATGTCAAAGATGAACTGTCCATTACTCAAGTAGGCATTGTCCTAAGGGGTCGAGAATCATTATTCCGGAGAGTCTGCAATAACAGATAATTGAAGCGGCCCATGAGGGACATCGTGGAATAGTTGCCACAAAACAAACTCTCTGAGACTGAGTCTTGTTTCCTCATCTCAATGAAAGGCTTGAAAGTGAGTTGAAGGCCTGTCATCTATGTAACTGCCTTTCATCAAAAACCACTCAACACAACTTAAACATGTCAGAGTTGCCAACGCATGCATGGAAAAGTATTGCTGTTGACTTTTTCAGTCCTCTTGAAAATGGATATTACTTGATGGTGATTGTTGATGAATACTCCTGTTTTGCATTAAAAGAAGTTATTTCATCTATCACTCAATAAAGAGTCATTGAAGGGTTAGATGGCATCTTTGCGACATGGGGTGTTCCTGTGATTTTAAAATATGACAATGGCCCACCGTTCAACAGTTGAGAATTTATAGACTTTCTCGGCCATCTCAATTTGAAGCATCAGAAAAGCCAATGGCCTTGTTGAATGTTTGATGAATACTTTGAAGGAAGCTGTTCAATGTGCTGTATTGGATAAGCTTGACCTTACAACAGCCTTGAATTCCACTCTTCGAGCTTACCGTTAGACCCCCTCACAACCACAGTTGAAAGCCAGCAACATTGATGCACAGGAGAGCCATGACGACCAAATTACCCCAATGGCCCAACAGTAGATGAAGTACTGAGGAAGATACGCATACAAAAGACTTGGATCGGAAAAAGAAAATGAATGCAATGACAACATGCAAAAGATATTAGTTTCACTAGAGGAGATAGAGCACTTATTCGCCAGTTTTGAAAGTGAAAATCTGATGTTCCTTTTGATGCTGAGCCCTTACATGTTGTGACCAGCAAAGAAAGTCCATTAAGCAAGATTCCTCGCACTTCCGACACGTGACTCATCATTCACCGAGCATTGATGTAATCATAGAGACTGGGTCTGCACGGAGAGCTAGAAGTTCCTTGACTGCTTTTGTTTCTAGATCACCAACGGGGATCACAGACACCTCGACTTCCTGCCCCCAGTTCATGACTACATGATCATTGGGTGTGATCAGAGCGCCATGAGACTCATTGAAGAGTTATAATTGTTCACCAAGACTAGCACTAATTGTGCATGGAGCAAAGTCAATATTCCCCTGCTTAAGGAGACTTTCACTGGCACTAGACCAACTCTAATAGGAGATGCTGTGGCTGATGAAAGTAAAGTCAATAAATGGCTTTTAGAAGCTACCTCCATTGTCACTCCTGTAGCCACCTACAGGAGCCCCAGAGCCAATTCTTCTGCCCCATGGTTCACGGAGGTATTAATGGACAAGAGGAAACTATTTAAAACTTTAGAACATGCCTGGCGTAAAGAATATAATGCCTCCAGTAAATGTCAGTACAAAAGGGACCTCAGTACATACCACACAAACCTAAAGCTGGAACGCAGCACATTTTACACTAACAAGATCAATAAAGCCAATAACAATGCTAAAGAAATTTAAAAAACTGTAACCAACTTCAGCAACTCCAAATGTGCCACACCCCCCATTCAAACCCACAGTCACCCTATGTTCCCAATTAAGTTCTTTCTTTGAAACAAAAATTCTGAAGATTCAGGACAAACTCTTAGTAGCACAAGCCAGCGAACTAATCAATACCATCAGCCACTCTATGCCACAAGCCCAGGATGAACGTAATCAACTCCACCCCCCCTTCAGTTGAGGATGTGGAAAGCCTGATTGCCAAAAGTAAATTTGGCTCGCCCCTACCCTCTCAAGTCATGAGTCTCTTAGGGCTCTGCCTTGGACCCACACTGCATGAGCTATTCACCACCTCTCTATACTCAGGGATTGTGCCATCCGCTTGGGAAAAGCAAATGTGATCCCCCTACTAAAAAAATCAAACGCAGACCCTAACTACCTGGTGAATTTTCAACCAATTTCTCTGCTTCCTGGGGCCTCCAAAATCATCGAAAAATGTGTAAATATCCAATTAACACAATTTCTGAACAGTAACAATCTCTTACACCCCTCTCAATCAGGTTTTAGGGCCCATCACAGCATAGAGTCTGCTTTGATGGAAATCACTGACTCCATCAAATTCACTCTGGATGCCGGTCAAAATGGCGCGCTGATTCTTTAGACCTCTCAGCGGCATTTGACACAATCTCACATGTAACCCTGCTACATCGTCTCTCCCAGATCAGAGTAGGGGGAAGGCATGGTCGTGGCTGAAGCCCTATCTATAGGACAGGGAGCAGGCAGTCTGGCTTAAACCACCCTACTCTGATGCCAGAAAACTCAAGCATGGTGTGCCGCAGGGCTCAGCCCTGAGCCCCACACTTTTTAATATTTATATAACGCCATAAGCACATCTTATAGACTCCTTTGGCATCTCTGTCATCTCTTATGTTGACAACACACTACTGTTATTGACCTATATCAACAATGAGCCTGAAAAAATAACTAAGTTTGCTGCATGCGTGTCTGATGTGAGGGGCTGACTGAAGGCTAACTCCCTGCAATGCAACCCTGATAAAACAGAGTTTCTACTATTTGGCAACAATCCAATTCACAGCTGATCAAGTGCCTGGCTGGCCTATTGTACAGCAGCCCCCCCAATTGATGTGGCAAGGAACATAGGAGTTTTTATAGACCCTAACTTAACCCTCAAGCCCCAGATCGCTGCTGTAATTAAAACCTATGGCTGGATTCTCAGGATGCTAAGGACATTCCTAACATTTTTACCCTAGGAACCCAGAAAACAGTGGTACAAGCTCTGATCTTGTCGAGATTGACTATGCAAATATCCTATGCCTAGGCATACCAGACTATCTGATCCAAAAACTTCAAAGGGTACAGAACATGGCCATTCGCCTTCTGTTTAAATTGCCTTAATATACACTTCAATATCCCACTACCGAAGCCAGCTACACTGGCTTCCTGTGAAGAAGAGGGTAATCTTCAAAGGACTGATGGTGGAACACGCAGCCTTCCACATGACCGGCCCTAAATAATTACAGGACAAACTGTCCTCCTACTGTCCTAATAGATCGTTGAGGTCTCAAACAGTCCATCTGCTATGTATTCCCTATATCAGATTAAAGAAATAGGGTGGCTTGGCCTGCTCAGTATTAGCTTCTTAACTTTGGATCAATCTTCTGGCAGCTCTGAGAAGTATCCCTGACATTAAGACCTTCTGTAAACAACTGAAAACCCACCTGTTCAAAGACTAAGTCGGTCTCCCTCCTTTCTGCTTGAGCCAGGACACTCTAGGAGTAGCTGAGTGCTTTACAAATCCCAATATTCATTCATGTAGAACATGGGTGATATGATCACTTTTTTTGGTGCCTGTGATGAGCCGAGCAGCTGCATTTAGGGTAGCCCTCAGAGGTGCTAGTTTTATTTTCAGTAGGCCAAAGAGGGCAGCATTCCCATAGCCGAGTTTGGAGATCACAAGTGCATGGACCACTATTTTGAGATCCGCAATGGACAGGGAGGGTTTTAGTTTCCTTACTGCTTGAGGTTGATGATTGGCGCCTCTAGTGGAGGCACTGATGTGGTTCTGCATGGAGAGGTTGTTGTCCAGTATAATTACTAGGGATTTTGATGATTTGACAAAATGTGGGATACAGTTCAAGGCTGTAAGAAGTAGGAGCCAGTCATTGATGTTAGAGGTTGATTTGGGTGGGGAGATTTATAGGAATTTGGTTTTGAGTGCGTTAGGTTTGAGGTGATTGTGAGTCAGTCAATGTTGAGTTTTAATCAACATGTTATTGAGGGTTCTGATGTCTTCAGGTGAGGCAATTTTCATGTAAAGTTGCGTATCACCAACATACATATGGTAGGAGCCGTTTTGAACAGGGTGGGGGAGAGTATAGAACCTTGGGGTACGCTGATCGTGACTGGTGTCTGGTCGGATAGGGTGTAGTTGATCAGGACTCTGAGATCTGTTTTGCAGGAATGAGGAGAACCATTTTAATACGTACCAGAGATACCCATCCTGTGTTGTAAGAGGTTCATGAGAATCTCGGGTTTGACCATGTCAACTGCCGCAGGTAGGTAAAGTAGGATTAATAAGCAGGACTTGTGTTGATTAAGTAAGGGTAAATCGTCGTCGACAGTGTGGACCATGGCAGTTTCAGTACTGTGACCCGGTCTGAAGCCAGATTGATATTGGTCGAGAAGTTGGAATTGGGCAATGTGATTGCAGAGTTGCTGATGCACACATTTATGCGAGAGTTTAGCTAAGGTTGGGATGCTAGAGATTGGGTGGTAATTGCTGGGATCGGAAAGGTCGGAGTCAGGCTTTTTTAAGATCTGGGTGACTTGGCCACTTTTTAGACAGTGCGGAATGAAGCCTTGTGTAAGAGAGGCGTTGATAATCTTGGTCCATAAGGGGAGCAGGAGGTGAATAGTCTCATTGAGTAATTTGGAAAGAAGAGGGCCATTGAAGTGGTTAGAGTATTTTATAGATGCCAGTAGTTTTAAGATATCACTTTTGTTGAATGTCTTGAAGATGACCAGGAGGTATTGCTTTTAGGTTTTATGGCGGTGACCAGGGCATTCTTCATGCGATATGGAGGTGCGAAGGAGCGGGGCTTCAATCGGTAAGAGATTCACAGCATCCCGGAGATCCATGCCAATTAACTTTGTTTTCTCGAAAAAGAAGGAGGCAAATGTTTCGCAATTTGGTAGAGTTTCAATGACTGAAGAGGGGGAATTTTGTTTCCCATTGATTTGATTTTTGACAATTTCAAAGAGTTTTTGTGTCGGTTAACTACTGTGTCTAGCTGCTGTCGAAAATAAGTGGATTTAGAGCTTCTAATGCATTGGTTGAAAGCTCTCCATTTTTGCAGCAGAAGTTTGAGATTTGTTGGAGAAGGGGTCACTCTCCATGCTCTTTTTGCAAGTCTAAGGGAGCAGCGTTCCTCATTAAGGCTATAGTTGAACCAAGGGTTAGATCTTTTAATTGGGACCCTCTTTAATTGTAGGGGGGCAATGGAGTCCAGGATGTTGGACATAGGACGAAAATAGTGATCCGTGATTCTTCTGAGTCACACATGTCAGTGGGAGGGTCTGAGAAAGTGCCCTCTTTCTGCATGGTTGCCCCCACTTTTTGCTGAATTGCTTATGTGCTTTGACTGAGTGTGCCCTGGGCTCCTGCTAATCAGGTACCCAGGGCCTATGTTCTTTCACTAAAACTGCATTGAAGCCTAAACCCAATTGGCATCTCTGGCCACAGGTCAGCCCCTGGTAAATGGTACCACAGGTACCCAGGGCGCTGTGACCAGAGAAGGCCTCTAAGGGCTGCAGCACTTATTGTGCCACCCTTAGAGGTCCTGTACCATTACACTCACACACTGCCTTTGCAGGCTGCGTGTTTTGGCGCAAAGCAAAGTGAAGAGTCGACATGGCACACATCTCTGTGTGCCATGCCTACAACCCACTGCCCTGGCATCAGTCACCCCTCTAGCTGGGTGCACTATACCAGCGGTGAGGGTACAGGTGCATGAGCCCTGTACCCCTACAGTGTCTAAGTCCATTCTTAGACATTGTAAGTGCAGTGCTGCCATTAAGTGTATATGGTGCTGGGAGTTTGTCATTACAAACTCCACAGCACCATAATGGCTACACTGAAAACTGAGAAGTTTGGTATCAAACTTGTCAGCACATTAAACCCACACTGATGCCAGTGTGGGATTTAATGAAAAATGCACACAGAGGGCATCTTAGAGATGCCCCCTGAAAACTAACCTACCACTAGTGTCCAGCCTGAGTGGCTGCTTTCAGCTGCCGCCACCACCAGACATGTTTCTGGACCCCTGGGTCGAGGGCCTGCTGCTCTCTGGGGCCTGAAATAATGCACATCCTGGGACGAGGTGCCAGGCCTCCTCCCCCAGGATGGGCAGGGTTCACGAAGGGGAAGCTTCAAAGGCGTGCCGCCTTTGTGAGCTTCCCCAGGCCACTTGCTGCTTTCAGCAACTGGTCCCCACTGGTTCTGACCCCCACTTTGGGCGGGAGAACCGGCGGGAAAAACACGTGAGGAAGAGAGGTGTGCCCACCTCTGCCAACTCCACCCCTCAGGTGGGGGAGGCGAGGTGAAGCACAACTCTCATTCCCCACCATCTTGCAGATGGGGGGACTCAGCCAACCAGGAAAGGCTTATGCCCCCCTCCCATTGAAGGGTGGCATAATAGGGAGTGTACCCACCCCAGGGAAGGGACCCATTGTTCCCAACCTTTTTACCTACCTGTAACGCCCCTAAATCTAGTATTTAGGGGCAACCCTGAACCTTGCTTCCTCAGACAAGAAGAAACTACAAGAGAAGAAGAAGAAGGACCGAACAGCCGTGCAGAAGCTAACAAGAGGAAGACGCCCACTGACTTGGCCCAAGCCCTACCGGCCTGTCTCCAACTCGAACCTGCTCCTGCGAAATCCCGGTGTGTCCTGCAGCCAGCAACCTCAAAAACTCCAGAGGACCTGCCTGCTTTCAGCCTCAAAGACTGTGTCTCCCGTGAACACTGGATTTGTTCATCTGCAACCTCTGGTTCCGGCAGGACACCGCGGATCCGCGCCACTCTGCACCCGCCGTCCACGGTCCGAGTTCGAGTGGGAAAACACCATGAGAAGGGCCTCCCGGCGATCCTAACCCGAGGTTGGGCAACCCCTGACCTGCCTCAAGCCTCCAGCCGATGCCTGCAGCCTAAATAGGAAGGTCCCCCCAACTGCGACCAGGAGCTGGTAAGAAGATCCGACCCCAAAAGGCACCCCTGCACCCGACACCCCACGGCCTTGGGTGGCCAAACCGATGGTGCCTAACCAACCCCTAACTTCCCAACTTACCTCTCGAAGTGGTGGTCGCGCCCAGAAGACCTTCGTCCCCAAGCCTGCAGTGCCTTTGCAAACCGGAGGTTCCCCATTGCAAACAACAGGGCGCCCAACGTCGAAACAGCACCCTGCACCCGGCCGCCCTAGTACCGCTGAGGGTGCACCTTTGGTGCTACTTTGTTTCCCCATTTGTCCTGAGCTAAAGTCCAGGAGCTTTACTCCCACAACCAAGTGGCCTGCTCGCCAGCAGCCACCAACCGGAGGCCCCCTATCCCCCTTTGGATAACATTGGGCCTCAGCACTCTGCACCCGGCTGCCCTAGTGCCGCTGAGGGTATAACAAGAGTGCATCCTTGACCCTGGGGGACCCCTGAGTCTACCCCCGAACCTCAACTCCCACTACCAAATACTTACCTCAAAACCGATAACACTATTTTCCTCCATAAGATAACATTGACTGTTTTTCTTGGAAAAGTTTTTAAGGGTGGAGTTTGAAAACCTAAAGAAATTCTTTACAATTGTACTATTTAACCAAAACGATTTTACTTACCTTTTTACAGGAAATGTTCCAGAGTAGTAGCTAGGTATACTACTCTGTGTAAGAAAAGTAATCTAAAAAGTATCTCACCTAGTATTTTACTGAAAAGCCCATTCAAGTCAATTGACTGTATTTACAAAGTATTGCATTTCTCTGCAACCATACTGTAAGTCAAAACAAAGTGCATATGCAATTACAATTCAAACTGTTTACAAACTGCATTACTACTGTAAAGTATTTATTGCTTACCTGTGCCAGGCTTACTTGGTTCTAGAAAATAAAATAACTAAAAGAATATTTTTATACAAAAACAATTGGTCTGAAGTTCAGTCTTTGAGTGTGTGAATTAATGTGCTGACTGAGTGTGTACAACAAATGCTTAACACTGTCCTCTGATACTGCCTTACTGCTCGACCACACTACCACAAATAGAGAGTCAGGTGCTATCTAACTTTCCCTCTGCCTACCTTTGGGGTTCCATGGACTCTGTGCACACTATACCTCACTTTGCTATAGTATATACAGAGCCAGCTTCCTACAGAGGGAACAAGAAATTGTGGCTAGTAGCAGATAGCGTGCCTAGATTGAGGTTACGGGTGTATCTAACCCAATGTTTGGTTTTCACTGGTTGACCTTTGAGGATGATTGACTTTTCAGCTATGGAGAAGGTGATGCAGTGGTGGTTGTTCCAGTCGCAGGGCAAAATAGAGTCAATTTGGATGGTATGCTCCCACACTAGTCCCCAAGCAACAAAGTACAACTTAGACCTTAAGTGTCAACTTCAGCAGTGCTACACACTTAGTTTGTGCAAGTCCCCAACAGGCACTGAACAGTTTTACCCAACTTGATTGCAGCCAGCAAGTGCAGGAGGACTGGGGCGAGTGTCTGCGGGCTCCAGTTTACCAATGCTGATAGTCTGTAACCTCTTGTGGTATTTTCCCATTGATGTGTTGGGCTCCTTTAGTCTCTGGGTGGCCCGCATCAGCATTGGACCTCCACATCCGCGGCTCCTCGTAATTGGTAGGTGTTCTTCGCAGCAGCCAGGGCACGATGATCCAGAGCAACAGACCTGCTTCTGCAGTGGCCCCCTCTTTGAACAAGGGGTACAACGTCTAGTTCTGCACAAAAGTGACTAACCTTACTTCACAGTAGCCCCCTTCTGGCACATGGAGGTCACCGACTAGTTCTTTCTTGCAGAGGTCTTGACTGAACTGGGCATCTCACACTTTGGGGCATATTTACAATGAAATGGCGTAGCACGGCGCCACAAGCAATTTTGCTCTGCCGAGCTGCGCCATTTAAAAAAACATGGCTGTGCCGTGTTTACAAGAATATGATGCTCTCTTGTGCTCTCCCCTTCGGTGCACAAACAGCAGCCGTGCGCCAACGCAGGCACCTTTGCACCATGGTGCAAGGGTGCCTGTGTTGTTGTCAGAGTGTTTTTGTGCAGGAATGGGCACCTTCCTGCATCATAGCAATTCATAGAGGTGTTTTCCGCCTTCTATGTGTGTATCAGAATGCAGCACACATAGAAAGAGGAGAAATAGATAGATGCCCTGGGGGGGCGTAAGGTTTTGATGCATTCCCAGGTTTACAAGTCCTTGTAAATATGGGAATGCGTCAAAAACCATGGGAGTTGCATGGGAACACCACTGCAACCCCCATAGAATGCCTCCCGGGTGCAGAGTAAGGCAACGCAGCGATTTGTGCTGCGTTTCCTTACTCAAGATTTATGAGGTTACTAAAAGGGACGCAATGTGGCTTTGCAAGGCTTCATAAATTTCACTCAAAGCGTTGTGTTGCGAATATACCACTTTGTGAGGTGCAAATTTGACACAAGGCTCCGATAAATATACCCCATAGTTTTTTGCTTCTTGATTAGAGTAGAAAGTGCTTTATTTGAATTAATAGCCCTGTTAGGACTGCCTCTAAAACCAGACATGTGAGTTTCTTAAAGGAAAAAGCAGCCCCTTTTTCATGCATCAAAGGATGTTGATTTTTAAGTGACGTGATAAGTAATAAGCCTGGTCACCTCTGCCCCTTGATGATCTGCAGACCTCACATGGTGTGACCTGTTTGTTAAAAGGGCACACATGCCCTTATCATAGAGCCTCAAAAGTATCTGCTGGAGAAGCATTTAAATAAGGTAGTGGTAAGCAATTATTGCATTTTAACATACTTCTAGGAAATACATATCTAGGCCTCTGTACTGTTAAATCTGTCTAATGTAGAAAACATCTGCAAACACCACATGTGACACATTTTAAATATAGAGTTGAATGGATATCACAGAATGCTGAGGTACTATGAGTATCGTACTTAGGAACTGTGTTTGACTCTTCGGGCACCAGGGGCTCTCACATTTCTGCCAGCAATTTAAAACTGTGTAGGGTGATAGGTGCGCTTCTGAGTCTCCCACTGCCTGCAGACTGCAAGGCCATGACTCTGCTTTTGTCTCTATGCAAGTCCCAAATAATGCACCCCAAAAGCATGCCATGGTGCAGGAGTTTGGGGATATTCAAATAGTCATCCTCTCACGCCTGTGTAGATGCCTATTGCTTCCACCACCCAGCAGCTCACACTTTGTCATGGAGAGCTGGGCTTGCCATATTTAGAAGATCTCATTAAATTGGCCCCAATCACATTATGGCTTTCGTTTTGGACCAGCCTTAAGCAAAGGTGAACAGGACTATCATTAAGGAATGTTTATTGTTAGATAAGGGTTTAACCACCCCCACATATATCGAATCGACCTTGACCTTGGTCATCCAGCATTATTTCTCTCCCATCTCTCATATGTTAGAAGGACAAAATAAAAGTGAAAGCTCTTTTTATGCAGAAAAGTCAAATTTGAAGGGACAGTTCAGAACGTCATAAAGTTCCTGTGCAATCTTATCTTAACTGGAAAGGCAATGATGGTCTGAAGCCTCACCTATCATGGGCAGAGGCAAGGTGGGAAAGATCGCTTTTATTCCGTTTCGCAGCGGGCCCTGTTCACTACCTACTTCTCTTTCCATTGGGATTTAATGTTGTATCTCACGTGGGTCCTTGTAATGGAAACTCAGAGCAAACTTTGTTACGCTTTGTCTTTTTTTGTACATTTTTAACTCAACAGTTTCTACTACCGTTATTGAGGAAACATGGGGGCATATTAGCAAGACCGGCGATAAAAATGATCGCCGTTTTAGCGGCAGGAAACTGCCGCTAAAACGGCGATAATGGGCTTGATAATATGCGTTATAGAATTCCAATAGAAGCCCAGGTTAGATGTCCTGCACATCTAACCTGGGCTTCTATTGGAATTCTATAACGCATATTATCAAGCCCATTATCGCCGTTTTAGCGGCAGTTTCCTGCCGGTCTTGCTAATATGCCCCCATGCATGGTTTTATTCAACACAGGTTGGATTTCTGCTAGCTCCATTTGTTACGAAGTGAAGAGGTGTGTTTCACAGTTAGGTCGTTTTTTAAATCTGCTGGTTTTTCTTGGAAACGTATGGGCTATGGAATTACTTGAAAGTGCTTTTAAAGTATTGCTTGTATGGATGCTTGCCTTTGAATTGGCTGAATTGTATTCCCGTTAAACTATTATGAAAGTTTTGTATAGCAATATCTTTGACAGCTTGTAGGCTCCAGTCTTTTAATTCCGATGAATTACTGTAACTATTTATTATAATGAATGAATGTTTTATTTTTGACTTTTATGGTTACCTATAGTTGCAAATAAAGAAGAATTGAATTGAGTTTCGCACTTAAACTACATTTTAAATAGTTGTATCTATGATGAGGGTTTGTGCTGATGAACAGTATTAGGCTGTATTACTTATTGATACAGCTGTGTATATTAAATACATTCTTTTCAATGACACAGTCTTTATTAGGAAAGACAAAACAACAATGCTACAGTCCAACAGTGGCGAAAACATCTATCCAACAGCTCCATGTGGTGGACAATTTACTCCAAATAGAAAAAGATACTTTAGTATAACTCAGTGCTCAATTTAAATTATTTAGTTTAATTTCTCATTCTTTTGCTAATCTAACATAAGTAAATATACTTTTTAATAGGGGGATTTAATTATAAATGTATAATGCATGGTTATTTTCAACGGAAACACAGTACATAGATCATAAATAGTGCTTATTTAGGGATTTTAAATGTGCTTTTAGTTATTGCCTCTAATTTATACTTTTTACTTCTAATACCTCATCAATATTCTTCTGATGATTTTATTATTAATACATGCTACCTAAACAGTAGTATTGTGCGATATAAAAAAATCCTATTTATTTATTGTATTTTAGTATAAAATATTTAATAATCTATTTTGAATTTTAAAAAATAATTCAACAATAAATGTTACAACATACACTATTTTTTAAAGGTGTTGTACGTTCCTTTAAGGAACTCTGGCTACTTTGGAAAAACATTCTGTAAAAGTCACAAGGTTGTTGGTCTGAGGTCCCTTGGAATTTAATTGAATATTAAATAATAATAAGACAGGTTGTTGTCCGAACTCCTGCATCTTGTTGTTTTGTGAATCGACATATCAGTACATATATAGGTTAAAAGATAAAAGAACTGGGGGTCTCTAGTTGGCAGAGGTAGGTATCTTTGTCAAAATAGGGACCCTTGCTTCTAGTCAGGGTAAGGGGGTACACTCCTGAAATAACCCCTGCTCACCCCCTTGGTAGCTTGGCACGAGCAGACAGGCTTAGTTCAGAGGCAGTGTGTAAAGCATTTGGAAACACATACAGTAATACAATGAAAACACTACAAATGGACACCACACAGGTTGTATTATAAAAACAAGTATCTTTTATATAGATTTACCACAAGACCATAAACGACAAAAATAATCCACAATATTGTACTTTAAAGATGGTAGAATTAGCTTGAGTCTCTTAAAATGGAAATGCGACACTTTGAGTTCAATGTACCTGAGATGCGTAACGCGGGGCAACGAAAAGTGTTGCAGGGAAGGTGATGCAGAAGTCCCTTACACGCAAGGACGGTGATGCGTTGAAGATCTGGTGCAAAGAGACAAAGTGGCGTCTTCTCGAGGTTGCGACAACAAAGAGGTGATGCGTGCACGCCCGACGCCCGTGCGGCGATTTCGATGAGTCTTTGGAGCCGCGACAGGCCCTGCGTCACGCTTCCCTGGCGATGCGACGGCATCTGATGCGAGGTCGACGATCTTCTCCTGGGATGCGGGGCGCACCTCGTGTTGCGATGCGTCGGTGTCTGATGCGAGGTCGATGCTCTGCCCCGGGGATGCGACGGCGTCTGATGCGACGGCGACCCTCTTCTCCGGTGCTGTGAGGCGCTTCGAAGGATGCGGCGTGCTTTTTCGGGGATGCGCCAGCGTCTGATGCGACGTCGACACTCTTCTCCGGCGATGCGAGACTCAGCAGCTGCGGCGACACGCTTCTTCGTGTTGAGTCGCGCTTCCAGCTCCCAGAGACACGCAAGTGTGTCAGAAGGTCCAAATTCCCAGCAAGGGAATACAGGGGGAGCTGGTGGGTGAAGTCTGTTGTCCCTGAGACTTCAACAGGAGGCAAGCTCTGGAATCAAGCCCTTGGAGATCCTTCACAAGTTGATGAAAGTACACACAAAATTCCCTTCTCCTTTCTTTGGCAGTCAGGCAACCACTGCAGGCAGATCCCTCTAGCTTAGGGATAGTCTTCTCCTCAGTTTCTTCTTGGTTCTGCTCCTCAGCAAAGGTTTCTTCTTGTTTTCCCAAAAGTGATCTAATTTCCTAGGGGTCTGGGTCCCCTTTTTATCCACCTTTTCTCTTTGTTCTCTGAAGGCAAAGAGGCCTTTGCCTAGTCCAAAACCAGTTCTGGTCAGTCCTGGAGCACTTTGTTTACAGGACTCCTTCTTTCGTTTCAGAATGTGGGGCAGAGTGCTCAGCCGCCCGGCAGGGGGTGGAGCCAGCATTGTGGAAGGCAGGCACAGCCCTATTCAGACCCAGGTGCAACTCCTCCCTCCACTCTGGATGCAGATCTCTCTATTCAGCCCTGTGCTGACTCACCCCGTCTCCTGGAGTCGCCCAGCCCCTGTCACTCACAAACCCAGACAAGGAATACACAACTTAGCAGAGGCAGGCTTGGATAGTTAGGCAAGAAAATACCTACTTTCTAAAAGTGGTATTTTCAAACACAGAATGTTAAAACCAACTTCACTAAAAGATGTATTTTATCATCCTGAGTTCAGGCATACTAAATTCGTTTTTCTACCATGTTCCCTGGGTCAGTTAGGATTATAAGGTGTAATAATCAAAACTGCCCATTCTGGCCTATGGGGAGCAGGTAGCCTTGCAATAGTGAAAAACGAAAATGGCTGTAATTCACTATTAGGACATGCCACACACACCAGGGCATGTCCTACCTTATGCTTACAATGCACCCTGCCCTTGGGCCTACCATAGGGGTGTCTGATATGAAGAAAAGGGAAGGTTTAGGGTCTGGTAAGTGGGTGCACTCACCAAGTCGACATGGCAGCCCTAGGCTGCACACAGGCTCTGCAATGGCAGGCCTTAGACACATTTTACAAGCTGCTTCTGTGGGTGGCACAACCAGTGCTGCAAGCCCACCAGCAGCATTGGATTTACAAGCCCTGGGCACACTCAGGGCACTGTACTAGGGACTGACAAGTAAACCAATCATCCAATCATGGAGTCACTAATACATAACACAATTTATCGTAGGAAGCACTTGCACTGGTGCACTGAATAGCAGTGGCACAGTGCCCAAAGCATCTAAACCAGCAAAAACAGATCAATAACATTGGAGGTATCATCAAAAAATGGAAGGGAGACCCACGCCAAGGATGCCTAACAGTGGCCACAAAGCATTGGCAGACAATTTGCAGCTGCTTTTTGTGACCCATTTTATAGCACATATGACCCATGGTCCTCGCATGGGACTGGATAGCTACTTTTCTGGTAGGATTTTCCAGAAGTAAATGCACTAATCTGCGAGTTTACAGAGGGTGTTTCAGGGTTCTGCTGACTTTCAAGAGCAGATATGAAGGCTTTGCTGGCCAAGGGTACCATTGAAAGTGTGGTTGTGACATGTTCTATCTTGGGTTTTACAACCTTAGTGCTTATGTCCCAGTACTTCTACCCCATAAACATTGCGTAGGTTGGATTAAAATACACCTGCAGCTTTCCTGCAATTGTCAATCCTGCTCCAGCTGCTCCAGCACAACACCCCACACCAGACCCTGGCATCACCTAACAATTGGAGGCCGAAGACCAAGACGTTTGGGTGCAATCAGGATTCCGTTAACCATCTGATACCAGCCTGTTCTGGTGAGTCTGAAAAGGTATGGAAGGCAGACCAAATCCCAAGAATCTGATCTCGCTGCAGTTTTTGGGAGTATTTCTTTTATACATTGCTAAGACTTTGACTGTCCTTGGCTTCTTGTCAATGCCGACATAGTTGAATAAATACCTCCCACTCCTTGATCGTTAGCTTTGTACCTCTGTTTTTGTTGTGCCTTGCTGTTTGTCCCTGCTGTTGTGTTGTGTTGAGTCCAACCCAACAAAACTGACCAAATAAGGCTTTACCATCCTGGAGCCCTATTATGTATAGGGTGCACTTTCCCTGTTTGTGCCACAACACACCTTCAAACAGGCTCAAACAGGGAAAGTGCACCCTATTAGGTTGAATTTGCTGCCCTCATGGCAGGCGCAAAGTCATGCTGCCGTGGGGCAGCATATTCAAGTAAAATACGGAGAGGCTACTTCAAAGCTGCTCCGTGTTTCACTGTGCAGGCGGCACCCACCTGTACTTTTAAGAGGGGAGAGAGATTCCCTTGCAGGCGGGTGGAGTGACTAACTGCACTTGCCTGCAGGGGAATGTCTGGGGGGTCCATCAGGGGGTGCACTGACAGTGCATCACCTTTTGTGGTCACTGACAATGTGCCTTCTGACAGCTTCTTTACCTCTGCACCCGCGTTCATAATGCGGCGCAGTTGCAGAGGTAAAGAGATTCCCTCATTTGCATGGTGTCAAGCCCCCATGTAAATTAGGGAACGCCCTCTTGAGATAGTGCTGGCACAACATGTGCACCAGCGCTATCTGTATCACAGAAGGGGCTGCACAAGCGGCTGCTGCCCCTTCTGTAATACCAAATGCCCTGGGGCCACACAAAGTGGGTGCAAATGCCTGTTGTGCCCCTGGGACACTTCTGAAATACGGGCCCAGTAGTTGGGATTGAAGAGATATTTATAGTCTGCAAGCAACATATGCCTGCATCACCCTTGAACAATATGATCAAAACGAGGGAGGGAGGGAGAAGCGATGGTCCATTCAGCTTCCAATTAGTATACAATGATCAAAGGAAAATGGACCACTTGTACCTGTGTGACCAGGGTCATGGGCTGTTGGTTCCTTTCCTAAAAACCCTCATACACGCACGCAGGTGGATAGGTGGTATATCTTGGTTCTCCGCCTATTCGTGACGTGACAGCATCATCATAGGGTTTTGTTTCTGGTATGCTGACCTCCACCAGGAGGTTGACCCACTGGTAATACAGTAGTGTCTAGAGACCAAAACAATTTTAAAAGAGTGGAGTGCTCAAGTGAAGTGAGGTTAAAATTTCCTACATCACCATTTCTGGAAAATCTTTTATTGTATGGAGATGTGAAAAGGTTAAAACAGAGGTGTGCGTATATGGATCGCATTACCAATCTCACGCACTAGTTAGTCCGTATGTGAGGTCGACATGTTTCAGCCCCATTCCGCCCAGTCGGGTCTGGGGGCTTTCTTCAGGACCTAGAAAGGTGAAGGTTGCTATTTTTGGGCAACCATGGAGAGTGGGTCATTGACTTACCACTTAATTATCGGAGTTATCAGGTCATCAGTACCTGAAAGGACCGGGGCATTGTATCCAGAGCGAGCACAAGTCAAGACTCCAGAGGCCGCAGCAGGTTCGGAGAGCCTCGCCGGTCCCCCGCGGAGGCCCACAGTAGGGTCCTTTCAGGTACTAATGACCTCACAGAAAACATATTGGAGTTCGCCTACCAGGCCAACAGTGTATTTGTTAACAACTTATTGTTTGTGGCCAACACCATACCCTTCTCTCTGCCAGCTGGCCCCCTCCTGTATAGGAGTCCCACGCCAGCAAGAATTGTTACCCAATAGGGAATGCCAAACTACTGCTCTTCGTAACCATACTTGTGTCTGATTTAATCCCTAGTGCACTGCGTGCAGTATGTGCCTGTCCTCCAGGGTTGACTAAGCCTTTGTTTGCTCCCAGTACATGGCTATTCCCAAATCTGGGGGTTCAAACAGCTAACAGTGAGCCGCACCAGCAGTGGGAATTTTACCTACTCCTTCCAAATTGGAATGCACGCTGTGTTCTAGTAACTGTCAGCAATTGTGCTCCGACCCTTCTTTCTCCACCTTACTGGAGTCCCAGCACACACTTTATGAAATAGCAAACTTATGCAACCCACTTTAAAAAAAAAAAATTTAAACCCACTCTATTTGCGGGTTCCTTGCACTTCTGCCAGTGTATGGCCAATGTACCACCTAGAGCATCGCACCTGCCCTCCCAGTATTCTGCATCATTACATGTCCATATTGCATGCCAGTCCATAACCTTCTGATTGCAATATTTCGCTGCTGTGTCGCCCTGCTGCTGTTCCCTCCCAGCGCAAGTTGTGCACTTCCCAACTTCTGCTAATGTGTACCATGGAGCAGACAAGTGGGTGGGAAAGAGGAGGGAAACCATAGGTACAGATATCTGCCTTTTCTAGAATAATGGAATTGACAACTGTTCTTTAATACCTTGTAGCCTTTTTGTGCTCCAACCCATAGTTTCCCCAACTTTTAGAACCACAGCACACTGTTTGCTGACAACTTCCACAACCCGCCTAGCTACCATGGCTATCAGGGTGGGTAATTTTTTGCTTAACTGAAGCAACCTGTAACATGCTCTCGGGTACGGAGTGCACATACTTTGCTGAATTTGACCAGACGTTTGCACAGACATTTTTATTGCTAAACCATGGCGAACACATTAATGATGTCAATTCTGGTATCAGGGAATGTTTTTATTGTGCACACTATTAGATTTACCGCACATTTTTTGGAGTGTCAAACTTATGCAGCCCACCAGGCTTGCTTGACTGCAGGATCCCGTTACCCATACCCTCACTTTTACAGGGTGCACATCTTATATAGACATGGCCAAAAGGAAAACTTATTGAAAACCCAGTCTAATGCAGGTTCCTGCGAATGTACCCTTCTGCCCCTATGTGGGCACATGTAAATGCCTATAGCATTGCGGGTCCCACTGCCTTACCCTCTACTGCGATAAGGTAAGGGAGGGAAGCCCTGCACCCTCAATATTATGCTATTCCATGACCCCATTGCATGCCAGCCCCTCACTGTTTGACTGCTATTTGGGTGCAGTGACGCCATTTTATTTATTTATTTTTGTGTTTTATAGAGCGCGAACTTGACCCGTTAGGGTATCAGAGCGCTTTACAGGAAACATAGAAATGTACAATAGGCTTGGAATCACAATAATATACAAAAGGTAAAAGAGGGCAGGGTGCAGGATATATGAAAGATAGTGGACACGAATGTACGGTTTGCGTTTTATAGTTGCTCGAAACAAGTCCCCAGGTTTCTAGGAGAGGTGACTAGGTAATCCGAGGGGAGGCGCTAGTCAGGAGTTAATCAGAGTCTCTGTGCTGGTTGGAGGCAACATTTAAACGAGGAATTTACCCATAAGGAAGGTTTTGGCCTCCTTTTGAAGCGTGTCAGTGAAGGGATTCTTCTGATGGTGGGCGGGAGAGAGTTCCATATTCTCGGAGCGGCCCCAGAGAAAGCCCGATTGTACGTTTTTTCTTCCGGAAGCGTGCAGGTTGTAGCAGGAGGTCTCTGGCGGATCGGGAGTTTCTGGTTCCTCCGGATACCACAAGTTTCTGTGCAAGATAAGCAGGGAGTTTGAGTGTAAGGCCTTGTGTGTGATACAGGCCAGTTTAAGCTGTATTCTAGCCTCAAGAGGAAGCCAATTCAAAGCTTTCAGGTGTGGAGAAATGTGGTCGAATTTTCTTGAGCTGGTAAGAAGTCTGGCGGCAGTGTTGAGGCAGGCTTTTAAAGGTGCCAGGGAGATCTTTGGTAAACCCGAGAGGGTAGAGCAGCCATATTCCAGTCTGGAGATGACGAGAGCTTGGACTGCCATTTTTAGATCGGCAGTGTTGAGGAAGGGTTTCAGTTTCCTAAGGTAGCTCAGGTGGAATCTGGCTGATTTGGCCATCGCGTTGATGTGGTCTCGCATGTTCAAGTTTCTGTCCAGGGTAATTCCCAGAGATTTGGCCGAGTCCACGATGGTCGGTGGGCAATCTAAGGCTGTGATAGCCTTAATCCATGTCTGCATCTCGGGATTGGTTTTTGAGGGGGAAATTAAGAGAAATTCTGTTTTCTTTGCGTTGAGTTTGAGTTAATTGGAGGCGAGCCAATGGACAGTGAGTTTCAGGGCTTCGTTCAGGGAGAGAATCTCCTTGAGGGATGAGGTCTTGATGTAGATCTGAGTGTCGTCAGCGTACATGTGATAGGAGATATTGGCAGTGCGTAGGACTTCGGCAAGCGGTTCTAGGTAAAGGTTGAAGAGGGTGGGGGACAGGGTTGATCCTTGAGGGACTCCAACCGTGACCCGAGAAGGAGCCGATAGGTTGCCGTTGATTAGGAATCTCTGTGAACGGTTTTGGAGGAAGGACCTAAACCACTTTAGAACGGTGCCATCCAATCCCATCCTGAGTTTAAGGCGTTCGAGTAGTTTTTCATGGTTGACCGTGTCGAAGGCCGAGGATAGATCTAGGAGGATTAGGAGACAGGTTTTGCCTTGGTCAAGGGCTTGGAGGGCATCATCAACGATGTGGAGCATGGTGGTTTCAGTGCTGTGCCCAGGTCAAGGGCTTGGAGGGCATCATCAACGATGTGGAGCATGGTGGTTTCAGTGCTGTGCCCAGGTCAAGGGCTTGGAGGGCATCATCAACGATGTGGAGCATGGTGGTTTCAGTGCTGTGCCCGGGTCTGAATCCTGATTGGAAGTCATCGAGTAGGTGGAAGTTGTTGATGTGTTGACTTAGCTGTTGTTGCACACACTTCTCCAACACTTTGGCTAAGAGAGGGATGTTAGAGATAGGTCTGAAGTTGTCGGGGAAAGCTGGGTCCAGCAACGGCTTTTTCAAAATGGGGAGGACTTGGCCTGCTTTCAGAGAGTCAGGAATGGATCCCTGCCGCAGAGAGGCGTTAATTATTGCAGTCCAGCTAGGAATAATGGACTGGGCGGCGGCCACTAGGCAGTTGGGGGGGAGAGGGTCATTAAAATGGTTGTTCGGGTTTAAGGTCGATAGGATTTTAGCGACGGAGTCTTCATGATAGGGATTGAAGTCAGTCCAGCGTGCTTGATTTTTAGGTGAAGTCTGTGGGGGCAGCGCTGGAGGAGGAGGCAGGTCTGGAGGGAATAGAGAGTATGTGGCGGCACTAAGTTCTTTTCCTAAGGCTGTGGCTTTGTCAGCGAAAAAGGAGGAGAATTCCTCGGATGTTATTAAGGACTTGGGGGTTTCTTTCGCGGTTTTGGCCAGTTTGTTTGCTAATGTATACCAAGGAGCCAGCAAATGGTTGGGAATAGGAGGAGAACCATAAGTACAGTTCTGTGCCCTTTCTCGAATAATTGGAATGTCAATCTTTTTACTACCTTGTAGCCTTTTTGTGCTCTAACCCAGCATTTTCCCCAACTATTGGAACCACAGCACACTTGTTAGATGACAACTTCCACAACCCACCTAGCTGTAGGGGAGTAATTTCTAGCTTAGCTTAACTGAACCAACCCTCAGTGGTGTGGTATACTGCTATGACTGTGCCCTGTAACCTGCCTTTGTTTACGGAATGCACAACTTTGCTGAAATGACCAGACATTTGTACAGACAGTCTTACTAATAAACTATGGCGAACAGGTAATTGGTGTCAAATCTAGTTTCAGTCAAATATTTATCTCTTGTGCTTCTGTGAGTGAGTACATAGATTTGTTTTAAAATTTTGCATTCTTCACAGCTGAGTGAACCCATTCGATGAATAGGACCTAGCTCACTAGGTTTATCCCTGGAATTTATTGCCCTCAAGGCGTTAATGGGGCCTCAGCAATCACGTGTAACCGTCCATCCTGTGATACATTGGCTGTGAAACTAATATGCTCCCTATCCACGGTACATTGTGGTAAATGAACTATGACCACAGCAGGGCCTTTACTGGGCTGTAACCATGGTTGCTTAATCCAGGAATTGGACCTAGTTTAAAGGTTTGTCCCTGGAAATAATTGCCCTCCACCAGAATCAAAGGCCTGCCTATTTACTGGTTTGCCACCTAGTACCCTTCTGATTGGTGACTCAAAACATTCTACTCAGCAATGCTAACAGTCTTGCGTTGCCATTGCAATCACCCATTATATGCCCTTTGTAATCATCCTCCATCCTCCTGTGCAGAGTTCATTAGGCACAGCCAAGGAGACCCTGAACTGCTCTTAAACCCCCATATCCTCTGCACTAATGGCAAGCACCACTCACTGTTTCCCACATGGGGGCTCCCGTTAGTAGACAGCGTGTGAAAATTTCTTGCTAGAGTGGCCACACAGGCTATTGCCAGTTTGTGACTGTCCTTACCAATCTATGTGCCTGCCCCTCTTCTGGTGCTTATAAACGAGTGGCCTTGAGAAATGCACGTCTTCAATCTGTCCATTAATTCCCTAAAGGTTGAATCCTGTGCTGTTCCGCTGACCATCCTCAATGGCTGTTTAACTGTTGACAATAAGAGTGGTGCAGGGACCTTAGTCGGAATCTAAAAGTTGCAGTTTCCTGTTCAGGTGCAGTCCACATACATGTGTATCCTACTGAAACCCATCTGCCCCATGTGCGTGACCTAGGTACATGGTCCAGCTCACTTGACGCACTTGCATGTGTCTCCCGACAAAGTAGCACCAACTGGACGTGCTGCTGCTGGCCGAGTCTTGCCGCTAAGTGTGGCGGAAGCATGTCTATACCATCGATGCGCCCAGTGATATAAGGTGTGTTTCCATGCCCTGCTAAAATGACCCCCCCCCAAGACCGTTATCTGTTGGTGCGTGTCCCCACTCTTATACATGGTGGCAAAACTTCTGATAGGTAGGCCTTAAGTAATAGATGCCCCTATACCCCGCTTGACTAACTTGTGTGATCCTAGGCAATAGTTTGAATTTTTTCCTGTACCTTCCTTTTACTTAAGGGCACCTTGAAATACATGAAGTCAATGTATTCACTGTATAAAACTGTGGCATTGCTGCTCCCTGGAATGACTGCACCTCCAATGAGATTACACTGCTACGCTCCACCAGTGTTGAGCAGCGATTGCACCAGTCACAACGTTGCGGGCCTTGCACTAAAAGGATTTATGCAACCTAAAAGATGCCATAATCAGCGTAACCCGTTGGGCTTTTACCTGACAATTTACACTTAACAGCATGAGGCCTATGTATGCATGCAGTGAGTCTATTACAATAACGGGAACGGGATTCAAACCGGACCTTGGAACGGAAAGAAGGGATGGGGTAATGTGGGTTCTCCGCACACGAGAAAGCCCCTCCGCATAAGTACTACAGATGGAGGGACACGCGGGATAACCTGTGACCAGGCCTTCTCATACTTTTGTCCATGTGACCAGGGCCCTCCTCAGAAACAGAGGCTCACAGCCGGCTCATTCCAAGGGTGGGTTCAGTATGGATTGGTATAATACCTAGTTGGGCCTCTACCAGAGATCCTACACTTGAGGTCTATCAGAGCACGCATTACTCTGTAGGCTTTCAGGCTGCAGATTGCCCCACTTTGATCACTGTAGGCTCCAACATGCCAAACGCCATCAACCGAATGTAAAACAAAACAGTGGGACAGTGCCACCCGGTGGCTAAAACACTTCCTGAGGATAGATCAATAGCATATGCTTGGGTTTCTTACTGCCAGTATATTGCCACCAGAAGAGGGACTTGACCATTCCTGCAAACCGTGTACACTGACCCGTGACACCAAGTGCCGAGCCGCCATGTCTGGTGCTCAAAACCACCAAATAAGGACGAGCCACGTCCACTCCGCCTCAGTTGCCAATGGGACAAAACATTGCAGACTAAGGCCCCAAAACCGGCTCCCGTCCCCTGCTGCACCACGAAATACAACCAATCGACCTCTCCACAATGAGGAACGACAACACCATGAGTCGAGGCTGGAGATGCACTGGTCCCGCAGGAGCCACCTTGGCTGCACCCAACCACAAAATTGGAGGGGAAAAAGTTCCCTTAGCAAACGCACCAGCCAAAGCCATACCGCCCCTGACCCGGCCTCTCTAGCCCACAAAGAAACTCCTACAAGCACCGTCAATGCAAACCTCATTGATGTTCGGTAGGTTGCAAAAAAAAATTGTAACACAGAAGAAAGCAAATTGAATAGGTCATTGTCGGCTAGACCTATAATGCTATTTCGAGGCCTTCCACCAGGCTAGTTCTGCCTTAACAGAGGACCCGAGAAACCATGCCTCCTCCCCCTACCAATCCTTACTCTCCGCCGTACACCAGTGACGCGGCTTCGAAGTATAAGCTGCATCGGGGGATATCACTGTGAGCAGTCACTGCAGAAGCGTCCCAGGGGCCGCGGCACTGCTATTTATTTATTCTTGTATAGATATATATAAGATTAATGAGCCCCGCAAATAAGAATCACCGTCGATCCCATAAAGTAATCTATTTATTTATACCCTGGCATCTTTCTTTGATCAGGGATACCGAAACCTGCCTCTTAGTACAAAAAACGCGAGTGCCAAACGAATTCTCGCTGGAAAGAGCAGGCTGCAGGTGCGTGTGCCCAGCTTCCGTGCTATTTTTAATCTCCCTTTTCCAGAACAGAGACTTGGTTAACAATTATTTTTGGGTCCTTTCTTGAATATTTTAACTATCTCCGCCCTAGCAGGACGTGGCTTTCATTCCGAAATGGTAGACAGCGTGCTGAGCATCCAGACATCGACGACTGAGCTAAGAAAAACATATTTATATATAGGTATATAAACATTAATAGCTACTGTTATATTTTCGAATCCCTCCTCCCCGTAGAGCGCAGGACCGGTAAATTAACACATTTAATTGTCCCCCCGCTCCATAGCACCAGGCTGCTCCTCGCCTGGAAAACAGCATAACAACCCGGCGGACGCAGCCACCAGCTCAGCCCCAACCCGACGAGATGAGTGGCTGGCGCTGAACAACTCCCGCCACACACACGTCAGGACCTGGGACGACCCCGAGCCCCCAGGCCTGGCAATGATCCAGAGCCGGTGCCCGAACTCCCGCCCAGATTTGTGGAGGGGGCTTTTAATGCTCCGCACTCACTGCTGCAAAACCGACGCACGTGGCTTCGCCATGGCGATACATAAAAGATTACCTGCTCTTATGCCCCCCCACCCGCCGCCGGTCAAAAGAGTGCCGTGAACCGAGCTGCACTCAAACACGCAGTCCTTTATTGGCACACTGTCCGGCCTGATACCCGGGTGAGTAGAACAACCCCAGGCCTAGGTGAGACAAGTACTCACTTACTGTAAAGACCCGATGCCCGCAGTGCCTCACACCAAACGAATAGACCCCGACCGCGATAACTCTGACCCAGCGACTAAACGGCGTGCAGGGTTGCTGGCAAAGAAAGCGCCAGTCGAGAGTCTTGTCTTTGTCTGTCAGATGCCTTCTGACAGTGATGAGTTTTTGGATACCGAGGCAGTAGCCTCATTACTCCACATTCATTTTGAGTTTTTTAGGCGCTGTTTCGATTTTCTTATTGATGTGTGACACTTTGTCACAGTTGAAGTTGGTTCACAAGGTTAGCACTGTGATGAGCCGCGGGTAGCGGTCTAGTGGGTTTGCAGAAATCTCAGCAAGTTTTGTCCCAGAGTCTTGTCTTTGTCTTTCAAGATGCCTTCTGGCGGTAATGAGTTTTGGATGCCTGCCGAGGCGGTAGACTTCTGACAGTGATGAGCTTTGGATGCCTACCGAGGTGGTAGCCTTCTGGCAGTGATGAGTTTTGGATGCCTGCTGAGGCGGTAGCCTTCTGGCAGTGATGAGTTTTCGGTGCCTGCCCAGGCGATAGCCTTCTGATAGTGATGAGTTTTGGATGCCGAGTCGCAGTTTCGGTTTCACAAGGTCAGCGCTGTGATGGGCTGCGGGTAGCGGTCAAATGGGTTTGCAGAAATGTCAGCAAGTTTCCTGATCAGTGGGTTTTCTTTTTGATCCAATCCTTTGTAAAATGTCTTGTTGAGTTTGTGGAGATGGTCATCCAACATTTCAACGCCTAGGTCTGCTATTCTTGTGAAGATAGGAGCACCTGCTGCAATCCATAAGGCCTTGCTCTGTAGTCTCTGTAGGTCCTTCCGATACTGTGGGCGGCAGCCACTCCAAACTGGTGAAGCATACGTCATTGTTGGTCGAATTATTGCGGTGATTGCCCGCACCTTGCTCTGCATAGGCATTGACTTGGTTCTCAGGAGTGGGTACAATGCGACCAGTTTTGTTGTTGCTTTCTGGCAAGTCTTCTCTATGTGGTTTTTCCAGCTGAGTTTGGAGTCCAGAGTCACCCCAAGTTAGGAGCTGCTGTTTTCCCATTTGATCTCCTCTCCATTGAGGAGGATCTGGGGATGCTTCCTGTTCACCTTTCTGGTGAATAATGTTGCTGTGGTTTTGCTTGTGTTCAGGGTGATCTGCCAGTCGCTGTACCATTCGGAGAGTCTGCTGAGCGATGTCTCAAGGTTTTAGCCACTTCCTTGTCGCTGAAGGATTGGGAGATTACTGCAACATCATCGGCATAAAGAGCAAGATCAGTCTTCTTTAAGTCCGTGGGGATATCGTTTGTGAATATATTAAAGAGGAAAGGTCCAAGAATTGATCCCTGAGGCACTCCAGCACGAATAGGGCATGATGTTGAGCATTCTTCTCGTACCGCCACGTGAAAGGTCCGTTCTGACAAGTAGCTAGACAGCAGCTTGACCAGGTAGCTTGGAAACTTGAGCTTGATAAGCTTGTAAAGCAGTCCTTTGTGCTATACTCGGTCCAATGATTTGGCTACATCCAGGAAGACTACTCCAGTAGACTTGTTGATGTTGAATCCATGGCTAATGATGTCCACAACTCTGAGAAGTTGGTGATTTGTTGAGTGGTCTTTCCAGAACCCAAACTGTTCTTTGGCGAGGAGGTTTTCGCTTGTCGCAAAGTCCATGAGACGGGCGAGGATAACTTTTTAAAAGAGCTTTGATAGGCCAGATAGCAGACTTATGGGGCGGTAATTTGCGGGATCTCATAGTGGTTTCCCGGCTTTACTGAAAACGACGACGCTTGCTTCTTTCCAGGCATTAGGGAAGTACTGGTGCTGCATACACGCATTGAAGATCTCAGGAAGATGATCCACTGCGGCATCTGGGAGCATCTTGATGGCTTGGTTGGCTATTCTGTCCATGCCTGGTGCCTTGCCATTTTTCAGTGTCTTTGCCAGGGCCAGTACTTCGTCCGTTGAGCATTCCTCAATGGTTGCAGCTTCTGTTTCTGGTGGGTGCTCCAGGTGGTGCTTAGCGACCTCTTGCTCGACTTCTGCTGCCAGTTTGCTGGCCTGGTTAGGCCTGAAGGATGCCTCCAACGTGTCAGTGAAGACCTCAGCCTTATCCCTGTTGCTGCATGACAGATGAGTCTTTCCTTGTATCGGTGGGTTTGGTTCCTTCTTTCCAGTCAAGCGTTGGGTCATTTTCCAGAGAGAGTTGTCAGAGTCCTTCAAGTTAGCCGTAGCTGCTTCCCATTTTTCACCTCTATGTTGGCTTATTTGCATCTTCAGCTGTCTTGTCAGCTTGTTGTACTTCTTCAACAGGTCAGTGGTGTGATGCCTTTGCCACTCTCTCCGGGCTCTATTCTTGTCAGATATCTACTGCTTGATGCCGTTCGGGAGGTCGTAGATGGAGCAGCGTTGGAGTTTCTGCTTGGGAACAGTGCGTTCAATAGCAGTGTGGATTGCAGCTGTGAAGTGGTGAACCGCTCGGTTGATGTCTTCAATGCAGCGTAAGGGGCCAGGGACCAGTGTCTCCTCCAGGCTTCTCTTGTATAGGCTCCAGTCTGCCTTCTTGTAGTTGTGCCTGGGGCCCTGTTGCTGGTTTTCAAGCACGTCTCCAACTGTAATCAACACTGGGTTGTGGTCAGACGTCAGCGCTGTTAAGGTTTCCAGCTCCATAGACTGAGAGAGATTCTTCATGACGACAATGTCCAGAATGTTCGGTTTATGCAGTGCAGAGCCTGGATAGTGTGTTGGTTGAGTTGGTCCAGCCACTACAAAGTCCTCCTTCTTTGAGTGGGCAAGTAGAGCATGTCCTTTGCTGTTTGCAGTGCGAGAGTTACAGCACTGGTGCTTGACATTAAGGTCACCTCCAATTAATGTTGGGATGCTGGGGTCCAGTAAAGCATCTAGGTCCTTTGGGCATAGCTTGCCTGGGGGTGAGTAGGCGGCAATCAACCGTAGTGGGCCTGCTGATGTCTGGATCTGTATACCAGTTGCTTCAATGCTCCCCACTGGTGGTAGTGCAATCGCGTGGTGCTTCACTTTTGTGCTGACAATCACTGCTGTTCCTCCGCCCTTGGCTCCAGTGGCGCGATCTGAGCAGTACACCCTGTGGTTTGCTAGGTTAAGCTTCTGGCTTCCCTCGAGATGGGTCTCGGCGATAAGCGCTATACTCACATCCATGGTTTCCATCAGGTGCAGGAGTTCTGCAGTTTTCTTCTGAATGCTGTGGGCATTCCATATCAAGAAGAGGGAGTTTCCTTTAGATTTTGCTGCCATTGCAGGTGTTTTCTTCACCGTGGAAAAGTCCGGCGATGAGATTCGCCACCATTGTCACCACAGGGTGGATGTTCATTTCTGCGACTACTTTCGCTACCTTCGTGATGAGTTCCTGCCAGTTGATGGCTGAGCCTATTTCACAGGATGGTCCCGGGGCAGTTGTTGGTGGTGGGCTGTCTTGTTTAGGTCCTGTAACTTCGGCGTATGTCCTTCCATCCACACGCGCTTCGCTATGGCTGTTGGTTGGATTGCGGTTGGGTCCTGTGAGCCAATGCGGGTTTGTGGTTGTAAGTCTTCCTTTGACCCTGGTCTGTTGCTGTTGAGTGTCGAGAAGCCCTTTGTGGTTGGGGGAGTTGCTTGCGTTGTTCATCCTTCTTAGCCTTCTGCAGGTAGGGACAGCCGTGATAACTTGCTGGGTGGTTTCCTGTGCAATTTGCACATATCGCTGGTTCCGTTTCTCTGTTCCTGGTGCATTGGTTGGAGGTGTGCTCGCCTCCACATCGTATGCACCTTGGCTTCTGGTGGCAGAATGCCGAGGTGTGCCCCAAGCGCTGCCAGTTATAGCACATGACCGGGCCCCGTTTCCCCCTAGGCGCTTCTGTGGTGACAGTGCGCTGCAGAGCCGTGTGACTGCTGAGAGGTCAGCTGGCTTCCCATCCTGGCTTGGCGACAGGGTTACAATGAACAGGGAGAATTTCTTGTTCTTGTCCGCCGGTGAGGCAATCTGTGTAATATTTTTAACTGGAAGTCCAAGTTCCGATAAGTCCTCAGTGATGTGTCCAAGGAATGCGTTTACTGGGAGTCCCCATATTACGAAGCGCTGGGCTTTTGCAGCGGTCAATGAGAAGGTGTGCTATTCCATTTTTTGTTCCGTAAGCATGCTGGTCACAATCCTGTAGTCGTCTGGTGTCGTGAGCATGATCTTGGCGTGGTCCTGCCGGGGCTTGATTGTGAAAGTGGAGGTGCAGTGTTCCTCCAGTAGCTCCACGAGGTCCTTGTGAGTGGCTAGGGTCTTCAGGATGATGGGTGGGATCCGCAGTCGCTTTGTAGGGCCTGAAGAGTTCTCAGCTTCAGCCGTCTCATGTTCCTGAGGGCTGGCGTCACAATCCACGGTATTTTGGAGAACCTGAAAGCGGTTTGTGGTTGCAATTGCGGCGCTTCTGGGAGATGCGCGGGCAACCTTTGTGGCTTTTTCTGGTGAATTCGGGCACGAGTCGCGACTTCTCTTTGTGTGCCATTCCATGTCTTCGGTGTGGCTGGGGTGAGCCATGGCGTCAGCTTCCATCGTTGATGATGCTTGATAGGGGTGGAGTGGAGCACCTTGGGTAGATATTTTAGCTCAGATGCTTTACAGATATTTTAGCTCAGATGCTGCTGCTACTACGGTCGCTGCCCCTTTAGCCTGTCCGGTGGTCATACAGCTGACCGTAGCGTCACTTGGAGGCCCTTCACCTTGGGTTTCCTTCCCCCTCAGCGCAGCCTTGCTCCGGGCAAGCCAGAGAACGAAGGCCCAGCCTTAGGGTTCAGTCACCCAGGGTATGGACTCTCAGCCCTTATCCACCATGGTGCGCAGCCTGGCCCCGGTCAAGCCAGGTAGACGCAGGCCCAGCACCAAGGTGGGTCTGGGGAAAGTCCTTGCAATTTTTAAGGTATTCAGCCTGCCCCACTCTCTGGTGCGCAGCCTGGCCCCGGTCAAGCCAGGGAGACGCAGGCCCAGCACCCAAGAGAAGCCAGCTGTGCAGTGGGTCAAGCCCTTCTCCTTCCCCTCCTTGGCACACAGCCTGGCCCCGGTCAAGCCAGGGAAATGCAGGCCCAGCACCTTAGAGGAGCAGGCAGAGAGAGCGGAGCGGAGGGAGAGCCCCGGTGGGAGCGCGAGTCCGACCCGAGAATCGAATCGAATGCATGGCGAGGAATCGAAAGCGCCAGGTGCGTGGGCGAGGTACTTATATCTGGCTCTCCGCCCACCAACGCGCCGGAAATGACGCGGGCGCGCCGGACCCATAGGGGGTCCCTACAACACTAGCCTGTCGCGGTGTGTCATCATGTGGCACTAAGGCGGTAGCCCTCTTATGGGGGCCCCCTGCGTGGGCCACGGGCAGCCACATTCGTAGGAGTATGCCTGGAAATGTACTCCTGGTGCAGCTTTCTAGGTTTACCACTGTAAATGTTTCTGAAGTGTAAAAAAGTCCAAAAGTACTTTCAAGTGGACGCTTAAAGCTTTGGGTGCAGTTTTAGACTATTGTTTGTGAATCAGGCCATATATGTGAAAGCAGGGCTTTAAGTGGGATGAAAAAACTGGGGGGTCTCTCAAAGGGGCGTGGCCAACGTAATTAAGGACGTGGCTTAACAGCACATACGCTAAACATCTGTGCTTAGCATAGTGTGCCGCCAGACTTGTATTTTGAGGTTTCTGTCAATGAATCCAGATATATGATACAACAAGTAACATCATACCTACAACAAGGCAGGATTATTGGCGTTGTCAATGGTTGTTAGTTGCATAAGATAAATAAGCAGCAACTATGGCTTGTATATAATATTGAAAAGGCTTCCACTTAAAGCCCTGCTGACACCACGACGATATTGCTGCTCCTGAGTTTCAAAAAGAGAAGGGACATCCAGAGAGAAAATAACTCTTTAAAGGATTTCCCTTCCCCTACAACGCTCACCTGGCATGACGTCATGCGTAACTTCTCTAGTGAGAAGTGAGCAGTGTGAGCAGCGCACATCCATGTGCCTGCTGCCACTGCAGTCCGCCTGTGCCAGGGCACAAAACAGAGCCCGATAGAGACCCGTTTCGAGGCCCCCTTAAAAAAAAATGCCAGTGCTCGGACCCGGTGAGACCCGGCCCACTTAAAGCCCTGAGTGAAAGTAATGATACTCCGCCCACTGGTCCTAAAGCTGGGACTGTGATAGATTGTTGGTGGACAGTGGGGAGGAGCAGAGCTACTCACCCGAGGCCTCGTCAGACACGGGGTCCACTCTGCCTGTCCCCGGGAGGAGGAGGGAGGAAGTAAACAGTAAACAACCCGTCCAGTGTGGCACTCACCGTAGACTCGCAGCTGCTTGTAGGCTATTGGTCCTCCTGCTCCAGAACCTAGTGTCACAGACACTGTGTAGTTCCCGGCGTCGCTCGTCCGCAGGTCTCGGATGTGCAGGGTCCCGTTGGGGCTCACGCTCTCCCGGCCCGTGAGGTGGGTGCCATTGGTCTGTGTGGCACTAGGCACCACGTAAGCGATGATCAGTTGTGGCTCAGACACCGCTGTCCCTTTGTACCAGGCGAAGGTCAGTATATTCGTAGAGACAGGGGCATTGAGGTTGGCTGTCTCTCCCACTCTGGCATTGACCACATCCGCCCCGGACCCCTGCCCCGCCGTCCGCTGGGTCCAGACACAGAGCCAGGCTGGAAGGGAGGAGAGAAGAGGAAAACTTGAACCTGCTGGAGGGTGAGGAGTAGATATTAGAAATAGTTAAATTAGTCAAAAGTAGGCCCCAACCTGTCCCCTCCATCCAAGCCTGCACTATCACTAATCCTCGCTTCTAGTTATTTACAAGCACCAGCTCTCCTCTGTTATCTGCTGCTCTGCAGCTGCAGACACCTGGTCATTGCATCTCTGTGCTGATTGACAGCGTTATTTCTAACTAGGCTTGCCACCTTTCCAAGAGAAAAAAAAAAAACAGCCAATTGTTGTTGAAAGAATCTGCAAAGACCCGAACTTGATGCTAAATAGGACTTTAAACGCAATCGTATTTTTTTATTTGTAACATGACTTCTCTGCTTTTGTTTGCTTTATTTATTAGTCCTGGATCATTAACACAGCTCTAGAACACACTTAGAAGGGCTTTCTATTTGTATTTGCTGTTTGAAATATGTACAACTAAGGGCTAAAAATACCAGCTTTTGTTGATTTTGCTCATTTTTGTACCGACCGGGACATTATACCACTGGCCAGTTCACTACCCTATTTATAACGCACCCACACACTTGGGGATCTCCACGCGGACCTTAAGTAAGGACTGGCCAATCAGAGACACCCTCAACTTCTTCATGAAGGTCATAAATTACCTGTAGAGCATGGACGTAATTTAGGGTTCTCCAGCGGTCGCAGCTGCGACCCCTAGACTGCAGCTTGCAACCCATGATAGGCTGCTTGCGACCCCTAGCGAGAGAGGGACCTTGTTTGGGTGTCTCACTCAAGATACAGCCCAGCCAAGTGCCAAGCATTAAGGGTTAATGTAACGCATTTGCACAATTTCTGCGCATTACTGCAAGCTCCCCATATTATCACCCAATTAAACTGAACGATCAGTGCGCTTCAGTGCAGGCTGTGCTTTTATTTCCCCATGCAGTGAGACACAAGAGCGCTTCTGGAGCCTTCATCGAGATTACAGTGGTGTCCTGATTACTGGCGTGCCGCCCCATTGTAAAACATTTGTTTTTGGTGAGCACCTAGAGGCCGCCTGGTCTGAACCTTCAGAGCCTCCCTCTGATTGGTTTAATGTTGAGGTAAAGTAGACAGCCTGCCCACCATGAGTGCCCTATGGGAGCGCAGCAATGAAGTCACTAAATGAAGGCCTGTGCCCTGATTTCATCTCATGCCACTCAAATGAGCCTGCGACCACCAGAGGGGATTATTCAGTTTGGGCCAAATGTACAAAGCTTTTTTTCAGCTCGCAAATGGCCCGATTAGCATTTTTAAATGTACAAAGCCCTATTTGCGATTTGGTACACTATTATCGAATCACAAAGTAACATGCGCAGTGTAAACTGGTAGAATGAGCACCACTCCCCTGCTGCCAGACAGCAGCAATGCCCCACCCCAAATACGGCACGGGCTGGGAGCAGTGAAAAATAAAATGGTAATTCATTTTATTACAATTTTGCTGCACTGGCAGCAGGGGGCGCCGCTGTTAATGGTTTTGTTATTATGAGTCAGCACAGGTATTTTTTGGTTTTGCCATGCCACATGGAGATTCTGTCTGGGCTTTTGAGACTGTATTTTGGTCTTTAAAGCTATATCTAGGCTTGTTATGGTTTGGATAGGCAAATTATGGATGACATATGAAGGCGGAGGCCAGGGCACGAGCCTGTGTCTGGGCATTTGAAGCTATTGTTAAGAGAATAATGGCTGTACCTGGCCTATGATGGTTGTTCTCCTAGTCTATGCTGCTGGCTTTTTGTGGGAGAGCCCCTAGAACAGAGATCTTCAATCTGTGGGGCGCGACCCCCAGGGGGGGCCTGAAGTCAAGGAAAGGGGGTCGCACATTAATAGGCCTCACTTCTGCCTGGAATCTGAAATGTGCTTTTCTTTTTGGAAAAAGACAACCGTCCGGGTGCTTCATTCTGATCGGTAAAATGCTTCTGCTGAAGTTAATTGAGTCTCCTGTGCTGTGAAAGAAAGAGGCCGGGCAGACAGGTAAAACAATCCTTCACACCAGGGTGCCTGCTTGGCTGAAGGAAATGCAAATGCAGCTATGAGTTAATCTGCAAATGTAAAGGGTGCTTGGGAGCGGTAATCACTCCAAGCATTGTGATTGCAAAGATTTTTTTTCATTTTCAGTGGTAGTAGGAAGAGTTAATACCTTGGCTGTGAAGTTGTGCTTTTAATTGTAACTGTATTTACACAGCGCTTAGTACCCCTGAAGAGGGTTGAAGGGACAGTTATGCAAAAAAAAAATTGCATTACTTATGTACTGGCATTACTAAAATCTACATTTTGGAAGCTCCATTTTATCCTAAAATATTATAAAAAATGACTTACGCATTCACAGTGCTTCCTGTCACAGGCTATGACCTCGTAGTAAAAAAAATTCACAACTCACTATTCTCCACTTCACCAACCAAATGTAAATCTGTGGCTCTCTGGTTACAGACACAGACCCCTGCAGTGCATTAACTCATAGAGGTTTCATAATGTACTACAGTGCATTTCCCACTGAGTAACTTCTTTTTAAAATGTATTTTTCATTTAAGCTACCCATTGTTTTATATGTAGCTACCCAATTGTGAAAGTTCTAAAAAACTAACAAAATATTTTTTATTCATGAGACGCTTGTGCTGCTGGAGCGTCACTTTTTTTCAAGCTCTGGCAGCGCACGCGTCTCAATTATATCTATGTGGCGACGCAAAGTCACCCAGCTTGGCTTTGCATGGCCTCATAGATATGGAATAAGACAAAGCAGTGCAAGTCGCTGAGTTGCCTTACTCTGTGTCAAGTAGGCGTTCCATGAGCATTGCGGTGGGTGTTCCATCGCAACACCCATGGATTTTGACGCTGCCCCAGATTTACAAAACCATGTAAACCTGGGGCAGCGCCGAAACCTTACGCCTCCACACAGCAGGCATAACGGGGAGAAATGTTTTCATTTCTCCTCATTATTTCCAATTTTCATGTGTGCTGCATTCTGCAACACACATAGAAAGAGGAAAACCCCTCTCTGGATTGTTTTTGTGCAGGAAGGGGCCCTTTCCTGCACAAAAACAATCCTGCCTATGTTGGCACGAGGCAGCAATTTGTGCGCCAACACAGGGGGAAAGGACAGGAATGCACTGTATTTCATAAATAAGGTGCATTCCTGCCCTTTCACATTGGCATAGGGCAGCGCAGCAAGAAGACTTGTGGCGCTGCCCTATGCCAATTCCTCATAAATGAGGCCCTTTGTTTTTAGCTGCACCTCTGACCATGCCCCCACGCTCACTGACCTTCGGTTTGATAAACACTGTTTAATGTTATTTCCCCACTGTAAAAATGATTTGTTGTGGGAATTGAGGGCGTTTATGGTTGTCGATAGTTGTCAATGATGAGGAGTACCAAGTTCTAGAAATTTTTGTCAGGAGGGGTCCTTACGCCGAAAAGATTTTGATAGGGGGGTCTCGGCATCAAAAAGTTTGAAGACCTCGGCCCTAGAACAACATCACAACAGCCCAGTGAATGCTGCTGATAACTAAAGCACAATTTTATCTATTTTAATATACTCTTGTTGTTTTTCAATATCACATATTGTAGGTTTTCTTTTGATCAATTTCTGTGATGTTACTTTTGTTAATGACACCACGGTTAATGATTGAGTAACATCTCTTTCTGTGAAATCGCCAGGGTCAAAGATCAAGTGATGTCACTTCCTGCGAGGTCACTAGGTTCAAAGGGCATGTGATGTCACTTCTGCTACTTTTGGTGAATCAACATCCATGCTGTAGAGTCCAATATCTAGGACGATGACTGTAAAGTTAAACTGGGAACTGAAAGCAGCCCGAGGCACACATGTTCAGAGCAGCCCACTCACATTCCAGTCTTAATCATTCTCTCTTTTTTTGCCCTCACTCACTATCTCTATCTCGACTCGCTCTGTCCTTCCCTGTCTCTTTCGCTATCTCAGTCTGTCTCTGTCTCCTTCTTTCTCCCTCTTTTTCTCTCACACTCTCTCTATTGCTATCTCCCATTCTCTATCCCTCTCTCACTGTCTCGCTCTCTCTGTCTCTTTCCATCCCTCTCAATCTATCTCTCCCTATCTCACTCTTTCCACTTTGCTGTGTCTCTCTCCCTCTCTCTCTTCTTGGTTCTCCCTCCCTCTCATGATCTCTCTTTCGCTGTCTTTTTCTCACTGTATCTCTCTGCCTCCATGCTCGCTCTCTCTCCCTCTCTGTCTCTTTGTCGCTCTCTGCCACCCATTCTCTCTGTTTCTGTCTGCCTCTCTGCTGTAGCCCTTGTAGTGTTGTGTGTGCATGTGAGTACGGGACTCTTTTGGTTCCTACAGGACTCTGTAGAACTGTGACATCAGTGTGCATGTGAAGTGCGAACGCTTGGTTAGAATGTTGAGTTTGCTGTTACACGCAAAAGAATAAACACATGTATTACCCCAGCTCCATGTGTGGCCTACTCTTTTATAAGTACCCGTGGCTGGTAAGACACGACAACTGGCAATGAGATAGGGTATAAATAACCTGATGATTAGTGCTCTCCAGAGAGTTTGCCGTGGTCCTGCAGACTGCTCGTGCGTGCCACTTGTGCCTCAGTCGAATACGAAAATGGCCGACCAGTGTATGTGGAGTCAATGCGTAACTCCAGCTAGTGCAAGACCTTCGAAGAATGAGAAGGAGCTACAAAACAATTCCTTTATCATCGGTCAGAAAATTGATATAACGACTGAGATAAGAGGTACGAAACCACAACCTACTACAGAGCTGTCAAGCATATAGTATAATAGTGCTAAATCAGAGACTTAAATAAAGCAAAGAAGCACTTGCAGGGAACAGAGTAAAATACAGAAAAGCACTTAAGGTGCTACTAACAAGCACAGAATACACAACAAGCTGTGATAATAAATCACAAGATAACATTACAATTAGAAAGTGGTGAAGACAAAGACAGCACAAAGACACACCAAAATATAAAACAGTTAACTACTCACCAGAACCTGTGTAACATGAGCTGGTACAACCTCAGCGTCAGGCGCCGCAAACCAGGCAAAGCACAGGGGTTGTGTTTGACAAGTGTGTGACAATCACAACAGTTGTCGATGTCTTCGGAATAGTGGAAGGCCTAGCAGAAGGAAGTAAAAGGAGGAGTCCATCTTTCCAAAAGTCTTTAAGGATGATCCAGAGGCCAACACATCTCAAGGCCTTAGAGATGGCTAACATGAACAGGTTCATGATGAACTGTAGAGGGAGTCGGAGAGAACTCCACCATCAAGCCAGCAAATGACATGAATGGTTACAATGCTGCCTCATTCCCAAAACTATCACCACTATTCCATAGTTCCAAAAAGCCAAATATTAGTGCCGGATGGGTTGCTTGGATAGAGACATTTGATGATTTCATTGATGCCTTGAAAGAAACAGATATCAGAATGATTATCAAATACCTTAAAAATCTTGCCGGTGAGGGTGTAAAAGAAGCCATAAAGAAAATGCCATGAGATGATGAAGTTACGTACCAGCATATCAAGGATGCTTTGGATCTCAAGTTTAATCCAATGCCAAAGGTTTATTACAAATGATACATTTTCAGTCAAGACCAACAAAAGCCGGAGAAGTGATTGACAAACTCGGTGAGAGACTGGATATGCTCCTCACGCACTGTAAGTTCAATGAATTTAATGATGAGGAAGCTATATGCATCAGAGTGATTGGTGGATGCTTATCCAATTCATTCAGATGATGAATGCTGAGAGAAACGTTTAGTCTGGAGCAAGTGTTAATGGCTGCCAGAGCTGAAGTGCGTGCTGAACGACAAGCTGCTGACATGGAGGCTGAAGGCGCCTTGAGTGAATCAGTTATGAACATGAAGAGTAAATCGAAGCACAAGGTTGTGGGACACAAAGTGATGTCTCCACAAAATAAGAAGCTATGTTTCAGATGTGGAATGTCATTACCACACATAGGTAAATGTCCTGTCATTGGGTAAATCTGCAAAGACTGAAGAAAAGAAAACCATTTTGTGACAGTTTGCAAGGCAAAGGAAAAACTAAGTGCGTCACGAAGAGAAAACAAAATGGCTGCTGGAACTTTTGAGAAGCGATATTTCATGCGCGCCCACAAGGCCAAGTGGCAACACCAGCTGAGACAAATTGATACCAAAGATGGTAATTTTCTAAATATTTGTCAAAAAGTTCCTTAGTGTCGGTGTCAAGTGAAAGTGAAGAAGAAGGTTGTGTGAAGTTGATTGTGACCTCAGAAAGTCATGCACATGTTGGATTAGTTGCATGTGAGGAAAAATACAAATCAAAGTGAAGTCGACATGAGAAAACACCATAGTTATTTAAGCACTGTCCAAAGATTACACTGAAAATAAATGGGTGTTCTATACCACTTATGATTGACAGTGGTGCATCGATAAACATTATGCCTGAGGAGAAATACAATGAACTATCTCCATTACCGTGGCTTATGCTGTCAAAGGTTAAAGTGTATATATGGTCTGCATCAATACTACTAAAGAGTCAATATTCATTTATTGCTATGAAGAAACACAAGAACACAAGGGTATAAGCACTTATTCACGTACTTCAAGGTACCTCTTCGAGTGCCTGTCTGTTCAGCTTCAGTACAGCTGCTGATATGAGACTGATATCAGTGAATTACAACATGAATGCACTTCACAAAATCGTAAGTTAATTCTCTATGTTGTTTCAATATTTGGGAAAACTTGAGACTGTGAGAGTACAATGTCATAATATTGAGGACGTTTGTCCTGTTGCTCAAAGACATAGGTGCATTGCATTCAATATACAAGAAGTTGTTGAAAAGAACTTGAATTGCTACTCAAACATGATGTAATTGAGCGCTATACTGGGCCAATGACATTGGTTTCTCCCATAGTGGTATTGCCTGAAAGAACAATGAAGGAGCTGTAAGCATATGCGTTGATATGCGTCAAGCGAATAAGGAGATTAAAAGAGAACGACATCCAGGTCCACACATTGCTGACATGATTACACAATTGAATGGTGTAAAAGTCTTCTCTCGTCTTGATTTAAACAAAGGTTATGAACTCGAAGAAAAATGTAAGTACTACCTTTTCCACACACATTGGTTTGTTTCGCTACAAGAGACTGAATGGTGTGTCATTTGCTGCAGAGCTTTTCTAAGATGTCATTTGAAGTATTGTACAGACTGTCATGAATGCTTTCAATTATAGTGATGATATACTGGTTTTCAGTGCTATTCAATAAGAACATGACAAAGCTCTCACACAAGTGTGTCATTTACTTGCAGATGCAGTTCTAACCTTGAATGTTGAAACATGTGAGTTACATAAAACAAAGTGGAAATTCTTTGGTCATATCTATTCTGAGGCCTGACACTCGATCCTGCCAAAGTACAAGAGTTGTCAACTGCTAGTCCCCCACTAGATGTTTCCATGTTACATTAATTTCTTAGCATGGCCAGTTACTGTTCTAGATACATACAAGACTTTGTTACAGTAAGTGCTCCTTTGAGAGACTTAACAAAAAAGAATGCCACATTTCATTGGTCACAAGCATGCAAACAAAACTTAAAGATAATTAAACAAGCCATTGAAAATGCTACTGAAATGGCATATTTTGATCCAAAGCTGCACACAGAGGTTGTAGTTGTCGCTTGCCAAGTTGGGTTACCTGCTCACCTCGACACCCGTGACCACACCGTGGTTTAGGGGCACCGCTCGTAAGTCACACAACGCACTGCCTTGTCCCACACCGCAGGCTGGGCCGACCGACACCAGCTCCCATCAACCGGTACTGTCGCTTGCAATGTGACCTGTCAGCACAGCAACGAGCACCGCCTCACTCCGCACCGCAGTCCTGGTCTCACCAATGGCGCTGGACTGTCACCGAGCTGTTGCCTGCACCGCGACTTGAGGGCACAGCACGCCGCACCGCTACGCTTCACATCGTAACAGCGGCGGTTGCTGCGACCGGCCTGCACCGACGCGGTCGGCTGGAACCAAAGGTGCTGTTTACAAGTCTGTTGATTCTAACGCCAGTCCGCACTGACGCGGTCGGCCGGGACTGTTAGATTCTGTTGTTTTCAGTACCTTGTGGGTGGTAAGGAGTGGTGAACTTGTAGGTTACACCACACTCCTCCAATAGGGATGTCATATACTTGGATATTAAATTATTCCCACAGTCAGATACCACCCCTCTGGAAAAGTCCACATGGAAAAAGATTCCCATTAATGCCCAGTCCACCACTGGTGCAGTCGTTGTCCTGAGAGGGATAGCCTCCGGCTACCGGGTGGCATGGTCCACCAAGACCAGGACCAAGACCAGGATGTACCTGTTGCCCATGACTGTCTTGGTATCCAGTGGCTCCACAATGTCCCCACAATGTCCATTCCAACCCTTTCAAAAGGGGTTCCTAAAACTGGAAAATGTTGGAGAGGAGCCTTACACCTCCTTCCACTCTGCCTGGCAAGTCTGGCAAGACCTACAATGCACATATTACTGCCTTCTCATTTGGAGCCAAAAGAAGTGGGTGACAATCCTGTCAATGGTCTTGTCCTGCCACAAATGTCCTGCCACAAATGTCCTGCCAAAGGCACGTCGTGAGCTAGACCCAGTAAGAAGGTCCTGAAGCATTGGGGTACCAACAGCAAACGGGCTGACCCAGGTGCAGCGACCTAAGGCTCGCTCTACAGAAGACCATTCTCCCAGTATATCCAGTGTAATCCAAACTGATCACCAGCTGCCTGGTTTGCAGCCTGCTGCCGCAAAAGCTCCAGAGAAGGATATTCGTTCTGCTCCCTGCAGAATTCTTCCCTGGTGGGACCACCTTCTTGCTGTTAATGGGTCAGCTCAGATAAGTCCTCAAGTTCAGCCACTTGCTCCCCTGTAGGTACCGTGGCGTGCCCTTTAAGGTCAGCCTCCTCCCGGACCGTGGGAACCTCAGATGCAGGTTTCCTGCGCCCTCTGCCCCTTCTCTTGGCAGGAACCTGGGCCACTGGTCAAGCTCCAGGTCCTTCTGATCATCCTTCCCGGCTGCCATTGACCGAGTGGCCACGCAGGCCCACTCTGGCAACCCAAGCATCTCCAAGTGAGACCTGAGTTCAACATCCTTCGACAAGGACTGCTCCAGGTCGTACCCTAGCAGAAAATCTACAGGCATGGTACGGCTCACAAACACCCTCAAAGGACCTGAGACCCCCCCGTTCAAATGGAACCTGCACCACCATACACTGGTGCTCTGAGTTGTCCACAGCAACTACTTGGTGGAATGCCCCGGTGCCTACTTGCTCCTCAGAGACTAGGTGACACCGGACTGAGGTCACACTGGCTCCAGTATGTTTGAGAGTCTTTACCCATCTCCCATTGATGGTCACCCAGGCGCTGTATTTCTTAGTGTTAGCAGGCACCTGGTTTCCTGGGACCAGCTCACTGTCCCCTAGTGAGACGTGGGTCATTTCTGCAGGATCCCCACCCTCCTGTGGGTACCCCTCCTCCCCAAGCGCTACGCTAGCCAACACCTTGGACTACCCACCGGTGGGTGGCTGTGACCTCTTGGGACACTTGGGGGTCCCCCTTCAAGTGACCCACCTGCTCACAGGCATAGCACTTGCGGGGGCCGGTCTCTGCAGCCTTCCCTGGAGAGACCCATTGTTTTGTTTCTCCTGGGGGATGGAAACCTTTACCCTGGGTATTAGTTTGGGGCCCTTTTGAGAACTCATGCACTTTACCCTTGTCCCCCCACTCTTATGCTGGGGACCCTGCCTACCTTTGACAGAGTCTACCCATACACCTTCTTGTGGACCCTGCTATTCACCCAGCGGTCCGCCTCCTTAGCAAGCTTCCTGGGGTCAGTCAGCTTACTATCAGTCAAGTAGTACTGGCAGGGCTCTGCAAAACATAGACTATGTTGCCCCCACTTTTTTTCTGATGTTTACACTGGTTTCTGGCTATAGTCTGGCTGGGACCCTGCCAATCAGGGGCCCAGCCTCTCTGTTCTCTCTAAACGACTTGGAGTGCACTCTAGGTGCACTAGTGATTGGATACTGTGGTACCTTATGAGTCCCTAGTATATGGTACCTTAGGTACCAAGGGCATAGGTACTTCACAGGCCTACCAGGGGCTGAAGCATGTATTATGCCACCCCTGGGAAGCAGACTAAATCTGACACCACAGGCCTGCTACTGCAGCCTGGGTGAGGAGGTGCTAGCACCCCTCACTGAGATATAGGTTCCCTATATCTCCCCTGCACACACATTTAAACCTATCAGTCACCCCTAAGGCAGGCCCTATCAATCCTGAGGGCAGGGTGCTTAGTTTCTATGTGAGAGGGTGCCTCTGCCTGAGCAGGGCCCCTCTGCAGCTCTCAGAGTCCATTCTCTGGGGCTGTTTGTGAATGCGGTCAAACCATATACTCTTAAGTGCATTATAACCTCGCGGGTAATGCTAACTTTGGAATGGCTGCATCAAAACATGTCGTGTTTGGTGTCAAACACCTTGGAATCATACCCCCACACCAGTAACTGGTGTGGGAGTATGATCCCACCCTTCTAGAGGGATAGACATGTACCTACTGTGGAAACGCGGTAGAATCCTGAAGAGCCCTGGCATCGCAAAATGGATGCCACCAGTCACAGACACTGGGCTGCCCTCCTGCTGATGACCGAAACTCGCAGTGGAGGAGGCCCAACAATAGGTATCCTGTCACAGGGAGGTGTGACCACCTCCCAGAGAGGGTTTAGTGTATTGGGGCTGGGTGGGTAGCCACCCACTCCCCTGACCCTCCCATAGGTGGGGTCTTAGAGCTAGTCCCTCCCTTCCTTTTAGTATAAGGTAGGGAACCCTTGCCATTGCAAACTAGATATCCCTGGATGACGCTCTAAAGAAGAATCCCGGACCTTCGACGTTCCACTACCTCTGGAAGACTGAAGAATCTCCCTTGGAGTCAAGGAGTGACTCCCCTGCTTGGCAGGCACCAAAAACTGCAACGACGGTCGCAAACTATGCCGCTCCCGCCGGAGCCCGAAGTCCCTGCAGCCCAGGAAGAGGATTTCCTGACTTCTCCAAGGCCATCGTAAGTCCCTAGCGAAGCTGAGGCAAGTGGACCCCACGAATGATGAGGAACCGCAGTCCCTGGGTACCGTGCACTATTTTCAAGTGCAACCCCTCCACGACGTTCTACGAACCTGTGCTTTGGACCGCGTGTGGTCCCAGCCTCTAGCAGAGATCCCTCTTAAGGTCAGAGGCCTACCCTGTCCCGAGTGACTGTGGGCCCCTGTTGAAGGAATCCTCCTGAGGCATCTTTGCGATCCCTTGCCAGCCGGCTTGTGGGTCCCCTGAAGACTTTTCTACAAATCCAAAGGGCTCCTCTGGTTGCTCCAGGCCTGCCCTGACTTACCTTTGCTGGGTGAGTCCCCCAGACCTTGCTGGTCTGCACCATTGACTTTTTGTTCTTTCCATGAGACTTGCTGCTACCAAGGCTTGTTGGCTCCAATAGGGTCGCCGATACCGCAGTCAGCTGCACACTTTGTGGGACACGCTGAATCCAGCTCCTGGTTGTCATCGACACCTCCTGGACCTCTTGGCCAAAGAGTCAAGACACCCGTGAACAACCTGAATCTGTCGACGACGGTGGGCATTCATCTTCCTTGCCCCGGGTCACTGCCAAGTGACTTTGAACACTGTCCCCTCTGCTTTCAGGTCTTCCTTCTTCCGAATCCAGGCTTGGATTCCACCGGACACTTCTTCTGGCTTCACAAGCAGCAAGTCTTCATTGGCTCCCATTGAAAACGACGCCGCAACCCGACACCAAAGGACACCTATGCACCCGGCTTCCCTGGGTGAGGTAACTCCAGCACTACGGTGCTCCTGTGGGTGTTGGCCCTAGAACTACTTACCCTGTAAGTGACTTGCTTGTAGCTACTCCCGAAGTGCCCTTAAACTCTTAATTTCCAACCGCGACTTGCCCCATTGAAGTCTACGGCAATCCGCGCCTGTGTTCACTCACTGCACGCGTCCCCCGTGGGTCCTTTACTTACCTGCCTTGGGTGGTTCGTAAGGCCCCAGCACCTCTGAAGGCCTTAGGCCTTGTCCCTTTGCAAGTCGTTGTTCTTAAGTCTCTTTTTTAGTATATGGTCTGGTACGCCCCTAGGGCCCCAGCCATATTTGTGCTTAATTTGTTGTGAAACGTTGATTTGTGCATATGTTCCTGACTTCTAATCTCACAAGAGATTAGTAGAGAGTGGTTTAGTAATAAATACATATATATTTGATATATATACCTGTGTGGTGTCTTTTCATTTGGTGATTCAAGAGATTGTGTGGTAAAACAAGCTGCTTTACATTCCTCCAAGACTTAGCCTGAAGGCTGCTCTCCACAGCTACCACTAGGATAGCTTTCTGTAAAGGTTGTCTTAAACCTACCTACCATAAGAGTCGAATTGTACTGGTGCAAGGTGTCCACTTTAACTAGTGAACAGCATATACCAGGCCAACTTCTCACATTGGTGGCAGCGTGTGGGATTCCAGCTTGCTATTGTTTTACCAGAAAATCTCTATTTGAATTACTAACTGAAAACCACTATAGGTACTTAAGGTACATATAAAGTCAAGCTTAGTATCAATAAGTTCTACTGAACTTAGAGCTGTGTGCCAAGGGATAGCACACCCTTTCTACAGCTCAAGCTAGTATCAGTAGGCCACAAACTAGTGTAGGTAGTACAACACTGCACAACACTAGAATGTCCTTAAGGGGTGGACCCAGTGGATCCACTCAGCCTCAGTATAAGGACATTCCTTTCTTTGACTTGAAAGCCATGTGTGCTGCAAGGCACCTGAAGCTAGGACAGAGTCCCTCCACACAACACCTGATAGATCTGCTGACAGCAGATGATCTTAGATTAGCTCTAGGGGCTAATGGGTCTGAATCAGTGAGTGGGTCGATTACAGTGTCTGGGTCAGATGATGAACATCAGGATGACCAAGGCTCTGTGGTTGAAGGGCCAGGTCCCAAGGGGCCTGAAAAGGACAGAGGAATTCTCCCTAAGAGAACTGACATAGTGGAGGAGAGGCCTAGGTCCCTTTCTAGGGACTCTGACCACTCCTATCACTCTGGCAGAGAATCTGTCTACCAGAGGAACTCCTACTTCCCCAGAAGAGAGACCTCCTCTGACAGAATGTACAAACTGCTGCAGTATGAGGAAGCAAGGCTTACCCTCAAAACCAAGCAGTTGGCATTAGATAGGGAAGTCCTGGAGCTCCAGAGAGCTTCTAGAAAAGAGGGGTTAGAACCCCCTGGTGGCAGCAACAGTGTCCCTAGAGGAAGAGAATATATTCCAGACCATAGGAACCAGAGCAAGGTTGTTCCTCCCTACCAGAGTGGGGATGATATCCATAAGTGGATAACTGCTATGGAAAGGGCCTGTAGAGTACAACAGGTCCCCCGAAAGCAGTGGGCAGCAATCTTGTGGCTCTCCTTTTCAGATAAAGGTAGAGACAAGCTCCTCACTGTTAGAGAAGAGGATGCTGATGACTATGAAGTCCTGAAGAGTGCACTGATAGATGGGTTTGGCTTAACCACTGAGCAGTACAGGTTGAAGTTCAGAGACACCCAGAAGGCACAGACTCAGGACTGGACTGACTTTGTAGATTGTGCAACCAAGGCTCTGGAGGGTTGGCTGGTTGGCAGTAGGGTTACTGATTTCAAGGGATTGTATAATCTAATGATGAGAGAACAGATCCTTAATAATTGCCAGAACCAGTTGTTGCATCAATACCTAGTGGACTCAGATCTGACCTCTCCCCAAGAATTGGGAAAGAAGGCAGACAAGTGGGTCAGAACCAGGGTGAGGTAGAAAACCCAGAACCAAGAGGGTGACACAAAGAAGCAGGATTCTAAGGGCTCTGAGAAAAGTGGGGATAAGTCAAAAGACCAGAAGTCTTCACAAGGGCCCCAAAAATCTGCATCTGGTGGGGAGTCACAATCCAACAAGGGAAAAGGCCAAAAGAAGCCCTGGTGCAAATTCTGTAAACAGAAAGGACACTGGACTTCTGATTGTAACAAGTCCAGAGACCAAACCACCACCACCCCTGCCCATAAGGCAACTGTTCCCCCTAGTTCAGCTACTGGTGGAGGTGGTACACAGAATAAGGGTGTAGTAGGGTTGACCCTGGGTTCTGAAGTGGACTCTGGCCTAGTCAGAGTACCCACTCAGGCAATGCTGATTTGGGATGGAGACATTGATATGTCCTTCCTGGTGAGCCCCAGTAATCTGGGCAAATACAAACAGCAGCCTGTAATAAATGGCAAACAGGCTTTGCCATTTAGGGACACAGGTGCTAGTGTCACCATGGTGGCAGAGGACCTTGTGGACCCTGGAATGATCATCCTGGGCGAAATGTACCAGGTGACCAATGCAAGCAATGTCAGGACCAACCATATTATGGCAGTTGTGAATTTCTCCTGGGGAGGGGTAACTGGCCTCAAGAAGGTTGTAGTCAGTGCAGACCTCCCTGTAGAATGTCTATTGGGCAATGTTCTAGAAACTTCAGCCTGGTCTGAAGTAGAGTTATGGACTCATGCTGAGATGTTGGGCATCCCTGCAGAGGTATTTGCTGTGACCAGGTCACAGGCCAAAATGCATGACACTGAACCAGCTCTGGATCCTGAAATCATGGACCAGATGCTTCCCAAGAAGAGGAGCAGTAGGGGTAAGGCAGTGCCTTCCCCTCTGTCTCAGATCACTGATTCCCCTCTTGAGGGAGGAGGAGCAGATCCTGAAGAAGGAACTGCCCCAGAGGGACTTGAGCCTGATCAGGCTGAGTTCTTGGGGGCAGGGGCCATTCTAGGGAAGATCTGAGTAAGGAGCAACAGTGCTGCCCCTCTCTTGAACCCCTCAGACAGCAGACTGCTGCTGGGAGTGCTAGTGGGTCCCATAAAGTTTATTGGGATGAGGAACTCCTATATTATGAGGGTAGAGATCCAGCCCCTGGAGCCACCAGGAGGTTGGTAATACCTCAGAAGTTTAGGGGGTTCCTCTTGACCCTATCACATGTTATCCCTTTAGCAGGTCACTTGGGCCAAAACAAGACCTGGGACAGGCTTGTTCCACATTTTCATTGGCCACATATGTCAGAGGACACAAAGGAGTTTTGTCGCTCCTGTGTCACATGCCAAGCCAGTGGCAAGGCAGGTGGCACCACAAAGGCCCCCCTGATAACACTACCTGTGTTGGGGGTACCCTTTGAAAGGGTAGGGATTGACATTGTTGGTCCCCTTGACCCTCAAACTGCATCTGGGCACAGATTTATCCTGGTGGTAGTGGATCATGCCACCAGGTACCCAGAGGCAATTCCCCTGAGGACCACACAGCCCTGTGGTGGCAAGAGCCCTCATTGGAGTTTTCTCCAGAGTGGGTTTTCCAAAGGAGGTCATCTCTGAATGAGGTACAAACTTCATGTCAGAATATTTGAAAGCAATGTGGAAGGAGTGTGGTGTAACTTATAAGTTCACCACCCCCTATCACCCACAATGCAATGGGTTGGTTGAACGTTTCAACAAAACCCTGAAGGGAATGATTAAGGGACTCCCAGAGAAGCTTAGGCGGAAATGGGACCTTCTTCTTCCCTGCCTGTTGTTTGCATACAGAGAGGTTCCACAGAAGGGGGTTGGTTACAGCCCATTTGAGCTTCTGTTTGGGCATCCTGTAAGAGGTCCATTATGTTTGGTAAAAGAGGGCTGGGAGTTACCTCTCAAACCCCCCAAACAGGATGTGATGGACTATGTACTTGGTCTCCGCTCCAGGATGGCCGAATACATGAAAAAGGCAACCAAAAACCTGGAGGCCAGCCAAGAATTATAAAAAGCTTGGCATGACCAAAGGCTGTGCTGACTGTGTACCAGCCAGGACAGAAAGTGTGGGTGTTGGAGCCTGTGGCCCCAGTAGCCCTCCAAGACAAATGGAGTGGCCCCCATACAATAGTTGAGCAAAAGGGAGAAGTCACCTATCTGGTGAATCTTGGAACTCCCAGGAGCCCCCTGAGGGTGCTCCATGTCAACAGATTGAAACCATATGTTGACAGGGCTGACATGGGCTTGCTCATGGCAACTGATGAGGAACAGGAGGAGGAGAGTGACCCTCTCCCTGACCTGCTCTCACAGAACCCTGATGATGGGTCAGTAGATGGTGTGGCTTTGGCAAGCAGCCTCACTGACCACCAGCAAACTGAGTGCAGACAAGTTCTGCAGCAGTACAGACATATGTTTAGCCTGAACCCTAGTCAGACTACCTGGTGCACCCATGAGGTGGACACTGGGGACAGTCTGCCTGTCAAGAGTTAAATCTACAGGCAACCTGACCATGTCAGGGACTCTATCAGGACTGAAGTCCAGAAAATGTTGGAGTTAGGTGTGATTGAGCCTTCAGATAGCACTTGGGCTAGCCCAGTAGTCCTAGTACCCAAGCCTCATACCCAGGGTGGTAAGAAAGAAATGAGGTTTTGCGTAGACTACAGAGGCCTCAATGCAGTCACCAGGACTGATGCCTATCCCATACCAAGGGCAGATGAGCTGATTGATACTTTGGCCTCAGCCAAGTATCTGAGTACATTTGACCTAACAGCTGGCTACTGGCAGATCAGGTTAGCTGATGGTGCAAAAGCCAAAACAGCCTTTTCAACCCCTAGTGGGCACTACCACTTTGTGGTGATGCCCTTTGGATTGAAAAATGCACCTGCCACTTTTCAGAGGTTGGTGAACAAAGTTCTGGCAGGGATGGAAACTTATTGCTCAGCTTATCTAGATGATATTGCTGTCTTTAGTTCCTCCTGGCAGGATCACCTGGTCCACCTCAGAAATGTTTTGGAGGCCCTGCAGAAAGCAGGCCTCACTATCAAGGCCACTAAGTGCCAGATAGGGCAGAGTCAGGTTGTGTACCTGGGCCACCTTGTGGGTGGAGGCCAGGTTCAGCCTTTACAGAGCAAAATCCAAACCAATGGTTTCTGGGTTGCTCCAACCACCCAGACACAGGTGAGAGCCTTTTTAGGCCTGACTGGGTACTATAGGAGGTTTGTGAAGGGATATGGATCTATAGTGACCCCCTTGAATGATCTGACCTCAAAGAAAATGCCAAAAAAGGTTCAGTGGACAGCTAGCTGTCAGAAGGCATTTGAAGACCTAAAGCAGGCCATGTGCACTGCCCCCATCTTACAGAGTCGAGACTACACCAAAAAGTTCATTGTCCAAACAGATGCTTCTGAGCTGGGTGTGGGAGCTGGACGGTCTCAACTGAATGATGAAGGTCAAGACCAGCCAGTAGCTTTTATTAGCAGGAGGCTGACCCCTAGAGAGAAACGTTGGTCAGCTATAGAGAGGGAGGCCTTTGCTGTGGTGTGGGCCCTGAAGAAGCTGAGGCCATACTTGTTTGGCACTCACTTCATAGTTCAGACTGACAACAAGCCCCTCCTATGGCTTAAACAGATGAAAGGTGAAAACCCAAAACTTTTGAGGTGTTCCATTTCCCTACAGGGGATGGACTATACAGTGGAACATAGGCCTGGGACCCAACATGCCAATGCAGATGGACTCTCAAGGTATTTCCACTTAGAGCACGAAGACTCAACTGGTCAAGGTTAGTTTAGTGTCCCTGCGTTTGGGGGGGTGTTGTGTAGGAGAGTAGGATCTGCCTCTTATGTTGCCCCCACTTTTTTCTGATGTTTACACTGGTTTCTGGCTATAGTCTGGCTGGGACACTGCCAATCAGGGCCCCAGCCTCTCTGTTCTCTCTAAACGATTTGGAGTGCACTCTAGGTGCACTAGTGATTGGATACTGTGGTACCTTATGAGTCCCTAGTATATGGTACCCTAGGTACCAAGGGCATAGGTACTTCACAGGCCTACCAGGGGCTGAAGCATGTATTATGCCACCCCTGGGAAGCAGACTAAATCTGACACCACAGGCCTGCTACTGCAGCCTGGGTGAGGAGGTGCTAGCACCCCTCACTGAGATATAGGTTCCCTATATCTCCCCTGCACACACATTTAAACCTATCAGTCACCCCTAAGGCAGGCCCTATCAATCCTGAGGGCAGGGTGCTTAGTTTCTATGTGAGAGGGTGCCTCTGCCTGAGCAGGGCCCCTCTGCAGCTCTCAGAGTCCATTCTCTGGGGCTGTTTGTGAATGCGGTCAAACCATATACTCTTAAGTGCATTATAACCTCGCGGGTAATGCTAACTTTGGAATGGCTGCATCAAAACATGTCGTGTTTGGTGTCAAACACCTTGGAATCATACCCCCACACCAGTAACTGGTGTGGGAGTATGATCCCACCCTTCTAGAGGGATAGACATGTACCTACTGTGGAAACGCGGTAGAATCCTGAAGAGCCCTGGCATCACAAAATGGATGTCACCAGTCACAGACACTGGGCTGCCCTCCTGCTGATGACCGAAACTCGCAGTGGAGGAGGCCCAACAATAGGTATCCTGTCACAGGGAGGTGTGACCACCTCCCAGACAGGGTTTAGTGTATTGGGGCTGGGTGGGTGCACTCCTAGAATGCTTTGAAGTCCTGCACTGGGGGAGCAGAAGACTCCACTGTGCATACACCAGTTCAAACCGGCTCAGGGGCTACCTGCCCCTGCTCTGGCGTGAAACTGGACAAAGTGAAGTGGGTGTAGCCACCCACTCCCCTGACCCTCCCATAGGTGGGGTCTTAGAGCTAGTCCCTCCCTTCCTTTTAGTATAAGGTAGGGAACCCTTGCCATTGCAAACTAGATATCCCTGGACGACGCTCTAAAGAAGAATCCCGGACCTTTGACGTTCCACTACCTCTGGAAGACTGAAGAATCTCCCTTGGAGTCAAGGAGTGACTCTCCTGCTTGGCAGGCACCAAAAACTACAACGACGGTCGCAAACTACGCCGCTCCCGCCGGAGCCCAAAGTCTCTGCAGCCCAGGAAGAGGATTTCCTGACTTCTCCAAGGCCATCGTGAGTCCCCAGCGAAGCTGAGGCAACTGGACCCCACGAGTGACGAGGAACCGCAGTCCCTGGGTACCGTGCACTATTTTCAACTGCAACCCCTTCACGACGTTCTACAAACCTGTGGTTTGTACCACGTGTGGTCCCAGCCTCTAGCAGAGATCCCACTCAAGGTCAGAGGCCTACCCCGTCCCGAGTGACCGTGGGCCCCTGTTGAAGGAATCCTCCCGAGGCGTCTTTGCGATCCCTTGCCAGCCAGCTTGTGGGTCCCCTGAAGACTTTTCTACAAATCCAAAGGGCTCCCCTGGTTGCGCCAGGCCTGCCCTGACTTACCCTTGCTGGGTGAGTCCCCCAGACCTTGCTGGTCTGCACCATTGACTTTTTGTTCTTTACACGAGACTTGATGCTACCAAGGCTTGTTGGCTCCAATTGGGTCGCCGACACTTTGTGGGACACGTTAAATCCAGCTCCTGGTCGTCATCGACGCCTCCTGGACCTCGTGCCCGAAGTGTCAAGACACCCGTGAACGACCTGAATCTGTCGACGACGGTGGGCATTCATCTTCCTTGCCACGGGTCACTGCCAAGTGACTTTGAACACTGTCCCCTCTGCTTTCAGGTCTTCCTTCTTCCGAATCCAGGCTTGGATTCCACCGGACACTTCTTCTGGCTTCACAAGCAGCAAGTCTTCATTGGCTCCCATTGAAAACGACGCCGCAACCCGACACCAAAGGACACCTATGCACCCGGCTTCCCTGGGTGAGGTAATTCCAGCACTACGGTGCTCCTGTGGGTGTTGGCCCTAGAACTACTTACCCTGTAAGTGACTTGCTTGTAGCTACTCCCGAAGTGCCCTTAAACTCTTAATTTCCAACCGCGACTTGCCCCATTGAAGGCTACGGCGATCCGCGCCTGTGTTACCTCACTGCACGCGTCCCCCGTGGGTCCTTTACTTACCTGCCTTGGGTGGTTTCGTGAGGCCCAGCACTTCTGAAGGCCCTAGGCCTTGTCCCTTTGCAAGTCGTTGTTCTTGAGTCTCTTTTTTAGTATATGGTCTGGTACGCCCCTAGGGCCCCAGCCATATTTGTGCTCAATTTGTTGTGAAACGTTGATTTGTGCATATGTTCCTGACTTCTAATCTCACAAGAGATTAGTAGAGAGTTGTTTAGTAATAAATACATATATATTTGATATATATACCTGTGTGGTGTCTTTTCATTTGGTGATTCAAGAGATTGTGTGGTAAAACAAGCTGCTTTATATTCCTCCAAGACTTAGCCTGAAGGCTGCTCTCAACAGCTACCACTAGGATAGCTTTCTGTAAAGGTTGTCTTAAACCTACCTACCATAAGAGTCGAATTGTACTGGTGCAAGGTGTCCACTTTAACTAGTGAACAGCATATACCAGGCCAACTTCTCACAATAGACTAGAAAAGTGCCCCCATGCAATCAAATTGTAGAGCCCCTGAAAATCTGTCACTCTACTGCCCTTCACCCAACCATCCATTGACCTGCAAAAAGAATCCACACATTCCAACCAAGTGTTTGCATCAGTTTTCCTACTGAACCAAAACTGATCCCTGTACTTGCCAGGCGTGAGACCATACCTGACCCTGAGAGATTGTTTCCAGATGAATGTCTTAATTCCCTTTGAAAAACTTGTGGAACAGACAGGCCTGCCAGTGGGACAATTTCTAACCTACGAAGTGCATACACATGTTTTACGGGACCTCTGGTGGATGAGGGAGCGGAACCTCACACTCATGCTGTCTTTCAGTTACTCCTGATGCTGGGATCGGGATTTCGCTTGGTCTCGTGGTACTATAAGGCTGTAAATTGGCTGGTAACAACATTTTTGGGAGCTCTTCAGGCTCACTGGACTGCTATCTTGGGCCGGGACATGACAGACGCTGAATGGTGGAGGGTGCTTGCATATCCGCAGAAAGTCTCTCGCAACACGCATCTAAAATGCATACAATTTAATTACACCCACAGGAAGTACCTTACTCCTCATAGGATTCAGACTATCTATGCCAGGGAGCCTAGTGGTTGCCCTTGCTGTGCAACTCTAGACGCTGACTTTGGACCATGACCTGGGGTTGTCCCGGGCTTGCAGGGTTCTGGAGGGAGGTAATTTGACATCTTAATAAGACCCTGTCTAGGTCGCTCGCTAATGCACTTACCGTTTGTTTACTAGGCTTCTTCCGCAGGCCTGGCCCCAAGCAGGTGGAGAACAGATTTGTGGATTTGACCCTGGCTCTGGACAAGCAACGAATGGCCATGGCCTGAACATAGCCCAGGGGATCTAATGTGGAAACATGGGTGTCTGACATCACACGCTGGGCATGGGCTGAGGAAAGGGCGCTTCAGAGGGAGCAAGGGGTGCTCATCATAGACCTATTGAACTGCTCTGGAGGGAAGTGGTTGATCAATGGGAATACCCTGGGGCTGGGCTGTATTTGACTCTGAGAAGGGTTAGATTGTGGGGTCGAGTCCTGGCATCAAAATTGAGCCAAACCCCAACAAGATTGGCGGTGTGCAGGACCCGGAGCTGCTAGAGGTCGAATGAATTGCCTTTCTCTAACCCCCTATGCCCCCCCATTCCCATTACTTGTGAAATTGAGCAGAACCCCAATGGGTTAGGCCTAACCCAGCTTCTCTGCAATTGATGTTGGGCTTACATGGACACAGTTATAGTTTGTATTTTGAATGTGCATTAGCATTATCTTATGGCATCTAGTGCTCCTGAAAGAGCGACCCTATCCGCATTCCATGTGGGTGTTTGCTTGCTCCTGCTTGTCTAGCGTGAACTAATAATTGCAAACCCAGGAAACTGATTCAGTGTTAATATTCGTTGGACCTGGCCCTTTTTGGCAGGTTCACCCCTGAACTTTTTGCCTGTCCCTTAGATCATTCCCTGTGTAGTGTTGGTGATTTTAGACCTCTGGGCACTTTAGCACTGTGGCCCAGTGTAAAGTGCGTGCGCGCTGTGTGCGTGTGTGGTGAGACTGGCCTGCCCTCCCATAGGAATGCATTGAGGATGAGTGTGTCAGTGGTAATTCCTGTTATGTGAGGAGCAGTGTGGTCAAGTCTAGTATGTCTGAATTCGTGAGAATAAATGCTGCGCAATGGTGTGCGCAGATTTATGGTGACTGGTAGAGAAATGCCACTTCTAGAAGTTGGCATTTCTGTGTGCTCTGTGTCTGCCTGCCTGATGTGGATTGCATGTCTGGCTTGTGAGTGACAGGGGCTGGGAGGTGTGTGTGGCTCCAGGAGGGGCAGGGTGAGTCAGCGCTAGGCTGAATGGGACACCTGAGCTGAGAGTGGTGGGAGGAGTTGCACCTGGGACCTGAATAGGGCTGTGCCTTCCCTCCACAATGCTGGCTCCACCCCCTGTGGTGCGTCTGATGTCCCTAGCCTGTCCTGTGAAAGGAGAGAGGAGCTGAGCAAAACAAAGTGCTCCAAAGCTCCCCCAAACCAGTTGCATCTGGTTTTCCCCAGCCCTGTGCTGGGTGACAAAGGAAAATGCTGTATAAATAGAGGGGCTGTGACCCCATGAAAATGTTCAGTTCCGGTTCTTGTTCCTGTACTCGAATCTGCCAGGGGCGTGCTGCTGCTGGGGCCCAGGGGGGGCTGCCAGGAGGGCTTGCCAGGAGGGCTTGCCTCCCTGGGCCCTGCCTTGCCCCTGGACCTGGAAAACCTTTGTGGGACCCTTGTACTTTATTCTTTTGCCTGCAGGACCTTTGCCTGCTTCTAAGTGCCTGGGAGCGCTTTATCTCAAATTTGCCCCAATAGAAGGAGCGAGAGGGCTCTGCAGCACGGCGCTGCCCGACCCTGTAGAGGGAATCCCCCACCGGAGGGATTCCCCCGTGATGGCTGCCGAGTGGGAGCCCACCCCGCTGATTGATCGTGATTGCGGGTGCCCACCCCGCTTCTTAATTCTAAGTCAGAGGGAGCCTACCCCTCGTTGCCCCTTATGGATTTATTTTTTTATATATTTAACTGCGGGTGCCTACCCCGCGTTCTAGCCGGAGAAAATCCCCGCCGCGGCACCGAGAAGGAGAATGCCGGGGAAACCGGAAGTCAGGCAGCGTCTCCTGCCTGTTGTGAGGCTGGACTTCCGCCTTCGGAGGGAGAGTCCCGCGTGCTGACGCATTGAGGAGTATTGCCTAGGGGGCCCGAGGCACATGGCCGGTGCCTGCCCCCGCCACCTGTGAGGAGTCCCGGCCCCCAGGAGAGGGACCGGGCGAAGAGGAGCAACCGTAAGAAAAGACCCAGGCGGGAGCCTACCCCGCGCTGGGACGGGCAGAGAAGAAAGACGGAGACCGCGCTCCACGTCGGATTCCCGCCACAGCCGACCAGAGCATTCCGGGCGAAGGTGACAGGCAGCACTGCACTTGCGGCGAGGCGGGGCTCCCGTGTGGTGAGGAGAGCACCGCGTGCAGTCTAAGTGCTGGCCAGTAGAAGTCCCGGGCCCCAGGAGAGGGGCCCGGGTGAAGCGAAGAGAGGAGCGCCGAGCCTGCAGAGACCCGGTGAGTGGGGGCTCTGTGTTGTGTGGCGGGGCCCCTTTCGAGGCCCATTACCAGTGCCAGTTTGTCCCGAGGGGCCCCGCTTGACAGAGGGTCGCTCCAACGATGGGCATAGTTGTTTTCCAGCCGTGGGGGTCCCGAGGGCACAGTGGTGCCGGGGCCCCTTGCCTTATCCCCAGCGGCGCCGCACCAGCGCGGGCAGCTGCAACACTTGGGGGCATGTTTATCTTTAGAGCCTGCGGGGCTCCCACGAAGGGGGCACAGTGTTGATTGAGGGGCCCGTGTTCTCCCCAGTTCTTGTGCTGATCGAGGCACCCTCGCCAATGCGCCCCAATGATGGGGGCATGTGTTTGCTGCCAGTTCTTTATTTGCTTTACAGCGGTGCCGCAGTTGCGGGCCGCTGCAACGAGGGGCTAGATTATTTTAGCCGTCCCTGAGAGGGACAGAAGCGGCACCGTGGTGTCAGACTTCATTTAGAGACTCACAGCTGCGCAGCACTTAGTGCCAGCTGCACCGTTTAGGCGTGATTCTTTGGGGGCATTATTATTGATTTGGACAGGAGTAAGATGCACTCCTTGGCCCCTGACTTTCCCAGCTGCCCAGCAAGTAGTGGGCAGCTGCTACGTTTAGGTCTGCGCAGATTGCGCCCCCTTGACTTTCGCTGCTTTGGCAGCGCGCCCTGACTTTTGGACAGAGGACATTTGAGCCCCTTAGAGATGGCCAGTTGGCCAAGGGGACTGCTAGGTTTATAGGGCGCCAGGCCCTGACCTGAGTTAGGTGCTAATGTGATTTTGGGTGCTAGGAAATGTGATCCCTATATTGTGGTTTACGCACCCTGTGTTATACCTCTAAATGTATTTCTAGGATTAGGAGGTTTCGCATAATGTGTTTATGCTTGGGAGGTTATTACTTCCTAATGCGTTTAGGTGGTGAGCTATTTTCCCCTGAGATTATTTCCTAATGTGATTTATACTTAGGATGTTATTGTCTAATGCGTTTAGACTGGAGAGATAATTGCATAATGGATTTATGCTGGTGAGGTGGGCGCATAAGGTTTTGCGCCTAATGTGATGATGTGCATAATGTGGTTTGTTACAGGTTGATGCTGGGTACAGTGGTTGCCAGTGAGTACTGGTTGTCTGTTTCTGATATGTCCTACCTTTATTATGTGTTCTACGTCTATTACCTTTACTAAGTGAGGGTTCTGACAGTGGTCCACGTGGCCCTGTCATGTGTACATAATCCCCTGTAAATATTGTCCCGTGCCAGTTGGCACAGTGTATTGTATGTGAGTACTATTCTAATGTGTTATGATAATACAAAGGCTATTTTTATATATAACCTTGTGTGGAGTTCCTTTTGTAGTGTGCCTTGGGTGTTGTGCTGTGTGTGTGTTGCGCAAACGCTTTACACATTGCCTCCGGGATAAGCCTGACTGCTCGTGCCAAGCTACCAAGGGGGTGAGCAGGGGTTGTCTTGGGTGTGTAACTCTCTTGCCCTGACTAGAGTGGTGGTTTCTGCTTGGCTTTGGCGCAAGCCTTAGCCAACCAGAAATCCCATTTCTAACATTGGTGGATCAGCGGTGGGATAGGACTTGCGTTTGCGCAGTACCGCAGCGACAACTGGCTGCACTACAAAACTCTGCATTTTAGAGAGTCACATGTTGTTGATTATTGGTCTAAGATTTTTTTTTAAAGTGTTATTTCATTTTTGAAATATGTGTTCTTGTTGCAGTGTAAGTTTTCTGGAATCCCCAGATGGGTGGGATCCAGTGGTGGCAGCAATACGTAGTCCAGTGTAGGAAGTCCCATTCCCGGTTCCCATAGTATGGTACCTAGTTCCCGGTTGAGAGGGGTACAGGTTGTGTTTCAGGGGCAGTAAGATGCTGTCTCACCAGTCTTATGGGGGAGTGTGGATGAATGTTGTGATGCACTGGACGTTTGAGTAAATGGTGTTAGTGTGTGAGTTCTTTGATTGTAAGGAACTAGCATTGGGGAGTGACCCTAGAAGAATGGTGCAGGTGTCTCGATAACCCTCGCGGTTTAAGATGGTTCAGAGTAGCCCAGTTGGGTACCCTTATTGTGAGGCGGTTGTAGGGACTCACATCCTGTCTCGCAGGAGGAGGAGTGAGATTGGGCTGTGTCCCAAAGTGCCCGCACCTCAGTTTCCAGTACTGGTTGGTTCCATGAGGGAGCACCAGGTAGGGAGCCTAGTCTGTCCTGTTGGACCGTTCTTCAAGGTGGTTTTTCCCGCTTTAGGTGAGCTGGGAGTGCCTGTAATCAGACCTCCAGCAGTTCTAGTGTCTGGCAGTACCGCTCCAGTTGGGAGGGTGCAGAGGTCCAGTTTTGAGGGGTGAGAGGGGGAAAGAGTCCCCAGTGGGAACCAGTGGGTCAGGGACCAGCCAGAAGGGCTGAGTCGCCAATGATTGACCATGGTGTGCGCCACTTCTGTCCTGGCACATCTTCACGCCCTGTCAGAGGGACAGGAGGTCGTGAGCTCTGCGCCAGGCAGACTGTCACACGACACGCTAGGGATGTGTCACCCTTGTGAAGTCCTGGTTTTCCAGGCGTCTGACCCAAGAGGTACGTCCCCGGGTTGGGGAGCCAGTAGCCGGTGTTTCCGGATCTGGACTTGCATTTATGATCGCATACAGTAATTATAGTGTACACTACTAGTTAGTGCAGACCATAATGTACCGCATACATTTTTTGAGAATTTTTTTTGCTCCTATATTGTGATTGATATTGCCGGTGATTTTTCATCCGCGCACATTTTCTGAGAGTTTTTGGGATCCTATATTGTGATTGATATTGCCGGTGATTTTTCACCCGCGCCCTTTTGTTGAAAGTTTTTGATCCCCTATTGTGATTGATATTGCTGGTGATTTTTCACCCGCGCACATTTTCTGAGAGTTTTGGGATCCTATATTGTGATTGATATGGCCGGTGATTTTTCACCCGCTTACATTTTTGAGAAGTTTTCTTCTGTCCTTTATTGATACTGCCCATGATTGTTACAATGGGCAAGCCTATTGCTTATTGATATTGCCGGTGATTGTTACTACCCGCATATATTTTTGAGAGTTCTTTTGATTCTATTGTTGATTGATATGGCGGTGATTGTTACTACCCGCCTATATTTTTTAGAGTTCTTTTGATTCTATTGTTGATTGATATTGCCGGTGATTGTTACTACCCGCATATATTTTTGAGAGTTCTTTTGATTCTATTGTTGATTGATATGGCCGGTGATTGTTACTACCCGCATATATTTTTGAGAGTTCTTTTGATTCTATTGTTGATTGATATGGCCGGTGATTGTTACTACCCGCCTATATTTTTGAGAGTTCTTTTGATTCTATTGTTGATTGATATTGCCGGTGATTGTTACTACCCGCATATATTTTTGAGAGTTCTATGATTCTATTATTGATTGATATTTCCCATGATTGTTACAACGGGCAAGCCTATTTTTTTTTATTTTTGATATTGCCGGTGATTGTTACCCGCATACATTTTGTTGAGAAGTTTTCTCCTATTTTTATTGAGATTGCCCGTCATCTCTGGTCAGCCTGAGGGTGCGGACCCTAGGCTGGAGGATCAGTGGTAGTTTGGAACTACACTGAGGGAGAGTGGAGAATGGCTATTGTATGCCAGGGGTTACTGCCCCCACTCTGTGGATTGGCAAGGACCAGTGGCATCTGAGTGGCCTAGGGCCTGGTCCTGGCCGTGGACAACTAAAGAGTACCCGTAGGATAGCATAGTGGATCCTGAATTTTTTTTTTTCTCTCTTTCTTTTCTCTTTGTTTTTTTTTCTCCCGAGTTTCAGGGTGGCGTAGAACCGGAGGGTGTCCCTTCCGTGCGGGCCCGTGTCCGTGTTCTATCGCCCCAAGCAGGGAAGCCCATCACGGTGGTCATTGGTCTCCCCTGCGTTTTGGCTGGAAGGGGGTTGTGTTGGACCTGGCCCTTTTGGCAGGTTCACCCCTGAACTTTTTGCCTGTCCCTTAGATCATTCCCTGTGTAGTGTTGGTGATTTTAGACCTCTGGGCACTTTAGCACTGTGGCCCAGTGTAAAGTGCGTGCGCGCTGAGTGCGTGTGTGGTGAGACTGGCCTGCCCTCCCATAGGAATGCATTGAGGATGAGTGTGTCAGTGGTAATTCCTGTTATGTGAGGAGCAGTGTGGTCAAGTCTAGTATGTCTGAATTCGTGAGAATAAATGCTGCGCAATGGTGTGCGCAGATTTATGGTGACTGGTAGAGAAATGCCACTTCTAGAAGTTGGCATTTCTGTGTGCTCTGTGTCTGCCTGCCTGATGTGGATTGCATGTCTGGCTTGTGAGTGACAGGGGCTGGGAGGTGTGTATGGCTCCAGGAGGGGCAGGGTGAGTCAGCGCTAGGCTGAATGGGACACCTGAGCTGAGAGTGGTGGGAGGAGTTGCACATGGGACCTGAATAGGGCTGTGCCTTCCCTCCACAATGCTGGCTCCACCCCCTGTGGTGCGTCTGATGTCCCTAGCCTGTCCTGTGAAAGGAGAGAGGAGCTGAGCAAAACAAAGTGCTCCAAAGCTCCCCAAACCAGTTGCATCTGGTTTTCCCCAGCCCTGTGCTGGGTGACAAAGGAAAATGCTGTATAAATAGAGGGGTTGTGACCCCATGAAAATGTTCAGTTCCGGTTCTTGTTCCTGTACTCGAATCTGCCAGGGGCGTGCTGCTGCTGGGGCCCAGGGGGGGCTGCCAGGAGGGCTTGCCAGGAGGGCTTGCCTCCCTGGGCCCTGCCTTGCCCCTGGACCTGGAAAACCTTTGTGGGACCCTTGTACTTTATTCTTTTGCCTGCAGGACCTTTGCCTGCTTCTAAGTGCCTGGGAGCGCTTTATCTCAAATTTGCCCCAAGAGAAGGAGCGAGAGGGCTCTGCAGCACGGCGCTGCCCGACCCTGTAGAGGGAATCCCCCACCGGAGGGATTCCCCCGTGATGGCTGCCGAGTGGGAGCCCACCCCGCTGATTGATCGTGATTGCGGGTGCCCACCCCGCTTCTTAATTCTAATTCAGAGGGAGCCTACCCTCGTTGCCCCTTATGGATTTTTTTTTATATATTTAACTGCGGGTGCCTACCCCGCGTTCTAGCCGGAGAAAATCCTCGCCGCGGCACCGAGAAGGAGAATGCCGGGAAACCGGAAGTCAGGCAGCGTCTCCTGCCTGTTGTGAGGCTGGACTTCCGCCTTCGGAGGGAGAGTCCCGCGTGCTGACGCATTGAGGAGTATTGTCTAGGGGGCCCGAGGCACATGGCCGGTGCCTGCCCCCGCCACCTGTGAGGAGTCCCGGCCCCCAGGAGAGGGACCGGGCGAAGAGAAGCAACTGTAAGAAAAGACCCAGGCGGGAGCCTACCCCGCGCTGGGACGGGCAGAGAAGAAAGACGGAGACCGCGCTCCACGTCGGATTCCCGCCACAGCCGACCAGAGCATTCCGGGCGAAGGCGACAGGCAGCACTGCACTTGCGGCGAGGCGGGGCTCCCGTGTGGTGAGGAGAGCCCCGCGTGCAGTCTAAGTGCTGGCCAGTAGAAGTCCCGGGCCCCAGGAGAGGGGCCCGGGTGAAGCGAAGAGAGGAGCGCCGAGCCTGCAGAGACCCGGTGAGTGGGGGCTCTGTGTTGTGTGGCGGGGCCCCTTTCGAGGCCCATTACCAGTGCCAGTTTGTCCCGAGGGGCCCCGCTTGACAGAGGGTCGCTCCAACGATGGGCATAGTTGTTTTCCAGCCGTGGGGGTCCCGAGGGCACAGTGGTGCCGGGGCCCCTTTGCCTTATCCCCAGCGGCGCCGCACCAGCGCGGGCAGCTGCAACACTTGGGGGCATGTTTATCTTTAGAGCCTGCGGGGCTCCCACGAAGGGGGCACAGTGTTGATTGAGGGGCCCGTGTTCTCCCCAGTTCTTGTGCTGATCGAGGCACCCTCGCCAATGCGCCCCAATGATGGGGGCATGTGTTTGCTGCCAGTTCTTTATTTGCTTTACAGCGGTGCCGCAGTTGCGGGCCACTGCAACGAGGGGCTAGATTATTTTAGCCGTCCCTGAGAGGGACAGAAGCGGCACCGTGGTGTCAGACTTCATTTAGAGACTCACAGCTGCGCAGCACTTAGTGCCAGCTGCACCGTTTAGGCGTGATTCTTTGGGGGCATTATTATTGATTTGGACAGGAGTAAGATGCACTCCTTGGCCCCTGACTTTCCCAGCTGCCCAGCAAGTAGTGGGCAGCTGCTACGTTTAGGTCTGCGCAGATTGCGCCCCTTGACTTTCGCTGCTTTGGCAGCGCGCCTGACTTTTTGGACAGAGGGCATTTGAGCCCCTTAGAGATGGCCAGTTGGCCAAGGGGACTGCTAGGTTTATAGGGCGCCAGGCCCTGACCTGAGTTAGGTGCTAATGCGATTTTGGGTGCTAGGAAATGTGATCCCTATATTGTGGTTTACGCACCCTGTGTTATACCTCTAAATGTATTTCTAGGATTAGGAGGTTTCGCATAATGTGTTTATGCTTGGGAGGTTATTACTTCCTAATGCGTTTAGGTGGTGAGCTATTTTCCCCTGAGATTATTTCCTAATGTGATTTATACTTAGGATGTTATTGTCTAATGCGTTTAGACTGGAGAGATAATTGCATAATGGATTTATGCTGGTGAGGTGGGCGCATAAGGTTTTGCGCCTAATGTGATGATGTGCATAATGTGGTTTGTTACAGGTTGATGCTGGGTACAGTGGTTGCCAGTGAGTACTGGTTGTCTGTTTCTGATATGTCCTACCTTTATTATGTGTTCTACGTCTATTACCTTTTACTAAGTGAGGGTTCTGACAGTGGTCCACGTGGCCCTGTCATGTGTACATAATCCCCTGTAAATATTGTCCCGTGCCAGTTGGCACAGTGTATTGTATGTGAGTACTATTCTAATGTGTTATGATAATACAAAGGCTATTTTTATATATAACCTTGTGTGGAGTTCCTTTTGTAGTGTGCCTTGGGTGTTGTGCTGTGTGTGTGTTGCGCAAACGCTTTACACATTGCCTCCGGGATAAGCCTGACTGCTCGTGCCAAGCTACCAAGGGGGTGAGCAGGGGTTGTCTTGGGTGTGTAACTCTCTTGCCCTGACTAGAGTGGTGGTTTCTGCTTGGCTTTGGCGCAAGCCTTAGCCAACCAGAAATCCCATTTCTAACAATATTGTTCTGTACTGTCATAATCTTTGAAATGCCAATAAACAAAAGTGTTTAGAATAATGTGTGAGACTTTTGAATGTAAGTGCATATACAAGCATACAATAGTTTGTACAAAGGTAAGTGCATGAATTATTTACAGATGTCTGTGGCATCAATTTCCCCAATAGAGTCACCGAAGCATGTTTTAAAGTTTCCCAAAAAGGCATACAAATTGATGAAGAGGAAGAAAAAAATGGAAGGACCATCCAACCCTAAAAATAGAAGACATAAATAGCACCAAACATTAGATCCGAATCTTACCTCATGTTGAGAAGTAGGCATGAAGCACTGAATTATGTAAATATAATTTATTGTCAGAATCAAAAACAGCATGTATATCCTAATTCCCTTGCAGCCTTCTGCTCTGCCCCCACCAGTCCTTAACTTTCAAGAATAGAACCTCTAGGTTTAAATGACGCATTCACAATACTTAAAAATAAGAGAATTGAGGCCAAAATTATCATTTATGAAATAAAAAAATTAATTGACTAAGACAAATCTAGTTATTAAATGTTAATTATATCTCCTCAATTATATGCTGTGGTTGGTGCACAACTCTACTTGGACGTTTTATTGCTGCATCTTCTTCAGTTCTATTTGTATTCTGTTGTGATGATGATTCTTCATTTTAAACTCCACTATTCTCTCTGAAGGATTCATAAGGTCTAATTCCATTATCTTGCTCAGATATTTTCTTGAAATGGGAAACATTTCTGATGACAGATCTAGGTGGAGATTCAGTGGAAATCATAGTTCCTGTGACTCATGTGACCTGCAATGGTTCTTTTTGTGAAATACAGGATCCATCTTCCTTCTCTTGATCTGTTTTACAATAAACCAGTCACCTAGAGCAATATTTCCTACTTTGGCATTTCTTCTGAGATCTGTGTCTTTTTTCATTTTTGTCTTTGCAAGATGATCTTTTCTTGATTTGTCATTGTGTTCTTTGTTAAAATGCTTCTGGCACATGAGGAATTCTAGTTTACTGCATATATCCAAACATGAACTCAGATGGTGCTTTTTCTGTTGAACTATGTGGAGTCTCACAATATACTCAAAGAAGTTGACACAATGCTTGATGGGTTGTAATTTGATTCATTTTTAGGTTTTGCCTGCATAGCACTTGCCCTGTGCTTGTGAAATCTATTGGTTTTAATATAAACTTAAAAGGGGCTTTCATCCCGCCCACTCTCTTTCCTGGGTTTTCATTGGTTTCTGTGCGAGCCACTTACTTTTCCTCCATTTCTATTGGCAGTAGCATATTTTCTTATATTTACCAATGCTTGTTCCTCGTCTGTTTCTCTTATCAGTTTCCCGCAGCCGAAATACTGTTAAAATCCACTTTGGCAGACCTATTTTTTCATAAAGTTTTGCTTCTTTTTGCTTTTTCGTCTTGCAGAAGATATTTATAGCAACTTATCACTGACGAGATTACGTGATTTGCCCAGAATCACAGAAGTTTGCACCATCAAGACTCAAACCAGGATCCCCAGCTCTCGAGTCAGCAGCTCTGGCCACTGCACTACATCCTCTCCACTCCTGTATTACTTGTCAGGAAGCTCTTTCTTTCCTCCTAGACGATGATTGATGAAAACAGCTTTTTATTCATCACGTCGACGAAACCAATGCATTACCAATGCTGGTTGCTTGTTGTATTGCTTTCTTTTTATTGGCCATAAATCTCTCTACCATTCCATTGGCTTGTGGCCACATTGGTGTGATCTTTCCATGGCCTATCAGTAAACTGTGGCAGCTACCTCGGAACAGGGGTGGTGGGGGGAGAAAAATAAATTATATAAACTTACCTTCGGCTGCTGCCGCCTCTCCTCTGACCTCACTCGGCACTGCAACAGGAAAGGAATCACCCAAGCTCCTGGACTCTACCCGCCAATCACACCGCTGCATGAGCAGCATCGTGATTGATCTCAGAGCCTGGGCATGTTCACCACCGGGCTGTGCAACACAGCCAGGTGTAGAACATGTTAAGTGAGCATTACTGTTTGGCCGGCCCAAGATGGCTGGCCAAACAGCCATGCACACTTAGGGAGTGCAAACCACTCCTCACTCTGGCGAGCTCAGCAAAGCCCCGACCTGACACTGAGTCCCGCAAGGAAAAATAAATAACGTCTTGTTATTATCATTTTATTTTTATTTTTTGCACTGCTCAAGGACCAGTGGGGCGATGCTCCTCCACCTTAGTGGAGGAGCCGCCACTGTCAGTAAATACTGCACAAATGGTATAAATTCTTTCCCATTAAATGGAGGCCCATTGTCTGACTTGAGTGTAGTGGATATACACCATTCTGCAAATAAATTCATGGAAAACGAGATTATTCATCTATTACAAAAAGTAGAAATTTGCCAGACTCTATTGGGCTATAAAAATGAATCACTACTGTGTCCCAAATAGAATCAGGAAATTTGGACTGATTTAATTTTTTGGGAGGTGAATGTTTTCCAGTGCACTGACACATATGTCATGTTTTTATGACTCTCAACAAGTGCATCTAATCCAGAAAAACAAACTTTTTCCCTCAAAAATGCTTTTGTTTTCACTATACCAGTAGGACGTTCATGCTCTGTTTCTCCTATTTTCTTTTGTAATGATTGTGGAATCGCAATTCGAGTACCTCTCAGGAATAATCCACTTGCTGATATTGACAATTTTTTCTAGACTTGTTTAAACATTATATATGTACTTCGGTACTATTTTGTTAACAAACTTATTAGAACTATTAACATGCTTCCATTAATTCTCCCTTGTTATGAAGAATATTTCCTGAAGTGTATCTTCTAAATTTGCTTTCACAAGATCCGGTCCTAATATGCTTTCAGGAGTTGATTGATTGATTATAGAGTTAATATATTTTTCAGCCAGTGTTATGTTGTCTTTTGCTGAAGTGGATGTAGAGAAATACAATCAGTTGGATTGTGCTCTTTGCTAGGCCTGTGTATAATCTTGTAATCATACTATGCGAGACAAATACCCCATCTTTCTATTCTGGGAAGTATCTCTGCTCTTAGATTTCCAAATATAGTCAAGGAAGGTTAATGGTCTGTAACTATGGTGAATAGTTTACAGTAGAGGTACAAATGATCATATTCACAAGTCCAAACAACAGCAAGACTTTCTTTTTCGACTTGAAAGTGTGCTTGCTCTATTTCACTTAAGCTTTGGCATATGACACAATTTTTCTTGGTGTATCTCTTCCTGGCGTTAAAATAGCACCTAGTCCAACCGCACTAACATCCCCATTTAACTTGTTACATAGACTGGGCTCAAATATGCCATATTTTCTGCTGATGTAACCTCTTCCTTTATTTTGTTAAAGGATTGTTGGAAATTACCCTTTTTGCAGGCTTACCCCAAAGGTTTTGCCTTCTTCCTCTTCTCTCTTTTTCTGACCTTGTTTTTGTTGACTTTAGGAATCTGAGCACTTTACCACTACTAACCAGTGCTAACATGCATGTGTTCTCTTCTTCAAACATGGTAACATTGGTTTACTCCTGTTTGGGATACTTAGGGGCTTATTTACAAGCCCCTTGCGCCACTTTTGCGTCATTTTTCCCATTTTAAAAGTGACGCAAAAGTGGCGCAAGGGGCATGTAAATAAGCCCCTTAGTTTACTTGTAAGTCCCTTGTCAAGTGGTATACCATATACCCAGGGCCTGTAATTTAAATGCTACTAGTGGACCTACAGCACTGATTGTGCAACCCACAAAAGTAGCCTCTCAAACCTGACACAGGCCTGTTGCTGCAGAGCTTGTGTGTGCAGTTTCACTTCCACTTCGCATTTAAAACCATTTACCAAGCCTTAAACTTCCCGTTTATTACACATACGTCACCCCTAAGGCAGTCCTTAGGTAGCCCATAGGGCAGGGTGCTGCGTAAGTAAAAGGTAGGACGTGTACTTTAAGTTCTGAATGTCCCAGTAGAGAAAAACCCCTAAACACATTTTTCACTACTGTGAGGCCAACTCCTCTCATAGGTAAACCGTAGAATTCCTTAAACACGTCTAAGCTGTAATTCCTGATTGAAATGGATTAGCTTTGTGATGTTTCATATTTTTGGATGGTCTTTACTGATAAAGTCAAATTTAACTATTTTAGAAAAGCCACTTTTATTTAGAAAGTGCATATTTCTCTGCTCTTACAGCTCTTTGTGCCTGCAGCCTTGTCTCCAATACACTTCTGGGCTGGGTGACAGCTACACGTTGTGCATAGCTTCTAGGCAGCCACAAACAGAGGAAGGTTAGGTGTGTCTGAGAATTCATCTGTATTCTGATGGCTTTTCCTAAGCAGGAAGAGAGAGAGGGGCTGGCACTTGCACCTGAATAGGTAGTGCCCTGTCCCCACTCACAGGGCTGCTTGACCACCCACAAATAATTGGTAGACAGGACTGGAAAGAAATGGATCTTGTGCATTTCAAAGAGCATCCTTTGAAGTTACCCCCACTTCAAAGCACAACTGGTCTTGTAACGAAGCTCTGCCAGAGGAACTTCTGTGCTGCTTAAAGGACTCAACTAGACTGCTGATCTGGAATGCCTACTTTTCTGTTTGTTGCCATGCTGCCTGCTGCTCTCTGACTTTGCTGAAGAAGAGCAGGACTCTGCCTTCACTCCAAGTGTTCTGCAAGGGCTTGTTGGCTTGCCTCCTGTTGCTTGAGACTCAGGGATGTCAAAGTCTCTGTTGGAAAGTGAATTATTACTAGTGCTGAGTAGTGACGTACCACTAGTAATAAGGCCACAAACACAATAAAAGGTTCAGTTAGGGTCTCAATAAATTATTCCCTTACTCAACCCTTGGTAGCTGGCAGGTTTAACTTAAGAGACAGCTGTGTAAAGCATTTAAAAACACTAATACATCATATAATTAATACACAACACACAATGAAAATTCAACTCCAATTTATAAAAATAAATTTTATTATTATGACCAAATAGACACCAAAATGACAAAAGTACAATATAGGGAACCAGAGATGTACATGTTTAAAGAATAAACACTATCTGGTGCTCAAAAAACATATAGCACCACTTTGAGACATCTGGTTGCGCTTGACCGGAACAAAGTCAAAGTTTGAGCCTAACCGTGATGGAGCCTTGTTCGGATACACTAAGCGTGAGGCATATGTCAAAAAATGTCCTTCTGACTTGCAAACATTTCTGGAGGATTTTTCTCTAGACATTGAGCGGTCCCCTCCAGCATGCTGATTTCAATGCAACGTCGTCGGATTGCTTCTCTGCGAGGCCCCGGTCAAATCCCGGCAGTCTGGGGCTCTGGATCCTTCAGCATGACGACCCTAAAATCCAGGCCGGGTCGCGGTTGAAGATAGCTTGCTTGACTCTCGATGTCGAGTCGGTCACCTTATGGAACTTTTTCCAAAAGTTGCTCCAAACTTCTGGAAATTCTTCCTGAAGTTCCCCCTGAGGGTTTAAAGTGTCCATAACACAAATCCAAGGGTCAAGAATCTTCTGGATGGTCCTTGGGATGTGTGGACTACAATTCCCACAATGCACCTGCCCAATCCTTAAAAGTCCACTGGACGCATTTGAGGATTAGGACTATTGATGGAGATGATGCAGGTGGGCTCTGTTAATCTGCAGCTTGCAGGACATCCATTCCTTAGTCCTTCTTGAAGCAAGGCAGAGTCCTTAGGGCTGTAGTACCAGATTGTGCAGCAGATGCAGTACTTTAGAGTGCAGTCATTTGGGTGCAGATCTAGATTGCTGCAGGTCAGTGCTTCTTCTCCTGGTAGTTTCAGTCAGCAGATCTGAGGAGCTATGCAGCTCTTCCATAATTATCCAGTGTTCCTGGGCGTCAAGCTGGGGTGCACCCCTGACCATTGGGATGCATTGTGCCACTCAGGTGTATGACCACTTCCTCCTAAGTGTGGCATATTCTTGCCCCAGAAAACACTGGGGCATATTAGCAACAACGTGCGATAAATATCGCAAACCGCGCTTAGCGTGATTTTTTTTATCGCCGGCTATCGCTGGATTCGTTTGCGGAGATAACGCGTTATTAGCAACGTTTTATCTCCAATGCGATAGAAATCCAACGATAGCGCCGATTCCCAGCATTAACGCGAGATTTCCGGCGATGATTTTCCTATCGCTAACGAAAAACTCGCTAATAGGCAGGTGAGGTCTTAACAGTAGAATCCACCTCCCATTGACTATAATGGGTAAGTCAGGTTTCTACCAGGCGTTAAATTCCAGCGCTAATCGGGGTTAGCGCGACATTTTTTATCGCTTCCCGGGCCTTGCTAATAGTGGGAAGTTGTGTTTGCGACTGTCTGCGTGTATTTTTAGTGAGGAACGCCCACTTTGCATGTCATTAGCGATAAATATCGCTGACATGCAAAGCGGTAAAAAAAACAGCGCTAATGCCCGTAAACTGTCGCTAACTGCCGTTAGCGACAGCTTGCTGATAGGGCGATAAAAATATCGCTGCTTTAGCGGCAAAAAGTGCCGCTAAAGCGGCGATACTGCCCTTGCTAATATGCCCCACTATTCCCTCAAAATCCAGAATGGAGAAAGTCTCTCCAGAGGAGCTGGATAAGGCTAACCCAACCTACTGGTATGGCTAATTTTTCTAAACTCTCCCTAATCTAATTACTTGGGCTCCTGTGTGGCTGAGGTAGCAGGATGTGGGGGTCAGCCTGTGCTGTCCTAAAGTACCATTCTCCCTTTGAAGACTAATTTGTCTGCTCCTCACCCCCTTTCTGCCATCTGCTCTACAGCTTGTGCTTCTCCGTCCACAGGAAACCCATTGTCTCTCTAGCAGGGCTTTTCATAGCTCATTAAAGCATCCTGGCCAGCCTGGGCAGAGACTGGCCAATCAGGAGAGAACAGCTGAAAGGCTGGATTTTGACTCACAGAAAATAAAGTTTAATAACTTATTTTCTGTCATAGTTATTATAAATCTAACAGTGGCAAGTTGTTGTATTTAGCGTAACTATTAATTTGATACCTTGAAGAATATTTTTTATATGGCTCGTATCAATATTTGTACTTAAATTATATATCTCAATGTTAGTCTATTGAGACATTCACTACAATTGTGAAAAACGGAATTGGCATTTGTCCCCTCACCGGGGCTTATAAAACATATTTTCTAATGTCCCTGCTTATAGTTACAAGGCACCCTTCCCCTGGGGCACCTAGGGGAGACCTTAGGGGTGATTTATTTGTAAAACTAAGGTAGTTTGAGACTTTGTAAATACATTTAAATCCAAAGTCGAATTTGCATATATATTGAAGGTAAAGGCAGTCTGAAAGGCAGTGCTGCCTTTGAAATGACAGCAGGCACCACAGTATTGCACACAGAGGGGCCGATTCCGATCTCGGCCGGTAGGGCACCGAATCGGATTCGGCTTAACCGGATCCGATTCGGAGCCCTGTTTCCCGGCCGATTCGTACGTGCGTCCGGCCGAGCGAGTACGATGCGACCGCACGCGAAATCGCCGACCGACTCGTACGCGGGTCCAACACGCACCGACCGACTCGCATGGACACAACTCGCACCGCGCAATGGAGTCGTTCCCCGGCCGGGCAAGTATGATGCGCGCCGCGAGCAGTCCGACCGACTCGCGCCGTCCGGCTCGAAAGAGCTGTCGGAGGCGAACTTTGGGGGTCCGTGTCGGACTCCCCTGTATGCGTAGCCGCGCGAGGCGCACACAGGGGAGACCCATGGGTCCCCCCTACCTGTGCATGTACGGCGTGATGCGCATCGACGCGTACCCGCTGTAGGGGGGGCCCTTGTTCGCCTCGCACCCATTGAGTCAATGGGAGCCCGCGTACGCGTTGTACGGCCGGCTCCCATTGACTTCAATGGGAGTCCGACCGACTCGAGTCCGAGTGCATGCGTGCGCATCGTACTCGTTCGGTCGGACTGCCAGAGTCCGATTCGGTCGGAAATCTCTCCGGGTCGGAGAGATTTCCGGCCCAAATCGGAATCGACCCCTAAGTGTATTATGTCTACTGGGCCTCTAAACCTACATGCCCTATTGTATACTAGGGACTTACAGCTAGGCTGTCAGTGCCATTTATCATTTGCATATCTTTATAATCCGAGCACTCGCCCTGGGCCGGTAAGCAGAGCCCAGGGTGCAGTCAGAGACAGTTGCCACCAGTACCAAGCAACAAAATGGGAGTGATCAATTAAAAAAGGATGACTTTCTCACATACTTCACTCCAAGTGTTTGTTGGCTTGCCTCCTGTTGCTTGAGACTCAGGGATATCAAAGTCTCTACTCACACTCCTGTGCCCATCTCACTGGAATTGGTCCAGACACTTGCAACATGGATTTCAATTCATCTCCTGCCTGTGGGTAGCAGAAGCTGCTCATTGACCCAGTTGCAGGAGCAAATTCGGCACATCACATTGGAACCGGCGATGCACTGTATGGAACATCGATTTAGGGAGGTAAAATTCAATATCTCAACTTCTATACATTGGATTTTTGCCGTTTTTTTCTTGTTTAGTTCAGAATATAATAATCTATTTATCTAAACTTGTGTAGAGTCTTTTTGTGGTATATTCATTGCATTACTGTGTGTGTGTGTGTTGCACAAATACTTTACACATTGCCTCGTCAGATAAGCCTGACTGTTCTGTACCAAGCTACCAGAGTGTGAGCACAGGCTATCTTTTAGTGTGTACTAGCTTACCCTGACTAAGGTGCATACCTCAGCCAACCAGGAATCCAACTTCTAACAAGGATTCATTACATTTTTGAGTTCAATCAAAACCATTCCCTTTCTTATTTAGTTCTAGTAAAGGTGCACTGAAAAGTGTGGAATATAGCGTGAACAATAACTTGGCATGCATAAGAAAGATCTTACTTCTGATACGTCAGTTGTTATTGGTGTACGACTTATGAGCCTACGTTTGATGAATCAGGGCACATTCCTTGCATAGAAAAAATGTTGCCAAAAAATTTAGTTCTGTGTTATTAAATTTAAGTTTGACTTTATTCAATATTATATAGCCTGCTTCAGTCAGACATTTGCACAGTTCTCTAAGTGCATGATCATGTTCTTTATGATCTTTTCCAGATACAAGTATCTCATCACTGTAATTGAAACTGAAATTGAAATTGGAGGAATTATTTTTCTTACGATTTCTTAAAAAATTACTGTCATTGAAGATATGCCAAAATGTAGCCTTTTATACTGAAATAGCCCAATGTGGGTCGAAAAGAAAGCAATATAACAAGATTTTTTTTATCTAACTCGAGCTGGTGGTATCCTTTGGATAAATCTAGTTTTGAGAACACTGAAGGTCAATTTACACAACTAACCATATCAACTAGAAGTGGACGAAGAGGGCTTTCTCGTTCTAGTGCTAGATTAGGTTGGCGCATATCAACACAAATTAAAATTTTATCTTTTCCTTTCTTGAAATGCCGATTGCTATAAAAATGATGAATAGGGTTACCGTGTCAGTGCATACAACACAAGTCTGCACTAGATGACAGTATATAGTAATGTTAATATTGGAAAATGTGATGTCGATGTACACCATGATATATGTACATAAAAGAATGAATGCGCATTTCTGTTGTTGAATTCACCCGATGTGACCTCCCCCTCAACCTGAGAAAGAAATTTGTGGTTAGGCAGGCCCTGCGAACTAGGCCTGAAGCAACTGATTGACAGATCACAGGTGGGGGGACATGTAACCCTTAGACAGAATGTGTGAACATGAAAACCCAGATCAATCCCATTTTATAGGCAGCTACGCCGCAATGGTCTCAGGAGATTTGCCCCAATAAAACACCTTGGCTCAAGGGGCGCACATTCTCAAAAGCACTATAAAGTCAGATGCCACACTAAGTTAGGAACACACAGTCAATCAGAGCACAGAATGCACATTACACACAGTGATCACATGCTCCTCATGTCGGACATCTGGGCACGTATCGACTGGCCCTGCTTTACGTCTACACAAGGACGAGGTCCTCCTGCGCTTCTTATCAAACCCCCGATTTATGGCCACGTGACTAAGCCCAAATTTCTGTTGCTGAAGGAATGCATAAATCATTTTAATGATGCTCCATGTAAAGTAAAAAATGACAGCTGAAACCGAAGTGTTTTGAGACAGTCTTCAGACCCTGACTCTGTTGCCTGATCTCTGAGCCACTGCGTTTAATTAAACAACTGTTCCTGTTTTGCCAAACGACTCTTGTCTTTCATTTTATCAAGGTAAATTCATAATCGAGCAATATAGAGTGACAAAATCCTTTGAGGAAGTTCGGAATTTATTAAATGAAAGACAACACACAGTGTTGGCAAAATCCTAGGTAAACATGAGATTTCTCTTTAATACATAGTTTTATACAGTGCTTGAAATGGGCAGGTACTCACAGGTACTGAGTACCGGCACTTCTTATTTTTATCACTCTGGGTACCTGCACTTCTCTACTGCCGAGGAAAGTACCAGTACTCATAAAAGGTAGGCTCATAGACTGCCAGTGCTGGTGAATGCTAGGCTATCAGAGGGAACCTGTCCCTGACAGCCAAAGCCCTTCGGTAGCCGTAAACTGAGCTCCCTCTGAACTATTCAGCGTGGGCTCATTTAAATAATGTCCGGCTGTCACCATCATGCTGTGTTTGACAGAGAAGTGTCTATTTAGGCCCTGTGCTGTCAATTACATCCACACTATTGTGTGCATTTGTGCAAACACAGGAATCCAGGCAGCCCAGTGAGAGCAGCAATTAAGAAAGCCATGGGAGGTAAGAAGTTTAACATGGCTCTAATCCCACCTGAGTCTTTTGTGTGAATGTCAGCTTATGTCTGTGTGTTTGTGTGTTTTTGTGTGAGAGAAAAGCGAGAGAAATAAGGAGAGAATCAGGACACTCCCTGGAGGTATTTTAAAGGAAATAATGGAATGCTTTGTGTGTGCATGTGTGCTTCTTTACTTCTTTGTGTGTGTTCACCATCGAGAATATATAGTATTGTGCCAAACGGCTAGAAATAACAGAATTGAAGTTGCAAATGTTACAAAAGGAAATGTTAACATATCATCACGTTTGTCTTTCATTTTGTGTAACAAGTTAACCTGATTTGTTTATATAAACACATTTCTCATGTGTTGTGGTATGTGCTGCAACTACTATAGATGTATTAAGTATATTCATGCCTTGCCCTTAGCCCCACCCCCAACCCCACCCAATTGCCACACCTCTAGCTCATTTTAATGTGCACCTGCACTTATTTTTTCCCATTTAAAGCACTGGTTTTATATACATCTTAAATGTACTGTAACTCAATCTTGCGCTGAAGTTACTGAACATGATTGACAGAGCACAAGAAGGTTGGAGTGCGTCTGCGCGTGCTGTCTTGTAGACGCGTGTGCACGTGTCCTTGCTGTTTTAGTTAGTTTCCTGTGCGTGCACTTATCTAGCTCTTTGCACTTCAGTCTTTTTAGGTCGAGCCTATACAGCGCTTGCGCTGTTAGGCGACCTGTTGTAGTTACTTTTGTGGGTCTGACTCCTCCCATGAATTGGATTGGCTTTTGCGTGTGTCTTTTTAGAATCGTAGCCTGCAAATGGCTAACAGTGGCTGCACGTCCCACTTCTTCTGAAATGTTCACTCCCGTGGAGTATTGCAGCGGGATCGAGCAGCGGCGCAGCTGCCTCCTTGTCTCCGTGTGCCCGTCCCTACCTCTCCTCCTTGTCTTCTTGTGCCCATCCCCACCACTCCTCGGAGATCGCTGCATTTTTTGGTCTTAGTTAAATTATTAAAATATATCTCGGCATGCAGAGATTAAATGATTTGCCCAGATTCACAGAATGTTGAGCCAACACTGAGGCTCGAACATGGCTCCCCCACTCTCGAGTCAGTCATTCGGATTGCTTTTAACCGACCCGACCAACACATATAAACACCAGCAAAAACCAGCAGGATGAGGGTGTACGTGGGTAAAAAGGAGAGGGGCGCGCGCCACTGCTTGTGAGTTTGTCTTTTTTTTCTCCGAAAATGATAATTTTACGATAGAAATTGTTTTTTCTTTCCTAGCGTGGTCACTGTATACGTTTGCCTAATTTTGGATGTTTTCCTTTTGCTTGTTGCCCTTCTTTTTATGTTGACGATTAGACGCTCTGACTCATGCTGCGCCTATTGCCGCCAGCGCATGTACTGCCGGCGGGGCTGCTCCACGGTTCCTGTATGCACGTTGATAGGGAACCTGGCTGCCATGTGGTTACAGAGTAAACACTGCAGGGTGTGCCCCCTGTATGTCCAGAGCAAACAACTGCAGGGTTGAAAGCTCCACTCTGCCCTGCGTAAACAGGGTCGTCCCACTGAAAATTCAGGGACAGCTGCTGATGTTGCAGACGGGTGAAAACAGTGATTGTAGACTCCATGAGTAAGCCCACATTTTAGCAGGAGTAATAACGAAGGGCGAGCCTTCAAGGAGCTATTTTGGGAGCTACAGGGCTAATGTGGCAGACGGGCCGAAATTCGCTCTCCTCTGTGTTTGCAAAGCAGCAGTCTTGCCCAAGATGCAAGGCATTTCATTTTACCCTCAAAAGTGATTGACAGCAGGAGATAAAAGGGCCACGAGCAGAGTACAGCTGCTAACACGTCTCAGTATCTAAAGCTGAGTGAGACGGTGAAGGGCCACTTTATTTACAGGAAGCCTAAAACAAGAGCAAATAATCATAATGACGTTAACAGTGTGGGAAGTTGCAAGGTCCGTGGACTTACAACATCGCATTGGTGTTTTTGCAAAAGTTCAGGAGCTTTGTAAAGTGGGAAGCAACCAAAGTTTAAAATAAAAAAGAAATAGCAGCTTTGATGTGGCGTAGCAGCAGGAAATGGGCCGCTCAAAACCACTGGGGGGAATGGCACTGTTAGCAGCCATATGCCCCGCCTCTTGCCCCGAGCAGCCACAAACATTTTCTCTTGCCGCAACATCCACCATCGCCTGCAATTCTCTTCCCCACACCAACATTTAGTTCAAGCACTCAAGCACCCTAGCACCCTGTATCCCTGGACACACTCTGCCCTCTGCCAGCCTCCCTGGCACTTCTCATAGGTGATAGAAGGAGGGTGAAGCTTCAGTCCCTTTATTTTTTGCTCCTGCACGTCCTGCCCAAGCTTATCATATAAAATCTTTAATAGTGATGGTCTTGGCTAACAAAGAGGGCCCCTATGAGTCAATATATTATACATTAGGTGTAGGGAACATTCTAATGATCGAATAGACCTCCCTATTCCGTCAGTAGAGGAAGTAAAGACCATCTACGCATCTATTAAATCAGGTTCTCTGCTGGACTCTGACCCGCCTAGAATTCTGCAATTAGGGGCCTCAGCAATAGTCCCTTTCTACAGGAGCTCCTGAAGCTATCAATTAGCTCAGGCATGGTACTAAATGCTGGAAACATGCCATGGTAGTGCCTATCAGAAAAAATGTATCAATAGATCCATCCATATTGGACAATATGAGACCTATCTCGCTTCTTTCATTCGGTGCAAAAATATTAGAGAAGCATGTTAATAACTGTTTGACTAGCTTCATCGAATCTAATGAGCTCCTGGACCCCACTCAATCTGGTTTTAGAGTATCATTGTCCACTGAATCTGCTCTTCTTCTGTCGGAAGAAACATTAAGACAGAGTGCTGACGAGGGTCAGATGTCGGCTCTGATATTACTCGACCTAAGTGCAGCCTTCGATACGGTGTCACATGATATACTAATTCATAGACTCCAGGAGACTGGTATCAGAGGCAATGCCTTAAAATGGTTTAGGTCCTTTTTACAGGACAGATCCTTTCAGGTCATTCTCACGTCGTGTGTGTCGGACCATTTTTATTCCAGGAAAGGGGTTCCGCAGGGCTCTGTTTTGAGCCCTACTCTTTTTAATATATACATGAAACCCCTGGCTGACATTATAAAAAAGGCATAGGGTTCAAGTGGTGTGGTATGCCAACGACACCCAATTAATAGTAAATCTGTCGGACCCCTCAACCATTACAGCTGAGAGTTTTAGGTCCTGCCTATCGTAGGTCGCAGTATGGATGACCAATAGCTGCCTAAAACTGATTGCAAATAAAACGGAGATCCTTCTGGTGGGTAGAGCTCCCTCTATCTGGACATCAGCTTGGTGGCCAGCATCTTTGGGGGGAACCGACCAAGCCTAGTTTGAAGGCTAAGAACCTGGGAGTAATCTTTGACTCTAAGTTAACCTTCGAAGATCAGAGTAGGAGGACAACAGGGAAATGCTTTGGCACACTGAAGGTTTTAAGGAAAATTCCTGACCTAATTCCCACCACATCAAGAAAAACCGTAGTCCATGCACTCATCACCTCCCAGCTGGACTATGGGAATGTACTTTATCTAGGTGCTCCCAAAGGGAGCCTACAATCGCTGCAGCAGGTTCAGAATACAGCAGCTAGACTAGTCCTAAACCTTCCTAAAAGATTATCAGCCTCTAATGCCCTTAACTCTCTGCACTGGCTCCCGGTGATTAAAAGAATTCAGTTTAAAGCCTTATGCATATGCTGATGAATCCTAAAGCAGCAGGGCCCTAGCTACCTCCACGTCCTGGTGCAAACATATGTGCCAATGCGTAGTCTAAGATCTTCAAATGCGAACCTAGCCAGGGTGCCTAAGGTAAATAGGGCCAGAATGGGAGCTAGATCATTTAGCTATCTAGCACCCAAATTGTGGAACTCTCTCCCTAGGGCTTTAAGAGACTCCCCTTCTGAAATGGATTTTAGAAAAAGATTAAAAACTTGGATTTACAGCAACTGTCTTTTAATATAGGTGGCTGTATGTATTAGTTGCCTAATTCCTTGATGTCATTCTTTTGAATTTGCAGAGTCCAGTGTGGAGACACACCCTCTGGTGTATTCAGGCACTTTATAAATTACATTATTATTATTTATTAAAATGTCATGGCTAATGCCAGACCTAATAATAACTATAACATATACATAATTTCACTAACATCAAAAGGACTTTGCTAATGCCACTCCTGAAAACGAATGACCTGCGTCTTTATGTTCTTTGATGGATGCAGACAACCAGGAGTTATCATGGATTGAAAGTTTAAATTCATGCAACATTCATAATATATTTTTGAATTTGATACATTCAATTGACTTGAGTATTTCTTTTGAAATCGTTCTAATACTAAATAACCCAGTGTTGGGTCCAGATTGTGCCCAGGGGGACTCACCCAATTCCGTGGGTGCGCAACTATACTGAATCATGCTGAGTACAACAGCCATTGGGGACAAAGCCTTCTCTGCCAATCATATACTCTTAGCCATACTATTACATCATGACTGAGGGGTCTTCCTCTTGCACACTGCTGTGTCAGTACATGTTACTTATGCAGTCATGTCAGGTAAGGGAACATCCATCAGGTGCCAATAGGAGTGCAACAAGCACTTTTTCTTGGGAGCAGCACACAACTTCTGCCTAATCAAGTGGTTTACTGAAGGTAAATAACATGACGGAGCCAACACCCTCTCTCATTTGTTCCCTCAAAGGTCTTTTTCTGTAGATCACTCAAGGTCAGGGGAGAGTTGTACTGTCAAGCCAGACCAAAAAAGTCTTGGAAGTATTACATCACCCTGTATTGACTGTAATGCATTCAGTGCCAAGAATCTTGCACCATTCCTATTTGCACCCATTGTGCCCTTGGCTACCATTGAACATTTAGTATTAAGCAAATCGCAGTGACTGTAAGAGTTAGCAGGGACACAGTACATAGTTGGTCAGTTTGAATACATACCCTTTCTATTAGAGAGCATGCATCGCACCCTGTTCACGGGGCCATGGGGCAAGCATGGGTTACTGGTTGCTGGGCCCCAGCCTTGTTGGCTGGGGTTGCTTGCTTCTAATGCCCAAGAACCCATCCTATTATGGCTGTGGAAACTGGGTCAAGTACATTCCCTTCAGCACTTGAGTCTTAGTCATGGCCATGGAAAGCAGTCACAGGTTTCTCAGGGAGGCAGTGTTGGTGTTACCAGTGATGGATAGCAGGGCAGTAACCAGTTGTCCTTTGATGAATGCAGATACTGGCATTGGTGGAGTCCAATGGCAGGCATAAGACCCACTTCTGGGTCACTTAGTGTTGAGCAGCAGATGGGCAGCCATGCCGATGGAGACACAGTGGCATTCTAGCAGTCACTGGGTGTGACGACTGCCACAGGCACAGGCCTTGGCTTCGATGGTGAACACGACCATGGGCACTGTTTTTCACTTTGGCAGCAAGGTCAGATGCAATCGTTCTTATTGCACAGCTCTGAAGTTAACCATCAATATGAGATTCTCGCTTGGCACCTCACTTCTGGAGAGACTGCACTCATACTTTCTGGCTCATCAATCGCTCTCCACAGTCTACACCCCTCTGGGTAGACCCTCAGCACCAGTGTCTGGCTGTTTCTCCGACACCGCCTGCAGATTTTTTCCCTCTCTCGGTAGGCAGGCTGGCTTCCATGGACTCGGGGTCAGAGATACAGAAAACAGCACTGGGTGCACTCAGTCATCACAGTATCCTGCAGAGCAGAGTGATGCTCCTCGCAGCAGGGTAATCTCCTGGAGTACCCACAACAGACGCACAAAGAGGCATGAGCTTTCTATACCTGGCTTATCGTTATCCACACTGTACAGTGATCAGGGAATTCTAAAAGGCTGGCTCACCTAAAAGATCTTTTTTACAGTGAACAAGAGACTTTAGTCCCAACCTTTACCCCACCATCTTCCATCTTCAAAATGGCAGTGCTACAGGAAGGCTAATAATGGCCTCAGGGAATTTCTAAAGGAGTCTCCTCGTTCTCCAATTCATTGTCTAGGTCTCCTCCCTCCAGCTTCAGGAATATCAGCAAAACACTTCCACTGTAAGGAAAAACGACTTCACCTCCATCTTGTGCACAGGAGCAGGTGAGGTGCTTCCAAAAAGAAAACTGCAGGCCTCCATTACTCAGGCAGACTTGTGCACATTGAATTTATGATTCATTTTCAGCTAAAACACACCCATTGATCATACCTTAAAACTTAAGCAATAGTAATGGAAAAAAGACAAATGATAAGGCAGTTGCTTGTTTAAAATCAGCACCTGTGCCCTTTAACATCCCTCCTTTTCTCGAGTTGCCTTTGGCCTGCTTTGATCCACTCACAGCACACAGATTGGCATAGAAGTGGAACAAGGGGCAGCCCTGTATGAGGCTGTGGTATACTTGTAAACATTGTATGACCAAAAGAGGTACAGCTAGCCATTACAGTTTGACTATTCAGATAAAATAATGAGGGGATGTGTCCTGTCCAAATGACAAGGGGTCCCTCGGAAAGGGGGATTCCTGGGCCAGAGCCCACTTTGCCCATGCCTTAAAATGTCAGTGGGCAACCCATCTAAGGATGGGCACAAAAAAGAACTGGAAGTTCTTTGTGAACCAATCACTTTCCAGAGATCACATATGGTACATTGAAGGAGAGTGGGTAAACTCCCTTTTCAAAGGACTAACGGCCTCATTTATGAGGTTTTGTTGTAGGGCAGCAACGCAGGCCTTTCTGCTGCGCTGCCCTACAGCAAAAGAAAAGGGCAGGAATGCGCTGTATCTATCAGATACAGCGCATTCCTGTCCTTTTCCTCTGCGCCGGCACACAATAGGCTGCCGTGTGCCAATGCAGGCACCTTTTCACCATGGTGCAAGGGTGCCTGTGTTGCAGGAATGAATATTTTTGTGCAGGAAGGGAAACCCTCCTGCACAAAAACAATCACAACAGGCGTTTTCCTCTTTCTATGTTTTGTTGCAGAATGCAGCGCACTTAGAAAAAGGAAATCGAGGAGAAATAAAGATATTTCTCCTCGTTGTGCCTCCCGTACACCTCCCCTGGGGAGGCGTAAGCTTTTGGCGCTGCCTCAGAGTTACCATTTCTCGTAAATCTGGGGCAGTGTCAAAAAGCCATGGGTGTTGCTGGGAACGCCCTCAGCAACTCCCATGGCACGCCCCTTTAATGCAGAAAACTGTGTTAACCCCTTGACCGCGATCGGAATTCCGCTCGTATGCGGGACATTCCGATCGCGGGTGGAGTCGTGACGAGCTCAGCTCGTCATGCGCACAGCGCAACCGCGCAGCATGACAAGCTGAGCTCGTCATGAGCATGGAAGGGGTTAAAGGGAATAACATTTACGAGGCCACATTAAGCCAAAAAAAGAGGCTTAGTGCTGCCTTGTAAAAATGGAGCAGGCTCCTGCGCCGCCGGAGCGTCACAAAAAGGAGCTTATAATAAATGAAGCCCTATGTGTAAAAATAAGCCTCTTCTCATCACGTGCTAGGACAAATAAGGAAGAATTAGAGTAATGAAGATTATCAGTAAGTAATCTGGACATTAATCTCTTGAAAGCACAAAGTACACAGGAGCTTCCAGCCTTTAGGTTTATTTTAGCAATTGTTGAGTACATGACTGAAGCTTGCCAAAACTCTCCATTCTAATTTATAAAAAGGACATAACACCTGACATACCATGCACATCTTGAGGCTGCCTTCTGATGTTTAAGGTGATGTGAAAATGAATTCCCTTTCTTCAAGCTTGAAGATTATTGGAACTCTGAACACTAATGTTTCTGAAAAACATTGCAAGCAAAAAAAATCACGGTCTTCTGCAGGCCTTTTGGAAACGATGCAGAGAAGCAAAGCTCCAGGGGTGGTACAAACACACAAACAGGAAGGATAGCCACTGAATAAGGAGCAGAGGTTTAATTATAAGAAGAAGATGCATCATGAGAAAATGTATCCAGACAATGTGATCTTTGCGTGCCAATATTATACATTTAAGAGGCATTGACTACAGGAAAATACTGTCTCGAGGGTGTCTGATTCTAGTATCTATGCTGATACACAAAACATGGTAACTTGAGATATAATTGCCAGGAATGAACCAGTAAAATACATTGATAAAAACCCTTCAAATTTAAAAACATTTCTGAAAAAATGTTTCCAAGGTACCGGAAAATAAGAAGTTACAACATGTATTAACATACAACATACTTCATCTTAACTTGATAACTATGCTCAATGTATGGAAATAAATATCTCACCAAAATATGCATGTTTTTTCTTTCCAGTCTTCAACAATTATAGCCCAGGCTCTATTTAATTATGCTCAAGTTTTATTAATCACCCATGCTCTTGGAAATTCTGGAATAATATGGAAATAATATCGCGCCCTGATGGTGCCAAAAGATTACAATTTTTTTGGGCTTGCAATTCCACAAAACATGCACAAATAATAATTTGATCCAGTTATTAAAAATCAGTTATGCTTAAAAATGTAAAATTGTTAGAGATACAACTGGTAGTACTGGAGGGGTGTAATTTCATCATAACATCTTTATTTGGTTGACCACAACAACCATAAAAGAACACACAATAAATCTTGCATAGTAACATGCATATACATTAAGTACAGAATAAAAAGTCCAGTATACAATAAAAACAAGTTAAACAGGGACACCTAATACATTAATACAATAATCAGTCGGGTCTTGATTGCCTAGACAATAAGACAGCTTGTAAAAAACTAACCACAGCAAATTAAACGTGTTCATTAAAAAGCATCTGCAAATACACAAGGGTGAAATTCAGGGATTCAACAGTAGCACTAAGACTGCTTTCTGGGCCTACTATAAAGTTACAGAACATAACAAAGTGCAAGGTGTCCTGTGGAGACCTATTGTCGCAGCCGCAGGGCGACCAGCGTCCAGCTTGAATCCATCCACTGGGCAAGGCCAGGAGATGGTGTAATTGGTTAAATCGAAACTTGGCTGTTGGAAAGTGGGTTATTAGTAGGGGCAAATGTGCATCTGCCACTGGCAATAAGGCCACTAACACAGTCTATGGCTCAGAATAGGTCTTAGAAAATTATTTCCATGCTCAACCCTTGGTAGCTTGCCTGCAAGCAGGCAGGCTTAACTTCATAGACAGGTGAGTAAAGCATTTAAAAACACCAATTCAGTAAATAATTAAGACACAATGCACAATAAAAATTCAACACCGATTAATAGAAATAGGAAATATTTTTATCTTTAAAATGACACCAAAACGACAAATATCCAATGTAGGGAACTGGAGATATGAATTTTCAAAGACTTAGCATTATATAGCACGTAGAAACTTAAAGTGCCTTATTGGGATATCTGGTCGCGATAGACCAGGTAAAAGTCAAAGTTTCAGGCCGACCACGATGGAACCCTGGGTGGCTACAACTCGCAGTAGGTCTCGGTCAAAGTTTTTACCTTCTGACTTAGAAACTTTTCTGGAGCTTTTCTTCCTGGGATCTCTCGAAGCTCTCAGCCAGTCTGGATTCGGCAAGGGTGTGCCGGATTGCCTTGCGACGTGCTCCCGGTTAAACTTATGGAAGTCCGAACTCCGGAGCATTCCAGTGGGACAAACCACAGATCCAGGCCAACTTGCGGTTGAAGGCAGGCGGCTTGGCTTTCACGGTTGCTCCCGGTCACCTTTTCTTCATTCGGACTTAGAAACCTTTACCGAGCTTTTTCTCGTGGGGTCCCTGGATTCTCTTCACCAGGCCGGATTCGGTGAGGGTTTGCTGGCCTCAGATTTTGCCTACTCCCGGTCAAACTCTGGAAGTAAGACCTACGGAGCTTTTCAGCGGGATGGACATGGAAGGCAGGCTGGCTCGTGGTTGAAGGCAGGCGGCTTGGCTGGCCAGATTGAGTCGGTCCACTTATGGAGTTTTCTTTCCACAATTGCTCCAAAGCTCTCTAAACTTCTGGAACTTCTTCCTGATGTTCCCCAAAGGGTCCCAAAGTGTCTCAAACTCACTCCAAGGGTCAGTAAGGACCCAGATGGTCCTTGAAAGTTGAGGACTTCAGTTCCCAAAATCCACTTGGACAAAACCCTTACAAATCCACTGGTAGTGCTCCAGGTTGAGGATTCTTGGCGGTGATGTTACAGGTGAGCTCTGTTGACCTGTAGCTTGGAGGGAGTCCACTCTTTAGTCCTTTTACAGCAAGGTAGTCCACAGGGCTGTAGTTCTAGATGGTGCAGAAGGTGCAGTCTTCAGAGTGCATGCCTTAGGGATTGCACATCAAACTTCTCAGCATGGCCCTTCTTGCTTTCTTAAGTTTCAAGCAGCAGATCTGAAATGCTTTGCCCCTCTCAGATACCTATTCCAATTTCTCTGGGTCAAGCAGGAGGGCACTCCTGTCCAATGGGCTGCAGGGTTCCACCCCAAAGTATGACCACTTCCTTTAAAGTGTGGCACTATTTTGTCCCAGAGTGCACCAATTCTTCCAAATTCATCATGGCTGATTTTCCAGCAGGGATAGAAGAACTGGCTAAACACACCCCTAGGATAGCTAATACCCATAGTCTCTCCCCCTGGTATCTGCTCATTCCTTCCTTAAGCCTACCATCTGGCTGGGTTTAAAAGAGTAGAGTTGAAAATGACACTGGTGTCTTGCCCTTCCATTGAAGTCCATTGTTTATGACTCCTCCCCCTGCTCTGGCATTCCTGTGTAACAGAATACTGCCCTCCAAGCAGAGCTGGTTAAGCCCAGGGGCTCTTTATCACCTCTTCAAAGGAGCCTGGCTAATCCACTTATCTCTGACCAATCAGGACAGACCACTGGAAGGCTGAATCTGGGCTTACAAAAAAGAAAGTCTTATAACTTCTTGTCTGTACATTTTAGGAGAAATTCAACAATATCATATTGTTGAGTTTATAATACCATTCTGGGAAGACTTTGAATGTTATTGTTAGCCTTCTCCTATCAAGAGTTAGTAGTTAATAGCTTCTTGCCATGTTAACCTATGTGGCATGGATTTTTAAATAGGAATAATGACTTGGCCCATTTTTCCAGCACCAGGACTTATAAAAACATATTTTATAAGTACTCTGCCAATATCTACAGGCCCCCACTCCTGGAACACTTAGGGGAGGCTTTAGGAGTTTTGAATATGTAAAAATATTGCTGACCCTCCCTCCACAGTGCTCCAAGCACCAAAGTCGATTTTGTGCAGCACTTCATCACAATGTGGGGAGTGAAATGTGCAATTTCACTTAATCCAGGGCATATAAAACTCATTTGATAAGGGACCTCCTTATAACTACTTTACCCCACACCCCTGAGGCACCTAGGGGCGACCCTGGGGTACCAAATATGCTCAAACATTGCAGGTTATCCATTTTTAAGTGCCCCAAACACCAAAGTTAATTTTGGGCACAATTTACTTTTTTTAAAGCAGTCCTGCAACACAGAGCTACTTTTAAACTGACCTCAGACTTCAGCAGTGCACATATGCAAGTGCAGAAAGGGTTGCTGGCCTCTAAACCGCCATTCCCTATAATATACTAGGGACTGATAGGTAGTTTCAATCCCCCTGCCCTATTATGTACTAGGGCCTTATAGGGTAGGTCATGCCAATCACAGGGGTACCACAACCCATAGTGTACCCTTGTGTATGTAGGTGTGTTCACTGTTTTCTAAATGTGTCTCTTTCAGCATAGCCCTGGCCTGGGCCTGGTTAGGCAGAGCCCAGGGTCAGTCATAGTCGGTTACCACCAGTACCAGTCAGAAAAAAGTTGGGGGGTGCCCAGGGCACAGGATGACTTTCCAACACTGGCCAATAAAAACCCATCTTGTGTTTGGATACCTGGGCTAAGTAATGCTCCATGCCCTGAACAGTCTTTAAGAGCATGTGTCTCCTCACCGAGGGCTTCATCAAGTCAACCTATTCTCTGATTAAGAGTGGCCGCTCAGCGAACAACACTTTTACTCCTTTTAGTGCTCGGGACAACAGTAAGTGGGGATTTGAGTATATGTTCACTCTCCCTAAGGGGGCAAAAGCTGCCTTAACATGGGCTAATCAGGGGATTCTATGCACAGAGTCAAGGGACAAACATTCCAAGAGACTCAGTCTATTAATCTTTAGGTCCTTCCTGGTCCAGATCTTTTTCCAGCAAAGCAGAGGACTAAGAGCGATTATACTGGTTAGGTAGCTAATTCCAAGTTCTGCATGAACTGAAATAGCCAGGGTGCATTTTGGAACCTGGAAAAGTCATTTTAGGAATTGGTGTTCTGTTGCCGGTATTATGCCAGTCTTTGCATAACACCAGATGTCGCTACCATACCTAATCTGTGACACACATTTGGCGTGGTAAATCTTAAGTAGGACGCCTGGAAACCAAGAACCCAAGCTACGTGCAAAACTAGCCACTGCCCAATTTGTTTTAACAAGCTCAGATCACTTTCCCTCAATCAGAGGCTTCCACTTGTTCTTAGCATCAAATAGCAGCCCTAAATAGGGAAAGGCAGTGACTTTACCTAGGGTATGGTGGCCCACTTTAAAGGTCTTGAAACTGGTAGACCGTGGACCCACTATCATGACAGAGGATTTAGTAAAATTCACAGCCAAGTCCAAGCTGCCCATAAAGGCGACAAATTTGACCAAGAGAAGCTGCAGCCCCATAGTCGTATGAGCCATGAACACTGTCATCGGCATATAGCAATACCGGGAGCAGCCTCGCACCTACCCTGCTGTATTACTGGTAGGACTGGTATCACCAGGGTGTTATAGCACCATACACTCTTTGTTACATTAGTTGCAGATACTGATAATTTTTAGCAGTTCCAGTTTCTCTTACCTATGAGGATCCATCCGTGGAGACTTTGTGTACAGCTACGAGAGCCCTTGGATGAGAAGATACCCAGCATCTCCGGTGGAATGTCATTGTCCTTCCCTGATGGAGCACAGACAAGGTAAACAGTGCCTTTCTGTTGCCTGGAGATGCAGAATATAATTGGATTAGACAAAATGACACACTGTAAGGATATTGCAAGTCACAAAGGGCTTCACTGTTGATGCAGAGATTCAAGGGCCACAGATCTGAGAGGCAACATTCAAAATCATTTCATGTACTGTTGAGGTGATTCCCATCTTTATAATTTTCAACACTGCTGCTTCAGCTGCTGCCCTTTTATCCCACTCCTTTCATAGTTTAACCACTGCACACTGGGGTTAATTAGCTCAAATTTGCAATATTAAAATTGATACTGGACGTCCCAGAATACAATACATTGTTCGCTAAAAAGCCATAACAAGCTGCAGATTGCACATTGACTCTAGTCAGCCATGGCACAGTGCAAGCAAAATAAAACATATCTTTGCATTTCTTTGTGTGTACTTATGTTTATTTGGACTACACCATATGACAGAATAGGTGCACATGATCCATTTGTTCTTCTACCATGCGAGCATCATGTGTGTGGAAAAGATATCTCACGGGTAAGCAGGAACACTAAGTGACTGATTTAGATCTTAGCGGACGGGTTATTCCGTCACAACGGTGACAGATGTCCTGTCAGACGAAATATAAATCCCATTAAATCCAATGGGATTTATATTTCAGTAGATGGGATACCCATCACAATTGTAACGGATTAACCCATCCGCTGAGATCGAAACCAGGCCCTAAGATATTCACAAGGTTTGTTGATAACAAGCATTGACAAAGTCAAGAGGTTCATGTGCATGCTTGTGAGCAAATACAGGCAATATAGAAATTGAATCGATCTCCCATTCCAAGATGTCTACTGTGCGCCTGCTTGTGCACAATGCATGTGAATCACTGGTGGCTATTATTTCTGCTTTTTAATTTTACTGTTGACTATGACCGATGGCCTTTTCAGAACAGTAAAATGAATATAAAAAAATAGGTCTGCAGGATCAAAAAGAGGAAGAAAGAGGCTTCTTAGCACCTAACAGCTGTTTGGACATGAATAAAAGCTGTGAGAATGACGGGGAAGGTTTTGGGAGCACCAGGGATCTACAGCTGAGCGTGGTGAGGGTGGAGACAAGAAAGGTGAGCACAGAGGATGTAGCACTTTGGATTAAAAACAAATGAAAATGGAATTAATGCCAATGTGTGTGGGGACTACTTTTTTGGGTGTTAACATCCACCAAACGCCATGGGCTAATACCATCACTGATGGACCGCTCTGTTAGCTGCTGCATGAACAAAGATGACCACAGTAGCCTGTGGTTTAAAGAGTTTGTCCAAATTCCACTTTCTGTATCTGTATGTATGTATTGTGTGTTGTTGGTGTGTGTTGTGTTGTTTGATGACAATGTCTGTTCCTAGACAGTGAAAGCTGTCTGTAGGAGAGACCTAAAGGTAAAGCATTTGGAAATAGAGCTAAACATTAGTGTGTATGACTGTTGTATGTACCATCAGGGCCGGACTAGGAACCAAATCCGGCCCTGGAAAACTGATCGGCCGGCCCCCCTTGGGGGAATGGGGGAGTGCGGACGAGCTGTTATCTAGGGCCGGTTTCGGCCGATTTTGTTACAGGGGGCCGATATTGCCGGCCCCCGGTAACAAAAACGGCCCCCACCCTGGCAGCCCATCGGGGAAATGCCCGGTGCCCGCTACGGCCAGTCCGGCCCTGTGTACCATGAACCAATGATTGTGATCTGTGCATATATTACCTACTGGCGGTCGCCGGTAGGTATAGTTAGGACCTAGTTTCCATAGGAAAAGCATTTTTTAATATGCCCATAATTTTGGCGCCGTTTGATAAATCTTCATGAAATTTTCCTAAATAAGTGCCCTGCTGTGTGCTATTGTGCATGACAAGTTTCGGGGTGATTCTTCAAGCAGGAGGCGAGAAAAGGGGGGTCAAAAAAAGTGCATTTGCCATGTTAAATCCCATAGGGATTTTGAATACGTCTACTGCCCGAACTGCTGGACAGATTAACACCAATATTGGCAGAAGGGTAGCTCTTGGTCCAGAAAGAGCCGTTTTTAGGTCTCGGCTAGGCAGCGCATGCGCGGTCTCGTCGAGAGATGCTGTATACAGTATTGTGGGGGAAGCTCCGCCCACTTTCTGCCAATGCTTTTGATTGGCTCAAATGTGAAATGCTGCATTCTGATTGATTGCCGGCGTATTAGTCCCGCCTCCTTAATGCCATGACGTCATTTTTATCCTTCCATGGCTATCAGCCCCTTTACTTCAGCAAACTCTTTTGTTCCCCTGCCTCCCCCTGTTCCCTCCCGCAGTCCGTGACTTCTCTGGCCAACCCCACCCCCCCACCCACTCCCGTTCCTGCCTTCTTCGGCGCCCGCATTTTTGTTTACAATGCAATAGGACTCGCATAAATACGAGTCCTTTTGCATTTGTAAATGCTTTTTTTTCATTTGATTGGCTGCCTGCATTCTCACTTCCTTTTGCCTGACCTGTCCAGACTCTCGCATGCGCGCGATGCTTTACATCGCGCGCATGCGCGCCAAGAGTCTGCCTCTTGTTTTGTAACTTTCCACGCTCTGTGCGCTATAACTCTGTAGCAGTGAGTTTTCGTCAAGCCTGAAAGAGATGCACCTCTGAGGGGCCACGGGGGACTCCAAAACCGATCTGGAAATTCATATTGTTGAAATATTTTTTCGCAGTGTTGTGACTTTTGTGAGTGGCGCTGTCAGTCAGCAACGGGGAACAATTAGTTTCCGATGGAGGTTTTAAGTGCCCATTTTGTACATTCATTTATACCTGCCCGCGGCTGATATTAAGGGCATTAGCACGAGCACAAATCTCTGCCGCCCGCTCGCGCTCTCTCTCACACACACTCAATCACGCACACTTTCGTTCACACACATGCTCTCGCTCACACACACTCTATCACCCAAACGCTCTCTCTCGTCTAAATTGTGCCACCACTGTCACATCTCACCAGAGCTGCTCATATTGTTGTATTCTGCTTTTTGCAATACTCCAGACAGGCAGATCCGTCGATTTAAAAAAAAAAAAATTATTTATTTTCCAATGTATTTTTCACTTTGCGATAAGACGTACGGTTCTGCTGGAAAAAAGATTCAGAATATGCGTGTAGCTTGCATTTTTTTACAGTTATTAAAGAGCGGACGTCATCAAACACGTAAGATATTTCGACACAGATTAAATTATAGCCGTTAAATGCAGCGTGCCGGATGCTCGAGTTGCACTCTGCAGATGTTAATAGCCGCATCTGCTGAATAATAAAAGGCCATACAGGTTTCAAGATAAATTAGAGCACGAGCCTAGCAGCAAGAATGTGAATAGAGCAGACGGGCGAGTTTGGGAGCGCATTTTAAGAACGGTAGTTGAAGTCTGTAAACTGAATGAGAAAAGCCAAGTGCTCGTAGTGCTGAATTAAAGGTACACGTAGCAAAAAGAAAAAAAAAACTCAGAAAATACACAAGTTGAGCTTGACCATTATGGTTTATGGAGGGAGCCAAGGCCTGTGGATGTCTAAGCTTACCGTGCCAATGACACATGGGTACACGGGGACCGAAGAGGGTTTGTGTGTGTACACAAGCAGCATGGATACTGTTAGGGGGCATATGGGCTGGTATCTGGATCACGTGGTTTGTAATCCGACTGTGCTCGAGCCATCGCCATCACTACAAGATTCCCAAAGGAAAGCGTATGAGGCTGGAGCCAGCCCCGTGACTGGGTTCTCCCGGATATTTGTCTGGGCCGAGAAGAAGAGAAGGGGCATGTTGTGTGTGTTTGCCTGGTTATTCCTGACTACGAGAGGGAAGTGTGATGCATGTGCTTGAACATTTTAACAGCAAAAGCTAAGACCGGCCGGAGTGGAACACCCCTTCTGCAAAGAGGTGGATCATAAGTTGTGTGTACCCTAGCTGCAAACATACTTGCATATCGGTGATTAAACTGGGTGCTGTAGGCAACCTTTGCAAAGTAGATGAATGCATGAGGTGTTGTGAGACATTTTTACAGGCATAATGATGCAAGTTCTGAAAACAAATAAGGGATCAACTAATTAGCAGATACAATCCAGGATGAAGGCACATAAACTGAATGACAACTATAGCACCACCACCGCCCGACTTTAACAGGAGTGGCTTTGCTCACCAGTCTATGCAACCTAATCTTCTATGTATTTAATTACGGAGCGCTCTGCATAGACAACTATACAGCAGTATGTTTCCGCATCCCATGTTATATTTTTCTTATACCTCTTAATTTTTAGAACTTGGACTGCACCATGTGCAAAGATCTGTGATTTAAGTAGTCACTGCTGCGCACAGCTTCATTTCTTAACAAGGGTAACTCCACTTTTAACATTTCAAAATGTTTGTTGCACCATAACATTTTAGCTTATAGGCTCTGGTTTTATGAGCGTTCTCTCCCACTACATTATCTATGGTTTTAAACTAACTCGCACGTTCTGACATCTGTATCCGAAAAAAATACATTGTGTAGATGAGTTTAAAATGTATAAATATTGTGTAGCTCTCCACACACTCTGATGGCGTTCCTGTGATACTTCCGGGTGCTGTGACGCGAACACCCTGCTGGTTGCAATGTCAGTGGAATGTTGGAGCGACAGCAGCCAGTCACTTTTCAGAGACTGTTCGCGCTAACATTAGCTTAAGATAACTTTGTCTACCGTGTTTGTTGAGCCTTACTTGGGCAGTTTAGCTTTCCTGCTACCAGTAATGTGGTGATGCGGGGTGTGCGTGGAAGTCAGTGGAGTCTTTATCCACCCTCTGTTTTTAAGAGCCACTGCATTGAGGTCACACTTCATAATCTATATCCTCTCAGAGCACTTGAATATTAGGTGATGACTGTGAACTTTGAGGGATGAGTGGGTGTAATGGTGTGAGTGGGTGTAATGGTATGAGTGGGTGTAATGGTATGAGTGGGTGTAATGGTATGAGTGGGTGTAATGGTATGAGTGGGTGTAATGGGGTTGGAAGTCATCAGATTGCAAGTCCATGAGCATCTTTTTAGTTATCTGTTACTATACCATTTCCCGATGAAAGGCAATATTTCTCTCCATGTGTTCCCATACCTGGCATGTCACGCGGTTTGGTGCTTTCCCTCCATGTTAAAGAACAGTAGTTGTTTCATCACCCAGGCTAATGTGCTGCATAGCTAAATACATATAAGGTCCCAAAGGCGAGACCGATTGCATTGCAAATGCTTGTTTTAATTTGGTGTAAATCTGTTCAGCAGTTTTTGTGATATTAAAGGAAAAACAAATTTGTATATCTAGAGAAGTGAATACTCTGCGAATCCCTCGCGAAGCATCACAAATTCACGTGCCAACAGCACTGCAGTGATTGGGTGGCCACAACCTGTTTAGAAAGTTGCAGCTGCCATTTTATATAATTGGACACTGTCCTGGGGGCTGAAAATAAAGCTTCTAAATTATAGAAGGGGTCAGGGTAGATGTACCCTGACCAAATGGGAGTATTGTAGGGGTTTCTGAAGGACTCCTTATGGGCATCCAAATGGCCCAATCTGATTATTTTCCGCGTGCGGGTATTTCCGAACCCTTCATGATGCTCAGTGTGGCCCTGTGTACTGTTGCAACGGATTTGTGAACTTTGCTGAATTTTAAAAAAAATACATTCACACTCAGACATTAATGCACCCACTCATTTTTCTATTCAGTCACTCTCATACATACTCACAGACCTACTCAGACACTCAGACACCCACTCAGGCACTAATGCACCACTCACAGACCCACTCAGAGACTCACGCATGTACTCACAGACCCACTCAGACACTGACACACCCTCTTACAGACCCACTCAGACACTCATGCACCCACTCACAGACCCATACAGTGACTCATGCACCCATCTATAGGCCTATTCAGAGACTCATGCACCCACTCACAGACCCACTCAGACACTCACACACCCACTCATACACAACCACTGAGAGACTCATGCACCCACTCACAGATAAGACACTTGTGCATCTACTCACAGACTCACTCAGAGGCTCATGCACTTACTCACAGACCCACTCAGACAATCACACACCCACTCACAGATCCACTCGGACACTCATGCATCTACTCACAGACCTATTAAGTGATTCATGCAGCCAGTCACAGACTCACTCACACTCACACACCCACTCATACACCCCTCAAACACTCACACACCCGCTCACACACCCACCCAGACACTAGTGCACCCACTTACAGACCCACTCAGACACTTATGCACCCACTCAGACAGTAATTTAGTCATTCATGCACTCACTGTGATACATTTATTTATGTGTGTACTAAAGTATTGATACTACTGGTCAGTGATCCAGACTAGTACGCCTTTAAACATGTGTTTAGCTTGCTGCTGTGCAGTCTGTGTATGCAGTTTTACTGCCACATTGACTTGCCATTGAAATCACCTTTGTAAGCTTTAAACTTCCCTTCTACTACATATAACTCACCCCTAAGGTAGGATGTACATAGTCCATAGGGCAGGGTGCGATGTGCTTAGAAGGTAAGACATGCCCTTTGAAGTTTTAGTTAATCATTTGCACACTTCCAGACCCATATACCCAGTTAAAGATCCAGGGGTTTATTTACAAGCGCCGATGGCCACCAGTATGTCACTTTATCCCATATTAAAAGTGATGCACTGGCGGCTCAAGGGGCTTGTAAATAAAACCCCAGTCTCCCACCCTTACTGTAAATCACATATGTATTTACAAAAGCATAGTGGCACTCACCCACCCAGTTAGACAGAGGCACTTACACCCATACAGCACTTATGCATCCAGCAGTAACAGAGCCAGTTGCACACACAGTTATAAATCCCAACAATCAGTAATGGAGCTAGCAAGTAATATTTACAGCCACTTACATACACATAGAGAGACCCATAGAGATACTAAGTCAGCCAGTCTTACAGCGACATAGTTACTTGCACATCCAGTGATACACCCAGGGCCCGATTCACAGAACTAACTTACGACAAAATCCTAAACTTACTACCATTTTGGTATTCACAGAATGAACTTACTCATTTTGGTATTCACAGAATGAACTTACTCAATTTGGTATTCACAGAAGGCACTTACTCATTTTGCTATTCACAGAAGGCACTTACACATTTTGTGTAACTTACACATTTTGTGTAACTTACTCATTTTGTGTAACTTACACATTTTGGTATTCACAGATGGCACTTACTCATTGATGAGTAAGTGCCTTCTGTGAATACCAAAATGAGTAAGTTCATTCTGTGAATACCAAAATGGTAGTAAGTTCATTCTGTGAATACCAAAATGGTAGTAAGTTCATTCTGTGAATACCAAAATGAGTAAGTTCATTCTGTGAATACCAAAATGAGTAAGTTCATTCTGTGAATACCAAAATGGTAGTAAGTTCATTCTGTAAATACCAAAATGAGTAAGTTCATTCTGTGAATACCAAAATGAGTAAGTTTATTCTGTGAATACCAAAATGGTAGTAAGTTTCGGATTTTGTCGTAAGTTAGTTCTGTGAATCGGGCCCCCAGAGAGGGACATTGGATATGTTCTAAAGTACTGATATTCATAGTCACCCATCCAGACAAGTCGCTCTTTAAACATGTGTTAGGCCTGCAATTGTGTGCACTTTTACTGTCAGGTTAAGTAGGCATTTAAAACCTCTTGCCAAGCCTCACAGACCCCCTCAAAGACTCATGCAGCTACTCACAGACCCACTCAGAGGCTCATGCACTCACTCACAGACCCACTCAGACATTCACACACCCACTCACAGATCTACTTGGACACTCATGCATCTACTCACAGACCTATTAATTGACTCATGCAGCCAGTCACAGATTCACTCACACTCACACACCCACTCATAGACCCCTCAAACACTCAAGCACCTACTCACACACCCAGACACTTATGCACCTACTCAGATGGTAATTCAGTCATTCATGCACTCACTCTGATACATTTATTTATGTGTGTACTAAAGTATTGATACTACTGGTCAGTGATCCAGACTAGTACGCCTTTAAACATGTGTTTAGCCTGCTGCTGTGCAGTCTGTGTATACAGTTTTACTGCCACAATGACTTGCCATTTAAATCACCTTGCCAAGCCTTAAACTACACTTCTACTACATATAAGTCACCCCTAAGGTACATTGTATGTAGGCCATAGGGCAGGGTGCTATGTGCTTAGAAGGTAAGACATGGACTTTGAAGTTTTAGTGAGTCACATGCGCACTTCTAGACCCATATGCCCAGTTATACATCCAGTCTTCAAATCCATACTGTGATTCACATACCTATTTACAAAAGCATAGAGCTATTCACCCCCCACCGAGTCAGAGAGAGACAGAGGCACTTACACTTTCAGTCACTCTCCCACACAGCAGTCATGTATCCAGCAGTAACAGAGCCAGTTTCACACACATTTACATTCCCCAACACTCCCTAACAGTAAGCAATCTATACCAGCACTTAAATACACATGTACAGACCTATAGAGATACTAAGACAGCCAAAGTTACACTGGCATAGTTACTTACACATCGAGTGGCACACCCAGAGAGGAACTGATACAGTTATTTAGATCTGCACTCAAGTACTGACACTTCTAGTCACCCATCCAGACAAGTAGCCCTTTAAATATGCCTCGAGCCTACTACCGCAGAGCATGTGTATGCAGTTTTACTGCCATGTAGATTTGGCATTTAAAATCCCTTTCCAAGCCTTTAATGTCCCTTCTTTTACAAATAAGTCATCCCTAAGGTAGGCCATAGGGCAGGGTGCTATGAGCCAGGAACATAAGACGTGGACTTTGAAGTTTTAGTGAGTCAGAAGTGCAGTTCTAGACCCATATGCACTCCTAAACATCCAGTCTCTCACCCATACTGTAAGTCACATGCATATTTACAAAACCATGGAGGCACTTACCATTGCAGTTAGACAGAGATAGAGGGCCTGATTTAGTTCTCAGCAGCAGACGAGTTACACCGTGACAACGGTGACCGATATCCCATCTGCCAAAATATACATCCCATTATGTCCTATGAGATTTATATTTCAGCGGACAGGATATCCATCCCAGTTGTGATGGAGTAAGCCTTCCGACAAGATCTAAATCCCAGGCACACACTGATGCGAACAGTAATACACCCAGTCACACATTACTGCATACGCTGACACAAGCAAGCACACACTGATTTAAACATGAAAAGTAACAGACTTAGGTGTCCATTACGATACCGGGCGGTAAAAAATCCGCCATCAATCATAGCGGTAAAAATCCGCCCGCCTAACCAGTCAGAACACCGACAGAGCAATTACGATGCCGCGACCCAAAATCCGCCGTCGGCGGTAAAAACACAAAAAATACCGCCCGCCCATGTCCGATTCGAAGTCCGTCCGCCCGCCACGGACGCAAATACGCACGACAACCCAAAACCGCCCGCCCTGACGATCGAGACACCGCCCGTGAAATTAGGATCGCACCGACATGACCGCGGAAAATGCACAAATACACCGCCCGCCAGCGAAAATAACACCTATGAAAATGGACACGGCGGAAGCCCTGGCGGCCACGTCCCTGCACAGAAACCATCCGTGGACCCAAACAAACGCACACAACATGGCCAACAAGTACACACAGCAACCCAGGCACATATACACAAACACAGGACACATCCCGAAAACACCCCCCCTCTTCGGACAAACAAATAAACTACAAATCCCACAACACCAGCCACAACACACCTGAAAACAACAGACCATCATGACACACCCACATAGGTAAGTACAAAACCAGCCCCTTCACAGACCATAACCCCTTGCAACATTACAAAGCCAAGAAGAGAGGAGAGGACACAGCGACACAGCAAGGACAGTAGCACACCACAGATACGCACCCATCACACCCACCAGCACCACCACCAGCACCAGCACCACCACCAAACACCGGCACCACAAACCCCCTGCACATCACACACCACACACCGCACCAGCACCACAAGCACCAAAACACACACCATGGCATCACACAGAATGCCCAAGTTCACTTCCACTGAGCTGACGGTCATGGTCGACGAGATCGTCAACGTGCACCCACAAATCTATGGCAACATGGTCCAACAGACACCACTAGCCACCAGAAACCGCTTGTGGACCAGGATCGTAGACCAGGTCAATGCAGTCGGGAACGTTCCACGCAACAGGGGCGAAATAAACAAAAGGTGGAACGACCTCAAAAGCATGGTCAAGAAGAAGGAGACCAAAAATCGAGAGCTGGCTGGCCGGACTGGCGGAGGGAATCCCGCGCTTTTCAAGACCTTCAAGGCATGGGAGGAGAAGGTGCGAGTCATCATACATCCGGAGATCCTCACCGGATTACCAGGGGAGTGGAGGCTGGTAAGTACAAACAAACGTATACCAGCACACCGCTATGTACTCACATGCACTACCACTATGCCATAGCTCCGAGGGACAAACACCCCCATGTACAGTACACAATACACAACACATCACTCACACATGCAACAGACACTACCACACACAGCCCAAACCTAACAACTAACAAAACCATGGGGGCATGTGTACAGTCAGCCAGCACCGCAGCTACCACCAGGTCCCCTTGTACTCCAGAAGTGCCAGAACGAGCACCCCCCACACCCATGTGTCCGCCATAGCTGCACCAACCGACAAGTAACAGGTAAGTAGCCGCAACACAAAGGCAGTGGGTGGGAGGGGGGATAGCTGAGGTACAACACACACCAGGCCCCCAGTCCCACAGCGCAGCAAGGTGGAGCACTCCCCACACCCATGTGTCCGCCATAGCTGCACTAACCGACAAGTAACAGGTAAGTAGCCGCCACACATAGCCAGTTGGTGGTCGGAGGGGGGACAGCTGAAGTACAACACACACCAGGCCCATAGTCCCACTGCGCAGCAAGGTGGAGCACCCCTCCCGCCCATCACCATGTGGCATACATTGCATTGCGCACTCTAAAACAACCTGTAGGTGGAAAACTGTACAGGGCGGGGTGTCTGTAGGCATGAGGACTGTATTACGATTAACACATGGGACATGTCACGTAGCAGAGGAACACGCAGCACTGCTCCCTGTCACAAGCATGTGACCAATCCGCACACGGACATGTATTACACAGTCATACCCCACATGACCCATCACAGATACAGCAACACCTAAGGAGCCACGTCTGCATGCACAAGTCCCACAGGAGCACAGACACACACGGCAGGCACTGTGCCACCCATCACACACATCAGCAACACCATCCAAGTCTTGTCCATGTAGTCCTTACTGCCTGTCACACACACATCGTACAACTACGCCCATGTAAGACAAACCTTACTAGAAGTAACAACGTGGAACCACAATATTGCACACAAACACCACTGGACCCATGAAACACACATGCACACAATGCATATTCAACATATCATCCATCCCATCAGTCCGCCCCAGTGTCATGTAAGGTATGTCATTCGAACAGCTGGCCCTCAAACAGTATACATGCAAAGATACCTGCCCATGACAAATCATGTGCCTGCAGTGACTGAAGCGCACGTCACACTGTCAGTAACAACACACATAACATAGTCAACACCCCTAGAGCACTGCATTGATGCACATGGCCGAGGGCAGCACGCACACCAAGGAGTTGGCCCATCTGCAATACGTCGTGTAGCACACAACAAGCACGCACTCACAACAGTGCTACCAATTTAAGGAACATAAATGATAACAGTCATCAGATATGCCGGGTATGTTAGACAGACACACACCTTTGTCAATGCACTGTCATGTTGCCACAACACATGTCACGTTCTGCACCCATGACCCACAGTATGTCCCCCAAAAGCATATTTCACTCCAAAAGCGTTGTGGGGGATGTACCCCCTTTTGCCATCTGCGTTTCTAAGCGTTCCATTTGAACCCCAAAAGCATATTTCACTCCAAAAGCGTTGTGGGGGATGTACCCCCTTTTGCCATCTGCGTTTCTAAGCATTCCATTTGAACCCCAAAAGCATATTTCACTCCAAAAGCGTTGTGGGGGATGTACCCCCTTTTGCAATCTGCGTTTCTAAGCGTTCCATCTGAACCCCAAAAGCATATTTCACTCCCACACCGTCGATGGGTCCGGAGACCACATACACCCGAGCCACAGAATGGAGGAGTATAGCAACACACCCCCATCGGCATTGCTAATCCGTCCCATGCCACATGTCCACATCACACAGTTCCATTGCCTAGCCCACGCATACACACATCGTACATCCAACACACATGCCTCTGGGAAACCTGTGCACGACAGTGCACGAACTGTGAATGTCAGACAACCAATACATACCTTGCTAGGTGCAACAAAATAACCTATCTCATTCTCTCCACAGGTGCTGAACTGCAGGAGGCTGCAGATGGAGACAGCAGCCAGCACAGCCAGTCCGCAACCCCCCGAAGTGGACTCACGGATGTAGAGGATCTGGACACCTCTTCGGGCGAGGACCACCTAGCAGGCCCATCTGGATTGGCAGGGCACAACCGCTCCCCAGGGCCCCTCCTACCCACCAACCCATCATCCAGGGCTGATGACCAGTCACAGCCCCCTGCTGCCACGCTCGTTGCGGCCAGCACCACCACCCCAACCACCACCACCTCCGCAGCCCCCACCACCGCCGCAACCACCATCACCACCACGACATCACTGGTCACAGCCCCAGCGCAAGTGGTGGTCCGGCCGTCGGGGTCCACCCTGGGTGCCAGGACGAGGACCGTGGTGAGCAATGTGGCTAGTGGGCAGGTCGGTGGCAGCAGTACTGGTGGGAGGAGCAGGGTCAGGCCAACGCCACCCGTGCCTGGGAGCCAAGCCCTGCCACAGATCGCCAGAGTCCTTGGGGCATATGAAGAGGCCCAAGGACAATGGGCCAGGTCGGCTACCGACACGCGGGAGGTCCTAGGGGTGTTGAGGTCCATGGCCAATTCGTGTCCCGTATGGACCAACTCGTGGACCTCATGGGCCAGCTGGTGGTGGCGGTGAGGTCACAAGCAATGCCAGCAACACCACCTCCGCCACCACCTGCTGGGGCGCAGGGTCAAGCAGCAGTGTCCAGTTCCCCTGCGTCCACAGCCAGTGAGCACACCTCTACCACCAGCAGGTCACCACAACACCCCCCCCTCCCAAACGTGGAAGGGGCCGTCCGAAGAGGAAGCAGGTGTCCAGAGAGGACTTCGCACACACCAAACGCCAGTGAGTCAGCCAGCCACCTTGACCACGTACTGCATTGACTTTGACTATGATCCTACCCCACACAGCCATCTTAATGGCATGTGTCTGTTGGACTATGGACATAGAACTAAGTGGGTACACCTTGACCATCACGCAGCCATGGCCGTCAGCTCATTGTCACTGCACGCACCACTTATGTCATCACCTTGCACACAATCACATGTCACCGATGAAAATAAATGCACCTTGATCACGATCTGCTGTCTGTGCCCTGTGTTTATTCAACGATGTGCAACCGCCACCATGAGCAGAAATGCATCTGCTGTGTGGAATGTCGATGGGACAGGAGAGGCTGTAGGGACCTAGGGGTGAAAGACAGAACAAGAGGCCATTGAATGAGTGTGTCACACACTCATCACACAGTACATGTCACCAACTACAAGCAATGTACACACTTTTCACAGAGCAACAGTGCACAATGCAACAGCCACTGTCAGTGGCATACTACCCTGGACATGGACCATTGACACACAGCACTCAGTGAACAAAAGGCATCCGTGACAGAGCACACATACACCTGCACAATTACAGCTACATCAGCCGTTGTACATGGGCACTCACCGTCAAGTGAAGTAGCGGGCGATGAGCTGCTGACGCACATTCACAGCTTCCTCCTCTCCACTGTCCTCGTCACTGGAGCTGTCCTGGTCTGCAGGCTGGGGCCCTGGCTGATCACCGTCATCCACTATTAGGGGGATCTGCTTGCGAATAGCCAGATTGTGCAGCATGCAGCAAGCCACAACTAGCTGGCACACCTTCTGTGGGGAGTACGCCAGTGCACTCCCGGTGCGGTCCAGGCATCTGAACCTGGACTTGAGGAGGCCAAAGGTCCGCTCAACCACACGTCTGGTCCTCCCATGTGCCTCATTGTAGCGGTCATCAGCTGGGGTCCGAGGATGTCGTAATGGGCTGAGCAGCCAGGGCCCATTCGGGTAAGCAGAGTCACCTGGGTGTGAGGGACACAGAGAATCGTTGCAATTCCAACTGGACACAGGACAGCATCGCACACCCAGCAAGCTACACGACTCCGCATACTCACCAACAATCCAAGCACGGTCCGGTTGCAGATTGGCCATCAAACGTGGTAGGATGCTGTTGCCCATGATGTGCGCGTCATGGGCCGATCCTGGAAACTTCGCACACATGTGTGAAATTACCATGTCCGCAAGGCACACCACTTGCACATTCAGTGAGTGGGTGTGCTTCCTGTTGCGGTAAATGTGTTCCGTGGCCTGTAGTGCAACAAGGCCAACATGGGTGCAGTCAATTGCACCAACAACGTGGGGGATCCATCCAAGGGCATAGAAAGCACCCTTCACTGCCGCAAAATCACGGGCCCTGGGGAATCGGATGTACCTGTTCCTGTACAGCATCATAGCTGACAGTACATCCCGTAGCACCATGCTGAACATGGGCTGGGACATACCACCTACACTGCCCACTGTGTGTTGGAATGACCCACTGGCGAAGAAATGCAGTGCAGCCATCACCTTAGCCGTGGGGGTAAATGCAGTTGGATACACCCTGCGAGGACGGAGGTGGGGTTTCAATAAGGCACATAGGCGATGCAGGGTGGCTCGGTCCAGGCGAAATTTCCGGATTATCTCTACATCCTCCATGTCTGGCAGCAATTGGTAGGAGCGATGTATGTTTGGTCTCCTCCTAGGAAAGATGGAAGTGGACACATGTCAAAGCAACACGCCACATGGCATTACCACATACACAAAACATAGATGATTGACCTAGCAATTGAATCACAGTACAGCTGACAAGTAGGGACAGCACAGCCACAATACACTTACACAGGTCCCATACCAATAGCAATGGGCAGTGACACACAACATTGCTATGAGCATGCACATGGGGATTTAGGCCTTAATAACTTGTAAGGCATGCTGACGTTATCAGACAGCATATTTGGCAAGCGGCAACACCACGGCAACATAACTAGCTGCTGTGCATGACACTGCTTCCGAGGCTGGGTGAGTATGGCACACACCAACAATGCTATGGGCACAGGCTGAGCGGCCAAAACAAGTGGGACCTGTGGCACGAGGGGATATGAGACAGTCATTGATGTCCCTACTGCACCCTATGTACAGCACAGTACGGATCACACCTCCAGAAACATTGACAGGTGTACACATTGACAGCTCCATGCCAACACGGCTGTGTGATTGCAAATACACAACACAAGTGACACGTAACGTTGCACGTGCCAAGTGTGAGATGTACATAGTGCAAGATGGCATGTGTGTGCATATGCATCTCCCATGCTCCCATGCCAATGTGTAGATGATGATATGGCAACAGACATGTGGAGGCTGGCCACTGGCCGTCCCTGCCTATGCACACAGCATGTTGTGGCCCTGTCCATTGTGGACCTGCTCCCACACACTAATCATGGCCTCCCCTCGCTCACCCAAGTATGCGTTTGCACCTGGGGAGCCAGCGCATGCACAAGCAGCTCCAAGCTCGCCCCAGAGAGGCCAAGGAGTGTATGTGTGGGTCCAGTTGAACAAGTGGTCTGTCACGTGGTATGATAAGTTGCGGGACGCCGTCCACCTGCGTGGTGCCACTACTCGAGACCCAGGCAACATTGACAATGCATGCCAGGCTCCGCAGTCCGGATACATCACCTGCAACACACAGAGGCTGTAGCTGCCCTAGCGGCCCAGGCCGCATCAAACTGGAGCTCATGGACCCACACATTCACTCTTTGGCCTCTCTGGGGCGAGCTTGGAGCGGCTTGTGCACGCGCTGGCTTCTCTGTTGCAATGGCATGTAACGTGTGTGGGGAAATAGGCAATGTGAGAGATGGTGCGAGCCACCTTCCATGACATCACTGCTGCTCGTGATGTGTGCGTCTCCCCACTAATTCCATTTGACATCTGCCATACTACAAATTGAGAATGTGTTGCCTGCGTGATGTGACCAGGAGGAGCGCGCCATGACCTCTCGCCCACCATGCCCCACTGCCATCCCGTGACCTGGATTGCCTGTGCAGGTGGGGAATGTTGGGGATACACCTGGTCGACAGGGGATGTGAGTGCCTTGGCAAGGGCCTGACGGACGCACAGCAGTATCCAGCATGTCCACAGAGGGTGGGCTGACGTCTACGCCTGATGCAGCATTGCTCGCGTGCCCGCCTGTTGTGCACACACGAGTTCACATTCATCCCCAGACAGGTGGTCTTTACAAATGCCCAGGAGAGCGGTAATGTACAGTTCGGGAACCCTCCCAACACAGCGTGTTTCAACATTGCATGTGCGCATCTACCCGTCACACCCACCCACCTGAGCCAAGCGTAACTCCCGCTTCACATGACACATGTGTGTCTTCCACAGTTGTGCTACTCTCTTAGGGGCGGACCTGCAACTGTCCCGTGGCGCACACACACACTGCACCGAGTCGTACTGGCATCCTGTTAGATTGGTGGGCACAATGACCCATCTCCTTCTGAGACAGTGGTGGCTGTGATGGATATTGTGACTGCCATGGCGGTGTTGGCTGGCCATGGCAGGGCACACTCACACACATTGCATCCGCAGCACTTCGTGTTACTACTCGGCACATGGTACTGGGCACTGTCCCTGGGGTTGATGAGTAATGGCGCCTGTCGATGTGAACTGTGACTGTATGCTGTTGCTCCTGTAGTCGGTTGTGTCTGTGTAGTTGATGATTGGAGTTGTTGCAGTGTGTGGTTGGTTAAGTGGGGCAGATGCCGTGTATGTGACCTCAGCATTTGCAATGTCCGGGCACACATTCTAATGTGTTGTACACGTGGCAGGGGCTTCCCTTCTCTCAGAGCGTGCTACTTGTGAGTGTGATGTATCTGTTTTCCGGTGCAGCGTATTGACTGCATGTGATTGGTGTTATTCCTGTGTTCATGTATCCGTGTCATGTTTACGTGCATGCATTGCACAGGGTTTGGGTGTAGCTACAGGTGGACTGGCAGCATGCGTGGAGTATGCGGGCATGTGTGAGTTTAAGTGCTGTGTGGCCAGCAGTGTAGGTGTATGTTAGTCATGTGATGTGCATTGTGGCTGTGCACATGTCTTACTTTCAATGTGTGCATTTGGGAGGTGGGGTGGTGTTGTGCGTGTTGTGTGTTTGTGGTAGCGTCGGTGTGTATGTGTGTGCCGTGTCCATGTCGACTACACATGTCACCCCGGGACATGGTGGATGTTTGTAGCCGTGTTGAGGTCTGTGAGTATGGTGAGATGTGTGTGTTGTATGTTGCACAGTATGCGGTGTGTGGGTGTGTCCTTGCAGTTCCGGCTGACTCCTACTTGTTATGGTTCAGACATTGTGTGTGTGCAGGGTGTGTGACTGTCAAGATTGTGTGTAATCCAATTGTGCATGTCAGCATTTCAGCAGTTCTTACTCACTGTGCAGTGCTGCCCACCCACACTGACGTTGTGTGTGTGTCTTGTCAGGCATCGCTGTGGCATGCTTTGGCGTGGCTCCCACTTTTGGTTGCTGAGTGTGTGGTCAGACTGTGTGGGTCATTGTATACATGTGTAGGACTGTGCTCTGTAGTGAGCAGGCCGTCAGTGTTGTTGTGTTGATCTTTCGTGTGACTTCATAGTGTGAGGAGTCCTGCTCCAGGAGCTGTGGTATTTCCCTGTGGCCACTGTTGCGGCTACTCATTTGCATTGACATCCAATGACGGCGGACTACATGGTCATCTCACGACTGCCGTGTACTTCACACACTCTCATCCTTCCTCATTCGTACTTGTGAAAGGATTCAGGCGAGACACATATTTGCTTCAAGCCATGTATTAGGACTTATGTCCTCTGTGATGCAGTATAGTGGACACTACTGGCAGCGAAATGCATGTGGAGGATATACTCAGCATGATTACACATAGCATAGGGTGTAGGGGTACATGTGATTAGTTGTTGCCTGTGGGATGTGGGCTTCAGAGTTCCAACTGCTTAGCCGTTGCTGTGCTAACGTACATTTGCTAATTACTGAGGGGCTGCTGACTTTGACACAGACAGTATACATTTAGCCTACCAGACCGCTTGCCATCATGGGCACAGTACATCTCAGTTCCATGTTTCAAGTTTGCTGCTATAGTTACTCATACACACGTGCGTGAGGGGTGACATCAGGGCATGGGCTCACGTGCATGCAACGGCGTCCCACTTGTTGTTGCAATGTGGTGGCTACTGGACATGTCACAGTCACTGGGGTGATGTTGTTGGTGGATGCACTTGTTGTCCATGCAAAGGTCCTGGCACGGAAGTGCAGAGAAAGGTGAGGTGGCAGCTCTCACATACTGCAGCCGAACGATTACTGTCCAGTGACCGGTGCATCTGTCCATGGGCGCAGGGTCCATATTATGGCCTAGTTGTACGTGCAGTCATGTCCATGTAGTTGCCATACACAAATCCCATGCCTCTGCCTTCCCCTGTTCATGCAGAGTTACTGGATGTGATGAGGCACAGAGTGCATGTCCCGTAAATATCCGATGTCATGGCAGTGTAGTTGATGGTGTGGTGTCAGTTGCAGGTTGTATGGTATAGTTGTTGTACTGGTAACTGCCCAGTCCGTGCGGAAGCCATGCATGGGTAGGGTGTCGGACATCATTGTTCAATTGGGGATGTTGCGTCGGGGCCGACGAATTGACAGGTTGTCAGGTATGCGATACCTTCCAGCAGGGCTTCCATTTCATTGGTGGTGAACATGGATGCCATCCAATGTAGCGGATGGTGGCTGTCAAGGTGTTGGTCGTGAGTTGTCCCTTGTAGGAGCATGATGGGACATGTTGGATGACATTCGATGTAACTCTGATCCATGATCCGTCGTGTGGAGGCACAGTGGTCCCATTGCAGTGAGGGTCCGATTGCAGCCACATACGCCATGCCCCCATAGGCTGAACAGACCCTGTCGTGGACGTCCAGGGGGTGGAATAGTTGTAGCAGGTCCGCCCTTGGACATTCCGGGTTGGAGAGACAGATATCCACAGGATAGTGGAAGGGACACCTCGGACAGTAGAAGACGGGGATGACGCAGCTGAACAATGCGATGCGGTAAGTTAGTCGGTAACTTACGTTCAGCAAGGACAGGGTTTCACATCCCAATATCTGTATCAGGTAATGTTTGTACAGCTTTATCTGTCCGGCGTAGTTGGGTAGGTGTGGTGGAAGTGCCATTTTGCTGCAGGGCGATTTGATGGCGTGCTCCGGCTGTCTGTGCAGTCTGCAGAGTGCAAGCTCAGACGTTGCTGGGAATTCTGTGATGGTCGTAGGAAGGCAGGGGTTGTTTTCTAGTAGCTTGTGCGGAGGACACGGGTCCTCATCCCACATGCTTGTCTGTATGGTCAAGGTCAGTGGTGTCTGACTCCTTCCATATAAGTTGCATGTGAACCACATGGGGGAGTGTTATCATTTCTTTTTACCGTTCGGAATGTTCTTTCGTGTTGTGCGCTATCTGCCCTGTGGTCGGTTCCCTCTGCATGCCTGTGGTGTGCTTTTTGTTTGAATAATGACTGTATTGTCCTGCTTGAATAGTTGGGCTGTGGTTACGTTGTGGGTATGGAAGGCCATTGAGTTGCTATCTCCTCTCCCATGTGTGGGTGGCAGGCTGCGTTTCCGCTATACGTTGGGCCTTGTGTGTCAGGGTGTTATAATTGAAGCCACCTGTTGTCGGTCCCCGGCCTCTTTGTTGTTACGTATTGCATGTCTTGGTATTGGGTGCAGGGTGGTATCGGTGTTTCTGTGTGGTACTGGCGTACCTTTTGCCGACGGGGTCCATATTGTGCTGGGTGATGTTGCCGCCGCTGTGTGCTTCGCCATGTTTTGCACGCAGGGGTGTGTCCTAATTTGGCGTGACATCACAGCCCTGTTCGGGTCAGTTGTGTGACGTTGGTTGGCAACTGTGAATTGCCGGTTGGAGACATGAGTGTGGCAGGACTGTCACGTGACATGTGCGTTCAGGGTGGGGCTGGTGTGTGTGGTGTTTAGTTGTGTCCCTGTCTTGTTCGTGTGTGGCGCATACATGGCGCTGTAGTTGGGCTCTGCGTTGTGCGCATGTGTGGCTGCGTCGTCACCGCTGCGCTGCGGGGCCGTGACGGGGACGTTAGTTCCTGGTCCCGGGTGGTGTGTGCCCGGTAGTTGCGAGTTGTTACTATTTGCCCGGTGTGACATTTGTGGGTGCAGTGGTGGATGTGTCGTGTCCACGCAGGGGTGTCGGGGGGAGGAGGGGGCCATGTCCTCTTTTTCCGCCCTTGCACTGTGTGCGGTGTTTGTGTGCCCTTGTTGTGTGTCTGCTTACCTGCGTCGCCGCGGCGCGTTGGCTCCTAGGTAGTGCATCAGGTAGAGCATGGGGAGGGCCTGCAGTGCTGGATTCATGCTCGGGGGAGCCGCCTCTTTGGTGTCTGTGGTCGGCGGTCGGGTTTCCGCATTGCTTTCACGTGCGGTGTCTCTTAGCCGTGGGAGCTATTAGTTTGCGGCATCGTAATTTGTACGCCGGGCGGTACGTGATTTCGTCGGGCGGTGGGTCTCCATTGGGCTGCGTGCTACGTGAGCGGGCGCACTTTGATGGCGGGTGTCGTATCCGGCTCGCGGGCGGTGTTTGGCTGCCTTTTCACATCCTAATTTGGCGGGCGTGTGGGCCGCGGCGGGCGGACGGTTACTGGTGGTTTTTGCATCCGCCAGCACGGCGGTAGTGCTTCCGCCCGTCATCCTAATGGGCCCCTTAGAGTGGTTATATCATGATGACATAACTGTTTATGTAGATACGTACATGCTTAAAATATATAATTTAATAGTATATAATGAAAAGCTAAATGTACTGATTTGTTTTTTCTTTCCAGAAATCAACTTTTACTTTAAAAAAACAGTGTTATATTGCCAAAAAAACAGAAAGAAGAAAGAAATAGAGGAAAGGATACTATCTCTTTACAACAGAGAAAGAAAAGAGACAACATGTTGACCATGTGGTCAAAGAGAAAAGAGCTGCTGGCAAGAAAACTAAAAGTTTCTTAAAATAGTGTGTAGAAAAATGCAAAGGGAGCAAAATCATGCAAAAAAAAGGAGGCAAATCAGCTAAGAAAGGAGAAAAACTAAGTGACATTAGGAGAAATAAATCTTAGAAAAAGGCAGGCAGTTTAACAGAGGAGATGAGTTGGCCTAACGGCTAGGGCGGTTGACCTCGAATCTGGGGAACTGGGTTCAAGTCTTGGCAATGACGCTGAACATCCTGTGATTCTGGGCAAATCACTTAATCTCCCCGTGCTTAACAAAAAAAATGAATGTGTCCTCATGTAATGCAACTGGTGCTATTTAAAGCGCTCTGATACCCGATTTGGGTCAAGTTTGTGCTATATAAAACTCTGTAAAATAAATAAAACATTTTATTTGAAGACAAAGCCAATTTACGGAAATAAGAGTCAGAATGTGTAGTAGTATTGTAATTCAGAATTTGGTACAAACTGTGAGGCAGTAGGAAAGGAGAAGAGAAGCACTCAACCAAAAAGAACATGTTGAGGCTGTAGTTGAAAAGGCAATTGCTCTGAAAAGGAAGCTATTTATTATGATTCGGAACAGAAAGAGAACACTGGATAAAACAGTGTTGTGTATGAAGAGAAAAAGCCCCAAAAAAAAGACTTGTGAATGGAAGTCATTTCTGTAAAATTATCAGGGGAGAATTGAAGCATATGTCCAGTACTGAACATTTCTTTTATAGCATAGCGTGTATTTGTAAAACTCACATTCACCTGTGGGCATCATGGCACTAATTAACACATTTTTATTGTTACCCAACTCAATGGAACTAAGTTTATCAACTGCAGAAGGATGAAAGGCTGAGCAGACTCACCAGGATTTGAACCTGTGACCACGATGTCAAACACAGGCCCCCACAGTGGACGCATTGGTCCACTATGCCACCATACCCAGCTTAATGAAGCAAGCTACTTCCAAGAGAACACATTAGTGCATGCAGTTGAAACAACTGTTCGATTGTTATGAGGTGAAAGATGGGACTCCCATTGCAAAATAGGAGATGGTTCCTAAGAATTCTTGAGAAAGTGATAGCTAAAGAGGTACAAGGAAGATGTAGACAGGCCCCTGTATACAAATTGAACTGTAGCAGTATTTGCAGTGTTCGTTAAGAATCAATTAATATATTGAGAACTTTCCTACATAGTTTTCCCTTGAAAAGTCTCAAAGATAAAATTGGAACTTTGCAAAGTAAGGAAGTATACTAATTCACAGGGACATTTATTGGCATGTCTTTCGGAAAGGTGTGTAGAAGCACATTTCATCACTTCAGAATGTTAGCTGTTCATCACTCTAAAATGCGAAATTTAGTTAGGAGACTTTAGTATGTGAAAACTCCTGCCTTATGCTTTGGAGAAATAAACAGAGCTCTATTGCATGGTACAGTAGCAGAGGTACAAAAAGTTTGTGAACATGTTCAGTTTTGAGGAGCTGGTATGTGTAGGGGTAAAGGAACACGACACATGTATTAATATTGATAACTTTACACAAGAGATTGCAATGTTTAACACTATTTTCTTCAGAGAAACCAGACTGTGTTTGTAATTGTTGTCGACGCACTCACTACAAAAGCCAAACTTGCAATGTTGTTCTCTACTCAAAAGCTGAACAAGAGAACAGAGATAAGTGGCAAGAATTTCCCGGATTTTTATTTGTATAGGAATGCTTTAATTTCACAACACAGCAAATTATGTGTGAGTATTGCTATGATAAGTTAGAGGAAAACAAAATGCCAGCCTGAGCAATACATAACAAGTTAAAATTAGTATCAATGCCAGAGAACTTCAAGAATGAAATGTTTATTAATCAGTTAACATACAATGCATACACCCATTCCAGGCAATAGTTCGTATGGAACCTAAAACAGGGAAGCTCCCACCAACTGAGCTACAGAAAGGCCTTAAAGGAAGAGCTGTCTACTTAACAAAATATTGAAACTGTAGGAGTATTGACGAACCCCTTATCATTCTAGTGAATGGTGTGTCTATAAAGAACAAAAAAATCTGGCAAGAGTTAGTGGATGTTAATGAAGTTAAAAAGGAACATTAAACCTGAAACAAAATATGATCTATTACAAAAATATAATATTGTTGGGGATGTAATTTGTATGGAGGATTAAATGTTACCATCAAGTGGACAGATTGAAAAAGTAGATTGATCCATATCAGAAGAAATATATGAACACTATTGCTTCCATCCTCTGCATTCCAAAGAAGTGCTTGGTGATGTTATTGATCCCTTTCAAAATGAAACAAACTAAAGGAGCTCCCATGAGTGGGTGGGAGAAAAGTACAAATACCAGCAGCTGAATACAGGTCAACCAGATTATATTCAGTGGATCTTAGATTTTGCCAGTGTATTCCATACATATTCCATCTTCTATATGGGAGTGACTTGTCTAGACTATCATATGCTGTAAACCACATACTGAAGACAGGAGTTAATCTACAAAATCTCTCTGCAAAGGAATTTGTTGACAAAGTTCATGGAAAGGATGAGAAGTTGGAATACAACTTGATTAATTTGATGACATGCCAGCGTGGCACCAATGATTATTGGTATCATCATCATGGAGAACTGAAATGCATGTTGCAAATCTTAGGTGCAACTATTTTCTGTGTTGTGCAACAAATGTTACATAGTCAAGGTACACACCGAGGTAGAGAGTGATACCTATACAGCTATTAACAAATGCACTCACCCAAACAGTCATTCACACACTTACTCACTCACTTGTATAGCTATTCACACAAGTACTCACTCACCCATACACCACTCATATAGCTATTCACACACCCACTCACTTATCCATACATTCACTCGCACACCCACCCACCCACCCTCACACCCATACAGTGGCTGCAACTTACTCACCCACACTGCCACTCACATATGCACTCACTCACCCATACGGCTATTCACAGACCCACTCACTCACAGGGCATTGACAGCCAAAGATCCTAAGACCTTCTGGAACAAAGCAGCACACTGGCTTAAGGGGAGAAAGCCGGCTCTGGAGTTGACAGTCCAGCCCGAGGAGTGGATGTCTCACTATGGGTCTCTTTATGAATTAGGCACAACAGTAGTGGAGGAAGCTAGTGATAGGAGGGGAGAGGAACCAACTGGAGTCCGTGAAGTTCTGTTTTTTTCCATTGAATAAACCCAAGCAGCGATTCGTTTGTGTGTTCCAGCCCGTGCCCCTTGCCCTGATAGAATCCCAAATGACTTGTATAGAGACATAATCCTTTGGGGCTCCTATATTAATTTGCTCTCCAATACCATCACATCCGGTGCTACCATCCCCCCTTCGTGGAATATAGCAGAAATAATCCCCATCTATAAGAAGGGGGACAGAGCTAAACCAGCTAATTATAGGCCCATAAACCTCATTGACTCCCTGCAGAAAATTTTCTGTAAACAGATTCTGGCTAGGATCCAGGATTGAATGCTAGAGTCCCGGAATTTGAGTGATTTCCAAGTGGGTTTTCGCGCAAAAACTAGTGCCCTAAATCAGGCCTTTCGCCTTCTTTGTATTTATTGGAAGGAAGTTGACATTAAGGGTGGGAAGCCGTATGTGGCTTTTGTTGATTTACGGTCTGCGTTTTATCTAGTCCCCCGAGCCAGTTTATGGAGAGTTTTAAAAGAGATGGGCATACTGGGTAATCTTTTAGATATTTTAATTTGATTGCACTTATCAAACACAGCTCAAGTTAGGTGGGGGAGAACAATCAATTAACGGAGCAATTACCAATTTGACGTGGAGTGAGACAGGTATGTGTGTTAGCCCCCACACTTTTTACTCTTTTTATCAATGGGGTGGTTGATTTTTTAGATCGAGATGGGTGTGATGCCCGCAAAATTGGCGCAAGAAGAGTTCCTGCTCTCCTTTTCGCCGATGACACCCTACTTATTTCCAAATCCCCGCAAGGTCTCCAACAACTCCTGAATGACTTCACTCGGTTCTGCAATGAGCGGGGACTGGTCTTGAATGAGACCAAAACAAAATATATGATTTTCACAAGAGGAACTGCGAAACCATCCAAAAGATGTTTGTTTGTAAGAAGTAGTCATTTGGCGCAAGTAGATGTTTTTGATTATCTGGGTATCCGCCTGTCCCCCAACATACACTGGGCGCCCCACATTGAGAAAGAGAAACTGTTGTTAATACAGCAGACCGCTCACATTAGCAAAATCCATAGAAATACGCTGTCTAGGCAAGTGGCCCCAGACCTGGAAATTTATAATATCAAGGTTCTAGGGGGGCCCCTCTATGGAGCAGAACTTTGGGGTACTGGTAACACAAATTGTTTGATCATTGTAGAGAATCGTTTTTATAGATCTCTTTTAGATCTGCCTCCCAGCACCCCTCTGACCCCTCTCTATTTGGATTTTCCACATAGACAGCTGGTTTACAAATTAGACTACAAATAAATCATTTATGTTTTGGTATCGTTTGTGGTTTGTTGAAGAGCGTACCCCCTACCGTGAGGCTCTGTCTGGTGTTTTGAAGCTCTCCCAGGTAACCTCGATTCCATGGTTTAGTACATTGAGAGATCTATTGCGGAGGTTTGGGATGGAGGCGTTCTGGTTAAATCCGGAAAGCCTGGGTCTTATCCTGAGGGCTAGGGTTAAAGTGATGATCTGGGAAACAATAGCTGAGAAGGAGTTGGCCAAATCAGTGGGTAGCTTGACACAGGAGTTCCTTAATTTTAAATTTGTTCCCCGTTATGAGGACACTATTCATGAAAGTCTTCCCCCCCTGGCAGGCAAACTTTTTTTACAACTTCGCTACAAGACTTTACCTACTAAACTGTTTTGTATTATGGGGTGTTATAATGCTTTTAACGATGATCTCTGTCCTTCGTGCAAAGTCAGCTCAGAATCCATTGTGCATCTACTATACTTCTGTCCAAACTACATATCCTTGAGGAAAAAGTGGATAATTCCATTATGCAGATTGGTGGGTCCTGGCCATTACCTATAGTGTTGAGAATCTTGTATACAGATACACGCAGGGTAATAGTTTTCGGCCTGGCCAAATATTGGTATGCAATCTGGATTAAGCGTTCTAAATGTATTGTATGAAGTACTCCATACTATTTTTTTTACTATTTCTATCTTTTTAACTATTTTATGGCATTTATGTGTTTTAAAATAAAAACATTTTTTTTTAATATATTCTGTTCTTAACTTGTCTTGTGCTGTGTACTTTTTAAGATCTTTGTGATCGAAATAAAGGTAAATTTAAAGGTTAAAAGGTTGCAAAACTTAGGTGCAACTATTTTCTGTGTTGTGCAATAAATGTACATAGTCAAGGTACACTCCGAGGTAGAGAGTGATACCTATATAGCTATTAACAAATAAACTCACTTACCCATACAGTCACTTACACACATACTCACTCACTCGTATAGCTATTCACACATGTACTCACTCACCCATACACCACTCATATAGCTATTCACACACTCACTCACCCATATAGCCATTCACATACCCAGTCATTTATCCATACATTCACTCACACACCTACCAACCCACTCACCCATACAGTGGCTGCAAGTTACTCCCTCACCCACACAGCCACTCACATATGCACTCACTCACCCATATGGCTATTCACAGAGCCACTCACTCACTAATATAGCCCTCCACACATATACTCGTTCATACAGCTATTGACAAACATACTTGCCCAACCGTACAGCTACTCACATACCAACTCACTCACTCAGCCACTTACACAATCACTGAGCCACTCATACAGTCTCACAAATACACATTCACTTGCCCATATAGTCACTCACACACTGACTCGCTTATACAGTCACTCACAGGCTCATACAGCCAATCACACACCCACTCACACACCGACATAACCAGTCACACACCTACTCACCGACCCATACAACCACTCACACACCCACAAAATCACTCACATACCCAGTTACAGGCTCATATAGCCACTTACACAGCCACTCCCAGACCCACACAGGTACTCACACACCCACTTACTGACCCATACAGCTACTCACACACCTACTCACTGACTCACAAATCCACTCACATATCCACTCACACGGTAAACAGACATATCGAATTCATAATATCGAATTGCCAAAATATCGAGTTGTAAATATAGAATGGACAGAATATCGAATTGCCAAAATATAGTGGTACAGAATATCGAAATTCAGGTAAGAAATAACGATTGTCATAATATTGACAGTCATAATATAGTTGTTAAAAATATCTAATTTTTTTATAGTGTTTTAAGTGTTAGTATATGTGTTAAAAGTATCTATTATTTTTGTAATGTATGTTTTAATTTTTTTAAAGGAATGAATTTTATCTTATTTAATTTTTGCGTAATTTAATTCTGTAGCGGGTTGTGGGTTTATAGGGGAATAGGGTGGGAAGTAATTTAATTATAGTAAATTAAATATTAAGGGGCCCATTACGATGGCGGGCGGAAGCACAACCGCCGTGCTGGCGGATGCAAAAAGCACCAGTTACCGCCGGCACGCAGCAGTCCACACGCCCGCCCAATTACGATGCGAAAAGCAGGCCAAACACCGCCGGCAAGCCAGCAACACCGTCCGCCATCAAAGTGCGCCCGTACACGTAGCGGCGCAGCCCAACTGACACACACCGTCCGACGAAACACGTCCCGCCCGGCGCATAAATTACGATGCCGCAAACAAACGGCTCCCACGGCCAAGAGATACCGTACGACAAACCGAAGCGGTAACACGGACGCCGAGCACGGACAACGAAAAGCGGCTCCCCGAGCATGAATCCAGCACTGCAGGCACTCCCCATGCTCCTGCTGATGCACCACCAAGGACGCAACGTACCGCGGAGACGCAGGTAGGCACACACACAACAAGTGCACGCAAACAGCGCACACAGTGCAAGGGCGGAAAAAGCGGACAACCCCCACCAGCGCGTGTACACAACACATCCACCATCGCATCCACATATGACACACAGGCCAAATCGTAACATCGCAGAACACATGTGTACACACCACCTGGGACTAGGAACCAACCACCCCGTCACGGCCCCAAAGCGCCGATGACGCCGCCACACATGCGCACAACGCAGAGGCCAACCGCAGCGCCATGCATGCGTCGCACACAGACACAGGGACACAACCAAGCAGCACACACATCAGCCCCACCCCGAACGCACATGACACGTGACAGGCCGGCCACAGACATGTCCCCAACGCCCAATTCACGGACAACACCCAACGCCACACAACCGACGCACACATGTCAGTGAAGACACGCAACAGCAGGACACACCCCAGTGTAACAAACATGGCGTAGCACACAGCGGCGGCAACACCAACTAGGAGAAGCAGGGCCCCTTCGGGAAGAGGAACGCCAGTACCACACAGAAACACCCATACCACCCTGCACATATGAACAAGACATATAAAACGGAACACCAAAGAGCCCGGGGACCGACAACAGGTGGCCCAAGAATAACATCCACACACAAGGACCAACGCAGAGCGGAAAGGCAGCCTGCCGCCCACACAAGGGAGAGCAGACAGCACTGAATGACCTTCCATTCCAACTCCGAAACCACAGCCCTACGACAGAAGCCGGTGAATACAGCCATTGTCCAAGAATAGACCAACACAGGCATGCCGAGGAGACCGACCACAGGGCAGATAGCGCATATCACAGAAGCACACAACGGACGGGGAAGAAAGAAGAAAACACTCCCCCATGTCGGCCACATGCAAGTTAATTGGAAGGAGTCACACAGCACTGACCTTGAACTGTCTGAGAAGCATGTGGGAAGAGGGCCCGTGTCCTCCAAACAAGCCAACAGAACACAAGTCCTGTCTCCCTACGACTACACAGAGCTCACAGCAACCCCGGAGCGTGCACATTGCAGACTGCACACACAGCCGGAGCACGCCACCTCTACGAACCGCTGCGAAATGGCAACCGCAACACACCTACCCAACTACGCCGAACAGCTCAAGCTGTACAAAACCAACCTGTGCCATACATTGGGATGCGATCTCCTGTCCCTGCTGAACGTAAGTTACCGACTGACTTACCGCATCACATTGTTCAGCTGCGTCATGCCCGTCTTCTACTGTCGGAGGTGTCCCTACCAGCATCCCGTCGAGATATGCCTCTCCAACCCGGCATGTCTGAAGGCGGACCTGCTACCACTACTCCTCCCTCTGGACGCACACGACAGGGCCTGCTCTGCCTATGGGGGCATGGCGTATGTGGCCAACATCGCACCCGCACTGAAATGGGACCACTGTGCCTCCACACGACGGATCATCGATAACAGCTACATCGAATGTCACCCAGCATGCCCCATCATGGTCCTCCAAGGGACAACCTACGAACAACACCTTGACAGCCACCATCCGCTTCATTGGCTGGCAAACATGTACACCACCAATGACATGGAAGCCCTGCTGGACGGCATCGCATACCTGACAACCTGTAAATACGTCGGACCACAACGCAGGTTCCCCGAGTGACCTATGATGTCCAACCCCGCACCCATGCTTAGCTTCCGCACGGACTGGCCAGTCACCACCACAACAGCCATACCAAACGACCGGCAACTGTAACCACACCATCAACGACATCGCCATGACATCGGATATGACCGGGACATGCACACTGTTCCCCATCACATCCAGGAACACCGCATGCATCGTGGGAGGCAGTGGCATGGGCTCTGTGTATCGCACCCACATGGACGGAACTGCACGAACAACCAGGACACGACATGGATCCAGCGCCCATGGACACACACACCGCTCAGTGGACATGAATAGGTCGCCTGGAGTCTGTGGGTGCTGCACCCCTCCCACCCCCGCCCCGGGAATCCCATACCAGGACCTTTGCATGGACGACAAGTGCATACAACAACAACACGACCCCAGTGACTGTGACATGTCCAGTAACCACCACAGTGCAACAACAAGTGGCACGCCGCTGCATGCACGCAAGCACATGCCCTGATGTCATCTCACATGCACGCGTGCATGAGGAACAACCGCAGCAAACCTGTCACATGGAACTGAGATGGACTGTGCCCATGATGCCAAGCGGTCTGGTAGGCTACATGTATACCGTCTGTGTCAAAGTCCGCAGCTCCGCAGCTATACGTAAATGTACATTAGCACAGCCTTGGCCAAGCAGATGTCACTCTGAAGCCCACATCCCACATGCAACAGCCAATCACATGTAACCCCACTCCCTATCCCATTTGCAATCATGCTCAGTATATCCTCAACATGTATTCCGCTGCCAGTAGTGTCCACTATACTGCATCACAGAGGACAGGAGACTCAATATAATGTTTGAAACCAAAACTGTCTCCGCTGACTCATTTCACAAGTACGAATGAGAGAGGATGAGAGTATGTGAAGTACACGGCAGTCGTGACATGACCATGTAGTCCACTGGTATTGGATGTCAACGCAAATGAGTAGCACTACTGTGGAAGACACACATGTGTCGTGTGAAGTCGTATGGACGCAGTGCTCAGGTGGGTGGGTGCGACGGGTAGATGCGCACATGCCAAGTTGGAGCACGCCGTGTTGGGAGGGGTCATGAACAGTACACCACCGCTTCCCTGGGCATTGTGAGAGGACACCTGTCGGGGGAGTGAACACGTGTGTGCATAGCAGCCGGGCACACGTACAAAGCGGTACCAGGCGCACCTCAGCCCACCCTCTGTGGACAAGCTGGATCCTGTTGTGCGCCCGCCATGCCCCTGACAAGGCACACACAGCCCCAGTCGACCAGGTGTAACCCCAACATAGTCAATCCGCACAGGCGATACAGGGCACGGGATGGCAGTGGAGCATGGTGTGTGAGAGGTCTCCTCGCGCTCCTCCTGGTCATATCACGCAGGCAATAGAACCTCAACGTCTAGCATGGCACAAGTCAGATGGAAGTGTAGGGGGACGCACCACAGCACGAGCAGCACTGACGTCACAGGAGGTGGCTCGCACCATCCCATCCATTGCCCATCATACCAACCACGCCACATGCCATTGCGACTAAGTGCAAGCGCGTGCGCCACCACCCCCGAGCCCTCCCCAGAGAGGCCAAAGAGTGAATGTGTGGGCCATCAGCCACAGACGGACGCGGCCTGGCCGCAAGGGCAGCCACAGCCACTGGGTGTCGCAGGTGGCGGATCCGGAAGGCGAAGACTGTGATGCATAGTCCATGCAGGCCGGGTCTCCATTTGGGGCACCACGCAGGTGGACGGCGTCCCGCCACACATCATACCCTGAGACAGCCCACTCGTGCAACTGGACCCACACATACACTCCTTGCCCTCTCTGGTGCGAGCTTGGGGCTGCCTGTGCAAGCGCTAGCCTCGCAGGTGAGCATGCATATTGGGGGAGCGAGGGGAGGACATGAGGGCTGGGGCGAAGATGACTGTATCACTGTCAGTTAGTACAAGGGATGACCCAGATGTGGAAAGGAAGAGACGTGTCCCGTGTGTACTGCAACTAGTCGCCAATCCAACTACCCCCATGTCCGGAATGTAAGCCCGCACCTAGGCCCGCCCATCCGCCACATCGAACATACCACCAGCACGACAACCTTCCCATTCGAAACACTGACTGGGGGTGGCGACCAGTGTACAATCATGTGTAGCCTACCCACGCGTACATGTGGGCCCTCCATGATCCATGTCACCTGCGGCAAAGTCATGACATGCGCAATGAGGGAAGTGAGGAGAGCTGTCCGCCCCACGCGCAGAAGGTGCATCAGCTCCACAGACCCAGCAGCGAGTCCAGCAGGGGTCACATGTGCAGGGGCAGCTGTGCCTGGTGTGAAGGCACATGCATATAGACAGCACATCGACCAATGTGTAGTCTGCCCACATCTACAGTCCATCATCATGCGGACATAGGAATTGAACACAGGGCAACACATCTTAGTTGGTGCACCCACCGTGACCAACAATGCGCAATCATCGACGTACCCGCCCTGTGCATGGCCCCCCACCCAACGGAGGCACATCCAGTGCCACCATCCCACACACACAAGCCTTCCACGGAACATGCTGTGTCCAATGGTCAGTACAGAGTCAGCGCCCATCTGGTGGATCCTGAACAGGAGACACATGCACACACATGCCAGCTCCCACTGTGTACGTCTGCCACCTGGCACGTGCAATGTAACCTCTCACCTGTGACGTGTGACTGCAAGCACACAGCCGTCTTGGCATGGGGCTGTCAATGTGGACACCTGTCAATGTTTCGGGAGGTGTGATCCGTACAGTGCTGTACATAGGGTGCAGTGCTGACACCTACTACTGTCTCATATCCCCTCGTGCCACAGGTCCCACTTGTTTTGGCCGCTCAGCCTGTGCCCACATCGTCGTCGTCGTGTGCCATACTCATCCAGCCGCGGAAGCAGTTCCATGCTCAGCAGACATTCATGTTGCCGTGGCGTTGCCGCTTGACGGATATGCAGTCAGTCCCCATCAGCACGCCCCGCAAGTCATTGGGGCCTAGATCCCCATGTGCATGCACATGGCAGTGGTTTGTAACACTAGCCATTGCCATTGTTGGGAGACCTGTGTAAGTGTATTGTGGCCGTGCCGTCCCAGCTTGACAGCTGGGCTGTGGCTCATGTGCTTGCTCAGTCATGTCAGTGATGTGTATGCGAAATTGCTATGTGTCGTGTTGCATTGACATGTGTCCTCTGCCATTGTCCCTAGGCGGAGACCGAACATTGACCGCCCATACCAATTGCTGGCGGACATGGACGATACAGAGGTTATTAGGAAGTTTCGGCTGGACAGGCCAACCCTGCATCGACTGTGTGCCATGTTAGAACCCCATCTCCGTCCCCGCAGGGTGTATCCGACTGCTGTCACCCCCACGGCTAAGGTGATGGCCGCCATGCATTTCTTCGCCACTGGGTCATTCCAGCACACAGTGGGCATTGGAGGAGGGATGTCCCAGCCCATGTTCAGCAAGGTGCTGAGGGATGTACTGGCAGCCATGATGCTGTACCGGAACAGGTACATCCGCTTCCCCAGGGCTCGTGAATTGGCGGCAGTGAAGGGTGCATTCTATGCCCTTGGCAGAATCCCACACGTCGTTGGAGCCATTGACTGCACACATGTCGGCCTTGTTCCACCACAGGCCACTGAGCACCTGTACCGCAACAGGAAGCACACGCACTCCCTGAATGTGCAAGTGGTGTGCCTTGCGGACATGGTGATCACCCACGTGTGTGCAAAGTTCCCAGGCTCGGCCCATGACGCACACATAATGCGCAACAGCATCTTGCCACGACTGATGTCCAATATGCAACAGGATCGTGCCTGTATTGTCGGTGAGTATGTGGAGTGGTGTAGCGTGCTGGCTGTGCGATGCTGTCCCCTGTCCAGTTGGATTAGCAACGGTTCTCTGTGTCCCTCACACCCAGGTGACTCTGCGTACCCGAATGGGGCATGGCTGCTCAGTCCATTGAGGAATCCTCGCACCCCAGCAGACGATCGCTACAATGAGGCACATGGGAGGACCAGACGTGTGGTCGAGCGTACCTTTGGCCTCCTCAAGTCCAGGTTCAGGTGCCTGGACCGCACCGGGGTGCGCTGGCGTACTCCCCACAGAAGGTGTGCCAGATAGTGGTGGCGTGCTGCATGCTGCACAATCTGGCCATTCGGAAGCAGATCCCCCTCATCGTGGATGACGGAGATCAACCAGGGCCCCAGCCCGCAGACCAGGACAGCTCGAGTGAGGAGGACAGCGGAGAGGAGGAAGCTGGTAATGTGCGGCAGCAGCTCATCGCCCGCTACTTCACTTGACGGTGAGTGTCCATGTACGACCGCTGATGTGGCTGTATCTGTGCAGGTGTGTGTGTGCTGTGTCAGGGTGGCCGTTTGTTCACTGCGTGCTGTGTGTCAACGCTCCATGGCCAGGGTAGTATGCCACTGTTGGTGGCTGTGGCATTGTGCCCTATTGCTCTGTGCGATGTGTGTACATTGCTTGTAGTTGTTGACATGTACTGTGTGATGGGTGTGTGACACACTCATTGAATGTGCTCCTGTTCTGTCTCCCACCCCTAGGTCCCTACAGGCCCTCCGGATTCAATTGCCATGCCACGCATCAGGTGCCTTTCCGCCCACGGTGGCCGTTGTATTCCGTACAAATAAAACACAGGGCACAAACAGCAGTTAGTGAAAAAGGTGCATTTATTACAAACTGTGACATGTGATTGTGTGTAAGATGATGACAAAAGTGGTGCGTGCAGTGACAATGAGCTGTCGGTCATGGCTGCGTGATGATCAGGGTGTACCCACTGGTTCTATGTCCATAGTCCAACACACACATGCCATCCAGATGGCTGTGTGGAGTGGGATCGTAGTCCAAGTCAATGCAGTGGCTGGTCAAGGAAGGCTGGCGGAAGGCTGGCTGGCTGCCTCACTTGCGACTGGAGCGTGCGAAGTCCTCCCGGGAGATCTGTTTCCTCTTCGGACGGCCCCTTCCACGTTTGCGAGGGGGTGCCTGCTTGCGACATGCTGGTGGTTGAGGTGTGATCACTGGCTGTGGACGCAGAGGAACTGGACACTGCTGCTCCACCCTGCGCCCCGGCAGGTGGTGGCGGAGGGGGAGCTGCTGTCCCTGGCTGTGACCTCACCGCCACCACCAGCTGTCCCATGAGGTCCACGATTTGGCCCATACGGGCGTCCATGGACCTCAACACCCCCAGCACCTCACGCGTGTCTGAGGCAGACCGGACCCATTGTCCTTGGGCCTCTTCATAGGCCCCAAGGACTCTGGCCATGTGAGGCAGGGCATGGCTCCCAGGGGAGGCTGGCGTTTCCCTGACCCTGCTCCTCCTACCAGTCCTGCTGCCACCGGCCTGCCCACTAGCCACATTGCTCACCACGGTCCTCGCTGTGGCTCCCAGGGTGGATCCAGTCGTCCGGGCCACCACCTGCGCTGGGGCTGGTGCCAGCGGAGACGTGGCGGTGGTGGCGGCGGTGGTGGTCGGTGCGGCGATGGTGGCGGTTGCGGCAGTGGTAGTGGCCACAATGACCGTGGGTGTGGCCGCAACGACAGTGGCAGCAGGGGGCTGTGAATGTTCAGCAGCCCTGGATGATGGGTTGGTGGGTAGGAGGGGTCCTGGGGAGCGGCTGGGCCCTGCCACACCAGATGGGCCTGCTTGGTTGTCCGTGTCCGAAGAGGAGGACAGATCCTCCAGATCCGTGTGTCCTCGTTGGGGGCTTGTAGGCTGGCTGTGCTGGCTGCTGGCTCCATCCCCAGCATCCAGCAGTTCGTCACCTGTGGAGAGAATGAGATTAGTTATTGTGTTGCACCTGGCGAAGTATGTATTTGTCGTCTGACATTGACAGTTCGTGCAATCTCGTACATGGGTTTCCCGGAGGCGTGTGTGTGGCTGTAGCATCTGTAGTTGTGTGTGCTTGGCAATGGGACTGTGTGCTGTGCACATGTGGCATGGGACGGATTGGCCATGCCGATGGGTGTGTTGCTGTGCCCCTACTTATTGTGACTCTGGTGTATGCGGGCTCCTGGCCCATCCTGGGTCTGGTTTGTACTTTGCTTTTGGGGTTCAAATGGAACGCTTAGGAACGCATATGGCAACATGGGGGCCATGCCCCAGATTCGCATTTGGGAGGGAATATGCTTTTGGGGTTCAAATGGAACGCTTAGGAACGCATATGGCAACATGGGGGCCATGCCCAAGATTCGCATTTGGGAGGGAATATGCTTTTGGGGTTCAAATGGAACGCTTAGGAACGCATATGGCAACATGGGGGCCATGCCCCAGATTCGCATTTGGGAGGGAATATGCTTTTGGGGTTCAAATGGAACGCTTAGGAACGCATATGGCAACATGGGGGCCATGCCCCAGATTCGCATTTGGGAGGGAATATGCTTTTGGGGTACATGCTGTGAGCCATGGGTGCCGAACGTGACATGTGTTGTGGCAGCATGACAGTGCATGGTTTGAGGTGTGTGCATGCTTGACATGGCCTGCATATTTGCTGTCTGTTGTGATTACTGGACATGGCATTGGACGCATCGTTATGAGTGAGTGATGGTTGTGTGCCAGCCAACGTATTGCAGTTGTCCCATCTCCTTGGTGTGCGTGCTGCCCTGTGCCATGTGCATCACTGCAGTGCTCGGGGGGTGTGGCCCATGTTGTGTGTTGTTGCTCACAGTGTGTCGTGCACTTCATTGACTTCTGGCACATGGTTGGTAATGGGCATGTATCTTAGCGTGACTGCTGTATGTGTGGCAGCTGTGCGGATGACATGCCTTTCATGAGACTGGGGCTGACGGATGGGATGGATGGTATGTTGTTTGTGCATGGTGTGTCTGTGTGTTTGATGGGTTCAGTGGTGTTCGTGTGCATTTATGTTGTTCCGCTCTGTTGCGTCTAGTGTTGTTTGTCTTACATAGGCGTAGTTGTGGGGTGTGTGGTTGACAGGCAGTTGGGGCTACATGGACAGGACTTCAATGGTGTTTCGGTTGTGTGTGATGAGTTGCACAGTGGCTGCCGTGTGGTACTATATTCAGTGTGGCTTGTGCATGCAGACGTGGCTCCTTGGGTGTTGCTATGTCTGTGATGGGTCATGTGGGGTGTGAGTCTGTTGTTCATGTCCGTGTGCACATTGTTCACTTGTTCGTGATGGTGGGCGGTGCTGCGTGTTCGTCTGCTACGTGACATGTCCCATGTGTTGGTCGTGTTACGGTCCTCATGCCTCCAGTAATCCGGCCCTGTCCAGTTTCCCACCTGCAAGTTGTTCGTGCGTGCACTGTACTGGATGCCACATGGCTCTGAGCGGGGGTGCTCCATGTTGCAGGTCTGTGGGGGTGGGAGGGTGTTGTGGGTCGTGGGGGTGGCTGGATACCCACTGACACCGATTGCTGTGGACCGTGATGTCTGCCTTTCGGCTGTCGTTGTGCACTGCGGTGGCTGACACGTGGGTGTGGGGTGTGGGGGATGCTCCTCCTTGCTGTGCTGTGGGACTGGGGCCTGGTGTGTGTTGTACTTGGGCTGTCCACCGTCCCACCCACTGCACTTTGTGTTCCTGCCACTTACCTGTTACTTGTCGGTTGGTGCAGCTGTGCCTGACACATGGGTGTGGGGAGTGCTCCACCTTGCTGGTCTGTGGGAGTGGGGGCCTGGTGGGTGTTGTACTTCAGCTGTCCCCCTCCGACCCACTGCACTTTGTGTTCCTGCCACTTACCTGTTACTTGTCGGTTGGTGCAGCTGTGGCGGACACATGGGTGTGGTGGGTGCTCGTTGTGGCGCTTCTGGCATATTTGGGGACCTGTTGGTGGTTACGTGGCTGGCTTAGTGTACACATGTCCCCACGCATCTTGCAGTTGTTCGGTTTGGGCTGTGTGTGGTGGTGTCTGTTGCATGTGTGTGTGATGTGTTGTGTATTGTGTGCTGGACATGGGGGTGTTTGTCCCTGGGAGCTGTGGCATGGTGGTAGTGCATGTGAGTACATAGCGGTGTGCTGGTATACATTAGTTTGTACTTACCAGCCTCCACTCCCCTGCTAATCCGGCGAGGATCTCCGGATGGATTACGACTCGCACCTTCTCCTCCCACGCTTTGAAGGTCTTAAAGAGCGCGGGATTCCCTCCGCCAGTGACGGCAGCCAGCTCTCTGTTTTTGCCCTCCTTCTTCTTGACCAGGCTCTTGACGTCATTCCAACGTTTGTTAATCTCGACTCTGTTCCTGGGCAGGGTCCCGACTGCATTGACCTGGTCTACGATCCGGTTCCACATTCTGTTTCTGGTGGCTAGTGGTGTGTGCTGGACCATGTTCCCATAGATTTGTGGGTACACCTTGATGATCTCGTCGACCATGACCGTCAGCTCCATGGGCGTGAACTTGGGCATCCTTTGTGGTGCCATGGTGTTTGTGGTGCTGGTGCGGTGTGTGTTGTGTAATGTGCAGGGGGTTTGTGGTGCCGGTGTTTGGTGGTGGTGGTGGTGGTGGTTGTGATGTGTGCGTTTCTGTGGTGTGCTGCTGTCCTTGCTGTGTCACTGTGTCCTCTCCTCTCCTCTCTGGTTTGCAATGTAGCAAGGGGTTGTGGTCTGTGGGAGTGCTGCTTTTGTACTCACCTATGTGGGTGTGTCCTCATGGTCTGTTGTTTTCAGGTGTGTTGTGTCTGGGGTTCTGGCCTTTGTATTTTTTGTTTGTCCGGGGGGTGTTTTCGGGATGTGTACTGTGCTTGTGTATTTGTGCGTGCCTTGCTGTGTGGACTTGTTGGCCATGTTGTGTGCTATTGGTTTTGTGTGCGGATGGTTTCTGTGCAGGTACGTGGGCGCCATGGCTTCTGCCGTGTCGATTCTCATCGGCGTTGTTTGCGCTGGCGGGCGGTATATTTGTGGTTTTTCCGCGCTCATGTCGGTGCGATCGTAATTTCACGTGCGGTGTGTCGGCCGTGAGGGCGGGCGGTTTTGTGTTGTCGTGCGTGTTTCCGTCCGTGGCGGGCGGTTTGTCTCCGACTCGGACGTTGGCGGGCGGTATTTTGTGTGCTTTTTCCGCCGATGGCGGTATTCGGTTTGTGTAATCGTAATGGCGTGGTCGGTGTTCAGGCGGTGTGTGCGGGCGGATTTTTGCCGCTTCCATGCCTGGCGGAATTATTTACGCCGGGTATCGTAATGTGCCCCTAAGTTTTAGGAATTATTAATTATATTTAATTTCATTTTGCGTTTTAGTTCTGTAGCGGGTTGTGGGTTTATAGGGGAAAAGGGTGGGAAGTAATTTAATTGTAATTAAGTAATTATTAAATTTTATTTATTGGTATTGATAAATAATTCATTGTTAATTAATTATTAATTGGTAAATAATGTTTATTAATTGGTAATTAATTTTTATTAATTGGTAATTAATTTTTATTAATTTTTTAATTGATAATTATATTAATTGTATTAATTTATTATTCAGAGCGGGTTGTGGGTTTATAGGGGAATAGGGTGGGAAGTAATTTAATTGTAATTCAGTAATTATTTATTTTTATTTATTGGTATTGATTATTAATTTATTGTTAATTAATTCTTATTTGGTAATTAATTTTTATTAATTGGTAATTAATTTTTATTAATTTATTTATTGATAATTATGTTAGTTGTATTAATTTATTCTTCGTAGCGGGTTGTGGGTTTATAGGGGAATAGGGTGGGAAGTAATTTAATTGTAATTAATTAATTATTGAAAATATTTTTGTATATTGATAATTAATTTACTGTCAATTAATTATTACTTGGTATTTTTTATTATTTATTAATTTTTGGTATTGAAAATGTATTCTTTGTTAATTAATCATTAATAGGTAATTAATTTTTAAGAAATAATATTTATTGGTATTTAGAATTAATTATTAAATATTTTGTAATTTGTAATTAATTTTTTATTGGTATAGATAATTATTTTATTTTTATTAAAATATTAAATCATTATTTTCCCTACTGTTGCACTCTCTGGAGTGGGAATAGTAATTTTTACCCCTACGCTATCCAACGCTTTCCCTACTGTTGCACTCACTGGAGTGGGAATAGTAATTTTTACCCCTACGCTATCCAACGCTTTCCCTACTGTTGCACTCACTGGAGTGGGAATAGTAATTTTTACCCCTACGCTATCCAACTCTTTCCCTACTGTTGCACTCTCTGGAGTGGGAATAGTAATTTTTACCCCTACGCTATCCAACGCTTTCTCTACTGTTGCACTCTCTGGAGTGGGAATAGTAATTTTTACCCCTACGCTATCCAACGCTTTCCCTACTGTTGCACTCTCTGGAGTGGGAATAGTAATTTTTACACTCCCGCTATCTAACGCTTTCCCTACTGTTGCACTCACTGGAGTGGGAATATAAATTTTTACCCTCCCGCTATCCAACGCTTTCCCTACTGTTGCACTCTCTGGAGTGGGAATAGTAATTTTTACCCTCCCACTATCCAACGCTTTCCCTACTGTTGCACTCTCTGGAGTGGGAATAGTAATTTTTACCCCTACGCTATCCAACGCTTTCCCTACTGTTGCACTCTCTGGAGTGGGAATAGTAATTTTTAGCCTCCCGCTATCCAATGCTTTCCCTACTGTTGCACTCACTGGAGTGGGAATAGTAAGTTTTACCCTCCCGCTATCCAACGCTTTCCCTACTGTTGCACTCACTGGAGTGGTAATAGTACATTTTACCCTCCCGCTATCCTACGCTAAAAATATTGAATATTTTTTATAAATATTACGTTAATATATATATGTATTACAAAATAAAAATGTATGTTTATTTTTTTCTAAGTTACATTAATTATTTATTATTTTTAAAGTTATTTAAGTATTTTTAAGTATGTTTTAGTTAATTATATATATTATTTCATTAATTTTACATTACTTTTTATACATTTAAAAAATTCGATATTTTGACTAACTATATTTTTTACAACTATATTTTGGATTCGATATTTTTGTACTTACCTGTTTGTAGATAGGGAGTCGATATTTTGGCATTCTATATTTTTACTTCGATATTTTTGTAGGTCGATATTCTTGTTATCGATATTCTGTCAGTGATCCCACTCACACACCTTAAAAAACTACTCATACCCCCTACTTACACTCTCATAGAGACACCCACACACCCACTCACAGACCTATACAGCCACTCATAAACCAACTCACTCACCCATACAGCTACTCACACACCCATCCACTCACCCATACAGTCACTGGCACAGCCATTTTCTAACCTATACAACTACTAATACAACCAGGCATTTATCCATACAGCTACTGACACACACACTCATTCTCCCATACAGTCATTGACATAACCACTCACTCACCCATAAAGCTACTCTATACTCAGTCATTCACCCATTCAATCACTGACACACCACCTTGTTCACCCATACAGCTACTTACAGACATACTCACTCACCCACAAAGATACTCTCATATCCACTCACTTATTCATATAGTTACTAATGCATGCACTCATTCACCTATGCAGACATTGACAAAAGTACTCATTCACCCATATAGCCACTCATACACCTACTCTCTCTCTGATACAACCAGTCACTCACCCATACAGTCACTGACACAACTATTCACTCACCCATACAGTTACTTACACATGCACTGAGTCACCCATGCAGGCACTCACAGTCACTTACTCACCCATACAGTCACTGACACAGCTACTCACTCACCCATACAACTATGTACACATACATTCACTCACCCATATAGCCACTAATGCACCTAATCACTCACTCATATAGCCATGCACATACCCACTCAGCAATATAGCCACTCACACACCCTCTCACCCAGCCATACAGCCACTCACACAGTCACTCACTCATTCATTCATAAAAACAAAAAGGAAGATATAGAGCGATAGGTAGTTTGTGTACGAAGTGGTGAATAAACTCGAGACAGGAGCAGAAAGAGAGAAAGAAGGGGAGAGGAGGCCACAGATGCATAAAGAGGGAAGACCTATGTATACAGGAGACACTGTAAGAAGAAGAGGAGAGCTTGGGTTTGAGGGATGGAAACCTTGAAAAGGCACAGGAAAGAAACTGTGCTTGAAGACCTGAAGTAAAGTACATGAGAGAAGCAGGAAGAGTGAGTGAGAGAGTGAGCGAGAGGGAGAGGGATGAGAGCGTATGAGAGAGATAGAGGGACAAGTGGGAGGGGCACCTAGAGGGGGAGGTGAAAGGTGGACCAGTGCATAGCGTGAGGAGGTACTCCCTGCCAGTCTCCGTCTTCTTAAGTAATACAGCAGTACACATTAACAGAAATAAACATTGTTATAGCTGCTGCTGTAGTTTTCCAATTTTGTATTGGAAAACACAAATCTGGTGTTTAAACACAGACTCTTAATGTTGCGTAAACAAAAACGGATATTTTGCAGTATAAATATAGCTGTCTGTGTAAATCAATGCTTGGGGTGTGTTCCGACAGCTATTTATTAAGGAAAGAAATGTAAAGCTGTCAATCCCATTATCAGAGAGCCCCGGGGCGGGTCACCTTTATATCGGACATGCAACAGTAAAGTTCTGCGTGCATCGATGTAATTATATGTGCCTAGTTCATTCATTGGTCTCGGTGGTTAACTAGCTGGGTCTGGCTAAGCCACCGACGGTAGGGATAGGACAGCCGGGGCTGGTGAGTCCGACTTTATGTGGAACGGTTAGTTTATGGCCTTTCATAACATGGCCTTTGTCCTCTTTGATCATTTATTTAACCACTCAAAATATTTAAAGGGAAACACATTTATACCATGGTCTCCGTTACTGGTAACAATTTACTTTCTTTTTAGCTCAACTGCTGCGAGAAAGTGAGCATGTGGGTGTCATTCTTATATTCTCTGGGGCATATTTACGTTCCCTGGCGCATCCCTGCAAATCAGCAGGGATGCGCCAGGAAGATGCGACACGCAAGTTTGCCCTTGCGCCACCGCCGATGCGCCGCATTTACAATGCGGCGCACCGTGGCGCACAGAATGGCAGATGCGTGTCGCATCCCCCGACGGAAAGGCGGCGCATTGCTGGAGTCGCGTCGCAAGCGCGACGCAGCTCCAGCAATGCTCGGGGTGCCCTATCCCTAACATGGTGCGTCAATGCTTACGCCTGCTTCAAGCAGGCGCAGGGTTTTGACGCAGCATGGGCGTAAGAGTGACTCAGTGAAATCTTGTAGATTTCACTGCGTCACCTTTACGTGGCGTACCTGCGAGGGAACGTCCCCCCGCGCCGGTACGCCCACATGAAACCTGACACAGGTTTCATGTGGCGCAGGGGTTTACTACGTGACGCATCTCCCTAGATGCGTCACGTTGTAAATATAGCGCAACGTGGCGCATGGTTTGCGTCGCCGCTGCGTCACATGCGTGACGCAACGGCGGCGCAAAAGTGGCGCAAGGGGCTTGTAAATATGCCCCCCAGTTCTTGCAGCAGCTGAGCTAAGAAGAAATGAAATTCTTAGCAGTAACGGAGGAACAGCATATTACCAAAGCGAATAGCTCTGATAAATGAGACCACTCGCAAAGATGATAGAGCTTAAAAAAATTAAATTAAATGATAACTGGAATGGCTTGCAGGGACTGGAAGGACATGAAACCAGGGCAGGTGAGAGGCCGCAGAGGGGGTGGAACAGAAAAGACCGGCTTGGCAAACAAAAGGAGACAGAGCATAGTGGATAGTTGTGGGGGAGAAAAACCACACAATATGGCAGCAGACCGTGTGCAGATGTATGGGGGGTGTTGTGCTTTATGTTGCACAACGTCCTCGCTCAAATAGGTCAGTGTTAATTCTGTTGCTCAAATTATAGGGTTGGGATATTGAGTCTACCAATATTAAAAACTGCAACACCCATAAGGCTGTGTCCACATTCCCTCTCTTGTGCGTACCCTGTTCTGGATAAAAAAAATACAAATACAGAACTCTCCACATAGAAATAATAAAATTGAATTCAAGGCCGTCTTATTTGGATGCACTGTTACTTTCTCTAACCTCAATGTATTTTCCTTCCTGCAGGAGAGAAGCCCTTCTCGTGCCCTCAGCATTTGCCGAGAGATCTAACCTAGATTCTGTAAACCTGTCTGTGTAAACCTGTAAACCTTTTGTGTACTTGGCTGTTTAAAGCACCAAAGAGGCTGCTTCCTTGACGCTTTTCATCAAAGAAGTTTGAGTCTCAGCTGTACTAGCGCTCCAAAAAAAATAATATCGAGGATTAGAAACGAAAAAGACTTACAGGGAGATTAGAAAATAAAAAAAAAGTACAGGGAAATTAGAAGATAAAGGGGCATATTCACAAGGAGCTATCTCCGAATTAACGGCACTTTATCGCAGCCAAAGTCGTGATAAATTTACCCCCCCATTCACAAGCCGGTGTTAACAGCCCACAGCACCAGTTTACCCGCGAAAGCAGCCTCAAAAAACATCGCCACAGAGGACCCCCGCAAATATCGCTAGTGAGATGCAGAGTGGGCGTTCCCGTGACAAAAGTCGAGACAACAGCACACCTCAACATTCACAACAACCAGCCACATCCACGCTAAAAACACAAAACAGGCGATAAGGCGCGATAGCACCAGGAAATCTACACCTGCTCTGACCTGGTGTAAACTCAGACGGCAGCCTGCAAACCAAAAGGGAGCACAGCCCAGGGCTACATCGGAAGGGCAACAGATGCCATGGAGCCACCCCTCATGCGGCCCAGACACCCAAGAGGGGCACAACACCCACAGCCACCACCCCCAGGACCACCCCTCCCTGGCATCCCCCCCCGACCAAAGACATGCCACATCAGCCACACCTAAACATGTACAAATTATTCCGCTTGATGCCGCACAATCACAACTGGTGACATGCATGTGTCGTCACAGAAATGAGCAGCACACATTCCCTTTCGAAGCAACAAATGAAACTTTATTAAAATGAACAACGAAATGAAATGAAGACACATGGCCGCTCCCCTCGGGACAATACGTAGGTCACAGCCTGTAAGACAAAAAACATGATGAGAAGGTGTGTCCTGCGCACATCAGAGGACAGAGAGAGAGCGAAGGAGAGAGAGAGGAAGAGAGGGAGGGAGAGAGAGAGGAAGAGAGGGAGAGAGAGAGAGAGAACGTGCCGCCCCTGCGCACCCAGGCCACACTGCTCACCTGCTGCCACCGGTGTGTCCCCAACCACGTGCCGGAATGCATAGCAGGACACCAGGTCACACATCAGAGTCAGAGCCGTCAGCTGAAACAGAGCCCAGATACATGACTGGCACAGTACACACACTTGCACAAGACAACATCGCCTGCCCACCCATGCACACCCTGGCAGAGGCACCCCAACCCCTCCCGCCGCCCATCGGAGCATGCCTGCCCATGCACACCCAGGCCTCAATGCTCACCTTCCGCCACCGGCACGTAGACAGGAGGTCCCACCATGTGCCGCTGCAAGCCACAAGCCCGGGGCCCGCGGACATGGCACCCTCCACATCATGCAGCCCCGCTCCGCAGGCCACCAGGTCTCACGTTTGGTGCTGGGTCTTGATTACTCCATGGCAGAGGACATACCAGTGCACCCGGCACCATCGCAGGCTGCACACCCGCTCAGCCCAATGGGTGCCACCAACCTTGGGATCCCGGCAGCGATGCCACGTGGCGGTAGGCCCGCACTGCCCGCTGGCTCTGGCCTACACTGTGGTCCAGCAGGGCACACAAAACCTGAGCTGTCTGGACCGCCGGGACGGGGCATCATCGCAGGCTGCACACCCACTCAGCAGCTTAAGGTGCCACTGACTCAATGCACCCAAAGTCACCGTCCCGTGGTGGGGTGCCTGTGCCGTCCGCAAGGCCTCTGGTGCCACTAACCCTGTGCAACCCCAGTCTGCGCCACGTGGTGGTAGGCCCGTGCCGTACTCAAGGCCTCGGATGCCACTAACCCTGTGCGCAACAACTCATGGGCCGTATATGAGTGCGAACCGTGGAGCGTCCGTCATCCAGTCACCACCGGAAGAGGGGAATGTGACGTCGTCGGCCCCTTATGTTGGAGGAATCACATGGCCAGTGACGCCTGTGCCGGATGGGTGTGGTGTGGTGTGCACTCAGGGAGTGGCTGTGACATGCTGACAACTAGACCAGTGACCTGCACACCACCAGCGAGTAGAGCTGCGACGGGTAGCAATGAGGGCCCCCCCGGGGTGTAAGCGGAGTGGTCTGGCCTGCCGTACGCCGGACTAGCGCAGGGCTTGCAACAATGACTCGTGGGATCTGGGCGTGGTCCAATCCATGTCCGGACAAGGAAGTGACTGATGCGTGTGTCCCTGCTGTAGTGTTCACGGAACCCGCTACACAAAATGCAATGTTGCACCCTCTTACTGGCATCCCACAGGATTAACATCATTGTCGCAACGGAAGGCACTGTCCCCACATTCATCCACACATCCACACAGGAATGACGTAAGACATTACACAGCAGTGCGTCACTGGATGTTTATTTGCACATCCAGTGCAGTCATGCAGCTGGAGCGGTACAGGGCAATGCCGAGCGCACCACACAATATGGGCCCGTGGAGGGCCAGCCAGTGTCCATCCCGGGATGAGCTGTACTGCGGAAGAGGAAGGCTACAGTCCACAGTCTGTCCGCAGTGTCATTGGTCGTCAAACAGGATGTGGCAGTCTATGTCGCTGTCCAAGGTGAGTGCCTCGGAGTGAATTGGGGGTCAGTGGTAGGTCTTGAGGCCATGTGCGACACCAAGCAGAAACAGGCAAGGTGGCGGAAATGGATGCTAGTGCCTGGCCCTCCTGACCACATTCCCATCCACGTCCTCGTCCCCGGGTGTGTGCCCTGCCCCACCTCTGGGTGTTGCAGTGCCCGCTGCGGCACTGTGTGCCACTGACACATCAGGGGCCGGAGGAGGATTGTCGGCCGCACTGTGTGGCAGTGACACATCAGGTGCCGGAGTGGATACGCTTGCCGCACTGGGAGGCACTGACACACCAGGGAGCGGAGATGTGGATGGTGTGGGGGCAGCAGCATTCATCATCGCCACGCGTTGTGGCAGCAATGCCATGACGAGGACATGCAGGGAACGGTAGGTCCCAGCTACATTTCGCTGATGTGCAGCGGCGGCTGCCATCCTTTCCACCTCCATCCGCACCATGTCCTCCATGAGCCTCCGCATGTTTGCCAGCTCATGGCTGGCATCGCTGGGGCCACTCTGAGCGGACAGGTATTCTTCCCTCTGCGTCATGACTCCAAAGATGTCAGTCAGGGCTCACTGGAGACCATGGGGCGGACATAGACACCCAAGGATGGCGTCCAGTTTGTTAGCCATGAGCTCGAACCCCACCCGCACCTGCTCGGCCGTCTCCCTCTGGCCCTCCACCACACGGCGTTGGAAGGCCATTTGTTGTTTCTGGCGGTCTTGGGAGGGTGCTGGGGCTGTGGGTGCCTCCTGCTGGGTGGTTTGGGTGGTGGGTGGGGTCTCATGGATGTAGCTGGGCTGCCCTGATCCTGGAGGTGATTTGCGGATGAGGTCAATGAGGTCTTGGATGGTTTGGGTGTCGAAGCTGGTGTTGTCCTCCTCCTCGTCATCAGTGAAGAGTGACTGTGACTGCTCTGCAGGAGGTGTTGACGATGCCCCTGCGATGTGAAGGGGAGATGGTGTATTACAATGTGTCCACATGTATGTAGCCGCATGGTACATTTTGACATTCAGACAACATGGCATTGTACATTGTGACAGTCTGTGGGTCTGGGCGAGGACCCAGAGTGATTGTGGGTGTGCACTGTGCCATGCTTGCTTGTGCATGTGTGCCATTGTGGCCATCTCCCCCGTCCCCCCAGTACCTGGTGGTCACTCACCCTGTTGCGGTTGTGTTGTGTCCTGTCGAGCAGTGTCCAGTCCTCAACTCCGGCCACAGTCTCCACACTGATGACTGTCGACACCAGCTCCTCCATGTCATCCAGCTCCAGCTGTGGCGCTGGGCCCCCACCTCCGGTATGCGTTGCTGCCTTCAGGTTGGCGGTGAGTTTCTCCTTGGTCTTCCGCTTGATGTCATTCCATCGCCTCTTGACCCCATCCATTGTCCGCTTGTGCTCTCTGAGGGCATTCACCTTGTCGACGATGTCCCGCCATATTCCAGTTTTGGTGCCCAATGACACATTGGAGGTGACGAAGAGTTGTTGATGGTGTTCCATCACCTCCGTGACTATGATCCTGTTCGCCTGCGGACTGAACTTGGTCTTCCTGGTCTTCTTGTCCTTGCCCTTCCCTGTCCCCGAGGTCCCAGGCTGGTCGTCCGGGGTGCTTGTGGGGTTGCGCTCGTCCTCTGCGCCTGCTCCGGCTGCCTCCATGGTGCTTGTGTGTTGGTCAGTTTGTGTGTGGGTGTTTTTTTCTGCTTTTATGGAGGCTTTTGACGTCTGCCAGGTGTGTGTTGCAGGCCTGGCGCTGCTTGTTGCTGGTTTCCTCATCGCGCTTTGGCCCATCGCGTGTTTTTTGGTGTTGTGGTTTGTGTTTTTATCTCCATCGTGGTGGTTGTATCACGGACTTTGTCCGCGCTTTCGGCAGACTATCACATGGTACCGCCTTGTTGTGAATTCCACGTTGACCAGGGTTATTTTCCCGCGATGGGCTGCGATATTGAAAGTTGCGTTACGCTACTCTTGCGGTAGTTATCACACGTTCTTGTGAATATACCCCAAAAAGTCTTACAGGGCCATCAGAGCTCGATATTACGAGTGCTTTCTGCGAAAATGGTTAAAGCAGGTTTGGGGGGCGGGAGGTGGTGGTCGGGGGAGGGCAGGGAGAGATTTAAAACATACTAAAATGTAAGCAGGGATGCGTGGGAAGTGTTGGGGGGAGGATGGAAGGCACGGGGAGATGAATGGATTTACGCGGATAAGGAGTAAACAACGGGGCAGATTTACAAGCCCCTTACACCACTTTTGCATCACTTTTCCCATGTTAAAAGTGACGCAAAAGTGGTGCAAGGGCCTTGTAAATCTGCCCCCACATGCGGTGGAACTAGATGCCCGATGATGCAAGCGCAGAGGGTGAGGATGGTTGGTTGTGTGTGAACGTGTCACGATACAATGTTAACACAAAGAAAACACGTGCCCTGTTCTATTTACTGTGTGTGTGAACAGAACCAACTACAAGTAACACGATATTACGTTCACACAAATTAAAAATAGAGGTAGGAGAGCCGCACCATGCATAATAAAAGCAAGGCGCAGCCGCCATACTTAAAGATAAAGCTGAGCGTGTGGCCCCACAACAATTAAGAGTTCTTCTCAAAAACAGATGAAGACTACAAGCGGGAAGAAACTGTAGTTAGGCGGTGCTCTTCTGCGGAAAAACAGAAGTGAGGTATCACTGAGGGAACCACTTAGGAGGCAGCAACAAAGAGTGACAGTCCACTGAACCAATGTGAAGACAGCAGGCTGGAGCACAGTCCTTTATGGAATGCAGCAGGTCTTCCATACACTGCCTATGCTCGACCTAAAAATCAGTTATATATTAAGTACAAAAATCTATTAAAATCAGTTTAATACAAGTCACATTTAATTAAAACAACTGGCATCCCAGAATTATATCAATGATTGTGGTGGCCAACTTGAAACAAGCTCACCGCTCTTGCTTCGTTTTAAATTGTATATAGTCCTTCACTGGTAATGAACTGCTTAGGTTCTATTATTTAAACGTAAATTGAGAAAAGTAAAAATTTCAAGCATTTGCAATGCAATAGGTCTCGCATTTGCGAGAGTTTGAGCTTTTGGCATTGTAAATGACAAAGCCTTTTATTTACGTGTTTTGAAAACCTGCACTTTGTACTTATAGTCGTTGCTTATGAGATGCAATGTCCGGCACTTACTGCGCCTCTTTTCCTACCTCCCTTGGTTCTCCTAAGCAATGACTATAAGTACAAAGTGTGTGTTTACGCACCGCTTGCAGGTTTTCAAAACATATAAATAGAAGGCATTGTAATTTACAATGCCAATAGCTCTCACCTAAACAAGTGGTTTATTAAAGACAGGGGTAACCACTAACCCATAAACATTGTGCGCTACACGAGTAACCTGCCTCCAACTTATGAATAAACGATGGGTGAGAATATTTGTCTCTGGAATGCAAGAAGGTGAACTGGTTTGCCCGACATCTGGTGAAAAGTCATTAAAATAACCTTATGATGAGGCAAGCCATGTTTTGGTGAAACATTCACATTAAGTTAACAAGGCTCCACCTGAAATAACACCAGTAAACACAAATCATAATGCCTCTAACAATGGAAAACTTAAACAGTACTTCATAAAATGCTACTTTAAACTAATTAAGGAGAACTAAAGGTGGGGCAGGCACAGGAGTACTTCGCATCCAGGTCTCTTGCATTCAGTTTCCACTGACAGTAGACACATCGTCTCAGCCACGTTTTAAAACCTATATGAAAGCTCTTTTGTGAGGGAACAAAAATGCTGCAGCCTGACACAAAAGGACACAAAGGAGACCCTTGCTGCAGCTTCACTCTTTTGCCTATTTGCCGTTCTTATAGTGGCTATGGATTTAGGCCCAGATCTCTGTACTGGGGTGAATGTATGACATTGTTCTGCATTCTGTCCATCAACGTTCTTTTTGCATTTGTTCTTATAGTGGCAGCACTGCTGCATTGATTCAAACCCACTGTTCTGGCTGCTGAGGTGTGACAACAGGTTAGGCACACCATGAGCTGTGCGCACACTGGTGAGGGTAAAAGACTGAGAAAAGAGTACATGGCATCAGAACTCCTCCAGAGACTGACGAAAGATGCTGCTGGTGGAAGAACAGGATCCACGAACACTGCCGCTCAACAAAGGGCTATTTTCCTCTGCCTCACATTTGAAAATAGTGATGTAACCTTTAATAACCCAAACAGTACTCTGGCAGTCAGATAGCTCACACGCGAAAACGAAGTGTAATCCCCCTCCCACACCGCTGAGAACTAGTGTGCGGGGCAGCCAAGCAGGGCCGGTCCTAGGATTTGTGGGGCCGCGGGCAGGATAGGATACTGCGAGGCCCCTCTAATTTGCATAAGATGTAGTATCATAGCAAGTGACATCATAGGAAGTGTCAACTGACCAATCATTTTCTCTCACTGTTGAAGTAGCTTTGCAAGAAGCTACTTCTCTAATGTGGATTTCACTAGATGGCTACAAATACAAATAAAAGCCCTAATAGAATAAGTGCAACTATTTTAAAGCTCTATTATGTGGAAATACAACACGTCAAACTGGGTTAAAAAGCTGGGCCTATATCTCCCCAAAATGGATGTTTCCAGATAAGTGCATGATTAAACTTCTTCGACAGACTGTCCGATATCTATAGAGTGGATCTTCAAGTGACTCCCCGATACTCCAGTTGTACCAGTGAAGTTCACGGTTAAGGCATTTGGTTTTAGCAGGCATGGGCATCAACACAAAGGGATCCATGCTGGTTCGGGTAAGTGACCTGCAAATGCTCCAGTAAATAACAAAAAGCACTTATTAAAGAAGATAAGATGGCACAGATGACATACACAGATGGGTTGGCAGGAGCATCAAAAACTGGACCATTCCCACAAACTGAATGCCTAAACCCAGCAACTACTCTCAAACTTCATTTTTAAGAGATGAAAAGAGCTGATCTATCTTAAAGATATAAAGATGAGATGGCTAAATAGGGACAAGAATGTGTATCCAGGGGGAAAAAAACTGCCCAACAGACAAGTAGTAAATTAAAGCAACAAAACAAGTGGTATTTATTATAGCAAACTCAATGCAGTTTTCCCTTACAAGGAAATGAAATCTAGCAATGTGGAATAGGTAAGGGAGGTGGTGTTTGACTTTCAAATAAATCTCGCATAATCCCTGTGAATCCCTGAGATTTGCATTTATTAAGATTTTAAGTCACATTTTAAGTCACAGATCCTTAATAGCTGAGAAGACACTTGCCAAATTGTGATGGGTCCAGACGCATGTTGCTCGACTCAAATTTAGCCTAAGAAGTAACAACCAAATTGCACCTACCCTCAGGTAAATGCACTTGTTTTTGGTTAAAGAGATAATTGAATGCAAGACCCTTGAAAGACCATGTCCATCATCCATAAATTACGCCAGTCATGCCCCAGGCTACCTAATAAAACACTTTCGGTCCTTCCAATCGCAAATAAAAGATTTGTCTTCCTAAAACTACTGGACACCCACTCACCTAGGCTCAGTGACTGACTAATCACTCCATGTGTGATGATGTACTATGGAAGGAGGCAGTCACTCCTCAATCAGCTCCCTTCTGCAGCCTCCTTTTCCTGTACACTGCCCCTTCTTCTCACCTCCAAAGCAAGGCTAATTCAAACTGTACTGCTGAAAAGCAGCAATTTCCCCAGGCCTCACGTCACTCCTTGAGGTTTGAGATAATATGTTGTGGGAAGAGGCGCACATCATCTTGGCCGGCCCATTGTCAGTCTGCACTTGACAGTGATCAGGCTATCTTTGGGCGTGTGACCAGACTGACCCTGTGCAGCAGCCTGCTACATGTATTTTAATACTCTTTTGGACAGGATAACTAGTGTGTAGTATATATGGCTCTAGTTTCTTGGACAGCTAGTGTCAAATAATAAACTTTAAAACACGCTGGAGCAGATACCTTATAGGCCATCAAACTACTTTTACAAGATATTTGGACTTCTTCACCTTCCCCTTTCCACAGGGTGTTTTGTTAAATAACACCAAATTGTGCAGATAATGCACATGTCTTTAGTTATTGTTCTATTGAAAGAGATTAATGAAAATACCACACCAAGTCGGTATCCTGGTGCTAAGGGATTTCCAAAGAAACGGTACAGGCTATATTAAAGTATGGAAAGACTAATTTTACGTTTTTTTCCAGAAGATTTAAGATGCACTATAGCTCAAGACGGAGACATTTCCAGTCCTGTGCAGCTAGAAAGGAGAAGGATCTACTGCCAATAAGTTTCCTCTCAATTTTAGGATGGCACAGGAGCATGGTTGTTGCAGAGTTTAGGATTCTGGAATAATCTGAAGGAATAATATAGTGCTGAAGAATGAGTGGGCCCTTTTATGCAGTGCACAGTGGCAAATGGATAGATCGTTTGGTAGTGGGAATCAACAGAAAGCAGAAAGAGTATCTAGGGCGGCCTCAGATGAGCATCCTATCACTGTTCTTAATGAGGATCTTAAGGGTACTAAATGCACAAGGTGGGAAGTTCAAGGCAGTGAACACTTGCATAATCTGGTTGTGAGAAGATAATTGACTGTACAACAGTCTTGCGGCAGTAATGGCTAAAAATGCAGGATTTTGTGTTGCATATGGATGTAGTAGAAGTAGACAACACACTGTTTGTCCAGACAAGGAGAGAAGGTGTTGGAAAATCAATCCAAGACTTTGTTATTGACGCAACCATGGTGGTTGATTAGCCCAGCTCCACAGGCCCCCAAAGAGCAGTGTATATGGTACCAGGCCCCTTTAAGATGCGGATGCCTGATGTTTTGCTATATAGTTTTAATGAATTTGTCTTTATCCAAAAAGCAACTGATTGCATGCAAGTCCAAAACATTTTCTTGGTTAGAGACCAGGCATCTCAGAAAGGATAGGGCTAAAGCCACGTCAGCAGAATACCTTCTAGGTTCTAGGAATTCTAGGTTGTTCCAGTTGATTCAAAAGCACTGGATGGGAAACTGATAAATGTGACACTATAATTTAGTAATATCAAGACTGCTCTGCCTCCTGAGCAAGAATCAGGCACAAACTGTCCGACACAGCAAGAAATGCTACTTCCAATTCACGGAGAGGTCAGAATCCAACTGGCAAGCGATCAATAAGTAAATTAGTTTCTATGAAAGAGATTTGTCAATTGACTAATTTTTCAAGGAATATTCAGAAAAAGGCAGCAATGAGATGCTAGAAGATGCTGAGAAACTTTGAACCTGCTGAAGGATTTTTGAGCAGAGGAACAAATGCAGCTTTTTAGGTTGTTTTTGTTTTTTTCTATATTGGTAGGGACAGATGACGAGGCAAGGGCAATATTGAAATGGAGGTCAGGGCAGGGGCTAAGATCTTTAGATGTTCATTCATGAAATTGGCAGGAAAGGGTTCCAACTGGGAGATAGATTTAATAAAAAGGTCAAGCGGAGTAAGAGTACACAGAGAGCAGGCTGTACTTCCGCAGACATGTTGAGGATGGTTCAAGATCACAAATCTTTGTGATGGATGACACACATCGCAAATCTAAGCCAATCTTTCTACTTGGAAAATAAAGAGACAAGTAATTGCACACTTTGGCAGAAGGCTCAATGGGGCATATTTACGTTCCCTGGCGCATCCCTGCATATCAGCAGGGATGCGCCAGGGAAAATGCGTCACGCAAGTTTACCCTTGCGCCACGTCCGATGCGCCGCATTTACAATGCGGCGCATCGTGGCGCAAGGATAAGCAGATGCGTGACGCATCTGCCGGCGGAAGGTTGGCGCAGTGCTGAAGCTGTGTCGCAAGCGCGACGCAACTCCAGCACTGTTCCAACCTTCCCTATCCCTAACATGGTGCGTCAATCCTTACGCCTGCTTAAAGCAGGCGTAAGGATTCGACGCACCAGCGCCGGAAAAGTGACTGCGTGAAATCTTGTAGATTTCACTACGTCACTTTTCCGAGGCGTACCTGCGCCGGAACGCCCCCCCCTGCGCCGGTACGCCCACATGAAACCTGATGCAGGTTTCATGTGGCGCAGGGGTTTACTACGTGACGCATCTCCCTAGATGCGTCACGTTGTAAATATAGCCCAACGCGGCGCATGGTTTGCGTCGCCGCTGCGTCACATGCGTGACGCAACGGCGGCGCAAAAGTGGCACAAGGGGCTTGTAAATATGCCCCAATGTACTTAGCAGCACATGCTAGTTCAAAGTCACTTTTACCTCTCCTCCAGCCTCCTACTTTTTTTTTTTATTCTGCCCACTTATATCCACCTCTCTCCTCTGTGCTTTACTTTTTACCTCACCTCTTGCTCAGCCTATTATCTTCTCTTGCTGGTTCAGCCCCTCTTACATCCACCTCGCTATGCATGCTCTCCTCTTAACGTCTCATCTTTCCCCAAGCCTCTTACCTTTTCTCTCTGGTTCTGCCACTCTTACATCCATCTTGACCCTCATACCTCCATGCTCTACTCGTGACCTCATCTTTACACCTTGGCTCTCATATTCACTTGCTGATTCTGCCCCTCTTAAATCCAGATCTCTCTTCCCTGCCCTACTCTTCACCTCTCAACTCTCCACCCAGTCTTTATCTTCTCGGCTGGTTATGCCATCCTAAATCCAGCTATGCCTTTTCCTTCTACCCTTTACTTTTATCTTCTCTTGCTAATCCTGACCTGTTACATACACCTCCCCCCTCTCTCCTTCCCTCTCTCCTCTTGCTGATTCTGTCCTTCTTACATCGAACTCTACCTCCCTGATCTACTCTTCATCTGTAATCTCTCACCAAGCCTTTAACTTTCTCTTGCTGGTTCTGCATCTACCTTCCCCTCCTCTCTCGCTCTTCATCCAACCTCTTACTATCTCTTGCTGGGTCTTTTCTCTTCCATCCACTTCTCTCTCGCCACTCTGCCTATGTAATCTTGCTGGTTCTGTCTCTCTTATAGCCATGACTTTTATCCATACACTAGCTTCACTGCCCATCTCTCCCCCAGCCTTATAACTTTTTTCACTGGCTCTGCCCCATTTACATCTTCTCTCCATTTCCATCCTCCGGAACACTCTAATCTTTTCTCACTGATTTTTCCCCTTACACCACCTATTTCCATTCATGCTCTACTCTTATTCTCGTCTCTTTCTCAAACCTTATTTTGTGGATTACGTGTGTAGAAAAGTAGGATCTGCTTTCATGGTCACCCCCACTTTTTGCTGGTGTCATTATGTTTTACTTATTAGTCTGACTGGGATCCTGCTAATCAGGACTCCAGTCTCTGTGCTTCTTCCCTAAATTGCACATGGTGAGTACTTAGGTGCACCCCAGATTAGCTACTGATGTACCCTTATAATTCCCTGGTATATGGTACTAAGGTACCCAGGGCATAGGTACACCAGGGGTCTCCCATGGGCTGAAGCATGTATTATGCCACCCATGAGAGACCGCTCAAATTGTGACTACAGGCCTGCTATTGCAGCCTGTGTAAGCCTGGTGCCAGCACCACTTACGACAGATATAGGTTTCCCTGTATCTGAGGTCACTACACTTAAAACCTATAAGTCACCCCTAATGCAGGCCTTTCAATCCTGAAGGCAGGGTGCTGGGTCCTAAGTGTGAGGGTGCCCCTGCATGAGCGTGGCACCTCTACAACGTTCGGAGTCCATTCTCCTGGGTTGTAAGTGCATCAGCCGTTATAACATATAGAGAGTCCATGAGTCATTACACAATGACCATCTCTAAACTGGCTGTAACGAACCCTGTCATGTTTGGTATCAAACATGTTGGAATCATACCACACCGTAAATGGTGTGGTAGATATGATTCCATACGCTGTAAAGCTCCTTCGGGAGGCCCTCAGTGCTCCCGGTACAAGTCTTCCAGAACCGGACAGCAAGCTAGGGCTGCTGCCGACCAGAGACATGTTTCTGCCCTCCTGCTGCTGAGCCAGGCTCGAGCAGGGGAAGGCAGAACAAAGATATCCTGTCACAGGGAGGTGTGACCACCTCCCAGACAGGGTGGAGTGTATTGGAGCCACTGAGACGGCTTGAAGGCCACATTTGGTGCCCTCCTTGCATACTCCAGTTCAAACCAGTTCAGGGAGCAGTTGGCTCCCGCTCTGGTGCGAAACTGGACTAAGGACATGGGAATATCCTCCCCACTGTCCAGCCCCTCCTCTCGGAAGGACCCTTGAATCGTCCCAACCCTTTCCTAAGGGTACCTAAGAGCTTACCTGTGGGTGTGTCCCTAGATTCGTCATGGAACAAGATTCAAATCATACACCACTTCAACTTCGACCGTCTGGACACTCTGGACTTCGTTTGGGAACCGAGACTGCAACGGGGAAGATTCCTGCTGCTCCTGGTCTCGTTGTCCTGCTGGTCTTCCGCAATGTCTGTGCCCGTGCTCCATACAGGTTCTTCACCAGGCCTGTGGACATCCAAGCCACCCAAAGGAATCTCCCTTGGAGTGAAGGAGTCACACCCCTGCAGGCACCGCAACACAGCTGACCAGTCTGCTGATCCTCGGCTCTCATGGACTCCGAAATGCTCAGCAACACAGGTGGTGGTTCTGCAACTCCCTTGAGGCCTGCACTGTCTTCATACCAAGTTTAAGGCCAGTATCCCTCGTCGGAACCTCTGGAACAGAACCCCTGTGCACTGTGTCGACTTGCCATTGCCAAGGCTTGTTGGCTCTCTCCTCCAGAGATCTTCGGGCTCCAAGAACCTCAAGCAACTCCTGCAGCCAAGATCTTTGCCCTCATCCCTTCCTCTGCACCGTGGGCCTTCTTCATTGGTGAACTGCTCGAGGTCCTCTTGCGACTCCTGTGCCTTCGGGCCGTGGGTCCTCTTGAGGGTCTTCTTGGGCTTAAGTGGGCTCCTCTGCTTGCTCGGGCCTGCTCTGACTTACCTGCTCGTGGTGAGTCACTTGGACCTTGCTGATCCTGACACTGAACCTTTTTCGTCTACTACATTGTTTACCACTGCCAAGGCTTGTTGGTGCCCCTGCTGGACACTGTCCCCCTGGCTCTCAACATCCGACGTGGGACAGCTTGTAAACGGCTCCTGGTCTTCTACAGCGAAAGCCTGGCCCACACAGCTGCAACTACAGGGGCACCGTCAAACCGTCCTGCATCTCCGACATTGGTGGGCATTCGTCTTCCGTGCCTCCTGGTCACTTCTGAGTGACATAGACTCTGTCCCCTCTACTTGCAGGTGCCTCTCATCTTGAATCTACCTTTGGGTTCCACCGGACTTATTTTGTCTTCTTCTCCAGTTGCATCTTTCCTGAAGTCCTCCATTGTGGTCTATGGCGGTCTCCGACGTCACTTGACACCTATGCACCCGGCTTCCCTGGTGTGGGTATCCTGGTTCCTGGGGTATCCACAGGTGGGGTGACTCTCCTACCTTCCATCTTCCACAGGGTTTCTTCAGGGTCCACTGGGAAGGGTCCTTCTTCTTAAAAATTGCAACAGCGTCTTACCTATTGACTAACATTGAGCACGTGGTTGTGTTCCCACTCAGCACAAGACCTCCGTGTGGCTCCTAGATACTCACCTAGGGTGGTTCCTGGGTCCCCGACTCTTCTACGTCGTCTGGGTCCATTCTTGCATTGAGTCGTGGTTCGCATTCCACTATTTTAGTATATGGTTTGGTCCCTGGAGACCACTGTGTATTTGTGCTACTTACGTGCTCTATTTCCTAAGTATTGTGTGTATTGTGTTTATATCTGTGGGTAGGAGATAATACGTTGTGTTAGTGTTTGTAATAAAATACCTATTCTTATAACTACACTGTGTGATTCTTTTTCACTTACCCTATACCATAAGACTAAGTACTGGTAAAACAAGCTGCTTTACACTCATTCTGGACTAAGCCTGCTCTCCACAGCTACCACTTAGAGAGCTTTCTAAGGTCATCTAAGACCACTAAAATCACCATAAGGGTTGTCTGGATTAGTGCAGGGTGCTACACTTACATAAGTGAGCACCATATACTAAGCCAGCCTCTCACAACGCCCCTTTTACATCAATCGCTCTGCTATCCCCAGCTTCGTCGCCTCTGTTTCTCGTTATGTCCCTCTTATATCCACCTTTCTCCTCCATGCTGTACGCCTCATCTCTCCCCCTGCCTCTTACTTTTCTCACCAATTCTGGCCTTCTACATCCACCTCTCACCATTCCCTCTCTCTTCTCTGTGTAAGGTATCTTGATTGTTCTGCCTCTTACATCTACATACACCATCCATGTACTGCCCTTCACCTCTCATTTCTTCCTCCAGCCTCCTAACATTTATTTGCTGGCCCCCTGCCTCTTACCTTGTCTCACTGTTTCTGCCTCTTATATCCACGTCTCCCTTCCATGTTCTACACTACACTTTATCTCTACTACGGTCTCTTACCTTTCTCACTAATTCTGCCTCTATTACACCCACCGCTTACCTTCCTGCTGAACCCTTCACCTCTCATCTCTCTGCAGTCCCTAACCTTCTCTCACTGGTTCTACCTCTCTGAAATCTGCCTCTCCCCTGCCTCTATCTCCCAGCCTCTTACCTGCTCTTGGTTGTCTTGCCCTCTTACATTTAACACTCACCATTCCGTCTCCATGACACAGTAGTTCTCCTGATGGTTCCGCTTCTCTTATATCTACCTCTGCTATCTAAGCACTGCCTTTCACCTTTCATCTTTCTCTCCAGCCTCAACTTTGTTCACTGGTTCTGCTCCCTTCATGTCCACCTCTCCCCTCCGTGCTCAACTCTTCATGTTCTATCTCTCTCTCCCCTCCACCCTCCATTCGCTGTTTCTGCCCCTCAAGCTTCCACCTCTCCCCTACATGCGTTGCTATTCCTCACTCTTCTCCCTGGCCTTTTACCTTGCTTGACGTCTTATGCCAGGACGCAATACAGGCCCCTGCAGCACAGATAGGCCCACAACACTTCAGGGGGCCCCCAACCCATCAGGGGCTCCCATTCAGCCCATGGCCAATGAATAGCTGTGAGATGTGGGAGACTCAGGGGCCCATTATCACATTCTGCAGAGAGGGACCCAATCATTTTGTGTTGCACCACTGCTCTTGTGTTACTTGCAACATTATCTCCCCTTCCATCCTCCCACTCTCCCCAAGCTTGTTACATTTCTCTTTTGCATGCTATTCCTTTTACGTAACCACGACAGCCCTTCTCTCGTTGATTCTGCCATACATACACATCACTCCTTCCCCATCTCCCTTTCCTTAAGCGTCTTGTTCTATACAGCTGTTTTACCCCTTATGTTCAGCTCTCACCTCTCTGCTGTACTCTATCATCTCTCCCACCTCTTACCTTCTTTTGTTTGCCTAACCCCTTTTAGATGTGCCTCTCCCTCGATACTTCTATTAAAAGGAAAAGTGGACACCAGGCATCCTTAGGTGTACCCAGGAACAATGGAATTAGGGATTTCAGTTGTGAACAAACATGATGCCGCGGAGTAGTGCAACCTTTTCACTTGTGTAAAACAAGGAAAGGTGTGTAGCTTGACGTGTTATATAGCTTGGGTGTATCTTGGAGGGTTCATTGAACTCCCCACGGGGTGGTAAGGATGGATGTAGGGTCAGCCCTCCGTCCCTCCCCCCAACTCAATGTTATCATCTCCACTATTCTTTTACAGACCCAATTGTTCAATATTCCTTTGTTTCATGTAAATTACATGAAAATAAAAAAACACAAATGCTTATAACTGGAGTTACTATTTATGTTTAACTCTGTTTATGTTTCTTTTGTATGCTTGTTTGGAAAAAAACCCAATAAAACAGAGTTGCAAAAATATATATATATATATATATATATCCTCTTTCTCCGCTTTCTACTCTTCTCCCTTTCCCTTCATTGGACGTGAGCAGCAGCGCCCATTCTGATGTGAGGTCACTCTGTTTTTTTGTTGTGAGCCCTGCAGGATGCTCTGCATTTCATTCATGCAGGGGCAGGGCTCACTTCTCACCTCACGCCAGTTCAAGCATCTGCAATTATCATGCAGATGCAGCGATCAGGCTAAGACAAAGAGTTGCCAGCAAAGGAAAGCTGATCCTGGCCACAAACCCAGCCCTGCCCAGTCTGCCGCAGCTGAAAGGATGCAGGAGTCATATTGCCCTTTCAGCCCATGGCAGCATGACCGAGGAGAGGGGGGCCCCGCCTTGGGCCTTGTAGCTTCACCACAGCTGCAAGCCGCAAGGGCTGGGGCTGCCCAGCTGTAACTCGTACAATGACAACATTTCAAAAGGATGATGGACTCGTGGGGGGCCCCATCATAGTTAGACGGCCACGGGGCCCTGGGCAGCTGCCCACACTGCCCATGCCTAGCGCCGGCCATGCAGCCGAGAACTCCTAAAGTGCCCCTAGGAATCCCAACTCTTCATTGGAGTCCAACGGTAAACTTTCGACTGACCTGCCCGCTGCTGGCTCCTCCGGACAGCCTATGGCTGCAAGCACAGACCCAAGTATGTAGGTAAATCAGGCCTGTGTTTGCTGCTCCGCAGACCAGATTTTTGTAACTTTAGATGTATGGAAACGTGCCCCCAGGCTCCTCCATTCTTCGGTGCACAACTCATTAGTTCCCTTTTGTGAGGGGAAGAGAAGTCTGCGAGCCAAGACCCTGGAAGGAGTCATAACAGCAGCTGCAGTGGCAATGGGGACGGAGGCTCGGTCCTGCGGGGCTCCCTCCCACCCCATCCAGCTCTTAAAACGTGCACAGTGTGATCGGCAGCAGCAGAAGACGTGCAGTGCCAGGAAGTGGATCGGCAGCACCGCTGCAGCTTTTTTTAAGGTGGACCGCACGAGATTGCATGAAAGTGGGTGCCGTGCTGAAAGAAAGCGCGGCGCCCATGTACATAAAACTTATGTGTGTAGCTGCGAGTGAAGCGGATGCCATGGTAATAAATAAATACGTAGTCCCCCAAAAAATACATAAAGACCTACAGTGTAAGAAAACTGTAGTTGGCCGGTGCATCCTGGACTAAAAACGGAAGTGATGTATCGGGAGCACCAACCAATAATGAGCCAAGGAATAAAAGTGGTGCACGAGTGAACCAATGGCAAGGGGCAGGCGGGATTACACTCAGTACGAGTGATTACAGCAGGTATTGCAAATAGCGCATGTGCACTGATGCTTGATGTAAAAAGAAGGTGTAAAAAGAAGGTGCTGCCAAGACGTTTGCAACGTGGGCATGGATTTACCATGCTTAGCATACATTCCACCATCTGATGTATAATTTAGAGGCTTAAATAAAGCAAATTTGGTTAAACACTAACTAATACAACAAGCCACATGTAGTGCAGTGCAACGGCAGACACTCTGGAGAGGTCAGCTGGACAGCTGACTGCTGTATTCAGGTATTAATGAAGCAAAAGGTTTGCCCAGACTCCATCAATGTCCCTCATTGACAAAGATCCCTAAATTATGCTGCGTGGAATAAAGATCCTAACTTATTTAAACGTAATTCAAACAGGGTGGAAACAAGGACTGCTTAATTGTCACAAGAATGCATGACACCATAGGCGCTGTTCTCAAAACAATCCCTATTTCAAGAAGGCAGAGAGCAGATAAATCCCAACATTTTACATCTCCTCTTAAGTTAATGATAAAATGCTGTTTCCATGCTTCCATCCAAAGCAACATAGATGTGTGTGTGTATGTATGTATGTATATATATATATATAAACATACATATAGGAATTCATTGACTCTTTAGAAAACAACAAGTATAACCTCACTTTTACCTCTAATATTAGTGAAACAAACATCATCTTCCTGGACGTTGAAATTTTTATAAAAGAACATAGGGTATGCTCCAAAATGCATAGAAAGCCAACATCTTGCAATAGTATATTGCATGCGAATAGTGGTCATTCGCAAAATTTGAAATGGAGCATACCCTATGGGGAAATGTTACGTGCAAAAAGAAATTGCACAGAAACAACTGACCTGGAATGTGAACTAGATAATATGAGTTGTCGCTTCCTAGAGAGAGGTTATCCATTGGATGTCATTGAAAATGCAAGAAGGCGTGTAAAAGGCAAAATAAGAAAGGATCTGCTAACTCCAACACAAGCAAAAAGAAGAAGAAAAAACAAAAAAGGATACATTGATGATGAAAGGGATCAGGGTGACAGCACCACACGATTGATTATGGGTTTTAACAACCAAAGTGGTGAAATCAAAGGTATTATTAGAAGAAACTGGAAAATGTTAATGCTGGATGAGACATTGAAAACGACATTAACATCATATCCCAGCATTACATTTAGGAAAACAGCATCTCTAGCAGACATTTTAACGCAAAGTCACTTAAAAACACGAGAAGTGAGGTCCAAGTCGTGGCTCTCAACTCCAGGCTTTTGGAAATGCTCAAAGTGTCGGGCCTGTGAACATGGCTCTAATATCACATCTTTTGACCTACAGAATGGATGAACAGAGTTAATTCAAGATCATATCACATGTGAATCAAAGTATGTAGTGTATAGACTAACTTGTCCATGTGGAAAACATTACATTGGCAGCACTATTAATAAATTGAAATTAAGGATTTTACAGCATTTGCGTGCCATAAAGAACAAGGATTTCAGCTACCCGATTTCAAAACATTTCTTTGACTTTCACTCACGTGACGGTAACCTTTTGAAATATTCTGGATTAAAAATTGCCAAATTAACGGAAAGGGGTGGAGATAGAACTTTGAAATTAAGACGAGCAGAATCCAGAATGATATTGGCAATTGGTACAGAATATCCTTATGGCCACAATCAAGATGCTGAATTGCATGTACATCTGTGAAAATGGTGGTTGAGGATTGAACTGATAAATAGGATAAGAACTAACTTTATTGTGGTCAAAAGATGGTTTTTTGCCGAGAAATTACTTAATGAATTTAATGAATTTGATAAGATTAGTGTTTGATTTTCAACAAGCTTTTATATTGAATATGTAGTTGTATATATGATGAAATTTCTTCTGTGATTTTCCCTCACTGATATTGAATTTGACCTCTAGTTTTAACCATTTTTCACTCTTTATCTGACTCTCACATATTTCTCCCCATATTGATATACTTGTATATGTGCCTTAAAAACTTTGTCCCAAAAAAATCCTTTTAGAATTACTGTTGACTGTCATCTTAAAAAGTATAGATGGTGCCTTAGAATGAAATGGTTGCAATGTATAGACAGAATAATGTGACAAATTGGCGTCGCTGGTGGTGGACACCAGCTATGAAGTATAAATGCGTTTGCTCATGAATTACATAGAGGCATTGGTGTTGATTTGGTAGTGCCTTAGGATTATACTGGCAATAGACTGCACAAATTATATAGATTGTTCGATTAGAATGGAAGGAAGGGAATGATGTGGAGAGATCTTGAGAACATATCTTAGAGATCCTTCCAGATAAGATAAAAAAATGATTAAATCCTTGGTTAGAATAACCTGATGTGGTGAGATGTATAAAAAATGTATAAATGCTGCTATTTTGTAAATATATGAAATGTAAAAAATGTTATATTTGTGTACTTTACACAAAAAGTTTATTAGAATTTCTTAGCAACTGGCAGTAGGTTTTTAGCATTTCTATTAGTAATATTACATTTTTTTGGAAATATTTTTAAGAAAATATTTTAAATTGTTTTAATGAACCATCGAAAATGAATTTCACCTTATATTAATGATTCACCAGGAATGATGATGGAAATAGTGGATCATTTGAAAACTAACTTTTAAATTGTGCAGTTCTTACTTTATTTCATGAAGACACATACAAATACAAGAAAGCTGAATGTATAATTTTTGAGTACGCCTTTATGGGATAACATTAATTTTGTAATATCATTATGATTTGAAGGTCTATTTATTGTAATTATAGGATATATGCACTATTTGCACTTTACTTTAGGTGACAGAATGTACTTTACAGTGATTGAAAAGGAAAAAGAAAAAGAAAAAGAAAGAAAGAAAAATGGTGGCAAAATTACTCCACCAAAAGTGATTGAGGTTGCTAGTCTAGTTGTTCAAAATGACTGACACAAACAAGGGGTTAAGCACGTTCCACTTTATATAATGTTGTCTAGACACAAGGGACTCTATGGTCCAGTAGAAGGCTAGTGGTAGCCGAAACGCGTAGACCGTCCATTTTTGCTATTTTTGCACAGGGTGTGCATGTAAAAAAGAAATAAAACGAACTTACTTTATCCTGCAGTAGTGCCGTGATTCTTGCCTGGGGATATACTCTTCTCTGGTTTGGTGAGAGAACTGTGGAATATATTATCTACTGGCGGTCGCCAGTAGATAGTTATAGTTAGGACCTATTTTCCATAGGAAATCCGCGACATTCTATTTGAAATAACTCTTGCGTCGGTTGACGAATCTTCGCGAAATTTTCAAACTTTATGGCCCGCTCCGGTCCGCTCCTACCCTGAAAGTCTCAGGGTGATTCGTCAAGCGGGGGCCGAGAAAAAGGGGGGTCCCAAAACGTGTTTTCCCCATTCATTTTCCCATAGGAAACTTTAGACACGGCTACAGCTCGAACTGCTGAATGGAATTACACCAAATTTGGCAAAGAGGTAGTTCTTGGTTCAGAAAGAACCCTTTTTGTTAAATGGTGTAAATCCGTTCAGTAGTTGCGGAGAAATTAAAAAAATAAGAGTCAAAAAATCTATTTCCCATAGGAAACTTTATGCAAGGCTACAGCCCGAACTGCTGAACGGAATTACACCAAATTTGGCAAAGAGGTAGTTCTTGGTTCAAAAAGAACCCTTTTTGTTAAATGGTGTAAATCCGTTCAGTAGTTGCTGAGAAAATCAAAAGTAAAAACACATATATATCTGGGCGGAGCCTAACCACACATGTCATCGTGAGATCTGATTGGCTGTCAGCACTTCATCCTGGAATTGCTGGCAGCCATCTTGGGACCAATATAAATGCATTGTAGTGAATCGAAGATTTTGAGGGTTACCAAAAGGAGAACTATAAAGGGTGATAACAGACTTTAGTTACATTAGAATTCATTTGTTGATGGTACCATACTAATTTCAGGAATTGTGGTGTGTTCTAAGGTGATTTTACCTTGTGAAAAACCTTCTGCTGGGATATCATGAATCATGTTTGAGAGAACTATTTTCACATGCTTGTCCCATACAGTTTTGGAAGGTGCTCCAGAAGCTAAAATGAGAGCATATTTTCTGTAAATTCACATTATCTTTCTCAGTCATGTGAGAATGAAGTCTGACATTCTCAGTAAAACATGTACATCCAACAAGGGCTGAGACTGTCAGTTGATTCCTTTGTGTTCTACTGCAGCTTCCCAGAGTGTTCTAAAAACAACTAGAGCGCTAACAGCCTTACTTATGACAAAAGTATGGCACACCTGAAGCCATCTTGATTGGAATAAACTGGTAACACTTAAAACATTTAATTTAAAAAGGAACAAAATGATGGGGTTCATCTTGTCATAGAAATTATGGTTAGTGCTCTGGAAAGAAAAATTAGGACATGTTTCAAGTGTGATCTCAAATATCTTCCTGTTATATTTCAACAGGAGCAGCCTGTCAGTTGATGCCTTTGTGTTCTACTGCAGCTTCCCAGAGTGTTCTAAAGAACAACTAGAGCGCTAACAGTCTTACTTATGACAAAAGTATGGCACACCTGAAGCCATCTTGATTGGAATAAACTGGTAACACTTAAAACATTTAATTTAAAAAGGAACAAAATGATGGGGTTCATTTTGTTATAGAAATTATGGTTAGTGCTGTAGAAAGAAAAATTAGGACATGTTTCAAGTGTGATCTCAAATATCTTCCTGTTATATTTCAACAGGAGCAGCCTGTCAGTTGATGCCTTTGTGTTCTACTGCAGCTTCCCAGAGTGTTCTAAAGAACAACTAGAGTGCTAACAGCCTTACTTATGACAAAAGTATGGCACACCTGAAGCCATCTTGATTGGAATAAACTGGTAACACTTAAAACATTTAATTTAAAAAGGAACAAAATGATGGGGTTCATCTTGTCATAGAAATTATGGTTAGTGCTCTGGAAAGAAAAATTAGGACATGTTTCAAGTGTGATCTCAAATATCTTCCTGTTATATTTCAACAGGAGCAGCCTGTCAGTTGATGCCTTTGTGTTCTACTGCAGCTTCCCAGAGTGTTCTAAAGAACAACTAGAGCGCTAACAGTCTTACTTATGACAAAAGTATGGCACACCTGAAGCCATCTTGATTGGAATAAACTGGTAACACTTAAAACATTTAATTTAAAAAGGAACAAAATGATGGGGTTCATTTTGTCATAGAAATTATGGTTAGTGCTGTAGAAAGAAAAATTAGGACATGTTTCAAGTGTGATCTCAAATATCTTCCTGTTATATTTCAACAGGAGCAGCCTGTCAGTTGATGCCTTTGTGTTCTACTGCAGCTTCCCAGAGTGCTCTAAAGAACAACTAGAGCGCTAACAGTCTTACTTATGACAAAAGTATGGCACACCTGAAGCCATCTTGATTGGAATAAACTGGTAACACTTAACACATTTAATTTAAAAAGGAACAACATGAGGGGGTTCATTTTGCCATAGAAATTATGGTTAGTGCTGTAGAAAGAAAAATTAGGACATGTTTTAAGTGAGATCTCAAATATCTTCCTGTTATATTTCAACAGGAGCAGCCTGTCAGTTGATGCCTTTGTGTTCTACTGCAGCTTCCCAGAGTGTTCTAAAGAACAACTAGAGTGCTAACAGCCTTACTTATGACAAAAGTATGGCACACCTGAAGCCATCTTGATTGGAATAAACTGGTAACACTTAAAACATTTAATTTAAAAAGGAACAACATGAGGGGGTTCATTTTGCCATAGAAATTATGGTTAGTGCTGCAAAAAGAAAATTTAGTGCATGTTTTAAGTGAGATCTCAAATCCTCTTCTATTTCATTAGAAAATTCTGACATGAAGACTGAAACAATCACTTTCAATACCAGCAGTAGACTTCCAGTTAACTCCTTGGTGAGCAGTAGCTTTACTACAGTGATCTAATGAACAACTAGAGTAATAACATTCTGAATTTATGGCAAATGTGTGACACATCTGAATGCCTTCTTGATGGAATCAAAGTAAAAAACTGAAAGCATTTCCTACTGAGGAGACTGCAGTAAATGAGGAAATTAGGAAACTTCATAACAAAGAAGTCTTCCAAGATGGCCACCAGTGAAAAAAGAGCCCAAATGTAGCACAAATATTACCCAGATGTAGCCCACATATAGCCCAATGACAAAAGTGTGCAAAACACTTTTTAGTTTTGTTTTTTTGCAGTTTTATGTAGTGCAGACTGGTCAGGTATTGGAGCGTTGCATCTTAAAACATGACCCCCTACACTACAAAAACACCACTGCACTACCCTAAACCCTAAAACACTACCCCAGCACGACCCCCTATACTACACAAGCACCACTGCACTATCCTAAACCCTAAAATACTACCCCAGCATGACCCCCTACACTACACAAACACCACTGCACTACCCTAAACCCTAAAACACTAACCCAACACCACTGCACTAACCAAAATCCTAAAACACTACCCCCAGCACGACCCCCTACACTACCCAAACACCACTGCACTACCCTAAAACATGACCCCCTACACTACACAAACACCACTGCACTACCCTAAACCCTAAAACAATACCCCCAGCACGACCCCCTACACTACACAAGCACCACTGCGCTACCCTAAACCCTAAAACACTACCCCCAGCACGACCCCCTACACTACACAAACACCACTGCACTACCTTAAACCCTAAAACACTACCCCCAGCACGACCCCCTACACTACCCCAACACCACTGCACTAACCTAAATCCTAAAACACTACCCCCAGCACGACCCCCTACACTACCCAAACACCACTGCACTACCCTAAAACATGACCCCTACACTACACAAACACCACTGCACTACCCTAAACCCTAAAACACTACCCCCAGCACGACCCCCTACACTACACAAGCACCACTGCACTACACTAAACCCTAAAACACTATCCCCAGCACGACCCCCTACACTGCCCGAACACCACTGCACTGCCCTAAACCCTGAAACACCAGCCCCTGCACGACCCCCTACACCGCCCGAACACCACTGCACTGCCCTAAACCCTGAAACACATACCCTAGCACGACCCCCTACACTGCCCGAACACCACTGCACTGCCCTAAACCCTGAAACACCACCCCTTCACGACCCCCTACACTGCCCGAACACCACTGCACTGCCCTAAACCCTGAAACACCACCCCCAGCATGACCCCTACACTGCCCAAACACCACTGCACTGCCCTAAACCCTGAAACACTACTCCCAGCAAGACCTCCTACACTGCCTGAACACCACTGCACTGCCCTAAACCCTGAAACATCACCCCGAGCAAGACCTCCTACACTGCCCGAACACCACTGCCCTAAACCCTGAAACACCACCCCTGCACGACCCCCTACACTGCCCGAACACTACTGCACTGCCCTAAACCCTGAAACACCACCCCCAGCACGACCCCCTACACTGCACGAACACCACTGCACTGCCCTAAACCCTGAAACACTACCCCCAGCAAGACCCCCTACACTGCCCGAACACCACTGCACTGCCCTAAACCCTGAAACATCACCCCCAGCAAGACCCCCTACACTGCCTGAACACCACTGCCCTAAACCCTGAAACACCACCCCCAGAAAGACCCCCTACACTGCCCGAACACCACTGCACTGCCCTAAACCCTGAAACACCAGCCCCAGCATGACCCCTACACTGCCCGAACACCACTGCACTGCCCCAAACCCTGAAACACCACCCCTGCACGACCCCCTACACTGCCCGAACACCACTGCACTGCCCTAAACTCTGAAACACCACCCCCAGCATGACCCCCTACACTGCCCGAACACCACTGCACTGCCCTAAACCCTGAAACACCACCCCTGTACGATCCCCTACACTGCACGAACACCACTGCACTGCCCTAAACCCCGAAACACTACCTCCAGCAAGACCCCTACACTGCCCGAACACCACTGCCCTAAACCCTGAAACACCACCCCCAGCAAGACCCCCTACACTGCCCGTACACCACTGCACTGCCCTAAACCCTGAAACACCACCCCCAGCATGACCCCCTACACTGCCCGAACACCACTGCACTGCCCTAAACCCTGAAACACCACCCCCAGCACGACCCCCTACACTGCCCGAACACCACTGCACTGCCCTAAACCATAAAACACCAGCCCCAGCACGACCCCCTACACTGCCCGAACACCACTGCACTGCCCTAAACCCTGAAACACCACCCCCAGCACGACCCCCTACACTGCCCAAACACCACTGCACTGCCCTAAACCCTGAAACACCAGCCCCAGCATGACCGCCTACACTGCCCGAAAACCACTGCACTGCCCTAAACCCTGAAACACCAGCCCCATCACGACCCCCTACACTGCCCGAACACCACTGCACTACACTAAACCCTGAAACACCAGCCCCAGCACGACCCCCTACACTGCCCGAACACCACTGCACTGCCCTAAACCCTGAAACACCAGCCCCAGCAAGACTCCCTACACTGCCCGAACACCACTGCACTGCCCTAAACCCTGAAACACCACCCCCAGCAAGACCCCCTACACTGCCCGAACACCACTGCACTAAAGCCTGAAACACCACCCCCAGCAAGACCACCTACACTGGCCGAACACCACTGCACTGCCCTAAACCCTGAAACACCACCCCCTGCACGACCCCCTACACTGCCCAAACACCACTGCACTGCCCTAAACCATGAAATACCACCCCTCAGCACGACACCCTACACTGCCCAAACACCACTGCACTGCCCTAAACCCTGAAACACCACCCCCAGCACGACCCCCTACACTGCCCGAACACCACTGCACTGCCCTAAACCCTGAAACACCAACTCCTGCACGACCTCCTACACTGCCGGAACACCACTGCACTGCCCTAAACCCTGAAACACCACCCCCAGCACGACCCCCTACACTGCCCGAACACCACTGCACTGCCCTAAACCCTGAAACATCAACCCCAGCAAGACCCCCTACACTGCCTGAACACCACTGCCCTAAACCCTGAAACACCACCCCCTACACTGCACTAACACCACTGCACTGCCCTAAACCCTGAAACACCACCTTCAGCAAAACCCCTACACTGCCTGAACACCATTGCTCTGCCCTAAATCCTGAAACACTAGCCCCAGCATGACCCCCTACACTGCCCAAACACCACTGCACTGCCCTAAACCCTGAAACACCACCCCCAGCACGACCCCCTACACTGCCCGAACACCACTGCACTGCCCTAAACCCTGAAACACCAGCCCCAGCAAGACCCCCTACACTGCCCGAACACCACTGCACTGCCCTAGACTCTGAAACACCAGCCCCAGCAAGACCCCCTACACTGCCCGAACACCACTGCACTGCCCTAAACCCTGAAACACCAGCCCCAGCATGACCCCCTACACTGCCCGAACACCACTGCACTGCCCTAAACCCTGAAACACCAGCCCCAGCATGACCACCTACACTGCCCGAACACCACTGCACTGCCCTAAACCCTGAAACACCAGCCCCAGCACAACCCCCTACACTGCCCGAACACCACTGCACTGCCCTAAACCTGAAACACCAGCCCCAGCACGACCCCCTACACTGCCCGAACACCACTGTACTGCCCTAAACCCTGAAACACCAGCCCCAGCACGACCCCCTACACTGCCTGAACACCACTGCACTGCCCTAAACCCGGAAACACCACCCCCTGCATGACCCCCTACACTGCCCGAACACCACTGCACTGCCCTAAACCCTGAAACACTACCCCCTGCAGCACCCCCTACACTGCCTGAACACCACTGCACTGCCCTAAACCCTGAAACACCACCCCCTGCACCGCCCCCTACACTGCCCGAACACCACTGCACTGCCCTAAACCCTGAAACACCACCCCCAGCACGACCCCTTTACTGCTCGAACACCACTGCACTGCCCAAACCCTGAAACACCACCCCCAGCACGACCCCCTACACTGCCCGAACACCACTGCCCTAAACCCTGAAACACCACCCCCTGCACGACCCCCTACACTGCCCGAACACCACTGCACTGCCCTAAACCCTGAAACACCACCCCCTACACTGCCCGAACACCACTGCACTGCCCTAAACCCTGAAACACCACCCCCAGCATGACCCCCTACACTGCCCTAACACCACTGCACTGCCCTAAACCCTAAAACACCACCCCCAGCATTACCCCCTACACTGCCCAAACACCACTGCACTGCCCTAAACCCTAGAACACTACCCCCAGCACGACCCCCTACACTACCCGAACACCACTGCACTACCCTAAACCCTAAAATACTACCCCCAGCACAACCCCCTACACTACCCGAACACGACTGCACTGCCCTAAACCCTCAAACACTCCCCCAGCACGACCCCCTACACTACCCAAAACCACTGCACTGCCCTAAACCCTAAAACACTCCCCCAGCACGACCCCCTACACTACCCGAACACCACTGCACTGCCCTAAACCCTAAAACACTCCCCCAGCACGACCCCCTACACTACCCAAACACCACTGCACTGCCCTAAACCCTAAAACACTACCCCCCGCATGACCCCCTACACTACCCAAACACCAATGCACTACCCTAATCCCTAAAACACTACCCCCCGCATGACCCCCTACACTACCCTAAACCCTAAAACACTACCCCCGCACGACTCCCTACACTACCCAAAGACCACTGCACTACCCTAAACCCTAAAACACGACCTCCTACACTACACAAACACCACTGCACTACCCTAAACCCTAAAACACTACCCCCTACACTACACAAACACCACTGCACTACCCTAAACCCTAAAAAACTACCCCCAGCACGAACCACTACACTACCCAAACACCACTGCACTACCCTAAACCCTAAAAACTACCCCCAGCAGTATCCCTACACTACCCAAACACCACTGCACTACCCTAAACCCTAAAACACTACCCCCAGCAGTACCCCCTACACTACCCAAACACCACTGCACTACCCTAAATCACTACCCCCAGCACGACCCCCTACACTACCCAAACACCACTGCACTACCCTAAACCCTAAAACAATCCCCCAGCACGACTCCCTACACTACCCAAACACCACTGCACTACCCTAAACCCTAAATCTACCCCAAGCATGACCCCCTACACTACACAAACACCACTGCACTACCCTAAACCCTAAAACACTACCCCCAGCACGACCCTCTTCACTACCTAAACACAACTGCACAATTTGTTACAGGCGTTGCAACGCAGGCCTGTGGTGCTTACTGGAAGTACCTAGTGGGCTAGTTGGGCCCCAGGGACCCTCAGGATTCAAGGTGACCTAATCCCCCAACTTAAAACGCACCACGGGGTGCGTTTGCACAGTGGTGAAGGGAGGGGGCGGGGCCTCAGGTGACATGTGCGCAAACACGCCCTGTGGTGCGTTTTAAGTTGGGGAATTAATTCCCTTTGAATCCTGAGGGACCCTGGGGGCCAACTAGCCCACCAGGTACCTTCAGTAAGCACAACAGAGTTGCGTTGCAGAGAGGTGAAAAAGGTGCGTGGCCTCGGAATGCCTCTCTGCAACTCAGCTCTGTGGTCCTAACTGTAGGTACCTGGGGGGCTAGTTAGGCCCCAGGGACCCTCAGAATTCAAGGGGACTTACTCCCACAACTTAAAACGCGCCACGGGGTGCGTTTGCACACATGTCACCTCAGGCCCCCCCTCCCTTCACCACTGTGCAAACGCGCCCTGTAGTGCGTTTTAAGAGGTAGTTTTAATCCCCCTGCCCTATTATGTACTAGGGACTTGCAGAGGAGGTCATGCTAATCACAGGGGTACCCCAACGCATAGTGTTCCCTAGTGTATGTAGGTGTTTTCACTGTATTCTAAGTGTCTTTTAGAATAGCACTGGCTCTGGTTAGTCAGAGTCAGTTACCACCAGTACCCGTCTGAAAAAGTTGTGGGCACAGGATGATTTTGCAACAAGGCCTCTTTCTGCTCCTCTGTTGGTTCTTTCTGCACATCTTTTGCTTCTTTCTGTGCGTTTTTTCTTCTTTCTTCACATGTCCTACCTCTGTAGCCATAGTTAGAAACTAGCATTTAAAAAAATCTTTGAAATTCACTTAAAAAATCATAGGTTTCAGGCACGTTATAGTTAGAAATTAGCATTTAAAAACCTTTGAAATTCACTGAAAAAACCATACGTTTCAGACACGTTATAGTTAGAAATTAGCATTTAAAAACCTTTGAAATTCACTGAAAAAACCATAGGTTTTAGGGACAGTTATAGTTAGTTGGACATTTCACTCGTACAAAACCATAGAAATTCCCCCGTTATAGTTAGTTCAGCTAACTATAACTCGCGCCCCGCAATGCACTGCTGATGACGTCACATATTACATCACTCATGACATGGTCAGTGACATCACTGATGACATCACTGATGACATCTCAAATGACATCACTGATGACATCATCCATGTGATAATTTCATGCATCTTCTCACACCCTAATATAACTTTTGATACACCCACTCTAAATTACAGACTGCCATTCTCAAAACCATAGAAACTCCAACACCAAAAACTACATACCCACTCACTGATTCTTAGGTCTACACACACATCCACTCACTCACCCGTACAGTCACTCATACTAAGTCACTCAGTACAGGACTATCATATGCACTCATACACCTATATAAACACTCACACACCGCCACTCATCCATAGAGGTACTCACACACCTAGTCAGTCATGCAAAAACTTAATCACACACCCATTTACTCACCTATACAGTTACACACACACCAGCTCACTTACTCATACAAATACTAGCACATTCTTACGCTCTTATACAATCACTGATACAAGTACACACTCATCCATACAGCCACTCTCACAATCACACACTCTCACTTATAGCCATGTATATACTCCAACACACATATATACTGCCTTTCACATATGTAGTTACTCACACATGTACCACTGAGATATACATTCAATCACTAACACACCCATACACACACTCACCCACCCATACAGTCCATCACAGATGCACTCTTGAAACCATGCACCCAGTGAATCACCAACTCACACATCTATGCACAGAGTCACACACACCCCACCCACACAAACACTCAGGCACCCATACAGATACTCAGACAATCAATCAATAACCCATGTAGACACTCATGTAGCTATTCAGAAAGCCATGCAGCCGCTTACAAACCAACAGACAGACGGTTACAGACATTCACACAGTTTAGTCACTAACCCATGCATTCAGTAAGATACATTTAATCACTCACTTGTAGAGTCAGTCACTCACGTACTAAATCATCCATTCAGACACTTATACACCCACTCATTCTTCAATACGCCTTTCCCTATATATATTAAACATATTTAAACTTTACAGAAACACAGTCACTGGATGATGTCATCAGTGATGTCATCAGTGATGTCAGTTGAGATGTCATCAGTGATGTCATCAGTGATGTCACTGACCATGGCATGAGTGATGTAATATGTGACGTCATCAGCAGTGCATTATGGGCGCGAGTTATAGTTAGCTGAACTAACTATAACGGGGGAATTTCCATGGTTTTGTACGAGTGAAATGTCCAACTAACTATAACTGTCCCTAAAACCTATGGTTTTTTCAGTGAATTTCAAAGGTTTTTTAAATGCTAATTTCTAACTATAACGTGTCTGAAACCTATGGTTTTTTCAGTGAATTTCAAAGGTTTTTAAAATGCTAATTTGTAACTATAACGTGCCTGAAACCTACGGTTTTTTCAGTGAATTTCAAAGGTTTTTTAAATGACAATTTTTAAATGTATTAATTTTTATATTAATTTTTTCATACTGATTTACTACATTTTTAGAAAAATTTCTTTTACATATTTTATTTTTTAAATTACATTGTAATTACATTATACATTACATTACAAAAAATACTTTCTCAGAATGAATTACTTTAGTTTAAATACTTTGCACATAGGCAATAGACTTTTAAGTACAGTAGTTACAGTTGTTGCAATGGGCAACACATTTTCAAACACAATGCAACATTCAGCTCAATGTGAATTTCTAGTTAAATGCAAATAGTTACTTTATGGATTACTTTTCTAACCACAGGACTGGATCCTAGATTCAGTCCTGGTACATCTCCTGTAAACAGTTGAGTAAAAGCGTTTTGGTTACAGTCGTGATTTTTAAGGAATATTATTGTATTTTAAAAGTTGACACTTAGAAACTTTTTCTCATAGAATCACCAATGTTATCCTATGGAAGGAAATTCACTTAGCAGGTAAAAACTGTTATCGTTACTTTTTCTTACTCAGTGTTGGATCCTGGATCCAGCACTGGTGCATCTCCTGTAAACAGTTGAAAGAATGCGTTTAAGTCATACAGGCGATTTTTAAGGAATATTTGTAGTTTGTGAAAATCGACACTTTGAAACTTTTCTGCTGAAAACCAGACAATGGATTCCTATGGAAGAAAATATAAGTTACTGGTAAGTACGGTTAAAATTACTTTTCAGGACCAGTACTGGGCTGAAAGATACAGCACTGAGGTCTCTCCTTATAACAGGTGAGTAAATCGGAATTCGTATTTCGGCTGATTTTAGAGGAATATTTGTATGTTTCAAAAATCAACACTTAGAAACTTTTTCAGCAAAAAGCAGGCAATGATATCCTATGGAAGGAAATTCAAGTTACTGGTAAGTACGGTTAAAATTACTTTTGAGGATCAGTACTGGGCTGAAAGATGCAGCACTGAGGTCTCTCCTGATAACAGATGAGTAAATCGGAATTCGTATTTCGGCTGATTTTAGATGAATATTTTAAAGTTCCAAAACTCCACACTTAGAAGAATTTCCAAGTGAAAGCAGTCAATGTTAGCCTATGGAAGGAAATTCAAGTTACTGGTAAGTACGGTTAAAATTACTTTTCAGGATTAGTACTGGGCTGAAAGATGCAGCACTGAGGTCTCTCCTGATAACAGGTGAGTAAATCAGAATTCGTATTTCGGCTGATTTTAGAGGAATATTTGCACAATGGTGAAGGGAGGGGCGGGGCCTGAGGTGACATCTGTGCAAACGCGCCCCGTGGCGCGTTTTAAGTTGGGGGATTAAGTCCCCTTGAATCATGAGGGTCCCTACGGGCCAACTAGCCCACCAGGAACCTCCAGTATGCGCCAGGGGGCTGCGTTGCAGAGACATGTACAGAGGCCACACCCCTTTTACACCTCTCTGCAACGCAGCTCTGTGGCGCTTTCTGGACGTACCTGTTGGGCTAGTTGGCCCTCAGGGACCCTCAGGATTGAAGAGGATTTAATTCCCCATCTTAAAACGCGCCACGGGGCCTGTTTGCACACATGTCACCTGAAGCCCCGCCCTCCCTTCACCACTGTGCAAACGCGCCCCGTGGCGCGTTTTAAGTCGGGGGATTAACTCCCCTTGAATCCTGAGGGTCCCTGGGGTGCAACTAGCCCACCATATACCTCAAAAGCGCCATAGAGCTGCGTTGCAGAGAGGTGTAAAAAGGGGCGTGGCCTCTGTACACCTCTCTGCAAGGCAGCCCCTGGCGCATACTGGAGGTTCCTGGTGGGCTAGTTGGCCCCCAGGGACCCCCAGTATTCAAGGGGAATTCGCTTCTCTGCAAACGCGCCAGGGGGCGCGTTTGCAGAGTGGTGAAGGAAGGGGCGGGGCCTACGGGCCCGATGTTTTTTTTTTTTTCTCTGAAGGGGGCTGTGTGGCCCCCTTCCTTTTTCCTATTTTTAGGCCCTGGGGACCCCATCCCCCAGGGCCTTACCCCTTTTTTAAATTAAAATAAAAAAAAAACGGGAAGGGGGCCGCGTGGCCCCCTTCCCTGGGCCTGTATTGGCCCCGGGGACCCCATCCCCCGGGGCATGGCCTCTTTTTTTATTTGGAGGGGGCTGCGTGGCCCCCCTCCTCAGGCCATTTAAGGCCCCGGGGACCCCATCCCCCGGGCCGGCCTTGCACTTTTTTAAAAAAAAATTCCTTTGGGGAGGGGGGCTGCGTGGCCCCCCTCCGTGGCCACTTATGGCCCCGGGGACCCCATCCCCCGGGGCCTGGCCTCTCGTTGGGGACTGTGGGGGTCCCCAAACCCCCCACAGTCCCGCCGGCTCCCCGTGTCCTACGGGAGCCGGCATTGCTTTACACATGGGGAGCAGCTAACATGCTGCTCCCCATGTGGAAAGATCTGGCTTTGGATATTGGAAGAGAGAGCAGGTTTCCTGCTCTCTCTTCCAATATCCAAAGCAAGTTTGCAATGACAGGACGGGAGCCGCGAGGCTCCCGTCCTGTCATTGCAAACAGCAGTGTCCCGGGGGTAGGCACCCCGGGACACTGCAGGAGCCGGCCCTGGGGGTGGCGGTCCCCAGGGCCACCACAGGCTCCAGGAGGGGGGCCGCGCGGCCCCCTCCTTACATTTTGAAAGCCCCGGGGAGGTGGTGGTCCCCGGGGCTTGGGGGTTCAAAACGGACCCCCATTTTAATTTTTCTTAGTGCCCCGGGGAGGTGGTGGTCCCGGGGCGTGTGGGGGCTGGAGCCCCCCACACAGGTTTTTTAAAAATAAAAAAGAAGCCCCGGGAGGTGGTGGTCCTCGGGCTGCGGGAGGGCTCAGAGCCCTCCCGCACCATTATACATAAAGCCCCAGGGGGTGGTGGTCCCCGGGCTTGGGGGGCCCTTAGAGGCCCCCCACACATAAACTTAACCCCCCTCAGCATGCCCCCGGGACTTGGCCCACCCGGGGGCAAATGCAATCGAAGCGGGGAGACCGCGCTTCGATTTTTTTTTCGGCAGGATTCGCGCACCCTGAGCGCATCCTGCCGATTTTTAAAAAAATTTTTTTATTTTTGCCCAGGGGGTCCTTGTGGGACCCCTGAGCAAACCTAGGGGGTCAGGGTGTTTCTACCCTGCCCCCTTTGTGCGCTTTGCGCACTTGTTTCTGTCCCTCGGTTCTACCGAGGGACAAAATGGCTGCCAACATTTCCTGAATCGGAATGTTGACAGCCAGCTGACAGCCAATTAACATGCAGCTCGTGATCGGGAGGGTACGCGGACCCTACTCGGCCATAGATATCACTATCTTTTTACTTTTGATTTTCTCAGCAACTACTGAACGGATTTACACCATTTAACAAAAAGGGTTCTTTCTGAAACAAGAACTACCTCTTTGCCAAATTTGGTGTAATTCCGTTCAGCAGTTCGGGCTGTAGCCGTGTCTAAAGTTTCCTATGGAAAATTGCATGGGGAAAACGCGTTTTGGGACCCCCCTTTTTTCTCGGCCCCCGCTTGACGAATCCCCCTTGAGACTTTCAGGGTAGGAGCGGACCGGAGCGGGCCAGAAAGTTTGAAAATTTTGCGAAGATACGTCAACCGGCAAGAGAGTTATTTCAAATAGAATGTCGCGGATTTCCTATGGATAATAGGTTGTAACTATAACTATCTACTGGCGACCGCCAGTAGATAATATATATATATATATATATATATATATATATATATATATATATATATATATATATATATATATATATACCCATCCAAACGTGCACAAAGTTCTTTCGAACAAACACACCGCAGCCCGAATTGCATTTCAAGCGTGTTTTTTAATACAGCAAGGACAACTCTATGCGTTTCGAAGCGATGTGCTCCTTGTTCACGAGTTCAGTAGCTGAATGATGGATCTATATATATATATAGCCACAACAGTTCTTCGCTTCAACTCAAGCCTCACGGGACGGCGGGCCGTGGCGGGTTAGCGAAACCCATAACATCCATATTTCATCGTTTCCATGCCACAAACAATGATCCACGGCACCCAAATGCTGTAAGCAAACACGGACATACGACGGAACTGAGGAAAGTAATTATTACGTTCCTCCGTTCCGTCGTATGTCTGAGTTTTCTACCCCCCCCACCCTGCCCCTCCCCCGTCTCACCGCCCTGCAGCACGCCCTACGCGAGCCGCCACTGATATATATATATATATATATCTCAAGAAAAAGAAATCTTAAAGAACAAGCATTTGCAATGCAATAGGTCTCGGATTTAAGAGAGTTTAACCTCAAACTTTCCTGAATGCGAGACCTATTTCATTGCAAAGAAGCGGCCGTCATTGTCACCGGCTGCTTGGAAAGCAACAGTGCGCACGGCGCGCTGAATGTAAGGAAAGCACGTCGTGCCTGAAGTAGGGCAAAACACATTAAAGAAAATAGTGCTTACAGACTATATAAAACATAACATGTTGCAAAAGAAGTAAAAGGGCTAGTCGCCATGGGAGGTTACAAATGAAGACAATGCGGCACTAAGGAGGGACTAACATGGCGATTAAGGAATCAGAAGCCAACATTTACGAAGGGCAATGACACAAGCCAATGAACAATATGGGCGGAGAGTGGGCGGAGCTTCAAATCCCTAACTCAATACAGCATGCCTCGCAGAGCACCGCATGCGCACTGCCTCTAGGCTCAACTTAATACATGAGTTCACACATTGGATTGGCACTAATATTTGCTTTTGTATGTTTTCTTCTTTTTTTTTGGAGGGTGGACTACACATCCCTCCCTCCCACCCTCAGACCAGCTCGAACATATTTTTACCTACGTTTCCCTGCCCTGCTTCAAGTTCTTTTCATTTTTTAGGTCGAGCGTAGCAGCGCACGCGCAGCTGCTAGACCTGCTGTAATCAATAAAACCACTCTATTCCCACCCCCTGCTTACCATTGGTTCTCTCCAGCATCGCTCTTCATTGCAGCCTCCTGTTTCGTTCTGCAGCCCATACCTCACTTCCTTTCAAGACTCAGGAGCACCTATAAAGTACAGTCTACTTACGATTAACTTTTATATCTCCCTGTTTGTGAGAACTTCTTTTTTTATTGATGCTTAAATTTGTTTTGCCCTACGCATTAATGTAGATTCCCCTTGATGTTGTTTAAATGGGTGGTTTTTTTCGTCCACTTGAGTTTCTTTTTTCACCGTCTTAATTAATGGCGGCTGCGCTTTCTTGTTTGTTTTATTATCAGTTGTATATAGCACGCGTGTAGAGCTATGAGCTGACTCCAGGTCACCGGGAAGCTAATGTCCAGGACTGGGATTGTGCATTTCAAAGAATGTGCTTTATTAGTTGGTGTCTAGACTCTCTGCAAATGCACAAGATGAACCAAAGCTCAGGGCGGATTCTAGGTTCCCGATTCAATCCTAAGTGCTTAGAAGAAAAGCTTCCTTGCACCTAGATTTATTCCAATTAAAAAAGGTTACTGCAGTACAACACTGCATCCGGTGCAGATCTATGTGCGACAATTGTAATATGCTGGGTCCACTCCCCCTTTTTTCCTTTTCCAAGGATAAAAAAATGAGAATCAGTAATTCGGTTTGATAACTCGTAGTACACGTCCAGAAAATGCGGTTTGTAGAGTAGGTATTCATGTGAACGAGTTATTAGAACATTATTGATGCCTCAAGCCAATGATAGGCAACTATGAGACGTTCACGTGACGGTGAAAAACTTTAAGGCACACACCGTTTTCATCCATTGTGAACTAGAATGACCAGGAGTCCCGGATTTGCCCGGACAGTCCCGGTTTTTCAACAGCTGTCCTGGCAGATTTCAGGAAATTCAGCTCATGTCCCGGTTTCTAGAGATGGTTGACTGAGAACGGTCGGAGGTATCTTTTTATGTTTTGCAAAGCAGAGATAGTTAGCAGCTGTTATTACAGAGTAATTTAATTAACAGTTGTGATATTGGCTTTAAAAATTGCATTTTATTTATGTTCTTACTGCCTCGTCTGTAATTCTCTGCTATGGAGCACTGTCATTATGTGCGCTAGGTTGGAATAAAATTGTAGTCCTTCTATTTTTAGGAAATGTTCTGGTTTTTGGCTTTAAAATTCTGGTCACCCTATTGTCAACCCAGTCACAAAGTGTATCTGTATTGTTCCCTCGGAAAAGGATTGCATTGAAGGGACTTGAACCTGCAACCCACGAGGCATCCATAAAATTAAAGAAGCATTTGCAATGCAAGAGTTTCAGCTATTGGCATTCTAAACGACAATGCCTATAGCCTTTTATTTGCCTTTTGTTTGTGTTTTTGAAAACCTGCTGCACAGGTTACCCACTGTAGGTCAGTTCGCCTCTGAAGCTACATATTTCACAAATGTGGTGCACGTGCTCAGTCAGGACGAAAGAGCTAAATCTGAGATATGTGTGTAACTTGGTGGTCAGAGGCTGAAACCTGAGCTCGAAGCAGCCTTTCATCCTTCTGAGGTCAATAAAATGACCTATTTTGAGATGGGTGAATTGTGCATTCACTGTCTGAACCCATGCAGCTAGGGCGGTGGATTTCACCCATGTCCGCAACGACTCATCACTAGTGGGGCACAGAGCCTGGTGGGGCAAGTATAGACATTGCCTATTGTCACCTGTGGGTTTTAGGTTCGAAACCTCTTTCTTGCAATTTAGCATTCTGTATTTCTCTTGGTGTACGAGCACCATTAAAGTGGCACAAAGCATTGGCTGGCAAAGTGTGTTTTTCAGCATCATGGGTGAAACAAGTTACTATTGCCAAAGACAGTAGTATTCATTTGATCAAGTTTATGCATGCAAATCTATGAATTGGAAATGAACTCACTGGCCTATCTTTCTGGTTTAAACCATTTCCTGACAGGTTGGACAGGACCGGGTGCCCTCTGGACTGGATGCTGTTCCTACTGAGACATCTAGACCCCTCTGTGGGTCCCAGTTGTTTCAGTAGTTTGCTACGATGGTACTGGAATAGTGTCATTTGAGAGCCCGAGTCAGGAATTTGCTAGCCCCCTGCCTCTTAGCGGAAATGACATTCCATATCATAACTGCGGTGGGGTGGACAGGAATGCACAGAGGGTTTGCACCTCTGTGGAGCGGACAGGAATGCACAGAGGGTTTGCACGTGGAGCGGACAGGAATGCACAGAGGGTTTGCACCTCTGTGGAGCGAGCAGGAATGCACAGTGGGTTTGCACCTCTGAGGAGCGGACAGGAATGCAAAGAGGGTTTGCACCTCTGTGGGGCGGACAGGAATGCACAGAGGGTTGGCACCCCTGTGGAGCGGACAGGAATGCACAGAGGGTTTGCACCTCTGTGGAGCGGACAGGAATGCAAAGAGGGTTTGCACCTCTTTTGCAAAGGAAAAAGGACCCAGTGGCAGCGCAGTGCTGGTCCATCTGGGCTGTAGCTGGGGGTTTTGTTTTTTGATAAACAGTCAATGTTCTTTCTAAAAGAATTGCAATCGTATATTAATGTTCATGCTGTTAGAAATAATGCAAATACCCTTTGCCCTCACTTGTCAAGCACTGCTACCTCTGTTGACTGACACATCCACAGAGCTCAGGTGATGCACCTCTGTGCTGATAGATCATTCCCTTCTCAGTATTACAACATCCACATATCTTTCGCATTGCAGTCTTTACCAAACCTGTCATACATTGTTGTCTGTGCTGAAACATCCACAGAGGTCACACAAAGCATCTATTTCTAGACTTTTCTTGGCACTTTTGTCCCAATACGGAAAGACTCCCTGAGCTCACACAATGCACCTCGTTCCTGACCACAATGTACCACCATTTCTGTACTTTGACATGCATGGAACTCTCACAAGCAGTGCTTAATTTGTGCTCGTGTTTGCTGGTGCTCAGCACTGGCACATATGACTTGACACCAGCACATATTTATAACAGTCTACCACACGGTGGCCCTGTCTATCTATTTGTAAACATCAGCAGTCGATTTAAAAATACAAACTAAATACAAAATAAGATCAGCCCCTCCAAGCCATTTCTGCTTCTATCGATGACCAGGAACAGTCCATTTTGTCCCGCTTGCATCGGCATGATGGTTAACGGGCAGCATTGGTGCTCGCATTTGGCAGCTCTGGCAGGGAGAGTGGGTGGTGAAAGCAGCGGTGGCCTCCAGGGAAATATCTTGGGCTCTAGCATTCATTTTTCCACAAATTAAATAATGCTCACAAGGGACCTCTTTCTGGACCGGTCACATACTTTTATCTGCGATCCGAATCTTTAGACATTCTCAAAACTCAGCGCACTGACGCCACCGCTTTTTGTGACTATCACAGGACATGGGCAGTACTCCTATACAAGCAATAGGGGGCACGTTTGGTGCACCCGTTCAGCTCAGAGAAAAGGTTCTTAACCTCACTTTTGCCTTGTCCGGATTTACACCTCTGCGCATATGGTAGATTACCGTAATTTCAGGGAAAATAAAAAGTCAGAATATCCGATTCACACACAGTTAGCCTCTAAGGGCAAGGGTATGTGCCTGTATACAATGCAGGAGACATTCCTGTTACAACAAATGCGCATAAATAACTTTCATTTAAATGTGTCACTTGTAGTTCTGAAACTTATGCACCGTCCACAAGAAACGGACAGTTGAGAAGTTGGAACAAGTCTAGGCCTTACCGCAACTGGCCCTACAATAGCAATTTTATGGTCGAGCCTGGCCAGCGCATGCGCTGCTCTGCGAGGCAAGCTGTATTGGAGTATGGACTTGAAGTTCTGCCCACTCTCTGCCCATATTTCTCATTAACTTGTTTCGCTGTCCTTTGTAAATGCTGGCTTTTGATTCGTTAATAGGCTTGTTAGTCCTGCCTTAGTACCACCATGTCTTAATTTGTAACCGCCCATGAGGACTGGCCCTTTTATTTCTGTGTTACACAGTATGTTTTATTTCGTCTGTGAGCACTATTTTCTTTAATCAGTTTTGTCCTACAGCAGGCAAGACGTGCTTTCCTGCGCCCCGGGACAATGGTGGCCGCTTCATGGCAATGCTATAGGTCTCGCATTTACGAGAGTTCCAGCTATTGGCATTTTAAATGACAATGCCTTTTATTTATGTGTTAATTTTCTAAACAGATAAATTAAAGGCATTGTCATTTACAATGCCAATAGCTCTAACTCTTGCAAATGCGATACCTATTGCATTGCAAATGCTTGTTTATTATTATTTTCAAGAACCCAACAGCTGCAAAGTGCTACTGGGCCATGCGGTACATGTATAAGCTCTTCACTGCCTACTTGAAGAGAGTGTTGATGACGTGCTAATGATTCCCTAGTTTTTGCTCAACTCCAACCCCCACACTGCAAGCTGCCCGGGGTCCACGAAGGAGACCCGCTAAGAGGGCGGCCGCCTTAGTGCCACAAGATGGCACAGGAGACAGCCTCCCAGTGTTTGGGACCCTCAGGGGTCCGATGTGCCGCGTCACTTCCTGGGAGGGGGGTGAGGTACATATACCTCTCCCCACCCTCTGGGCGCCCTCTTTGCCCACTACCCTGACGCCGTTTGGTCTTGCGTCGTGCGTGTTAAATCCCCTGTCCAGCGAGCGGTGGCCGGCCTCGTTGCGGTTTTTAAAATTTTTTTTTTATTTAATGCGATTTTATATAGCGCGAACATTACCCAAAGGTGTCAGAGCGCTTTACAAAAGAACCAGTTGCGTTACATAAGGACTTTGAATTACATGAGTTACAAAAGAAATGCGAACATAGCGAACATTACCCAAAGGTGTCAGAGCGCTTTACAAAAGAACCAGTAGCGTTACATAAGGACTTTGGATTACATGCGTTACAAAAGAAATACAAGCAGAAACAAATTGCAAATGTACAAGTTGCAAAGTCACTCAAGGAAGAGATACAAACGGATAAACGCTAAACTCCTAGGAATGGTAGTAAGTACAAAGGTCTACTACATATACTAGTGGTTAGAGTTATATCTAAGCATATATACACAAGTAGTGACTTTACTCATGATTACATTTTACCAGCGATTAGGCTTGGGCAACTCAAAATTACATATTTACCGAGTGAACGGCGAAATGAAACATCAAAGGGGGTAGAGAGCGGTGGGGGTGGGAGGGGGAGAAGAGTCGGAGGCTGCGATTGGCGAGAGGGGGACCTGAGGGGGAGAAAGAGATAAGGCAGACCAGCAAAGAGAAATGTCTGAAGTTCGGCACCCTCCCCCCCTGCGTCAGAGCGCTTTACAAAAGAACCGGTAGCGTTACATAAGGACTTTGAATTACAAGCGTTACAAAAGAAATACAAGCAGAAAAAAAAAAAAAAAAAAAGTTCAGTGAGTCACCCACACCTCTTCCTATCTCCCGTTGTCCCTGTGTGCCCCCACCGTAGTCCGGTGTAGTGGAGTTGCACGCGCTCCGTGCCCCCCCACCTCGTCGTCGTACATGGCCAGCCAGCAGCTCTCGACCTTGGTCCCCTGCTGGTTGTCCACTGGGGGGCCAGCGTGGGTACTGGGGAGAGGTGTGGCAGTCGCGGGTCCTGGCTGACTCGCCTTTCACTCGGCGGCTGGTTGGGCTCGCTCGGGTGGTCAGCGAGGGGTGGGGCCTGCAGGGTGGGTCTTACCTCGGCACCGCGCCGCACTCGGGTGGTGCTGGCAGCGTCAGTGGTTTAGGAGGCGGGTCCGGGGCCTGTCGGGGCAATTTCTTTGGTCTCCTTGCAGCTCCCCCCCCCTTACTGGAGACAAAGGGCTTCTGCCTCTGGACTTTTTTGAGGCGTGGGTCGGTTCTTTTTTGGTGGTGGGTGCTGTGGCATGGTGTCTCCCGGTCCCTTGTGGACCATGCCGCTATGTGAAAATAGTGTTGAGATGTTCCAGAGGTTCAGATGAGCTTCTTGGTCATGCAGGCAGCACCGGGCTCAGAAGGGGGCTGCGCAGTCGTCCGTGATATTCGAGAATTCGCCAGGGGGGCACGAGGGGTACTGCATGCGCCACATTCGGGATGCCAGGGGGTGTCGTGGTCCGAGACTAATAATTTGGGGAATTAGTCAGGCGGTTGGGGCCCAGGCGTTCGCGCAGTGGTGCACCAGTGCGCAATTTTGTTCATTAGATGAGCAAGAAGGATCAGGGGTCGACATCACTAAATCCCTTTGAAAATAAATACAGGGCTCATAAGCCGAGAATGCATGTGTTTCACTTGACCTACTTTTATGGCAAGTACTTGAGATCTAAACTATTTATTGGTTGAAAAGTGGTTCACAGCAGCATTGCAAGGATCACTCTAAACTCCCGAGGATTGTGCTGGTTTGCAAACCGGTGGGAACATACATTTTAGCACTTGAAAAAATGATATGCAAGTGAGACTTGGGAAGGTCTTTTCTTGCAGGTTGTTATTGCTCATGGATGCACTTTAATGAGGAGAATTCCTTGCCTGACCTAACTAGATATAGCGTCTCCAAGGCTTTAATCTTTTAGAGTTTGAGATTACAACATTACAGAACCTTTTATTATACCATTTATTTATGAACATCAAGCGCTTCCTTATGTGCGGTTTTTGTAAAATTATATTCTTTGGCTATGATGCTGTTACCAAGTGGTCTGACAATTTTGCTAGTTACGTAAATTAGGCGTAATACTGTTGTCAGGATATATGGACCGAATAGAGTAATATGGATGTTGTTTGGAATATTTATTTGTTCCAAATACTGGATGTAAACTATAGATGAACCCCTAATCCTCTGTAGAGCTACCATCCTGGGGAGTCACAAACTGCCACCCGTTCACTTATGGAGGGGCTGCAGCTTCAACCCCGGCCGACTGACGGACGGGCGCTTATGTGGCAGTGAATTGTGGTTGGGGAAAGGGGCGGCCATCTCTGGCCCGGGTTACTGGCCTCTCCCTTTTTTTGGGGGCAGGCAGGAACGGCCTGATGAGAGCTCTCACGGCTTGTCGCAGTGCACCGGGTTGCAGGTTCAGGCCTCCGAGGTCTCCAAGGGGGCCCGGTGAGCGCAAGGGGATTCAGGCGGCAGTGTCAGGCCTGCGCGCATGTAGGTGTGGGTATCAGGTCATGGCAGCGGGGTGATTTGAGCTCCAGGGGTAGAGCTGCTGAGACTCCCTCGCCTTTGCCATCATGCCAATGATTGACTTGGTGCAAGTGGCCAGGCAGCTATAAATTAGGATGTCGCCAGTTGTGCTTCTGGTCACACCGACTATCATGTTTCGTCGCCTTCCCGGGTCCGGTGGTACCAGTGGCATCATTGCTCATGGTCAGTCGGGGGCTCCTGGGCCCTATTGTTGTATTCACAAGAAGGTGGACTGGGCATATACTTCAAGGCCTGGAGACAGTCTGCAGCACACCCAGGGTGCTGTTGTGCGGTGTCTCTGTCCCATGCCAGAACAGGTATGCTGATCGGCTCAGGTGCTATCCCTCTGTGACTTCAGGCAACCACTTACTGCAATTAGGTGCAACGCTCCCATCTCTGGCGAATAGGTTTTTCCTGAAGCTGTTTCTTGCGCTGGCTGGTTTGGCTGATACCGCATAGGGAGCCCCTATCCCCTCTCTTTTTGTAAGGGGTATCCAGGTACCGTTACGATCGCATGCCATAGCGAGCATGGTTAGGAGATTTGGTGGAATGTGCTGCTGGTATTCTTACATGGCACAACCTACTAGTAATATGTTCGGACGGTGATCCTTTCTGCAATGATTGGTCATGTGTCCTTGCACTGTCGTTGCCAACCCGGGGGAGGTTACACAGCTGGCTGGCCGAGACCCGAGCTCGGGACCGGCCTCTACACACAAGCCATATTAGATTGGGCGACTGGGATTCGGCTCCGCCGCCTCTGAGTGGCCCATAATTTTAGCTGTAGGCAGAGCACAGAGCGGGTCGTGAGCCGCTTGCTATGCAGTAGAATTTTGGCCATCTGAACGTGGCTGCTGTGGCTGGCCTGTTGAGGCAAGCAGAGTCCTGGGCAGTGTGTGTGTGGTCAGCCTGACGGAGTCGCGGGTTTTCGAGCAATCAATTGTCGGCAGAGGGGGGATGCGTCCAGTGAGGGGACGCGTTGTGGTCAGCCATGCAGACAGTAATTCAAGCCACCTGGACGTTAGCTATGCATCCAGCCCTGGAAAACTGAGAACGCGAGCTCACATGCCCACCACAACACCCCTGTAACAAAATGAAAGAACAGCAGGGGAGGGGAACATCTGTTCAGGGGAGGGGAACATCTGTTCAGCTGATGCTGGAAGGAGTGGATGTCTGTATGCACTTTGGTGTTATTGGCCTTCTTGAACAGCTCTGTGGCGGGGTGTCATGCGCCTGCTTGTGTTAGATGGTAAATGTGCAAGCGGACATGTTGCAGCCTGTTTGTGTTAGATGGTAAATGTGCAAGCAGACATGTTGCAGCCGGTTTTATTTTTTCAGAGGTGCGACTTACGGCCAGAGCTGTGGGTTGTACAACTGTGTAGTGGGGTTTCAGGTCACGATGACTGCTATGCATGAGGTGCCAGGCTGCGCTCTCGCACAACAACTTGTGTCTGGGGGAGCACGTTTGGGCACACGCGGTTCACGGGTGTCCCACACACTGTGCTGGGACAAGCGGCATGGGACTGCTGAGCGGCGCTGGTGCCCCTTTCGGGGGGGTGTGGGTGTTGCCTTGGCTTGTACCATGGATGTCCCCCCCACACTATGTAAAGCTGCTTAGTGGTAATGGTTTCCGGATCTGATGTTCCTTTCTGACCATGCGGGCCGCTTAACGGCATCTTAGGTTTCTTGCATATTGCCTGTCTTGTGCTTTCCAACTGCTGCACCCCAGAGTTACCTGTGCTAAAATTGCCCGGGTGGTTTGGTGCGCTGCACCATCACTTATTTGTCAACCACCGGCGCTTGTGACAGTCTGCCACTAGTCGGCGCTGTCTATTTTAGAGAAGACCACGTCAGCAGGCTTTAAGTAATTCAATATCTTTGAAATTGCTATTGCCTGCTGGCCAAGCCATTCTTATAGCTTTGGGGGCCTGGAACAGTCTGAATTGGCACACTTGCACAAGGGTCAGGGTTAGTAGTTGTGACGTTACTAGGATTGGCAGCACGGCAGGAGCTATGGGTGGTGCAAACTGAAGTGGCCACCATCTTTTCTTATACTCAGGGCCATTGGCATCATTGCGATGCAGTGGCAATTTCCACAGAACTTTGGACCTGCATTAGCCATTCATATACCTTTTCCATTCTGGCCCACACTAAGACCATTCTGCTCTGACTCCAACTTTTGGCCTGGCTGATACAATAAAGCCTTTACTTGTAATCTCTTGTGGACACATATTGTCACGTTACTGGCCATGCAGTGTTGGTGTCTTAGCAGGAGGACCTGCCATTGGGGCGGCTGGTTTCGACTTGAGAGGTCCGGATGTGGACAGTGCAGTCTTCTTCAGCCATTGGGGCGGCTGGTTTCGACTTGAGGGGTCCGGATGTGGACAGTGCAGTCTTCTTCAGCCATTGGGGCGGCTGGTTTCGACTTGAAGGGTCCGGATGTGGACAGTGCAGTCTTCTTCATTGTGCATAAATCCTTTGTATGATGAACAGGGTTGAGATTAATTTTGGAGAGCCACTTCATGGGCGTTCATGAGCTATAAGTAGCTCATGCATTATCCTGTTTGAGACCTGTTATCAAGAATAATGTGCACTTCACACAAAGTAAACACCATGCCGCACCAAGCAAGGATGCAAGGGAAGTTTTAAACATCTGGAAAAGTACCTTTATGGTGGCTAACGGAAGGATTGTTGAAAGTAGGTTGCCTTCCCATGAGTTAGGTTGGATTTAATATAATAGTGAACGCTACAAGAGGTAGGTTACCCTTTGTAAGATAGGGGCTGGACTTGGTTCAGGGTTAAGGGGGAAATCCGTTGTTTAAGCTAAGAATAAGCGGGCAGGTGAGCTCGCTCCTATGACATTTGGAGAGTGCACTGATCTCCTGTGTCCCTATTACGTTTCTCGCATGGGATCTGCCTGCGATTTCTGGGAGTTGAACCATGCTACGAGGGGGCAGGGGACCTTCAGGAGCAGGGGACTGACGGACTTGGCAAAGCACTAAAGATTATTCAAAGCAAAACCAAAGGGGATGATGGACGGAGTGTTGACATTACAAGCACTCACCCCCAGTCAACTGATCTGGGTTTAATCCATCATCATTCTTTAGCTCACTCCGCCACCCCAGTTCAGACATGGCCATATGCAAATCAGTCTGACCCTGTGCCTCATGGGAACAGTCCAGCCCGAACTGCCAAGCGATGTCTTCCCTGGACCGGAAACAAGCATCCTGGGACCGGTTTCGGGCTCACAGCCCTCATCAGCCAGGCTATCTTGAATCCAGTGGCAAAGTGAGCAAGGGACCCATGTCTGGGCATACCCTGCCAACTTAGGGCAAACAAAGCAAAACCAAAGGGGATGATGGACGGAGTGTTGACATTGCAAGCACTCACCCCCAGTCAACTGATCTGGGTTTAATCCATCATCATTCTTTAGCTCACTCCGCCACCCCAGTTCAGACATGGCCAAATGCAAATCAGTCTGACCCTGTGCCTCATGGGAACAGTCCAGCCCGAACTGCCAAGCCATGTCTTCCCTGGACCGGAAACAAGCATCCTGGGACCGGTTTCGGGCTCACAGCCCTCATCAGCCAGGCTATCTTGAATCCAGTGGCAAAGTGAGCAAGGGTCCCACGTCTGGGCATACCCTGCCAACTTAGGGCAAACAAAGCAAAACCAAAGGGGATGATGGACGGAGTGTTGACATTGCAAGCACTCACCCCCAGTCAACTGATCTGGGTTTAATCCATCATCATTCTTTAGCTCACTCCGCCACCCCAGTTCAGACATGGCCATATGCAAATCAGTCTGACCCTGTGCCTCATGGGAACAGTCCAGCCCGAACTGCCAACTAAAGATTATTCCCCAAGGGTACTGGACTATGCCACAACATTGTTTCGATACAGCGGTTTCAACAACTGGGGGGAGGTGCAAACTTAGAGGCCAGGTAACAGGAAGGTCCCTCAGCACACCAGGGGGTCCCACAGGACGCTTCACTTTTTATGAGACTGATTGCCCCACAGCTGGTCCTGCCAGGTGGTGTAGGATTGGTTGCCCTTTAGGGGGCTGGGCCTCAAGGTGTGGGGTACACTGGGGGGAGGACTCCTGCTGACAAGGTGTAGGGCAGCTACCCCTTTTCCTCTCCGGCACCCCAGCAATACTTCTAAGCTGGGTGCTTGGTAATCCCACCAAGGTGGGTGCACCGGACGGCTACACAGCATCCAGTCATAGTCCAGAGAATCACTGACAAAATATCGAAGGTCAAAAAATCGACCTACAAAAATATCGCAACAAAAATATCGATGTCAAGAATATCGACATCCTATCCACAACATGGTAAGTACAAAAATATCGAAAAAAAAATATCGATGTCAAAAATATCGTAATCAAAAATATCGTTTTTTTTTTTTTTAAATAATATGTAAAATAAACTAAATAATACTTATAATTTAAATAAACATAGTTAAAAATATTTGATAATATTTAAAATTAATAAGTAACATATATAATTAAATAAAACATTAATTAAACATATACATATAATATATAATATATTTACTTAATAATAAGTTTGAATAATTATTTTAATAAATTATAAATTATTAAAAAATATTATAAATTATAAATACATCTATACACATAAAACAATAACATAAATAAAAATTAAATAATTATGTATAACAAATTAAAAAAGTAAAATTTACTTTTAATATTTTTAAAATTAATTATATACTATATTAACTAAAATAATACAAAAAATATTAAGTAGCGTAAGGAATAAAATTACTATTACAACTCCCAAAAAAACAACAGTACAAATAATGTTGGATAGCGTAGGGGTAAAAATTACTATTCCCACTCCAGAGAGTGCAACAGTAGGGAAAGTGTTGGATAGCGTAGGGGTAAAAATTACTATTCCCACTCCAGGGAGTGCAACAGTAGGGAAAGTGTTGGATAGCGTAGGGGTAAAAATTACTATTCCCACTCCAGAGAGTGCAACAGTAGGGAAAGTGTTGGATAGCGTAGGGGTAAAATTACTATTCCCACTCCAGGGAGTGCAACAGTAGGGAAAGTGTTGGATAGCGTAGGGGTAAAAATTACTATTCCCACTCCAGAGAGTGCAACAGTAGGGAAAGTGTTGGATAGTGTAGGGGTAAAAATTACTATTCCAACTCCAAAAAGTGCAACAGTAGGGAAAGTGTTGGATAGCGGAGGGGTAAAAATTAGTATTCCCACTCCAGAGAGTGCAACAGTAGGGAAAGTGTTGGATAGCGTAGGGGTAAAAATTACTATTCCCACTCCAGAGAGTGCAACAGTAGGGAAAGTGTTGGATAGCGTAGGGGTAAAATTACTATTCCCACTCCAGAGAGTGCAACAGTAGGGAAAGTGTTGGATAGCGTAGGGGTAAAAATTACTATTCCAACTCCAAAAAGTGCAACAGTAGGGAAAATGTTGGATAGCGTAGGGGTAGAAATTACTATTCCCACTCCAGGGAGTGCAACAGTAGGGAAAGTGTTGGATAGCGTAGGAATAAAAATTACTATTCTAACTCCAGTGAGTGCAAAAGTAGGGAAAGTGTTGGATAGCGTAAGGGTAAAAATTACTATTCCCACTCCAGAGAGTGCAACAGTAGGGAAAGTGTTGGATAGCGTAGGGGTAGAAATTACTATTCCCACTCCAGGGAGTGCAACAGTAGGGAAAGTGTTGGATAGCGTAGGGGTAAAAATTACTATTCCCACTCCAGAGAGTGCAACAGTAGGGAAAGTGTTGGATAGCGTAGGGGTAAAAATTACTATTCCCACTCCAGAGAGTGCAACAGTAGGGAAAGTGTTGGATAGCGTAGGGGTAAAAATTACTATTCCCACTCCAGGGAGTGCAACAGTAGGGAAAGTGTTGGATAGCGTAGGGGTAAAAATTACTATTCCCACTCCAGAGAGTGCAACAGTAGGGAAAGTGTTGGATAGCGTAGGGGTAAAAATTACTATTCCAACTCCAGAGAGTGCAACAGTAGGGAAAGTGTTGGATAGCGTAGGGGTAAAAATTACTATTCCCACTCCAGGGAGTGCAACAGTAGGGAAAGTGTTGGATAGCGTAGGGGTAAAAATTACTATTCCCACTCCAGAGAGTGCAACAGTAGGGAAAGTGTTGGATAGCGTAGGGGTAAAAATTACTATTCCCACTCCAGGGAGTGCAACAGTAGGGAAAGTGTTGGATAGCGTAGGGGTAAAAATTACTATTCCCACTCCAGAGAGTGCAACAGTAGGGAAAGTGTTGGATAGCGTAGGGGTAAAAATTACTATTCCAACTCCAAAAAGTGCAACAGTAGGGAAAATGTTGGATAGCGTAGGGGTAGAAATTACTATTCCCACTCCAGGGAGTGCAACAGTAGGGAAAGTGTTGGATAGCATAGGAATAAAAATTACTATTCTAACTCCAGTGAGTGCAAAAATAGGGAAAGTGTTGGATAGCGTAAGGGTAAAAATTACTATTCCCACTCCAGAGAGTGCAACAGTAGGGAAAGTGTTGGATAGCGTAGGGGTAGAAATTACTATTCCCACTCCAGGGAGTGCAACAGTAGGGAAAGTGTTGGATAGCGTAGGGGTAAAAATTACTATTCCCACTCCAGAGAGTGCAACAGTAGGGAAAGTGTTGGATAGCGTAGGGGTAAAAATTACTATTCCCACTCCAGAGAGTGCAACAGTAGGGAAAGTGTTGGATAGCGTAGGGGTAAAAATTACTATTCCCACTCCACAGAGTGCAACAGTAGGGAAAGTGTTGGATAGCGTAGGGGTAAAAATTACTATTCCAACTCCAAAAAGTGCAACAGTAGGGAAAATGTTGGATAGCGTAGGGGTAGAAATTACTATTCCCACTCCAGGGAGTGCAACAGTAGGGAAAGTGTTGGATAGCGTAGGAATAAAAATTACTATTCTAACTCCAGTGAGTGCAAAAGTAGGGAAAGTGTTGGATAGCGTAAGGGTAAAAATTACTATTCCCACTCCAGAGAGTGCAACAGTAGGGAAAGTGTTGGATAGCGTAGGGGTAGAAATTACTATTCCCACTCCAGGGAGTGCAACAGTAGGGAAAGTGTTGGATAGCGTAGGGGTAAAATTACTATTCCCACTCCAGAGAGTGCAACAGTAGGGAAAGTGTTGGATAGCGTAGGGGTAAAAATTACTATTCCCACTCCAGAGAGTGCAACAGTAGGGAAAGTGTTGGATAGCGTAGGGGTAAAAATTACTATTCCCACTCCAGGGAGTGCAACAGTAGGGAAAGTGTTGGATAGCGTAGGGGTAAAAATTACTATTCCCACTCCAGAGAGTGCAACAGTAGGGAAAGTGTTGGATAGCGTAGGGGTAAAAATTACTATTCCAACTCCAGAGAGTGCAACAGTAGGGAAAGTGTTGGATAGCGTAGGGGTAAAAATTACTATTCCAACTCCAGAGAGTGCAACAGTAGGGAAAGTGTTGGATAGCGTAGGGGTAAAAATTACTATTCCCACTCCAGGGAGTGCAACAGTAGGGAAAGTGTTGGATAGCGTAGGGGTAAAAATTACTATTCCCACTCCAGGGAGTGCAACAGTAGAGAAAGTGTTGGATAGCGTAGGGGTAAAAATTACTATTCCCACTCCAGAGAGTGCAACAGTAGGGAAAGTGTTGGATAGCGTAGGGGTAAAAATTACTATTCCAACTCCAGTGAGTGCAACAGTAGGGAAAGTGTTGGATAGCGTAGGGGTAAAAATTACTATTCCCACTCCAGAGAGTGCAACAGTAGGGAAAGTGTTGGATAGCGTAGGGGTAAAAATTACTATTCCAACTCCAGAGAGTGCAACAGTAGGGAAAGTGTTGGATAGCGTAGGGGTAGAAATTACTATTCCCACTCCAGGGAGTGCAACAGTAGGGAAAGTGTTGGATAGCGTAGGGGTAAAAATTACTATTCCCACTCCAGAGAGTGCAACAGTAGGGAAAGTGTTGGATAGCGTAGGGGTAAAATTACTATTCCCACTCCAGAGAGTGCAACAGTAGGGAAAGTGTTGGATAGCGTAGGGGTAAAAATTACTATTCCCACTCCAGAGAGTGCAACAGTAGGGAAAGTGTTGGATAGCGTAGGGGTAAAAATTACTATTCCAACTCCAAAAAGTGCAACAGTAGGGAAAATGTTGGATAGCGTAGGGGTAGAAATTACTATTCCCACTCCAGGGAGTGCAACAGTAGGGAAAGTGTTAGATAGCGTAGGAATAAAAATTACTATTCTAACTCCAGTGAGTGCAAAAGTAGGGAAATGTTGGATAGCGTAAGGGTAAAAATTACTATTCCCACTCCAGAGAGTGCAACAGTAGGGAAAGTGTTGGATAGCGTAGGGGTAGAAATTACTATTCCCACTCCAGGGAGTGCAACAGTAGGGAAAGTGTTGGATAGCGTAGGGGTAAAAATTACTATTCCCACTCCAGAGAGTGCAACAGTAGGGAAAGTGTTGGATAGCGTAGGGGTAAAAATTACTATTCCCACTCCAGAGAGTGCAACAGTAGGGAAAGTGTTGGATAGCGTAGGGGTAAAAATTACTATTCCCACTCCAGGGAGTGCAACAGTAGGGAAAGTGTTGGATAGCGTAGGGGTAAAAATTACTATTCCCACTCCAGAGAGTGCAACAGTAGGGAAAGTGTTGGATAGCGTAGGGGTAAAAATTACTATTCCAACTCCAGAGAGTGCAACAGTAGGGAAAGTGTTGGATAGCGTAGGGGTAAAAATTACTATTCCCACTCCAGGGAGTGCAACAGTAGGGAAAGTGTTGGATAGCGTAGGGGTAAAAATTACTATTCCCACTCCAGAGAGTGCAACAGTAGGGAAAGTGTTGGATAGCGTAGGGGTAAAAATTACTATTCCCACTCCAGGGAGTGCAACAGTAGGGAAAGTGTTGGATAGCGTAGGGGTAAAAATTACTATTCCCACTCCAGAGAGTGCAACAGTAGGGAAAGTGTTGGATAGCGTAGGGGTAAAAATTACTATTCCAACTCCAAAAAGTGCAACAGTAGGGAAAATGTTGGATAGCGTATGGGTAGAAATTACTATTCCCACTCCAGGGAGTGCAACAGTAGGGAAAGTGTTGGATAGCGTAGGAATAAAAATTACTATTCTAACTCCAGTGAGTGCAAAAGTAGGGAAAGTGTTGGATAGCGTAAGGGTAAAAATTACTATTCCCACTCCAGAGAGTGCAACAGTAGGGAAAGTGTTGGATAGCGTAGGGGTAGAAATTACTATTCCCACTCCAGGGAGTGCAACAGTAGGGAAAGTGTTGGATAGCGTAGGGGTAAAAATTACTATTCCCACTCCAGAGAGTGCAACAGTAGGGAAAGTGTTGGATAGCGTAGGGGTAAAAATTACTATTCCCACTCCAGAGAGTGCAACAGTAGGGAAAGTGTTGGATAGCGTAGGGGTAAAAATTACTATTCCCACTCCAGAGAGTGCAACAGTAGGGAAAGTGTTGGATAGCGTAGGGGTAAAAATTACTATTCCAACTCCAAAAAGTGCAACAGTAGGGAAAATGTTGGATAGCGTAGGGGTAGAAATTACTATTCCCACTCCAGGGAGTGCAACAGTAGGGAAAGTGTTGGATAGCGTAGGAATAAAAATTACTATTCTAACTCCAGTGAGTGCAAAAGTAGGGAAAGTGTTGGATAGCGTAAGGGTAAAAATTACTATTCCCACTCCAGAGAGTGCAACAGTAGGGAAAGTGTTGGATAGCGTAGGGGTAGAAATTACTATTCCCACTCCAGGGAGTGCAACAGTAGGGAAAGTGTTGGATAGCGTAGGGGTAAAAATTACTATTCCCACTCCAGAGAGTGCAACAGTAGGGAAAGTGTTGGATAGCGTAGGGGTAAAAATTACTATTCCCACTCCAGAGAGTGCAACAGTAGGGAAAGTGTTGGATAGCGTAGGGGTAAAAATTACTATTCCCACTCCAGGGAGTGCAACAGTAGGGAAAGTGTTGGATAGCGTAGGGGTAAAAATTACTATTCCCACTCCAGAGAGTGCAACAGTAGGGAAAGTGTTGGATAGCGTAGGGGTAAAAATTACTATTCCAACTCCAGAGAGTGCAACAGTAGGGAAAGTGTTGGATAGCGTAGGGGTAAAAATTACTATTCCCACTCCAGGGAGTGCAACAGTAGGGAAAGTGTTGGATAGCGTAGGGGTAAAAATTACTATTCCCACTCCAGAGAGTGCAACAGTAGGGAAAGTGTTGGATAGCGGAGGGGTAAAAATTACTATTCCAACTCCAGAGAGTGCAACAGTAGGGAAAGTGTTGGATAGCGTAGGGGTAAAAATTACTATTCCCACTCCAGGGAGTGCAACAGTAGGGAAAGTGTTGGATAGCGTAGGGGTAAAATTACTATTCCCACTCCAGAGAGTGCAACAGTAGGGAAAGTGTTGGATAGCGTAGGGGTAAAAATTACTATTCCCACTCCAGAGAGTGCAACAGTAGGGAAAGTGTTGGATAGCGTAGGGGTAAAAATTACTATTCCCACTCCAGGGAGTGCAACAGTAGGGAAAGTGTTGGATAGCGTAGGGGTAAAAATTACTATTCCCACTCCAGAGAGTGCAACAGTAGGGAAAGTGTTGGATAGCGTAGAAGTGACAAATAACATACTTAGAAATAAATTAATTTTTTTAAATAATTAATGAATTATTAAATAACTATAAACTATTTACCAATACCAATAATAATTTATTAAAAACATAATTACCAATACAAAATGTATTAACAATACATTAATAATAAATACCAATAAATAATAATTAATGAATATTAATTAAATGTATCAATAAATAATATTTAATAATATTTAATTACCAATTAATGATAAAACAACAATAAATTAATTATCAATACCCAAAAATAAATTTAATAATTACTTAATTAGATTTCAATTACTTCCAAAAGTATTCCTCTATAAACGCACAACACACTCCAATGATAAAATACACTTAACATAATGATCAATTAATAAAAATTAATAACTAATTAATAATAATTAATTACCAATTAATAATTGATTACCAATTATCAATTAATTAACACTAATATAATTATCAATACCAATTAATTAAAATAAATTATAAATTAATTGCATTTAAATTACATATTGATTAATTAATGAATTACTAAAAATTAATCACCAATTAATTAAAATTAATTACCAATTATTAATTAATTAACAATTATATAATTATCAATAACAATTAACTAAATTAAATTATAACTTAATTAAATTTAAATTACATGATAATCAATTAATAAAAATTAATAACCAATTAATAAACATTAATTACCAATTATTAATTAATTAACAATAATATATTTATCAATACCAATTAATTAAAATAAATTATAACTTAATTACAATTAAATTACTTCCCACCCTATTCCCCTATAAACCCACAACCCGCTACAGAACTTAAACGCAAAAAATATTTAAAATTAATTTATATTTCCTAAAAATTTATATTTAATTTAGTATAATTAAATTACTTCCCACCCTATTCCCCTATAAACCCACAACCCGCTACAGTACAAAAAAAAAAATAACTTAAAAAAATAAATTTATTAACATATAAAAATTGTATACATATATTTTTAAACAATTAGAACACTTAACAAAAACACATATAACACATACATATTAAAAACATAACAAAATACATAACAATAATACAAATATCGATATTAGTAACATCGATATTAGTAACATCGATATATTTGATTTCGATATTACTAACTTCGATATTACTTACATCGATATTAAAAAATTCGATATTACTTACCTTAGGGTCGATATTCTGTCCATCGATATTCTGTCCCTTCGATATTCTTTCCCTTCGATATTTAAACTTCGATATTTTTGTATGTCGATATAATTTTTCCGATATTTTGACTGCCCACCAGTCCAGAGTTAGGCTGGGATGGGATTCTGTTCAGACTGTCCGCCCGTTCTCACCACCCACTGACTGAGCCATGGTATACATTATTACAGGCCAGAGGCCAGGGTACAAGTGGCTTCAGTTACTAACATCCCCTGCCCGAATAGCCAGAACAGCTTGGCCGGTTTAGGAAGGAGACATCTAATTGATGGGGCTGTACCATGTTAGGGAACATATTGCAATGGTACTCCCGTCTGTAAGCCACCCAGGGGAGTGGCCGGAGGATAGGCTCAGTGAGTTATGTACAGGGTGAATTTTGAGTTTTCCGAAGGCAACCCTGTGAGGCATCACAGGTTTGGTGGGGTGCAGTGTCACTGGCAGAAGTTTTGTAAGTGCATGTCTTGCGCTAGGAGGGGACATCAGCCAGGAATACCAGCTCTTATATTCGCAGGCAGAAGGTGTGGGGGCTAGCGTGCGATCGCCATGTTAGGAAGTGGCCAGTTAACGGGGATGCCCCGCAACATAAGCAGTGGGCACCACAGGACGCTTCACTTATGGTTATGAGACTGCCTGGCCCATAGCTGGCCCAGCCAGATGGGTAGGAGTGGTTGCCCTAAGAGGGGTGCGAAGTGCCTCAGGGTGTGGGGTACACTGGTTGGAGGACTCTAAATGATAAAGTGTATTAGAGCTCCTACATCTCCTCTCCTGCATCCCAGCAACATCCCAATCTGGGGGCTGGGGAATCCACACCAGGGTGGGTACATCGGGACGGCTACACAACATACGTAAAAGTCCGCAGTCAGACTGGGGGGGATTCTGTGGCAGGGTGGGGACAGTAGCATGGTGACTCAGCATCTGTAGATCGCTTGCAGAAGACGGTGATGGTCTGGCAGGCAATAGGAAAAGAAAGGGCAGGCAAGTTCTGCGTATGATTTACTACAGGGCTCCACTAGCCAAGAGCACTGGCCCCGTGTACACACTTGAATCTCGTGGGGGAGAGGGATCGGTTGCAAGAGATGAAGTCCTCCATGTGTAAGTTAGGCAACAATTGGGGGCATGGAAGTTATGCTTTTGCTTGCCTAGTACTAGGGGAGTACTTTGAAGAAGATGGGGTTTCACCTGCTAATAGTGGCCTTGGACTTGTTTGCTGGACCGGTGAGAGGCCCGGGTATCAGCGGGATGGAGGTAAAGATGCCTACCCTTGTCCTGAGTGGGTATGAACGTGTTTGCTGGACCTGGGAGAGGCCCTCAAACCAGCAGAAGGCAGGTAAAGATGCCTAAGTGCAATGCAGAGTGTATAGGAAGGTGTGCAGTACTCAATACAGAGTGTGAAGCAACCCAGCATTTCTTTATTTTGCCAGGATCAATGGTTTGGGTATATGGCCTATCATGCATCTTGAGGGTGGCACGAGGGGCGGAATGCAGGAAACAGAAGCATGGGTTGTTTCCACCACTGAATAATTCAGTTGGGGGGCCTAGGCTTGCGCTAAGCACAGCTTGCTGAAGATAGCTGCAGCATAGACCGGGGGGAGGGGGGTGTGTCTCCCCTCCCAACAGAAGTTCTCCCTGCGTAAGATAAGCAACTAATTGGGAGGCATGTGAGTTATTAGGGGTCAGGCATAACCCCTCGCTTAATGGGGCAAGGAGCCCAGTCAGGGGAGGCCAGGAATCCTTGCGTAGGAGAGTTAACGGCCTCACGGCCACAGACATTATCTGGCTAGGATACCCAGGCATGCGCTGGACCTGCTTCAGCAGAAATTGGGGGGGGGGATTCCTCCTCCTAATGTGATGGTCATACACCTGAGAGGGAATGACCTGGCAGCGCTGGGGAGAAGGGTGCTGCTTCAAGAAATGACGGTCACCATGTGTAATTGAGCAACCAGCTGGGGACCTGTGAAATATGGTGGTCTGAGATAACGCCCCGGTGTGTATGGCAGGGCGCACGATCTAAGGAAGTCATGGAGGTCTCTCGCAGGAAGGTTAACAGCGCCATGAGGAAATTCACTGAGCAAAGGGGTTTTTGGCTTCATCCGTCATGAGTTACTGCACACTAAGGCCACAGGGTGTTTTGATGAAGATGGGGTACACCTGTACAGAATGGGTATGGACCAGTTCTTACTTGATCTGGGGGAGGCCTTGGAGACAGCAGGGACTAAGTAATGGAGGCTATCTTGGTGGGGGGCACTGGGGTGATGGTGGCCACACCCAGAGCTGTGGCGCAGTTACAGGGCGATCCAGAGGCTGTAATGTACATATGGGTACCATCTGCAGAAGCACAACAAGGGTGCAAAGGCCAAATATCCACAGGGAGGTCCTCGCGTTGGACCCTGGAGGAGCGACGGCGCCCCATTAGTCCTATGGGCGGTTGTGGACCTGAGCAACCGGGGGTTGCCTGGCAGGCTCCGCCCCCTTAAGGGGCGTGAGCAAGGGCGTGGGCTGTTGGTCCACCGGTGGGAGGGGTCTTCCCTTCCCCAAAATATGGCAAACACCGTTGGGTAGGGCCACGGTGTAATTTGGCTCATCAGGTGGTAGGCGGCAAGGGGCTGCCTGCCTTGGGATCGCCCATAAGATAACCCACCATGTTGGCATATTTGTAATGCTAATAAACCTGCAGCAGTTTTCTCCACAAAGAAGGTGTCTTGTCTGGTTATTTCTCTAGGAGATTGCTGTATGGGGGGATGGTGAGTGTTGCCGATATTGGCACTACGCTCAGCACACCCAAACGCAATGGGGCTCGACAGTGAGTGTCCGAGCGCCGGCTTGTGGTCAGGAGAAGGCTGTGAGGTGAGCTCACTTTCTTGCTCTGCTCCCTGCAGTTTTACAGACCATGGCCCCTGTGCTGCACCAAGGTGCAGCTTGGCATGGACTGTGCCATCGATGTACTTCCGTGTGTGGGGGTCAGTGTGCCCATACACACTGCAGAATTGTAGTGCGGTGTTATTAGTAACTGTCGATCACCATTTAAAGCAATATCTCACATACCAAAGGAGCTTAGACTGCTTGGCCAGGGTAAGTCAATTACCCGTGAAATACAAGCAGTGTGTAAGACCACATGGGCCTCCACTGTACTTCTCCTCTATCCAGTACTTCCTGAAAGTCTGCAGATCTGCACGTGACCGGGTCTTCCTCACTGCCTGTAACCTTGTACATGGTCTCGCCTATGTGCCTCTGTAGCTGAGTGCTGCACTGACCAGATCAAAATTTGCATCCTTCCCAAACACACACACAACACACACACACATCACCCTCCCTCCATCTGCACAGGCCACTCTGTACATGCATATGCACTCATTGACATCACAGTATGTAACAAACATCCACTTATTTTTTACTCAGATTAGTTTACACCAGGTTCTTTGCGCATCTTTGTTTTCCTTAGAAAAAGAAAGGATGAAACATGCACACGATAAGTGCTCTCTTCACTTCTCTGAGAATGCAGAAATCTCAACGTTTGGGACAAAAGCAGTGTGACATTCATCACCGCACACTAGCATCATTTCATACGCTGATGCACAGACGGAGCCCAAAATAGCTTCCTGCTAACCAGGCCCGGTTCTAGAGGGTGGGCTGGGTGGGCCAGGCCCACCCAAGTAAGATCCTGGCCCACCCAAGACCATTTAGAAGTGGAAAAGCAGATCCACATACCTGGGCCGATTTTCCTGCTGGCGCACAACCTGAAAGGCTGCTACAGCCCGAGGGTGACTCTCTGCAAGCCACAGAGTGAGGCCGGTCCATTGTCATGAGCAAAATTGACAATGGGCCGGTAGAGGAGGCACAGCATGGAGCATCTCCTCCCAACCCAAGCCTCAGGAGGTGACTTTGAGTCCTCGGGGAGCTGCTGATGCTTTTGGCGCAGCACAATTAACAAGTCGTAGTCGGGGGATATTGGCTTTAGTCCCTCACAGCAGGCCACAGCGATCATAAAGAAAAGCTGTGGGGGTGGGGAGGCGGGGGGCTAGTGCCAGCATTTTTGGTTTAAAAACCGTGCAGTGATGTACCAGACTGAGATTGGAAGTTTCATTCTAATGAAATTTCATCCGTTTATTAAATGGGGAGAGTGCTGTACACAACTAAGAGTGATGGCACTTCAGAAACAAAGAACACGAAGGACAGTGCTGTACACAGCTAAGAGTGATGGCACTTCAGAAACAAAAAACACGAAGGAGAGTGCTGTACACAACTAAGAGTGATGGCACTTCAGAAACAAAAACACGAAGGAGAGTGCTGTACACAACTAAGAGTGATGGCACTTCAGAAACAAAAAACACGAAGGAGAGTGCTGTACACAGCTAAGAGTGATGGCACTTCAGAAACAAAAAACACGAAGGACAGTGCTGTACACAGCTAAGAGTGATGGCACTTCAGAAACAAAAAACACGAAGGAGAGTGCTGTACACAGCTAAGAGTGATGACACTTCAGAAACAAAAACACGAAGGAGAGTGCTGTACACAACTAAGAGTGATGGCACTTCAGAAACAAAAAACACGAAGGAGAGTGCTGTACACAACTAAGAGTGATGGCACTTCAGAAACAAAAAACACAAAGGAGAGTGCTGTACACAGCTAAGAGTGATGGCACTTCAGAAAAAACACGAAGACGAGTGCTGTACATAGCTAAGTGTGAATGAACTTCAGAAAAAACACTAAGGACTGAAATAACTTTATATTTAAAGAAAAATATGACTAGAAATGGGTAAAAGGAAAATTAGATTTTGCCAATGTTGCAGTGAAAAAATTAATTCACTTCTATGTTGGGGCAAAAGCAGAGGTAAGAGCAGAGGAGGGCCTAAGAGACAAACATAGAGGGGGAGAGGAAAGAGGGAGAAATGATTGATGAGAGAAGAGAGGAAAAGAGGCTAGAGTGAAGGGAAAGAATTATAGATAAGCACAACGAGAGAGTGAGATGGGGAAAGGAGTGACGGAAACAGCCAAGGAAAAGATGAAGTGAGGACAGTCTAAGTGGAGAGAAGGGTAGAACAAGAGATTGGTAAAGGTAGGGTAGGAAACAAAAGTGGAGAGAAGGATGATGGCAAAGGGAGAAAAAGAATAGTGAATGACAAAGCGAACAATGGATGCGGAAGAGGGAGAAAGGGATAATAGTAGACCCTTCAAGAAAGGGATAGGTTGGTAAAAGAAATGTCATCTGTGGATTCTCCACTGTTTCTAATGATTCCTCCAGAAATAGGTGGATTTTCCTTTACCACTCAACAATAAAACATACTTTTGGTGTAATCTCTACTAAAGGTAGAACAAGGCCTCTCCACTTTCCTGAATAACCTTTAAAAGCATGCAGAACTGAAAGCACTTACAAGGACAGGAATCTACTTAATGTCTACAGAAAATGTTCTTCTGCAAATGTCAAGGTTTGATAAAGCAGGTAGATACTGACAGCAGCAACGCAGTAAATTGGCACAATGAAATATAACATTAGGTGTAGGACACAAACAAGTTCAAGGACCAGAGGTAAATGAGGGTGACTGACATGAGAAAACAAAATTGAAGAAGGGGAAAATTTTCAAGACTGGAAAAAGAACTGAAGTAAAACTCAAAGGAGCAATAGGAATTGAGAGAGAGGGGAATAAGGACATGGAAGGTAGAAAAATAGCAACGTATAGAGTGTATATGGGAGACAGGAGTGTGAAAGAGGGGGAAATTATAGACTAAAAGAGAGGGAGGGAAATAGTGCAGGGGCAATAACCATGGGAAAATTCAGGGCAACTACAGAGAGAGCAAGAGAGAGACAGGAAAAAAGAGATGGATAACGAGAGAGATGGAATAATGGGAGGGAGAATGTTAAAGAAGGGGATTAAATTAGATAGAATGGTTTGTAGAATTAGAGGAAGACAGAGGGAGGGAGACAGAATGAAAAGTTGGTACGATATATGGACAGACATACAGGAACACAGAAAATCTGCAGATGTGTTCGGTGAGAATGTAAGAGTGAAGGCGAAATGAGAGAGTGAAGAAAGCAGAGAGAGGGCTAAACTCTAGCAGGAGGCATAAACGGCTGTTCATACGTGTGGGGGAACAAAAGAGAGAGCAAGAGCACAGGCAATATACAAAAAATGAAAAGAACGGCGGTAGTTGAAGTGATTTCTTCCAGCATGCCAAGCAGATTCAGATTATTTCTCTTCTAACAGTATAAAAGTCTCCAAGTACCAAGCTGTGTTATACCCTCTAAGACATCACACACAGAGAGACTTCAGTGTGACATCCAAAAGGGCCCATGAAAGACTTGGATGTGTACGGCCACTGAAGCCTGAAGCATGAAATAGCAGTGAGTTTCGTGACTTATGAAAGGTGGGCAGAGATAATAGGAAAACTCAGTCTGACCAGGAAAGTCAGTGATCCGAAGGTAAACTAGATCTTCTGGTAGGCGAAATTGAGAAGCAGATTCAGCAACTTGAGGATGGCATGTGCCCCAGGGGTGGAGCAGATCTTCAATGATTAATGTCCCTGAGAAGGAGCCTCCGGGCACTGGAGCGTGGCCTGACCCACAGGTAAATGACACTGAGCAGGAACCTTAGCACCCCCTGGTGAGCCAGAGCCATTGGGACAAGCAGGAGCCTTGAAGACCTTGGACTGAGCAGGGTTTCGGGCAATGTGGAGTGAGCATAAAACTCAGGACCCCAGGGTGAGCTTGAGGCTCAGAGACCAAGACTCAGCTGTGCCTCTGAAGCATATGTTCACCCCCAATGCCCACTGCGAGGATTGAGGGTGAGCAGGAGCTTCAGCCATCTGGTAGTGACAATACACGTCATGCCCTTAGGGTGAGCAAAACATCAAGAAAGCTATATGGATATATAAGTCTTATGGAATCTCATGGTAAACATGATCCTCAGGGAAATGAGGATGTCCTGGAGCTTCCAAGTAAGAGTGAACAAGAGCTACAGGGTCTGACGGTGAACAGGGAAATCAGGTGATGAGCTGGAATCCAAAGGCACCTGAGAGTGAGCTGGAACCTTGGGTATCTGAGCAGGAGTCTCCGAGGACCGGAGAGTGGAAGTGAGCTTCAGGGTGCTTTTAATAAGTGGGTAGTTAAGAGGCCAACTGAAGGCGAGCAAGAGTCTCAAGGCCTTAGGATGAGCAGCACCTATGGATTCTTAAGTGTAAACAGAATCGTACTGGCAAGAGGATCCGCATGAGCTTCTGGGGTAATGCTGGTCAGGGCCCGCAAGGTTCCATAAGAATGATCAGGAGTTTGAGGACCAGAGAGAGGACTCAGAGATTGGAGGGCGAGTAAGGGCTTAGAGGATCTAAGAGTGAGCAACTGTTTCAGGGACAGATTCGTTGGAAGATGTGTGAGTGTGCAAAGTTGTCAGAGGGCTTACAGCACCGCAGTTTGAAACTTCAGTGCTTTGCAAACTGCAAAGCGGACAATTTTGTTTTTAAAAAAACATGAAAAGCTGCAAAGATGTGTGGTAGCAGGAATGTTTATGCTGCTGCACATGACCAGGAGCAGGCTGCAGCCAATCTGTATGCTGCGTCCCTCCCCTTCCACAGAGCAAGAAGCCATTGAAGGGAAAGCGATGTAGGTACCTCGTTGGTGATTATGGTGTTAAAATGTCAAAAGCTGACAATGTCAATACCTAAAATATCAGATCTCCACAATACTTTGTACCACTGCCCATTGATCTTGGTGGCCCACCCATCCTTGTTCACGCCCCTCCCTAAGCAAGAATCCTAGAGCCGGGCCTGCTGCTAACACACACACGCGCACGCACGCACGCACACACACATGCCCGCGCGCCCGCACACACATGCACGCACACATGGACGCGCTCGCGCGCACACTACTGCTGATTGTGCTGTAACCATGCTGTGCACCTGAAGCCTTCACTGCTACGTTTTGTTAGTGAAAGTTGACAAACGCATTTCCACTGTCTGAAGTCGGAACAATTGGAGCAGGTGCTGAAGGATACTAAAAGTCATAACTAATGTGGCAGTTTTCAAACTGGAATTATCAGCATTCAAAGACTTTCAGACTTTATCATCATCATGCCATCTGTATATGGTTTAACAAAAGAAACCATAAACCACCAGTAAAATCCATCACAACATCAACACGTTAAGACTTACTCCAGGAAAGCAGAGTCATAATTTCCTCTGATGAAAAATGATTCCATCGATGGACCAGGGAATATTCTATTTTACTACTGCAATTATTGTCTGTAATCAGTCAAAGCGCATTTGTAAATCAGTTACACGTGGGAGAAGTAACCAGGACGCGTAAACAGCAAATAAAATGTACATGAGTGTTTCACATGTAGGCATAAACAGATGTCATTACAGGGTAGCGTGCTGCGAGCAGTGTATATTGTTGTGACACAGTTCTCCACCGCCACAAGCATTGTGGCAAACGGTGAAAATAAACAAATAAAAGCACAAAGATAAAGGGACAGGAATGTAGCACATCTGGTTTGAAAGCAGTTGAACTTTCAATTTTTTTGTTACCAAATAGTGCCCTTGTGAGTAATTTGCTGGCTTGATCGTGTGCACGCCCCATTCTGTTGTCTTGTATTTTCTATTGTGACTTCCAAGGAGAAAAAGAGATGATCCCTTGTAGAGAGGTGGCTATTGCTCTATTACTTACCAGTAATCTTCATTACTCCGGGTCCCGTTGTCCTCGTCCCATTCATCAACAAAGTGGAGATAACCATCTCCCGACAGAAAAAAAGACCAGAGGCATGCTGGGACCCTAACCCTGCCCCTCCCACCGGGAGTACATAAGCAGTACTTACCCAGCATTCCACCTGAACCAAGCCCACACAGGAAGGCTGGCCGTCCGGGAGGGAGGGGCGTATGAATGGGACGGGACAACGGGACCCGGAGTAATGAAGATTACTGGTAAGTAATAGAGCATTACACCCAGGTCCCTTATGTCCTCGTCCCATTCATCAACAAAGTGGAGAATACCAAAGCAGAAACCCGACCTTCCAAACCCACAAGCACACCCAGGAAACCACACCAAATGCAGCAACCCAAGGGAAGCAAAAAGGGGGGAACCGCAGGAAGCAACCGGCCAGCAATCCAGAACAGGACAGCAGGGACACAAACAAGGACCGGAAACATATCCAAGGAAAACAGAAGGCCAGAGCCACAACAAGGAGGCAGCCAACCGGAGAAACCGGAAACAGAGCAATCAGGCCAAAAAAGGAAAAACCCCAACCCAACAGGACGCGGCCAAGGGAACCCACCGGACAAGGCCGACAAGCCCAGAACCACCAGGAAGGCACACAGGACCCGGCAGCAGCACAGACACCGAGCAAACCCCAACCACACCGGAGAAAGCAAAAGAAAAGAAGCCAAGGCCGGGCAACACGGCTCAGGCACAACCACCCAGACCAACCAGGAAGGAGGGAAGCACAGGCCAGGCACCACCCCCCCCCCAACCGAACGACCCGGCCCCCAGAGAGCCCAGAGGACAAAGCACCCGAAACCCCGCAGAGGAGGCCCAGGCCCCAGGAAAGAACGGCCAGCACCACCAGGGCCGCCAAACAACAACCACCAAGCACCCAGCCCAGAAGGAGAAGCCACAGCGAGAGCCCAGGAGCAGGCCAAGAGGCAGACCCCAACCAAACAGAAAAGGACAGGGAAAGAGCCAGAGACCAGAAAACCCATAAGGCCAAAAGCCCCACAAGGAAGGAGGCCTCAAACCGAAGCAGGACCTGACACAAAACCCCAGAGCAGCAGGGGCAGAGGAGGCCAACACCAAAGGCCACAGGCCAGAGACGCCCCCAGAAAGACCCAGCAGACAGCCGACCAAACAACAGAGGCCAGCAAAGACCGGAAACCAACAACCCGGAACCGCACCGGCACAGAAAGGGCAGGACATGGCCAACGGCCACAACCCCGAAACCCCCAACCCCAAAGGGAGGGAAAACGAACCCCCAAAACCAGGCAAGCCAGAGAGGCAACAGAAGCCGGGGCAGAAGCCAAATGACCGCACAGGCACACAAACACCAAGGCCCAGCACACAGCAAGGGCGGGCAGGAGCAGCGGAAAAGACCCCAGGGCGCACAGCGCCCCGACCAGGAACCAACCAGGCCCGACCCCACCCAACGCCAGAGAGGAGACAAGAACAGGATCCTGCAGGGACGAAAGGCCGCAGGTCAAGAAAACAGCCACAACCAGGGCAACAAACGCAAAAGGACCCAGAAAGCCAGGACCGAAGCCAAGCAACCCGCCGAAGCAGGAGGACCCCCCAGGCCCAACCAGCACCTGGAAGAAGCCCACACAGCGCACAGGCCGAAGCAAAGGGCAAGGAGGCCGACAGAGACCCCCAGCACACAACCGCTGGACCACACAGTAGGCCGGAAGAAAACAAACAGAGGCAACCGCCAAAGCAGAAACCGGAGGAAGCAGAGAAGCCAGAGGCCCAAGCAGCAGCAGACCCCGGACAACCAGCAGCAAGGAGGGCAGACCCCCCCAGTGGCAAGACAAACACCACAGAACCGCACCCCAACAGGAGAAGGGGGGGGCACGCCAAACAACAGACACACACCGGGAGCAGAGCCCGGGGAAGCAAGGGAAGACAGGAGCGAGCCATGACACCGGAACCAGGAAAAGGACCGGGGACGCCAGGCAAAACACACCCCAGAGCCGGCAGAGAAGCGACAGCATGGCCAGCAAAACCAAGGAGGCACAGCCAGAGGCCACGCCAAACCAGCAGCAAGCCGGCAGACCAGAAGCAACAGGAGGCAACCCCGGACACACCAACCCTGAAGCACAGAACACCAGGACCCCACACAGGCCCGAACAAGGCCAGACGCAGCCCAGGAAAAGGCCGCCAGCCGCAAGACGGACCAACGAAGAAGGAGCACCGGGGCAACGGGGGGAAAATCCGAAGACCAACAGCAGCCAACGGAAACCCAGCAGGACCAGGCAGAAAACACGGACATCCAACCAGAGGCGAACCAATCCCGGGAAGAGAACAGCCGGCAGGAGCAGGCCCAGAAGGGCACTCCAGGGCACGGCCGAAACCACCGAAGCCCCACCCCAGGACACCCAGAGAGCGCACAGGCAAGGATGCAGGGCCGAAGAAGGCAACCAACAGGCGCCGAAAAGCCCATAGGAGCAGGAAAGCCCAATCGGCCCCCCCACCCAGGCACCAGCCATGCTTGATCCTGCCCAACGACGGAGACCAGACGAGACCAGGAGCCCCCAGGGAGCAACCGCTCCCGGAGTCCAGACGGACCCCCAACAGGGAGAACCACAGAGAAGAGCGGAAACTAGGCTCCAACGACCAGGACACAGCATCAGCGAAAGACAGCCAGGCCCAAACGGCAGTGGCACGAACCCCGGACCCGCAGGGACCACCAGAAAAGAAACCAAACAGGTCAACCGCCACAGGGAACGCACCCCCAGGGGGGACGGGAGAAAAGAATAACGCCCACCCCCCCCCCCAGCCCAAGGCGCACCACCACTCCCTGGCAGGAGGACGAAACAGCCCGGGCACCAGGCACACCAGGGGCAGAAAAAAACCAACCCACAGCCAGGCCGCGAGAGGGCCGGAGCACCAAGGCCACCAACGGACAACCAGAGGCAGACCCCAAGGCGCACTGCACACTAAAGGAAGAGCAGGAGCCCAACAGCACCAGCCGTGAAACAGGAGGACACAGGCACCAGGCAGAAGCATCCAGCAGACAGAGGGCTGCAGAAGGAGCAGCCATAGACCGAGCAGCACCGCCGGCGGAACCAGAAGGGTGCGGCCAGGACCCACCGAAGCAAGCCAAAGGCAAGCACAGGAAACAGAGCAGAGCCCGCAAAGACAAGGCCAGAAGACCCGCCAGGGCAACCCCGGAGAAGCAAGCGGAGCGCAGCAGGGGAACACAAGGACAATGCCAAGAAAACCACAGAAGCCAGGAACAGCCCAAAGAGAGCGCCAGAGTCATGAGCAACAAAAGACAGCAGCACCCAGCACGGAAAAGGCAAGCAGCCGGAGACAGCACCAGCCAGCCAGCCCACACGAAGCAACCCAAAGGCAGAGGACAAGCCACACACTCAGGAGGCCCCGTGACAAACACCGGCAGCCCCACACCACACGAAGCCCCAGGCCACACAGGACCCAAACCAGGAGCACACACGGGGCGCAGCAGGGGCAAAGACAGAGGCCGCGGAACGGAACCGCACAGGCCACAGGACCAACCACCAGGGCCAGCGCGAGGAGCAGGACACCAGCACACCTACCCCAAAACCGACCAGCATACAGACATGAAAATAAGCACGCAAAGGAGAACAGCACAGCTGTGAAGGAGGCTGCACGAGTGAAAGATGCAGCACAGCGTATTCCATCCCCTGAAATAACAGTGAGGGCAGCCCAACAGTACGTGACGGAGACTGATACATAGCGCGAACTTGACCCGAAGGCATCGGGAACAGAGCGCTTCACAGAGCACCAGGTACGACACATGGAAATCACCAGAGAGGAACCAGGCGCAGCCCACGGGAACCAGGAGAGGAAGCGATCAGCCAGACCAGAGGATGACGCCCCGACTCCGAGACACAAACCCAGATCCCCAGCTCCAGAGACAGCAGTCGGCCGCACAGACCGCTGCAGCCGCCGAGCCACAACCTCACCCCCGGAACAGCGGAGCAAAGAAGGAGCAGCCCGGACCCCCGCAAGAGCAAATGGCCGAAGGTCCAGGCAGCAGGGCACCAGAGCAGAAAGCACACAAACCCAGTGAAAAGAAAACACAGCAGCAGTTCCTGATTTGTACTAATTTGGCCTGCAAAGTCGAACACGAACAGGAAATCCCCATGCTCAGTCCCCTTCCGGCCGCCCAGAAGCACAGGAAGCGGAGGCGACCCTGAGGCACGAACCCCGGCCTCCCAGCTCCAAGGCCGGCAGGCCAGCCTCGAGCAACATCCCCCCCGCAAACAGTCCAAAAAACCAAACTGCAGGGAGAGAGAAAAATCCGCTATGCGGAACTCACCTGGAGTGGGGGCCACCACCAGGAACAAGGCCCCCACTCCAACATCCAGCCCAAGGGAATCCGCCAGAGCTGGCAAGGCCAGGAACACCGCAAGTGCGGCACGTCACCCACCCGGCCAGGCCCCAGGAAGACGCGCACGCGACCCGGAAGCAACCGGGATGCCACGCACCAGCCGCAAAGGGCCGGGCAGCAAGGCAGGGCCGGCCACGATCATCAACTGCCTCCCAGCAAGCCCGGCAGGCCAGGAGATAGACCAGGAAACCCCCCGCCCGCACAGCCAGGCAGCCAGGCGGGGGGAGGAGAGAAGAAACGCCACCCCAGCCCAGCAGGAGCAGCACCAGCATCCACATCCATTCTGTCGAGAGACAGAAACAAGCATTGAAAATGCAATAGGTCTCGCCTTTGATTAAGTTAAAGCCATTTGCTTTGCTAATGGTATTGTATAGCAAAGCAAATGGCTTTAACTTAATGAAAGGCGAGACCTATTGCATTTTTAATGCTTGTTTCATTTTTGTTTTGCTCCATTGTCTATTATCATTCCTCAATTTGCTTTCTCTTGTCTTTTTCTTCTTTTATATCCCGTCTTTTTTGTCGTTCCCTCCTTCTTTCCCTCTTTCTTTCCCTCTTTCTTTCTTCCCTTGTTTCTTTCTCACTCTTTTTTCTCTTGTTCTTTCTCATTCTCATTTTCTTTCTCTTTCTTTGAATCTTTTTTTCTTTGCTTCTTTCTTCCTTTATCAGTGTATCTCTATTTCTTGCTCTGTTTGTCATCCTTTCTTTCACTTTCTATATCCTTGGTAGCAAGGTCTGGCACTGCTGCCCCCTGCAGCTCACCTTCTGGTACTGCTGCACACGGACCTCCCTGGTGATGGGTGACAGATGCCATGCCTGGTGTGTAGCACCCTCTGAGAGTTGATAGGGGTGTTCCCCAGGTGTGAGAGTGCCACCCTCTGCTGCTCTCCTGGAAGTGGTGGCACACTGTATCTGGGGCACGTGTTGTTACATGTGGAGGCACTCTTGTGTAGGGATTCATGTCTGGCGAGGCTATGTGGGGGGGGGCTGGCAGGGCGCTGCTGACCCCTTCATTTCCTTGTAGAGTAGGGCTGGTGTTTATGCTGGTGACAAGTGCACTGGTGTTGGGGGTCTGGAACTGCTGCCCCCCTTCTGGCACTGCTGCCCACGGAGCTCCCTTGGTGGGTGTGACAGATGGCATATGTGGCGCGGGGGCACCTGCCCTGCTGAGAGCTGTTAGGGGTGTGACCCAGGTAGGGGGCGTGATGTGGCGGAGGAGGTCTGTCACCGCTGCCCCCTGGGGCTCTCTGGGGGGGGGGCAGATGCTCGTGCCTGCGGGGTGCACTCACAGGTACAGGGAATGTCTTCAGTTCCCTGAGGAAGGGGGCAGAGCCACACTTCTGGTGTGGGGGGGGAGCCAAGGCAGGTGCTCGCACCTTTAAGCGCGTGCCCTGGGGAGGACCCATAGCGCTGCCCCCTAGCAGCCCTCGTTGAACTGGAAAGGCTTGTGGCTGAGTGAGGGCACTGGTGCGTTTACAATTGCTGCCCCCTATGTGAAGGGGGGGGTAGGTGTTCAATGTTCATGCCTCAGGGGTGCTCTGTCAGGGCGTGGGAGGGGGGCCGGGGAATGTGGTCATAGCTGCGGAGGGGGGTGCTCTGACAGTGGGAGGTAGTGCTACCCACTATAGAATGGGACGGGTGATCATGGCTGGGGAGGGGGGGATCCTATGGAAATGGGAGGGGAGGGGGGTAGTGTTGCCCACTATAGACAGGGGCAGGTGATGGTGGGGGTGGGTGGGGATTGCTGCCCACTATAGACGGGGCAGGTGATGGTGGCTGGGGAGGGAGAGTGTTCTGGCGGGGGGCACTATAGAAAGGAGCGGGTGATCATGGCTGGGGAGGGAGGGTGCTCTGGCGGGGGGTTGGGGGGGTAGTGCTGCCCATTAGAGAAAGGGGCAGGTGATCATGGCTGGGGAGGGAGGGCACGCACCCCCATCACTCCCCCATTAGAAGGCCAGAGTAGGAGGGTGCAATCTCTCGAGGCCCCTTTACTACAGGTGGCAGTAGGAGTGGGCGTGTTCAGAGCAGAGGAGAGGGGGCTCACTGTAGAGGGTCTCGCGTGGGCTCCCTGTAGGGGGGTCCCACGGGGGTCAAATGTACCCCAGCACAGGTACAACGACTGGGGAGTGCAGAGGTAGGGGGCACAGAAGAAATTTGTAGGTACGGGCCACGGAGGAGTGCGAGAGTAGTGGCATAGGGGGAGTGCGGAGGTATGGGACACAAGGAAAATGTGGAGGCAGGGAGTGCGGAGGCAGGGGCACAGGGGAGTGCGTAGGTATGGGGCACAGGCGGGTGCGGAGGTAGGGGCACAAGGGAGGCGAAGGTAGGGGCACAGGGGACTGCGGAGGTACGGGCACAGGGAAGTGCGGAGCTACGGGGCTCGGAAGAGTGCGGAGGTAGGGGCACAGGGAAGTGCGGAGGTACGGGGCACAGAGGAGTACGGAGGTACGGGGCACGGAAGAGTGCGGAGGTACGGGGTACGGAGGAGTGCGGGGGTAGGGGTAGTACGGAGGTACGGGCACAGAGGGGTGCGGAGGTATGAGACACAGGGTGCGTAGGTACGGGTGAGCACGGAGGTATGTGGCACAGGGAAAATGTGGAGGTACGGGTCACGAAGGAGTGCGGATGTAGATGCACAGGGAAAATGTGGAGGTACAGGGCTCAGAGTACGGAGGTATGTGGCACAGGGAAAATGTGGATGTACGGGGCACGGAGGAGTGTGGATGTAGATACACAGGGAAAATGTGGCGGTACAGGGCACGGAGGAGTGCGGAGGTATGAGACACAGGGGGATGCGGAGGTATTGGACATAGAGGGGCACGGAGGTATGGGCCACAGGGAAGTGAGGCTTTAGAGACACAGGGGAGTGCGGAGGTATGGGGCACATGGGAGTACGGATGTATGGAATACAATGATGTGCGGAGGTAGGGGTACAGAGGGTGCATAGGTATGGGGCACAGGGGAGTGCGGAGGTATGGGGCAAAGGGGAGTGCGGAGGTATTGGGCACAGGGAGGGCAGAGCTATGGGGCACAGAGGGTGCATAGGTATGGGGCACAGGGAGGGCAGAGGTATGAGATACAGTGGGTCCATAGGTATGAGACACGAGGTTGCGTAGGTATGACACACGGGGTGCAGAGGTATGCGATACAGGGGTGCACGGAGGTATGGGGCACAGGGGGTGCGTGACACGGGCGTGCAGAGGTATGGGTCACAGCCTGGGGGAGTACGGGGTGCAGAGGTACGGGGATAACGAGGTACACGGGGTGTGCAGGCGGAGTACTGGGCGAGTAAAAGGCAGCGCATGTGAATCGTGACACAGACAGAGGCCGTGTGTAGGGGTGCTCTCAGGCGAACTGGGGAGAAAAGCGGGGTACAACCGAATGCTGAGAGAGTACTGGGTGCAGGGTGAGTCTCGTGGAAGGAGGTTTGGGGCAGAATGGAGGGGTGGCTGGGAAAGTAAAAAAACAAGTGCTCGGATACATCGGGTCCATAGGTATGAGACACGAGGTTGCGTAGGTATGACACACGGGGGTGCAGAGGTATGCGATACAGGGGTGCACGGAGGTATGGGGCACAGGGGGTGCGTGACATGGGCGTGCGGAGGTATGGGTCACAGCTTGGGGGAGTACGGGGTGCGGAGGTACGGGGATAACAAGGTACACGGGGTGTGCAGGCAGAGTACTGGGCGAGTAAAGGGCAGCGCATGTGAATCGTGACACAGACAGAGGTCGTGTGGAGGGGTGCTCTCAGGCAAACTGGGGAGAAAAGCGGGGTACAACGGAATGCTGAGCGAGTACTGGGTGCAGGGTGAGTCTCATGGAAGGAGGTTTGGGGCAGTACGGAGGGGTGGCTGGGAAAGTAAAACAAGCGCTTGCCATAGCGCTGTTTATATTTGCATCGCGCTTTCACTTTCAGTGAAAGCAAAAGCACGATGCAAAAATAAACACGCGGCGCCCTGTCTCCTTTTGGGAGGCCCATCAGGACTGGATGCAGCCTGAGCATGGGGATCTCTTGTCTTTATGGGTCCATGTGTTTAAATACATGGCCCCATAAAGATAAGAAATCGCTTACGACAGCCGTAATGCAGGCGAGCCAGTCCAGGTGGGCCGTCCCAAAAAGCCAAAGGGAGGCAACACAGATAGCTCATTTCCAATGGCTGGCCACCGTTTAGCATAAACGGTGACGCCGGCCAATGGAAATGAGGGGCGGGGCTTAAAGCCCTTTACTGAAATTCCTCATAGACCATAAATCTCGCCGAGCGAGCTGCGCATGTGCGCAGCCACGCTAGCCGAGACCTAAAAAAGAACAGGCGGAATCCTGGGTAAGTACTGCTTATCTACTCCCGGTTGGAGGGGCAGGGTTAGGGTCCCAGCATTCCTCTGGTCTTTTTTTCTGTCGGGAGATGGTTATCTCCACTTTGTTGATGAATGGGACGAGGACATAAGGGACCTGGGGGTAATGAAAAGGCACTGACACCCTTTGGGGAAAAGTTGAAACTTGCCCTGCTTTGAGAGTGAGACCAGCTGAGCTACATTTCTTAGCAGAGCTCTAAAAAGAGCGAAATTTGAAACGGGAATTGCATTCACTATGATTGTTGTACTACAATGACCTTAACACACTGGAATGGGCTACTGTATGTAATTAAGAAGTGCAAGATGAACTGTATGGCATGACTACATCATTTATACAAGCTAAGAATGCACCGGTAAGTGATTTGAGGGTTTGATGGTGTGCGTGCTCTATGGTTTTTTGGATCATATTTTTCTTTCATTCTAAAACCTGCCATAAATAATCAACAACTTGTGCCTAACACCATCACACATCAGTCAGCACACACCAGATCCAGTCACAGTACTACATATAGGGGACAGAAGCATTAAAAATAATAAAATACTGGCACACGTCCATGAGCATGACCTCTTCACTCGTGTGTGTTTCAATAGGAGGGCAACATTTTATCTTTGTTCGCATCAAATATCCAGGTTTCTATTGTTCATAGCTGTAATCACTTTTGATCCAAAATTACCTGTAAAGTCTTTCATATTGTTGTTAATCAATCTCTAAACACTGAGGCGTTTTTTCATACAAAATTCTTTATTTGTAGCCAGTTCCCAAACATCTCTTTTGGCCGACCCAGCCAATGCATTTCATCCCTTATAGGGACTTCATCAGGGCATTTACATTATGTTTCATATTTATGCTGATATTCTTTCTGGATTCATAATTTCCAATCTACTAAAACCACGTCAATCTGCCCTCATATCGGGTAACGTAGATTCCCGCCTTTCTAATTCCAAAATACCATTTTAATTCAGTAGATTTCAGGTACAGCTGTATTTATTGTGCAGTACAGACACTGGGATTTTCACTGTAAATGAAACAATGAAACTACAAAAGCACTCACGGTGCAGTGCTTTATTTGATTAAAAAATAAATGCTGGTGCCATTTTTTTCCTGAATTGCCCATTTCCTTCTTGAACCACTGGTTCCCGTAATAGTACCAGCATTGGCAACCTACCCCACCCCTCCAACGTAACATGCATGCTCATAAATAAACACACAACACATTTCTTGTTTGGGTAAAATTGCTGCAGGTTTATTACATACACCGTTATGTAATATGGTGGGTTATCTTACGGGCGATCCAAGGGCAGGCAACCGTCTGGGCCGCCTGCCCGCCTGATGAGCCAAGCAGCACTGGGGCGAACCCCCTCTGTGCTGCCACTTCTGGTGATCCTCTTCCCGGATCACGTGACACATGGTCCCTTGTTACTCACGCCCCTTTCAGGGCGGAGCGTAGCATAGCAAACCCCCGGTTGTTCAGGCCCACAACCGCCCGAAGGACTAACGGGGCGCCGACACGGTTTCTAGGAACCTCCCATGAGGCTCCTAGGATTTGGCTCTGGCACCCACCATGGTGCCGCGCAGAGGTACCCTTCTGTACCCCTCTGCTTCCAGATCGCCCTGTAACTCCTCCTGCAACGAAAAAAGACAATATTACAACATTCTCTGCCTCCTGCCTGCCACGAACCACGCCGGGTAAGCGGTAGGGTGGGAGACGGCGTGTCCGGGCGCGCAAAAGAGGACGACAAGATGGTGGGGGAGGCATATATACCCCTCCCCTGTCCTCGCGCCCCGGAAGTGATGCTCGCCTAGCGCGCTGCGCCAAGGCTTGGGGGACTCCTCCCTGAGTCCCTGCGGGGGTGTGGGGTGCCCAGCTGGCACTAGAGGGCTGCCCTCGTTAGTGGCCCCCTGCGGGGGCCTCGGACAGCCGCATAGTACCAGCATTGGCAACCTACCCCACCCCTCCAACGTAACATGCATGCTCATAAATAAACACACAACACATTTCTTGTTTGGGTAAAATTGCTGCAGGTTTATTACATACACCGTTATGTAATATGGTGGGTTATCTTACGGGCGATCCAAGGGCAGGCAACCGTCTGGGCCGCCTGCCCGCCTGATGAGCCAAGCAGCACTGGGGCGAACCCCTCTGTGCTGCCACTTCTGGTGATCCTCTTCCCGGATCACGTGACACATGGTCCCTTGTTACTCACGCCCCTTTCAGGGCGGAGCGTAGCATAGCAAACCCCCCGGTTGTTCAGGCCCACAACCGCCCGAAGGACTAACGGGGCGCCGACACGGTTTCTAGGAACCTCCCATGAGGCTCCTAGGATTTGGCTCTGGCACCCACCATGGTGCCGCGCAGAGGTACCCTTCTGTACCCCTCTGCTTCCAGATCGCCCTGTAACTCCTCCACAGCTCTGGAGGTGGCCACCGTCGCCGCCAGAGCCCCCCACCAAAACAGCTCCTTTCTCACCTGCAACCTCTCGTTTCCAGGCCTCCTGCAAAGCTAGGGAAGAGATCCCTCCCACTGGTGGTAGATGAACCCCATCTATATCACAATAGCCCTTGCTGATAGCCTGGATCAGCTAGTGTCTGATGCGACACAAGGCCCTTCTGCCCTGTGAATTTGTGTCAAGAACTATCCACCCTCCTGTGGGAAAGTTCCACTACTTCACCTACGTAACTCAGCCCTGTGTCAACTCTGGGCGGGGCAGATCCGATTCCCTGGTTCACATTGCCTCATGGATTTGCTGAGCTCACCTAGCTGCCGTCCTACTAGGACGGTGTGACTAGCACACCTGTGTGCCCACTTAAGGGACAGCTGCCCGCTTGTTCGGAGACCGCTCCTACACCCACCTGCCTACTTCTGGCTATTCAGGCGAGAAGGATTATATTTTAACCTTTGCACCGTCCATTTGCTTTCTAACTCATGACGCACAGGAATGTCCATAACTAGACGTGTGTGACGATGAGCCAGGGTGCCCTCCTGCCCTTGCCGTGCATCCCTTATTTCTTATGGGAATTTCACCAGCTCAGCTCCCTTCGTGGTGAACCCCCTAGGTATACCAGCTAGAGAATCCGGGTGGTTGATGCAGTGCGCACTGGCTGCCATATGGTGCCTAACTTTCAGGATTGGCTAAGTCCTACTTTGCCCTGCACCCCAGAATATTCCCGAATAGGGGGGGGATTCACACTGCTCGCCTTGCCTTTTGTGCTTGGCACCTTGTTGCCCCCTTTCTTGGTGACGATGCACAATGTGTTAGCTGACCGCACCCCCGCCCAGTGGGGTTAATATAGCTAACCGGGCAGGGCATTTGACCTTAACTGCAGGAAAAGTCGACAGGCTAAACCCGCCCTGCACGAGCCCCCGGGTAGGGGGGCAGGGGCGTTCACACTGCCCACCCCAGGGCAACCCCAAGCTTTTTGTTGATCACTGGACATGCCACATGTTCTTTTACATAGTAGCCTTCTGTGCTTGACACCTTGTGTCCCCATTACTTGGGACGGCAGCCCACTGTTGGCTGACAGCGTCACCACCCAGCGTGGCATCTATTACTGACCGGGCGGGCGTTTGCGCCTAACTGCCGGACCATGGTCAACTGCCCTTTGTTCTGGGGTGCACTTGGTTCGCCCCTTTGCCCAGACTTATGCACGAGCCCCTTTGCTTGCTACCCTGGTGAACACCTTAATGGTATCAAAGCTGGTTTGAAACAATATATGTCTTGCGCCCACTACTGGAGACACCTCACCCTTTTGTGTAATTACAACTTACGCAGCGCACCCCGCTTGCCTAACTGCCCTCGGATCACAGATGCACAGTACCTACTGTGCCTCTCCGACCCTGGATGCTTTAAACCTGCCACAGTGGCGGAAACCACGCTTCCCAGTTCCCTGTTTGGCTGCAGTACACCGTCAGTGGGTCCGCTAGGATATACCACAAACGGACACACATATGTATTGTGCCCACTTATTGGAGACAACTCACCCCTTCGTAGAGTGACAACTACACGGTGTCTACCCAAGTCACCCCACAGACAAGTTGGCCCTGCCTACCTTGTGTTCTGATGCCAGGTTTGGGAAGAGCCTTGCCTTCACTAGCTGCCCCCCTGGGAAACACAAAGACAGTGCTCTGGCCGCAGCGCAGCGATGCCCTCGTGTAGCATCGAACCCCCGGTCAAATAAGAGTGACAACTGCAACTTACTTAAGACTCCACCATGACCATGGGTGGAGTTTAGCTCTTCCCCAAACTTCTGCTAGCGTAACCCACGGTCACGCCTCCTGTTCAGTTCACTTTAGTAACTCATGGCACTGACCCACAAGGGCCTAATACTGGGCTGTGTAAATGGGGCCCAGGGTGACCTTAACACTCGGCTTGGTGTGGATGGGTGCTAACAATACCTGGCTGAAGTGCAATCCCTTTGACAGGTTGCGAATGGACTGCAAACCACTCCTAGGCATTCTCTGCCAATGTTGTAAATGGAGGTTCTGGTTGGCTAGGGAATGCACCTAAACCTGGCCGAACCCACCTCTCTAGTCAGAAGAAGGGAGTACATACTTAACTGACACATGCCCACCCCCTAGGTGGCTGGGCAGCGGCTTTGGCTTATCCCAGAGGCAGTGTGAATTTAATGTGCCAACTGCACTCCCACAGTGGCACCCTAGGCACACTACAGAAGAGACTCCATACCAGGTTATTTTAAATTACCCTTGGTATCGTCCACACAAGAGAAACTTAGTCCCATCCGCCCCTATTACCCTGTGCTACCAAACCTCATCATGACATCACAGGGAATACATAACTCACTAGGTCAATCGGGCCACCGTCCAACAGCTCAGGTAGCACAACCCGGTGGCTGCTGGTAGGAACTGTACTTCGCGTGACACCTTATGCATCCACTCAATCAGCTGTGTACCCTACTAACCCTTGTAGCAGGGCGCAAATCATAAGTACCTCATGCCCACCTGAGCCATCACCTATCACCATAGGGTTGTGTACAATTGGCTTCACGTCGGGACTAGGGTGCGGCTTCTACCACAGTCCAACACATGCAAACGCAAGGAAAACCGGCGGCAAGAGGCTCGTTTAGTGGCAATCCAATCAGAGATGCGCCGTTCTTCCTACATGACCACTTGCGAATGCCTGCCAATTGGAAGACCAATGCTTCTCAACTTGTGTGAGTCGTCAGTGGGCTACCCTCTAGCTTATCAGAAATCGCGCCCCAAACATATGCACCTAGGAGGGGCAGGGTTGAAGTTTTAGCCAAACCTCTTTGCGACTGTGGGCAGCGATCTGGAACCCATCGACTCGCTGCTTCCCCGTCTGCTGCTCAGGGTGGGGGCCACTCCGTTCAGCCCCTTCCAAATGCTCCAAACCTTGTACGCGGTCCCAACGGCCGCTACTCTGGAAACCGAAGGAAAGTTGGAGATGATGCCCGACTCGCTCACCCACCCATGCATCGGCCATTTCATGCAATCTCAAGGTGTGAAAAGTGGCAGAGGACAACGCTCCTCCAACCGTGGCTCACTGGGCTTTGAAGTACTGCAAAGTTAAAGGCACCTCTATGAAGCCAACGTACTTAACTAAAATGAAAGGCACCGTTTGAAAGACCCTTCCACCCGACACACGGTCCAAAGCCAGGCCCCGCCACAGGGGCCTTCCACAAGCCCTGTGGACTGAGGCATTCACCTGTGGGGCAGTTGGAACAGGACCGCAGAGCACTCCTGGGCATTCTCTACCAATAATGTATATGGAGTTTCTGGTTGGCCAGGATATGCACCCCAGCCAGGCAGAACCCCCACTCCAGTCCGCGAAGCCAGCGAGGATACTCCACCGTTCCTCGAACACTGCAACACGACCTGTGCTGCAACAAACCAAAACATGCCTTAACCGGGCCCAAGGCCAGCCTGACCCAGGGCGAAGGTCATGGCCTTCTCCCTGAAGCTTGTCCATCCAGACTTCTACAAGCTATCTACTGCATTGCTCTGTAAAGCTGTTCCTGGTTCCACTATTAATTATGGTCGATATGCTCTACCAGGTTTGAACCACATCTTAGCTAAACGTATGGCTGCCCAATTCCCAGGGCTGGCCGGTTTAATGCTTTACAAATGAAACTGCCCACAAAAGAGGCCTAGCACTGAAACTCTACTGGGTTGATTCAACTTCCTTTCAAAGCTAGAAATGCCCACCAAGTGAACATGGTACCTGTTTGTAAATGGTGCCAGCAGATGTTCCTCATCACGGCCCTTGTAGCCAATTGTGCAATGCAGTCTCAACAACATTTCGCAGCACCTCTATGCGTTGTCATAGCCCAGAGTAAATGTAAGATTGTACTTTCCCAACGTTGGGCTGGTGACCGGCGGAAATAAAGACAGCACCTGGGCATAAGATCCCAGTTTCCTACAGTAAAACAATAATTATCCCGCACCATTATCAAATGTGCCACGAGCACCCATGCCCTATACACCTGTTGCTATGCAGCTGTCATCCAATTCAATGACATCGGCGACATATCAACCAGTTTTCGCCTCCGTGGTCAACAAAATTCCATGAGCCGGGATTTCTCTACTATTACCTATGCAACCCGGGCATAATACTAAGTTAAAACCGCACATCCATATAGGCAAACAAAAGGTGGCCGAACACCGCCGTGCCACATCCAAGAAGAACCCTCTACTGTTTAAAGCCCACTGAGGGGTGTGGGCATACCCTGTGCTCCTGGAGGGGCCAATGGCATCAGAACTAGCTGCTCCTGTGTTACAGTATTGCTAGCGTGTCACCGGCCCTGCATATTGGATGTAAACATTCATAACTTGGACGAGATGTCTGTGCACTGTCAGTAACCGTCCTTAAAGTGGGCATGCAGGAACTGAACAGTACCAATTTAAAAGCCGTTCGAAACAGGTGCCCCAATAATTTTAGCCCAGGGCGACTGGTAGCACCACAGAATGTGCTGTTGAGTACCAGTAAATGCACTTCTGACCTCAAACCTTCAGGATGCTGTGTTTTAAACGCGTCAGCGCCCACCCCAAGCATGCAGAAGAAGGCTTCCTGATCCTCTCTGGGGGTAAAGACAGTGGACGTTAAATGCATAGTGGACCAAGAAAATACTGTCGATAAATTCCTTAATATATTGCCCCCAAAGGAAATTGCATAATAGCCGCCTGGTTGCCTTTCCTCTTGACGCTGCGCTGCGACGCTAGGTCCCTTAAGCGCACCCGTAGGCACAGCGGTCATTGCCCAAGGAATTGGTACTTATTTAACCGACCTCGGAAGGATGAAAGGCTGAGGAAACCTAGACTGGGGCTCGGACCGCCCATACAGGATAGTAGCGGCGCACTATGTCCTCTCCTATGGACGTGACCCAGCCCGGCAGTCATGTGTTCACGAGGACCTCGCCTCCGTAATTCACCTTCCTGTGTGTACATCTGGGAGGGATTCCACCCAAGCAGATCCCTCTGCCGCACCACTGGCTCCCAAACTCGAGCCCTTACCATGTAAGTAAAAGGAATAACTCCGGCGAATGAGGGCACACTTGAAAATGTGCAATTCAGGGAACACCAGTACACAAGAAGGGAAGACGATGTGTGCTATCCTTCCCTCCAACAGAGGGTATGCTAGAGCGAGAGGAGGATCACTGCGGAATGATAGCACCAGCCCCCAATGCGGTTGCTTTGATAAGGAGCCGCTGGATAACATGAAGTTTTTCCGTACCTGAATGTGGCTGTGCTGTCGATAGCATCAGCACCATGATTTAACAAGACTAAGTCTCCCGGTCAGGCTATCTTGAACCTGTGTCCCTTGTGACACTACCGAAGACTAATGCAACTGTTACAGACATGTATGTCACTTCAAACCACAAGTACAAGTGCTCGGGCGCGTGGGTTGTAGGGGCAGGGGTCTTGGCCGCAGGGTAGCAGCAGACTCCTGCTTTGGAGCTTCCCGGGCTGGGCGACCACGAGTAGGCCCTGGCAGCATCAGCCACGTGCATGGAGGACCTAATCCCCCCCACCGGGCCTCGGCCCCGCTTGCTGCCCCTTTCAGCATGCCTTCAAAGCCCGTGCGGGTGCCGATGCCGGGCGAAATATTGCTGCCGGTGGACCGTGCACCAATTAGAAGTGGGCCAGTAACTCTGCATAATCCCTTCACATATCCGGGTGAAAGCCCTGACGGCCCCACCGGGCAGATGACCCCAGAATTCCTGAGGTTCGGGCCGGGCCACCTGCGGCCGAGAGGCAAGCACCGCCCCCTTGCCTGTTCCGGACCCACTCCCTCGTCACAAACCAGGGCGCGGGCAGCCTCGGCGGGCATCCGCGGATCTGACACTCCGATGCACGAACCAAGCGGTCTGAATCCAGCATGTGAATTCACTTGACCCGCTCATTCGCAGCCCTCCCAATGCGCATTACAACCCTGAATACTTACTGTGTGTGCCTCCAGCCACCAGGCCCACAGTGTTAACTTTGACCATGGCTCCAAAGCGCATAGCCATGTCCGATGTGCGTTGTACCACCTGCTGCAGCGGCACGCGCTGCGGGCGTCCTGGCGACCGGCTCCTACCGCCTAACTGATTGTTGACCAAGGGGATATGAGTCAACCGAGTGTGGGGCCCGCGATCACTCAGGGACTGGGGCGACTCTGCCCTGCGCTGTAAGGCCCATAGCGAGCAGCAATCACGCGGCCAGAGGCTCAACATTACAGCGATGCGCGCTATACGCCGTTTTTGTCGCAGTAGGGGGATACTCACCGCTGGGCGCTGTAAGCGGCCTCGCAAGCGGGATCTGGAGGAGTATGCATGGCCGCCTTATCCGTAGCGCATGGCAGCGTTGTCCGTGACTAGTTAAGGGACCTAATGCATGTTGTTGGGCCCTGAGGAGGTTAGGCAGTTTGCCCGTAGTCGCTGGACCCTCCTGCAACTCGAAACCGATTACACTCGGTGGCATCGCATGGCAGCATTATTCACCAGCGTGGCAGTGTAGCCCAGAACCCTGCCGCGCCTCGAACCCGGTAACACCCGCATGCAGCGTTAAGTGACCCGTTAAGGGGCCCATCACATTCTGTTAGGCACGGGGGAGGTTAGATAATATGCCCAAATCAAAGACCCTGCCGCGCTACGACCCCTCGCCCTTATGCCCCTCAATTACCATCGGAGAGCACCCCGCCATGAGGCAGGCTTGCTTGTTCACCCCAACGACGAGCCTGCCACACTTCCCGCGGAGCACTACGTTGTTGTGCCTCGGGGTGTGGGGGCCTGCGCGGGTCCGATCTAACATCGCAATGCTGAGGGAACACGAGGGGGGGGGCGGCGGGTCCAGCAGCCAAGAGGCCGTCGGCGAGCCCCGACCCATGCCCCTGCCAACGACAGGGGCAGGGAGGCCCGACACAGCCAAGACCCCCCCTGGCCGCGCGCCGGGGACTCACCGGAAGGCCGGAGAGGAGGAGGGAGGGCTGCAAGCGCAACACGTCGGGCAACCCCCCACACCCCCGCAGGGGAGCCAGACGGAAGCAGGCCGTCCGATGCGCCGGAAGACCCGACCTGGCAGAGCTTCCGGCCGCCCCACCGCGGTGCTACCCAGGCAGGAGACGCGTGGGGAAGTGGCAGGGGCCCCAGCAGACCGCCCGCGATTATCGCATGGCCGTGGCAGGCTCGCAGGGCCGGACGCCGCTGTGAGGCACGACCCAGCAGGGAGGTAAATTGCCAAAGCGGGTGGGCCCAAGGGGGCAGGGCAGAACACGCGCTGCGGTGCCCGCGACCACCAGGGCCTGCCGTGCAAGGCCACGGGACATGGCCAGGACAGCCTGACCAGCGCGAATAGCCCCTAAGCCAGCGACTGGCCCATGCGGGCCGGGAGCAGCCCAGGCCCCATCTAGCCCTAGGCGGACAGAGGACCTCAGCGTTAGCCCTGTAAGGCCATAAGCCTGGGAACGACTCACCGCGCAAACTGCTCCGGGCACCTGGCGATATCGGCACACAGCTCGTGGCACCTCCCGCAGACGGCGTGTCCGGGCGCGCAAAAGAGGACGACAAGATGGTGGGGGAGGCATATATACCCCTCCCCCTGTCCTCGCGCCCCGGAAGTGATGCTCGCCTAGCGCGCTGCGCCAAGGCTTGGGGGACTCCTCCCTGAGTCCCTGCGGGGGTGTGGGGTGCCCAGCTGGCACTAGAGGGCTGCCCTCGTTAGTGGCCCCCTGCGGGGGCCTCGGACAGCCGCAGAGTGAGGTCTCTGTAAACTGCACAACACCTGGTGAGGATCTCCGGAATCCTGTTTGCTGTAACACTCGGACTTCCAAGCTCTCTCTCTCTCTCTCTCACACACACACACACACGCGCACGCGCACGCGCACGCGCACACGCACACGCACACGCACACACACACGCACACGTGCACACATAAGCAAAAGCAGCATTTCATCCCGTGCGCTGGTGCTGTGCTCGGCTGCTTTTAGCTTTCCCCGTTTGAAAGGTGGACTTAGTCTGGTTCAGAAGTACCAGAGCGCAGCGGCTTTCTGTGTTCGGCTCGGGAGCAGAGATTTGTTTTGTACACATAAACACACAATAAACTTAACACAAGCCCCCCCCGACCCCGGTGGAGCAGACCTAGAGCAAACCATAGTGAAGCCGGACCACTAAGGGGACCGCGACAAATCCCTACGGGGGGGGGCAGAGCGACAGGCGGGCGGTCAGCAGGCCCGCGAAATGGCAGGAATGGAATTGAGTGACATTTTTTGAAGCGCCCAATGACCTGGGCGCCCCACCCCCCAGGGGCTCACTGGGATTTTAGTGCTACGGGGAGCCCCCGGGTCATGTGTTCCTTTGTCGTTGGGAGTCGTGTCAGGCCACCGTTTGATTTGCCATCGCGGGACCGCGCAACCTGGGATCAAGAACTGCAGGCGGATCGGAGGACCAGTGGATTCTGCAGCCTGGAGCAGAGCGTCCAGCGGCGGGAGACGGCGTGGGCTGCGCACGTTGCCTGCGATACAGAGGCGAAGGTGGAGAGGCGGGCAAGCGGTATGGTCCGAGCGCGTTGCCCCCAGTCCCCAAGTTGTGAAGGGGTGAGGAGAGAGGAGTGCGGTTTAAGGCGGCCAGCAGCGGCATGGGTCGAGCTCGCTGCCTGCATGAAGAGACGTGGGCTCAGGAGGAGCGGGCAGCTACGTGTGCAGAGCGCGATGCCCAGGAATTGAGGCCAGGTGCCTTTTTGTCGGCAAAAAACTTTAAGGTGGCCAGCAGCGGTATGGAGGTATACTTGTGAGAAAAGGTGAGACATGCACCCACCAGTAGCCATTTGCAGGCTAAGTATTCTAAAGGACATACACACAAGCAAATCCAAAGCATAGGAGGAGTCAGACCCCACAAAGTACAGACAACAGATCACCTAACAGCGCAAGCACTGTTTAGGCTCGACCTAAAAAGGGAGGCAGAGAACACAATAAATAGTGAGACAGGGAGAAAGGTAGACAGACAGAGAGATACGCTGGCAAATGGGGGGTGAATGAGAAACAGAGAGAAAGAAGAGAGAAACAGAAACAGAAAGACATGCAGACAGAGAAGCAGGCAGGGAGGATAGGAGAGGGGGCAGAGAAATAGAGAGGGAGGCATAGAAGAGACAGAAATAGAGGCAGCGAGAGCGAGAGAGAGGAGGAGACAGAAGAGAGACTTAAACAGAGGGAGAGAGAGGAGGGCATAGAAGAGAGAGACACAGAGGCAGAGAGAGGGGGCACAGTAGAGAGGCAGAAATAGAGGCAGAGAGAGGGAAGCAGAAATAGATGCACAGAGGGAGGTATCCGGGCTTGGGGTTTCCCCCAGTGCGAGTTGCCGTGCCACAAAATCCACTGGTTTGCGGAAACTTCGGCCTGGCCTGCAGCTCCCTCTGCGTCTTTGGCGGGAATCATGATGGCGGGACAAACACCGGAGATCCCTTCTAGGCAGAGAGCCAGGCTGTGCCCTTGTGGGAACTCCTAAGAGTCATTTCCTGAGGGCACTTGCGCATCAGGATAGTAGTCAGATTCAAAGGAGGACAGATGGATTTGGGGATAGGGTAGGTGTAGGAAGGTGGAATCTGACTATATGGTTGCCCCCACTTTTTTTATGGTGTTTTGCTGGTTTATGACTTAGTTGGACTGGGATCCTGCTATTCAGGGCCCCAGTCTATCTGCTTTCTCTGTAAAATGGATTCCATGTGCCTTAGGCACATCTCTGATTGGGATCTGGAGTGCCCTTATAAGTCCCTAGTATATGGTATACTATGTACCAAGGGCATAGGTACCTCAGAGGCCTGCCAGGGGCTGCAGCATGTATTATGCCACCCCTGGAAGGCCATCCAAACTGACACCACAGGTCTGCTACTGCAGCCTGGGTAAGGTGGTGCATGCACTCCTTACTGTGATATAGGTTACCTATATCACGAAATACATACACACCTAGAAACCTATAAGTCACTCCTAAGGCAGGCTTTATCAATCCTAAAGGCAGAGTGCATGGTTCCTATGTGAGAGGGTGCCCCTGCATGAGCAGGGCCCCTCTGCAGCGTTCGGAGACAATCTCTGATGCTGTTTGTAGTGCAGCCTGACCATATACTCTTAAGCGCATTATATCCTCGCGGTAAAATGCTAACTTTGGAATGGCTGCACCTAAACATGTCGTGTTTGGTGTCAAACATCTTGGAATACTACCCCCCGCCAATCCTGGCGGCGGGGGTAGCATTCCACCCTTCTAGAGGGAAAGACATGTTAAGTCTGGCTTACCCGGTAACTTCTTTCTGAAGCCCTGGCATCACAAAATGGATGCTGCTGCCACAGACACAAGTCTGGCCTCCTGCTGCTGGACGAAACTCCGGCAGGGGAGGCCTGGACAATAGGTTTCCTGTTGCAGGGAGGTGTGACCACCTCCCCAGACAGGATAGTGTGTATTGGGGCTGGGTGGGTGCACTCTTAGAGTGCTTTGAAGTCCTGCACTGGGGGAGCAAAAGGCTCCTCTGTGCATATGCCAGTTCAAACCAGCTCAGGGGCTACCTGCCCCTGCTCTGGCACGAAACTGGACAAAGGGAAGTGGGTGTAGCCACCCCTCCCTTGACCCTCCCATAGGTGGGGTCATAGAGTTAGTCCCTCCCTGTTTTACTAGTTAAAATGGGGAACCCTTGCCACAGCAAGATTAGATTATACCTGGACGAAACTCTGACACGGAATCCTGGACCTTCGACGCTCTACGACAAGATTAGAGGACTGAAGAATCTCCCTTGGGGTCAAGGAGTGACTCCCTGCTTGGCAGGCACCAAAGAAGCATCTGTCCGGTTCGCATCACTGAAGCTCCCGTCGGACGCCGAAGTCATCGCATCACCAGAGGTGGATTCTCAGACTTCCCCGAGGCTACCCTGAGTCCCCAGCAAAGCTGAGGCCCGTGGCTATCGTGGGTAACGTGAGACCGCGACCCCTGGACACCGAGCACACTTGCAAGTGCACCATCTTCTGGGTCTCCCAAGAAGTCGTGCTTTGGGCTCCGAGTAGCCCTAGCCTCCAGCACCACCTGCACCGAAGATCACTGGCCCCCACTCCACGAGTGTCCTGTAAGCCAGCTCCACGTGCGGCGTCACGAGGCTCCTTCGCGGTCGCTAGCCCGTTGGCTAGTAGCCCTTACCGAAGGCCAATCTTTTCTTTACTTGGCAGTCTGGTTGCTCCAGGCCTGCCCTCACTTACCCTTGCTGGGTGAGTTCCCCAGACCTTGCTGGTCTGCACCATCGACGATCTTCAGCTACATCGAGACTTGCTGTTGCCAAGGCTTGTTGGGTCCAATCTGGTCGCCGACACCGCAGTACTCGACAGACATCGTGTACCAGCCCGAATCCTGCTCCTGGTCGCCAACAACGCCTCCTGGACCTCGTGGCTGCAGAAACGAGACGACCGTCAACGCACCTGAAGCACTCGACATCGGTGGGCATCCGTCCATCGCCTCCCTGGTCACTGGCTAGTGACCCAGACTCTGTCCCCTCTGCTTTCAGGTTCTTCAGAACTCCGATCCACTCTTGGATCCACCCGGACACTTTTCTCCTGGTCGCCAGCAGCACTTTGCAGCAGATCGCCATAAGAACCGACGACGAAACCCGACCCCGAAAGGCACCTATGCACCCGGCTTCCCTGGGTGAGGTAACACGAGTACTCCGGTGCTCCCGTGGGTAGAGACTCTTCAAAGTCCTAGATCTCAAAGGGTTTTGTCCTAGTCCTCTTTAAAGTGTCCCTTTCCTCTATTTTCCCGATCCCGACTTTCTCCATAGAAGTTAACGGCGTATCGCGGTTGTGTATTTACACTGCACGCGTCTCCCGTGGGTCCCCTGTGTCACTACCTTGGGTGGTTCCTTGTGGTCCAAGCACTTCTAGAGGCTCTAGGCCTAGTATCTAGTTCAGTCGTGGTTCGCATACCACTTTATTGGTATATGGTTTGGTACGCCCCTAGGGCCCAAACGTGTATTTGTGCTATTACTGTGATTTAAGATCTTATAACCTATGTATTTCGAACTCTAGCCTCATAAAGAGACTAGAGGGGTGTGTTTAGTAATAAATACATATATTTTGAATATATACCTGGTGTGGTGCTCTTTCATTTGGTCACTCAAGAGATTATAGACTGGTAAAACAAGCTGCTTTACATTCCTTCAAGACTTAGCCTGAAGGCTGCTCTCCACAGCTACCACTAGGATAGCTTTCAATAAGGTTGTCTTTAACCTACCTACCATAAGAGTCGATTTGGACTGGTGCAAGGTGCCCACTATAATTAGTGGACAGCATATGCCAGGCCAACTTCTCACATTGGTGTGCAGCGTGTGGGATTCCAGCTTGCTATTGTTTTACCAGATAATCTCAATTGAATTGATCAACTGAAAACCACTAAAGGTACCTAAGGTACATATAATTTAAGCTTAGAATATCAGTAAGTTCTACTGAACTTAGAGTTGTGTGTTAAGGGATAGCACAACCCTTTCTACAACTCAAGAGAGTTTAGTAGGCCACACTAGAGTAGGTAGTGCATACACCACACCACACTAGTAATGTCTTTAAAAGCAGGATCTAGAGATGCCCTGCAGGAAGCCATTGAGCTTCCCCCTCCAAGTATGACACACTCCCATTCTTGGAACTGAGAGCTTTGTGTAACGTGAGGAAATTAAGGACAGGCCAAAGTCCCACCACCCAACACCTCCAGGAGATGTTGGTGGCTTATGATCTTAGTAAGTCCTCAGAGACTGAAGGGGTAGGAGCAGAGGGTGGGCCAGCAGATGAGGAAGGGGCCAGGTGTACTACTACCCCCCCCCCCCCACTGAAACTGACCAGGAGGGTAACAATGACCCTGACCTGGAAAACCCAATCCCTTCTGGGGAAGATGAAGATGAGGATCTGGAGAACCACACCTTTGTCCCCCCAGGAAGGATTATGAGTGTGCTCAGAAAGTCTAGGTCTCCTTCTCAGGAGTCTAACCACTCTGGCACCTCAATAGGGAGCTCTGTTTCTTCTCACAGGAGGGAATCCTCTCATGAGAGAAGAAAGAGACTGGTCCAGTATGAGGAAACTCAACTGGAGATCAGGAAGAAGCAATTGGCTTTGGATAGAGAATCCCTAGATCTCCTTAGAGAGAGAAGAAAGTTGGGACTAGAGTCCCATGGTGGCAGCAATATCCCTAGAGATAGGGACAGGTCTTATGACCATAGAAACCTAAACAAGATTGTCCCTCCCTACCAGAGTGGGGATGACATCCACAAATGGATAACTGCACTGGAGAGGGCCTGTAAAGTTCAGAAGGTCCCCCAGAGGCAGTGGGCAGCAATCTTGTGGCTCTCCTTTGCAGACAAAGGTAGAGACAAGCTCCTCACTGTAAGAGAAGAGGATGCTGACAATTACACAGTCTTGAAGAGTGCTCTGATAGATGGGTTTGGCCTAACCACTGAACAGTATAGGTTGAAGTTCAGAGACACCCAAAAAGCTCAGACTCAAGACTGGGTTGATTTTGTAGATTGTGCTACAAAGGCTCTGGAAGGTTGGATACATGGCAACAAAGTGCATGACTTTTTAGGATTGTACAATTTGATTATGAGGGAGCAGATCCTTAATAATTGTCAAAACCAGCTTTTGCACCAGTATCTGGTGGACTCTGATCTGACCTCTCCCCAAGAATTGGGAAAGAAGGCAGACAAATGGGTCAGAACCAGAGTAAAAACTAGAAATCAAGGTGGTGACCAGAAGAAAGATTCTACTAAGTCCCAAGAGAAAGGTGGGGATAAATCTAAGGATAAGTCCCCTACAGGGCCCCAAAATTCCTCTTCTGGGGGTGGGTCCCAAACTCCTTCCTCTCCTGAAAAGAAACCATATTGCCATGTCTGTAAAAAGCCTGGGCACTGGAAAACTGATCCCAGTTGCCCCAGGATTGGCAATAAAGAAAATGTTCCTCCCACAACTACTACCAACCCTCCTGGTACTACCAGTAGTAATCCTCCAGTTGGGAGTAGTGCACCCAAAAAGTTGGGTGCTTTTGCAAGAGGAACAGAGGTGGGCCCTAGTTTAGACAGGGACCCCTCAACAGACTCCTCTGACTCTGATGGTGGTATAGGATTTGCCACCTTTACCATGGGTCCCATAGCATTGGGCAGGTACAGACTGGAGCCAATGATTAATGGTCAGAAAGCTGTGGCATTTAGGGACACAGGGGCTAGTGTCACCATGGTGGCAGGGAAACTAGTCCCCCTCACCAGCTTTTACCTGAGTTTAAATACCAGGTGACCAACATTGATGGTGTCAGAACAGATCACCCCATGGCCATAGTCAATCTCAGCTGGGAGGGGGTCACAGGCCCAAAAAGAGTGGCAGTGTCCCCAACCCTACCTGTAGATTGCCTGATGGGCAATGATTTGGAAATTTCAGCCTGGGCTGAAGTTGAACACCAAACCCATCTTAGGATGTTGGGCGTCCCTGCAAAGGTTAGTGGGGCTGTGATGGCCACAGCCCCAGCCCAAGACTTTGGAGAGATGGAGCCTGAAAGAATGGCCCACTCTCCCCCAAAAGAGAGCAAAAGGGTTGAAGAAAAGTCTTCTTCCCCCAGACAGTAGGTAAGGGTCAGCCTCCTCAGGGAACTGACCCTACCCCTAGTGAAGGAACTGCCACAGAGGTAGTCAGGTCTGGCCTGGCCACACCCCTGATGGCAGAGGACCCTTCCACGGTGGTACCCAGTCTGGAGCAGGTAACCTGCCCCTCTCTACCCTGCCTCAGTCAGCCCAGGGCTGCAGAGGGCAGGGAGGTCAGTGGACCCCCCGGGCCCCCTGTCCAGAGGAAGCCCCCATCAGCAGATTAGGGGCAGCCAGTCTAGTAGCCCTAGCCAGGTGAAAATTCCTCTACACACTGAGGGATCCCCCATACCTTTATGTAGGGACCTCCCCAGAAGGACTCTGGTAGGCAAGGGCAAACCTGGGACCAGAAGGTTCCAAACCTGCCATGTCCCTCCAGTGTTCCATCCAAAGGGACCCAACCCCCAGCTGTAGGCAGCCAAAGGTTGACCCTTAGAGCAAAGTGCAACTCAGTCATGGAAAGACAGGCATACATGGTGACCAGTGATCTGAGGAAACTGAGGCCAACATTCCTAGGGCCTCACTTCCCTACTCAGACACCTCACCAGCCTTGTACTTTACCTAAGCACACCAGAGGTAGTGATTCCCCATGGTGGAGACCCTCTCATACCCTTAGGGTGAGGGATTGCTTAGTGGACCATAACATAGGGGGCAACCATGCTAGTGCAGGTGCTTCCTTATATGGCCACTTAGTCAATATAGGCTCAACTGGCCAAGGTTAGCCTTATCTCCTTTCGTTTGGGGGGGTTATGTAGGAAGGTGGAATCTGACTATATGGTTGCCCCCACTTTTTTTATGGTGTTTTGCTGGTTTATGACTTAGTTGGACTGGGATCCTGCTATTCAGGGCCCCAGTCTATCTGCTTTCTCTGTAAAATGGATTCCATGTGCCTTAGGCACATCTCTGATTGGGATCTGGAGTGCCCTTATAAGTCCCTAGTATATGGTATACTATGTACCAAGGGCATAGGTACCTCAGAGGCCTGCCAGGGGCTGCAGCATGTATTATGCCACCCCTGGAAGGCCATCCAAACTGACACCACAGGTCTGCTACTGCAGCCTGGGTAAGGTGGTGCATGCACCCCTTACTGTGATATAGGTTACCTATATCACGAAATACATACACACCTAGAAACCTATAAGTCACTCCTAAGGCAGGCTTTATCAATCCTAAAGGCAGAGTGCATGGTTCCTATGTGAGAGGGTGCCCCTGCATGAGCAGGGCCCCTCTGCAGCGTTCGGAGACAATCTCTGATGCTGTTTGTAGTGCAGCCTGACCATATACTCTTAAGCGCATTATATCCTCGCGGTAAAATGCTAACTTTGGAATGGCTGCACCTAAACATGTCGTGTTTGGTGTCAAACATCTTGGAATACTACCCCCCGCCAATCCTGGCGGCGGGGGTAGCATTCCACCCTTCTAGAGGGAAAGACATGTTAAGTCTGGCTTACCCGGTAACTTCTTTCTGAAGCCCTGGCATCACAAAATGGATGCTGCTGCCACAGACACAAGTCTGGCCTCCTGCTGCTGGACGAAACTCCGGCAGGGGAGGCCTGGACAATAGGTTTCCTGTTGCAGGGAGGTGTGACCACCTCCCCAGACAGGATAGTGTGTATTGGGGCTGGGTGGGTGCACTCTTAGAGTGCTTTGAAGTCCTGCACTGGGGGAGCAAAAGGCTCCTCTGTGCATATGCCAGTTCAAACCAGCTCAGGGGCTACCTGCCCCTGCTCTGGCACGAAACTGGACAAAGGGAAGTGGGTGTAGCCACCCCTCCCTTGACCCTCCCATAGGTGGGGTCATAGAGTTAGTCCCTCCCTGTTTTACTAGTTAAAATGGGGAACCCTTGCCACAGCAAGATTAGATTATACCTGGACGAAACTCTGACACGGAATCCTGGACCTTCGACGCTCTACGACAAGATTAGAGGACTGAAGAATCTCCCTTGGGGTCAAGGAGTGACTCCCCTGCTTGGCAGGCACCAAAGAAGCATCTGTCCGGTTCGCATCACTGAAGCTCCCGTCGGACGCCGAAGTCATCGCATCACCAGAGGTGGATTCTCAGACTTCCCCGAGGCTACCCTGAGTCCCCAGCAAAGCTGAGGCCCGTGGCTATCGTGGGTAACGTGAGACCGCGACCCCTGGACACCGAGCACACTTGCAAGTGCACCATCTTCTGGGTCTCCCAAGAAGTCGTGCTTTGGGCTCCGAGTAGCCCTAGCCTCCAGCACCCCCTGCACCGAAGATCACTGGCCCCCACTCCACGAGTGTCCTGTAAGCCAGCTCCACGTGCGGCGTCACGAGGCTCCTTCGCGGTCGCTAGCCCGTTGGCTAGTAGCCCTTACCGAAGGCCAATCTTTTCTTTACTTGGCAGTCTGGTTGCTCCAGGCCTGCCCTCACTTACCCTTGCTGGGTGAGTTCCCCAGACCTTGCTGGTCTGCACCATCGACGATCTTCAGCTACATCGAGACTTGCTGTTGCCAAGGCTTGTTGGGTCCAATCCGGTCGCCGACACCGCAGTACTCGACAGACATCGTGTACCAGCCCGAATCCTGCTCCTGGTTGCCAACAACGCCTCCTGGACCTCGTGGCTGCAGAAACGAGACGACCGTCAACGCACCTGAAGCACTCGACATCGGTGGGCATCCGTCCATCGCCTCCCTGGTCACTGGCTAGTGACCCAGACTCTGTCCCCTCTGCTTTCAGGTTCTTCAGAACTCCGATCCACTCTTGGATCCACCCGGACACTTTTCTCCTGGTCGCCAGCAGCACTTTGCAGCAGATCGCCATAAGAACCGACGACGAAACCCGACCCCGAAAGGCACCTATGCACCCGGCTTCCCTGGGTGAGGTAACACGAGTACTCCGATGCTCCCGTGGGTAGAGACTCTTCAAAGTCCTAGATCTCAAGGGGTTTTGTCCTAGTCCTCTTTAAAGTGTCCCTTTCCTCTATTTTCCCGATCCCGACTTTCTCCATAGAAGTTAACGGCGTATCGCGGTTGTGTATTTACACTGCACGCGTCTCCCGTGGGTCCCCTGTGTCACTACCTTGGGTGGTTCCTTGTGGTCCAAGCACTTCTAGAGGCTCTAGGCCTAGTATCTAGTTCAGTCGTGGTTCGCATACCACTTTATTGGTATATGGTTTGGTACGCCCCTAGGGCCCAAACGTGTATTTGTGCTATTACTGTGATTTAAGATCTTATAACCTATGTATTTCGAACTCTAGCCTCATAAAGAGACTAGAGGGGTGTGTTTAGTAATAAATACATATATTTTGAATATATACCTGGTGTGGTGCTCTTTCATTTGGTCACTCAAGAGATTATAGACTGGTAAAACAAGCTGCTTTACATTCCTTCAAGACTTAGCCTGAAGGCTGCTCTCCACAGCTACCACTAGGATAGCTTTCAATAAGGTTGTCTTTAACCTACCTACCATAAGAGTCGATTTGGACTGGTGCAAGGTGCCCACTATAATTAGTGGACAGCATATGCCAGGCCAACTTCTCACAGTAGGTGATGAGGACACCTTATGTCGGTTCTTGGAGAAAGTGATAGGTGAAGATGAGGAGAAAGGAGAGAAAAGTACAAAAGGGAGCAAAGCAGTGAGTGGAAGGAAAGGAGAAAAAAAAACTCGGAAGATTGGCGGAAGGAAAATCTAGGGTGGAAGAAAGAGGGCAAAGGACACACCAGAAAAAGAAATTAGACAGAAACGGGTGTGTAAAATACACAGCCGGGATGCCAGCACAGGTAGAGTGCTCAAGGGAGAGAGGAGAACCCGAAGAAAACAAGCAGCGCAGCCGCACATGCAAGCAGATATAATAACAAAATAAATACAATGGAGTGTCAGCGATGAGAGTGCTTTTTGATGAAGCAAAATACTTTATCCAGGCTCAGTGCCTTCTCTCCTTTAATGATTATTTGCGGCTCCTGCAGGCTGTGAAAGGCTGTGGTGAGATACTTCAGCTTTACCCAGGAGTCTCTGGGCTGCCTGTGATCATAATATAAAACACATTCCTCCCCCAGCCCAATCCTCCCTTACCCATCCTCCCCCAACACACATGGGAGAAGCAGGCACTGGTGAGCTCTGAGTACCTGCACTTTAAGTAATGGGAAGTTACCGAGGCAGGAAACAATGAAAGTGGGCGCTGCGCTAAAATATAAAGCGCGGCGCCCCTGCATATTCAAGTTAGGTGCATGGTGGCCCGTGAAGCAGGCGCCATGGTGATAACAAAACTGGAAGAAAAAAAACATGAAACTAGGCACTATGGTGGCACAATACAAAATAAAAGAAGTAGTCCCTAAACAGAAGAAACAAAAACTTACAGCGTAACAAAACTGTAGTTGGTCGGTGCTCCTTGCGATACAATGGAAGTGATGTATCGGGAACACCAACCAATAAGGAGTCAGCAAAGAAGACTGATGCCGGAGTCAGCCTATGGTAAGCAGCTGGCGGGATTACACCCGTATACGGACTACAACAGGTCTTGCAGACAGCGCATGCGCGCTGACGCTCAACCTAAACAAGCATTGGCATAGCCAATAGGTCTCGCTTTTGGGACCTTATAAGTATTTAGTTATGCAGCATAATATCCTTGGTGCAACAACATTAACTGTTGCATGGTTAAACACTTATAAGGCCCCAAAGGCGAGACCTATTGGCTATGCTAATGCTTGAGGTGGTGTTGAGGTGGTGCTTAGTGATGCTGTGGTGGTGCTGAGTGGTGTTGTGGTGGTGCTTAGTGATGCTGTTGTGGTACTTAGTGGTGCTGTGGTGGTGGTGCTTAGTGATGCTGAGGTCGTGTTTAGTGGTGCTGAGTGATGCTGTGGTGGTGGTGTGGTGGTGCTGAGTGGTGCTGTGGTGGTGCTTAGTGATGCTGTTGTGGTACTTAGTGATGCTGTGGTGGTGGTGCTTATTGATGGTGAGGTGGTGTTGAGTTGTGTTGTGGTGGTGCTTGGTGATGCTGTGGTGGTGTTTAGTGGTGCTGTGGTGGTGCTGAGTGATTCTGTGGTGGTGCTGAGTGATTCTGTGGTGGTGCTGAGTGATGCTGTGGTGGTGCTGAGTTGTGTTGTGGTGCTTAGTGATGCTGAGGCTGTGTTGAGTTGTGTTGAGGTGGTGCTGAGTGATGCTGTGGTGGTGCTTTAGTGATGTTGTGGTGCTTAGTGATGCTGAGGTGGTGTTTAGTGGTGTTGAGGTTGTGCTTAGTGATGCTGTGGTCGTGCTGAGTGGTGTTGTGGTGCTTAGTGATGCTGTTGTGGTACTTAGTGATGCTGTGGTGGTGGTGCTTATTGATGGTGAGGTGTTTGCTGTGTTTACTTTTCGCGACTTGTTATTTCCTGCACCAGGAATTGGATGAGTTAAGTACAAATTTGACATGGTTTTAAAAAAATCGCCCTCCCGGGTATTTGTTGCTGTTTACTTTTTGCGACTTGCTAGAGCGTTGTGTAGTGTGTACTGTACTTTGTACAGTAATGCTTCACAAAGGATGCTTACTGCTGTTTAGTGAGACTGATTTAACAGTAAGTGGGTGTAGTGTTTTATTTGTGTGTTTTATATATTATCGCCAGCTTGCACGCAATTTAATACTGAAATATAAAGTAAAAATTTTTTTGCGTGGCAAAAGTTCACGATTCAATTGGTACTGGTTCTTTGCCCAAAACAAAAAGGCCATGATGTTTACTGTTATTACCTAAATATGTTCCATTGTTTTTTGTTTGGATAGAGATATGTATGTAGTGGGATGGGCTGATGTAATGTGTAGTGTGAGAGCTAAATGTAAGCATGAGGGAACGATTAAGGGTACATTAGCGAGTTGTGTGGAGGGTGAGAGATACATTTAAGGTGTAGTTTTAAAAGTGTATGTAGCGTTAGGTACAGATTTTAAGATGTATTGAAAATGTTATATGCTCTGTGAGTGTCCAATGTAATGTATACTAGGAAGTGTGTTTGATTTGCAACTAACATATTGTATGTGTAGTGTAATCTTTGTGAAATTGGTGAGGTGCACTTGAAGACCTAAATACATTCAGTATGAAGGCATCTGATCTTTCCTCTGTTAGCTTGAATGGTAAAACTCCTGCTCCACCATTTTCCTCGGTCACCACCGATGCAGTGTCTGTAAAACAGGAACATGTGTAGACTCTGCTTCGGCTTCCTTTAATTCAAAAGATACATTGCCTTTTGCACCATTGCGCTTCTCTGATGCAAAAAAAGAAAATGAGCAATGTAAACACTCCTCGAACACTTCTTTCTGCAATCCCAAGAATTGTAGGGCAGAGCAGTTCAATCTCCTCAAACAGCTCAAAAACAGCCATGGTGTGTGCAAGTAAAGAAGGCTCTTTGGACACTTTAAAGTGCATGGAAACTACATATTGTTGTGCTATGACAGTGGCCCCAAGCTGTCTCCCTAATAAATCAGAAAAGACCAAGGCATTCAGTGTGAAGACATCTGATCTTTCCTCTGTTAGCTTGACTGGTAAAACTCCTGCTCCACCATTTTCCTCGGTCACCACCGACCGCAGCGTCTGTAAAACAGGAACATGTGTAGACTCTGCTTCGGCAAGATACATTGCCTTTTGTACCATTGCGCTTCTCTGATGCAAAGAAAGAAAATGAGCAATGTAAAGACTCCTCGTCTGCTGACAAAACACAGGCAAATGCAGATGCAGTGGTGACGTGATGTGTGGTGGGGGAGGGGGCATTAAAGCGCTTGTCCGAGCGAGAGGAAAGCCAGATGGTGCCTCTGAGAAGGGAGGGGTAGTGCGCGCAGTGTCTGTAAAACAGGAACATGTGTAGACTCTGCTTCGGCTTCCTTTACTTCAAAAGATACATTGCCTTTTTCACCATTGCTCTTCTCTAATGCAAAGAAAGAAAATGAGCAATGTAAAAACTCCTCGTCTGCTGACAAAACACAGGCAAATGCAGATGCAGTGGTGACATGATGTGTGGTGGGGGAGGGGGCATTAAAGTGCTTGTCCGAGCGAGAGGAAAGCCAGATGGCGCCTCTGAGAAGGCAGGGGTAGTGCGCGCAGTGTCTGTAAAACAGGAACATGTGTAGACTCTGCTTCGAGCTTCCTTTAATTCAAAAGATACATTGCCTTTTGCACCATTGCGCTTCTCTGATGCAAAGAAAGAAAATGAGCAATGTAAAAACTCCTCGTCTGCTGACAAAACACAGGCAGATGCAGTGGTGACGTGATCTGTGGTGGGGGAGGGGGCATTAAAGCGCTTGTCCGAGTGAGAGGAAAGCCAGATGGCGCCTCTGAGAAGGGAGGGGGAAGTGTGCGCAGAGGAGCCATTAGAGAACACCCAGATGGCAGCTGCGCGCGTGCACGCCATCGTGATCGCAAGCTGGAGGCCAGCAAAAGCCTCTCTGGTAGCACTTCAAAAACCCACTTACTAAATGTCTCGGCCAGAGCAGCGCTAAGCGCTGGCTCAGGCGAGACCTAAAAATGACATCAGGACAGATCGGAAGTTGCGACCGGAATGTCAGAAAATTATATATTGCAGATTGAGTCTCTCTCTTTCACTTACCACGTCTCCTGTCCTGTCTGGCTTAGGCAGCTCTGTCCTTTGTAGCTGGGAGCGGTTCTGTTCCTGGTGGATGGAAGGGTCTCTGTGCCTTCTGGCTTGGAGCGGCTCTGTCTCTTCTGACTGAAAGTGGCTCTGTCGCTTCTGGCTTGGAGCGAATCTGTCCCTTTTGACTATGAGCAGCCCTGTCCCTTCTGGCTTGGAGTGGCTCTGTCACTTCTCACTGGGAGTGTCTCTGTCTCTTCTGACTGGAAGTGGCTTTGTCCCTTCTGGATTGGAGTGGCTCTGTCCCTTTTGGCTCTGCCCCTTTTGACTATGAGCAGTTCTACCCCTTCTGGCTGGGAGTGACTCTGTCTCTTCTGGTTGGGAGTGGCTTTGTTCCTTGTTGCTGGGGGCAGCTCTGTCCCTTGTGTCTTGGAGCGTCTGTGCCCCTCCTAACGCCCCTCAGACAGAGTCACCTCTGCTCGGGGCTCTGAAGTGCCTCTGGTGAGTGGTCCAAAGGCTGCGAGGCTCTGATTACCTGTCTCAGGTGAAGGACCTCAGAGCCAGCCTCGGCTCTCTCTGCTGCACGAGAGGGAAATAACAAATTACTTCCTGGTACTCGAGCCAAACGTCGTGAAAGTATTTAAGGGGGCGGGAGACTTTGATGAATGAATAAGTAAACCGAACTCTCAAAAAATGGAGAAAAATCCTTCTTGCTTCGTGCAAAAACATGAAAGTTGCTTCTGTCGAAATCCAGTCATCTCTGTAGCCGGGGCCCTTCCTCTTCCCCCGCCATCGTCCTTTCACTTAGGAGGCTAGTAAGCCACAATGAGCGTTGGCAAAACCAATGCATGCAAATACAGGTCTCCACAAATGCTGTAAGCATGTATTAAAACGTTAAAGAGAGGTCTATTAGCGATGCCAGTGCTTGTTGTTACACAGAAAAAAAATTGCTTCCTACTATTGTTTCTAAATACTGTAAAACTCAGATATTTAATTTCCTTTCAACACTAGCCATTTATTCCTATTATAATATGAAAAGTGTCACTGCCTTAAAACTATTTCTATTAAAAATTGAAGTGGTTATTTATGTGGCAACCGGCCCAATAATTCATAATCTATGCTATTTACGCAACATCCGGCAAATTGTAGTCATCTCGGCTGTTTAGCCGGACACACGCTAAATAGTAGAGTTGGTGTGAAGGAGGTCTTTATTTAGCCGGCCTTGAAGAACAAGCATTGGCAAAGCCAATAAGTCTCGGCAATGGCGAAGCTCCGAGTTATTGGTGTTGTCACTGGTATAGGTCACACAGGAGCTCCAACAAACATTAATACACCCTCCGAAGTGTAATCCTGGTAAAATGTGTTACAATAAAGTGATTTAAAAACAGACAGGGAAACATACACATGCTTAGTATCACACCCTCACCACACACCTGAATACACACCCACCTGCGGAGTTCTACACAACTACTAGAAAAGAAATCCACTCCGCAGGTAGAAAACAAGGCATTTACAAAATTCCATTTGCGATTATTTTTAGGATATTAATCTAAAAGCCTGCTCACTCCCACCTTTATGTTCGAAATAATTTCCCTAACCCCTCCTCTTTTCTCAGAAAACATTAAGTAGTGGCACGTGTGGAGCTTAGACTCCGACCACAGGGTGGCTGGGCACTGCTTCCTGAGGCGACTGTATATCGCGGGCCCATGTCACGATAGTGTGCAACTCGTTTCAGCGCCTGTTGGATTTTTTCCAAGCGGATTAAATATAGAGACTTCCCCCCTAGAAATGAATTCTGTAGATGCGGTACTACAAGGCTCTCCTATGTTTGTATGTGGCTGTGTCGATTTCCATTGAATTGACTGTTCCGTCGTTATCACGTTTCACTTTACAACAGATATATATGAGTTTATCATTGATCAGCTTGAAAAATCTCAATCCCCTGTAACTAGGGCAGGGGTTGGGGGAGGAGCGTTCAGAACATCCTCTAAACTCCAGATACTGCTTCTTGTGGTACCAGTCAGTGGCCAATGGCTAAAGGGCCCTCCGGAGGTGGGGGCCACGAAGGTTAAGCGCCAGAGAGAGCCCCCCCTTCACGTTACATAACTGAGATTCATGTTATCACACACATGCACACACACACAACACAGACTAAGACATTTCAGGTGTATACAAAGAGACATACAAATACATAGAAAGAAACAGATACCACCATCAAGACAACGCACACACCAGAAGAAAGAAGAGACACACAACTCCCGCTTACATTCACAGATCAGACACACAACGGCCATGCACAGAGAAACAGTCACGGACACACAGATATCCATTGGCAGAAAAAAAACACATCTTTTAACACCCAGATACCGAGAAAAGCAACCATTTTGCACAGAGATCACATACTCTGAAGTACACACACAATGGAGACAGGACCACAAGTGTTAGAAATGGGGGTCTCTAGTTGGCAGAGGTATGAACCTTGTCCAAGTAGGGACCCTTCCTTCTAAACAGGGTAAGGGGATTACACATTCAAAATAACCTCTGCTCACTACAAAAGGTTTAGAAAAATAGCCAATGTTTATCTGTGTGAAACAAGACCAAAGCGATACAGATCCAACATACAGTGATCAAAATATGAATACTGCAAAAAATAGACTTAAAATACAATTCCTTGAAGTTGATAGCTCCTTCCAGGGCTATCACGGTGTCGCGAACAAACAAATCCAACAGTTCAGGCTGGCCGCAGCGTCGCAGGCTAGCTACGGTGTCAGAAAGACCCGCAAGCAGTACCTTGAAAACGCAGGGCATAACGGACCTGGCGATGAGCTCCGAAGAGGTTACGTCGCCGGCGTCGGCATTTTTCAGTTCCGCAGGACGGTGCAGGAGTCGTCGGGCCCTAGAAGTCACACACGTTGCAGATCGAACTCAATGGGGTTAAAGTCAGGAGCGTCAGCAGGCATCGGGCTGTGGTGCAAAGTGGAGTGGTGCGGAGTGTGGTGCCCTCAGGTTGTGCTGCCGGCAGCGGTTCAGGGACAGAGCCCAGTGGTGTCGATGAGACCAGGGCTGCAGTGCAAAGTGGGGCGGTGGCGTCGCAGTGCTAGCAGGTCACGGTGCAAGCAGCGGCATCGTCGTTGCTGAAGCGCTGTCATCGGTAGACGATCTGGAGTCGATGGCACTGGCATCGGTAGGCCAAGGCTGCGGTGTGAACCGGGGTGGTGCGTCAAGTAACTTACAAGCGGTGCCCCCAGGCCACAGTGAAGGCAGCGGCATCGATATCAGCCTGGGGAGTTCGTTCTTGTGTCCTTGTGCCCGCACTGCTGCCCGCCATCCCGCTGATCTTGCCCTGGTGGGACAGGAGTCCCAGGGCCACCGGAATCCCGCGCTGACACCATCACACCCTGGGCGTAGACTACATCTCCCAGGGTGCAACGTGAGACCCACAGGTGCCGCGAGTGAGGGGGGAGGCGCCTGAGCTTCCATCGTGCTCAAAGCACAGCCTCTCCCTCCGCGGCGCGGGAGTTCGTTCTTGTGTCCTTGTGCCCGCACTGCTGCCCGCCATCCCGCTGATCTTGCCCTGGTGGGACAGGAGTCCCAGGGCCACCGGAATCCCGCGCTGACACCATCACACCCTGGGCATAGACTACATCTCCCAGGGTGCAACGTGAGACCCACAGGTGCCGCGAGTGAGGGGGGAGGTGCCTGAGCTTCCATCGTGCTCAAAGCACAGCCTCTCCCTCCGCGGCGCGGGACGTGCGCGGGCCGCGCCCGGGCCCGTCCTTGCCCGTCAGTGACCGTTTGAGGCCGGGCTGGGCCAGCCTACTGACACTTATCTTCTATTTTCTTCAACTGGTGAGACTTTGCGATTTGTTCTACTGTCCCATAACGCTACTTTGTCAAAGGGATTCAAACTCCGTCTAATTTTTGTTGTTGTCGGTATATTTATTTATTTATTTTTCAAGGGGCCCCTACAATGAGTAAGCAAAAGTCTTTGCCAGGGAAGGGGGTTGTGGGCACTTTGGATGCTTTCCTGACCCGGGCCGAATCTGCATTAATGCATGAAATAGCGATTACTGAACGCAGATTATCTATCGAGCCCCTGACAGCAGGGCTGCAGCCGTTACCGCTTGCTCAAGAAGCCAATTCTCCCATTGTATGTACCCCGATGATATTTCCCTTTTCTGACCCCCCCATAACAAGGTCACTGCATGTCCATTCACATGATTCACAGGAAACGAATAATGAGGATGCTAGATCCAAAATCGTTACAAGGGGCCAAAAAGCAAAATATAGTCAATCAGCGAGCTCCAAACCCCCAGGGAAGAAAAGGAAGCTGCATGGTAACAATAGGCAAACCAACAAGCGGCACATACCTTTAGGGCCTGAGCTGACAACGGGTTTGCATGTGTCAACCCCTGAACAAATCCATCTACCTCCTGTCGAGGCGGCTACTACCAGCTCCACAGGTTTGAATACTGGGGAGTTTTGGCGGAAGTTTGAGGAAACCCTCATAGCCATTGTTAGTCCTTTAATAGTGACTCTTAATAATATGGAGGGAAGGTTAGCCAACTTGGAGAGGCTAATTAATTGCTCTTCCGTGGTGTCATCAGGTCCCAGCCAATATGTCTCCAAGACTTCGTTTAGTTCCTTGGACGACCATGCACATAATCTTTTTCAGAATAATGTTTCACATAAGGCCCCTTTACACCAACAGGCCAACCTGCCCAAGTCGGCAAGCCAGCCTAGTACGTCCCGTGTCTGAAGGGGCTGACCCCTTGCAGTCTCAGGCAGGTCAGCTGGAGCCCCCCCACTTAATGCAGCAGCAGGGACTCTTGAATGCTGTCAATTCAAGACTTACTACCAACCAGCAGATATTACGTAAAGTGGGATCGGGAATTCCGCCCCATTCAAACTTAGGACCCCAGAGGCCCTTGGGGGGTGTGCCATGGGCCCGAAGGTATTGCACCTTCCGCCGGAAGCAACACCACTTACCGTAGTCCTGGTGAACGTCCCCCCGTTGCCACAAGGAGAGTTTGAACACTGGTCCACATTACGTAACAAATCCTTGCACTATCTAAGTGGGAAAACAGGTCTGACAACCGAGCTTTTTGCTGAATTTAGGATGGCTCGTCGGATAGGGTGGGTGGGAGCTTCTAACAAATCACTGCCAGGAGACTGTGTAGTTCTCTCCTTTGCATCCCAAGCCCTTGTTCGAACCATCTTGACTAGGGTGGGCAACTGGCCAGTTAGAAGTAAGGGGTTAAGCATTGTCCCTTTGGGCTTTTTCTATCAACCTTCCAGATCCTTTCAGCCTCCTTTAGAGGGACCCCGCCTAGGTTCTTTTCACCATAGTTACCCAGTTCCTGTAAATAACTCTTTTGAACCCCTTTACAATCTGGAAGATATTGACTGACTGATGATTCCCTCACAGCGCATTGATACAGTAGACGGGGGGGATTGAAATGCCGGTGGACGGTCCTATAGTTCAGTACAGCAAGATAGTTAGTCCCATTGCTGTGATCAACCTATCTCCCCCCCCGACTTTGTATAACCCTAGGGAGACTATGGGCAGTATTTCCTCCTTACACTTGCAGGTAAACAACTGTGAGCACCGCCCTAGTGCAGGGTTTCAACACTGCACTAGTCACCTTCCCTCCTCATCATAAGAGAGTTTTACACCCACAGTAGCAATTTCTACATGTAGTATCACCCCCTGGAACATTGCAGGGTTGCGCTCCAAGATCCAAAACCCGGTGTGGTGTGAGTTCATTGAAAGCACTGATATCCTGTGTTTGCAGGAAACATGGGGCTTAGAGCCAATACACATCAACGGCTATAGGACTTTTAACACTCCAGAGGTGAGGGGTTTGGGAGGAAGGCCGAAGGGTGGGTTGTGCACGTATATCTCAAACAAGCTAGTGGTGGATAAGATTGTATTTTGTGCAGGGGATTGCTATTATCATATCATTGAACTAGTCACAAATCGTTCACAGTGTGTGGTCATGGTAAATTTTTATAATAATGTGCCAACGGGGGAACTTGGACTCGAGCTTACAAAAATTTGTGAGGCCCTGAATGCCACCTGTAATTTGAGCTCAAAGGACAGTACGATAATTCTGATGGGGGATTTTAATTGTGCATTATGTAAATCGGTTGATTTTAGAATGTGTGGATCCCCCAATGATGAGGGGAGTTTAATCTTCATTTTTCTCATACAAAGGCTGGGGAACTTTTAATGAACTATTGTTTCGGTATGATTTGGGATTTGTGAATGATCTTGTACCCATCCCCGAGTCTATGTCCTCGACTTTTAACGGTAGAGGACTTGCTTCCACCATTGACTTTATGCTAGCCTCATGCACCCTTGCACCTAGGTTGCTCTCCTTTAATATAGGGGATATTTCCTTAAGTGACCACTACCCGCTTTGTTTAAAGTTATATTTACCTGCCCAAAGTTTCAAGAGGAAGCAGCCAACTAACCAGGTGATAGGTAGCTTAGAGTTGAAAAAAATGAATGGATATTCCCTGCGATGGTCCAAAGTGGACCCCGAGGCACTGATAAAACAGCTCATTTCGAAATGTAAACCTGCCTTCGATACATGCCTTCGTGAGCTTTCTTCATCGGACGACATAGTGCACTCCTTCCTCGAAATAACTAACGAGGTTAGGAGCGTATTAAGTGTACAATGCCGTAACAAGCCTAAAACTTTAAGTTGGTTTAATAATGCCTGCACTAAAGCACACTCTAAATTGAAAGCCGAGCTGCACAGGCAACCTAGATCGCCCGCGGGGGTAAGGCAGGCAAGAGCAGATTATAAGAGGGTCATTAATGATAGAAAAAGAACCATGAGGGAGGAAGCTTGGGAATCTCTTTACTCTGCAGCCCAACGGAAGGAATCTGTGGCCTTTTGGAAGGTGCTAAGGGCCCCTCCCCTGTTTGGGGGGGAAGGCCCCTCTATCGAGATTGCGATACCAGAAAATGTCTGGGTCAGTCACTTCTCTAAAGTGTATAACGGACCTGTCCTTCCCCACCAGCAATCCCCGGGTGCCTATTCTGTGCAATGTAATCAAGGCAAGCTCCAAATAACGTTGGATGAAATAGACACAGCCCTTGCCCGGAGCCAGGGGGGCAAGGCCCCGGCCCCGACGGGGTCCCGGTTGACTTATTTAAATCTAATACACTTTTATGGGGTCCCCTTTTAACTCAATTTGTTAATGCTAGCGCCCGCGCTACATTTCCAAAGACCTGGGTGGAGTCCATTATTATCCCGATCTTCAAGAAGGGAAACCGTCAAGATCCCTGTTGTTATAGACCGATTTCCCTCCTTGATTCAATAGTGAAGGTGGCAGGACGTGTTGTCCTGGATCGATTGCAGGACTGGGCGGCAGAAAATCAGGTCCTGTCAGATTTACAGTATGGTTTTTGGGAAGGACTGGGCACTATAGAACAGAGTTTAAACCTGGCTATCATCATAGGGAAATATACAAGAGCCAAAAGGGAAGACTGTATTTAGTCTTCGTTGACCTTACGACAGCGTTTGACTCTGTAATACATGTTAGGTTATGGGAGATCCTTGCAGGCTTAGGGGTGGACCCTAATATTATTGCTTTTTTGCAGCGCCTATTTGATGGAGCTTCTGCCAGTGTTCGATATGGGGTAGATGGACAGTGCACAGAAGCATTCCCTATAAGGAGGGGGGCCCGCAGGGCTGTGTCCTGGCTGCCTTCCTTTTTAATCTATATATTAATGGGATGGCTGATGCACTGCTAAAGAGCGGGCAAGACTTTCCCCAAGCTGGTGGGCGGCCTATACCGGCCCTTTTATACGCGGACGACACAATTTTAATGGCGCACACTCGAAAGGGTCTGCAAAGGGTTTTAGACAGTTTCAATGTTTTCATGCTCGATCTGGGTCTAAGTATCAACATCTCAAAGACCTTTGTCATGAGCTGTGGCCTAGGGGCTCGGAGGGAGACGGGTAGGGACATACGTTTGGATGATAGGAAGCTAGCGTTAACTAGTACTTTCACGTATCTCGGTGTCCTTTTCAATCAGAATGACACTTGGACACGTACCATTGCTATGAAAAAACTTATATTTAGCAGATCAACTAGTGCCCTTGCTACCTTTGCGAAGAAGTTGGGCAGGAAGCCGCCTGGGGAACTTTTGCAAATCTATAAAGCACAATGTATCTCAGCCGCGATGTATGGGGCTGGGGCTTGGAGTTTTGCCAACACCCTCCCTCTACAACTCGTGGAAAATACTTTCCTGCGGTACATCCTCTCAGTCCCCAGCGGCACGTCCTCCTTCGTGTGCCATGAGGAGCTAGGTCTTCATTATATAGCGGACCTCATTAAATTGGAGCCAATACTTCTTTGGCATAGGATATGGGCCAGTGAACAGACCCATTTAAATATAGAGATCCTGCGTGATTGCATTAGGCTGGAGGGGGCTTTAAAGATCCCCTGGGTCAGGTTTGTCCGCTGTTTCATGAATGACCTAGGACACCCAGACTACTTCACTAACCCCAGTTCTATGTCTCGGATCTCCAGAAAAGTTCTGAAGAAAGAGGGCCTTGAACTGTTGGGCTCTTTAAGAGCAGCAGGTGAAGTCTCTAAACCTACTGTTATGCAACATCAGATAAGGCTCACCATATCTACATTTTGTACCCAGTGGCTTTGATAGGATGCTCCTGATAAGATTTAGATTGGGCACCATTCACAGATTAGTGACCATACCCAAAATGAATGACTGGTCAAGACCCCTTCTCCCTTGCCCCTGTGACACCTACTCCTAGCAGTCTACTATCCACCTAACTCTTTTCTGTAAGCTGTTTTCGGAGTTAAGGAAAGTTTGGCTATTGCCACTTTTAAAACAGCAAGGTCTTAGGCAATGCCGTCCAGCCCTTATTCGCCTACAACTATTAGAGAATGAGCATGTGGCTTGGAGGGTATCAAAGTTCTTGAAAAAGGTCCTTCAGCAAAGGAAAAGGATGACATTTGAGGTTTCGTAGGCTATTTTTAATGAGGGGAAGTGGGATCTGATTTTTGTACTTATTTTTAAAGTGTAAATTTTAATGTATTGCGAACCGCACTTTTAGTGCTGTATTAATCTATGAATTTTATTACTTACATTTTATTGTTATTGTATACTTTTGTGCTTTTATGACTGTTATTATCATGGTCGAATAAAGCTTTTTTGGATTGGATTGGACTTAAAATACAATTCCTTGAAGTTGATAGCTCCTTCCAGGGCTATCACGGTGTCGTGAACAAACAAATCCAACAGTTCAGGCTGGCCGCAGCGTCGCAGGCTAGCTACGGTGTCAGAAAGACCCGCAAGCAGTACCTTGAAAACGCAGGGCATAACGGACCTGGCGATGAGCTCCGAAGAGGTTACGTCGCCGGCGTCGGCATTTTTCAGTTCCGCAGGACGGTGCAGGAGTCGTCGGGCCCTTGAAGTCACACACGTTGCAGATCGAACTCAATGGGGTTAAAGTCAGGAGCGTCAGCAGGCATCGGGGCTGTGGTGCAAAGTGGAGTGGTGCGGAGTGTGGTGCCCTCAGGTTGTGGTGCCGGCAGCGGTTCAGGGACAGAGCCCAGTGGTGTCGATGAGACCAGGGCTGCAGTGCGAAGTGGGGCGGTGGTCGTCGCAGTGCTAGCAGGTCACGGTGCAAGCAGCGGCATCGTCGTTGCTGAAGCACTGTCATCGGTAGACAATCTGGAGTCGATGGCACCGGCATCGGTAGGCCAAGGCTGCGGTGTGAACCGGGGTGGTGCGTCAAGTAACTTACAAGCGGTGCCCCAAGGCCACAGTGAAGGCAGCGGCGTCGATATCAGCCAGGAGTGGCGTCGTCGGGGATACCAGGGCGGTGATCTGAAGCGAGGCGGTGTGAAGTGCGGTGCCCTCAGGTCACGGTGCAAGCAGCGGCTCTGTAGTGGCAGCCGATGGTGTCATCAGTGAGACCAGGGTTGTGGTGCAAAGCGGGGAGGTGCTCTCTGCGGTGCCAACAGGTCACAGAGCCGACAGCAGCATCGTGGATGGCGTCAGGTTACTTTTTCCTCAGTGGGTGGTTGGAGCTTCCCAGTCCAGAATTGTCTGGATCTTGGGTTGTAAGGGTTGCACTTGGGCTCCACCTACAATGTGGCCCAAGTATACAACAGTACCCTGCCCTATCTGGCACTTGAATGCCTTGATAATTAGGCCTGCAGATTGCAGGGCTTATAAAACCTTCCCCAGGTGGATCAGGTGATCCTGCCAGGAGGAGCTAAAGACAGCAATACCATCAAGATAGTCTGCACTAAAATCTTCCAACCCAACAAGGACTTGATTCACCAACCTTTGGAAGGTGGCAGGGTCATTCTTTAAGCCAAAGGGCATAACACTAAAATGATAATGCCCATTAGGTGTGGAGAATGCTGTCTTTTTTTCGGCTCCTGGGGCCATGCCAATCTGACAGTACCCTGCAGTTAAGTCAAAGGTACCGAGAAATTTGGCTGCACCCAGTTTATCTATCAGCTCACCAGCCCTGAATATAGGGTGAGCATCTGTCTTAGGGACAGAATTGAGACCTCTGCAGTACACACATAACCTCATTTCTCACTTTCCACCCTGTGGCTGAGGTTTGAGGACTAACACAACTGGGCTGGCTCAGGGACTTTCAGAGGGTTCAATAACCCCTAACACCAGCATCTTGCTTACTTCAGCTTTGATGCTCTGCTTAACTTGGTCAGACTGCTTATAGATCTTTGTTTTGACAGGCAAGCTGTTTCCAGTGTCCACATCATGGGTAAACCAGTGTGTCTGTCTAAGGGTTAAGCAGAAGAGCTCAGCATCTTGCTGCAGGACTTGCCTGCAGTCAGTCTGCTGTTGGGCAGAGAGGGCGCCTGACTAGACAACCCCATCCACTGACCCATCTTTGGGACTGTAAGAGAGGAGGTCAGGGAGAGGTTCAGTCTCTGTCTCCTGATCCTCAACAATGACCATCAGCATGGTCACATCAGCCCTATCACAGAAAAACTTAAAGCGGTTCACATGGATAACCCTTGTGGGTGTCCTGCTAGTGCCCAGGACCACCGGGTAGGTGACCTCAGTTTTCTTTTCTAAGATACGGTAAGGTCCACTCCATTTTTCCTGGAGGGTACTTGGTGAAACAGGCTCCAAAACCCACTCCTTCTGCCCTAGTTAGAACTCCACCAGTGCAGCCTTTTTGTCATACCAGAGCTTCTGGAGCTCTTGGCTGGCCTCAGGATTTTTGGAAGCTTTACCCATGTACTCTACCATTCTGGAACAAAGCACTACTACATAGTCCGCAATATCCTGCTTAGGTTTTTGGTGAGGCTTCTCCCAACCTACCTTAAAAAGACAAAGCGGTCCCATAGCAGGATGGTCAAACAGAAGTTCAAAGGGAGACCCCTACTCCCTTCTGAGGCACCTTTCTGTAAGCAAAAAGCAGGCATGGCAAAATGACATCCCATCTCCTATTGAGTTTTTCTAGGAGTCCCATGACCATGCCTTTCAAGGTCTTGTTGAATCTTTCAACAAAGCCATTGGTTTGTGGATGATAAGGTGTAGTGAACCTGTAGTTCACTTCACACTCATTCAACATGTGTGTCAGGCATGCAGACATAAAGTTGGTACCTCTTTCTGACACCACGTTTTTAGGAAACCCTACCCTGGTAAAGATACCAATGAGGGCTTTGGCTACTGCAGGGCTGTAGGGGAATTGCCTCAGGATACCTGGTAGCATGATTCACTACTAACAGTATGTATTTGTTTCCTGATGCTGTGGGTGGCTCAAGTGGATTCACTATGTCCACACCCACCCTTTCAAAGGGAACCCCAACCATTGGCAGTGGAAGTAGGGGGGCCTTTGGGTGTCTACCTGTTTTGCCACTGGCTTGACAGGTCACACAGGAGCTGACAAACTCCTTTACATTCTGGGACATATGTGGCCAATAGAAATGGCTGAAAAGCCTTTCTCAAGTTTTAGTCTGGCCAAGATGCCCAGCTAGGAGGATGTCAAGGGCCAACATGAGTGGGAACTCTGTAAACAACTGCGGCACTACCACTCTCCTATAGGTACCAGGTTTGGGGTCTCTGGCCTCAGTATATAGAAGTTCCTCCTCCCAATAGGTCCTCTGGGACCCACTGGCATCTCCCTTTTCATGGTCAGCAGCTTGCTGTCGCAGGCTTTCAAGAGTTGGATAGACCTGCTGTCCAAGGCACAACTGTTCCCTAGAGGGTACCCTGGGCCCAGGAGCTCAAGCTGGTATGGTTCAAGTTCCATAGGCTCAGTTTTCTCTTGAGTTGACAAGTCCTCTCCCTGAGGAGAGGGGTCCTGAGCTTTTTGCCGGTCAGAAGCTGGTCCCCCAGTCTTCTTACCTTTCCTCATGGAAGGTTGGGCCATTCTTCCAGGCTCCAACACTTCTTTTTCAAAATGTGCTAGGCTTCGTGCTCTTTTTTTCACTCACACTCTCTCAGGTATTTCCAGCATGGCTGCATGGGTTTTTAGCTCTACCTCAGTCCATGCTTTGGTCTCCAGATAATTTCCAAGCAGACAGGCAACTGGAAGCTTTGGAGAGACCACTACCTGTTTCAGGCCAGTAACCCCTCCCCAATCTAATGCCACCATAGCCATTGGGTGGTCTGTAGTGACACTGTCAGCACTGGTGACTAGATAGGTATTTCCAGCCAGGTATTGTCCTGGGGAAACCAGTGTATCTCTCACCATGGTGACACTGGCACCTGTATCCCCAAGGGCTTATATTCTAGTCCCATTGACCAAGGGGAACTGCTGGTACTTTTTAAAGTTAATGGGCCAGACAGCTGAAGTGACAAAATCTACCCCACCCTCAGAGACTAGAACAGCTTCACTGTGAACCCTGATTTGCTCTGGGCACATTTTTGATCCCATCTGGAGACTTACCACACCAGTCCTAAATGGAGGAGTACTAGGGGCACTTTTGTTAGGGCTGGCAGCGTCTCCAGTTCGATGTCCCAACTTCTTACATTTGTTTCACCAGGCCTTTAAGGGATCCAAATGTTTACCTTCGCACCCACTGCTGGGCTGTGAATAGGTCTTGGGCCCACCCTCCTGAGCAGGTGTTTGGGGGCCTTTGGAAGACTCTTGGTTTTTATACTTAGGGGGATCACCCCCTTTCCCCTGGGGAGGTTTTGTAACCCCTTCCTTTGGTCACCCCCAGTGGTTGTCTTGGTCACCCTAGTCTTGACCCAGTGGTCTGCCTTCTTTCCTGATTCTTGGGGAGAAATTAGACCTAGATCTACCAGATTCTGATACAACTTTTCATTAGTGCAATTACTTAACATGTGTTCTTTCATAAACAGATTATAAAGACCAGCATAGTCATGCACACCACTTCCAATTAACCAACCATCTAGTGTTTTTACTGAGTAGTCTATGAAGTTAACCCAGTACTGACTCGAGGTTTTTTGAGCCCCCCTGAATCTAATTCAATATTCCTCAATTGTGAACCCAAAGCCATCAACCAGGGTGCCCTTCATGAGGTCCTAGGACTCAGCACCTGCCCCAGTAAGGGGCAGTTACCAGCGAACAGTTCCCAAAGCAATGCTCCCCAGTGTGACTTCTTCACTTTTCTCATTCCACAGGCCCCCTCAAAGGCTGTGAACCATTTTTTGATCTCATCGCCTTCCTCATATTTGGTGATTATCCATTTGGGGATTTTTGGGTCATAAAAATTCTCTCTGTCCCTAGGGATTAAGTTGCTGTCACTATTTATGGGTGCTAGACCCAATTCTGCTCTCTCTTTTTCTAAAGCCAGGAGTCTATCCTCCAGGGCTAGTCTTTTGGCCAACCTTTCTAAAAGGATGTCCTCTTCATTGAGGCTGTCCTCAATGCTACTTAGGATGCCTGTCTCTCCTGTGTTGGATCTAGGTCCCCAAACCACTAATTTTGGAAAGATGGGCAAAGTGGCCACATCTTCTCTATATAGGTAAGGCGGTTGGGAATTGACCTCCTCATCACTACTTTCTCTTTCTGGAGTGGGTCGTCCTCCTCAGAAAGGCGATTCCTTGCATATTGTGCCGAGAGCTCCTGGAGCTGGACCTTGGTAGGATTGAACCAGTTTTTTTCTTTTTGAGTTTACAGAGAGACCTCAGCTCCTTCCATGCAAGTGGGAGGTAAGGGGTCAAGTCAATGCCACAACCAGGTTCTCGGTTTCTGCCATCATTCTACTAAATTTGGGGGACAAAAAAGCTTCTAAGTTTTAAATATCTAAAATACTAAAGGGACTTACCTAAGGCCACAACAAGACTTAAAAAAAATTAGAAAAGATTGTCAATTCAAAAATGAGCTAAAGCTAAAGGCAATTTTGGATTCTAGTCATGTGATTAGGTGTTGACTAAGAAGTCCAACAAATGCAAAGTCATAGATCCCACAGCTGCCACCAATGTAGGAAGCTGGCTCTGTATATACTATACCAAAGTAAGGCATAGTGTGCACAGACTCCAGTGGATCCTCAGAGGCTTACAGAGGCTTCAATAGGTATACTAAAAGCTCTATTTGTGGTAGTGTGGTCGAGCAGTTAGGCTTATCAGAGGGCTGTGTTAAGCATTTATTGAACACACTCAGGTAAGAAATGATAGCACACACTCAAAGACTGAACCCAGACCAATTGTTTTGTATCAAAAATTATTACTTTGTTATTTTATTTCTAGAACCAAGAGGAACTCAGTTACAGTAAGTAACAGTTTCAAAAGCAGTAAGAAATGATTTGCAAGGCATTAGAAAATGCTTTACAGCAAATGGAAATACTTTTGTAGAATCAGTTTAGAACATTATAACTTTGCAATAGAAATAGATAGACTTTTGTATGCAATAGGATTGTAAATGCAATGCAATCCTATGGGAGGAAAACAGTAGTATGCATTAACAGGTAGGTATATGACTCACGCTCCCAGTCTTCAGGGGTATAGACCGACACTGGGCAAGGTTCAGTTTAAATAAGTACTGCACCACCAGTGGCACTGGGGTAGCAAAGGTCACTGGGCCCAATGTAAATCAATGGAGGCTAGGGGCACCCCGGAGAGGCACTATTTGCAGATAAGTACCCGTGGTTTCAGGGCACAGGCCCCAGGGGTTAAGATCAGTATTGGGGGACACAAGGCAGCACCAAAGCTACACCACCAGCTGCACAGAGGTGTCCGGGTGCTGGGTGCAAAATCAGCGTTGGCGCCAAATGCGTTTCAATGTAGAACCTCGGTTGCACAAAGAGGCTGCAGGCTCGGACCAGGAGGCTAGATGAAGGTGAAAACCAGCTGGGCAGGTAAGTTGGAGTGTTGGGGGAGGTCAAGCCACCATCGGTTGGGCTCCCCAAGGCCAGGGGGCTGACGATGCAGGGGTCCCATTTGGTGTCCAATTTTCTTCGTTGGAGCTGGTCGCGGTCAGGGGGGACCCTTCGTGTACAAACTGCAGGTGACTTCATGGAGTCCAGGAGAGATCAGCCACTGATGGAGTTGAAGTCAGGATTGATGCGGAGATGTCACTGGAAAGGTAAGCCACTCAGACTCGGGCCGTGGGTATCGGGAGCAGAGTAGGCAGGGATTGCGGATCCGCCTGGATCCAGAGTCCTTGAAGTTGGAGGTTTACTGGCGATCTTGGTCTTTATTGGAGAGTGGCAGTCTTCCTGGGGTTCTGGGAAGTCACTGGCCATGGAACAGGTGTCATCTTCTTCTCAAGCTCGAGAAGCAGGAGAGAGGCCAGTAGGGCTGGGGCCAAGGCAGCAGTCCGGTCTTCTTGCTTTGCTGCACGGCGTCCTCTTCGTCCATCTTCTTAGGTTGCAGGAATCTGAAGATCAAGGTTCAGGGGTGCCCCTAAATGCTGAATTTAGAGGCGTAACAGGTATTGGAAGCTGGTAGCCAATGGCCTTGGGGTGAGTACTCCCTGTGAATGTCCCCACCCTTTGGGGAGGGGGCATCCCCCTAACCTGATTGGGTAGAATCCTTCCATTCAAGATGGAGGATTTTCTAAGCAGGGGTCACCTCGGTCCAGGGTACCGTAGGGGTGGTCCTGTCAGAAAGGATACACACCTCTCCAGACTACTAATTTGCCCGCCGACCTTGCCGCCAAAAGTGGGGCATGGACATGGAGGCAGGCATCTCCAATGGCTGGAGAGGCTCTAGCTAGCATTACAAAGGGCAGGAAGCCTTTGAGGCTCACCGCCCTGGATGCTGTTCCTGCTAGGGGGTAGGTGTGAAGCACCTCCACCCAAGCAGGCTTTGTTCCTGACCCTCGAGAGCACAAGGGCTCTCACCTCAGGGGGTCAGAAACATGTCTGTGTATGGCAGGGTGGTGCAGACTGGTCAGCTGGACACGAGGGAGTTGTTCATTTTTCAGGGGGCAACTCTAAGATGTCCTCTGAGTGAATTTTTCAATAAATCCAACACTGGCATCAGTGTGGGTTTATTGTGCTGAGAAGTTTGGTATCAAACTTCTGAGCTTTCAGCAGAGCCATCATGGAGCTGTGGAGTTCATAATGACAGACTCCTAGCCCATGTACTCAATATGGCTTCACTGCACTTACAATGTCTGCGAATGGCACAGACACTGTAGGGGCATATTGCTCATGCAGCTATGCCCTCACCTGTGGTATACTGCACCCTGCCTTAGGGCTGTGAGGCCTGCTAGAGGGGTGACTTACCTATGCCACAGGCAGTGGTTTGTGGGCATGGCACACAGGGATGTGTACCATGCTGACTCGTCAGTTCTGTCTGCACCAAAACACGCAGCCTGCAATGGCAGTGCATGTGTGTTTTAGGTGAGGGGTCTCTGAGGGTGGCACAATACATGCTGCAGCCCTCAGCGACCCTCTCTGGTCACAAGGCCCTTGGTACCAGAGGTACCTTTTACAAGGAACTTATATGTGTTCCAGAGGTGTGCCAATTGTGACATTTATAGTAGTAGCATTGAATAGCAGTGAAAAAGTGCACAGAGACACTAAACCAGCAAAACCGAAGTCCAGCATACCATCAAAACAGGGGGTCAGAAAGCAAAAAGACAGGGGAACCACGCCAAAAGATGCCAGGTCTAACACATGCTGTCCAGCTGAAAGTAGGGAGAATTACCCACCAACCTGGGAGTTCTCGTCACTAAGGCAGAAGAACCTGGACAGACAATCATCGTTGGCATGTTCTGTGCCAGGGCAGTGCTCCACCGTAAAGTCCATTCCCTGTAGGGAGATGGACCACATGAAACAGTTTTGGGTTTTCACCCCTCATCTGCATTAACCGTCTGAGGGGCCTGTGGTCTGTCTGAACTCGGAAGTGAGTCCCAAACAAGTAGGGTCTTAGCTTCTTTAGTGCCCAGAGCACAGTAAAAGTATCTCACTCAATGGCACTCCACCTCTGTTCCCGGGGGAGTAGTCTCCTGCTAAGGAAGACTACCAGCTAGTCTAGGCCCTCTTCGTTCAGATGTGAGAGTACTGCTCGCACACCATGGTCTGAAGCATCTGTCTGCATGACAAATTCTTTGGAGTGACTTCAGCATGGGCGCGGTGCACATGGCTGCCTTCAGGGCATCAAAAGCGGTCTGACAGGCATCAGTACAGATCACTTTCCTTGGCTGCTTCCTGGAAGTCAGCTCAGTCAAGGGGGCAACAATGGTGCCATAGCCCTTGACAAATCTCCTATAGTAACCGGTGAGACCGAAAAAGGCTCTCACCTCTGCCTGGGGGCTCCCAAGCTACAATGATGCCAATCTTCAATCAATCAGGATTTGTAGTGTGCGGCTGCTTCCCCCGTGAGGGTCTCGAGGCACTGTCGGATAGTACTGCCTGTTCTCCTATTGGTTGAACATCCATGTCTTGATGTCCTTCCTGAATTGCTGGAGCCATGGTGAGGCTTTGAGGTGCAGGGGGAGGTAATTCCAGGTCTTGGCCGCCAGATAGGAGAAGGAGCGGCCTCCACTGTATGTCCGATGGATGCGATGGGTGGCAGCTAGGAATCTTGATCTAAGTTTGCTGGTGGGCTGGTGAAAGGTCACGCATTGGTCGAGGTACACCGGTTCTTCGTTGTGTAATGCCTTGTATGCCGGGGTGAGTAGTTTGTACTGGCATCTCTTCATGACTGGTAGCCAGTGGAGTTTCCTTAGGTGAGGGGTTATGTGCGTCCATCTGGGGAGGTCGAGGATGAGCCTGGCTGCGGTGCTCTGGATCGTATGGAGTTTCTTTATGAGTTGGGCTGTGTAGGAAAGTAGGATCTGCCTTCATGGTTACCCTCCCTTTTTGCTTGATGTCCGTATGTTTTTGACTAGTCTGACTGGGATCCTGCTAATCAGGACCCCAGTCACTGTGCTTTCTTCCTAAATTGACCATGATAAGTACATTTGTACATCCACAATTGGCTACTGGTGTACCATTGTAAGTCCCTTGTATATGGTACTAAGGTACCCAGGGCATAGGCACACAAGAGGTAACCAGTGAGATGTGTATTGTGACACCGAAGGGAGTCCACTTAAACTGTGACTACAGGCCTGCCATTTCGGCCTGTGTGAGATAGTGCTTGCCCCTCTCACGACAGATATACTTTTCCTTATATCTGGGGTCACTACACTTACAACCTACAAGTCACCCCTATGGCAGGCTCTTCAATCCTGAGGGCAGGGTGCTTGGTTATAAGTGTGAGGGTACCCCTGCATGAGCAGGACACCCCTACAAACCCCGGAGTCGATTCTCCAGGCTTTGTAAGTGCAGTCAGCCATTTTATTACATATAGTAGACATCAGTCATTGCGAGATGTTTAACTATATATAGTAGCTGCAACGAACATGTTCATGTTTGTTATCAAACATGTTGGAATCATACCCCAACACCGATTTCAGTGTTGAAAGTATGATCCCATGTACTGGGGGGGCTCCCTCTGGGTACTCCCCTGTACTACGGGTAACAGCCTTTCAGGGTCTGACAGCAAGCTAGTGCTGCTGCCGACCACAGACACGATTCTGCTCTCTTGATTGTGAGAAGTTGGCCTGGCATATGCTGTCCACTAATTATAGTGGGCACCTTGCACCAGTCCAAATCGACTCTTATGGTAGGTAGGTTAAAGACAACCTTATTGAAAGCTATCCTAGTGGTAGCTGTGGAGAGCAGCCTTCAGGCTAAGTCTTGAAGGAATGTAAAGCAGCTTGTTTTACCAGTCTATAATCTCTTGAGTGACCAAATGAAAGAGCACCACATCAGGTATATATTCAAAATATATGTATTTATTACTAAACACACCCCTCTAGTCTCTTTATGAGGCTAGAGTTCGAAGTACATAGGTTATAAGATCTTAAATCACAGTAATAGCACAAATACACGTTTGGGCCCTAGGGGCGTACCAAACCATATACCAATAAAGTGGTATGCGAACCACGACTGAACTAGACACTAGGCCTAGAGCCTCTAGAAGTGCTTGGACCACAAGGAACCACCCAAGGTAGTGACACAGGGGACCCACGGGAGACGCGTGCAGTGTAAATACACAACCGCGATACGCCGTTAACTTCTATGGAGAAAGTCGGGATCGGGAAAATAGAGGAAAGGGACACTTTAAAGAGGACTAGGACAAAACCCCTTGAGATCTAGGACTTTGAAGAGTCTCTACCCACGGGAGCACCGGAGTACTCGTGTTACCTCACCCAGGGAAGCCGGGTGCATAGGTGCCTTTCGGGGTCGGGTTTCGTCGTCGTTTCGAATGGCGATCTGCTGCAAAGCGCTGCTGGCGACCAAGAGAAAAGTGTCCGGGTGGATCCAAGAGTGGATCGGAGTTCTGAAGAACCTGAAAGCAGAGGGGACAGAGTCTGGGTCACTAGCCAGTGACCAGGGAGATGATGGACGGATGCCCACCGATGTCGAGTGCTTCAGGTGCGTTGACGGTCGTCTCGTTTCAGCAGCCACGAGGTCCAGGAGGCGTTGTCGGCGACCAGGAGCAGGATTCGGGCTGGTACACGATGTCTGTCGAGTGCTGCGGTGTCGGCGACCAGATTGGACCCAACAAGCCTTGGCAACGGCAAGTCTCGATGTAGCTGAAGATCGTCGATGGTGCAGACCAGCAAGGTCTGGGGAACTCACCCAGCAAGGGTAAGTGAGGGCAGGCCTGGAGCAACCAGACTGCCAAGTAAAGAAAAGATTGGCCTTCGGTAAGGGCTACTAGCCAACGGGCTAGCGACCGCGAAGGAGCCTCGTGACGCCGCACGTGGAGCTGGCTTACAGGACACTCGTGGAGTGGGGGCCAGTGATCTTCGGTGCAGGGGGTGCTGGAGGCTAGGGCTACTCGGAGCCCAAAGCACGACTTCTTGGGAGACCCAGAAGATGGTGCACTTGCAAGTGTGCTCGGTGTCCAGGGGTCACGGTCTCACGTTACCCACGATAGCCACGGGCCTCAGCTTTGCTGGGGACTCAGGGTAGCCTCGGGGAAGTCTGAGAATCCACCTCTGGTGATGCGATGACTTCGGCGTCCGACGGGAGCTTCAGTGATGCGAACCGGACAGATGCTTCTTTGGTGCCTGCCAAGCAGGGGAGTCACTCCTTGACCCCAAGGGAGATTCTTCAGTCCTCTAATCTTGTCGTAGAGCGTCGAAGGTCCAGGATTCCGTGTCAGAGTTTCGTCCAGGTATAATCTAAAGTCCTAAGGACTGGGTTCCTACCTTTATTCCAAAAATAGGGGATGGACTACTCTGTGGCCCCACCTATGGGTGGGTCAGGGCAGAGGGGTGGCTACACCCCTTTCCCTTTGTCCAGTTCGCGCCAAAGCAGGGGCTGCAAGCCCCTGATCCGGTTTGAACTGGGGTATGCACAGGGACACCAAATGTGCCCCCAGTGCAGGACTTCAAAGCACCCGAAAGTGCTCCCGCCCAGCCCCAATACACTTTGTCCTGTCTGGGGAGGTGGTCACACCTCCCTGGGACAGGAAACCTATTGTCCAGGCCTCCCCTGCCGGAGTTTCGTCCAGCAGCAGGAGGCCAGACTCGTGTCTGTGGCAGTAGCATCCATTTTGTGATGCCAGGCTCTGGAAAGAAGTTACCGGACTCGTCAGAGTTAACATGCCTTTCCCTCTAGAAGGGTGGAATGCTACCCCCGCCGCCAGAATTGGCGGGGGGTAGTATTCCAAGATGTTTGACACCAAACACGACATGTTTTGGTGCAGCCATTCCATAGTTAGCATTTTACCGCGAGGATATAATGCGTTTAAGAGTATATGGTCAGGCTGCACTACAAACAGCATCAGAGATGGTCTCCGAACGCTGCAGAGGGGCCCTGCTCATGCAGGGGCACCCTCTCACATAGAAACCATGCACTCTGCCTTTAGGATTGATAAGGCCTGCCTTAGGAGTGACTTATAGGTTTATATGTGTGTATGCATTTAGTGATATAGGTAACCTATACCCCAGCAAGGGGTGCATGCACCACCTTACCCAGGCTGCAGTAGCAGACCTGTGGTGTCAGTTTGGATGGCCTACCAGGGGTGGCATAATATATGCTGCAGCCCCTGGCAGGCCTCTGAGGTACCTATGCCCTTGGTACATAGTATACCATATACTAGGGACTTACAAGGGCACTCCAGATCCCAATCAGAGATGTGCCTAAGGCACATGGATACCCTTTTAAAGAGGAAACAGCTAGGCTGGGGTTCTGAATAGCAGGGCCCCAGCCAGACTAATGTCGAAAACCAGTGAAGTATCAGCAAAAAGTGGGGGTACCCCTGTGAAGCAGATCCTACTCTCCTACACAACCCCCCCAAACGTAGGGACATTAAACTAACCTTGCCCAGTTAAGTCTTCATGTTCTAAGTGGAAATACCTAGAGAGTCCATCTGCATTCGCATGGTTACTCCCAGGCCTATGTTCCACTGTAAAGTCCATCCCCTGTAGGGAAATGGACCACCTAAGCAGTTTGGGGTTTTCACCCTTCATTTGTTTTAGCCATAAGAGGGGCTTATGGTCTGTCTGAACCAGGAAGTGTGTACCAAACAAGTATGGCCTCAACTTCTTCAGAGCCCAGACCACAGCAAAGGCCTCCCTCTCTATGGCTGACCAACGTTTCTCTCTAGGGGTCAGCCTTCTGCTAATAAAAGCTACTGGCTGATCCTGACCTTCTTCATTCAATTGTGACAGTACAGCCCCTACCCCCAATTCAGATGCATCTGTTTGAACAATGAACTTCTTGGAGTAATCAGGACTCTGCAGAATTGGAGCAGTGCACATGGCCTGCTTGAGGTCATCAAATGCCTTTTGACAGCTAACTGTCCACTGAACCTTTTTGGGCATTTTCTTAGAAGTTAAGTCATTCAAGGGTGTCACTATTGATCCATACCCCTTGACAAATCTCCTATAGTACCCAGTCAGGCCTAAGAAGGCTCTCACCTGAGTCTGGGTAGTTGGAGCAGTCCAGTCCATGATGGTCTGGATCTTGCTCTGCAAAGGTTGAACCTGGCCTCCACCCACAAGGTGGCCCAGGTACACAACCTGACTCTGCCCTATCTGGCACTTAGTGGCCTTGATAGTCAGGCCTGCCTTTTGCAGGGCCTGTAAAACATTCCTGAGGTGGACCAGGTGATCCTCCCAGGTGGAGCTAAAGACAGCAATATCATCTAGATAAGCTGCACTATAGGCCTCCAGTCCTGTGAGAACTGTGTTCACCAACCTCTGGAAAGTGGCAGGTGCATTTTTCAGACCAAAGGGCATCACCACAAATTGATAATGCCCACTAGGGGTTGAAAATGCTGTTTTGGGCTTTGCAGCATCAGCTAGTCTGATCTGCCAGTAGCCAGCTGTTAGGTCAAATGTGCTGAGATATTTGGCAGAGGCCAAAGTATCTATGAGCTCATCTGCCCTGGGTATTGGATGGGCATCAGTCCTAGTGACTGCATTGAGGCCCCTGTAGTCTACACAAAACCTCATCTCTCTTTTCCCACCACTGGTGTGAGGTTTAGGTACCAGGACTACTGGACTAGCCCAAGGGCTATCTGAGGGCTCAATCACTCCCAATTCCAACATCTTCTGGACTTCAGTCCTGATACAGTCCCTGACATGGTCAGGTTGCCTATAAATCTTGTTTTTAATAGGCAGACTGTCCCCAGTGTCCACTTCATGAGTGCACCAGGTGGTCTGACTGGGTGTCAGAGAAAACATATGTCTAAACTGATTGAGGACTTGCCTGCAATCAGTTTGTTGCTGGGTAGTGAGGCTGCCTGCCAAGGCTACACCATCAACTGACCCATCGTCAGGGTTCTGTGAGAGCAGGTCAGGGAGTGGGTCACTCTCTTCCTCCTGCCCTTCATCAGTAGCCATGAGCAAGCCCATGTCTGCCCTGTCCACATATGGCTTAAGTCTGTTGACATGGAGAACCCTGTGGGGACTCCTGGGTGTTCCCAGGTCTACTAAGTAAGTGACCTCACCCTTCTGCTCAACAATAGTGTGGGGTCCACTCCATTTGTCTTGGAGAGCTGCTGGGGCCACTGGCTCCAACACCCACACCTTCTGTCCTGGCTGGTAAACAGTTAGGACAGCCTTTTGGTCATGCCAGGCCTTTTGAAGTTCCTGGCTAGCCTCAAGGTTTTTGGTTGCCTTTTTCATGTACTCAGCCATCCTGGAGCGGAGACCAAGTACATAGTCCACTATATCTTGCTTTGGGGGCTTGAGAGGTAACTCCCATCCTTCCTTCACCAAGCACAGTGGACCCCTCACAGGGTGGCCAAACAGAAGTTCAAAAGGGCTGTAACCAACCCCCTTCTGAGGCACCTCCCTATATGCGAATAAAAGGCAGGGCAAGAGTATGTCCCATCTACGCCTAAGCTTTTCTGGGAGCCCTTTAATCATGCCCTTTAAGGTTTTGTTGAATCTCTCAACTAAACCATTGCATTGTGGGTGATAGGGTGTGGTGAACTTATAAGTAACTCCACACTCCTTCCACATTGCCTTTAAGTACCCAGACATGAAGTTTGCACCCCTGTCTGATACCACCTCCTTAGGAAAGCCCACTCTTGAGAAAATTCCCAGGAGGGCCCTTGCCACCACAGGTGCTGTAGTGGTCCTAAGGGGTATAGCCTCTGGATACCTGGTGGCATGATCCACTACCACCAGTATAAATCTGTGCCCAGATGCTGTTTGGGGATCCATGGGACCAACAATGTCAATCCCTACCCTCTCAAAGGGCACCCCCACCACAGGTAGTGGTATCAGGGGGCCTTTGTAGTGCCACCTGCTTTGCCACTGGCTTGGCAGGTTACACAGGAGCGACAAAACTCCTTACTGTCTTCAGACATGTGGGGCCAGTGAAAGTGAGGGACAATTCTGTCCCAAGTCTTGTTCTGGCCCAGGTGTCCTGCTAAGGGAATATCATGGGCTAGGGTCAATAGGAAGCCCCTGAACTTCAAAGGTATTACCAACCTCCTGGTAGCACCAGGCTTGGGGTCTCTACTCTCTGAGTACAGGAGTCCATCATCCCAATACACTGTATGGGGACCACTAGCTTTCCCAGCAGCCTCAGCAGCAGCTTGCTGTCTGAGAGGTTCAAGGGAGGGGCAGCTCTGCTGCTCCTGGCTCAGATCTGCCCTAGAAGGTCCCCCTGTCCCCAAGAACTCAACCTGGTCAGGCTCAAGTTCCTCTGGGACAGTTCCTTCTTCAGGGCTGAGATCATCCCCCTCAAGGGACTGATCTTCCTCCTGAGCCAAGGGGGAAGGCACTGCCTTAACCCTACTACTCCTCCTCTTGGAAGGCACTTGGTCCCTTCTTCCAGAATCCAAGGCCTGTTCAGTTTTAGACAGTTTAGCTTGTGACCTGGTCACAGCAAACACATCTGCAGGGATCCCCAGCATTTCTGCATGGGTCCTGAGCTCCACTTCTGCCCAAGCAGAAGTCTCTAAGTCATTGCCAAGCAAGCATTCGACTGGTAGGTTTGCACTTACCACAACCTTCTTAAGGCCAGTTACCCCTCCCCAGGAGAAGTTAACAACTGCCAGAGTATGGTCTGTTCTGACATTGCTAGCATTGGTCACTTGGTACATTTCACCAAGTATAACTTGCCCAGGTAGCACAAGGTCTTGTGTCACCATTGTGACACTTGCCCCTGTGTCCCTAAATGCCAAAGCCTCTCGTCCATTGATTAAAGGCTGTTGTCTGTACTTGCCCAGATTACTGGGACTCACAGTGGAGGTCACATCCATGCCTCCATCACAGACTAACACAGCCTGAGTCAGCTCCCTGACTAAGTCAGAGCCCAACTCAGTTCCCAGGGTGAACCCTACTAAACCCTTTGCTGGAGCACTTCCACCAACTGTACTAGGGGGAACAGGTGCCTTAGGGGCATTGGTGGATGCTTGACTGGAGTCTTTGGACTTGGTGCAATCACTGGTCCAGTGGGTCTTTTGCTTACAGACCTTGCACCATGGTTTTCTTTGGCCTTTACCCTTGGTAGACTGGGAATCCCCACCAGAAGAAGATTTTTGGGGGCCTGATGAAGACTTTTGATCTTTACCCTTCTCCCCACCCTTGTCAGAGTTCTTAGCATCTTGCTTCTTGGTTTCCCCACCTTGGTTCTGTACCTTCTGCTTCACCCTGGTTCTGACCCATTTGTCTGCCTTCTTTCCCAATTCTTGGGGAGAGGTCAGATCAGAGTCAACCAGGTACTGATGCAACAGCTGGTTTTGACAGTTATTAAGAATCTGCTCCCTCATTATCAGGTTATACAATCCTGAGAAGTCACACACCTTACTGCCCATCAACCAGCCTTCCAGAGCCTTGGCAGAACAATCCACATAGTCTACCCAGTCTTGAGTCTGTGCTTTTTGGGTGTCTCTGAACTTCAACCTGTACTGTTCAGTGGTTAGGCCAAACCCATCAATAAGAGCACTCTTCAAGACCTTGTAATTGTCAGCATCCTCCTCTCTAACAGTGAGGAGCTTGTCTCTACCTTTGTCAGCAAAGGAGAGCCACAAGATTGCTGCCCACTGCTCCTGAGGGACCTTCTGTACCTTACAGGCCCTCTCTAAAGCAGTTATCCATTTGTGGATATCATCCCCACTCTGGTAGGGAGGGACAATCTTGCTCAGGTTCCTATGGTCATAGGACCTTTCCCTATCTCTAGGGATATGGCTGCCACCATGGGACTCTAGTCCCAACTTTCTTCTCTCTTTAAGGAGATCTAGGGATTCTCTATCTAAAGCCAATTGCTTCTTCCTGATCTCCAGTTGAGTTTCCTCATACTGGACCAGTCTCTTTCTTCTCTCATGAGAGGATTCCCTCCTGTGAGAAGAAACAGAGCTCCCTATTGAGGTGCCAGAGTGGTTAGACTCCTGAGAAGGAGACCTAGACTTTCTGAGCACACTCATAATCCTTCCTGGGGGACAAAGGTGTGGTTCTCCAGATCCTCATCTTCATCTTCCCCAGAAGGGATTGGGTTTTCCAGGTCAGGGTCATTGTCACCCTCCTGGTCAGTTTCAGAGGGGGGCTGGGGGTAGTAGTACCCCTGGTCCCTTCCTCATCTGCTGGCCCACCCTCTGCTCCTACCCCTTCAGTCTCTGAAGACTTACTAAGATCATAAGCCACCAACAACTCCTGGAGGTGTTGGGTGGTGGGACTTTGGCCTGTCCTTAATTTCCTCACGTTACACAAAGCTCTCAGTTCCAAGAATGGGAGTGTGTCATACTTGGAGGGGGAAGCTCAATGGCTTCCTGCAGGGCATCTTTGGATCCTGCTTTTAAAGACATTACTAGTGTGGTGTGGTGTATGCACTACCTACTCTAGTGTGGCCTACTAAACTCTCTTGAGTTGTAGAAAGGGTTGTGCTATCCCTTAACACACAACTCTAAGTTCAGTAGAACTTACTGATATTCTAAGCTTAAATTATATGTACCTTAGGTACCTTTAGTGGTTTTCAGTTGATCAATTCAATTGAGATTATCTGGTAAAACAATAGCAAGCTGGAATCCCACCGCTGCCACCAATGTGAGAAGTTGGCCTGGCATATGCTGTCCACTAATTATAGTGGGCACCTTGCACCAGTCCAAATCGACTCTTATGGTAGGTAGGTTAAAGACAACCTTATTGAAAGCTATCCTAGTGGTAGCTGTGGAGAGCAGCCTTCAGGCTAAGTCTTGAAGGAATGTAAAGCAGCTTGTTTTACCAGTCTATAATCTCTTGAGTGACCAAATGAAAGAGCACCACATCAGGTATATATTCAAAATATATGTATTTATTACTAAACACACCCCTCTAGTCTCTTTATGAGGCTAGAGTTCGAAGTACATAGGTTATAAGATCTTAAATCACAGTAATAGCACAAATACACGTTTGGGCCCTAGGGGCGTACCAAACCATATACCAATAAAGTGGTATGCGAACCACGACTGAACTAGACACTAGGCCTAGAGCCTCTAGAAGTGCTTGGACCACAAGGAACCACCCAAGGTAGTGACACAGGGGACCCACGGGAGACGCGTGCAGTGTAAATACACAACCGCGATACGCCGTTAACTTCTATGGAGAAAGTCGGGATCGGGAAAATAGAGGAAAGGGACACTTTAAAGAGGACTAGGACAAAACCCCTTGAGATCTAGGACTTTGAAGAGTCTCTACCCACGGGAGCACCGGAGTACTCGTGTTACCTCACCCAGGGAAGCCGGGTGCATAGGTGCCTTTCGGGGTCGGGTTTCGTCGTCGTTTCGAATGGCGATCTGCTGCAAAGCGCTGCTGGCGACCAAGAGAAAAGTGTCCGGGTGGATCCAAGAGTGGATCGGAGTTCTGAAGAACCTGAAAGCAGAGGGGACAGAGTCTGGGTCACTAGCCAGTGACCAGGGAGATGATGGACGGATGCCCACCGATGTCGAGTGCTTCAGGTGCGTTGACGGTCGTCTCGTTTCAGCAGCCACGAGGTCCAGGAGGCGTTGTCGGCGACCAGGAGCAGGATTCGGGCTGGTACACGATGTCTGTCGAGTGCTGCGGTGTCGGCGACCAGATTGGACCCAACAAGCCTTGGCAACGGCAAGTCTCGATGTAGCTGAAGATCGTCGATGGTGCAGACCAGCAAGGTCTGGGGAACTCACCCAGCAAGGGTAAGTGAGGGCAGGCCTGGAGCAACCAGACTGCCAAGTAAAGAAAAGATTGGCCTTCGGTAAGGGCTACTAGCCAACGGGCTAGCGACCGCGAAGGAGCCTCGTGACGCCGCACGTGGAGCTGGCTTACAGGACACTCGTGGAGTGGGGGCCAGTGATCTTCGGTGCAGGGGGTGCTGGAGGCTAGGGCTACTCGGAGCCCAAAGCACGACTTCTTGGGAGACCCAGAAGATGGTGCACTTGCAAGTGTGCTCGGTGTCCAGGGGTCACGGTCTCACGTTACCCACGATAGCCACGGGCCTCAGCTTTGCTGGGGACTCAGGGTAGCCTCGGGGAAGTCTGAGAATCCACCTCTGGTGATGCGATGACTTCGGCGTCCGACGGGAGCTTCAGTGATGCGAACCGGACAGATGCTTCTTTGGTGCCTGCCAAGCAGGGGAGTCACTCCTTGACCCCAAGGGAGATTCTTCAGTCCTCTAATCTTGTCGTAGAGCGTCGAAGGTCCAGGATTCCGTGTCAGAGTTTCGTCCAGGTATAATCTAAAGTCCTAAGGACTGGGTTCCTACCTTTATTCCAAAAATAGGGGATGGACTACTCTGTGGCCCCACCTATGGGTGGGTCAGGGCAGAGGGGTGGCTACACCCCTTTCCCTTTGTCCAGTTCGCGCCAAAGCAGGGGCTGCAAGCCCCTGATCCGGTTTGAACTGGGGTATGCACAGGGACACCAAATGTGCCCCCAGTGCAGGACTTCAAAGCACCCGAAAGTGCTCCCGCCCAGCCCCAATACACTTTGTCCTGTCTGGGGAGGTGGTCACACCTCCCTGGGACAGGAAACCTATTGTCCAGGCCTCCCCTGCCGGAGTTTCGTCCAGCAGCAGGAGGCCAGACTCGTGTCTGTGGCAGTAGCATCCATTTTGTGATGCCAGGCTCTGGAAAGAAGTTACCGGACTCGTCAGAGTTAACATGCCTTTCCCTCTAGAAGGGTGGAATGCTACCCCCGCCGCCAGAATTGGCGGGGGGTAGTATTCCAAGATGTTTGACACCAAACACGACATGTTTTGGTGCAGCCATTCCATAGTTAGCATTTTACCGCGAGGATATAATGCGTTTAAGAGTATATGGTCAGGCTGCACTACAAACAGCATCAGAGATGGTCTCCGAACGCTGCAGAGGGGCCCTGCTCATGCAGGGGCACCCTCTCACATAGAAACCATGCACTCTGCCTTTAGGATTGATAAGGCCTGCCTTAGGAGTGACTTATAGGTTTATATGTGTGTATGCATTTAGTGATATAGGTAACCTATACCCCAGCAAGGGGTGCATGCACCACCTTACCCAGGCTGCAGTAGCAGACCTGTGGTGTCAGTTTGGATGGCCTACCAGGGGTGGCATAATATATGCTGCAGCCCCTGGCAGGCCTCTGAGGTACCTATGCCCTTGGTACATAGTATACCATATACTAGGGACTTACAAGGGCACTCCAGATCCCAATCAGAGATGTGCCTAAGGCACATGGATACCCTTTTAAAGAGGAAACAGCTAGGCTGGGGTTCTGAATAGCAGGGCCCCAGCCAGACTAATGTCGAAAACCAGTGAAGTATCAGCAAAAAGTGGGGGTACCCCTGTGAAGCAGATCCTACTCTCCTACATTGATGCTGAGCCAAGCTCGAGCAGGAGAAGGTAGAACAGTAGGTTTCCTGTCATAGGGAGGTGTGACCACCTCCCAGACAGGACTTAGTGCATTGGGCTGGGTTGGGGGCGCTTGTCAGTGCCACCAGACTGCTTTAAAGAGCACATTTGGTGCTCTTCTTGCATACTCCAGTTGGAACCAGTTCAGGGAGCCCTTGGCTCCCTCTCCGGTGCGAAACTAGACAAAGGACATGGGAGTATCCTTCCCTCTGAACAGCCCTCTCCTCTGGGAGGGAACTGCTTAATCTTCCCGAACCCTTTCCTTTGGGTATTTAAGGGCTTACCTGTGGGTGGCTCTTCAGATTTGTCGTGGGACAAGATTCAGATCCGAAATCACTTCTTCTTCAACCATCTGGGCACATTGGACTTTGCTTTGGTAACCGAGACTGCATCTGGAAGACTCCTGCTGCTCCTGGTCTCGCTGTCCTGCAAGTCTTCTGCGTCATCTATGCCGGTGCTCTATCCATGTTCTTTTCCAGGTCTGTGGGCATCAAAGACACCCAAAGGAATCTCCCTTGAAGTGAAGGAGTCACTCCCCTGCATCTGCAAGCACTGCAACTAAGCTGACCAGTCTGCTGCTCCTGATGTCCTAACAACTCCGAAAGTCTTAGCAACACAGGTGATGGTTCAGCAACTCCCTCGATGCCTGCACTGTCTTCTCAGCAAGTTTGAAGCCAGTATCCCCCGTCGGAACCACTGGAGCAGTACCCCTCTGCACCGCGTTGACTTGCCATTGCCAAGGCTTGTTGACTCTCTTCTTCAGAGATCTTTGGGCTCCAAGAAGCTCCAGCCTCCGGCATCTCCTGCTACCAAGATCTTTGTCCTTGCCATATTCTCTGCATCGTGGGCCTGCATTCTTGTTGAGCTGCTCGAGGTCCTCTTGCGACTCCTGTGCCTTCGGCCTGTGGGTCCTTTTGAGGGTCTTCTTTGGCTCCAGTGGGCTCCCCTGCTTGCTCGGGGCCTGCTATGATTCTCCTATGTTTGGTGAGTCCCTTAGACCTTGCTGATCCCGACACTGCACCTTCTTCGTTTTCCTTGTCTGTTGCTGCTGCCAAGGCTTGTTGGTGGCTCCTGCCAGACACCAACCCCCTGGCTCTCGACTTCCGATGTGGGACAGCTCATGAATACCTCCTCGTCTTCCACAGCATTGCCTGGTCCCCACAGCTGCAGCAACAAGGTCATCATCAACTCTCCTGCATCTTCGTTCAAAGGTGGTCATTGCTCTTCCGTGCCTCCTGGTCACTCCCGAGTGGCATAGACTCTATCCCCTCTGCTTGCAGGTACTCCTCTTCAAGAATCCACTCTTGGATTGCACGGACTCTTTCACCTTCTTCGCCAGCGGCATCTTCACTGAAGTCCTCTATTGTTGTCTATGGTGGTTTCCAACATCAATTCACACCTAAGCACCCGGCTTCCCTGGTGTAGGTATCCTGGTTCCTGGGGTATCCACAGGTGGGGTGACTCTCCAACCTTCCATCTTCCATGGGGTTTCTTCAGGGTCCTCTTGGAAGGGTACTTCTTCTTGAAAACTGAAAACGCGACTTCCCCATTGACTTGTATTGAGCACGCAGTTGTGTTCCCACTCTGCACATGGCCTCCGTGGGGGTGTTGGGTACTTACCTTGGGTAGTTCAACTGGGTCCAGTCTCGACTTTGGTCGCAGTTCACATTCCACCTTATTAGTCCATGGTTTGGTCTCCCGCTGGAGGCCACTGGGTACTTGTGCTACTTACCTGTTCTATTATTTAAGTATTGTGTGTATTGTGATTATATCTCCGGGTAGGAGATATCTCAATGTGTTAGTGAGTGTTTATAATAAATACATATTTTTATATCTACACTGTGTGGATCTTTTCCACTTAACCTACACTATATGATTAGTACTGGTGAAACAAGCTGCTTTACATTCCTTCTGGACCAAGTCTGAAGGCTGCTCTCCACAGCTACCACTGAGAGATCTTTCTATGGTTGTCTAAAATCACCATAAGGGGGTTCTAGGATTAGTGCAGGATGCGTCACTTAAATAAGTGTGCACCATATACTAAGCTAGCCTCCTAAATTAGTGTGCAGGGGTTGGGATCTAAGCCTGCACTGTTTTACCAGCTAATCTAGGTGTGGATCAAATGAAAAACCATCAGTAGCATTAGACACATATAATATTTTTTTTTACACAAGTAAGGTTTACTGAACTTTTAGATTGGTTGTTAAGGGTCTAGGACATGGGTACTCATAAATGTTTTCTTGGGGGCCAAAAGTACAGACTGGTTTGTGGCCGAGGGCCGCACAGATGGGCCTGCAAGAGGGGGCAGGGCTACTAGAGTTAAAAAAAACAAAAAAAATACACGCACACATAATCACCACCATTTTAAAACCTTAACTGGATACAGAGTAGGGAGGCTGATTTTACACTTTAAAAAGAGACGTGAAGTGACATGGGAGCGTTAGGGACAGGGTTAAACTGGGACAGAAAATAGGCCCCAGTACCAAAATAAAACTAAAAACAGGTCCCATTACAACAAATTGAGAGTTTTTATTTAGTAAAGACATGCTGTCTACGTGTTTTGCAAGGTATTGAAGACTGCATGGATCTGAACTTGCTGCAGAGAACTTTATTTTTAATATCAGGGAAAGCAACAGTAAAACCTGACCCAGCAGACTGTAAAACAGGCCCACAAAATGTTAAACAGTCCACACATTGACCTGCAGGCAGATTTCACAGGGCAGGCAGGCTTCCTGACGAGTAGGGAAGGCTGGCCGATGACATGCAGGTTGCCAAAGAAGTGAAACAAGCTGGTCGGCGAGGAGGGGAGCAGACTGGCCCGATCCACAGGAGGCCCCCTGTTGCCTGTGCAGTCCTTTTGGCAGATTGGAGAGAGCAGGCTGCTGGCGGCGTGGACATTTCAGGTGACGACTTTGTCACAAAGGTAGCAGGAAGCTTGCAAAAGGCTCCTTAAAAGTCAGCTGTGAATGCATAACAGCTGACTTTTAAAGGGCCTTTGCTTCCCGCCAGTGCCGAGCGTGTGTAGTCACTGAGACTTTCTGTAAACACAAAGAGGGCCACTTGAGCATGCACAGTAAAGTTGATATTGCGATGCTCGAGCAGCCCTCATTTTTGTTTACTGAAACTTTCGTGGGATCCCACTATGGAGCAGCTGTGCTGGGCTTGCCCAAGCAAGAACGGGGCCATGAAAATGGTCCGAGGTCCGCCAAGCAAGGTCTACCTGGCCGCTGGCGGCCTGCAGGCCATTCTCTGAGTATCATGGGTCTAGCACAACCCTTTCTCCAATCTTAGGAAGTTTGGGGGCATATTATCAAGCACGGCGTTAAAATTATCGCCGGTTTAGCGGCAGAAAACTGCAGCTAAAGCGGCGATAATGGGCTTGATAATATGCCCTGGAGAATTCCAATAGAAGCCCATGTTCACACCAGAACATGGACTTCTATTGGAATTCTCAAGGGCATATTATCAAGCCCATTATCGCCGCTTTAGCGGCAGTTTTCTGCCGCTAAACCGGCGATAATCTTTAACGCCGTGCGTGATAATATGCCCCTTGGTTTCCACTAGGGTAGGTAGGTGCAACACCATACTACACCTAGACACCATGTCTTTACTCGTGGGACCGAATGGGTCCCAGTCCTCTAGATACAGTGGTCTTAAGTTCCAGGAACTAAGGAACCTGTTTACCTCTCGAAAGCTAAAGACAGGTAGTGACCCCACCTCTAAGCACCTCTTAGAGCTGCTTATCCTAGATGACCACCAGAATCCTGATAGGTCAGAGAAACTGGACAAAGTGGGTGGGGATGCTCCAGAAGATGGGTCAGGAGGGGTTACCCCTAGTGACCCTAATTCTGAGCATGACCAGGAGGAGTCTGATGACTGCACCATGGTGAACTCTGATCCCCCAGAGAATAGCACAGATGAGACAGAGGGTGTCCCTAGTGGTAGGTCCACCTTTGTCTCTCCTGGGAGGCTGCAGAGGATACAGGGGAGGTGTAAGTCCTCCTCTGCTAATTCCAATGCTTCTGGAAACTCCATACAGACCTCCATCTCTAGCAAGAGGGAAGATACTTTAGAGAGGGAATGCCACCTGATCAAACTTGAGAGATCTAGACTCAAGCTCAGGCAAGAACAGTTGGCTCTTGATAAAGAGACGCTGAAAGTCCAGAGGGCTAGGAGAATTTGGGACTAGAGTTCCATGGTGGCAGCACTAGTGTCCCTAGAGTCAGGGAAAACTCCTTTGATACTAGGAACCTGAGCAGGATAGTCCCTGCTTACCGAGAGGGGGATGATATCCATAAATGGATCACTGCTTTAGAGAGGGCCTCTAAAGTTCAGAAGGTCCCTCAAGGGAAGTTGGCAGCTATCCTGTGGCTCTCCTTTGCTAACAAAGGTAGAGACAAGCTCCTCTCTGTTAGAGAAGAGGATGCTGACAACTACTCACTTTTGAAGAGTGCCCTCATAGATGGGTTTGGCTTTTCCACTGAACAGTACAGAGTTAAGTTCAGGGATACTCAGAAGGCACACACTCAAGACTGGGTTGATTTAATAGACAATGCTATTAAGGCTCTGGAAGACTGGCTTCATGGAAGCGAGGTACTGGAGTATAAGGTATTGTACAATTTGTTGATGAGGGAGCACATCCTTAATAATTGTCAGAATCAACAACTGCACCAGTACCTGGTGGAATCTGATCTGACCTCCCCCCAAGAATTGGGAAAGAAGGCAGACAAATGTGTCTGCCTTCTTTCCCATGCAGACCCATGCGCACTCGCAAGACGTACAACGTAGGGGGTCATCAGTGAAGCAGGACGGCGAGGAGGAGGCAGGAGAGCGGCGATGCCCAGGAGGAGGCAGCCACACGGCAGGTAAGTGCCTTTTAATTAATTTTAATTCATTTGGGAGGGTGGAGGGGCCGGTTAACTACGCTCCGCCACTGAGTCGTAGTTTTGCCTGAACTCCGTGTTCGCAACGGAACGCGGAGTAGGCAAAACTACATAAACTCCGCTGGCAGAGCGTAGTTACCCGCCCGGGGTTAGTCAGGACTGATCATTCCTTTGCAGTTGTGAATCTCAGCTGGGGAGAGGTAACTGGCACTAAAAGTGTTGTAGTTTCTCCAGACCTACCTGTAGATTGTCTGTTGGTCAATGATTTAGAAACTTCAGCCGGGTTTGAAGTGGAGTTCAGGACACATGCATAGATGATGGGAATCTCTGCCAGTGCATTTGCTGTCACCAGGGCTCAGGCCAAACAGCTTAGCACTGAGGGAGCACTGGATCCTGGAAGAATGGACCAGCTAGCTCCTAAGAGAAGGAGCAGGAATGGGAAAGATTTATCCTCCTCCCAAACACCCAGGGCCCAATTCAATAAAGTAATCTGAGACAAAATCCTAACTTTACGACTTTTGGTATTCACAAAAGGGATTTAGTCGTAGTAAAGTTAGGATTCCTAACTTTACTACTACTAAACTGAGACAAAATCCTAACTTTACGACTTTCAGTATTCACAAAAGGGATTTAGTAGTAGTAAAGTTAGGATTCCTAACTTTAATTCCACCTAGGAGGATCACCTGGTTCACCTCAGAAATTTTCTAGAGGCCCTGCAAAAGGCAGGCCTCACTATCAAGGCCACTAAGTGTCAGATAGGGCAGAGTAAGGTTGTGTACCTGGGTCACCTGGTAGTTGGAGGCCAAGTACAACCACTGGAAAGCAAAATCCAGACTATACAGGACTGGGTAGCTCCCACTACCCAGACTCTGGTTAAAGCTTTCTTGGGCCTAACTGGGTATTACAGGAGGTTTGTTAAGGGATATGGGTCCAATGTGACTCCCCTCAATGATCTCACCTCCAAGAAAATGCCTAAGAAAGTTCAGTGGACAGTTAGCTGTCAAAAGGCTTTTGATGACCTGAAGTAGGCCTTGTGCCTGCTCCCATTCTGAAAAGCCCTGATTACTCCAAAACTTTCATTGTCCAGACAGATGCTTCTGAGATAGGGGTAGGAGCTATTTTGTCACAACTTAATACAAAGGGCCAAGACCAAACAGTAGCTTTTATAACCAGAAGGTTGACCCCTAGGGGGAAACGTTGGTCAGCTATTGAGAGGGAGGCCATACCTGTTTGGTACTCACTTCATTGTTAAGATAGGCCATAAGCCCCTCTTATGGCTTAAACCGATGAAGGGTAAAAACCCCAAACTTTTGAGGTGGTCCATTTCCCTACAGGGGATTTGTTAGAAATGGGATTTTTGGAAGGCTAGGGCATGTGCCAAAGCCAGGCAGAAACCACCACTCTAGTCAGGATAAGGGAGTTACACTCTTAAAATAACCCCTGCTTACCCCCTTGGTAGCTTGGCACGAGCAGTCAGGCTTATCTTAGAGGCAGTGTGTAAAGCATTTGCACATAACCAACAGTAATACAGTGTAAGCACTACAAAAGGACACCACACCAGTTTAGAAAAATATCCAATATTTTTATATACTTAAGACCAGACCAAAAACGATAAAAATCCACAATACAGTACTTAAAAATCTTCGGATATCAATATATGCTTGAAAAACAGTTCCTTGATGTCGATAGCTCCGTCCGGGGCTATCACGGCGTCGTGAGCAAACAAATCCAAACAGTTCTGGCTGACCCTGGTGTCGCGGGCCAGCTACGGTGTCCGAAAGACCCGCAAACAGTACCTTTTAGAAATGCAGGGCGTTGGCGACCTCTCGTTGAGCTTCCGAAAGCACGGCGTCCGCAGGCGTCGGTCCCGGAGGTCGGTGCAGGAGTCGTCAGGGCTCTCAAGGTCACACGCGTTGCAGATCGATCTCCTCTCTGTTAGAGTCAGGAGTGCTGGCGTTGGCAGGCGTCGGGTGCTGTGGTGCGAAGTGCAGCGGTGTGGCGTGCGGTGCCCTCAGGTCGCGGTGCGAGCAGCGGCTCGGTGGCGACGTCAGATGGCATCGTCGGTGAGACCAGGGTCGCGGTGCGAGGTGAAGGCGGTGCTCGTCGCGGTGCTGGCAGGTCACAGTGCAAGCAGTGGCGTCGTCATGACTGAAGCGCTGTCGTCGGCTGACGAACTGGAGTCGATGGCGCCGGCGTCGGTAGGCCAAGGCTGCGGTGCAGGATGAGGGCGGTGCGTCGTGTAACTTTACAAGCGGTGCCCTCGAACCATGGTGCAAGCAGCGGCGTAGAGTTCGGCGTGGAGCGTCGTCGTCGGGGATACCAAGGCGTCGTCGTGAAGCAAGGCGGTGCGGAGTGCGGTGCCCACAGGTCACGGTGCGAGCAGTGGCTCGGTGGCGGCGTCAGCAGGCGTAGTCGGTGAGAACAGCATCGTCGTGCGGCGTTGCGGCGGTGCCCTCTGCGGGGCCTTCAGGACACGGAGTCGGCAGCGGCGTCGTAGACGTCGTGGGGTTGCTTTTCTTCTGTTGCAGCACAAAACACAGTCCCCAGTGCTGAGGGCAGAAGAGCTTGAAGTCTTTGCTGTTCCTAAGACTTCTTGAACCGTGGGCAAGCTCTACCTCAAGCCCTTGGAGAAACTCACAAAAGCAGATTGCAGAGTGTTCAGTCCAGTCCTTTCACTGCCCAAGACAGAAGCAGCCACTGCAGGCCAACACACCAAAGCACAGAGCAATGTGGTAGTTCCTCCTCACAGCTTCTCCAGCATTTCTTCTTGGCAGTCTTCTTGGTCCAAAAGAGTTCTAAAGTTCAGGGGTCTGGGTCCCAATATTTATATCCCAAAATCCTTTGATCTCTTAGGCAGAGAGTGTCTGTGCCCAGCCAGAACCAGTTTTGCCTTCTCTGGTGTGACTTCCTGGCTGGAGGTGGAGACGGCATGGTCAGAGGCAGACCAGGCCCTTTGAGGTGCAAGGAAATCTCCTCCCCCTTCCCCAATTGCAGCCCAGGTCTATTCAGCCCTTTTCTGACCCACCTAGACTATCTGGAGCCACTCCTGCTCCCCAGCCTTCTGCCATCCAAAACCCAGACAGGCAATCCACATTCCAGCAGAGGCACACGGGATGATTGAGCAAGAAAATACCTACTTTCTAAAAGTGGTATTTTCAAACACAGAATGTAAAAATCACCTTCACTAAAAGATGCATCTTTTAGGCATACTAAACTTTACTTTCCTACCTAATTTCCCGGGCCAGTTATGTTTATAAGATGTTATAAACAAACTCCCCATTCTGTCCTATGGGGAACAGGTAGCCTTGCAATAGCAAAAAACAAAATTAGCCGTAATTCACTATCAGGACATGCCACACACACCAGGGCATGACCTACCTTTCACATACACTGCACCCTGCCCACAGGGGTACCTTGGTCCTACCTTAGGGGTGGCTGACATGTGAGAAAAGAGAAGGTGAGGGATTGGCAAGTGTGTGCACTGGCCAAGTCGACATGGCAGTTACAAACTGCACGCAGACTCCGCAATGGCGGGTCTGAGGTACCTTTTCCGGGCTACTCACGTGGGTGGCACAATCAGTGCTGCAGGCCCACTAGTAGCATTTGATTTACAGGCCCTGGCACACTCAGTGCACTTTACTAGGGACTAACAAGTAAATCAAATATCCAATCATGGAAACACCAATCCATAACACAATTTACCACAGGAGCACTTGCACTTTACCAATGATCAGCAGTGAGAAAAGTGCGCCGAAACTCTACGCCAGCAAAAACAAGAGTCAAAACCGGGAGGTCAGAAAGCAAAAACTCAGGGGAAACACGCCAAAAGATGCCAAGTCTAACAGGATTTATTTATTTATTTTATTTGTTTATTTGAAGAGTTTTATATAGCGCTGGCTAGACCCGGAGGTATCAGAGCGCTTTACATGAGAACAGTTGTACAGAAGTTACATCAATTACAAAAGCATAAAATAAAAACAGATATAAGTCACTTGGAGCATGGGGTAGGTGGGGGGAATTGAGACAAGGGGGTAGGAGGAAAACAAAAAAAGTCAGGCAGGGCAGGAAGGGGGAGGCAGCCACAGGATCACGGAGGGATGGGGCATGGGAGGGAAAGGAAACACAGCAGAGAGACGAGGAAAAACATAGTCCATGGTCCGGCTGGGTAGGTGACAGCCAAGGGGGTGAAACCAAAGCCAATCTCCTCTATAGCTGCCTAAACAGCTCCACCCGGCATCGGCCAAGGTTGCTCGGGCTCAGCAGTGAGTACAAACATAAATGGTTTCCGCCTCGTCATAGTTCAGTCAGCGGCACCAATCCCGGTGATACTGGGAAGCGCGCCGCATCCACCTCCATCACTCCGACAGTCATCTCTCCTCAGCAGGTCGAAGCTCACTCGGTGTGAAGAGTATGCAGACTCTGGTCCATGTTTCAGGGGCAGAACGCCATTCAGGAGGCTGAAGAAAGGGTTCACCACGGAGCATCAGCTCCGAGCGGCCATGATGGGGACTGGCTACTCCTCCTCCTCCTCTTGCCTCCCATTTTGCTCCCCTTGTCCTTGCTTATTTTCCATGCCTTGCCTGGGCACAATGGCCGCCATCTTAAGGTCAGGCAGCTGGGATCTGGTCGGTCCGTGCTGCTTCCCCCAGAGTCAGGGTATCTCGAGAGGCACACACTCTCAATGTCAGGGGGGCCCTCGGCGTCAGTGGGAGTCCCCAACCACCAACATCAGAAGTCTCCTACCGGTGCGCCCCGCAGGGCGGATGACGGAAGCTGCCCTCAGTCTTGCAGCTGGATGCCTCATCTCGTCCTCCGGTTACAATCGGCCTCCACTCCTCGCATATTGCCGCCGCAGCCTCGGGGTCTCGTTAGTGGATGTTGCCGCCCTGGACTATTCAGTGGAACATACGCCTGGGAGTAACCATGCCAACGCAGATGGACTCTGCAGATATTTCCACTTAGAAAATAAAGACTCAACTGGGCAAGGTTAGTCTCGTCTCCTTACGTTTGGGGGGTGGGGTTGTGTAGGAAATTAGGATCTGCTTTCATGGTCACCCCCGCTTTTTGCTGGTGGCGTTATGTTTTCCTGACTAGTCTGACTGGGATCCTGCTAATCAGGACCCCAGTCACTGTGCTCTCTCCCTAAATTGGACTATGGTGAGTACTTTGTTACTTTCTTAATTGGCTACTGGTGTACCCTTCTAAGACCATAGTATATTTTACTGAGGTACCCAGGGCATAGGTACACCAGCAGTCTCCCATGAACTGCAGCATGTATTATGCCACCCAAGAGAGACAACTCAAACTGTGACTACAGGCCTGCTATTGCAGCCTGTGTGAGCTAGTGCTAGCACCACGCACAACAGATATACGTTTCCTTATATCTGAGTTCACTGCACTTAAAACCTATAAGTCACCCCCTAAGGTAGGCCTTTCAATCTTGAAGGCAGGGTGCTTGGTTATAAGTGTGAGGGTGCCCTGCATGAGCAGGATACCCCTACAAACCTAGGAGTGAATTCTCCCGGTTTTGTAAGTGAGGTCAGCCATTTTATACATATAGTGGACATCAAGTCAATTAAGAGATGTCTAACTATATATTGGCCACACCGAAACCAGTCATGTTTGGTATCAAACATGTTGGAATCCTACGCCAACACTGATTCCAATGTTGGATGTAGGATCCCATGTACTGGGAGGCTCCCCTAGGGAGCCCCCCTGTATTCCCGGTACCAGCCTTTCAGGGTTTAACAGCAAGCTAGTGCTGCTGTCGACCACAGACACGATTTTGATCTCCTGCTGCTGAGCCAGGCTTGAGCAGGGGAAGGTAGAACAGTAGGCTTCCTGTAACCACCTCCCAGACAAGACTTAGTGTATTGGGCTGGGGTCGGGACACTTGCCAGCACCACCAGACTGCTTTGAAGGGCACATTTGGTGCCCTCCTTGCATTCTCCAGTTGGAACCAGTTCAGGGAGCCGTTGGCTCCTGCTCTGGCATGTTACTGGACAAAGGACATTGGAGTATCCTTTCCTCTGTCCAGCCCCCTTATCATCCCAACCCTTTCCTTTGGGTACTTAAGAGCTTACCTGTGGATGTCTCTTCAGATTCATCGTGGGACAAGATCCAGATCCAAAACTACTTCATCTTCAACCGTCTGGGCATCGCTTTGGGAACCAAGACCTCATTTGGAAGACTCCTGCTGCTCCTGGTCTCGTCGTCCTGCCAGTCTTCTGCATTGTCTGTGCTTGTGCTCTATCCAGGTTCTTCTCCAGGCCTATTGGCATCATAGACACCCGAAGGAATATCTCTTGGAGTGAAGGAGTCACTCCCCTGCATATGTAGGCACCCCAACTAAGCTGACTGGTCTGCTGCTCCTGATGTCCTATGGACTCTGAAAGGCTCAGCAAAACAAGTGGTAGTTCTACAACTCCCTTGGGGCCTGCACTGTCTTCTCAGCAAGCTTGAAGCCAGTATCCCTTGTGGGAACGGCTGGAGCACTACCCCGGTGCACTGCATCAACTTGCCATTGCCAAGGCTTGTTGACTGTATTTTCCAGAGATCTTTGTGCTCCAAGAAGCTCCAGCCTCCAGCATCTCCTGCTAGCAAGATCTTCCTCCTAACCACATCCTCTGCACCGTGGGCTTGCATTCTTGGTGAGCTGCTCAAGGTCCTCTTGCGACTCCTATGCCTTCAGCTTGTGGGTCCTCTTGAGGGTCTTCTTCGGCTCCAGTGGGCTCCCCTGCTTGCTTGGGGACTGCTCTGACTCTACTGTGTTTGGTGAGTCCCTTTCGCCTTGCTGATCTTGACACTGCACCTTCTTCATTTTCTTCGTCTGTTGCTACTGCCAAGGCTTGTTGGTGCTCCTGCCGGACTCCGAGATCCACCAGCTCTCGACTTCCAACGTGGGACAGCTAGTGAATGGCTCCTGGTCTTCCACAGCACCGCCTGGTCCTCACAGCTGCAGCGACAAGGTCACTGTCAACTCTCCTGCATCTTCGTTCATCTGTGGTCATTGCTCTTCCGTGCCTCCTGGTCACTCCTGAGTGGCATAGACTCTGTCCCCTCTACTTGCAGGTACTCTTCTTCAAGAATCCACCCTTGAATTCCACCTGACTCTTTCACCTTCTTCACCAGCGGCATCTTCACTGAAGTCCTCCATTGTAGTCTACGGCGGTTTTTGACGTCACTTCACACCTATGTACCCGACTTTCCTGGTGTAGGTATCCTGGTTTCTGGGGTATCCACGGGTGGGGTGACTCTCCAACCTACCATCTTCCACCGGGTTTCCCCGGGGTCCTCTGTGAAGGGTCCTTCTTCTTGAAAACTGCAACCACGACTTCCCCTTTGACTTGTATTGAGTATGTGGTCTCGTTTCCACACTGCACACGGCCTCCGTGGGGTTCCTAGGTACTTACCTTGGGTGGTTCTTTGGGTCCCCAGCTCTTCTAAGTCTTCTGGGTCCAGTCTCGCCTTCGGTCCACTTCTCATTCCACTTTATTAGTATATGGTTTGGTCTCTCCCTGAAGACCACGGTGTATTTGTGCTACTTGTACTATGTCTCACAAACAAGGAGAAAAGGGAATAAGCCTTCTCCCCTACTAAACGTGTTAACTCACTAAACAGAGAAGGACTACCATTAAAACTAGACCCTAAGAGGTAATCAGGGGGAAACAAATTATATTTCTTAATACTGCCCTCACACACTTTGCAATGTCATGCTTCATCATTGGGCCGCATCATACGTCCAGGCGCAGACCAACACCCTGGAGGGAGCGCAATCTTTTTTGAAAATGAGGAAGAGTGTGGAGGGGACACAAAATCAAAGGAGAAAAAGAACGAAGATAAATAAAAATGAGGAAGGAATATTCCCTCAAAAAAGGGGGATCTAGAAGTGCAGGAAAGTACAATTAAAACTACCTAAGCGAAACACCACACTATATCTTTATTCCTGTGTTCACTTGATAGGATTACAAATTTAAAGAAAAGGGGATATACAGGGGAGGTAACAACCCCTATACCCCTACTGCAATAACCAACATGTTTCTGCCACTCTAATGTGCCACTCTAGGTCACGATGGCATTCGTCAGGGTACAGATCCCTAATCAATAAGGTCTTCACCCATGATAGGGTGTTTTTTACCTTTGCTACTGATCCAGCGCGGCTAATATACATTTCTCATTAGGACACGATTCCAGGTAAAACATTCATGTAACCTATTTTCTATTAAACCATATGTCGGTGGGGCCCATGACACCGCATATCATACATTCATTCATTCACTGGATTACACACCAAGGAGAAATGTGTTGCTGGACGAACAGGGTACCTTGTTAAATTTGACAGAATAATACCTCAGACATCATATACATTAACCTTTGATCCTGTCAGTTCTAAACATCAAGATATTTCGCTCTTTGGTCGATGGACCAACAAGTAGAATAAGTTGATGGTGATTAAGACCAGCTCAATCACACTTAAAACCTTTTAACCTTTAAACTTATAAATGAACTAAAAAACCACAGACTCATTTTAAGTTAGAATGTAATTTTATCTAAATTCTCAATTTCATGGGTGAAATTCTTTGTTTATTAATCACTTTTAATATATCAATAACATTTTATGAAAAGTCTAATAAAGAATAGAAAATTATGCATTACCCATAGTCTTGGGATGCGGATAGGAATGGTTCACCAAAAAGAAGATAAACCGCAGATCACAGAATAGAACTCCCAAACTGACTGACTGTCCCGCTAACCTTCTCGGACGGACCTCCCGTGCAGAATTCCCATAACGATCTCGTTCCTTCCCCAGTCAAGTTCGAAGTCCAAAAATGACAAAGTCTTTTCGTAGTATTGAGGTGGAAAAAATGGAAAATAAAAAGAAGGCGGTATGGCAGGAGAACGCCAACAGCAACAGTAGCATCAATAGCAGCGACCACAGCAGCAGCAGCCCACCCCACATAAGAGTAGACCCTCTTATACCCTACTTTCTAGCTTACTACACAAAAAGTTGCAATCCTTAGGGGCAAGAATCACGGTAATTGGTCCATTTGAGGGGTGGTGATGGTCACCTCATCGCCCTCCTTGTTCAAACTGGTTTTGGGGACAGTTAAACATACAATGAGTCTCATGACTTCGGGGTTAAAAGCAGTCCAACTTGTCCATTCATTTTGTTGCGATCTTGATGGTCACAATTTAGTTAGTCCATTGTTGCTCAGTACTTTCTCTTCCATTCCCACGAATACGTGCTGAGTCTTTCTTGGCACCCTCCTTATTGTAGGTCAGTACGACCTTGACACCTCTCACTCCGTGTACAGGCCGCATCCACGTGACTTAGTTTCTCTATTTCTTCTGCCCAGAGGCCATCTTTGGCTTTTCACGTGACCTCATCTGTTTCCGCAGCCATTTTTGCAGCATGGCCTAACAGGCCCGAACGAACTATCATAAGAACAAACACAACAAAAATTAAAACAAAGAAAATAAGCCTTTCTGTTTACCACCTGCCATTCTAAAGACCCGTGTTAGGTGTTACCTAGCAGAAGCGACATTTAAAGCCATTTTACTTACCATCTGTATTCTTTGCCACAATACAAATCTACTACATAGCATAAATCATGCGATTTCACTCTAATTAGTACGCAAATCACAATATTAGGGTTAATTAACTTCACAATTGTAAATAAATTAGATTTTGCACAAATTTGCATGTTACCTTTATATAGTGTTTACTAAAAGGTGCATTTGTTGGTTAATACATGCTTCTTCAAACAGTTAGTATTATTAATTTATTAAGAGTTCATTAATTTACCAAGGGGTACAAAATTATTTTATTTACCCTGCTCCATCAATTCCCCCTTTCGTGATTTTTAACATCACCACAAAAACCTATGCTACAACTTATCGGATAAATGTTTCTTGTCCACTTGCTTTCTTGTTAGTTCATACAACTGTGGTTTTCTCATCTTGTCTTTTAGACCGTTTGTAAATGTTCTCTTTTAACTCTTCTAATTCTATCTCTCCCATCTCCCGTTCTCTTTCTATATTTTTCTCATTTTCTCTTTTTACTCTATTTTGTCTTTTTCTTCTTTTAATACACACATATGCTAATCTCACTAATAACATTACCATTATTATCACTGTTACTGGTATTAGTATCTTCCCAATAAGAGAACTACCTATTTCTGTGAACCATTTCTTCATTGAGGAAAAACTCTTACCAAGTCTCTCCCATACACCTTCAACCTCCAGTGGGGCAATTTCTTTGTGCAAATTAGTAATATTTTTGTATATTCTCACTTTTATCTGGAATGTAAGTGCAACAATGTTGGACTTTCAGCATTCCACAGACTCCACCCTCTTTTGCCAAAAGAATGTCAAGGGCAAGTCGATTTTGCATTACCATAGCTCTCATGGCAACCATTTCGGTATTTACCATCAAGAACCCTCCAGCAGTATTCGTTGATAAACGATCTACTACTGTAGACAATTTCCGAATCTTATATGCATTCAAAGATATACCCACTGCTGGTATCAATGCTCCAAAAATATCACCTATTATTTCTGAGAAGCTTTCCCTCCTCCTACGTGTTAATGTTTTACCTATCTCTTGAATTCCTTTTGTTCCTCTCTCTATATGAAATTTTTTGGGAAAGACCAGGCCTAAATAACATGTTCCATACCAATGGTCCGGCAACCTATAGTAAGCTCTATTTCCGCAAATATAATAGATCCCTGGAAATACTGGATCTTTTCCTCCTTTAAATCCCCACCCCCTAGAATTTTGTATGTATCTCGGCACTCACTAGAACCCACGAAATAGTTATCATACATAGTGTTACTTCTACTAATACACAATTTTCCCTGTTGGGGCCAATCCAGAACCATAGCTGCATTTGTTTCTCCCTTGTCATTTTTTCTCTCTTCAAACGCCCAAGGTGGGGTTTTTGTCTTTTCTTCTGCTACCTTTCTTTGAAACTTAACTCTTCTGTCCTCTACCATGTCCAAGAAAATCTTTTCTTCTTTCTTTAACTCACAAGTAAGATTGTGTCTAAATATATACTCTAACGTTAATTCTTTATTTTCTAAGAAAAAATCTCCAAAAACTTTTGCAACTTTTACCTTATTTAATTCAGGGATTATGGGAATTTTAGCAAAAACAGTGCCTATATCAGTGTAATAATATTCTAATCTAGATGGGTATTATGTCAATAAGGAAGCTCAATCAGTATCTTCGTAGAAAAAATATACGTCTTTATTTCAAACAATCCATAAGGTTTATGCAAAACATCAGCCAACGCGTTTCGTTCAATGGTTGAACTTCGTCAGGGCAATCGTAATTGCTGGCAAGTAGTGGCGAATGTGGCGCCCGTTACAAAGTGGGTCTTGGAACCCGATCCGGTCCAGAACTGGTCTGAGGTGAAGATATTAATATGTAGATCTCGAACTGCGCCTGTGCGGTGGGCCTCCTTGATAAGAGCCCAGTTATTATTCCTGCAGTCCGTCGAAATTACATCTCAACTCATGGAAAAGCATAATACCCATCTAGGAGTGCACCTCTCCAGTATTCTTAAAGCATTGTATATCTGCCTGGCAGTTGGCATCCTACAACGGTGGGTGCAGGAGCTGATCGTGCACACTAACTTTGAATATACCACCAAATCATCACTTGGGGAACACATCGAGGAGGTGCGGCCATTGGAGTCCACCGTTGGTTCGCTATTTTTTATTAATATTCTAATCTACCTGTTTTATAAAATAAGCTAGCTAAAACACTACAAGTTATCCCATACGTCAAAGGAAGGTGATGATATGTCACACCTTCTGTGACAGACGCAGGTAACTGCATACAGACATAGCAATCTCTCACATCCATTGTCTCCACATATTCATATAACAGTTTCGTGAAGACATTCTTGGAGAAATCAGTTATGGACTTATCCCTATGTAAATCAGTACTATCTATTAATGCTGCAGTGTTCTTTATGTTAGGTTCCTTGTCATTATTTGTGTCATTCACTATTACAGATGTATTCTCTACAACTAATCTAAGTGGAATTATTATTGCTAAAATAAACCAGATAAGCATTAGCAATCCTGTACAATAGAAACACATTCTACACCATCTACGTAAAAATTCACATCTAGATCTTCTATTCTCAGGGGCATATTTACGTTCCCTGGCGCATCCCTGCATATCAGCAGGGATGCGCCAGGGAAAATGCGTCACGCAAGTTTACCCTTGCGCCACGTCCGATGCGCCGCATTTACAATGCGGCGCATCGTGGCGCAGAGATAAGCAGATGCGTGACGCATCTGCCGGTGGAAGGTTGGCGCAGTGCTGAAGTTGTGTCGCAAGCGCGACGCAACTCCACCACTGTTCCAACCTTCCCTATCCCCAACATGGTGCGTCAATCCTTACGCCTGCTTGAAGCAGGCGTAAGGATTTGACGCACCAGCGTCGGAAAAGTGACTACGTGAAATCTTGTAGATTTCACTACGTCACTTTTCCGAGGCGTACCTGCGCCGGAACGCCCCCCCCCCCTGCGCTGGTACGCCCACATGAAACCTGACGAAGGTTTCATGTGGCGCAGGGGTTTACTACGTGACGCATCTCCCTGGATGCGTCACGTTGTAAATATAGCGCAACGCGGCGCATGGTTTGCGTCGCCGCTGCGTCACACGGCGGCGCAAAAGTGGCGCAAGGGGCTTGTAAATATGCCCCTCAGTGTCTACCATGTTGTAATACTATTTAGCTATATAAATGTTTGTAGAGAAAAATGTGTCTCCACACCTCAGAATGACTTTCCAGCCACTCTACCCTTTAATTTAGTCTCTTTTGGTGCTCTCTTCAGCTCTTTTCAGAACTTTTTCTCGTCTTATTCAGTTTTGATGTCCAGTCCGGTTTTCTTTCTTTGTCTTTCAGGTTTGGTGCAATTCACTCTCACCCAGTTGTTCATAGTCTTCGTCTGGAATTTCGTGACTGCTATCCACTTCTTTAATGTCGGTCAATGCTATGTATAGCCATTCAGGTGACTTATATTTCAAGTTAGGTCTCTTCACTCTTTTTGGTCTCTGTAATTGTCTTGCACTTTGTTTTTCTTGTTCTTTTTGACTTGTTATTTCATTTACTTGTTCCGCATTATCTTTGTTCAAATTTATTATCTTATATCTCAGTCTTTTAATTTCGTTGGGCCAATTGTCTCCTTTTCTTGGCCTTTTCAGTTAGTTTTCTTTTTCTTCTCTTTCTGTTCTCCAAGTTCTCTTTCTTGGTCCTATTCTTTGCTTTCTTTCTTCTTCACTTTCTTCCGATTCTGTCTCAGACCTCACTTCACTTCCTCTAACTTTGAACTTTATGATCTCAGTTTCTTTGTCTGAATCCGAACCTTCTTGTGACTCTTCTGTTTGGAAATTTGATTCTTACCCTCCTCGTTTGTCTTCTGCATTTTTCTCAATCTTTCTGTCTGAATCTAAATTTCCCTGTGTTTCTTCTGTTTGTAGTTCTGACCCTACTACTCCTCGGTTTTCTTCCGCACTTTCCTCTATCTCTCTATCTGAATCTAAGTTTCCTTCAGTTACCTCAACTATCTCTGGAGGAATTTTTCCATAACTTGTACTTGGCTGTTCACTGTCGCTGTCTCTTGGTTCTGTTTCTCCTTTTATAACATCAGTTCTTCTGTTTCCTGATTTTCTCTTTGGCCTTTCATCTGATTCAGGTTGGTCTGTTTCAGATGCCGAACTGGTAACCGATATTTCCAGATGTCGACTTACAGGTCGAGCTTCAGGATCTGGAACTCTGATAGTTTCAGTTTCTTCTTCAGTTGTCAAACTGGTACCTGATTCTTCCAGATGTCGACTTACAGGTCGAGCTTCAAGATCTGGAACTCTGTTTGTTTCAGTTTCTGCTTCAGATGCTGAGCTGGTATCTGATATCTCCAGATGTCGACTTACAGGTCGAGCTTCAGGATCTGGAACTCTGATGGTATGACTGGCATGAACCCAATTTTTCACACCTGCACACTTTACAGCAGTTGTTGTCACCAGGATCACTTGACGTGGCTTATACCAGCGAGGAACCAAGCAGTTTCTTCTTCTGTGGACTTTAATGCGGACCCAGTCTCCTGGACTCAAATCATGAGCTGGTTTTCTTTCAAGAGTGGTCGCATCGGGTCCAACCTGATGAAATACAGAATGCACCAGATCAGCCAATCCTTTGCAATAGTCCAATACGAGATCATCAGTTATAGTCAGCAGTTTGTTGACAGGTACATGTGCTTGTCTCATTGCTCGTCCCATGATTATTTCATGAGGACTCAGACCTGTTTTTCTGTCTGGTATGCTGCTGATGCTCATCAGCACCAATGGCAGGGCATCGGGCCATTTGAGTCCTGTGGCTTGACACATTTTCCCTAACCTATTCTTTATTGTTCCATTTACTTGCTCTACCACTCCAGAAGCCTCTGGTCTGTAGGCACAGTGCAATTTTTGTTGAATGTCAAGTGCTTCACATATCAATTGGATTATTTCATTCTGGAAATGTGTTCCTCTATTTGTTTTGATCGTTACTGGAAAGCCATATCTAGGAATGAATTCTCTCAGTAGGAGCTTAGCTACAGTAACTCCATCATTCCTTCTTGTCGGATAGGCTTCCACCCAAAGAGAAAACAAACAAACAACCACAAGGACATATCTCAATCTATTGCTTGGGGGCATTTCAATAAAATCTAGTTGCATTCTAGTAAAAGGACCTCCTTCACGTCCTATTGTTCCTAAACTCACTACAGTTTTCCTTCCAGGATTTATTTGTTGGCATGTAAGACATCTTTGACAAAGACTTTCAGCTATAGCCCTAAATTTCGGGTTGTACCAGGTCTGTCTGAAAAGTCTAATCATGGCATCCCTACCAATGTGTGCTTGGCCATGGTACATCCGTGCCATACTAGTGATCATGCTATCAGGCATAACTGGTCTTTCATCTCTATAAACCCAGACTTCATCTTCCTTTCTTTGTCTGCAGCCTGCTTTTATCCAACCATCTTTCTCCTCCTCATCTGCTTCTTCCTGCAATTGCCTTACCTCATCCCAGGTTTCAACTGTGTTAGTAAACAGCAAGGGACATGAAACATTCTCTTTTTCTCTTCTCCTATTCAGTGAGACCATATTTCTGGCACAATATTGAGCTATTTCATCTGCGAGTTGGTTTCCCACTGTAATATAATCAGTTCCATTTTTGTGTGCAGCGCATTTTACCACTGCAATTTTTTAGGTAGCTGTATCGCCTCAAGCAATTTCTTCACAAACTCACCATTCCTAATAGGAGTTCCTGCAGAAGTCAGGAAACCCCTCTGGGACCAGATCTGTCCGAAGTCGTGGACCACTCCGAAGCCATACTGGCTATCCGTGATCACCGTAATTCGGAAGTTCTTTCCCAGTTTGCACGCTCGAATCAGAGCAATCAGCTCAGCCACTTGGGCTGAACGTATTCCTCTCAAACAGGATGCTTCCATTATGGTAGCCACCGTACACACAGCATACGCAGCACTTAAAACTCCTTCACTTGTTCTCAAGCATGACCCGTCCACAAACATCACATAATCTGATTCTTTTAAGGGCTCATCTTTAATATCTGGGCGAGGCTTTGTGCAAAATTCAAGCACATCCAAACACTTATGATCAACATCATCTTTGACTTCTACATTTACTTCATCTGGCAGTGAAGTTGATGGATTCACACTTGTGCATCTTACAATGGTTACATTATCTGCACCCAAAATCACTTTTTCGTACCTAGTCAGCCGACTATGTGTCATGAATTGGGTTTTGGTTCGGGTCAGAAGTATTTCAACAGAGTGTGGGACATATACTCTCAGAGGATACCCCATCACAATGCCTTCACTCTGTTCCAGACTCACACAAGTAGCAGCTACTGCTTTCAGACATCCAGGCAACGCTTTTGCTACCGGGTCTAGGACAGCTGAAAAATAAGCGATTAGTCTTTTCATTTTTCCATGCCTTTGCACTAACACTGAAAGTGCACATCCATCTCTCTCACTACAATACAGCTCAAATTATTTTTCATAATCAGGCATCCCCAATGCTGGTGCCCCACACAAACTTGTTTTCAGTTCCTTGAAAGCTTTCATTTCCTCCTCATCCAACTCAATCGGATCTTTGACATCCCTCTTTGTCAATCGCTGTAAAGGTTTTGCAATTAATGAAAATCCACTTATCCATTGTCGACAATAACCAACCATTCCAAGAAACATTCTCACCTCTCTCTGTGTCATCGGGGCTCTCATTCCTTTGATAATCCTTATTCTTTCTGTCGTCACCTTTCGCATCCCTTTCTCAATCTTATGACCTAGATACTGTACCTCCTGTTGACAAAATTGCAGTTTTGACGGAGACACCTTGTGTTCTCCTTCTGCCAAATGGTTTAGTAAAGCGATTGTGTCCGTAACACATGCTTCTTTGGTCCTTGATGCCACCAATAGGTCATCAATATACTGGACCATCACAGATTTTTCAGGCATTTTTAAATCTTCTAATGATTTCTTTAGGATCTGATTAAAGATTGAGGGTCTTTCAGTATACCCTTGAGGAATTCGGCACCATGCCAAAATACGCTCTCCGAACCGGAATGCAAATAATGGCTGGCTGTCAGGGTGTAATGGAATGGAAAAGAATGCATGGCACAAATCAATAACCGTGTACCATTCTGCATCATGTGGAATCTGATACAGTATTACAGCGGGGTTTGGCACAATTGGGCAACAAGGAATAACAATCTTATTTACCTTTCTCAAGTCCTGCACTATCCTATATGTTCCATTCGGCTTTTTAAATACCATTATAGGAGAATTACATGGGCTACTCATTATTTCTCTTAAAATTCCTTGTTCAATCATCTTATTAACTACAGGTGTTATTCCTTCAATAATTTCTGGCGTTAATTTGTACTGTGGAGTATTTGGGTAATTTGTTCCTTCCCTTACAGTAATTTTTACAGGGTCTACTCCTCTCATTAGTCCAATGTCTTCGCCTGTGAAATCCCATACATCAGATCTGACTATTCCTTTCAATTCAATCGGGATTTTCTTTGCCTCAAACACAGGAAACATGTCATTCACTCCTGGTTCTAGTTCTGCCATTGTCATTTTATACAGGACATCCTCATCTGGTGTCTGGAAAGCAATACCATCTGGGGTACAATAGATGGTGCAATTCATTTTACAAAGTAGATCGCGTCCTAACAAATTTACAGGACTGCAATCACATACCACAAAACGATGCATCTCTTTGAATGGTCCAACTTTCACCTCTACTGGTTTGGTGAGAGGCGTTTTAATCTGCCAGTTTGAAACACCTACAACTTGGATATATTCTCCTGAGAAAGGAAGGTTTGGAATTTCCACTGATCTAACAGTGGAACAGGTAGCTCCAGTGTCCACAAGGAATGTAACATTTACACCATTCACTTCTCCATCCACAAATGGACCTGACTGATCTACCTCTAGAGTTGCGCCAAGCACGCACTCTTCTTCCTCTCCTAGGCACCGTCATAAACTTTCATCCGATTCATTTCCATCCTGCCGTAACCAATACTGCGACACTGCAGCTGCGCACGGCAATTTTGTTACCTGCTCTCCTCCGTAGATTCCTGCCTCTGTACTGTATCTCTGTGGGTTTACACTCTTTGGAAGAGGTAGTTGCGGCACCTGACACTGTTGAGTAACTACCTGCGGCTGTTGCAGCTGCTGGTAACTCACCTCACTCTGCACCTGTGGATTTAAGGGTTGATTTTCTGTATTAGCTTTTGGAGGAAATTTACACTCGTTTCTCCAGTGTCCTAATTTTCCGCAATTGTGACAGGGCCATTTCTTTTTGGCCTCTTCTATACTCATTTGACCTTTTCCTTTACCTATATTCGGTTTGAATTTAGTTTGTCCTGCATCACTAGACTGATTATTCATCTGAGCTTCCTGTTTTTCTGCAACTTTTACTTGTGCCCACATTGCTTTTTCTTTTAGTTTACGCTGTCTACACTCAATACCGTCACTACAATATTTTGCATACCTTAATACTTCATCTACAGTGCTATTCTGCCAACACAACATATGCTGCTTAATCATTTCACTTATTTCAGGTTTCAAACCATATACAAATCTATACACGAAATGACTCATGTCCTTTTCACTCAAATTCTCATAACCACTATACTGTTTAAAGACCAAAAGCAGTCTCTCATAGTAGGCATGTACAGATTCCTTGCTTTCCTGAGTTGTTCTATTAATCTTTACCCAATCTGTCTCTTTTGGTGGGATTTTATTTTTCAAAAACGTGATGGCTTGTTCATACTTTCTAATTACTTCTGGACCTGGGGCTCCAGTTTTTGTATCTCTAGGATATTCTTCCTTCGGCCAGTCAATTGTAATCTTACATTCTGTCCATAAATCTGCTGGTACTACAATTTCAAACAATCCATCCAAATCTTCCCACAACACCTTTGAAACCTTTACAAATCTTTCTACCTGTCTATACCATTCTACGGGTTTCTCTCTCAATCTTGGAAAGTCATTTGTAAATGACAATATATCTTGTCTGGACCATGGGACATGTACATAACTTCCTCCTGGAGTTTCCCTCATTGGATATTCCATTACTATTGGTTCTTTCTCCTTTACCGGAAAAGCCAATGAAGCTTTATCAGTCGTTCCCTCTTTTCTTCTTATCCACCTGCTTCTCCATCTGTCCACATCTCCCCATTTTCTCAATAACACAATCAGTTCCTTTATCTGTGTTAATCGTCCTGAAGTGTTCAGATTTTCTATATCCTTTTCACTAAAGTCTACCCTGTACGGTTTATGCAATCCTCTGATTTTTCCAAACTCTAGTCCTAGTTCATTCGCTGTTTCTTCCAATTTTTCATGCAAATTCCTAGCTCTCCAAGTAACACTTTTACACATAAACATAAGCTCATCATCTTGGTAGGATTTTAATGGTTCTGTACCAATAGTCCCTAGGATTAACTCTTCCATATCTATTTTTAGTCTGATTACATCCAAAGGTTGTGGTTCAGCATCTTTCTTTTGTAAATTCCTCATCCACTCATTTAATTCTTCTGGAGTCGGACCCATAGGGGTATTATTTATCTCTACCCAATTTGCACTTCTCTCTGGGGTCTCAGTTGCTGACTCGGTTCCCATAGGAATCCTATTTATCTGACTCTCATTAATCGTCAAATTTGTAGGTGGACTCGACCTACATGAGCCAACTGAATCTCTTGTCTCTCTAGTTTCTGGAATTATCCCTTCTCTCACTCTTTGCATACTCGAGTTCAATGGAATTGTCAAAGAATGCTCATCTATTCTTTGATTTTCAAATAACAGAATTACTGGCTCTATCGTCACTGGCACAGTCACAGCTTCCATGTTCTTTGTTAGTTCTTTTATCTTTTCAGTCAATTCTCTTGTGGTTCTGGCTAACTCAGCTGTATTACCATTATCAGGCTTCGCATTCTGTGGAGTTTCTAATTTTTCATAGGACTTATTTATTTCATAATTTCGTTCAGGGTTTTGATTTCTTACAGTTTCCATTGGTGGTGCATTTGGAGTCACCACCGCAGAATTCTGTTGATATGGAGGGAGTTTTCTATTTAAAATGTCCTCCAGCAACTCATCCTCTGTGTCGCTAGCTCCATACCCATATCTCTCTGTTACTACATTCTTCTTTTTCTCCGTACACTTTCTCCCTGTAACTTCTTCAACTGTTCTGACAGGAAACAAACCATCCGTCATATTAGCATACCTCCATCGTCTCATCCTGTCTTCATGATTCATTCCCCATACTCTTCCATGGACTAAACTATAATTCTTTGCACCTCTGTGTCTTTCCCTTTCATACATCTCATCTTCCCATTCACCTAACGCTTCAAACTGTGTTGGTCTAGGTCTCGGTTCAAGTTTCATCATCTTTTCTCTCAAATTTCGAAGTACAGCTGTGCTAAACGAACCATTTTCTGGAAATGCCAATACTCCATCGCTTTGGGTATATTTTGCCCAATTTTCCAACCAAATACAAGTATGATAGCCATATGTCAACATCATATGAGATGCTGGCGTTTTCGGCGGAGGAAGTACTTCTCCTTCCCTAGTCACTACCTTTTTGTCTTTCTTGAAAAAGTTTTTAATCTTCGCAAACCATGACGGTTTCTCTCTACCATACTCATAATAAGCCAAATTGCACTGTTCTTTTTCTCAAAACAAACACACGAAAATTCTTCACCACTCTGTTCTTTCTACTGCTCGGCTATTCGGACCTATCCCAGCGCGTCTCACACCAACGCACCAATCCGAAAGCTCTACGTCACTCTCACACTAACCAATACCAGCGCGTCTTCACACTAACGCACCAATCAAGAAGCTCTTCTCTCTCCCACAACTGGCCAATACCAGCGCGGTCTTGTTGACGTCAGTTCTACTCCTGTCTTTACTGACCCCTCCTTTACAAAAATTATCGGCAGTTTTCTTACCTTCTCTTCTCGACAAAATTTATTAGTTACAACGTAAAACACATTACCATTGTCTGTTTCGCTAAACAAAAGAAATAGTTTGTTCTAACTTACAAGAATACTGTTTCGTTCGATAAGTGTAGCACTTCTCTCTACCTTACCCTTCTCTCAAGCAAGGGGTGAACCTGTTTCTCTGGGGATAAAACACATGTGGAGACTACATTGCTCCTGAGAATTAAGGCCAGAGTTTCACAAGAAAACCTGTTGCTATTTCACTCAAACGCATTTTCATACATGAAATGTCCCTAACATAACACAATCCTGTGTTATCACCAATTTGAAAATCAGACAATGCACAATTCCGTGTGACTTCTCTTGCCACATGTGTCCACTTCCTACTTCCCGGAAGCTTCAAAATTTTGACTTACACATAACATAATACAACTCGACATAAAGTGTTAGACATGAAAAATCAATAAATCAGTAATCAATAATCACCAAACTAATCTATAGTAACCATAACTCTGCTACCAAGAAATCTGATCCAGCGCGGCTAATATAAATTTCTCCTTAGGACACGAATCCAGGTAAAACATTCATGTAACCAATTTTCTATTAAACCATATGTCGGGGGGGCCCATGACACCGCATATCATACATTCATTCATTCACTGGATTTCACACCAAGGTGAAATGTGTTGCTGGACGAAAGGGGTACCTTGTTAAATTTGACAGAATAATACCTCAGACATCATATACATTAACCTTTGATCCTGTCAGTTCTAAACATCAAGGTATTCCGCTCTTTGGTTGATGGACCAACTAGTAGAATAAGTTGATGGTGATTAAGACCAGCTCAATCACACTTAAAACCTTTTAACCTTTAAACTTATAAATGAACTAAAGAACCACAGACTCATTTTAAGTTAGAATGTAATTTTATCTAAATTCTCAATTTCTGGGTGAAATTCTTTGTTTATTAATCACTTTTAATATATCAATAACATTTTATGAAACGTCTAATAAAGAATAGAAAATTATACATTACCCATCGCCTTAGGATGCGGATAGGAATGGTTCACCAAAAAGAAGATAAACCGCAGATCACAGAATAGAACTCCCAAACTGACTGACTGTCCCGCTAACCTCCTCGGACGGACCTCCCGTGCAGAATTCCCGCAACGATCTCGTTCCTTCCCCAGTCAAGTTCGAAGTCCAAAAATGACAAAGTCTTTTCGTAGTATTGAGGTGGAAAAAATGGAAAATAAAAAGAAGGCGGTATGGCAGGAGAACGCCAACAGCAGCAGTAGCATCAATAGCAGCGACCACAGCAGCAGCAGCCCACCCCACATAAGAGTAGACCCTCTTATACCCTACTTTCTAGCTTACTACACAAAAAGTTGCAATCCTTAGGGGCAAGAATCACGCTAATTGGTCCATTTGAGGGGTGATGATGGTCACCTCATCGCCCTCCTTGTTCAAACTGGTTTTGGGGACAGTTAAACATACAATGAGTCTCATGACTTCGGGGTTAAAAGCAGTCCAACTTGTCCATTCATTTTGTTGCGATCTTGATGGTCACAATTTAGTTAGTCCATTGTTGCTCAGTACTTTCTCTTCCATTCCCACGAATACGTGCTGAGTCTTTCTTGGCACCCTCCTTATTGTAGGTCAGTACGACCTTGACATCTCTCACTCCGTGTACAGGCCGCATCCACGTGACTTAGTTTCTCTATATCTTCTGCCCAGAGGCCATCTTTGGCTTTTCACGTGACCTCATCTGTTTCCGCAGCCATTTTTGCAGCATGGCCTAACAGGCCCGAACGAACTATCATAAGAACAAACACAACAAAAATTAAAACAAAGAAAATAAGCCTTTCTGTTTACCACCCGCCATTCTAAAGACCCGTGTTAGGTGTTACCTAGCAGAAGCGACATTTAAAGCCATTTTACTTACCATCTGTATTCTTTGCCACAATGCAAATCTACTACATAGCATAAATCATGTGATTTCACTCTAATTAGTACGCAAATCACAATATTAGGGTTAATTAACTTCACAATTATAAATAAATTAGATTTTGCACATATTTGCATGTTACCTTTATATAGTGTTTACTAAAAGGTGCATTTGTTGGTTAATACATGCTTCTTCAAACAGTTAGTATTATTAATTTATTAAGAGTTCATTAATTTACCAAGGGGGTACAAAATAATTTTATTTACCCTGCTCCATCACTACCAAATGGATACTCTCCAAAAGTTCAATCTTCACCAGTCGGAGAAAGAAATTCTTTCTGTGAAATAAACCAAAAAGAAAACATGTTTCTAATGGCCCTATCAACATAATCACTATCCTCCTACATACCCACTGGATTAACCTCTCCTTCAATAGCTGAGTTCCCATACGATCTCTCTCATCGCCGCTATTACTTAAATCATAAGTTATTTAAAATGATACAAAGTATATACATACACAGCCTACGCTGTCTCACACAAACACACTCTCAACACGGGTGGCATACATCTTCCAACCACTCTTGTCAACAACGCGGAACCAATGCCCGTGTTCCAACCGTAGGGTTGCAATCCGCAGTACATTCGTCAGTTTCATGATAGAGAGTTCTTCTAGTTTCGAAAGGAGACGGAAAGAATGTGATAATCACGCCATATTACTCACACGAGTTTACAAGCAATTCTCCAAACCCGGGACTTATGGTGGGAACGGGGTCTTGGAGTCACACCCTGTGCAACCTAGAAAGAGGTCTTCCTTGTTGTTAACAATATGCATTCTTCGTACAACACATATTACTATTATTTCCTCATATCTATCACGATTCATTTTATTAAAACATTGGATGCACACCATTTCTTAATGCCTCGTTTCTCTGATAAGTTTTGGAAATGCAGTCTGAAGTCCAGTGTTGTCTACAGGCCTATGTAGCGGGAAGAACATACCCAGGTAATCAATCTCCCCTCCATTTCCTACACAATGGGATGGCTGGTGAGCGTTGTAGAGGAAGGGAAATCCTTTAAAGAAAATCATTTTCTCTCTGGATTTCCCTTCGCTTTTTGAAACTCAGGAGCAGCAACATTGTCGTGGTGTCACCAGGGCTTTAAGTGGAAGTTTTTCAATATTATATACAAGCCATAGTTGCTGCTTATTCTATCTTATGCAACTAGCAACCATTGACAAAGCCAATAGTCCTGACTTGTAGGTATGATGTGACTTGTTGTATCATATATCTAGACGCAATGACAGGAACAGCAAAATACAAGTCGGGCGGCACACTGTGCTAAACACAGATTTTTAGCTTACGTGTTTTTAAGCCATGCCCTTAATTACATTGACCACGCCCCTTTGAGAGACCCCCCAGTTTTTTCATCCCACTTAAAGCCCTGAGTGCTACCTTTGTGAAAAGAGAGAAAGCTAAGATCTGTTCTTTGCTATTGATTTCCATCCCCGTGCTGACATGAACTTGTAGCCCTTTGCAACAATATACTGGACATAAGGATCTTTTCAACAAGAAGGAATACATCACCGTCCTGCTGAGATGAACCACAAGGTAACTATGGTAATGTGTGATGGCTAATGGCTAGGAGGCGTTGCCGACATAGTTCAGCTCGAAATCAAAAGGTCTTGGCTTATACCAGACCTAACAAGAATTGGTAATGCCCAGGGCATAAGTGCTAAAAAAAAGAAGTGGGGGGACTAACCTAGTTAATCAGTATCCAAGTGGCATCAGAGCGCGTGACATCACGGTGCGTGACAGCACAGCGCGTGACATCAGAGGAAGTGCCATCACAAGAAGTGACATCAGATCTTAAGCCCTCACATATATGTTTAGAGTACATTTGAGCCCATTTCGAGTATACTTGCAAACCCTCCTGATTTAGGCAGAAGATTCACACTTTTGTAAGCTTCACATAAAACAATGTTGCCTTTTGTCAGCGTAAAGCTTACTCTAGCCATAGTGCTTTAAAAGACAAAATAGTGATATTTAAATTATTACACCGCCTCCTCAGGGGTAGTAAGCGCTATATAAATGCTATTTATTTTGTGCAAATACTGGGAAAGATCAACACATCTGATGTTCTTACAGTGCATGCATATCTCCTAAACAGAGCCTGAACAAAGTGAAAAGCTGCCTCTCCTAAGTATGTGTGAAGTGCTAACAAGGTGTGAGCCTTTGTTTCCCCTCTGCTTCATTTGCTTCCAGGTGTGAGGCTCCTGACTGCTGCCAGCCAAGAGACTCCAACAAAAGGAGGCATGATGACCCCTCTGATTCGGCCTTTGTTATGGGCCCAGCAGGAGTCCGAAATGAGAGAGCCCCATCCCGTCCCCGCCTGCACGTTGTTGTGATCGAAAGCAGACAACGTGCAGGCGCTGCTGAAAGTGTCCCGGTGTTTGGAAATTACACCGGGATGAATTCAGCAACTTTTTCAGTGGGGCTCAACTTCTCGGCAGGGTGGACTGTGTCCACCCTGTGAAAAAAGTGGGTGGACGCCGTCCACCCGCGTGTACCCCCGACTCGTGCCCTGGTAATGCCAATAGGTCTGGCTTTAATGTGCTGCATGCTGCACTCACAAAGGCACAGCACTTACCCTACACTCACACACTGACTCACAGCACTTACCCTACACACTGGTCATCTTATATTGAGGCAGTATGCTTACCCTGCCCTCAGATGCACTCACAATGCACACTGAAATACACATTGAGCCACACACTCAGGCACATTACTCACCATTGTTTCACACAGGCTTACTACTATCCTCACATTCACACATGCGCACTAATCACCATCCACTCACGTAGACACACCACCAATTCGACACTTGCAAAAGCAGTCCCTTCGCCCTGCGTTCACAATGATGTGATACGAGGTACATATAAAGCGCACTATCACCCAGAACAGAGCATCCTGGTGCTATTTCAGATACCAGACAATATATTAACCCTACTGGTAAAGGAAACACTACGATTAAAAGACCAGGATCAAAACCAACAACTAAGTCATTCACTCAGCTGTTTACATAAATCATCAGGTAAGGAATGGAGCCAAGTTTTGAGACATTTCCTAAAAGCTGATTCATTCTCTAAGAATCTCAATGATCTGGGAAGCGGGTCACAGGCTTTAGACCCCAATACAGTGAAGGGTTTACCCCCTCCTTTTTTGAGCCTGAAAGAAGAGGTGGCTAACACATTTGAATTGGAAGATCTCAAGGTCCTTTGGGTCTTATGATGCATGTCAGACGACATCCGCTCCCTCCTGGACAGAGGTGAGACAATAGCCCTCATCCTCCTTGACCTTTCAGCAGCCTTCGACACAGTCTCTCACTGCACCCTAACACGCAGACTTCACGATGCAGGGATCCGTGACAAGGCCCTCGACTGGATCCGCTCATTTCTCTCCGGCAGAAGGCAGCGGGTCAGACTCCCTCCCTTCCTCTCGGACCCCACAACGATCACCTGCGGAGTCCACCAAGGATCCTCACTCAGACCCATGTTGTTCAACATCTACATGTCTCCGCTCGCCCCCATCGTCAGAACCCACGGACTCAACATTGTTTCATACGCAGACAACACCCAACTCATCCTCTCCCTATCCAACGAACCCAATGCAGCCAAGCACAACTTTCAAGAAGGCATGGAAGGAGTTGCCAAATGGATGAAGAGCAGCTGTCTACAACTCAACACGGACAAAACAGAAGTACTCATCATGGGCCCACACCCCGACGCCTGGAACGAAACCTGGTGGCCCCCCACCCTCGGAAGCCCACCCAGCCCCACGGACAACGCACGCAACCTCAGAATCATCCTGGACTCCGAACTCAAAATGGACCGCCAGATCAACTCCGTCGCATCCTCCTGCTTCCACACCCTCCGCCTCCTACGCAAGACCTTCAAATGGATCCCCCTCGAACACAGAAAGACTGTCACACACACCCTCATCACCAGCAGACTTGACTACGGCAACGCACTCTACGCCGGAATCAACAAAAACTCCACCCGCAAACTTCAAAACATCCAGAACGCCGCCGCCAGACTAATCCTCAACCTGCCACGACACTGCCACATCACCCAGCACCTGCGCACACTCCACTGGCTCCCCATTGAGGCAAGAATCACCTTCAAGATTCTCACCCACGCACACAAAGCCCTCCACAACACCGGACCAGCATACCTGAATAGCCGACTCACATTCCACGCACCCCAAAGGACCCTACGATCAGCCCAGCTCTCCTACGCCGTGGTCCCTCGCATCAGGAAGTCCAGATCGGGAGGCCACTCCTTCTCCTTCCTCAAGGCCACAGCCTGGAACTCCCTCCCACTCCACCTCAGACAGACGACATCACTCCCCAACTTCACGAGGGACCTCAAAACATGACTCTTCGATAGACCTCCTCCTTGATGGACAGGACCTTGCACCTCCCACCCCCTTCCCCAGTGCCTTGAGACCCTTACGGGTGAGTAGCCGCGCTTAACAAACCCATGATTGACTGATTGATTGATTGATCTCTCCCAGAGGCTTTGGGTTGATGAAATGATTTGGAAATCTGAACAATGCATCACACTCATGTTACTCACCCTGCACTCATAAAGGCACACTTCTCAATGTAACCTCACAAATGTATACTCTCCACGCACTCACAAGAGACACTACTCAACCTTCACTCAAAATACACATTATTCACCATATATACACAGAGACACAGTTACCATTCTCACTCACACAGGGACACTGCTCGCCCTACACTCACACATGCATACTGCTCAACCTGCACTTATACAGACACTCCCCCACCTTGCAGTCACAAAACACAACACTTACACTGCAATTAGGCATGTTGGTCATCCTGCAGTCACAAAGGCACATCCAAACCCTGCACTCACAGAGGCACACAACTCACCCTGCACACAGGTAGAATCATTGGGGGAAAGTGTAGCATAGACCAGATCCTACAAACCCCTACTTGAGGGATGGGGAGGAATACTGCAAATGAAAATACCAGCTCAAACCCCTCCCCCATCCTTACAAAGGTGATCGCCATCACCTTACCATAGACTGATTGTTGAAGACGGGGCAGAGCATAAACACTGACCAATGTAATGGAAGTTCTACTCCAGACCCCCGGACTTTCATCTATCTACCTTGCTCCTCTACCGCGGTCCTGGAAAGCGTAAATGGGGGTGTTTCCCAACATGTATTGCCACCCCCTTGAACCAATGGTGTATCCTGCATGTGCTAGTACTGTGTAGGCACCTCTCCCCAAGAAGCTGCACTTGGTGTCACTCAGATGCGTCTCCTGAAGTAGTACAAGATCAGAACGCTGGTGTTGTATGTACTGTGTGTACAGACCTCACTTCAATCAATCAATCAATCAGAGAATTGTAAGCGCATCACTCACCCGTGGGGATCTCAAGGCGCTGGGGGGGTCATCAGTTTCGTTCAGTCAAAGAGCTAGGTCTTGAAAGCCTTCCTGAAGGGCGCGTCTGATGTTGATCGGGAGCTCGTTCCAGGTCTTGGCCGCGATGTAGGAGAAAGCTCTTCCACCTGTTCTGCCTCTGTGGATGCGCAGGGTTTCTGCGAGGGCGAGGTTGGTGGATCAGAGGTTTCGTTTGGGTAAGTGGAAGGAGATTTTCTCATTGAGGTTTGGGGGTTCGGTGTTGTGGAGGCATTTGTAGGCGTGGGTGAGTATCTTGAAGGTGACTCTCTTCTCGACAGTGAGCCAGTGGAGGTTCCGTAGATGTTGGCTGATGTGCTCGTGTCGAGGGATGCCGAGGACGAGTCTGGCTGCGGTGTTCTGTATTGTCTGTAGCTTGCGGAGTAGAGACTTGTTTATTCCGGCGTAGAGGCCGTTTCCGTAGTCCAGTCTGCTGTTTATGAGTGCGTGGGTGACTGTCTTCCTTGACTCGGGGGGGGGGGGATCCATTTGAAGGTCTTACGGAGGATGCGGAGGGTGTTGAAGCAGCCGGAGGCGACGGCGTTGACCTGTCGGTTCATGGAGAGCGAGGAGTCGAGTATGATGCCGAGGTTTCTGGCGTAATCCGTGGGGGTCAGGGGGGGCTGCCAAGGGCGGTGGGCCACCAGGTGCTGTTCCATGCTGACCGGGTGGTTCCGAGGATGAGGACTTCTATCTTCTCCGAGTTGAGCTTCAGGCAGCTGTTGCTCATCCAGGATGTGACGTCCTGCATTCCTTCCTCGAAGTTGAGTTTGGTGGAGGTGGGGTCCATGGTGAGGGAGAGGATGAGCTGGGTGTCCTCGGCGTAGGATATTATGCCGAGGCCGTGCTGTCTGACGATGGCGGTGAGGGCGGCCAAGTAGATGTTGAAGAGGGTTGGGCTGAGCAATGATCCCTGGGGTACTTCGCTTTTGGCTTCCGAGGGTTGGGGAGGAAAGGTGGCAGCCTTATTCTTTGGCTTCTGTCGGCGAGGAATGAGTGGATCCAGTCGAGGGCGGCTCCTTGTATGCCGGAGTCGTGTAGTTTGGCGGAGAGTGTGCAGTGGGAGACGGTGTCGAAAGCCGCTGAGAGGTCGAGTAGGATCAGGGCAGCGGTGTGGCCTTGGTCGAGGAGGGTGCGGATGTCGTCTGTGGCTGCGAGTAGGGCGGTCTCGGTGTTGTGGTTGCTGCGGAATCCGGATTGAGAGGGGTCGAGGCTGGAGTTGTCTTTGATGAACCTTGTCAGCTGTGCGTTAACGGTCTTCTCAGCGAGTTTTGCCGTGAAGGGGAGGAGAGAGATTGGCCAGTAGTTCTTGAGGTCCGTGGGATCTGCTGAGGGCTTTTTAAGCAGGGGTCTGACTTCTGCACGTTTCCAGTCGTCGGTGAAGGTGCCGGTCTTGAGGGTGGCATTGATGGTGCGTCATAGTTCTGGAGCTAGCAGTGGCGGCTTTGTGGTAGATGTGCGGTGGGCAGGGGTCTGTGGGGGCCCCCGGGTGGATGCCCTTCATGGTCAAGGCGGTTTCTTCGGTCCTGACCGGTGAGCAGGAGGAGATGGTGGACTGGCTGGCGTTGTCGGAGAAGGGGGTGGTTGCGGAGTCCAGTGTTTGGTAGTTGAAGTTGTCATAGAGGCACTTGATTTTCAGGTGCAAGTAAGATCCGAGCTTGTTTCAGAGGTCCTGATGGAGGGGGTGATGTCTGTAGTTTCGCTGGGGGGGCTTGGTGAATTCCTGGATGACGCTGAAGAGTTCCTTGGAGTTGCTGGACTTGGCGAGGATTTTGTTGTGGATGAAGGTTCTTTTGGTGGTTCTGATGCGTTGGTGGTATTCCGTAATGGTGTTTTTGTAGGTGGTGTGGTTTTCCGGCGTTTTGCTGTTTCTCCAGTTCTTCTCAATGCGTCTGCAGGTGTGTCTGGCTTCTTGGAGGTCGGTGGTGAACCAGGTGGCTTTCCTGGGGCACTGTCTGTCAGAGTTGCGTAGCAAGCGAGCTTGTCTGCGCAGTTGGAGATCCATTTGTGCAGTTCCCTGGCAGTGCCGTTGATGTCAGCTGCTGCGGCGGGGGTGTCGTGGTTGAGAGTGGAGTTGAGCTGCTCCTCAGTGACTTTGCTCCAGTTCTTTCGTGGGGGGCGCGGCGCTGGTTTGGGCGGCTTGGGTTTGTCGACGAGGAAGTGTACGCAGTGGTGGTCCTTCCAAGGGGGTTGCGTGGTGTGGCTGAGGTGGATGCTGTTTCCTCCTGCGAAGATGGGATCGAGGGTGTGTCCTGCCTTGTGGGTAGGCGTGGTGACGAGTTGTATCAGTCCGATGTTGGCGAGGTTGTCCAGGAGGGTGGTAGAGTTGGGGTCGCTGGGGTTGTCGAGGTGGAAGTTCAGGTCTCCGATGAGTATGTAGTTCATGGAGGCGATGGCGTGGGGTGCATTGAGGTCAGTGATGGTGGTGGTGAAAAGGGCATGGGGCCAGGGGTTCTGTAAGCGAGGGTGCCGCAGAGTGTGGAGTTGGGGCTGGTCTGGACCTGGAAGAGCAGGTGTTCGGTGGCGGAGAAGGGTCGCTCGAGGTGGGGAGGCGGAGGGTGTTTTTGTGTGCGATAGCGAGTCCTCCTTCCGGGTGGTTGGGGCGGGCCATCCTCTGGATCTTGTAACCGTCCGGGATGGCGATGGCAATGTCGGGGCGGAGGAGGTGTTGGTCCAGGTTTCTGTAAAGAAAGGCACGTCTGGTGAGAGGGTGTCAAGGAGGTTCCAGATCTCTACGGCGTGTCTGCGCAGGGAGCGTACGTTGAGGAGGATGCACCTTAGGGCATCGGAGGTGTTGGCGGCGGAAGCGGTGGTGAAGGTCTGGTGGTAGTGGCGGCAGGAGAACTGGCCGTGGGTGGTGTTCGGCATGGACAGCTGGCAGTTGTATTTCCTTCCGGGGTTGAGTGCGAGGAGGGCGGCTGAGTCGTAGCGGTGGATGGTCTGAGGTCCAGGGTCCCTGGCGCTGGTCACCGACGGGCGCAGACGGGCTCGCCTTCGGCGCGCCAGCAGCGTGCCAGCTGCATGTGGCTGCCATTAAATAGGGACAGGGGAGGACCACGCTACTGGGAGGTGGGAGCGGGACTCGGCTGGGGGGAGGGGCCGTGGGGGCAGCAGCGGCGGGAAGGGGTGGCAGGAAAACCAACACTTCACGGACTTCACTTTGCTACCCAAACAATTGACATTCCAAGACATGATATGAAAGCGTTGGGTGTGATATGCCCTATCCTGCATTGTACAGTGTTAACCAAGAGGCCGGAACCATTCCCTCTAGCATTCTGGTGGGTAGGATGAAGTAAGCTTAGTCTTCCCTTTAACTAATCTAGAACAAATAAACTTTCCCTAAATAAGACACCAGCCTGGAACATTCACCACCGTCTGCACATCATCCCTCAGCTCATCAGGCTGCTTCCTGGGTGGGTCGTTGGCTGTGTATTGGTCCCTTTTTGTGTGCTGGGGCCCACGAGATAGCCTGTCTCTACCCATGTCGGTGCCCTCCAAGAGTCACGGAAAGGACTCAATTTACTCGCGGACACAGGGCGACCCAGGCTGTTTGCCTCCCCCACTTCTGGTCTCATGAGGGGGCAAGGGGGGTTGTCCTCCAGCAAGCAGGGAGGTCCCAGCTACCACCTACTCCAGTTCATCCGCTGAGCTGCTGGGACATGAACTCACTATGCCCCTCAGCCCTCAACTACCCGCCTCAGATCGGCCAGGCTGGGGGGCGGTCAGGCAAACGACTCCAGGCAGACAGGGTCTCCAATCCACCACTACTGTCCAAGGTAGTCAATAGGGCTGACTAGGAAATCAAAAAGTAGGGAACAGCAGTCTCCTAAGCGGAAGGATGGGGGGTCAGAGGCAACAGGCTCCTGCCGGGGGCCGCCGCCCCGTATCCAGAAAGCAAGCAGACCAACAACGAAGCTGCAGAGTCACAAGGCAGAGAGGGGGCCTTCCATCGCAACCCTGCCAAGGAGTGTCCAGCAGGCCAGTCCAGCAACACGTTCAGGGCTCTTGCCCCATGGTCTTCGTAGAGGGGTCGTGCAAGGAATCAGTGCCAGCTGGTCTCCTGGGAGAAAGTGGTACTCACGGACAGGGCAGCGCATCTCACCAGGCAGCCGCCACTGCACTGTTGTGCAGCTCAGCGCAATCACTGGTGTCCCATCGTGCCCCCCCGGAGGGAGGGACTCAACACAGGGCCACAGGTCACGGACAGAGGGCCACAATTCCTGTGGCCGTTCACCCCCCGGCACACCAAGAGACACTGCATCTGTGCACGCCACAGTAGGACTAGAGGAGAAACCAGGAACAGGCCCTACTTCCGGGTGCAGGCCTATTGCACTGCTGTCCTGCAACACGACCGGACCACCTCCGCAGCCCTCGCTGCTCCTCCAGAAGCACCCGCAAGGCAGGGACCACCACCGTCACCCGGCCCGGGCTCACCAGGCCGCAGCCGTTGTGCTGCGTACCGAAGGCCTCTGCCGAATCCTCGCCTCAAGGGGAACCTTTCACTGCCACATCTTCAGTTTGGGCAACTGGGGGATGATTGTGGGGTATTACATATCAGTTAGGCATCAGGAAACAGGAGGATGCCTCAGGATGTTTCAGGCGGGCCAGGAGGTCCACGTTAACATACCCGGTCGGCCATCTTGCCAGGCCACGCCCCCCACTCTTGTGACTTTATTTTAAATACTGCCCCCTCATCTTCAGTCTCAATTGCCACACCATCCGGTGTACACTAAATCAAGAAATTCATTTTACAAAGCGAGCCTATGCCAAGTAAATTAACAGGATTAACAATCTTAACCTTAATAATAAGAATTGGTGACTGTTCTCCATTGACCCTATTTTTACGGGGACATTAGCTGTAACCTGGTTAGAAATCTGTATATTGCTTCTTCCTAAAACTTGGACTTATCTTTCTGAGAAAGTTTGGAAACTCCATTGAACGAACCATGGAGCTGGTAGCACAAGTATCGATTACAAATGATACAGGGAGGCCATTCACCTCACCATCTATATATGGCCTACTCTGGTCTACCTCAGGGGTAAACCAAGTTTGCAATCTTCCTCCCCCCTCGGGCACCACAAATTTGTTGCATCTTGTGAAACCAGGGGAAAGTCACTGCTCAGAATCACTACATTCTATTGGTACCCTGGACTATATGCATTTTGTTTCTCATGTTTTGCTGTAATAGTGGAGCTAAAGGCCTATTCATGAGGAATTGCCCCTGATTTTGCACATTATGCATTGGAGTCTGTTGGGCTTGGGAAGCAAACAAAGTCTGCATCTGGTTTTCATTCTGCTGCATTTTTGGAAGAAAAGCATTCTGGATTCTGTCTACACTCACGCTTTCAGTTCCTGATTTTTCCGCAGATGTGACAAAAAGTTATTTTCTTCAGCAAATTGACATTCACATCCATTCCAGAATTATTTACAAACTCTCTACACCTACCTTGGGCTTGCAAGTACACCATATCACTCCTCGTTCTGTCTCTTTTCTTAAGTTGCCTTCTCTTATGCACAATGACATTTGACAGACATTTGCTTGCATGACAGTGCAGCGTTGGTTTCTCCAAAACCACATTGCTTACAAAACCACTTCGTGAGTACACTATCAGGAGACCTTGAACATTTCGTACAAGGCCTCAACAAGTTTTGTTATTTGTTATTTTGTCCATGAGGTGACGTTGCTATCAATGAGACAATAAACAATGTCAGCTCAGCTGAAGCATTGACACGGAAAAATGGATGCAATTGTTATAAATACACACATACTTCCGCTTCAAGGGAAAGGCGCACTCAGCTGTCACTTACGAGGTTGTCACTGTATTGGCGTTTCAGCTGAGCCGGTTCCTGTTTATCCCTCTACGAGGAGGGATGTTCAACCTGTGACCAAGATTGGAACCTACATACCTTGTCTTCAGGTAATGGGGAGTTAGATCATCCAAAAAGGGATTCTTGGCAGAGCACACATACCCTAGACAACTAGGTTCGAGAACGCATAGTAGGAGTACGCTGTACACAGTACTTATATGCTAGCATATATACACTGTTTTAGGATGATGGTGGAATTGTTCTTCTTTTCACCGTCCTTACATTACTAATTACATTCATCTGCTTCCTCAACATGTTTGCCTTAGTTTCAAAGGTAGATGTGCTCACTCATTTTGAGGATTGTGGGCTGTGCAAGGCACTCTTGGATACCCACAACTTGCAACTACAACTGGAAGGAGTTAGATTTAGCACAGTGAGTGTGCTGAAGGCACATGAAAAACACGTTTTCTTGAGCTTTAGGTAGCTAGCAATGGAAGGCGTTAGTAAAGTTTTACAAAACTACAAGTTTCCTATCACACTGAGTTCCCACATGTCTCCTGGTGGTCTCCCATTCATCTTGGTTTGATCCGTTCCTGTTGCGGGCACTAGGCCATACAAGTTGTTCACTATTTTTTTGGCACAAGTGAGGTAACGCTAGGTGGATTCCTGCAGATTCCAGATGTTTTCATCACTGAAATGTAAGGAGAATGTGTGACTTTAGGCTAACACAGCTACCCATATTGTAAAATAAAGGATCCATTTTCAGTGCAAAAGGTGATGTGTCTATTGTGGTATTCAGATGTTGAATGCTGCTTTGGAGTGTTGTGTGTGTTCTAGGCTCTATTGATTCTACACTGACGGTTGACCAGTGTTTGTAAGGTCTCCGTCAGTTGTGGGTGTTTTAGCTGTCTTCTCCACAATAAATTTCTTACCAGAACCTACCTGCTTCTATGCGGATACTTCACGATTTGGCGACGACTGGGAACTGGAGGAAGGCAGCATTCACGTGTTTTCCATGTAAATTTTAAGGTACTTTATCTTTTTCTATACCCTGTGTTATGATTGCACCGGCGGCTGTTTGACCTATTTGTGCCCTGATTGCACCTGCGGCAGTGTTGTGTGCACCAGCGTTGTGTTTCGTGCTGGATTTGCTGCTTATTGAACACTATTGCATTTTGAATGTTTATCGTGCTCTGATCGCACCAGCAGCTGCCGTATTTACTTGTCGTGCGTTGATTGCACCGGCGGCTGTATTTTGGTCCTGCTTACACTCGTGTTTTTTTATTTTGGTGTCAGGCATCGCTGTTTCAATTTCTCGTAAGGGCTTTTGTTTAAAAAATCACAAGTCTTTCTCACCTGTTACTGTTGGCCTGCATTGGAATCCTGCGCACCGCTTTCAAGTTCTAGCGGCATTGTTTTTCTCGACCACCATTCTCCCGGTGGATTCTTCATCCCGCTGTGTACTTTGGGAGCCGCAATGTACCCTGGGAGCGTCGTGACGTAAGACGCTCGGCAGCCATTTTTGTAGTTTTCTCTTCCCGCTTGTCATTCGGTGATGCGCACACCTGATCGACTGCGCATTTTGTGCTACTTTTGCCTCAGTTCGCAGTGAAACCTATTCTGACCATCTACGCATCGCTGCTACTTCAGGTATACGGCAAGTGAGTCATGTATTTCCAACGGTGACTCACACACCATTTTCAAGTGAAACTTACTCTGGCTATCTGCGCATCGCTACTACTTTATGTATATGGCAAGTGAGTCATGTATCTTCAACGGTGACTCACACACCATTTTCAATGTGTGACTTCTTTCTATTTGTATGACCATTAACCCCTTATTTATTTTATAGTTTTGCTTGCTATTTCATGCTAACTTAGTTTTACAGTTTTACTTTTTCAGAGTGTTGCTTACCACTTCATTATTCACAGCTTTACAGTTATCTATTGTCATGTCCAACGTTTCTGCACCACCACATTTCTTGCCGGAGGCTGGTGAACCAAAAATGGAGTGGGAACTGTGGTATCCAATGTTTTTAGCTTATGTGGAAGTCCTAGAAGAGGATGGATGTTCTCCCAAGAGAAAACTTGCCTTATTAAAACATTGTTTAGGAGGTGCAGGTCTAAAGGAGTTCGCTAATCTTCCTCCTATCGAAAGCTCTGGTGATGTGAATGTTTTTGACGTAGCCATTAGACAAATGACCACTAGGTTTGGAAGAAAAATTAACATAGTCATGGAAAGATTCAAATTCTACTCTCGTGCTCAAAAGGAAGAAGAATCTATTGAAGACTATGTGTCCGCTTTACGCTCTTTGGCAGGATCTTGCGCTTTTGAAACTATCAATTACGAGCAGGTACTGAGAGACCAGATTATGATGAAGACTAAAAGTAAGAAAATCCAAGAAAGATTATGGATGGGTACTGAATATTCCTTATCTGCTGTGATAAATATCGCTAAAGGCATAGAACAATCTGACAAATTTGTTACCGAAATCAGGGGGCATGTTGTTAAAGTGAATGATACTGTTTCAGAAGTTTCTTTAGTTAAAGATCAACCACCTTCAAAAAACTCTTTTCCTTTTCCCTACAAGAAGAATGCCGGCAAAGATAACAAACCTATTGGAAGAAGGCCCCAGATAATATGTTATAGGTGTGGTAGTTTTGAACATGTTGGTAGTTATAAAGGCTGTCCAGCGTGGAACAAAGTTTGTGTCAAATGCAAGAAGGTAGGTCATTTTGGGAAGGTTTGTAAAGCATCTCAGAAAATTAATTTTATGACACATGATGAAGAAGCTTCTCCGGCTGAGTTCAACACTATTTCATGTGTAGGTAATGTTAAGTGCAAGGGTTTTCCTAAATGTACTCTGTCTATGGATGGCAAAAACATTTCTATGATGGTTGACTCATGCGCTTGGTACACTATCATTGGCAAGAGTGTGTTTAATGAATTGTGGGGCACTAGGGAATTATTTTTACCTGACATTCAACCCGGTGGTTATTCAGGTCGCAAAATTGTTCTGGAGGGTTTCATGTGGGCTGACCTAGAATTTATGGGTAGGAGAACTAGAGGTAAAGTATATATAGCCACAAAGGGAGTGTCGATACTTGGATGGCCCCACCAACAAGAGTTGGGAATAAGATCAGATCCCAATGCTTCTCCTTCTGTGTATGTTGTAGCCCCCAACAACGAGAACCTAGCTTTAGGCATTAAAAACAGGTTCCCGAAACTCTTTGACACATCTCTTGGTAGGTATGTTGATTTCAAGCATAAAATTATTCTCAAAGATGGGGCAGTTCCTGTTCGACACAGGGTAAGGAACGTACCTTTGGCCTACCAAGGTAAACTTAAAGAGATGTTAGCAGGTTTGGTGGAGGAAAATATTATTGAACCAATAGAATCGTCCCCGTGGGTTTCTCTGGTTGTTTTATCTCTCAAAAGCAACAGCGATCTTCGTTTGTGCGTTGACCTTCGTAGCTTGAACAAGGAGATATGGATTGATAGACATCCTCTACCCAACATACATGAATTAATTTCTACTCTTTCAGATGATACTTCATCTATGTTGCATTTTGGGTCCTTTCCTGTTGCGGGAACTAGGCCTACTCAAACAACTGAGTTAAAGGTTTTATCGGGAGACTTAGCGAAATGGTGGGTGGTAGAAAATATGTGGCTGCCCACAGATTCCAGATGTTTTCCTCACAGAAATGTGAGGAAAATGTGTGTTCTTAGTCAAAGTTTGACACTTGCAAAGGCTTCTGGGTAAATTTACTTGGTGAGAGCCATGCAATTCATGCACCCTACGGCCCCTCTGGTTGTCTAGCTTTAAAAAATGTACAGGTTCTCGAGGTGCTAGATGAGCTAGGCCCCAAAATCCATAGCTCCCCAAATACACAGCTACCCCATAAATGTGTGGAAATGTGTGTTTTTAGTCAACATCTGAGGTTTTCAAGGGATTCCGGGTATGAAAAAACCCTGGTGAGAGCCACCGTGGATTCCTCCAGGTGACTAGTTTTTAAAAATGGGCAGGTTTGCTAGGTTTACCTAGGCGCCGGCGGACCTATGGCCTGAAATCTATAGCTACTCGCTTTGAAAAACAAACATTTGCAATGAAATAGGTCTTGCATTTACGCGAGTTTGAGCTATTGGCATTGTAAATGACAATGCTTTTTATTTATGTTTTGGTTTTTAAAACATAAAAAAAGGCATTGTCATTTACAATGCTAATAGCTTAAACTCTCGCAAGTGCGAGACCTATTGCATTGCAAATGCTTGTTTTATTTGCTGCTGGTTAGTAAGCTCATTAAATATTAAGATCTCGGGGCAATGGATTAGCCGCCAACCCTCTTCCTGCGGATGCATACAAGAGAGTGAAATTAAAAAGCAAAAGTGAACCCCCTGGAAGTTTGAGCGTGTTCAGAAACTCCGATCAGCACCCCATACTTTGACGCTTGTAATTGGGCCATTCTTAAATACTGAACAAGTTATTTGGGGGCAGATTAGAGTACTATTTGGTTGCCTGTGTCGGCACCAGCTGCATAGCAATGTAGTCTGTCTTTGAGCCTTGTGCTTTATCTGCACTCCGGTTATAGTTGCTTATGTTTCTAAGTAGTGGACAGGGATGCAAATTATCCACACCGAGAACAAGAAGGAATGGGGAACAGTATGGGATTACGGGGGTGGGCAGGTTTGGGGCTTGTCTTTGATGGCAGGTGTATCTTTATTCACTGTACAGAAGGCAGTGCTGATCTCTACTCTGTCCTGTGCGCACATAATAATGCATGGTACCACGTATATCACTGCCCCCGCCAAGAGATCATATTATCGACTCAATTCAGACCACCGTAAGCTCTTCCGCTCGGGCTGCATTGCGAGCTTTTAAAACGACAGAGCTGCATTTGTTTATTTTGACTTGGGCATGGGCTGTTATTTATTTCCAGGTGATGCGAGGGGAATTGTTGTTTTGCCTGGTACTGTGCTTTGCCGCCTGCTGAATGTGTGGAGACTAGCACAGGGGCAGGGCGAGGAAGCAACATAGGGGCATGGGTGGAGTTGGAAACAACACAGGGGTGCAGGTGGTGTGGCGGAACATGCCACAGAGAACGGAAAACCTGCAAAGCAAAGGTGCTGATCACGTGATGCCGCAATCGCAGAGGGGAAGGGCATGGTAAAGAATGAAGGACTAATGATTTAAAGAAAAAACCATCCTATCGGATGGCCGCCATGATGGAACAGGTAGGAAGAGTCGAAAGACTAATATCGCGTGAGGCTTCAACAGTAACACACTTTCACTTGTTAAAATACTATGTTATGGCTGTAATATAAATGCAGAGGAAGCCCTGCCTTCCCATGAGCTGGCATACGTTAGGGAGAAACAGTGCTATGGGAGCGGGGGCGCCTTCGGCCGTTCCAGCTTGCACCACCTTACACTGCACATGGGGGGGTGTGAACAGAGTAAAAGCTGCGGCGAAGCTCAGGTGCGTTACAAGAAGCAGCAGGTGGTGGCGTTTTACTGCTGAAGGCTCCATGGATATGTTGTGGGCAGCGCCGTACAAGCAGCAAGGGGAGGGAGTGGCGCGGGAGTGGAAAGACAAAGTAGCAGTGAAACAAAAAATCCATGGGGCATGACAGGGCACTGGCCAAACAAAATGCTCTCTGAGTTAAATCGCCAGAAGCAGAGCTAAGCATATAAAGGGGGGACTGTTACTGAAATGCAGCAATAACAAAGCTCCTTTTCTAATTGACACAGACAACAGCCAATAAGAATCACTGGGTGTGCCACAAGTCATAGAATAGGATACAACAGATCTTGCAGTGCATGCGCTGTCTTAGGCTCGACCTAAAAAGGGGGAGTTTTCTGTGGAAAAATGTAATATGTCTGCTTCATTTCTCACTAGAAGTTTGCTAACTGTGAAGGGTTTGATACAGGCATTAGTTCTGTAAGAGATATTGGGCCTGATTCACAAAGGTAAAGTTAGGCTAAAAGTTTAACTTTACTGCTTTTTTTAGGTATTCACGAAGGTAAGTTACTACTAGTAACTTTTCTACTAGTGAACTTACATGAAGTAACTACTAGTTACTACTAGTAAAATTACAGGTATATAGTTATTAGTAGAAACTTAACTTTGTGAATACCAAAAAGTAGTACACCTAGGGGTATATTCACAAGAATGTGTGCTAAATATCTCCAAAAAATGTTAACGCAACTTTACACATCGCAGCCTATCGCGGGAAACCAACCCTGTGTCAACGTGGAATTCACACAACACGGCGGTACCATGCGATAGTCTCCCGAAACCGCGGCCAATGTCCACGATACAACCACCTCGACGGAGATAAAAACACAAACCCCAACACCAAAAAACATGCGATGAGCCCATTCGCGAGGAGGAAAGCAGCGATAAGCAGCGCAAGGCCCGCGACACATATATGGCATGCGGGAATAAGCACAACAAAAGCCGGAAAAAGAAAGACAAACCAAACAGAAAACAGAAAACAGCGAAGCACAATGGAGGCAGTCGGAGCTAGCACACAATCCCACAAGCACCATTGGCAACAAAACATTAGACATGGCAGGCCATCATGGACAAGGTGAATGCAGCCGGAGAGCGGAGGAGGACAATGGAAGAAACCCAGAACAGCTGGAATGATGCGAAACGCACAAACAAGCACAAACACGCCAACAACCAGAAGGCAGCAATGCACACCGGAGGTGGGAGTCCAGCGCCACACCAGGAGCTGGATGACATGGAGGAAATGGTGTCCACCACATCACTCTGGAGATGGTGGCAGGAGTCGGGGACTGGAAACTGCTCAAAATCAACAGACACAACAGCAACAGGGAGAGGAACGACCAGGGACTGGTGGGACGGGGGGAGATGGGCACAATGGCACACATGCACAAGTAAGCACAGCACAACTGCAGACAAACCATGCCCAAGAGGAACAACACCAACCAAGAGCACAAGTCACACAACTCGGCAATATCACACCACTGAACAAGCACAGAAGTGAAAACCACACTGCCGGAAAGGGAGAAGGGTGAGCCAAATCAGAGCCGAAGGGACAGCTCACACACAATGAAGCACACACACAAAGGAAGCAGAACACCCCAACATCCAACACAATGTGGTACAAACACCAACATCTGCACAACCGAACACAGGACACAAGTGCACCCACTTGTGGCCGGTAAATGGCCATACGCATCTGGAAAAGCACAAAACAGGGACTTGATAATGCACAAGTACCAACACACAGCCCTGATGGGGCAGCAATGCATGTAAGGCAGGGACCCAGATAGGCCGTGACACACATTGGCATACAAATAAACACTCAACACAGTTGGAGACAAGTGAACGTGCGGAAACTTTATCAACAATTGCGTGTCAGTACGGCCAAGCAGCATATCTGAATGAGGAACATTGGAAAGCGCCCATGTCCACCCCGGGGGAGTCCATCACCAACACAAGTCATTGCCAACCCGCATATGTTGTCCGCGCATGGATCAGGAGTCCAGGACAGTGCAGCCATGTCCACTGTCTCCTAGGGACATGTGACCAGATCCCAAACATGCAACCAGGCGTCGGGACACGTGCAATGGGCCACATGCAGTCCTGGCTGCAGGTACCTTGTCACTCGTCCATGAACGCGAGTACAGCAGCGTAGGCCAACATTTCCAATGCAAGATCGTTGTCCACCACATCTGACATGTCGGCGATGTAACCCATCAGCTGTCCCGGACAGATGTGCTCACTCCAACCCCTGGCCCCAATATGCACGAAAGCCCAATCAGGGAGCGGCTCAATGTGGTCACTGCATCCGACGACTCCTGCAATCTCCCAGGTCCAGTTCCCAGCATGCACGCCAAACATCCAGGCATGCCATAAACGGGCATCACAGTGACACTCCTGGTCGTGGTCTAACAGGGGGAGCACACACATGTCGAAATCCAGGTCAGCTACCGTAACGTTGGAGAGGCAGACATCCATGGACCACTCGAATATGCACGAGCGACAGTGCAACACAGGCTGAACGCAGGTGACGTTGGTAAGGTGGAAGCTCAGCCTGTAACTGATCCGCAGCACTGCCAATGGCAGTGCCCCCAGTAAATGCAGCAGACGTGCACGGTACAGGTCCACGTGACTGGAGTAGAGCATGTGTCCGGGATGGTCTGCCATTGCGTCAGTGGCTCTGCTTGAAGCGGCACTGTGAGGACCTGCGCCAGTCCTGTGGATGAAACGCCACAGCTCAGAGCAATGAGCAGTGTCTGTGTGCAATGGGTGCAGGCCTGGGGTGTGGTGGGAGTACGAGTGAAGGCCATTTCACGCACGCAAACTACGACCAAGGACTTCTGCGTGTGGGATGTTGGCCTCACGTCTGGCAGTGCGTAGTGTGGGAGTCGCCTGGGAATGCTATCCTATCTGTCAGGGGGAGCTGGGCACATGCAAGTCACATCTAGGAGCTGCAGATATGCTACCGCCAGATAGTGCAGACAAAGGACCATTCATCCCTATAGTAACTACACCATCTGCATGCTTTCAGGAGACGCACATAGGCCTGCCGTGGGTGTGGTGGGATGTCTGCGACCCTGGGAATCATGGATGATATGCCCAGCACGTGGCACATGTGCGGCCTCACTGTGTGTTATGTTGCCTCACAGCTGCTCCACCCTCCCATGAGCCCCCACACTTGTGTGCCCTGCGTGGTTGTATCACCTGCACTCCTACGGCACACCATTGAGATTCCTGTCCGCGCATGTCCAGCGGCATGCCACCAACACCGTGACGCTGGCCTTTGAAGGTGTGTGGCCAAGTGAGTGTAGGCCAATGGTCCGGACAGGGCGGACACAAGTGTACAGTCCATGGCTGGCTGTGATCACGCTGCGAATGAGGCTAGGCAACTGACTCATGCAGCCGCAGGACCGATACACATGACACTTGGCATGCATGTGCCAAGACCCCGAGCGGTCTTGTGCTCCTACATTTCTCCATCCGTGTGGGCCCGCCCTCCTTGTGCATGCTACATTGCAACATCATCTACTGTGGCCCTGGTGGCGACAACACCCCAACACAGAGACACACTTACCGCACATCCTGCCCAAGGCCAGGTCCGAGCCACGCCCTGCTCCCCCTGCCGATGCAGCATACCCCTGCGCTGAACTGACGTACGCCGGACCAGCACACGTCGCTTGTGCATGCAGGGGGGTCGGGCAAAGCTACATGTCCAAGGTCACTGCCAACGCTGAGGTGACATGGTATCGTCCGCTGAAGATAGCACACTGTGATGTTGCAGTGCCGTGCCCATCATGCTGACACAATGACCACACGGACACACTTGCTCAGATGGTGTGAATGGCTAAGAGCACGTGCGCCCGGCAACATTTATTAGCAGGCACACATATCGAGTGACACCTGTGTTGGATGTGTGTGGGGTGTGTGCACACCAGCCAGCAAGGGCTGCCGGGTGCAGTCAGAAATCGACAACAGTGTACATTGTAAAGGACACAACCATTCAACCGTAAAGGACCCATGACCTGAGCTGCACAGAGTTAGTGGCCCCGGATGCACAGCGTCCTGCACGGGCCTACTGCCACGGGCCGCTGACTTGCGGTGCACTGGGGCAGGGTCACGAGAGCAGAGCAGGTTCCCGCAGATGACTAGGGGGGTTGTCGCGGAGTGTCTCGGTGGACAGTGGAAGCTGTACTCCCAGGGCATGATGCGGAGGGCAGAACCACACTGAAACAGTCACCATGGTGGAGATGAGTGGAGCAAACACATGTTGGACACCAAGTCTGTCCCAGCCAGATGATGATGATGCAGACAACCCCCAGGCCATGGACTCAGACGACACCAAAGTTCAACCAGAGAGTGCCCATGAGTCATTGCGCACAGAGTTAGTGGCACCTGTGCTGATAGGGGATGCCGCCTGTGATGAGGCGTGTCCAATGGTGTGGACTCCTCCATATCTTACCCAGGACACAGTTCCACATGTGTGGCCTACTGGACCGCAGTGTAGGCCTGAGGCAGCGGCCAGCAGGGGCAATCCACCGAGTGTCGCCGGCTTAGGTTGCATGGTCCCACCGGCCTGCGTAGTTCAGGTTCAGTGGCACCATGGGACGCGGACTTGCGTTGCACAGGGTTAGTGGCACCAGGTCAGTTGTTGCTAGTATTCGGTCACCTCCGTAACGAGGATCCGGCTTTCATCCGGACTGAACCTCATCTTCCTCTTACTCCTCTCCGTGCGTTCACTGGTATGGACTCTGCCATCCATGAATCACGACTGGGTGCTGGATGTGGGGCCTTCTGGACCGCAGTGTAGGCCGGGGGCAGCGGTCAGCACTGGCCCACTGACACGTGTTGTGTGATGGTGATGCATTCGTTTGCTTCGCTGATAGCAGGGAGTTTAGTGATATCACCCCTGCAGCAGACATCTGGTCACTGCCATTCATGACTTAGGACACAGTTCCACATGTGGGACCCACTGGGCCGCTGTGTAGGCCTGTGCCCTCATCCACGTATCGCCGGCTTGCGTTGAACAGGGTTAGTGGCACCACGTGTCGCCGGCTTGCGTTGAACAGGGTTAGTGGCACCACGTGTCGCCGGTTTGCGTTGAACAGGGTTAGTGGCACCACGTGTCGCTGGCTTGCGTTGAACAGGGTTAGTGGCACCACGTGTCGCCGGCTTGCGTTGGAACAGGGTTAGTGGCACCACATGTTGCCGGCTTGCATTGAACAGGGTTAGTGGCACCACGTGTCGCCGGCTTGCATTGAACAGGGTTAGTGGCACCACGTGGCGCCGGCTTGCGTTGAACAGGGTTAGTGACACCACGTGTCACCGGCTTGCATTGAACAGGGTTAGTGGCACCATGTATTGCCAGCTTGCGTTGAACAGGGTTTGTGGCACCACGTGTCGCCGGCTTGCGTTGAACAGGGTTAGTGGCACCACGTGTCGCCGGCTTGCGTTGAACAGGGTTAGTGGCACCACGTGTCGCTGGCTTGCATTGAACAGGGTTAGTGGCACCACGTGTCGCCGGTTTGCGTTGAACAGGGTTAGTGGCACCACCTGTCGCCGGCCTGCGATATGGAATTATGCCTCACTGATCGAAGAGAGTCTGGTGCTGTGGCCGCTGCCACGGACTTGGGGTCACTGCCATTCATGACTCAGGACACAGTTCCACATGTGGGACCCACTGGGCCGAAGAGGACGCCGGTGGAGTATGTAAATGTATAAGGAGTACTGTGGGCCTGCGCCGTGGAGGCCAGGGAGGGGCTGCTGAGGCTGCAAGGGTCGCGGGCCTGGGGCCTGGAGCTTGCACAAGCACGTGGTGGGCCCTCTTTGACACACGCCGGTGTCTGCAGGTGAGCGGAGTCTCGTTGGTGCGCTGGGGCAGGCATGACGGGTCGGGGCCCAGCGGCCCGGGGTGCAGCAGGCGCACAGGGACACAGGCCCCGCCGCGCCCAGCGACGGACTCGTGGCGGGCTGAGAGGCGCCGCCCTGGCAGACGCGTTGTCCACTCCGAATGAGGACCACGCCCAGTGTGACGGGCTTTTTGTTCACACCCCTACGCAGGCCTGGCATACGCAGGTCCAACCTACTCCACCCGCGCATGCAGGGGGGGACGTAACGTGCGACATTTCCACGTTCTGCCCCACAGCCTGTGGGGACATGGTAGCATCCACTGGCCACTACACTCCATGCACCAGCAGTTGATCTCCACATGGCCATTTCCGTGATTTGCATGCTGTGGTCTGTCAGGCATCTCCACGCCACATCTGGCATTGGGTAGGTTCACATTCCTTAGTCACTTGCCGCTCTCGCACCTGCCTGCTCCATGCCTCTCCTCACATCCTGCTATTGTGTGTCTGTGGTGCCATGCCGTGGCTGGGTTGTGGGCATGGCAAGGCCAAGTTCCTAATGGAGTCGTGTTGTTGTGTCTGGTCGGTTGGCATGTTGTGTGGCATGTTGAAGCCCATTGCCAGTGTTGTGAGTTGCATGACTGTGGGCTGGAGGTGTGTGGTGTGTTCATTTGGTACTTACCAATGAGCACTGCATTGCCATGGGTGCCATCCTGGGTGTGCTGGGTGATGATGGACTGTCGGGAGATGTGAGAATCAGGCACTCTGCCTGGGGAGTTGGCCACAACATTGTTGAGGGGTCCCGGGCGGTCCACTATTACCTGCACATTCATGGGATGCGTGTGCTTTCAGTTGTGGTAGTTGTGTGCCGTGTCGGCAGGGGGCACGAGGAGTACATGTGTGCAGTTGGCCCTGACACGTGAGGGAATCCAGCTATTGTGTAGTGGCCTTGCTTGGTCTCCAGCTGCTCCTGCGCAGTGTGGGTGAAGTGGAGGGGCTGGGGTACCAGGCTGATGTTGGCATCCAGGACAGTTGTGATGACCTTGTATGGGGCTGGCTGTGTGACTCCTCCGACTCTGGCAGTTGTGGGTTGGATGGTACCAGAGGCCGACATGTGCTGCGCAGCCGGCAGCTTTGTCTGCGGAGGGATGTTGGTTGTCCGCTGGATTGGTACCGTCAGCAGGTGGGGGATGTGGGTCAGGTTGCGGGGGTTGGTTGTCCTTTTGGGCCTGTAGTGGGCAATGTCCTCCTCTGCCGTTGGGTCTGGGCGGCAGGTGCGTTTCAGGTGGGTCCGCTGTCTTTGTGTACGCTGCCTCTGTGGTGTTCCCGGGGGGGGCAGGACAGGTCCTGGGGGTGGTGGCGGGCCTGGGGGTGATGGAGGTGGGTGTTGTGGCCCTCATGGGTATCGGAGCTGCACGATCATTGTCTCCATGGCATCTGTGGGTCTTCAGGTGTGGCTCTTGGCTGGGCTCCCTTTCATGCTGCGGGTAGTCGTCCTGCTTAGCACTAGCAAAAGGCAGGTGTTAAATCCTTGGTGCTACCGCGGCTTATCGCCTGTTTTTGGTTCGCATCGCGGATCTGGCAGTTCGTTGTGAAAGTGGTGTTGTGGTTTTTTCGTGTGTTTTTGCACGGGAACGCCTACTCTGCATCTCATTAGGGTTAGTTGGTGGTGTCCACCATGGAGATACATTTTGGGGCAGTTATCTCGGGAATACTGGCGATGTCTGCAGTTTGCAACCGCTTGTGAATGGGGTGTTAAATCTATCTCCACTTTTGATGAGTTAAGGTTGAGATAAATCGGAGATAAGTCCTTGTGAATATCCCCCATAGAGGTATCATGAAGTGTATGGTATAGGTTCAATGTTGCACATAACAGGAGCTGGCTTCACCTAAGGGGGTTGTATGTGCGATGGCATTATTGATGCTCTATATCATTCTGAGTTATTTGATACTTACTTTCATACATCTACTGCCATACTCCTTTATAGAGTAATGTGTACAAAAATAGCTTGGATTATGTCATCAGTGATGTCATCAATGTTGTCATTTGAGATGTCATCAGTGATGGCATAAATGATGTTATAGAACATTTCATGAGTGATATGTGAGGTCATAAGCAGTTCATGGGGGGGCGGAAGTTAATGTTAGCTCTGCTTACTATAATTGTTGAATTTCTGTGGTCTTTCGAGTCCAAACATGACTGACATTCTCAACTAACTGTTACTTCACTTCAACCTTTGTTTTTCTTAGTGAATTTGTAGAGTTTTTTTTAAAAATAGCAAGTAATTTATTTTCATCATACCTAACTATAACTTTTGTTTAGCATTTGATTTTTTCAGTAAATATTTTATGTTTTTGTAACAACAAATAAGATGTTGGGGCGGTAGAGGGCCTTTAACAACTGGTGTAGGCCAAGGCAAAAAGACTATAAGGGTACAATATTCAAAATAAAAAATCTGTATTTAAATCTAAAATTAAAAGTGAATTAAAAAAAAATATTCACTATTAATTTTTGAGTTACGTTTTAGTAGAACAAAATAATCTGAGGGTACAGACTAGTAGACAATGCAACATATAGTCAGGCACAACACAAACAAAATAAAATGGTATCTGTCCTTTATCCAGAATAGGAGGCTCTGAAAAGAGGCATTTATTTTTTGTTTTGAGTAACCATGAAGTTTTGGGTGTTTTTGCTGCTTGTACTAGAAAACAGAAGTAAAAAGCTTCAGAAACAAGCATTGGCATAGCCAATAGGTCTCGCCTTTGGGACCTTATAAGTGTTTAGCCATGCAACAGTTGATGTTGTTGCACCAAGGATATTGTGCTGGATAACTAAACACTTATAAGGTCCCAAAGGCGAGACCTATTGGCTATGCCAATGCTTGTTCCGGATATGCTCTTGAGATGGGATGGTATCTGTGAGCGATGCTTTCCTGAATGAGCATGGAGTACATTTTGAATTGTTGTCTTCTGTGTGGCTTTTAACCCCTACATAAAACAGAGCTCTTCCCCACTATGGATAGCACACATTTTTGTGGATGTTTGCCACATGTATGGCTAGTATAGCAAAGGCCGAGCTCCAGACCTTTGCAGATTAAAAATAGCGAAATCTGTTTGCCAACTGATTGCCAATAATATGTTATATGTTAAAATGGTGAATTGTAAACATTTGAATGTGTCCACATTTCTGTGGAAACAAGAGCGCCCTGTTGCTTCTACATGCAGAGTCTTGGCGTGCATGCGTGTCACGTAGCCCTGCAGCAAACAAAAAACCGCACCTACCACGCACATCTCTTTATTCATACGGAAAATAAAATGGCGTATTCCAACCAATCACTGGAAATACAATTCCTTGATGTTTCTATTTCCCAATGTCTTGCTCATCTCACAAATATTGCAAACGCACACAATCGGGAATATTTTATGCAAATGCATCTGCATACTTTTATATACTAAATGCGTACGTCATCTTTCTGAACAAAAGCAAAAACACGCACACAAGCAAACACACAATGCCCCACACTTACAAAAAACTACATAGAAAGCACACATATTATATAATACGCATACAAAAAACAGGGAGCAGTCATACACCACACAAAGGCACATACGTTACACAAATGCACACAGACATGTACTCGCAAAAAAGACATACATACGCTGAAGGGCACACAAAATAACAGAGTTCATAGCCAAGCACGGAATACAAACAAGCAGTGCATACACAAATTACACATGCATACTTATCTATAAACACAGTCATTCCTATATAAAAAATAATAATAATTCGCACCATGCAAAGGCGTTAGAGAAGCTTTTGTATACATGCACAAACGCACAGCTCAAAGCACAGTCATACTTTACACATAGTAGCACTACTACGGAGCTATATACCAAGTACAAAGGCGTACACAATCTACACAAACACACAGGCATGCACAAAGGCAAAAGCACAAAATTCGCACAGCACACACGCCATAAAATGTGTTACACACATCATTGTACACATTTATTGCACAAGCAAACACGCACGAGCGTGTACATACACAATGACTCGTGCACAAGTAACGTGCAGTGGGGTACACACAGAAAAACATGCTCCTCTATGCAAGCACACATATAGAATACAAAGAAATACACATTTTACAGACGTAGACGGTCATACACAGGCTCGCATACATTGTACACTTAGAAGCAATCTACACAGACACACACATTGCACGTAAGCCCTCACACACCGATGCTCCTTTGTCTCTACTTTTAATGGCCACTCCTACATTCACCGGCAACACTGACGCACACAAATCTCATGTGCACTCACACGTGTTTCTGACTCTTTAACACGCAGTTATATCCCAGCAACAAACAAGCAAACATACGCATTGCAAACGCCCTGCTCGGTACTGCATGCTCCCTAAGTGACAAAAGTGCATGTGCCTGGTAAAGAGATGTGCCTCGGTATAATATAGAAACGTAGAGGGGAAGAGGCTGCAGAGGAAAAGCAAGAACGAGAACGACAGAATAAGAGCTGGGAAGACGCCATATACACAAGATGAAATATATAGGGGCAATGTGCACTACATTTCACTAAAGAATGCCAGCGACAAAATACACAGGGCCACAGGGTGTTAGAAGGGAGGTCAGGACAGTGCAACAAAGAAATATAGCAAAGAGAGTGAACGGAGGAATTAATGCAGAAAAGTACGAATGAAACGCTGCAGTGAGTCATGGGAAAAGAAGGAAAACGTGCATGGGAAGGGAAGGAAGCAAGCTGAACGGCAGGGGTGTAAAAGGAGGCAAGAAAGGAGGAGAGAAGAAGGGAGGGGAGGCAAAGTGGCGGGAAGAGGAGAGAGGGCATGAAGGGATCGAAGGCAAGGGAAAGAAAGGGAAGATGGACGAGATTAAGAGGAGCCACAGATGGACTTCAGAAAAAAGAAGGGAGGAAATGGTAGAGGAGAAGCCTCGAAAACACTGGAAAGAATAGTAAGAAAAGAAAAAAGGCTGCATGAAAAGAAGGGCATTAGAAAACAAGAACAAACAGAGCCCTCATCAGGAAATAAAGAAGAAAGTAAGAGAAGAGCTATAAAGAGAAGAAAAGAAGAGGGAAAGAAAAAAGTGCAGGGCGCGAGACCGAAGACTTAATAAGACTTAGAAAGAGAAAGAGACATAGAATGAATAAATGACCGAAAAGAGACTGGCTAGGGCTGGATAGGTGCTACATATCGGAAGCAAATAGGAAGCAGCGGAGCTGACTGTGCGGGGGAGAAAAGGGTCTGGTCCACTGCAGGGACAGAATCAGAAAAAAGGCGTGGCCAAGGCGAGAACTCGGACGAAACTGTGAGAGAGGTGGAAGGCATGCTGGAAAGTGAGTGGGCTGTAGGAGAGAGTGGATGACAAATATTCATCGAGGATATACAGGGTGAGAGAAGGGAGCAGGAGAAAAAGAAAATATAGAGAAAGAGAATGCGAGGCAAGAAAGGGGACAGCTAGAGAAGGGTAGAAAGGGAAAACTAACAAGAGTAGGGTTGCGAAGGAAAGAGCATGGAGAAGGAAAGTCAGGAGGGAAAGAGAGGGAGGGAAATGAAGAAAGAGTGGGAAGAGAAAGAGATGAGGCGCGAGAGCGAGAAAGAGAGGGATAAACTCAAGGAAAAATGAGGGAGTGCGAGAGATGGCAAGGACAATCAGAGAGAGGTCTAGAGTCAGCCAAAGAGAAGCAGAACCAGAAAGAAAGGAGAGAGTTCGAAGAGGATTAACCAAGGAGGCTGGGGAGAAAAAGAGATAGAGAGTGATAAAAAGACAAGCTTGACAGTTTGGAGACATGAATTCAGAGGTGCGAAGAAAAAACAGAGCACAATAGAGGAAAGGGAAGGCTTGGGCAAGAGAGATGAGGGAAGAAAGGAGAGATTTAAAGTGGCCGGAGAAGAAAGAGACCAGAAATACAGAGGGGGATAAAAATAGAGCGAGAGTGACAGAACCACAAAATGTAGGGGTGGGAGGCGAAGGAGAAACAGAAAGTGAATGAGCGAGAGAAGCGCAGAATCACCGAGAAAATAGAAAGCGGGAGAAAACAAGCACGCGAGTGGTGCGTGCACACGCCTCACGCTAAAAGTAAAAAAAAAAAAAGAAGCATTGGCCACGCGGCCGTGAAAGTGACGCGGCCTGTAAAAGATGACGCGCCCGCGCGGCCGCGAAAGTGAAAGTGATCGCGATCGCGGGCTGTAAGGGTGCCCGCAAGCGATTCACTTAATGAGCCATGACGAGACAGGAAAGCCAGATGGCGCCTGTGCTCGTAACTGCGCGTAACCGCACGCTCTAGGCCACACAAAAAGCTGTGGTTGGCTTTTTGAAGCCCACTTACTAAAAGTCTCGCCAGAGCAGCGCATGCGCTGGCTCAGGCAAGACCTAAAAATGAGGAACTCTAAACTGGGAGAAAAATTATAACAAAAAGAATGCCTAGGAAAGCCTTTGTTATCCTGTATCAACTTATCACAGGCTGCTGCACTCAGTTCTGATGACAAATTATGGTATTACAAAGAAGGCAGAATGGAGCCTTATTTGAACAGGCCGGGTTGTTGTTGGCTTGCCTTGACACAACCTCTGATGCCCCTGGTAGCCCAGGATGAACATATATGGAGGCAACCAGCTCCGCACTCCTTTGCATCCCTGTACAAGCTAGATGTTGGGGATGCATTGCCTTTAAACAGCACAACATTCCAGTTGTCCCCATGCTATATTGCTTCCTAGTGCTCCATCTAAATTCCTTATGGCACAGTTTGCATTTCACAGGCTTGCCAGACAATTCCTTCCCACCAGGTGCCATCTCAAAGAACTGCCACACAATCATCTCCTTGGATGGCTTAGGAGGTTCAGGTGGTGTAGTTTGTCCATGTTCATCACTGTCAGATGAAGACATGTTCTCCATGGGTTCTGTAGATGTTTCCAAATCAAATGGCTTGGTACTTCCATTAATAATGCATGGTAGAAGTGATAACCAATCAAATGTCTTTTATAGGCACGTCTTTACTCTCATGAGAATCATACGAGACTCTCGCGAGACACTCGCGAAATCGTGGACACATGAATTGAGTTTTATGGTCTTCAATATATATTGCTTTCATGTGTTTATTTAATACAAATTTTCAATAAACGTGCCATTTAAATGTCTTCATTATACTTATCTTCATTTTATTACAATATATAATTCCCATGAGATGCTCACGAGAACCTGTCACACAATCCCCCACGTGCAAGTCGAGGGGGCAGAACTTCTCGTTTCACTATCGCAGACACTCGCAAGACTGCATATTGGAAAATAACTTAATAGTATGTTATAGTAACTTTGAAAGAATGCTAACCTTATTGCTTATCTGAAACAGACCAAAAATAAGAATACATGACAACACTACAAGCCTGAAAATAATTTTTCTTTGCTAGGGATGGGCAGAACTCGTGGAGTTTTGTTACCTAAAAACTTTGCGAGATTCCATGGAGTTCTGCCAGCTACTGAGTTCGGTATGTCATGCTTCTCGCTCTGGTTTTAAGTGCCGTGAGCTTGTCCCGCACTACAAACTCAGCGCAAACGGCACCACGCGGCAGGGCAGAGGGTGCAGCTTCTTTCTGCCACTCGAGTTGATTTTCTACTCGAGCTGCAGCTTTCTCAAGACGAGTGGTAACAACCTGCCGCAACCGCCCACATGGAGAAATCTTGCTGGGAGGCGGTCTTGAGCTCGATTTTCTTGCTCTCACTTGCCAACTTACTGGTGGTGAACTGCATGCAAGAAAAAACTCTGCCATGTGGCAGTTGGCAGAGTTTTTCCAGAGCTCTGAGAACTCTGCCGAAGGAGTGGAGTTTAACGCCCACCCCTAGTTTTTACAATCCCGCGAGACTCCCGCAAGCTACTCACAAGAGTGAAGACACACCCTCAAAGAGATTATCATTGCTTAACATCAAAGTTATCACTAACAAAAGAAATAATTCACTCTCCTTCCCTCATTTGTGATTTTGATTTTGATGTGGAGAGAGCTATTCAGCATCTTTACCATTTCCTTCCGCTTTCTCAACAGTTTTTGGAATCTTTTAAAAATGTCTTCATCAGATTCTGATGAACAGCCGCCAGCAGTTACACGACCTCAAGCTACTAAACCAGGCAAAGAATCTATTTTATGAATTTTTTGGTATGAGACCTGGAGGAAAGAAGATGTCTGCAAAGTGTGTAACGTGCAAACTTTGTAAAAAGGAATCCAGTAGAGGGACAAAAATGCAGTACAGCATGGGCACAACAGGCATGTTGTACCAATAAATCCAATGCACCCTCATAGAAATTGGGTTTCTGATTGGCAGAGTTATGCACCCTGTACAAGCAGGAACCACAATCCTAGTCAGGGGAAGTAAGATATACACACTGAATTAACCTGTGCTCACCCTCTGGTAGCTTGGCACAGAGCGGTCAGGCTTAACTTAAGTGGCAATGTGTAAGGTATTTGTGCAACACTTAATACATTAAAACAATAAAAAATGCCTCAGTATCGAAGAGAATGCATCGGTTCCGACCGGAGCAAAGCTGGCACTGCATGCTTTTTTGTGATGCAGCACAGGAAAACCCACTTCCAAGGGCCCAGTACTGGATTGGCACCATTTGGCAGGGTAGAACTCACAGATGGCAGAGTCAAGGTGCTGGTTGAAGAGTTGCAGGCAGTCTTTGATATCCCTGAGAATGCAGAACAGGAGCCAAGCAGAGAAGCCCTTGAAGTCACTCTGGGTTCAAGTGGTGTAGGTCCAGTCCTTCTCACCCAGGAAGAGAGGGCGGAAGGCAGCAGGCAGGTCAGCACAGCAGAAAAGCAGTTCTTCCAGAGCTGCAGTTCAGCAGAGTGGCCTGCTTCAGCAGCACAGCAGGCCTTCTTCCTGGCAGAGTAACCACAGGTCTAGAAGTGTACTGATTTGTTATGGTCAGAAGCCAAGTTTTATACCTAGTGGTGACTCAGAGGTGGGGGAGACTTCAAAGAGGGACTTTGAAGTGCACAAAGGTCTTCTCTTTCCTGCCCTGGCTCCAGACACACCACAGGGGGTATGCAGCTCTTTGGGTAGGGACAGGCACAGCTCTATTCAGGCGCAAGTGTCAGCTCCTCCCTCTCATCCCGCCCAGATAACCCAACAAGATGTTAATGGCCCATTAGGCACTCCTGAACTTTCTTTGTGTGTGACTGTCTAGAGGCAATGCACAAAGTCCAGCTGTCACCCAACCCAGACGTGTATTGGAGACAGGCAGAGGCACGCCGGTCTTAAGAGCAGAAAAATGCCAACTTTCTAAAAGTGTCATTTTTAAAGATGTAATCATAAATCCAACTTTACAATTAAAGGGATTTATCATTACGACACCATAGGTACAGAACATGCATGTTCTACTCCTTCTCAATCAGGAATTATACTTAATAAATGTATTAAGGAATCCCCAATGTTAACCTAAGATAGGGGTAGGCCTCACAGTAGTGTGAAACGAGTTTGGAAGCTTTTTACTACCAGGACACGTAAAACTAAAAACTAGGGGGCATATCTACAAGGCCCCACGATAAAATTATCGCCGCTTTAGCGTCCGTTTTCGGACGAAAAGCGGCGATAATTTTATCGCCTAATCAGCAAGGACACGCTAACGCGTGAATCCATGCTTCTTCGCCCTTTCTCCCATCGCCCAGCTTTGCATCTCTAATGAGATGCAAAGTGGGCGTTCCTCCCCAGAATAACGGGAGAAATGTCGCTAAGCGACATTTCTCCTATTATCAAGCCTCACGCTATGAAGCATAGCGACAAGCAAAGTAGCGATAACCTCTGTTATCGCTACTTTCCTACGCCTGCTTCAAGACTGACTTAGCCATGATATCCTATGTAAGGTGGATATCATGGCTAAGTATGTCTTGCCCTATCAGCAAGCTATCGCCAAACCTTGTGCGATTATCGCTGTATTTCCAGCGATAATCGCACAATTGGCAGCTTGCGCTCTGAATTTTATCGCTTTGGAGATAAGCGTTGCTGATAGCACGCTATCTCCGCGATAAAATTCAGTTTCGGCCGGTGATAATTATCCTCGTGCTAAGAGCGCTGAGCGATAATTATCGCATGGCCTTGTAGATATGCCCCTATATGTCCTGCAGGTTACTTACACAGAATCCTGCCCTATGAGCTACCAAGGGCCTACCTTGGGGGTGACTTATGTATAATAAAAGTGGAGTTTATAGGCTTGCCAAGAGGTTTTAAATGCCAAGTCGACGTGGCAGTGAAACTGCACTTACAGGTTCTGCAGTGGCAGGCCTGCAACATGTTTGAAGGGCTCCTTAATTGGGTGACACAATAAGTGCTGCAGGCCCACTAGTAGCATTAAACTTACAGGCCCTGGGCACATGTCGTGCACTTTACTAGGGACTTATAGGTCAATTAAGCATGCAAATTGTGGCTACACCAATATTGCCATGTTTTAGGGGAGTGAGCACATGCATTTTAGCACTGGTTAGCAGTGGTAAAGTTCCCAGAGTCCCGAAGCCAACAAAAACAAGATCAGAAAAAAGGGGAGGAGTAAGGCAAAAGGTCTAGGAGTGACCTTTCAGAAAGAGCCATTTCCAACACAACCCCACTTCAAGCTAAAGCCAGGGCAGACTAATGAATACCACTTCCCTGCTTAACCAATAGAACGTGGACAATGGCCCACTACTGCAGGGGCACATGCCAGTTCTGTACCTCACTGAACTCAGTTGGATCCCTCTGTCTATACTCTCCTGAGCCACTGAACTGATCTATGGGGAACCCTTTTCCTCATCTGTGGACCCCATCTGTGCAGCTCCTAACTTTAACCTGCTCACAGATGCATCCCAGTAGGCAGACAGTACCACCATGGCCAATAAGATGATGTGGCCCATTCCACCACTTGGGTCTGACTTCTGTCCCCAACCCAGGGAAAGCTGTGTCCATAAGGATAACAAACAATAGAGGGCAATGACAGCTGTCAGTGCCCAGAGCCAGGCTTCTCAAAGTGGGCAGTAGCCCCAGGTTCCTTGCACCCATTTTCCACTTCACCTCTCACCAGTTCAGGAGAGGTCTCCTGAGATTGGTCCTTCAACCCAGGGTCTGTACCCTTAACCTGCCTCCCCAGCCTACCACAGCCCCCCGTCTGGGCTTTTTTACCCTCTGTTTGGGAGTGGTATGCTCCGATGGCTGAGATTTCAGGGTACCCTGGCCAGTTGCCCCTCCCAGCCCTTCTATCACCGGTGACAACCCATTCCCCAGAATGCAGTCTATAGGCATCTGAGGACTAACTATGACCCTACTCTGGGCCACCTCCTCACCCCACTCCAGGGATACCAGGGCCATAAGGCAGAAAAAGTCATGGCCATGAGATGGGGTTACCTGGCCGGTGTACTGTGCTGTGGAAGCTAGCCTCTCCACCATCATGGTGTGACAAGACCTAGTGTCCAGAATAAACACAAAGGAGTGTTGGCCCAACTCCCTTAAATCCCATCTTGTTCTCGGTTATATGCTTGACCTTACAAATTTCTCAAGTGAGTGTGCGATCGGCACCCAGATAAATTAGCGCTCTTGCCACATTTCTTGGATATATTTGTTGGATCCTTACCCACAGATATCACCATTGGCCTGCTTTATCAATGGACCCACATCATCTAATGTGAGTGGGTGGACGCTACACATTTGTAAGCGGAGCCCTTCCAAGGTGAAAGGCAGGGAATCTTTTGAGTAAGTTAAAATTGCCTCATAAATCGTAAAACTATGATTTAATGAGTGAGGTCTTGGGCAAGATTAAAAACAGCAGTGAGATGTCATAAGCATCTAATGATCTTATGACAGGGTTTGACATCAAACAGTCGACATGTTTCAGCCGTGTAACTGTCCCTAGGGGGTCAATCGGCTTTCTTAAGGACCACGTTTTTGCTATATTAAATCCCTTTTTGGTGTGGTTGAGCTTTCCAACCTATTTTGATGCATTCATAACAATTTTAAGGAAGCGTCCATGCAAAAATACCGACCATTCTTAGGACACTTTCCTCAATATGGCCATACTTGAAAAGAGAGAGTGCGGTAAAGCATACGAACATGTGTGAGTCACCAATCAATGCGTTAATTCTGATTTCTCAAAGTCACAAATATATACAATTAAAAGGCACAGTAGACAAATGAAGAAATAAAATTAAAATCAAACTTAAAACTGACAGTGTACAGCATGCACACACAGATGGGTAATAGTGACCGTCTACCTACATGGCCTGTAGGGAGGGACGGTCCCTGTAGTCAAACACTAGAAAGAAAAAGACACATAGTTTGCTTTGCAGTAGGATCTTCAAAATCATCCTATTAAGCGTGTGGATTCAAAAGTTTATGACACTTAGGGCCAGATGTAGGACCCTTTCATTTAGCGCCTCGCAATTTGCGACACATTGCGAGCCGCAAATTGCGAGCCGCTAAATGAAATGTACAACAGTGTGTTTACACTGTTTTGCGATTCCCAATGGGGTCGCAAATTGCAAGGCTCATTAATATTAATGAGCCTCTCACAATATCTCACAAAAGGAAAATGGGATGCATTTAAAAAAAATAAAATGAAACGTTTTAGTTTCATTTTTTAAGGGCAGGCAATGGTCCCTGGGACCACTGCCTGCCCTTAAAAAAATAATTATTTGCATGCATTTGCAAATGCATTACCACCTACTTGAAGTAGGTGGTAATTGCGAGTGTTTTGCGACCGCAATTGCGGTCGCAAAACATTAGTACATTATTTTGAGACTCGCTATTTGGAAGGGAATGCCCCTTCCAAATAGCGAGTTGCAAAACCTATTTAGCGAGTCGCAAAAAAATTGCGACTCGCTAAATAGGCTATATACATGGCCCAATATGTTTTTGCATGTGCAAACGGGTTCGCAAACCCGTTTGCGCTTGCAAAAACGGGTCGTACATCTGGCCCTGTCTTCGTCAAGGGATCGAGTCCGTGACATGACCTGCATCTATCCCTGCAAACCTGCATCTTGCCGTACCTCTCACTTAATGGCATTTAAAAAGGGCTCGGCAGCTGAAATCATGTGACTGGCATTTATCTATCAAGTGATTGGATATTTGTGCTAATTCATTTGTGCGCCTGATCTAAATTCAAAAACCTAAAGATCATTTGTATTTAGAGAGCACTCACCCAAAGCAGCATTCATCTGGCCCTGTTACTGCAAAGACAGAGTGTATTTTTAGCGGGATCCTGAGATACAATTCGAGGGCTGAGGACAGTAGTCCTGCCCTTTATCCTGTATGGTGACGGCTGCATGAGGACGCGTCAGCCGCAAGTCAAAGCAGGAAAGCTGGGAGACATCCCAGTGCTTGCCGTTGTGATAACATGCTTGCCTGTATGGTGACGGTTGCGGAGTGGTGCAGCATTTCACCAAAAAGAGTGTCTTTTAACACAAAGAGTGTATTAATGCCAATCTCGTTTAAAGTGAAACTATGACCCATTATGTCCCTTAAGGAATGATGTCACTACTTCTGGGACACGTGTATTATTTAACCCAAAAATCTGTCAATTTAGATATTGTTACACTAATACATTTGGCATGTGCTACAGTCAGTATGTGTTAGGGCAGTGTTAACCCCTTCGCTGCTAGGCCTTTTCCCCCCTGTGCTAAGCCTTTTTTTGGCTATTTGGGGTAGTTCGCGCTTAGGCCCCTGTAACTTTTTGACCACATAAGGTATCCACGCCAAATTTGCGTCCTTTTCTTCCAACATCATGGGGATTCTAAAGGTACCCAGGGTTTGAGGATTCCCCTGGAGTGGACCCAGAAATTAGCCAAAATACAGCTAAATTTTGTTTACTTTTTGACAAAATGGGGAAAAAGTGCTGCAAATGAAAGCGTCTGTTTTTTCCCCTGCAAATGGTATCAACAAAGGGTTTGTGGGGCTGAAATCACCATTTTCCCAGCTTTTAGGGACTGACAGACTTTTGTCAGAAAACCATCATTTTTTACACAGTTTTGGCATTTTACTGGGATATAGCCTATTTTTGCTATTTATTGTGCTTTCAACCTTCTTCCAGTTAATGGTAGAAATGGGTATGAAAGCAATAATGGATCCTGGAAAGCTGTACATTTTAATAAAGTAGACAAAAGTCTGAATCCAGCAAGGGGTCATTTGTGTAGATCCTTCAAGGATTCTTTATAGAAACTAACAGTTAAATATATGAAAAATTGAAAATTAGTTGAAAAAACAGCCATTTGTGCCAACATTTTCACCTGTAACTTCTTCTAATTGTGACAGCTGATTGAAAGCAATATACCGTTATATCCACTGGACCTTTCTGGTTGTGGGGATATATAGGACTTGTAGTTTCACCAAGAACCCGATGAACCCAGAGCCAATAACTGACCAGCGTCTTGATATGGTTTTTCATTATGTACCGGGTATATAGCAATTAATTTGGGAAAATATATACATGGAAAAATGGGTATGAAAGACACCTATGTATTTCTGAAATTGGAACAAAATATAAAGTTTAGAAACAGTAGTTATTTGCACATTTCCGAAATTGTGAGTACCCATACTAGCATGAGAATTATAGGTCATTTTTCAAAATGACTTCTTTTTTACACATTGTCTTTCATTTGGAAGGCAGAAATGCATCAAAAGTCAATAGGTAATAACAGTTGCTTTACAATTCTGTGTTACCCTAAGTCTCCCAATAAAAATGGTACCTCACTTGTGTGGGTAGGCCTAGTGCCCGCGACAGGAAACTGCCCAAAACGCAACGTGGACACACCACATTTTCACAGTGAAAACGGACCCTTTTTTTTGCAAATGCCTAGCTGTAGATTTTGAACCCTAGCTCTGCCGGCACCAAGGGAAACCTAGCAAACCTATGCATTTTTGAAAAGTAGACACCCAGGGGAATCCAGGATGGGGTGACTTGACTGGCTCTCACCAGGTTTTATTACCCAGAATCCCTTGCAAACCTAAAAACCGGTAAAAAAAAACACATTTTCCTCACATTTCTGTGGTGGAAAGTTCTGGAATCTGCGTGGATCCACAAAACTCCACCCACCCTGCGTTCCCCAAAGTCTTCTGAGAAAAATGGTACCTCACCTGTGTGGGAAGGCCTAGTGCCCGCGACAGGAAACTGCCCAAAACGCAACGTGGACACACCACATTTTCACAGTCAAAACGGACCCTTTTTTTTTGCAATGTGCCTAGCTGTAGATTTTGAACCCTAGCTCTGCCGGCACCAAGGGAAACCTAGCGAACCTATACATTTTTGAAAATTAGACACCCAGGGGAATCCAGGATGGGGTGACTTGACTGGCTCTAACCAGGTTTTATTACCCAGAATCCCTTGCAAACCTAAAAACCGGTAAAAAAATACACATTTTCCTCACATTTCTGTGGTGGAAAGTTCTGGAATCTGCGTGGATCCACAAAACTCCACCCACCCCGCGTTCCCCAAAGTCTTCTGAGAAAAATGGTACCTCACTTGTGTGGGAAGGCCTAGTGCCCGTGACAGAAAACGGCCCAAAACGCAATGTGGACACACCACATTTTCACAGTGAAAACAGACCCTTTTTTTGCAAAGTGCCTAGCTGTAGATTTTGAACGCTAGCTCTGCCAGCACCTAGGGAAACCTAGCACACCTATACTTTTTTGAAAACTAGACACCCAGGGGAATTGAGGATGGGGTGACTTGACTGGCTGTCACCAGGTTCTGGTACCCAGAATCCCTTGCAAACCTAAAACTTTGTCCAAAAAAACACATTTTCCTCTCATTTTCTGTGGTGGAAAGTTCTAGAATCTGCGTGGATCCACAAAATTCCACCCAACCCGCATTTCCCAAAGTCTTCCGAGAAAAATGGTACCTCACTTGTGTGGGTAGGCCTAGTGCCCGCGACAGGAAATGGCCCAAAACGCAACTTGGACACACCACATTTTCACAGTGAAAACGGACCCTTTTTTTGCAAAGTGCCTAGCTGTAGATTTTGAACCCTAGCTCTGCCGGGACCTAGGGAAACCTAGCAAACCTATACATTTTTGAAAACTAGACACCCAGGGGAATCCAGGATGGGGTGACTTGACTGGCTCTCACCAGGTTCTGGTACCCAGAATCCCTTGCAAACCTAAAGTTTGGCAAAAAAACCACATTTTCCTCACATTTCTGTGGTGGAAATTTCTGGAATCTGCGCGGATCCACAAAATTCCACCCATCCCGCGTTCCCCAAAGTCTTCCAAGAAAAATGATACCTCACTTGTGTGGGTAGGCCTAGTGCCCGCGAAGGAAACGGCCCAAAACGCAACGTGGACACACCACATTTTCACAGTGAAAACGGACCCTTTTTTTGCAAAGTGCCTAGCTGTAGGTTTTGAACCCTAGCTCTGCCGGCACCTAGGGAAACCTAGCAAACCTATAAATTTTTGAAAACTAGACACCCAGGGGAATCCAGGATGGGGTGACTTGACTTGCTCGCACCAGGTTCTGGTACCCAGAATCCCTTGCAAACCTAAAGTTTGGCAAAAAAAAAAAAATTTCCTCACATTTCTGTGGTGGAAAGTTCTGGAATCTGCGTGGATCCACAAAATTCCACCCACCCCGCGTTCCCCAAAGTCTTCCAAGAAAAATGATACCTCACTTGTGTGGGAAGGCCTAGTGCCCGCGAAGGAAACGGCCCAAAACGCAACGTAGACACACCACATTTTCACAGTGAAAACGGACCCTTTTTTTGCAAAGTTCCTAGCTGTAGGTTTTGAACCCTAGCTCTGCCGGCACCTAGGGAAACCCATGAAACCTATACATTTTTGAAAAGTAGACACCCAGGGGAATCCAGGATGGGGTGACTTGACTAGCTCTCACCAGATTCTGTTACCCAGAATCCCTTGCAAACCTAAAATTTTGTCACAAAAAACACATTTTCCTCACATTTCTGTGGTGGAAAATTCTGGAATCTGCGTGGATCCACAAATTTCCTCCCACCCAGTGCTACCCCAGGTCTCCCGATACAAATGGTACCTCACTCGCGTGGGTGGGTCAAGTACCCGCGACAGGCAAGGGCCCAAAACCTATTGAGGCGACATCAAAATTACCCATCGCAAAACAACCTGGTTTTGCAAGGGGGGTCCCATGAGTTTTTGGCCCCGGGCTCGGCGGCCATCTAGGGAAACCTACCAAACCCACACACTTCTGAAAACTAGACACCTGGGGGAGTCCAGCGAGGTATGGTTTGCGTGGGTCCCCCAACGTATTCTTACCCAGAATCTCCTGCAAACCTCAAATTTAGCTGGAAAAAATCACTTTTTTCTCAAATTTCTGTGTGGGAAAGTTCTGGAATCTGCGTGGATCCACAAATTTCCTCCCACCCAGCGTTTCCCTAGGTCTCCCGATAAAAATGGTACCTCACTTGTGTGGGTAGGCATAGTGGCTGCAACAGGAAATGGCCCAAATCGTACTGTGGAGCCTTCAAAATTACCTATAACAAAACTACCTGGTTTGGGGGGGCACCTGGGGTTTTGGCCCCGGGCTCGCCACCATCTAGGGAAACCTACCAAACCCACACATTTCTGAAAACTAGACACTTGGGGGAGTCCAATGAGGTATGGCTTGCGTGGATCCCCCAACGTTTCCCTACCCAGAATGCCCTGCAAACCTCAAATTTAGCTGACAAAAACACATTTTCCACATATGTTTGGGTGGAATCACCGTGCCAGCACAAATGTCCTACCCCACAGCGTTCCCCTCAGTCTCCCGAGTAAAATGATACCTCACTTGTGTGGATGGGGCAAGGGCCTGTGACTGGGAAGAGCCCAAAACATAGGGATTAAGGGTATAGCACCGAGAATTCTAAGCGCTATATTTTTTTTAAAATACGTTTTTAGCCAATTCTGCATTGGACACCCACGCAAGTGAGGTATCATTTTACTTGGGAGACTGAGGGGAACGCAGCCCGATGAAAAGTGACGCATCTTCAAAGATGCATCACTTTGTAAAGATGGAGTAGCAATGGCATCGCCAATGCATCAAAAAGACTCATTATAAATAAACTCCCAAGTCTTTTGGTAGACCTATACCTCTCCATGGTACACTGTAGGTATGCTGCCAGCACTACTATTGGATTCTGTCTGCCTGGCTTTAATGTCCAATTTTTTAAAGTTAAGCTTGTGTGCCATCTTTAGGTTAGCCAACTCCAATATAAGTTTCCTCTCTACCCTCCTGTCCTCCAGCTCCTCGGGGGACAGGCCTGTGGAAGACACACTGCTCCATCCTGAATATCAGGAGAATCTGCGTCATCTGCTGTGGCAGAAGAGAACTCTCCTTGGACGCCCCAGACCCTACTCTGGGGCTTCCCTCTCTTCATTCTCAGACAGTGCTTCTCTTTCCTTATTGTCATTCACCTCCTCTTCTCCTGAGGTGGCCTGCCATCTTTGTACCTCCTCAAAGGCTCTGAGGGCTACCTGCAGATCCATTTTGGTAGCCTTCTTGTCTGCCTTCAGCCCCCTCTTGGTGCAAAGTTTCAGCAGGGCAGACCTGCTGAGGGTATCCAGATTGCAGGCATCCATGGTGCAACAAGCAAAGGTTTAGGGCACTCAAATTTATAAAAGGGGGAGAAAGCCTATTAAAAACTAAGAAGTTGCAATGGTCTTTAAAAGTTGAATGGTAGTGTACACCAAATTACTGTAAGGTACTCCACAAACACAAGTCCTATCCTCACCTCTGATCATCAATGTTAAAAATTGGATTTCTGGTTGGCAGAGGTATGCACTCTGTCCAAGCAAGAACCACAGTCCTAGTCAGGATAAGTCAGAAACACACCCTAAATTAACCTGTGCCCACCCTCCGGTAGCTTGGCACAGAATAGTCAGGCTCAACTTAAGAGGCAATGTGCAAGGTATTTGTGCAACACTTATTACAGTAAAGCAGTGAAAAACACCACCCAAAAATAATCCAGACCAGATTAGAGAAATAGAGCTTAATTTAATGAAAAAACAACACCCAATTCACCCAGGACTAGATAAGAGTAGTACCACAGCTTCATATCTTATCTACTTATATATAAATCCATTTATAACTGCTGACATACAGCGCACTTTGGTTTTAATACTAGTAACGGCTACTAATAATCTAATTTCTCAAAGGGTTACAGTATTAGTGGTATCACACATATTACAACAACAGCACTGGCCTCACATTGTAGTGTAGTTCCTATTTCCCTAATAGGCTCTGCACATTGGAATAATATAACCTATAGGTTTGACATAGGACTAAGGTCGGTATGTCCCTATCGATTATATTAAACTTAATTACCTGTGCCAGCTAGCTCAGAGGCCACTAGAAACTCCTTGAGAACAAGAAGGGAGTAGTTTCTAGCAACCGAAAAACATGACAACTTTGTTTCCCTTTAGAAGCGGAACATGTCTCAGAATCGTGGAAACAATAGATAACAGTTTCACTCATTCAATCGTGCATGCTTAGTCTCTGCAGAGTTACACAGAAAGGAAAGACGGGCGTTTCAATAAAAAGGGTTTTATTGAACAGTCTTGTTTCTCGTGTAAGAGATATGTGCTGTTACGATCACAAGACAGTATTCAAGATAAATAATGTACAGCGTAAGCAGTAGAAATAAATAATACTGCGCTAGCATTATCTTTTAGCATATATTCACGGACATAAATAACATGAGCTAAAAATGCGAGTACTCATATGATGCGTCTCTAAGCTAGTGAATACGTTGCTTTGTTACGTTCTTAATTCGTTTAAGTCCTGTAAAACAGCCAAACGATCTTTGATATCAAAGGGTTTATTTTCCACCACTGTGCCACTGCTTTCCAGATCAGGCACCCACATTCTTGTCCCAAATAGGACCTCATATGGAGTGACCCCCCCCTAGAGAACTTCTTGGCAAGTTGTTTAATGAGCGTTGGACCCCATAAAGATGTCTGACCCACCCATCACCCGAACCTAATTCCCTAGCTGTTATAGACTGCTTTATGTCCCGGTTTTCCTTTCCACAACAGAATTTCCCTCAGGATGAAACGGAGAGGAGTACCGCAATGCAACGCCCAGACTGGCCATGGCGTCTTTGTAAGCCCGAGAGCTAAACGCAGGGCCCTGGTCAGAATGTAGCGTGCCTATTGCGTATGTGCCGATACAGACTCGCAAATCTTTTATAACAGTTCGAGCATCAGCCGAGCGCTGAGGCCATATCCATAGGAACCTAGAGCAAGAATCCACTGCGACCATGATATATTTATAGTTACCGTCCCTTTGCAGGGGACCGCAGTGGTCCAGGTAAACACAAGCTAATGGTTTGTCTGAAATTAACAGGGGTGTCTGCGCAGGACGTTTCACTGTGGAGACTTTCATCTGTTGGCATATTTCACATTCCAGAACATAGTTCTTGGTCTGCTTCCTAATGCCAGGCCACCAATATCTTTGTGTTAGTAAAGATACTGTTGCAGAAATGCCTGCATGGGCAGAGGCTATCCCTTCGTGTGCTGCTAGGATTAGTCCTAATCTGCGTTCCTTGTTTGGAATTACCCTATCCCCCACTCCAGGGATTCGAGCAAAAGGAACGTTGTTCGCATCAATTACATAAGAGTACTTGAGTGGAAACTTCTTGGGTAACGCTGCACCACTGCCTTTGCTTGTAGCATTGACAGCCAACATTATCTCACTGTCTATTTTCGTTTTTGAACGAGTGATCGCAGCTACGGAAGCCGTCTGAACAGCCCCCTTTGCGGCTTCGTCAGCCAATAAATTCCCTGCAACGTGAACGCCAACACGTTGATGACTGTTGGGAATTAGCTCTTACCTCTGTTACTTGTCCCGTTTTTGTTTCTTATCCCGTTTGTGTTGCCAGGCGCGCTTGATTGGGCGTGCACTTGGGAATGGGCGGGGTATTTTGGGTACTTAATGCTCTCCATAGCACTGAGTCAGTGCTTGGTTTCTTTCACGGTCCTACGACCCGGAAGGTCTGTGCTGTGTTGGTGCTCCGGAACTTCTGCTTTTGCCTGACTTCCTGTTTGCGGATTGGGGAACGAGTACAGGTAGTGTTGCCTGCCGTTCTTTCCCCCAGTGACTTGTTTTTGCCTTTTTTTCCCTACTCTATGGGCTCATATATAGCGGAGTTGAAAAGCGCGGCTGTGTTTTTTCTTCACTTGTCCCACTGATCATTTGCTCCTTTCCAGATAGTAGTTTAGTAAGCAGACAATATTGGAGATAGAAGATACCATCCCTATCTTCAATCTGTCCTCTGAAGTGTTAGATCCCACATGTTTAAGTTTGTTATCTAAGGGGTTGTCGTATGTCCCCCATTCCCAAACCAATAAATTTGAACTTTATACTGACATATTAGCGTTTTTTCGCAAAATCAGATTAAAGAAATTCTTTTCTAATGACCCTAATATCATTGCAGGGTCTCTAACTAATACTAGCCTATCAGTTCCATCCACCTTCATCCCTTCATTAGACCAGATAGGTCCAGAAGTTGCTGTCTTTGAACAGGTAGTGCTCAAACGTCTTGATTTAGCGACTCGCTTCATCCCAAAACCCAGATATAATCTAGACAAAGACAAATTCACATGCCTCACCTCCCTCACACAGAACAAGAAGGTCACCATAAAAAGCTGTGACAAAGGGGGTGGCATTGTGGTTCTAGACACTTCCATGTATGAACAAAAGATGCTGACCCTCTTGAATGGCCAACAATTCTACACCAAACTTATAACTGATCCTACCAACAAAGTAAGTTTGAAAATCCAACAACTTTCTTATACTGCACTTATAAAGGGAGAGATCAGCAAAAAAGAATATGAGTACCTAAATCACTCCAAGAGAAAAATGCCATGCATATATGGAGTACCTAAAATACACAAGCATCTCTCAGATCCCCCATATCGCCCGATCGTATCTACAATTGGTTCCATAACAGAACCCTTATCTAGATATGTAGATCAATGGCTTTGTCCATACATATCCAAGATTCCTTCACATATTAAAGATACTAGTGAAATGATTGTAAAAGTAGAAAATCTACCATTTAACTACAACCGAGATACTTTAGTGACTCTAGATATAGAGTCACTTTATAGCAACATCCCGCAAAAAGAAGTATTAGAAGCAGTGGCTTGGTTCATGGATGTTCACAATATCCCATGTCTTAAAACATTTGTCTTGGATTGCTTAACCATTGTCCTAACGGAAAATACTTTTGAATTCGGAAATAATCTTTTTAAACAAATCAGAGGTGTTAGTATGGGAGCCACAGTAGCACCGTCGGTTGCTAATATCTACATGGCGCAATTTGAACAAAATTTCATAGACAATGAAATAGCTCCCTTCTATGAATCAGTACTACACTGGTCGCGTTATATCGATGATATTTTTTTCATTTGGTCGGACACATTAGAAAATCTGGACGAATTTCTACTTTGGTTAAATGCTATTGATGTAAATTTGAAATTTACAAGCCACAAAAGCAAACATCAGATAGAATTTCTGGATATCCTGATTAAGCAAAATATCGATCATTTGGAAGTAGATTTATTTATTAAACCTACTACTAGGAACACTCTACTGCACTTTGAAAGTTATCATCCTAGGACACAGAAACAAAGTATCCCTTTTGGGCAGTTTTTACGATTGCGGCGCAACTGCACCAACCTCACTGATTACGATTTGCAAGCAGAAACTATGAAATTGAAATTTCTTGCCAGAGGATATCCCCACAGATTAATACGAGAGGCATATAAACGAGCCAGATTTTACGACAGGGACCATCCGTTAAAACCTAAGAATCAAACTAAAACCGAACAGCTAGTATGTATTACCAAACATTCAACTATGAATAACCAGGTTAAGCAGATAATCAATGCCAATTGGCATATACTCAACAGTGATCAAGAACAATCACTTAAATTGAAAAAACCGTTATTTGCACACAGAAGAAATAAAAATATCAAAGATTTAATTGTCCACTCACGCTTTGATGTAAGTATACCCTTTGTACAAAAAACCATTGATGGAAATGCACCAATTAAAGGCACCTTCAGATGTCTTCATTCTAACTGTAAAGCATGCGTGAGTGCTATAGAAGGACATACGTTAAGTCATAATGGATACGTCATTCAGTCCAAAACAATGTGTAACTGCAAAACTGATAATGTAGTTTATCTTATTGTTTGCCCCTGCAATCTAGGCTATGTCGGGGAAACGTCCAGAGCCCTTGCCACACGATTAACTGAACATCGCTCAGCGATCCGCACAGTTAAACTTAATGCCCCTATGGTGAAACACTTTCATGAATTTAAACATTCTCCTGATGACATTAAATGGCACATCTTGGAGAAAATAAGAAATTCCAATGAATCGAGGAATGAGGAAATCCGGAAAAAACGCGAAGTTTTCTGGATATTCTTTCTGAATACATACAAACAAGGATTGAACAATGATCTGCCTTGGGAGAATGCCATACTGTTTAATAATTTCTAATAGCTTCGGTTTTTTTCCCACTGTTTAAGACATATCATTTATATAGACTGAACTTGACATTTTATACCACACTGCGCGGTCGTTCTAGAGTCTGTTCTCCACTTCCATTGTTATAGAATGAACCTGACACTTTACACCACACTGTGAGGTCGTTCTAGAGTCTGTTCTCTACTTTCATTGTTGAGAAGACACACTACGAGACCACGTGATACTTAGGTAGACGCTTATAAGCTCACTGGAACACAGCCGGGCTCCCAGCATGGCGGCCTTTTCCATTTCGTATTCGTAATTGTATCCATCTCAGGTAAGAGCTCACCTTTGCCACATTTAGATAGACAATTTCTCATGTAACTCCGTATAGTGGGATATCTCTACAATTTCAGTCTTTGATTTTATCCTTTTTATAGCACGAGACGCACACGTCTACTGACCTGCCCTCGGTCTGCCTCGTTGCATTGCGGCATTTTCGCATCTACGTACGACCGGCCACTTTGTTTAACAGCCCGAATTCACGGACATCTTAACTTACGAACTTAGACCAGGTAGAGTTACTATTGCTCTGTTTCACTTCAGACACAGCAAGAGCCTCACAGCTTTCAGTTGTCTGTTTAGTACCACAAGCCTTATTTTGATTTGTGATCCTTTTTCAGAGCAGAGTGACTGTTTTTGAGCGAACCAGTTCAAAATAGAGGGGGACAACTAATCTCCCTTGTCAGATATAATTTCGAATGTACGGATGACCGGCCTCCTCATCCAATATCCTGAATTCTCGGACTTCATAACTTACTAGCCCACACCAGGTAGAGTCTTGTTTATTTTTTTCGCATTTCTCCCAGAATGAGTTTTATATTTTATGATTTTCAGTTAACCGCCACAGTAGCTTTACATAGATTCTTTTATTTTACCTTTGCAGAGCAGCGTGACGGTCCTTTAGTGATCTTGATTTATCTTGAATTCTTAACCCTATCCAGCATTTACGTTGATCACGGACATCAATCCCCGTGCAACAACTTTTTTGATTACTGATGTATACATTGGCACCTTAGGACCTTTTATCCAGGTAATGACGCCTTTCTGCACTCATCGTATTTCCTCATCGACCTCTTCACATTAGTGCATTATGCAGAACCTTCTATTAAGTATCCATTTAAATACCATATGGTATAGCTCGGTATTGATAGCTCTTTCATGGAGTTAACACCCCTTAGCCCAGTGTTCATCTTAGATTGCTATGACTTTGTAGAAGCCCCTTTAAATATTGTTTGCTCCTCATGCAACATCTACATGAATCTACATAAAGTTACCACCTACAAGTTCCAGATGCCCATATGCCAGGGCCCACCTGCAGTATAAAAGTAGTGATATTTTGCAATTGTTTTCATTATTTGAGTTTTGAGTCATGTTTTCATATTCACATACAGGTCTGGCATGACCTATACATCTATACATTGTGAATTGAAGCTGATACCTTATTTAAAGACAGTAAGCTCTATCCACCTTTATCGTTATTCTCACTATGTAATTATTTAAAGAAATTATAACGATTTACACATCCTAGTAGGATTTGTTGAGTTTTCAGTTTTAGTTCAATTCCTTTTCTATTTCTTTCTTTACTCTTTACTCGCTTCTTTCTTGATCTTGGTGGATTGGTAATTACTATTCCTCTTTATCGTCTTCACTGCGGGTGATCAATATAGTCTTATCTATTTTCTACAGTAATAATATCTATTGGAATGTTAAATTCTTTTATGAATCTTTGTCCTACCCTATTAATTTCTTCTCAATATTATCACTGGCAACTTCGAGTAAATATGTAACCTAGGAGATATTATTGAACTCAGTGTGTATTTTTAAGATTTGTGTTTTATAGAATTTTTATTGTTCTGTAGGAAAGCAGTGTGGCCCTCCTGATGAAGGCACTGTCAGTGCCGAAACGCGCGTTGAGAAGAACCATCTGTTAGCCACCTCACACTATTTGCTGTTGTTCATGTCATTTTGTCTTCTATTATGTCCATGTACATATATTAATGTTTTGTCCATTTGAGACCAATTGTTTGGCTGGAAAACACTAGTACTAATTTGTAGTTTATTCAAAATCACAATTGCATCAGAACCATGTAATGTCTACAACATTAATGGAATGAAGGTTTATCTTTTTCCTTATATATACAAAATACGTTATAATCATATATAAAACAATTTTTAAATATATTTTAATGTAGCTTTATTACATTCACACTGAGTTCTTCTTATCATTCTTGTTTTTGTTGATGAGTGTTTAAACCATTTTAAGCCATTTGACTGCCTAGGAACTTTGCCTTACACTGTATTATTACCCTGTCCTAGGAGCTCTAGAATAGTTACAGGGGGTCCTTGATATGCTGCTTTGCTCGTAGCATTGACAGCCAACATTATCTCACTGTCTATTTTCGTTTTTGAACGAGTGATCGCAGCTACGGAAGCCGTCTGAACAGCCCCTTTTGCGGCTTCGTCAGCCAATGAATTCCCTGCAACGTGAACGCCATCACGTTGATGACTGTTGGGAATTAGCTCTTACCTCTGTTACTTGTCCCGTTTTTGTTTCTTATCCCGTTTGTGTTGCCAGGTGCGCTTGATTGGGCATGCACTTGGGAATGGGCGGGGTATTTTGGGTACTTAACGCTCTCCATAGCACTGAGTCAGTGCTTGGTTTCTTTCCCGGTCCTACGACCCGGAAGGTCTGTGCTGTGTTGGTGCTCCGGAACCTCTGCTTTTACCTGACTTCCTGTTTGCAGATTGGGGAATGAGTACAGGTAGTGTTGCCTGCCGTTCTTTCCCCCAGTGACTTGTTTTTGCCTTTTTTCCCCTACTCTATGGGCTCATATATAGCGGAGTTGAAAAACGCGGCTGCGTTTTTTCTTCGCTTGTCCCACTGATCATTTGCTCCTTTCCAGATAGTAGTTTACTGGAGACTCTTATGATTTAATGAATTCCCCCTCAGTTAGTAGCTGTTAGTAGTATGGGATACAAAAGGGGATGATGGACGGAACGTTTGAGCCAATCAAACACTCACCCCCAGTCAACTGATCTGGGTTTAATCCATCATCATTCTTTAGCTCACTCCACCACCCCAGTTCAGACAGGCCATATGCAAATCAGTCTGACCCTGTGCCTCATGGGAACAGTCCAGCCCGAACTGCCAAGCCATGTCTTCCCTGGACCGGAAACAAGCATCCTAGGACCGGTTTCTGGCATTCCAGCCGTCATCAGCCAGGCTTGCTTGAATCCAGTGGCAAAGTGAGCAAGGGACCCATGTCTGGGCATACCCCCGCCAACCCAGGGCGAACAAAGCGATACAAAAGGGGATGATGGACGGAACGTTTGAGCCAATCAAACACTCACCCCCAGTCAACTGATCTGGGTTTAATCCATCATCATTCTTTAGCTCACTCCACCACCCCAGTTCAGACAGGCCATATGCAAATCAGTCTGACCCTGTGTCTCATGGGAACAGTCCAGCCCGAACTGCCAAGCCATGTCTTCCCTGGACCGGAAACAAGCATCCTAGGACCGATTTCTGGCATTCCAGCCGTCATCAGCCAGGCTTGCTTGAATCCAGTGGCAAAGTGAGCAAGGGACCCATGTCTGGGCATACCCCCGCCAACCCAGGGCGAACAAAGCGATACAAAAGGGGATGATGGACGGAACGTTTGAGCCAATCAAACACTCACCCCCAGTCAACTGATCTGGGTTTAATCCATCATCATTCTTTAGCTCACTCCACCACCCCAGTTCAGACAGGCCATATGCAAATCAGTCTGACCCTGTGCCTCATGGGAACAGTCCAGCCCGAACTGCCAAGCCATGTCTTCCCTGGACCGGAAACAAGCATCCTAGGACCGGTTTCTGGCATTCCAGCCGTCATCAGCCAGGCTTGCTTGAATCCAGTGGCAAAGTGAGCAAGGGACCCATGTCTGGGCATACCCCCGCCAACCCAGGGCGAACAAAGCGATACAAAAGGGGATGATGGACGGAACATTTGAGCCAATCAAACACTCACCCCCAGTCAACTGATCTGGGTTTAATCCATCATCATTCTTTAGCTCACTCCACCACCCCAGTTCAGACAGGCCATATGCAAATCAGTCTGACCCTGTGCCTCATGGGAACAGTCCAGCCCGAACTGCCAAGCCATGTCTTCCCTGGACCGGAAACAAGCATCCTAGGACCGGTTTCTGGCATTCCAGCCGTCATCAGCCAGGCTTGCTTGAATCCAGTGGCAAAGTGAGCAAGGGACCCATGTCTGGGCATACCCCGCCAACCCAGGGCGAACAAAGCGATACAAAAGGGGATGATGGACGGAACGTTTGAGCCAATCAAACACTCACCCCCAGTCAACTGATCTGGGTTTAATCCATCATCATTCTTTAGCTCACTCCACCACCCCAGTTCAGACAGGCCATATGCAAATCAGTCTGACCCTGTGCCTCATGGGAACAGTCCAGCCCGAACTGCCAAGCCATGTCTTCCCTGGACCGGAAACAAGCATCCTAGGACCGGTTTCTGGCATTCCAGCCGTCATCAGCCAGGCTTGCTTGAATCCAGTGGCAAAGTGAGCAAGGGACCCATGTCTGGGCATACCCCCGCCAACCCAGGGCAAACAAAGCGATACAAAAAGGGATGATGGACGGAACGTTTGAGCCAATCAAACACTCACCCCCAGTCAACTGATCTGGGTTTAATCCATCATCATTCTTTAGCTCACTCCACCACCCCAGTTCAGACAGGGCATATGCAAATCAGTCTGACCCTGTGCCTCATGGGAACAGTCCAGCCCGAACTGCCAAGCCATGTCTTCCCTGGACCGGAAACAAGCATCCTAGGACCGGTTTCTGGCATTCCAGCCGTCATCAGCCAGGCTTGCTTGAATCCAGTGGCAAAGTGAGCAAGGGACCCATGTCTGGGCATACCCCCGCCAACCCAGGGCGAACAAAGCGATACAAAAGGGGATGATGGACGGAACGTTTGAGCCAATCAAACACTCACCCCCAGTCAACTGATCTGGGTTTAATCCATCATCATTCTTTAGCTCACTCCACCACCCCAGTTCAGACAGGCCATATGCAAATCAGTCTGACCCTGTGCCTCATGGGAACAGTCCAGCCCGAACTGCCAAGCCATGTCTTCCCTGGACCGGAAACAAGCATCCTAGGACCGGTTTCTGGCATTCCAGCCGTCATCAGCCAGGCTTGCTTGAATCCAGTGGCAAAGTGAGCAAGGGACCCATGTCTGGGCATACCCCCGCCAACCCAGGGCGAACAAAGCGATACAAGTTAGTAGTATGGGGGCACCCAATAAAAGGATGGAAACAAACCATATCCTCTTCTCTTAGGAAAGGGTTTTTTTGTGCTTTGGCTTTTTTCCCCTGTCCTTGTTTTCATATTGAACCCAGGAGGTGTTTTTGGGGATTTTGTTTGGTATTCCTATGGACAGTACAAATTTGAAGTAATCCTGGATCAGTGTACATTGTGGCCCACGCCTTCCTGTTGGATGACATCGGATTGGGATAATACTTACGAATCCCTTTCTAGCCATTTCTAGCCATTGACGTCTGTGCAAAGGGTAAGAGTGTTGTCCTGTTTTCCAAGTGCTACGCTCAATTGTGTGCGTGTGAGTGTGATTGTTGCGGTGTTAACCTGTCTTGTGTTGGTTTTTTATAGGTTGCCCTGAGTTCCCGCTAGAACACAGACAACAGGGATATCTTGCCACCAGAGCTGATCGAAAACCTGGTCCCTGGTTTTGCTTTTTCCCCCACCTTCTTCCATGGTTCTTGTTCGCCGACGCCGGTATATAAGATAGTCGTTTGCGACGGGAGCTGAGGAGGAGGAGTGGGATTATTCTTCGCTCCCGCAGTATTGGATGGTTGTACAGTGGTGGCAGGACAATGACTCAGTGTATGGATCACGTGAGCCTTTGGTAGTTCGCTTTTTAACTGAACTACTTGTTCCCAAAGCGTTTTATGCTTTATTGTGCCACCTTTTGCATCTTTGAACCCGTTTTCAAGACAAGTTTGTATATATTCATTATACGACTGTACACAGTAGAAAGAATCGCACATTATGAGTGTGGGGAATTCTCGATCTGTACTTTCAAGTGCCAGTTTGAATGCTTGTAGTTCAGCTTGCTGAGCTGTGCAATCTCCTAGATACTGGGTTTTCGTGACCATAGGTCTGAATTTGCCATCTTGCATGCGACCATTAACGATTGCGCACGCTGCACTGTAAGCTTGCTTACTCACTGTTGCGGGTTGTGCGGATCCGTCAGTGTAAATTATGAATTCATACTGATCGAGAGGCAGAATCTCAGTAGGCAGAGGACATTCATGTTCATATTGCAGGAATGCTTGTGTTTTTAGATCGGGATCAAAAACATATTCAACATCTGTTGCAGCAAGAGAATTAACCCATTGTATCCATCGCGGATTTAATGCTTTAGCATTTGGAATGCTCGTTTTTGTTACCGCCTCTAAGGCCGGAACAGGGGTTACGACAATAATGCGTTTCCCTTGGGCTAGAGCTCTTTGTTTTGCTACTGCAGTTTGAACTGCTGTCAGTATTTTTTCTGTTGAAGTGAAGCGCATTTCTGCTGTGTATACAAGTGTGATACTTTTTCACCCTCATTAAATGTTAAGTAGGTGAATCCGCATTGACCCGAAATTATTTGGATCACTAAATTGCGTTGTCTTACGCGTGTTTGTAAGTGATTTGTTGCTAACATGTTGCTTGGAGTGAACGCAAGATTTCTGTGTGTTCTTGTGTCCAGTTTTTGATTGAAAAATCAGGTTTGATTAATGCATAGAGAGGTTTAACCCTTTCTGTGTAATTCAGAATGTATGTTCGTCCAAAATTTAGGAAACCCAGGATGGATTGTAAATTTTTCCACGTTTTAGGAGGTTGGAGCAGCGCACACCTTTCTAAAAAGTTAGCTGCCAAGCTCTTGCCTTCACTTGAAGGCTCATATCCTAGAAACAGGACATTGAGATGGGCAATTCTGGACTTTTTGAAGTTGAATTTGTAGCCCTCAGAGGCGAAGCCCAGTATAGTGGTGCTCACCCTGTTCAAGTGTTTGTCCAGGTCATCGTCTGTCAGATAGATGTCATCGACATAGGACAATGCCTCATTGTCATAAATTTGTAGTAACTCTGTTACCCTCGCTGAGAATAACCCCGGGCTGTTCTTGAACCCTTGTGGGAGTCGACAAAATTGACGCTGGGTCCCCATTATTGAGAAAGCTGTTAAGTACCTGCTTCCAGGTGCTATGTTTTGACAAAAGAAACCATTTGAGATATCTAATGTGGTTTTATATTTTTTACGCACAATGTTATTCATTAATGCTGTACTATGTGCATTTTGCACTGCAAATGTTTTTGAACAAGTGTTTAAGTGTCTGTAATCCAAAACTAGACGATAGGTATTGTCTGGTTTGGAGACAGGAAACAAAGGATTGTTCATTAAAGAGGTGCATGTTTCAATCACCCCCTGGTATTCAAGTTGATCTAAGATCTCCCTGACCTGTTTTTTAGCTTCTTGCTTTATTGGGTACTGCCTTTATGCAGTAGGTTCATTTTTCAGATGTATTTTATGGTGGGGTGAATCCTCATCCCATCCTACATGATTTTTGTATAATGCTGTAGATGTATTGGAATATGGTTAGAGAAGGCAGGCATAATAATGTCCTCGCCATGTGGGCACTCCCTGACAAATTGTGGTGGCCAGTCTTTTTCTGCTAGAAGTATGTCATAGCCCATTGAAAGTTTCTCCCAAAAGAGTGCTTTCACCTGTCTAGGTATGTCTCCCTCCATCCGGAGTGTTATTTCATATAACTTTTGTGGAGTACTAACCCTGGTGTCTACAGTCTCAACTGTAATGTACTCATTCAAGTCCACTATCTCCAGACGTTCCTTCAGGTTCTGGTGAGCTATTGTGACTTCTGCTGCACTGTCCAGCATTGTCGGAGCCCATTCTCCGTTCTTGAGTTGTGTTCTCAGTATCCTCGGCATGTCTGACCTTCAGACCTGCTACTTTCTTCTTTGAGAATTGAGGTTTTGATTTGTTTTTCGGAACGTGTTTGTCGTCTTTCGATTTCACGCGTTCTTCTCTATGTTCTGACCGTCCTCTTCTTTCCGATGTCTGTGACGAGATCTGAAAGGTACGAGAGGAACGTGTATAAGTATCTTGATACCTGTCAGGCTTTTTCAAATTATCCCTATTCCTGAGGTTATACCTCCTTTCAGAGGGCTCCTTTTGAGGAGACCTACCTCGGGATTGAGAACGTTTCTCGTTTGAATTTTGTTTATTAGTTTCCCACTTCTTTTTAGAAGATGTAGGAGTTTGTTTAACAGAGTCCTTCTCAGGACTTTCAGATAGTTTTGGCTTCACTGGTCTTCCACCAAACTATCTCTGCCTAATTCTGCATAAGATTGTTCTATTATTCTGGGTAGCTCAGTTTGATGTTCTGTAACATCGAATTCCCTTAATCATTGGCGGATCGCCACTGCTGCTGCCTCCCCTTTAATATTAGATAATATTATTGTTGAGACCTGGTCGAAATTTTTCAGTAATTTCATACCTAAATTTAGAGCAGGCTCTGCCCCGTATTCGTTTTGAATTCATTTCAGGACATCAGGTATTACTGCAATTGACGGAATACCATGTGTTTTAGTATAGATGGCAGCAAAGACTGAGCCCCAAGTGGTACAGTCTTCCAGTTGTGGTGTGATCCCCATCGGTAAACAGATGGTTAGGATTCTGTGTTTCTCATACGGGCTAGTATTTGGAAATACTGCTTCGATTTGAGTAATTTTTTGAGCTATCCAAAATAGAATTTGCTCACATTTTGTGGGCATTTTACCCATGACTGCGTATAGAGTCTGTAGTGTAATTTTTAGTGTATTCCCCTGTTGAGGAGGTTGATTTGGAAGTGTCAATGGTGGTTGGACTGTTAAAGTCCGCATGACATATTGGACTAATTGTCTGTAGATTTTTATTAACTCTGTAAGTTGAGTAAGTAATTCCTCATCCGTCATTATATCCAGTTCAGGATGAGGAGTGTAGCCGGCTAGAATCGGCCATGTTGCTCCTGGTCTACCTAGTGGACCGAGCCTGGTAATGTTTCTGTGATGTTTTAGGGCGCCTTTAAACCATAGCTGATGCTCCTGGTATGTTAGTGGAATTTCAATATCCTCGAAAGGAATGTATTCCTCTGGTGGATCATCTTCTTTGTAGATGTGAATTAATTTTGTTACTGAATTTGATTCAGGAAATATGACCCATGAATAGAATACCTCTGTCTGAAAGGATTCGTGTGCCTCTATCACAAAAACTGCTCTACCGCCTCTCGGAGGTAGGCCATGTTTTATAAGTTTGGCTCTTCTTAAGTTTGGATGGATGTCTATAACACCCTCCTCAGGTTCATTTAAACCTGTAAAGTTAAAAACTGTTGCTAGGGCTGGATCAGCCGCAGCTCCACCGGTGTCGGTGGCATTTTCCCTGTTAGACATTTGTTTTTTGAAAAATGTAGAACAAGTTTCAAGGAAAAACAAAAAGATAAGGTGCACAATATTTTGGAAAACTGTATCCTTCAACGTTGAACAAACCAAACAACTAATATATAGGGTGCTTCCCTATTTAGTTATGGCGGATATTTAACCCTACCCACTCCGGAAGTCTTATGGAGTATATGAGTAAGGGTCTCTGAGAAAAGCACGAATGAGTTACTCAGTATCTAGCGTTAAATTACTGCCTTACCAAACCGTTGGGCGCCATGTAGTGTAGTTCCTATTTCCCTAATAGGCTCTGCGCATTGGAATAATATAACCTATAGGTTGGACATAGGACTAAGGTCGGTATGTACCTATCGATTATATTAAACTTAATTACCTGTGCCAGCTAGCTCAGAGGCCACTAGAAACTCCTTGAGAACAAGAAGGGAGTAGTTTCTGGCAACCGAAAAACATGACAACTTTGTTTACCTTTAGAAGCGGAACATGTCTCAGAATCGTGGAAACAATAGATAACAGTTTCACTCATTCAATCGTGCATGCTTAGTCTCTGCAGAGTTACACAGAAAGGAAAGACGGGCATTTCAATAAAAAGGGTTTTATTGAACAGTCTTGTTTCTCATGTAAGAGATATGTGCTGTTACGATCACAAGACAGTATGCAAGATAAATAATGTACAGCGTAAGCAGTAGAAATAAATAATACTGCGCTAGCATTATCTTTTAGCATATATTCACGTACATAAATAACATGAGCTAAAATGTGAGTATTCATACGATGCGTCTCTAAGCTAGTTCTACCCCAGTGTACCTAATCTAGTCTAGGTGTAGGGAAGAGTAGAAGTAGGTGGAGTATTCTCTAGTATGGTAGACTAAGAGTCTAGTATGCCAAGAGTCCCTCTAGGTTCTAGTCAGCTCCATACCTTGAGAATGAGAGAGGTGGGAATCTCCTGCCGGATCTTGGAACTCTAACACCCCGCGAAGGGAGTCAGAACACTGGAATCTGGATTCGTCTGCGTGCAGGAATGACAGCGTCTTCTCAGTGCGTCAGGCCAGGATACGGGCTCCTCTGAAATTGAGGTCTCCTCTAACTTGCTTGGGCAAGGGAAGGTATATTTATACCTGGTAGGTGTCGAGGAATGTTAGCATTGACGTGAAGTCGGACAGAGGAAGACGTCAGGAATGAACCCTTAAGGTATAACGGTTCATACATAATAGATGAGTTCTTGGAGAAATCAATAGTCCTGTGCTAGGGGAACTCCCGAAGCTTAAGGGTCTGGTTTCTAAGAACTCGTTGTGACGTTAGGGTGGACGGATGTCGGTGACCATGCCTGTATTTGGAGTGCACGGTTAATGCCTAAATAAGGACAGGGATTTCTATGCCTATATAAAGGCATGGCGAATTGTGCCTATATAAGGACATGATTCAGGAAAACCTATATACGGACCCCTAAAGTGGAATACAACAACATGAATACCCTGAGGGAAAGGAAGATAGCTCTCTCTGGTATTACAACCCAGTACCGTATTGGAAAGAACTTTGTATTGAAAATCATGGCTTCCCAAGTCCCCTATGATGTTATGATAATGTAAGAGGTGAATTCCTGCATCACTATTAGTCACACAAGCTTTCATTTGATGGAAGATTTGTTCATATGTTACAATCACGTATTCTCTTCTGCTTAGGCGAAAGCAATGGGAATGCAGGACCGCATCTTTACTCCTTCTTCACGGTTACAAATTTTGGCTGAAATTTGGATAAGATTATGTTCTATTAATATGGCCGCGTTAGCCAGTCATGCTTTCACGACTGTGCACAATGTGAACATTTTATTGGCTATTTTGAAGTTATGAGTTATTATCCGTTGAATCCTAATGTTCATATTATGCATTTACGTACGCACTTCTGCTTAGATGGAACCTATGGTAATGCAGGACCACATTTTACTCGGTTTTACGGTTACAGTCTCCATCAGAATCTTAGATAGGATTATGATCTATACATATGGCCACCTTAGCCTGTTATCCTGTCACGGTTTTGCACTATGTTGAAGCCTTATGTTCAAATTCTACACGCATGATCTCATTCCTATTCAGATGTAACCTACCAACACACTTCCTGATTCAATACATTTGTACATTAACAAAAGGAAACTAAATGAGTACCTTTGAACCCTATTAATGAGGTTTTATGTCCTGCTGCTTCAACATAATGTTTGTAACCATGCTCTCCCTCTTTCACTAATAGAAACTTCCTTCAGCTTAAGGCACAAATGCACAGTTCATGGCAAGGGTACAAGGGACTATCAATGCTAGTTTCTTACTTCTTTTCACTTCTCTTTCCTCCCCTCCCCCTTTTTTCATCTTCTTATCTTTACCATTTTTCAGTTCCCTGTTTCTCTATTGTCTTTTTCTCCTTTTTTCAAATGTATTATCAAGAGTTGCTTGGCAGCACCATTGATCTAGACAAGTCTCTTACGCAATGGTAGCTTTATGCATTGACTCTGGTAGCCAATCATCATGTGATGGATTTATTCTTTGGACACAAAACAACCCAAGGATAGCCAGAAGTCCTTACTTCTGTTAATGAACTCGCAAGTGTTCCCTCATGTCCCACCCCTGAAGTGGGAGTAAACAGAGCAACCCTTGGTATAGGAAGGAATGTAGCGGAGTGAAAAATGTCCTCGTAAAAGCACTAAAGTCCAAGCACCCGTAAGAGGTACTGGTAGTCAGATCCCAGTACAAGAAAGCTTTGTCAGCAGCCCAGCGTAATTGGGATGTTACAAACTGGAGTGATCTAGCTGAGGCAGTAAAATCAGGTGATAATAGGACCTTTTGGAATATCATAGCTCATGGGAGTAAGGACTCTGAATCACGGATTCAGTGTTATTTGAACCCGAATGACTGGGTGGAACATTTTGCTAAATGATATTCAAACTGTAGGGATGAAGATTATCTGCCTACCCTAGTTCCCTGTAATCATGAAAGCATCCCCCGAGGAGAGAACAGTTCGCCAGACCCATATTTTTCGCTCATGGGGACTAAACTAGCCATAGAGGTCAATAAATTGGGCAAGGACACTGGTCCTAACAAAGTCCAATGTGAGCTATGGCGCTCTGATTTAACAATTTGAGTCCCATCTGTCAACCTATTATGTAGTTCCACAGCCTCAGGAGCCCTGATCTCTGACACCTGGAAAGGGGCAGACAAAGTCCCCATTTACAAAATAGGGGGCCAACATAACCCAGGGAATCACAGACCCATTAGCCTCTTGGATAACCTGCAGAAGGTTTATGTAAGGCGGCTTTAAAAAAGCTCTCAGAATGGATAGGGGCGACAGGGGTTCTGGCACCCTACCAGGAGGGATTTAGACCTAGAGTAGGTACTATAGACCAGGCTTTGAGGCTTATCCTTATTATTTGGAAATACACAAAACCGAGAGATGTTCATCTGTACATAGCATTTGTCGATCTTAGGGCAGCCTTTGACCTGGTCCTTAGGGGATCATGTTGGGCCACACTTGAGGAGCTGGGAGTCCCGGCCGATCTTCTTACACAAATATTTCTATAACACCTTGAGAAATGCGCTCAGGCTCGCTGGGGCCCTCAGGGACAACTCACCGACTGAATCCTCATATGGAGAGGGGTGCAGGAGGCTTTTTTGTTGGCTCCCACACTTTACTCCCTTGACGTAAATTATATTGTTAGGGTCTTACTCGAATGTACAAATTATTCCACAAATTTAGAAGGACTGTGTGTCCATGCACTCTTATTTGCAGACAACACACTGTTAATATCGCAAACTCCTAGTGCTCTACAACATTTATTGAATACATGTAATGTTTACTGTGGGGTAAAAAGGCCTGGAGAGCAACATTAATAAGACTAAATTTATGGTAATAAGGCCTCATGAGTATTTTAAAGGGCCCCCATGTCTACAAAAGGAAAAATTAGAACGTGTATCAGGATTTGAGTATCTTGGTATCAAGTTAGATAGAAAAGTTTCCTGGACTGCACATAAACAAAGGAGAAGGGCAATTTGTAACAATGCTTCATTTTCTTATAAAAATGCTTTATTGGGCAGCACAGTACAGAAAGGACCGAGATAAAACAAAGTCTTACAATAACTGTCTTGTGTCAGAGGATTCCAGAATATATGAAACAGTGGAACCCTCCAACACCCTTAAATAAACACAATACAGTGAACCTATAAGAAAGGATCACAGCCTCCTAATACATTAAATAATAAAAAGAAACAGACTGAATATAACACAGTTCTTCAGCACCAAGCTATGGCTATCTCCAAAGATATCAGGCAACAGGGTCTGGAGCAATAAACCCAGCCATTGATCTGTACAGACTTAGGGGCAGATTTACGTTGAACTAACGCAGCGCGGTGCAGCAAGTCATTTTGCTGCGCAGCGCTGCGTTAGTTCTGAAGCACAGGGATGCGACATATTTACAACAATATGTCGCATCTCTGTGCTTCCCCCTGCGCTGGCGCACAAATAGCAGCCATGCGCCGGCGCAGGCACCCTTGCACCATGGTGCAAGGATGCCTGCGTCGTGGGGAGATTGTTTTTGTGCAGGAAGGGACACCTTCTTGCACAAAAACAATCAATACAAGCTTTTCCTCTTTCAATGCGTGCTGTAGAAGGCAGCACGCATTGAAAGAGGAAAAAACGAGGAGAAATGAAAACATTTCTCCTCGTTGCGCCTCGCTACGCCACCTCTAGGGTGGCGTAGCTTTCAGACGCATCTCCAGAGTTACGATTTCTCGTAATTCTGGAGATGTGTCTCGTTCCATGAGTGTTGCGTGGGAACACCCACAGCAACACCCATGGAACGCCCCTTCACCGCAAAGTGCTGCATGTGAAGGGGCCGTATTTACAAGGAGAGGAAAAGTCACGCAGGGTGGCTTTTCCTCTCCTTGTAAATATGGAGCAGCCCCCTGCGCCACCAGTACGTCAGGAAAAGTGACGTACTGGTGGCGCAGGGGGCTCGTAAATCTGCCCCTAAAATCTCAATCTGCGGCCCTATATGGTGCTGAGGTTTGGGACTTTGCCAACATAGAATTCCTTACTGAAAGCAAGAACTATTTTGTTTGCTCTCTCTTCCATCTCCCTAAAAGCCCTCCCCTCATTCTCATGTCTTTTGACGTAGGGCTGTAGAGAACAGAACAAATAACAGTGCTCAGGCCTCTCCCCTACTGGGTGACGATGTGGACAGTGAAGGAGCTCCTGCCTTATAGAAGGGCCATAAGTGACATTGTGGAAATAGACAAGAATACCACCTTTCCATGGTTTAGGCGCGTCCAATCGTGGTTCGCTAAAATAGGTCTTGGGAATTTTTGGTCTGATCCTGGAACCTTAAATGTGTCCTTGAAAAAGCTACTAAAATCTGGCTTTTGGGCCTTTATTATCAAAAACTTGCACCGAAGTAGCACTCTGGGGAGATTGAGAGCTCAATTCTTGGCCTGTAAGCCCAGTCCCCACTTTGAAATTCCATTATGACGCGCTCAAAACTGGGTCATTTATGTCAAAATAGAACAAGGGTAAAGCAGATTACGACGAAGGTCGTTGCCTGATGTGCCAGATGCAAACTAAAGAAAATGCTGCCCATCTTTTGTTTTTCTGCCCTGCTTAGGCGTGGCCAAGAAGTAAATGGATGCTCCCCTTATGTCTTCGGCTGGGCTTCAGCACCATCTTGAGTCTCTAAGGGCACTGAAGGGCGATATCACTCCTTACATAATGATTACCGCGAGTAATGACCGATTCGGAAGGGATAGATCTTAAAACTCCAATCATGGCTCAGGCTCCATAAAAAGGGTTCATGTTTATGCACCAGCACTTTATCTTGAGTCCAGCTCGGATGAATTGTATCAGTGGTGACTGACATTATTCGTTTGTGCAGCAGCATGCAGGCTGACCAGTCACAACTGACGTTAATTGATCCATGTGACCTCCGAGGGCACAACTGATCACAAAACTGTTATGAGCAGTTTCTATTTTTTAATAGATCTTAGGATCATATTATGAAACATTAGTCCTCGTAATGTATTTTATGATCATTGTTCTATCTCTTTAAGAAGATTTTACTATAATGTACTGATTGAAGGAAATGTGTACTAATATATGTTTTTATGAAATGTTATTTCCAAAATAAACTATGACGATGATGGACATTCTATTACATTTATAAAGCACATTTGTTGACCTCCATAAAAAATGAAGAAAAAGTTGGTAAGTTATGACTGAGTTTCAGGTAGGTTTTGACCAAGTATCAATCGTAATTTAGAATGTTTTCTTCCAAAATGCACTATGACCCATGCTTGTCTCGGTACATTATATGTGAGATAAAGTCCTCCCTGACGTATTGTAGGAATAAAAGTCGCCAAGAAGCTCCGCGACCATAGGATGAGGTGGAAGTTCGAGTTCTTTCATAAGGTCATAAAACTCTAAGGTTACGTGCAATATCCTTAAAATGTACAGCAGGGAGTGATTTATTTCTTATAATACATGTTCATACCATAATCTTTCCCATAAACCACATAAATACATGGTGTGTAGATTTTTCATATGAAAGAGGTCGTATGGTTGGGAACATAAAGAATGAAAGCACAATCTGGTGTGAAAATAAACTCATCAAAAAGTAGCTAGTAATGAAGATATTAGAATTAGTTTAATGCAGAACCGATTAAAAGTCATGAGGCTCGAAATATGCAGAAAAAGGCAGATTGATTCTGTTATTCCTGTAATCACTTTTAGTTTGCAAAAAATAAAGCTTGCAATAAAGATCTCCTTTCTGCTCATCACTGCTGCATTTAGAAAAACAAATCATAGGAATGAATAGTCAGTTTTCGGGCATTGTTTAAACTGCAGCTGTAATTATGTTCCGTGACCTGTTTTTCACATCAGCTGCTGGCTCTGGCTGAAGCCATTGTGATGCAGAACTCAACTGTAATAGCTTATTACAGTTCTGCGGCTATGTCATTTCTTTATTCCACGTGACTGGGGCAACTCGACTGTAATAAGGAAATTAGTGACAGGGTTTCATACGGAGATTGCAGGCTCCCATACATTATATATAGGATAAAGTAACCCCTGCCATACATTATCAGGATATTTCAAGTCACTGAGGAGTTCTGTGATCTTTGAAAGGAATGAGGCCACAGGCCAAGTTACTTTACAAGGCCATGGAACTCCGAGGTGACTTACAATATAATGTGCAGCAGGGGTGCTTTATTCCATATAATACATGGTCACACCATCACCCTTTCCACAAACCTTTTGTATCCTTGGTGTTCCGCTCTTTCATATGAAGGGGATAGGATGGTTGTAGACATGAAGAATAAAAGTAGAAGCTCTGGCACGAAATTAAACACAGATATCAGTTAGAGATTAGATTCAGTTGAGTAAAAGTCAGATAAAAATCACTGTAGTTCAGAATGTGCAAGAACATGTAGAGAGATTTGACCTTTTCACATGCTGTTTTCTTTCTACTTATCACTGCTCATCTATTAAAATGGAGCAGAAGAAAAATACATGCACCTTTTTTGCTGTTTAAACAGCAGATTTAAGTATGTTCAGTGTCCTGCGTTTCACCTTGGCTGCTGGTTCTGGCAGCAGGCATTGTGAGGTCAGACCACAATTGTAATAAGCATCTGAATATTATATATGGCAAATTGAGTCTTTCTCTGTTACTTACCAAGTCTCCTGTCCCTTCTGGCCGGGAGTGGCTCTGTCCAATCTGGCTTGGAGCAGCTCTATCCCTACTGACTGGGAGTGACTCTGCCCCTTGTGGCTTAATGCAGCTCTGTCCCTTGTAGGTGGGAGTGGCCCTGTCCCTGGTGGCTGACAGCATCTCTGAAACGTCTGTGTTGCTTGTGCGTGATAGCAGCTCTGTCCCATCAGGCTGATGGCAGCTCTGCTCCTGGTGGCTGGAAGTGTCTCTGTATCTTGCGGCTGGGAAAAGCCGTGTCTCTTCTAGCTGGTAGGGCTTTGTTCCATGTGGCTGGGGGCAGCTCCGTCCCTTCTAGCTGTGAGGCCTCTGTTCCATGTGACTTGGAGTGGCTCTGTCTCTTCTGACTAGAAGTGGCTCTGTTGCTTCTGGCTTGGAGCAACTCTGTCCCTTCTTGCTTGGAGCAGTTCTGCCCCTCCAGTCTGAGAGTGACTCTGTCTCTTCTGACTGGAAGTGGCTCTGTCTCATCTGACTGGAAGTGGCTCTGTCTCTTCTTGCTGGGAGTGGCTCTGTCTCTTCTGGCTGGGAGCAGCTCTGTCTTTTCTGGCTTAGAGCGGCTCTGTAGCCTCTGGCTTGGAGCGGCTCTGTCCCTTTTGGCTATGAGTACTTCTGCCCTTTCTGACTGGGAGTGGCTCTGTCTCTTCAGACTGGAAGTTGCTCTGTCTGTTCTGGTTGGGAGTGGCTCTGTACCTTCTGGCTTGGAGTGGCTCTGTCTCTTCAGACAGGAAGTGGCTCTGTCTGTTCTGGCTTGGAGTGGCTCTATCCCTTTTGGCTATGAGCACTTCTGTCCCTTCTGGGTTGAATGGCTCTGTCCCTTCTGGCTTGGAGTGGCTCTGTCCCTTTTGACTATGAGCACTTCTGTCCTTTCTGGCTGGGAGCAGCTCTCTCCCTTCTAGCTTGGAGTGACTCTGTCCCGTCTGGCTTAGAATGGCTCTGTCCCTTCTGGCTTAGAATGGCTCTGTCCCTTCTGGCTTGGAGAGGTTCTCTCTGTTCTTGCTTGGAGCAGCTCTGTCCCTTCTGGCTATGAGCACTTCTGTCCTTTCTGGTTGGGAGCAGCTCTCTCCCTTCTGGCTTGGAGTGGCATTGGTGCTTCAAGCTGGGAGGGCTCTGTCCCTTTTGGCTATGAGCACTTCTGCCCCTTCTGGGTTGAATGGCTCTGTCCCTTCTGGCTTGGAGCGGCTCTGTCTGTTCTGGCTTGGAGCGGCTCTGTCCCTTCTGGCTTGGAGTGGCTCTGTCCCTTTTGACTATGAGCACTTCTGTCCTTTCTGGCTCGGCGCAGCTCTCTCCCTTCTAGCTTGGAGTGACTCTGTCCCTTCTGGCTTAGAATGGCTCTGTCCCTTCTGGCTTAGAATGGCTCTGTCCCTTCTGGCTTGGAGAGGTTCTCTCTGTTCTTGCTTGGAGCGGCTCTGTCCCTTGTGGCTATGAGCACTTCTGTCCTTTCTGGCTGGGAGCAGCTCTCTCCCTTCTAGCTTGGAGTGACTCTGTCCCTTCTGGCTTAGAATGGCTCTGTCCCTTCTGGCTTAGAATGGCTCTGTCCCTTCTGGCTTGGAGAGGTTCTCTCTGTTCTTGCTTGGAGCGGCTCTGTCCCTTGTGGCTATGAGCACTTCTGTCCTTTCTGGGTGGGAGCAGCTCTCTCCCTTCTGGCTTGGAGTGGCATTGTCACTTCAAGCTGGGAGGGCTCTGTTCCATGTGGCTGGGGGCAGCTCTATATCTTCTAGCTGTAAGTGGCTCTGTGGCTTGTGGATGATAGAAGCTCTGTCCCTTCTGGCTGGGAGTGGCTCTGTCGCTTCTGGCTTGGAGCAGTTCTGCCCCTTTTGGCTTGGAGTGCCTCTGTCCCTTTTGGCTATGAGCAGTTCAGCCCCTCCTGGCTGTGAGTGGCTCTGTCCGTTCTGGCTGGGAGTGGCTCTGTCCCTTCTGGCTGAGAGTAGTTCTGCCCCTCCTGGCTGTGAGTGACTGTAGGAAGCTGGCTCTGTATATACTATACCAAAGTGAGGTATAGTGTGTACAGAGTCCAGTGGAACCCCAAAGGTAGGCAGAGGTAAAGTTAGATAGCACCTCACTCTTTATTTGTGGTAGTGTGGTCGAGCAGTAAGGTTTTATCAGAGGACAGTGTTAAGCATTTGTTGAACACACTCAGTCAGCAAATAAATTCACACACTCAAAGACTGAACTTCAGACCAATTGTTATTGTATAAAAATATTCTTTTAGTTATTTTATTTTCTAGAACCAAGCAAGCCTGGCAAAGGTAAGTGATAAATACTTTGCAGTAAATATACAGTTGTAATACAGTTTGTATTGTAATTATAAATGCACTTGTTTTGACTTACAGTATTGCTTTGTAAATACAGTACATATACTTTGTATAGGTTCTTCAATAAAATTGCAGGTAAGTTACTTTTGAGATTATTTTTCTTACACAGTGTAGTATACCTGAAAACTACACTGGGACATTTCCTGTAAACAGGTAAGTAAAATCGTTTTTTTTAATTCGTGCAATTTTAAAGAATTTTTTTAGGTTTTCAAACTCCACACACAGAAACTTTTCCAAGAAAAACAGTCAATGTTATCCTATGGAGGAAAGGGTAAGTATTCGGTAGTGGGAGTTGAGGTTCTGGGGGTAGACTCAGGGGTCCCCCAGGGTCAGGGATGTACTCTTGTTACACCCTCAGCGGCACTAGGGCGGCCAGGTGCAGAGTGCTGAGGCCTAATGTTATCCAATAGGGGATATGGGGCCTCCAGTTGGTGGCTGCTGGCGAGCAGGCCACTTGGTTGTGGGAGCAAAGCTCCTGGAATTTAGCTCAAGGCAAATGGGGAAACAAAGTAGCACCAAAGGTGCACCCTCAGCGGCACTAGGGCGGCCGGGTGCAGGGTGCTGTTTCGACGTCAGAGGCCCCATTGTTTACAATGGGGAACATCCGGTTTGCAAAGGCACTGCAGGCTCGGGGACGAAGGTCTTCTGGGTGCGACCACCACTTCGAGAGGTAAGTTGAGATGTTGGGGGTTGGTTAGGCACCGTTGTTTGGGCCACCCAAGGCTGTGGGGCATCGGGTGCAGGGATGCCTTTTAGGGTCGTATCTTCTTACCAGCTCCTGGTCGCAGTTGCTGGGACCTTACAGATTTAGGCTGCAGACGTCGGCTGGAGGTTTGAGGCAGGTCAGGGGTCACTGGATCCCAGGTCAGGATCGCTGGGGAGACCTCCTCATGGTGTTTGCCCACTTGAGCCTGGGCCGTGGACGGCGGGGGCAGAGTGGTGGAGATTTGCGGTGTCCGGCCGGAGCCAGAGGTTGGAGATGAGCAAATCTGGTGTTCACGGGAGACACAGTCTTTGTGGTTGTAGGCAGGCAGGTCTTCCTGTGTTTTTGAGGTTGCTGGCTGCAGGACACACCGGGGATTCGCAGGAGCAGGTTCGAGGTGGAAACAGGCCGGCAGGGCTGGGACCAAGTCAGTTGGCGTCTTCCTCTTGTTAGCTTCGGCACGGCTGTTCGGTCCTTCTTGTTTTCTTGTAGTTTCTTCTGGTCTGAGGAAGCAAGGTTCAGGGTTGCCCCTAAATACTAGATTTAGGGGCGTTACTGGTAGGTAAAAAGGTTGGGACCAATGGGTCCCTTCCCTGGGGTGGGTACACCCCCTATAATGCTACCCTCCAGTGGGAGGGGGGCATAAGCCTTTCCATGGTTGGATGAGTCCCCCATATGCAAGATGGCGGGGACTGAGAGTTGTGCTTCAGCTCACCTTCCCCACCTGAGGGGTGGAGTTGGCAGAGGTGGGCACACCTCTCTTCCTCACTTGTTTTTCCCGCCGGTTCTCCTGCCCAAAGTGTGGGTCAGAACCAGTGGGGACAAGTTGCTGAAAGCAGCAAGTGGCCTAGGGAAGCTCACAAAGGCGGCAAGCCTTTGAAGCTTCCCCTTCTTGAACCCTGCCCATCCAGGGGGATGAGGCTTGGCACCTTGTCCTAGGATGTGCATTGTTTCAGGCCCCCAAGAGCAGCAGGCTCTCGACCCAGTGGTCCAGAAACTTGTCTGGTGGTGGCAGCTGAAAGCGACCACTCAGCGTGGACACTATTGGTTGGTTAGTTTTCAGGAGGCATGTCTAAGATGCCCTCTCTGTGCATTTTTCATTAAATCCCACACTATCATCAGTGTGGGTTTAATGTGCTGAGAAGTTTGATACCAAACTTCTCAGTTTTCAGTGTAGCCATTATGGTGCTGAGGAGTTCGTAATGACAAACTCCCAGCACCATATACTCTTAATGGCAGCACTGCACTTACAATGCCTAAGAATGGACTTAGACACTGTAGGGGTACAGGGCTCATGCACCTGTACCCTCACCACTGTTATAGTGCACCCAGCTAGAGGAGTGACTGATCTATGCCAGGGCAGTGGGTTGTTGGCATGGTGCACAGGGATGTGTGCCATTTCGACTCTTCACTTTGTTCTGCACCAAAACACACAGCCTGCAAAGGCGAGTGTGAAGGTACAGGACCTTTAAGCAGCCGTGGCTTGTGCAGGTAAGAGCGGTGGAGCGATGGAGCCGGGTTGGGGGGGGGTATTTTGATGGACAATAAAGAGGGAACGTTAAATAAATAAATAATTTCCCCGACGAAATCCCCCTCCCCCCTGCCCACCGGGCCCCACAGGTCTTACCTGCATGGGCCACGGCTGCCTTTAAGGGTTGTACAATAAATGCTGCATCCCTTAGAGGCCTTCTCTGGTCACAGTGCCCTGGGTACCTGTGGTACCATTTACCAGGGGCTGACCTGTGGCCAGAGGTGCCAATTGGATTTAGGCTTCAATGCAGTTTGTAGGGAAAAAAACATAGGCCCTGGGTACCTGGTTAGCAGGAGCCGAGGGCACACTCAGTCAAAGCTAACCCTGGGTGTAGTGGGCGTAGCGGGGCTACGCGGAGGTCCACAGAGTTGCAAGCAAACTCCGTGGAACTCCGCTCTGCTCACTACGCCACCCACCTCCACACCCCTATATTAACAAGTAATTTTACATTACCTAAAAGTAAATTAAAAACCACTTACCAGTACTGCGGCATCCCCAGGCTGCCCTCCTCCTCTTCCTCCATCTTTTCCTCGCCGTCTGGGTAATCCTTGAGAAAACTGAGCATGCCCGGGGATGCCGCAGTACAGGTATGTGGTTTTTAATTTACTTTTAAGTAATGAAGAATTACTAGTTAATATAGGGGGGGTGGAGGTGGTGGCTGGCCAACTCCGCTCCGCTGCGGAGTGTGCAGCGATTTGCCTTCTCCGCGTTCTCCGCGGAACGCGGAGGAGGCAAATCTCCGCACACTCCGCGGGCGGAGCGGAGTTCTCTGCCCGGGCTTAGTCAAAGCACATCAGTAATTCAGCAAAAAGTGGGGGCAACCATGCAGAAATAGGGCACTTTCTTACACAACCCCCCCCCCAAAATGAAAGAGGATGAGACTAACCTTTCCCTAGAGAGTCTTCATTTTTTAAGTGGAAGAACCTGGAAAGTCCATCTGCATTGGCATGGGCAGTCCCAGGTTTGTGTTCCACCACAAAGTCCATTCCCTGTAGGGAGATGGGACACCTCAACAGTTTAGGATTTCCACCTTTCATCTGCATTAGCCATCTGAGAGGTCTGTGATCAGTTTGTACTAGGAAGTGAGTACCAAACAAGTATGGTCTCAGCTTATTCAGGGACCAATCCACAGCAAAGGCCTCCCTCTCAATGGCACTCCAGCGCTGGTCCCTAGGGAGAAGCCTTCTGCGTATAAAAGCAAAAGATTGGTCTTGGCATCCATCATTGGTCTGGAATAGGACTGCTCCTATCCCTAGCTCAGAGGCATCAGTCTGCACAATGAGCTTTGAGAGTTGGTGCTAGCACATTGCCTCTTTCAGGGTGTCAAAAGCCTTTTCACAACTAACTGTCCAGTTTACCTTTTTGGGCATCTTCTTGGAGATACATTCTTTGAGGGGAGCCACAATGAACCCATATCCCTTCACAAACCTCCTGTAGTACGCAGTTAGGCCAAGGAATGCCCTGACTTGGGTCTGGGTTGTTGGAGCTGCCCAGTCCAGTATGGCCTGGATCTTGGGCTGTAAGGGTTGTACTTGGCCTCCACCAACAAGGTGGCCAGTTCCCTGCCCTATCTGGCATTTGGATGCCTTGATAGTTAGGCCTGCAGTTTGCAGAGCATTTAAAACCTTCCCAAGGTGGATCAGGTGATCCTGCCAGGTGGAACTAAAGACAGCAAAATCATCTAGATAAGCTGCACTAAAGGCTTCCAATCCAGCAAGGACTTGATTCACCAACCTCTGAAAGGTGGCAGGGGCATTCTTTAAACCAAAGGGCATAACAGTAAACTGATAATGCCCATCAGGTGTGGAGAATGCTGTCTTTTATTTTGCTCCTGGTGCCCTGCCAATCTGCAAGTAACCTGCAGTTAAGTCAAAGGTACTTAGAAATGTGTTTGCACCTAGTTTATCTATCAATTCATCTGCTCTTGGGATAGGGTGAGCATCTGTCTTGGTGACAGAGTTGAGTCCTCTATAGTCCACAGAGAACCTCATTTCTCTCTTTCCACCCTTTGGATGAGATTTGGGGACTAGAACTACTGGGATGGCCCAGGGGCTCTCAGAAGGTTCAATAACCCCTAACTCCAGCATCTTGCTGACTTCAGCTCTGATGCTTTCCTTGACTTGATCAGACTGGCAATAGATTTTGTTTTTGACAGGTGAACTGTCACCAGTGTCCACATCATGGGTACCCCAGTTTGTCTGGCCAGGGGTCAAGGAAAAGAGCTTTGCATAGTGCTGCAAGACCTGCTTGCAATCAGTCTGCTGTTAGGCAGAGAGGGTGTCTGAAAAGACCACTCCATCCACTGACCCATCTTATGGGCTGTATGAGAGGAGGTCAGGGAGAGGTGCACTCTCTGTCTCCTGATCCTCATCAGTCACCATCAGCATGGTGATGTCAGCCCTATCAAGGAAAGGCTTAAGGCGGTTCACATGGATCACCCTTTTGGGTGTCCTGCTTGTGCCCAGGTCAACCAAGTAGGTGACCTCACTTTTCTTTTCTAGGATAGGATAAGGGCCACTCCATCTGTCCTGGAGAGTAGGGGTGGGCGGAATTTGCGTAGTCGCATTACGCAAAGTTTCGCGAAACGGTAAAAAATCTCCGCCAGCTACGCAGAATTTGAGCACGCGGAATTGCTTGTTCCGCCCGTTCGCGATGCGTTTTTCCTGTTCGGGGACGCTGTTTGCGTGCTCGGGGGGAAATATCTCGCGAACTTGCCCATGCGGTCGCCAATTGGGCCGGCCATCTTGTTTCACTTCTCCCGCCCACTCGCGATGCGTGTTTCCTGTTCGTGAACGCGGATGTCCGATGGCGCATCCGAATGACGTGTTTGCAAACTCTCGCGGGATCGCGCGGCCGGCTACCAAAATCTCGTGGCACACGCGAACGGATAGGAAAACTCGTCGGCGAATGCAGGGATCTCGGTAAGTTGCTCCCGCGCGCGCAAACACGCATTTTGAAAGCGCGAACAAGGAAAAAATTCCGCTACGCCGCGGATCACAGAATTTTCGGCAATTACGCGTTCTCCGCGGAAGGCGGAATTGCCAAAATTCAGCAAATTCCGCGAGCGGAGATGAATTTACCGCCCAGGCCTACTGGAGACCCTTGGTGCCACGGGCTCCAAAACCCACACCTTCTGCCCAGGTTGAAATTCAACCAGTGCAGCGTTTTGGTCATACCAGTGCTTCTGAAGCTCCTGGATGTCCTCAAGTTTCTTGGATGCTTTTTCCATGTACTCAGCCATTCTGGACCTTAGGCCAAGCACATAGTCCACAATATCTTGTTTGGGTTCTTGGAGAAGCTTCTCCCAACCCTCTTTTACAAGACAGAGTGGTCCCCTCACACGATGTCCAAACAGAAGTTCAAAGGGGGAAAACCCTACTCCCTTCTGTGGCACTTCTCTGTAAGCGAAAAGCAAGCATGGTTAGAGGACATCCCATCTCCTTTTGAGTTTTTCAGGGAGCCCCATAATCATGCCTTTCAATGTCTCGTTGAATCTCTCAACAAGGCCATTGGTTTGTGGGTGATTGGGTGTGGTGAACTTGTACTGCACTCCACACTCTTTCCACATGTGTTTGAGGTAAGCAGACATGAAGTTGGAACCTCTGTCTGAAACCACCTCTTTAGGAAACCCTACCCTGGTGAAGACACCAATGAGGGCCTTGGCTACTGCAGGAGCTATAGTAGTCCCAAGGGGAATTGCCTTAGGATACCTAGTGGCATGATCCACTACCACTAGTATGAATTTGTTTCCTGATGCTGTGGGAGGTTCAAGTGGACCCACTATGTCCACACCTACCCTTTCAAAGGGGACCCCAACCACTGGTAGTGGTATCAAGGGGGCCTTTGGGTGGCCACCTGTCTTGCCACTGGCTTGACAGGTGACACAGGAGCTGACAAACTCCTTCACCTTCTGAGACATCTGGGGCCAGTAAAAGTGGCTAACTAGCCTTTCCCAGGTTTAGGTTTGGCCCAGATGCCCAGCTAGGGGGATGTCATGAGCTAAAGTTAGGAGGAACTCCCTGTACTTCTGAGGCACTACCACTCTCCTAGTGGCTCCAGGGTTGGGGTCTCTGGCCTCAGTGTACAGTAGTCCCTCTCTCAATAAACTCTAAGGATACCACTGACATCTCCCTTTTCCTGTGCAGCAGCTTGCTGCCTCAGGCTTTTAAGAGTTGGACAGCCCTGCTGTCCAAGGCACAGCTCTTCCCTAGAGGGTCCCCCTGAGCCCAAGATTTCAACCTGGTAAGGATCAAGCTCCATGGGCTCAGTTCCCTCTGGGGTGTCCAAGTCCTCTCCCTGAGTAGAGGGGTCCTGATCCTTTTGCTGTACAGAAGATGGTTCCCCAGTCTTCTTACCTTTCCTCTTGGAAGGTTGGGCCATACTTTCAGGCTCCAACACTTCTTTTTCACCCCGTTTTCTGCTCTGTGCACTTGTTTTTACACACACCATCTCAGGGATATCCAGCATTGCTGCATGGGGTTTCAGTTCAACCTCAGCCCATGCTGAGGTTTCCAGGTCATTGCTAAGCAGACATGCATCTGGTAGCTTTGGAGAGACCACTACCTGTTTCAGGCCAGTAAACCCCCCCCCAGTCTAATATCACCATAGCCATTGCATGGTTAGTGGTAACACTGTCAGCATTGGTGACTGGGTAAGTTCTCCTAATCAAGTATTGCTCAGGGGAAACCAGTGTATCTCTCACCATAGTGACACTGGCACCTGTATCCCCCAGAGCTTCTATCCTAGTTCCATTAATCCAAGGGTATTGTAAATACTTCTTTAAGTTGGGTGGCCACAGAGCTACAGTGGCAATCTCAACTTCCCCTTCTGAAACTAGAACTGCTTCAGTGTGCAACATGATTTGCTCTTGGCACACTGTTGATCCCCTCTGGAGACTTGCTACACCAGGAGTAGCTGTACTAGCACTAGGGGGCTTCTTATTAGGCCAAGCAGCATCTCCAGTTAAGTGACCAACTTCTTACAGTTGTTACACCAGGCCTTTAAGGGATCAAAGTTATTTCCCCTGTACCTATTATTGGACTGGGAAGAGTTTTGGGACCCACCCCCCTGTGCAGGTTTTTGGGGCCCTTTTGAAGACTCAGGTGTTTTCTCTTGGGGATTCTCACCACCTTTCCCCTGGGGAGGTTTTGTAACCCCTTTCTTTTGGTCACACCCAGTGGTCTGCCTTCTTTCCCAATTCTTGGGGAGAAATTAAACCTAGGTCTACCAAATGCTGATGTAACTTTTCATTAGTGCAATTACTTAAAATGTGTTCTTTCATAAACAGATTGTAAAGTCCATTGAAATCATGCACATTGTGTCCAGTTAACCAACCATCTAGTGTTTTAACTGAATAGTCCACGAAGTCAATCCAGGATTGGTTTTGGGTTTTGTGAGCCCCCCTGAATCTAATTCTATATTCCTCAGTTGTGAGTCCAATTCCCTCAATCAGAGTTCTCTTCATGAGGCCATAAGACCCAGCATCTGCCCCAGAAAGGGTCAGGAGTCTGTTTCTGCAGTTACCAGAGAATGGTTCCCAAAGGAGTGCCCCCCAGTGTGACTTCTTCCCTTTTCTCATTTCACAAGCCCTCTCAAAGGCTGTGAACCATTTTGTGATATCATCACTCTCTTCATATTTAGGGACAATCCCTTTGGGGATTTTAGGATCATAAGATTGCTCTTGACCATTATTGAGTAAATTGCTGCCACCATTGATGGGTGCTAGGCCCATCTCTTCTCTCTCTCTCTATAGAGCCAGCAACCTGGTCTCCAGATCCAGTCTTTTGGTCAACCTTGCTAAAAGGCTGTCCTCCTCATTGAGGCTTTCCTCAATGTCCTCAGTAGTGCCTGACCCACCTGTGTGAGATCTAGGTACTGAGAGGTTGATTCTTGGAGTCAGGGTCACTGGGGCCCTTTTATCCCTAAGAAGTGGGGGGAGGTTGATCTACCTGGTCATCCTCCTCCTCTTCTTCCTCATCGGATTGGTCTTCACCATTTTCAGATAGGTGTTCCTTAGCATACCCAGCCAACAGCTCCTGGAGCTTTTGTTTGGTGGGATGGGACCCCCATGGCTATGTTTTAATTTTACATAGGGACCTTACCTCCTTGAAAGACAATTGAAGGTAAGGGGTGAGGTCGAGCTCCTCAACCAAGTCCTCTATGTCATTGTGGTTATTTTCACTAACAGCTGGGTTCTTGTTTTGAGACATTGTTAAAATAAGCATTGGCAGTGCCAATAGGTCTCGCCGTATTTTGGAGTTTAGTATATAAAAAGTATTAAAGAGCAGTGAAAGTATTAAAGAGCAGTGGTAGCAAAGCGGAAAACAAACCCCGACAACGTCAACAGAAAAGGAAAAAAAAAGTGATCTACCATATTTTTTAATAACACGCAATGCTTAATATTAGTAAAATAAAATGCTCCGTGGTTTTTTGATATTATTTTTAAATTTGACTGTTTGGTATAGTTGTATTAATCACACCAACAGACACAGCTTTAATTGGGCCGGGTCCTGCCGGTGCTCACCATTGTTAGCTCTAAAAAGTTGGTGCCGAAACAACTGCATATGCACTGTGATTTACTTACAGCCACACCTTAAATGACTCTGGCATCTCTGCCCATGTCCGCTGGCAAAACGGAAAAAAACCCCGACAACGTCAACAGAAAAGGAAACTAAAAATGCTCTAACGTATTTTTTAATAACACCAGGTTTAATTGGCCCGAGTCCTGCCGGTGCTCACCATCGTTAGCTCTAAAAAGTGCATATCACTGCGATTTACTTCCAGCCACAACTTACATGACTTAGGCATCTCTGCCCATGTCTGCTGGCAAAAGGGAAAACAAACCCCGACAACGTGAACAGAAAAGGAAAAAAAAATCATCTACAGTATTTTTTAATAACACGCAATGCTTAATATTACTAAAATAAAATGCTCCGTGGATTTTTAATATCATTTTTAAGTTTGACTATTTGATATAGTTGTATTAATGAGCCCAAGAGAACTAGCTTTAATTGGCCCGGGTCCTGCCGGTGCTCACGATTGTTAGCTCTAAAAAGCTTGTGCCGAAACAAGTGCATATGCACTGCGATTTACTTCCAGCCACACCTTACATGACTCCAGCATCTCTTCCCATGTCTGCTGGCAAAACGGAAAACAAACCCCGACAACGTCAACAGAAAAGGAAACTAAAAATGCTCAACCGTATTTTTTAATAACACCAGCTTTAATTGGCCCGGGTCCTGAAGGTGCTCACCATCGTTAGCTCTAAAAAGCTGGTACTGAAACAAGTGCATATGCACTGTGATTTACTTGAAGCCACACCTTAAATGACTCCAGCATCTCTGCCCATGTCCGCTGGCAAAACGGAAAACAAACCCCGACAACGTGAACAGAAAAGGAAAAAAAAATCATCTACAGTATTTTTAAATAACATGCAATGCTTAATATTAGTAAAATAAAATGCTCCGTGGTTTTTTAATATCATTTTTAAGTTGGTCTATTTGATATAGTTGTATTAATGAGCCCAAGAGAACCAGCTTTAATTGGCCCGGGTCCTGCCGGTGCTCACCATCGTTAGCCCTAAAAAGCTGGTGCCAAAACAAGTGCATATGCACTGCGATTTACTTCCAGACACACCTTACATGACTCCAGCATCTCTGCCCATGTCCGCTGGCAAAACGGAAAACAAACCCCGACAACGTCAACAGAAAAAGAAACTAAAAATGCTCTAACGTATTTTTTAATAACACCAGCTTTAATTGGCCCGGGTCCTGCCGGTGCTCATCATCGTTAGGTCTAAAAAGCTGGTGCTGAATCAAGTGCATATGCACTGCGATTTACTTCCAGCCACATCTTACATGACACCAGCATATCTGCCCATGACCGCTAGCAAAATGGAAAACAAACCCCAACAACTTCAACAGAAAAGGAAACTAAAAACGCTCTACCGTATTATTTAATTAATAACACACAATGTTGAATATTAGTAAAATAAAATGCTCCGTGGTTTTTTAATATCATTTTTAAGTTTGACTGTTGGAATAAAAGTCATACTGCAGTTACCATCAGGATAATTCATAACAGATGCACGTTAAAACATAAACAAAGGCACAGGGCTTTTTTAGGTCGGAATTGAAGTGAAACTGCAGTTAAGATAAGGATAATTGCTAACAGATGCACGCTGAAACAGAAACAAAGGCAAAGAGCTTCTTTAGGTCAGAATGGAAGTCAGACAGCAGTTACAATAAGGATAATTGCTAACAGATGCACGTCTCTGTAAACAGGGGCCATCACACGCTACACAGTGTGATTGCCAAACTAAATACTCACTAAGTGAAATCGCCAGTAGGAGAGAAGGGAGGGACTTTTACAACCCAACACCAATACAAAGGCTACATTTCTGAATGGCACAGCCAACAGCCAATAGAAAGCAGTTAATTTTTTAATACACATAGAATACAATACAACATGTCTTGCAGACAGCGCAAGCGCTGTCTAAGCTCGACCTAAAAAGGTTTCTAACCCCTCTAACCCTAGCTAAAGTGACTTTTTATTTTTCTAAAATTCTACAGGGACTTAACCAAGGCCCTAAAAGACTTTTAGTAATTTTGCAAAAAATGGCAATTTTGAAAAATCAGAATTCTAAAGACAATAAATGAGTTCTGTCGTGTCATCAGGTGGTAACGAAGTAGTCAAACAAATGCAAAGTTGTATATCCCACCGCTGGTCCACCAATGTAGAAAGCTGGCTTTGTATATACTATACCAAAGTGAGGTTTGGTGTGTCCAGAGTCTAGTGGAACCCCAAAGGTAGGCAGAGGTAAAGTTAGATAGCACCTCACTCTCTATTTGTGGTAGTGTGGTCGAGCAGTAAGGCAGTATCAGAGGACAGTGTTAAGCATTTGTTGTACACACTCAGTCAGCAAATAAATTCACACACTCAAAGACTGAACTTCATTCAGACCAATTGTTTTTGTATAAAAATATTCTTTTAGTCATTTTATTTCCTAGAACCAAGCAAGCCTGGCACAGGTAAGTGATAAATACTTTGCAGTAAATATACAGTTGTAATACAGTTTGTATTGTAATTATAAATGCACTTTGTTTCGACTTACAGTATTATTTCTGAGAAATGCAATGCTTTGTACATACAGTACATATACTTTGTATAGGCTTTTCATTAAATTACCGGTAAGTTACTTTTGAGATTACTTTTCTTACACAGTGTAGTACACCTGGATACTACACTGGGACATTTCCTGTAAACAGGTAAGTAAAATAATTTTTGTTATTTAGCGCAATTTTAAAGAATTTCTTTAGGTTTTCAAACTCCACACTTCGAAACTTTCAAAGAAAAACAGTCAATGTTATCCTATGCAGAAAAATAGTGTTATCGGTTTTAGGGTAAGTATTTGGCAGTGGGAGTTGAGGTTCAGGGGGTAGACTCAGTGGTCCCCCAGGGTCAGGGATGCACTCTCGTTACACCCTCAGCGGCTCTAGGGTGGCCGGGTGCTGTGTGCTGAGGCCCAATGTTATCTAATGGGGGATAGGGGGTCTCCGGTTGCTGGCTGCTGGTGAGCAGGCCACTTGGTTGTGGGAGCAAAGCTCCTGGACTTTAGCTCAGGGCAAATGGGGAAACAAAGTAGTACCAAAAGTGCACCCTCAGCGGCACTAGGGCCACTGGGTGCAGGGTGCTGTTTCGACGTTGTGCGCCCTGTTGTTTGCAATGGGGAACGTCCGGTTTGCAAAGACACTGCAGACTCCGGGTCTTCTGGGTGCGACCACCACTTCGGGAGATAGGTTGGGATGTTGGGGGTTGGTTAGGCACAGTTGGTTGGGCCACCCAAGGCTGTGGGACATCGGGTGCAGGGGTGCCTTTTAGGGTCGGATCTTCTTACCAGCTCCTGGTCACGGTTGGGGGGACCTTCCGGATTTAGGCTCCAGGCATTGGCCGGAGGTTTGAGGCAGGTCAGGGGTCGCCGGATCCCGGGTCAGGATTGCCAGGGAGACCTCCTCGTGGTGTTTGCCCACTCGAGCTCGGCCCGTGGACGGCGGGTGCAGAGTGGTGATGATTTGCGGTGTCAGGCCAGAGTCAGAGGTTGGAGATGAACAAATCCAGTGTTCACGGGAGACACAGTCTTTGTGGTTGAAGGCAGGCAGGTCCTCCGGGGTTTTCAAGGTTGCTGGCTGCAGGACACACCGAGATTTAGCAGGAGAAGTTTTGCGCTGGTGATAGGCCGATAGGGCTGGGGCCAAGTCAGTGGGCGTCTTCCTCTTGTTAGCTTCGGTACGGGTGTTCGGTCCTTCTTCTTCTTTTCTTGTAGTTTCTTCTGGTCTGAGTGAGCAAGGTTCAGGGTTGCCCCTAAATACTAGATTTAGGGGTGTTACAGGTAGGTAAAAAGATTGGGACCAATGGGTGCCTTCCCTGGGGTGGGTACACCCCCTATAATGCCACCCTCCAATGGGAGAGGGGCATAAGCCTTTCCCTGGTTGGCTGAGTCCCCCCATCTGCAAGATGACGGGGACTGAGAATTGTGCTTCAGGTCGCCTCCCCCACCTGAGGGGTGGAGTTGGCAGAGGTGGGCACACCTCTCTTCCTCACTTGTTTTTCCCACCAGTTCTCACGCCCAAAGTGGGGCTGAGAACCAGTGGGGACCAGTTGCTGAAAGCAGCAAGTGGCCTGGGAAAGCTCAGAAAGGCGGCAAGCCTTTGAAGCTTCCCCTTCGTGGACCCTGCCCATCCTGGGGGAGGAGGCTTGGCACCTCGTCCCAGGATGTGCATTGTTTCCGGCCCCCAAGAGCAGCAGACTCTCGACCCAGAGGTCCAGAAACATGTCTGGTGGTGGCAGCTGAAAGCAGCCACTCAGCCTGGAGACGAGTGGTAGGTTAGTTTTCAGGGGGCATCTCTAACATGCCCTCTGTGTGCATTTTTCATTAAATCCCACACTGGCATCAGTGTGAGTTTAATGTGCTGAGAAGTTTGATACCAAACTTCCCAGTTTTCAGTAAAGCCATTATCGTGCTGTGGGGTTCATAATGACACACTCCCAGCACCATATACTCTTAATGGCAGCACTGCACTTACAATGTCTAAGAATGGACTTAGACACTGTAGGGGTACAGGGCTCATGCACCTGTACCCTCACCACTGGTATAGTGCACCCAGCTAGAGGGGTGACTGAGCTATACCAGGGGAATATGCCACGTTATTTTGCATGCCTTTAGTTTGCATGCCGTTACAACGCGGTCGTTACAACGACTGCGTTGTTATTTCGCATACCGTTACAACGCAAGTCGGAACAACGACTTGCGTTGTAAGGGGCGCTGGATGTTGGAATAGTATAATTTACTATTCCAACTCCAGTCTGTGGGGACACAAGGGAAGGTGTTGGATTTTAAATCCAACACCTTCCAGCCCCTAACGCAAGTCGTTGTTTCGACTTGCGTTGTAATGGTACGTGAAATAACAACGCAGTCGTTGTAACGACCGCGTTGTTATTGCATGCGAACTAAACACTGCGTACTAAACACTGTTTACCATGCCAGGGCAGTGGGTTGTTGACATGGCAATGTGTGCCATTTCGACTCTTCACTTTGTTTTGCACCAAAACACGCAGGCTGCAAAGGCAGTGTGTGTGCGTAAGGGTACAGGACCTCTAAGGGTGGCACAATAAGTGCTGCAGCCCTTAGAGGCCTTCTGTGGTCACAGTGCCCTGGGTACCTGTGGTACCATTTACCAGGGTCTGACCTGTGGCCAGAGATGCCAATTGGGTTTTGGCTTCAATGCAGTTTTAGGGAAAGAATATAGGCCCTGGGGACCTGATTAGCAGGAGCCCAGGGCGCACACAGTCAAAGCACATCAGCAATTCAGCAAAAAGTGGGGCAACCATGCAGAAAGAGCGCACTTTCTCACAGTGGCTCTGTCCCTTCTGGCTTGGAGCGGCTCTGCCCCTCCTGGCTGGGAGTAGTTCTGCCCCTCCTGGCTCTGTCCCTTCTGGCTTGGAGTGGCTCTGTCCCTTTTGGCTATGAGCAGTTCTGCCCCTCCTGGCTGTGAGTGGTTCTGTCCCTTCTGGCTTGGAGTGGCTCTGTCCCTTCTGGCTTGGAGCGGCACTGCCCTTTCTGGCTGGGAGTAGTTCTGCCCCTCCTGGCTGTGAGTGGCTCTGTCCCTTCTAGCTGGGGGTGGCTCTGTCGCTTGCGGTTGATGGAAGCTCTGTCCCTCCTGGCTGTGAGTGGCTCTGTCCCTTCTAGTTGGGGTGGCCCTGTGGCTTGTGGTTGATGGAAGCTCTGGCCCTTCTGGCTGGGAGTGGCTCTGTCCCTCCTGGCACGGAGTCGCTTTGTCGCTTGTGGTTGATGGAAGCTCTGTCCCTTGTGTCTTGCAGCGTCTGTGTCCCTCAGCCGGAGTCGCCTCTGCAGGTTCTCTGGTGAGTGGCTCAAAGACTGCCAGGCTCTGATGACCTGTCTCAAGTGAAGGACCCCAGAGCCCTGACGGCTGCCGTCGGCTGTCACTGCTGCACGAGAGTGAAATAAATAACCAGTGACTTCCTGGTACTCGAGCCAAACCTGGTGGAACTATTTAAGAGGGCGCAAGCCTTTGATGATTGAGAATAAATAAAGTGAACTCTCAGAACTTGGAGAGAAAGAACCCTTCTTGCTTCGGACAGAAACAAAGGCCGCTTCTTGTGGGGCAATCCAGTCTTGTCTGCGGCCGGGTGCCTTCCTCCTCCCCCTCCATCTTCCTCTTCTCACGTGGGAGGCTCAGGCTAGTAAGGAGCCTTGTGCTCATGTAAAGCGCTCCGATGCCTTCGGGTCGAGTTCGTGCTATATAAATCTGCAACAACAAAAAAAAGGCGAGGAAGGGCGAGTGGAAGAAAGCCACACCAAGCGTTGTCAAACACAAGGCACCAGCACAGGCCTCCGCAAATGAGGATTCGTGCATTAGTAAAGCGAAGCAATGCTTGTTGTTACACATACAAACGTGCTTCTTTCGGCTGTTTCTAAGCGTTATAAATAACAGATGTTTCATTTCCTTTTCACACTGTTTTTCCTAATATAATATGGAAGAAATCACTGCCTAAAAACTAATTCTATTAAAAAAAAAACTGGTACAAAATATCGGGGGAAGTGAATAGAACCAGGGAAGTGTATTCAGGACTTTCAGCTTTCAGCTTTGCTGACAGGTTCCTCTTTTCTACCACCCGTCCCGGAAGTGAACGTTGTTCTGGATTAAGAAGCTTTCTTTGCACAGCCATCACTTCAAAAGAGGAAGTTACTCCGACGACAAAGCCAAATATGAACAGGCTGTTGTGAGCACAAGAAGCGCCATTTACATAAACAAATAAAAGGCAAATGTGTAACCAGCCCATGCCATGAACCACCTGTAAAGAACAGAAGTGAATAGAGGTGGGCGAGCCAACAAAATAACACCGCGAGCCGAGCCAGAGCCGAGCACTGGTTTTAGAGCCTGTGTACGAGCCGAGCCAGAGCCAAGCACAGGTCTTAGAGCCTGTGCACGAGCCGAGCCAGAGCCAAGCACAGGTCTTAGAGCCTGTGCACGAGCCGAGCCAGAGCCAAGCACAGGTCTTAGAGCCTGTGCATGAGCCGAGCCAGAGCCAAGCACAGGTCTTAGAGCCTGTGCACGAGCCGAGCCAGAGCCAAGCACAGGTCTTAGAGCCTGTGCACGAGCCGAGCCAGAGCCAAGCACAGGTCTTAGAGCCTGTGCATGAGCCGAGCCAGAGCCAAGCACAGGTCTTGGAGCCTGTGCACGAGCCGAGCCAGAGTCAAGCACAAGTCTTAGAGCCTGTGCATGAGCCGAGCCAGAGCCAAGCACAGGTCTTAGAGCCTGTGTACGAGCCGAGCCAGAGCCAAGCACAAGTCTTAGAGCCTGTGTACGAGCCGAGCCAGAGCCAAGCACAAGTCTTAGAGCCTGTGTACGAGCCGAGCCAGAGCCAAGCACAAGTCTTAGAGCCTGTGTACGAGCCGAGCCAGAGCCAAGCACAAGTCTTAGAGCCTGTGCATGAGCCGAGCCAGAGCCAAGCACAGGTCTTAGAGCCTGTGCACGAGCCGAGCCAGAGCCAAGCACAGGTCTTAGAGCCTGTGCACGAGCCGAGCCAGAGCCAAGCACAGGTCTTAGAGCATGTGCACGAGCCGAGCCAGAGCCAAGCACAGGTCTTAGAGCCTGTGTACGAGCCGAGCCAGAGCCAAGCACAGGTCTTAGAGCCTGTGTACGAGCCGAGCCAGAGCCAAGCACACAGTCTCTGCCTTGGCTCTGAGAGCCTGTGCACGAGCTGAGCCCTGAAAATGTTGCCATGTAAGTCATACAACAATTATCACGTACAATATGCTAAAGTCTCTTCACTTTTTTAACACGTGGAAGCCTTGATGTTAATAATACATTATTGTCTATTACATCAAACATAATAGGTGTTTGTATAGCTGGTCTTCTGAACGGGCGTATTCGAAGGTGCTTTCATATGCTAGGAGGATCGCGAAAATAAAATATTTGCCTAAGATCACACAGTTTGGTTGAGTGTGGAGGCTGCGATTAATCCATGTTTTTGGGTCCCACTTCGTACAAATCAGGCTATAGAGGGATATCTATGTGTCTCGGTTTTTTACCTCAAATGTTAATACCTGTTTTTTACCTGTTTGTGCATGAGGGTAGAGCCGGGGTGTCAGGCAGAAGACACACGAAAGCTCGGCTCGCTCCAGGACCCAGAGCTGAGCCAACTCAAGCTTTCAGCAGCCAGCCCACCCCAAGAAACGTCTCAAACCCACATTTCCAACATCTCACCACATCCGCAGTAAGCAGATACGACTAAACGAACATAGCAATGACAATGGGTCTGGCTCTAATGCTCACCCTCAGCTCACACAGCAAAACTCACATTTTGCTCAATTTATTTTTGCAATGGAATGTAAGGGGGGGGAGGGTGGTCTGCGGCTGGCAAGATGGCCACCGAGTACCAAGCTCTTCCACGGTGTGCATAACAAACTGTGATTGCAGTTTCCTATGCTCATTTCTTGAGCCGTGCACACAAGTGGTTTCATCGTGGGACTGCGCTGACAGTGGAAAGGGGCTTATTTGTACTTTTGATATCCTCTGGATGATAAGAAGAGTTCGACCCTGTAAGGATGTCAGTCGCCCCTCATGTACCCAGGAGAAAAACAAGGAACGAGGACTCGATTCACAAAGGTAAACTTAGAACAAAAGTCAAAGTTTAGACCAAAAGTCTAAGTTTAGACCAAAAGACTAAATTTAGACCTGAAATCTAAATTTGGACCTGAAGTCTATGTTTAGAACAAAAGAATAAGTTTAGACCTGAAGTCTAAGTTTAGACCTGTAGTCTAAGTTTAGACCTGAAGTCTAAGTTTAGACCTAAAGTCTAAGTTTAGATCTGAAGTCTAAGTTTAGATCTGAAGTCTAAGTTTAGACCTGAAGTCTAAGTTTAGACCTGAAGTCTAAGTTTAGATCTGAAGTCTATGTTTAGACCTGAAGTTTAAGATTAGACCTGAAGTCTAAGTTTAGAACAAAAGCCTAAGTTTAGACCAAAAGTCTACGTTTAGACCTGAAGTTTAAGATTAGACCTGAAGTCTAAGTTTAGACCAAAAGTCTACGTTTAGAACTGAAGTTTAAGATTAGACCTGAAGTCTAAGATTAGACCTGAAGTCTAACTTTAGACCTGAAGTCTAAGTTTACAACACAAGTCTAAGGTTAGACCTGAAGTCTAAGTTTAGACCTGAAGTCAAAGTTTAGACCAAAAATCTAAGTTTAGACCGAAGGTCTACGTTTAGACCTGAAGGCTAAGTTTGGACCTGAAGTCTAAGTTTAGAACAGAAGTATAAGTTTAGACCTGAAGTCAAAGTTTAGACCAAAAATCTAAGCTTAGACCGAAGGTCTACGTTTAGACCTGAAGTCTAAGCTTAAACCTGAAGTCTAAATTTAGACCAAAAATCTAAATTTAGACCTGAAGTCTAAGTTTAGACCACTGACTCATTGTCAGTGAAATTGCTCTCCCAGCCTCGCAGCTCCACCATTAAGTGCCCCTGCACTCTCGAGTGTTGGTGATCGAGGCCCTCCTCCACCTACAGGTTTCCCTGCGCCTCATCCCTGGTGGTCCAGGGACCTCTGTCTCCTTCCTCTCACTCTGCTCTTTCACTCGTTTTCCCTCGTTTTTCTACCCTTTTTTATCTTTCACCTTTCTGCACCTTTCTGCATCTCTGCTCTTTTGTGCTTTATTTCTGCTCATTTTCCCTTCCTCTCGCTTTGCTCTTTCACTCGTTTTCACTCGTTTTTCTACCCTCTTTTATCTTTCACCTTTCTGCACTTTTCTGCATCTCTGCTCTTTTGTGCCTTATTTCTGCTTATTTTCCCTTTGTTCTTTATCCCTTATTTCCTCCCTTTACCTTTCCCCGCCACTGCAGCTCCCCTCCCCGCTCATGCCTCCCAGCTGTCCAGCCCTCCCCGACCCCTACTTAATGGCGGCCGCTGCGGGGACAGGCGAGCAAGACCACTGACTCATTGTCAGTGAAATTGCTCTCCCACCCTCGCAGCTCCACCATTAAGTGAGGCCTGCCCCTGCACTCTCGAGTGTTGGTGATCGAGGCCCTCCTCCACCCGCAGGTTTCCCTGCGCCTCATCCCTGGTGGTCCAGTGGACCTCTGTCTCCTTCCTCTCACTCTGCTCATTTTCCCTTCCTCTCGCTCTGCTCTTTCACTCGTTTTCACTCGTTTTTCTACCCTTTTATCTTTCACCTTTCTGCACTTTTCTGCATCTCTGCTCTTTTGTGCCTTATTTCTGCTTATTTTCCCTTTTTTCTTTATCACTTATTTCCTCCCTTTACCTTTCCCCGCCGCTGCTGCCCCCGCAGCCCCCCCCAGCGCGACCGGCCCAATTCAGCTCGCCTCCTAGCTGTCCAGCCCTCCCCGACCCCTACTTAATGGCGGCCACGGGCAGCGGGCGCGCCGCTGGTGCACCGAAGGTGCGTCAAAGGCAAGCCCATCTGCGCCCGTCCGCGACCAGCGCCAGGAACCCTGGACCTCCGCCCCGCCAACGCTATGACCCAGCAGCACTCCACGCACTCAACCCAGGCAACAACAACTGCAAGCTAGCATCACCAGCCGACACCCACGGACCCTTCAGCTGTCACCGCTGCCGGCACACCTGCAGCACCGCCAAGAACACGGATCCAGCACAACCCGCCCACAAGAACACAACCGAACCGAAGACCCTGCAATGCATCCTCCTCAACATCCGATCCCTCCACAAACACGCCACAGAAATCTGGGACCTCCTCGACAGCACCACCCCGGACGTATCGTTCTTCACCGAAACCTGGACCAACACCACCTCGGGACCGGACATCGCCATTGTCATCCCCCAAGGATACAAGATCTCCAGGAAGAACCGCCCCACCCGCCCAGGAGGAGGTATCGCCATCGTCCACAAATCCAGCCTCCGCCTGAGCACACTCCCTGACGAGCCCACAGAACTGATGGAACACCTTCACTTCAAGATACTGGTCAGCCCCACCGCCATCCTCCGAGGAACCCTCATCTACCGACCCCCTGGACCCCGCGGACCCTTCACCAACTCCATCATGGACATTATCTCCCCGCAGGTCATCGCATCCACCAACTACACCCTGCTGGGAGACCTCAACTTCCACCTTGACAACCAACTGGACCCCAACACCACATCCCTCCTGGACAACCTCCACCACATTGGACTCCGCCAGATCATGACCGAGCCCACGCACTCAGCAGGACACACCCTCGACCCCCTCTTCACTACAGGAAACTCCATCACCTTCAGCCACACCACCGAACTCCCATGGACTGACCATCGTTGCGTCCACTTCACCTTCAGAACACCCACCATCCACAGACACCAGCACCTGCTTCCACGAAGAAACTGGACCAAAATCACCGACGACCAGCTCACCTCCTCACTCAACAACTCCACCCCAACCATCGTGGAAAACGACAACCCCAACACCGCAGCCCGAACCCTGCATAGATGGATCTCAGACAGCACCAACACCATAGCCCCCCTCAAGAAAAACAACAATACCCACGCCAAGAAAGCCAGATGGTTTACCACCGAACTTCGAGAGTCCAGATGCACATGCCGCCACCTCGAAAAGGCCTGGAGGAACACCAAATCCACAGAAGCCCACAACAGCTTCAGAGCCGCCACCAATTCCCACCATCAACTCATCAGAGAAACGAGGAAAAAATCGATTGAAGACAGAATCTCCACCCACGGGCACAACAGCAAGGAACTCTTCAGCATCATCAAGGAGTTCGCCCAACCCACCAGCGAGTCTATCGACATCACTCCCTCACAAGACCTCTGCGACAAACTCAGCACCTTTTTCCACCACAAAATCAAGAGCATCTACAACAACTTCTACGAAGACAACCAACACACTGAACCCTCACCAACCACCCCCGACACCCGGAAACCAGCGATTGACGACTGGACAGCCCTCACCACCAAAGACACACTGAAGACAATGAAGTCAATCCACTCAGGGGCCCCCATGGACCCCTGCCCCCACCACATCTTCAACAGAGCCGCCGACTCCATCGCACCCATGCTCTGCCACACCATCAACCGCTCCCTGGTGACCGCCTCGTTCCCCGACGACTGGAAACACACCGAGGTCAACCCCCTCCTAAATAAACCCTCAGCGGACCCCACCGACCTCAAAAACTACAGACCCATCTCCCTGCTCCCGTTCCCAGCGAAAGTCATCGAGAAAGCCATCAACAGCCAACTCGCCACATTCATTGAAGAACACAACATCCTCGACTCCTCCCAATCCGGCTTCAGAAAAAACCACAGTACGGAAACCGCCCTCCTCGCCGCAGCAGTCGACATCCTACTGGACACAGGAGAAACAGTAGCCCTCATCCTCCTTGACCTATCAGCGGCGTTCGACATAGTCTCCCACCGCACCCTAATACGCAGACTCTACGACACAGGAATCCAGGACAAGGCCCTCGACTGGATCCGCTCCTTCCTCTCCGGCAGGACGCAGCGGGTCAGACTCCCCCCTTTCCTCTCGGACCCCACACCTCCCTCAGCTGGACGCTCTTCAACGTCTACATGGCTCCACTTGCCCCCATCGCCAGAACCTACGGACTCAACATCGTGTCATACGCAGACGACACCCAGCTCATCCTCTCCCTATCCAACGAGCCCAACACCACCAGACGCAACTTTCGAGTAGGCATGGAAGCCGTCGCCAAACAGATGAAAAACAGCTGCCTACAACTAAACACCAACAAAACAGAAGTACTCATCATGGGCCCAAACCCCGACGCCTGGAGTGACACCTGGTGGCCCCCCGCCCTCAGAAACCCACCAACCCCCACGGACCACGCACGCAACCTGGGAATCATCCTGGACTCTGAGCTCAAAATGGATCGCCACATCAACTCTGTCTCGTCTTCCTGCTTCCACACCCTCCGCCTCCTTCGTAAGACCTTCAAATGGATACCCCTCGAACTCCAAAAGACCGTCACTCACGCCCTGGTCACCAGCAGACTCGACTACGGCAACGCACTCTACGCCGGAATAAACAAAAACCTCACCCGCAAGCTACAGAACATCCAGAACGCCGCCGCAAGACTGGTCCTCAACCTGCCAAAACACTGCCACATCTCCCAGCACCTGCGCACACTCCACTGGCTCCCCGTCGAAGCGAGAATCACCTTCAAGATGCTCACCCACGTGCACAAGGCCCTCCACGGCACCGGACCAGCATACCTTAACAGCCGACTAACATTCCACGCACCCCAAAGGACCCTACGATCAGCCCAGCTCTCCTACGCGTGGTCCCCCGCACCAGAAAGACCAGATCGGGAGGCCGCTCCTTCTCCTTCCTCGCGGCCAAAGCATGGAACGCCCTTCCGCTCCACCTCAGACGGACAACATCGCTCCCCATCTTTGCGAGAAACCTCAAAACCTGGCTCTTCGACAGACCCCCTCCTTGATGGAATGGAACCTGAACCCCCCTACCCCACCCCTAGCGCCTTGAGACCCTTACGGGTGAGTAGTCGCGCTTTAACAAACCCCTGATTGATTGATTGATTGATTGATTGAGAACAAAAGTCAATGTTTAGACCAAAGGTCTAAGTTCAGACCTGAAGTCTAAGTTTAGACCTGGAGTCTAATTTCAGTCATGAAGTCTAAGTTTAAAATAAAAGTCTAAGTTTAGACCTGAAGTCTAAGTTTAGACCTGAAGTCTAAGTTTAAAACAAAAGTCTAAGTTTAGATCTGAAGTCTAAGTTTAGACCTGAAGTCTAAGTTTCGACCTGAAGTCCAAGTTTAGACCTGAAGTCTAAGTTTAGACCTGAAGTCTAAGTTTCGACATAAAGTCTAAGTTTCGACATAAAGTCTAAGTTTCGATCTGAAGTCTAAGTTTCGACCTGAAGTCTAAGTTTCGACCTGAAGTCTAAGTTTAGACCTGAATTCTAAGTTTAAAACAAAAGTCTAAGTTTAAACCTGAAGTCTAAGTTTAAAACAAAAGTCTAAGTTTAGACCTGAAGTCTAAGTTTAGACATAAAGTCTAAGTATAGACCTGAAGTCTAAGTTTAAAACAAAAGTCTAAGTTTAGAGCTGAAGTCTAAGTTTAGACATAAAGTCTAAGTTTAGACCTGAAGTCTAGGTTTACTAGTATTAAAGTTAGACTTTTGGTCTAAGTTTACCTTTGTGAATGGGGCCTTGAGTTGCGCTTCAAGCCTTGCAAAAGCGTACTATTTAACTTTTTGATCTACTGCTCAACAGAAGAGGAAAGAGCACCTTCCCAGCTGTGCCCTGCATGGACCCAGTTTGTTAGACAGGAGAAGGTCTTCAGAGACTGTTTTCAATAAGTGAAGAGATTGCTCTAGCGACACATTTCTGGTGTTTAAAAGGATCCTATATCCACGTTATAAAACAGGGATCCTGATCTACAGAGTGCAAGCGCTGCACAAGTGTGAGGTAATGCTGGGAGCAGTGAGTGCCAGTAGTGTTGTCAGTGCTGTCACCAGACTTCACATTCGAGCTCATTCTCTGGGACCTGAGCAGACCTGCTCATTTGGAGACAATCAGTTAAGAATGGAAAGGCAATGCAAAGCAGCAAAAATAGAACCCATGTGCGTCCATTGGATATGCAACAGGGACCACACGTGCCAAAATGCTTTAACCTTTCGTGAATATCACCATCTTGTCACAAAACTCTGACAGAAGAGTTTTTAAGACATTTGAATTACCTTATTAACTATCAACCTTCTCTTCGTCAAGGAGAGCAGTTCCACCATGAGCCTGTGTGACACCTCGGGCAGGTTTTCTTTTGGTAAAAATTTAGCTGACTCGCACCAGTGAAGAGGACACTTGCACTGACCCGAGCATCCTTGGCCTCCTCCAACAGCTTGTGCAATCCTCTTTGGATTAAGGTCATTTCTGTACGGGGCAGGATCAGTGAAATCCTTCACCAGCTCCTGCACATCAGCCTGCAGATAGCCACAGTAAGTATTCACATACCTGTCAAAATATTATAGTATAAAAATATAAAGTGGTAGTTTGTGGATAGTAATCAGACATCTAGACACAGCACACCTAACCATGACAAAAATGATGATTTACCTCGATAAAAATAAAGGGCCTGATTTAGATCTTAGCAGACTTGTTTCTCCATCACAACGGTGGGCGATATTCTGTTTGCCAAAATGTAAACCCGATAAGATATAATGGAATTTGTATTTTGGTGGACGGGATATCCGTCACTGTTGTGATGGAGTTACCCATCCCCCAAGATCGAAATCAGGCCCAAAGTAAATATCCCCGACATATATCCACAGTAATCCTTTCAGATTGTAACTCAGAAGTAACATACCAGAGGAGAGGAAAATAAAGCAAGTCATCCTTTGCATCGCAAATTATCCATCGAATACTTTTGATGATATTGAGGATTTTGCGTAGGATGTTTCCTCTGGTCAATGCAGACTGTTGCCTGCAAATGTCTTATAGACAACCCCTTTCTGCATGTGTTCAATCTGATCCAGCGCTAACAATAAAATTTCTTCTCCTAATTGCCTTTTGGACAATCCCTTTTCTCACAACTACATTCATATGACGGTGGGGCCCATAACACCGCCAAGATCATTCACACACTCATATATTATCCTGGAATCTGTCCGTTATATCTTTAGGAGAATCAGATACTGAAGTGCTGGAAGGAGACGGGATACCTCTCTTTAAATAACAACATGAATTATTCTCAGATTTTTAAGGTATTCCGCTCATTGGTCGATGGACCAACTAGTAGAATCAGTTGATGGTGATTAAGACCAGCTCAATCACTATAAACTTTTAATACAGTTGCATTTATTATTGAGCTAAAGAACCACAGACTCATTTGTTTAAAAGTAATAGTATTTATCAAAATTTTTAAAAGCATGAAATGGTTTAGATTTATTAATCAGATCATTACATTTAGCATCATTATAAGAAACACATTGAAATTAGCAATGCATACCTATTAGCTGGAAAAATTGTATACGCTGCAGCAAAGAAGTCAGATCACCGCATAGAACTCCCAAAAACCATCTATCTGTCATATAAGACAGGCCTTCTCAATGAGCCACATATATGGGGCTCCAGCCACAATCCCTATCTTTTCTCATAGTATTTAAAGAAAAAGATTCTATAGAAAAATTGAAAAATAAAAGTTGTTAATAAGTAAATCTAATGCTCAATAAAATATGAACCGCAAAATCTTCCCTTAGTCAGCATCAAAAATAATATCAGCAAATCAACGGCATCAGCGGCAGCATAACGTCCCAAAAAGCATCCAAAAGTAATGCGCCTAACTCCTCCCCAAACTAGGCCTTCTTATACCCTAATACCAGCTTACTAAGTGAAAAAGTTACATCTTTGGGGCAAAACTCTCTCTAATTGGTCCATTTCGATCCGTATACATCTTGTTATGAATATCCTGTCTTTATCAGTTTCCCTTGCAAATGTTCATTCTTTGACTCTTTCCCATCAGCTCATGACATTATTCATCCGCATATTAGTCTCTTTTTGTATCCTTTTTGATACTTTTAATTTAGACAGCTCATTGTCTATTCAAACGTTCATTGCAGCTTCTCACGCCTTTCTCACAGCTTTCTTTGGCACACGTTGATGCAATAAGGTCATCACGGCCTTGACCATGCTCCCATCCGAAGCCTTTGTGACAGTCACATGATCTTTTTCTGGTTCATCGAGTTTTCGCTTATTCATGTCAATTCAACTTCCGTACATGCGTGTTCTAGTTATTTACTTCGGCAGCCATTTTATATCGCGGCACAACGGCTTAAGCGAACTATTTATAAAGATAAACAAAGCATAATTAGAAATAAAGAAAGTAAGCCTTTTCGTTTCCCTCCCGTCACTCTACGTACCCCAATTAATATTACCTAGCCAAAGCAACATATAAAGCTTTCCTTACTTACCAAAACTTTAATTTGCCACCAAACAGTTTTACTTTAAAGCACGAATAATGTAATATTATTTTAATTAGTGCGCAAACCATTAATACTAGATGTTCACGTTCAACAATTATAAGTAGATTAGTCTGCACATATATGGCATATTAGTATGAACCCTTTATGATAAAACATGCATGGTTGATTTCATTACTATAACGAACTTTCGTGTTAATTAATTATCACAAATATTAGGAGGTTACATTTTTTCATTTTGTCTGCTCCATCAACTCCCCTTTGGTGATTTTTAACATCACCACAAAAACCCAAGTCATACAATTTTTCAGACAGCATATTTCTTTACCAATTTTACTTTTTGTTAGTCCTCTTTACACTACAGTATCTCTTTCATTTTGTCTTTTTGTTTCCTTATACATTTTCTCTTTAATTTCTTCCAACTCAATTTCACCCATTTCTCTTTCTCTTTTCTTATTTTTCTTATTTTCTTTTTCTATTTTATACTGTCTTTTTCTTCTTTTTATACATATGATAATCAATTTCACTACCAAAACTATTATAACTAATATTGTTGCCACTATTATAATCTTCCCTACAATTATCTACTCATTCTAATAAACCAATTATATATTGATGAAAAACTCTTACCAAGTTTTCCCAAGGCACTTTCAACCTCCAGTGGAACAAGTTCTTTGTGCAAATTTGTAATATTCCGAATATACTTTTGTATGTTTTCATTTTTATCTGGAATGTAAGTGCAACAATGTTGGACTTTCAACATTCCACAGACTCCACCCTCTTTTGCCAAAAGAATGTCAAGGGCAAGTCGATTTTGCATCACCATAGCTGTCATGGCAACCATTTCGGTATTTACCATCAAGAACCCTCCAGCAGAATCAGTAGATAAACGATCTACTACTGTGGATAATTTCCGAATTTTATATGCATTCAAAGATATTCCCACTGCTGGTATCAATGCTCCAAAAATGTCACCTACTATTTCTGAAAAACGTTCTCTTTTTCTACGTGTAAATGCTTCTCCCATTTCGTGTGTTCCTTGTTCTGCTCTATCTACATGAAAAATCTTTGTAAAAACCAGGCCTAAGTAGCATGATCCATACCAATGGTCCGGCAACCTATAATAAGCTCTGTTTCCACAAACATAATAGATCCCTGGAAATATTGGATCTTTTCCCCCTTTGAATCCCCATCCACCTAGAATATTATAATTGTCCTGACAATTACTGGAACCCACGAAATAGTTATCATATCTTGTTTTGTTTCTTCTAATGCACAACCTTCCCAGTTGGGGCCAATCCAGAGTCATAGCTGCATTTGTCTTTTTCTTGTCATGATTTCCTTCCTCAAACGCCCAAAGAGGTGTTTTTGTCTCTTCGATCACTTTTCTCTGAAACTTTACTCTTCTTTTCTCAACCATTTCTAAAAATTCTTTTTCTTCATTTCTTAGCTCACAGGTAAGGTTGTTTTTAACTATATAATCTAGTGTTAATCTCTTATCTTCTAAAAAGTATTCACCAAACACTCTTGCTTCTTTTACTTTATTAAGTTCAGATACTATAGGAATTTCTGCAAAAATCTTATCTATGTCAGTGTAATAATATTCTAATCTCCCTGTCTTGTAAAATAAACTTGCTAACACACTACATGTTATCCCATACGTCAAAGGAAGATGATGATAAGTCACACCTTCAGCAACAGACGCTGGTAATTGCATACAAACATAGCAATCTCTCACATCCATAGTTTCTACATATTCATATAATAATTTGGTAAAAACATTCTTTGAAAAATCTGTTATTGACCTATCCTTATGAAATTCTATATTACTTCCTAACTTATCCATTTTCTTCATGTTAGTTCCTTCATTATTTTCTGAATTATTCTTTAATATAGATGCTTCTTCTATAGCTAGTCTAATTGGAATTGTTATTGCTAAAATTAGCCATACAAACATTATTAGTCCAGTGCAAATGAAACACATTTTACACCATCTTCTTAAGAACTCACATCTGCCTGTTCTATTATTAGTATCTGCCATTTTGTCTATTTAATTATTATTATATACAAAATGTGTCACCACACCTCAAAAGAATGACTTTTGTCACCCTCTTTTTTTTCTTTGTCTCGTTTAGTACTTTCTTTTAGTTCTTTCGAGAACTCTTCCTTGTCTTAGCCAGTGTTTTTTGTCCAGTCCGGTAGAAAATGTTTTAGATCCTTCAAGTTTGTTGCACTTCACCTTCCCCCATTAGCTTACAGCTTTGTTCCGGGTTCTCGTGAGTGTTCTCTTCTTCTTCGATATCAGTCAATGCAATGTATATCCATTCAGGTGATTTATATTTCAATTTCACTTTCTTTACCCTTTTCGATTTCTGTAAGTGTTTTCCACTTTGCTTCCTTTGTCCCTTTTGACTTGTTATTTCATTTACTTCTGCATCTTTTCCATCTACACGTATGATCTTGTATCTCAATCTTTTAACTTCGTGGGGCCAATTATCTCCCTTTCTTGGTCTTTTCTGTTCACTTTCTTTCTCCTCTCTTTCTGTCTTCCAAGTTCTTTTCCTGGATTCTAATTTCCTGCCTGCTTCTTCTTCACTTTCTTCTGACTCTGTCTCGTTTCTTTCCTGATTATCTCTTATTTTAAACTTTATTATTTCACTCTCTTCATCTGATTTTGATCTTTCTGGTACTTTTCTTTGATCACCTACTTCTGTCCCTCCTCAAGTTTTTTCCGAATTTGTGTTGACCTCTCTATCTGTTTCTAAATTTCCCTGTTCTGTTGCTCTTCTATCTGTCCCTATTGCTCCTCGGGAATCTTCCGAATTCTCTATCTGTTTATTTGAAACTATCCCTTCTTCATCTATTAATGTTGTTTCAGAATGATCTTCACCATAACTTGTACTTGGTTCTTCGCTATTATTCTTTTTATGCTCAGTTTTTTCTTTTACGATATCAAATCTCCACTTTTCTTTCAGACTCTCATCACAATCTGAATGTTCAGTATCAGATGCTGAACTGGTGTCTGATATTTCCAGATGTCGACTCACATGTCGATCTTCAGGTTCTGGAGTTTCTTCTATTTCCTCTTCTTCTTCTACTGTTTCACTGGTACCTGGATCTTCCAGATGTCGACTTACAGGTCGATCTTCAGATTCTGGAATCTTGTTCGGTCTTTCTTCTGTATCAGATGCGGAACTGGTATCAGATATTTCCAGACGTCGACTTACAGGTCGATCTTCAGGCTCTGGAACTCTGATGGTGTGGCTGGCATGCACCCAGTGTTTCACTCCTGCACACTTAACTGCAGTCGTTGTCACCAAGATTACTTGTCGCGGTTGGTCCCAGCGAGGTACCAAACAGTTTCTTCTTCTGTGGACTTTTATGCGGACCCAGTCTCCTGGATTCAGGTCATGAGCTTGTTTTCTTTCAAGAGTGGTCGCATCCGGTCCAACCTGATGAAACACAGAACGCACTACATCAGCCAATCCTTTGCAATAATCCAATACGAGATCATCAGTTATAATCAATAGCTTGTTGACAGGTACATGTGCTTGTCTCATTGCTCGTCCCATGATTATTTCATGAGGGCTGAGTCCTGTCTTTCTTTCAGGAATGCTTCTGTTAGTCATTAAGACCAATGGCAAGGCATCTGGCCATTTGAGTCCTGTGGCTTGACTAATTTTCCCATACCTGTTCTTTATTGTTCCATTTACCTGCTCTACTACTCCAGAAGCCTCTGGTCTGTATGCACAGTGTAATTTCTGTTTAATGCTAAGTGCTTCACAAATCATTTGAATTAGTTCATTTTGGAAATGTTTTCCTCTATCTGATTCAATCGTTACTGGAAAACCATACCTTGGAATAAATTCTCGCAGCATAAGTTTTGCTACTGTTATTCCATCATTCCTTCTGGTCGGGTATGCTTCCACCCAACGGGAGAACAGACAAACAACTACAAGAACATATCTTAGTCTATTGCTTGGGGGCATTTCTATGAAGTCTATTTGCATTCTAGTGAAAGGACCTCCCTCTAGTCCTATTGTTCCTAGACTCACTACTGTCTTCCTTCCTGGATTTAGCTGCTGACAAATAAGACACCTTTGGCAAAGACTTTCAGCTATGGCTCTGAATTTTGGGTTGTACCATGTTTGTCTAAAAAGTCTGATCATTGCATCTCTCCCAATGTGTGCTTGCCCATGGTACATCCGTGCCATGTCAGAAATCATACTATCAGGCATAACTGGTCTTTCATCTCTGTATACCTAAACATCATTCTCCTCTCGTTTTCTACATCCTGCCTTTTTCCATCCATCTTTTTCCTCATCTTCTGCTGCTTCCTGTAATTGTCTTACCTCATCCCATGTCTCAACAGTGTTAGTGAAAAGCAAAGTACAAGAAATATGCTCTCTTTCTCTGGTTCTATTTAGAGATATCACATTTTTAGTACAGTACTGTGCTATTTCGTCAGCAAACTTATTGCCAACAGTTATGTAATCTTCCCCTTTCTTGTGTGCATTGCACTTTACCACCGCAATCTGTTTAGGCAGCTGTATCGCCTCAAGCAACTTTTTCACATATTCACCATTTCTTATCGGTGTTCCTGCAGACGTCAAGAAACCTCTTTGGGACCAGATCTGCCCAAAGTCATGTACCACTCCAAAACCATATTGGCTATCCGTGATTATCGTGACTCGGACATTCTTTCCCAGTTTACATGCTTGAATCAGAGCAATCAATTCCGCTATCTGAGCAGAACGTATCCCTCTGAGGCAAGATGCTTCCATTATAGCAGCTACTGTACATATGGCATATGCTGCACTCAAAATTCCTTCGTCCGTCTGCAAACATGAGCCATCCACAAACAAAACATAATCTGATTCTTCTAGAGGCTCATCCCTAATATCAGGACGTGGTTTTGTACAATACTCCAATACATTCAAACAATCATGATCAGCTTCATCCACCACACTCTCTTCATCTGGCAATGATGTTGAAGGATTTACAGTGGTGCATCTGTCAATAGTGACATTGTCTGCACTTAAAATCACTTTCTCATACCTAGTCAGCCGACTATGTGTCATGTACTGAGTTTTTGTTCTGGTCAAAAGAATCTCCACAGAATGAGGAACATACACCCTCAATGGATATCCCATCACAATACCTTCACTCTGCTCCAGACTCACACAAGTAGCAGCAACTGCTTTCAAACACCCAGGCAAGGCTTTTGCTACTGGATCCAACACTGCTGAAAAATATGCAATGGGTCTTTTCATGTTTCCATGCCTTTGTACTAAGACCGAAAATGCACATCCATCTCTTTCACTGCAATACAACTCAAAATCTTTTTCGTAATCAGGCATACCCAAAGCCGGAGCTTCACATAGTTTTCTTTTCAGTTCTTTGAATGCTTTCATCTCCTCATCATTCATTTCAAAAGGATCTTTAACATCCTTCTTTGTCAATCGCTGTAATGGTTTTGCAATTAGTGAAAATCCACTTATCCATTGTCGACAATAACCAACCATTCCTAGGAACATTCTCACTTCTCTTTGTGTGATTGGAGCTCTCATTCCTTGAATTATTTTTATTCTTTCAGTTGTTACCTTTCGCACTCCTTTTTCAATTTTATGGCCTAGATATTGGACCTCTTGTTGACAAAACTGCAATTTTGATGGAGATACTTTATGTCCTCCTTTTGCAAGATGATTTAGCAAAGCAATGGTGTCAGTAACACATGCTTCTTTCGTCTTTGATGCCACCAGTAGGTCATCAATATACTGAACCATCACCGATTTTTCTGGCATTCTTAAATCTTCTAATGATTTCTTTAAAATTTGATTAAAGATCGAGGGGCTTTCTGTATACCCCTGAGGAATTCGGCACCATGCCAAAATACGCTCTCCAAACCTGAACGCAAATAATGGCTGGCTATCTGAATGCAATGGGATAGAGAAAAATGCATGGCATAAATCAATTACTGTGTACCATTCTGCTTCACGTGGAATTTGATATAGAATTACGGCAGGATTCGGTACTATTGGGCAACAAGGAACATCAATTTTGTTTACCTTCCTCAGAACCTGTACGATCCTATATGTTCCTGTTAGAAGTAAACAGCTGACACAGGAAGATGAAGAGAAGCCGTTTATTAAACCAGATCCTCAGGCACCAGCTGGCAACTGACGCTCACCAACATTCTAAGGTGAGCTTCACTCTCAACGTTCTAAGGTGGGCACGTACCAAGGGTGGAGGGAAAGGAGGGGTGGGTAGGCAAGGGAGATACCATTTATATAAAAGATAATACAACATGTGGAATACAGGCATAGGTTACAACACACCTCCCTTTGAATAGGGAAGAGAACAATTGCATTATAGTGGAATATAAAGATGAAAACCATCAACAGACAGAAATTGACAAAATAGTATCACATTTCATAGTCCTCTTGCCACTGTGGTGGATGGCGTGTTCTGACATCCTTAGGTTGTTGCATGTTAGAGAACAAGTCATCCTGACTTTCTTCCATAGTAGACCTAGGAATACACACTTTGGGGCAGCGAGCTATATTGTCCATGCTCCAACTACTTCCATCTTCCAATACTACAGAATTACTATTTACACGTTGGATTCTTAGGGGTTTGGAGAATGACGATACTTTGGAACGACCTACCTGGGGTCTTTTGATAACTACCCATTGGCCTACAACCCATTCCTTACTGGTGGTTCCCCACTTCTGGTAGTATTTAGATTTGTAATAATCTTGATGCCTACTCACTTTCTCCATGACAGATTCCCTATCTACCCAGACAGGACTTCCTCCATTTAGCCAATTGGGAGTGAGTTTAGAACCAGGATTCCTCCCTTTCAGAGACATAAATGGGGAAACTCCAGCAATGGCATTGGGAGAGGAGTGATAAGACCAAAGCATACGTCTCATGGCTTCTTCTATAGGCTCATGCGATGTAAGAGTCATTTGGATGGTGTTTTTTTATCATTCTATTAGCTCTTTCCACCAATCCATTGGCTTTGGGACAATATAGAGGAGTTTTTACATGTGAAATGGCTAATTTGGACAAGAACTGCGTCATTTCATCAGATGTAAATTGAACGCCGTTGTCTGTGACAAGGGTACTGGGTATCCCTTCTTTAGAAAATATATCCTTGAGAAATTCAATAAGGGATGATGTGGTGATGGAGGAAACCATTTTGGTAGAGATCCAATGTGAATGATAATCAATGAGTACAAACATGAATCTTTGAGAAACATTTACTAAGTTCAAAGGACCTATAATGTCCAGGCCTAGTTTGTCCCAAGGTTTGGAAAGGATCGACACTGGAATAAGGGGAGCTTTGCGAGTGACTTTGGATTTGTCACATGACCCACAGGCTAGGCAATCTTTTACTGTCCTCTCCACCATGTAGTCCATGTTGGGGAACCAATAGTTTTGTCTTATTTTACTTTTGGTCATACTCCTTCCTGGATGACCCTCATTTGCCACCTCTATGATGCGTTCCTGCATGTTACTGGGTGGAACAATTCTGTTGCCTCTGTAGATTTGATCCCCAATTATGGATAATTCATCTCTCACCACCCAGAAAGACTTGAGGTTCTCTCGAAGATCTTTAATAGATCTGGGCCATCCTTTGCAGATCATGTTTTTTAGACCCATAAAGACGGTGTCTTCTTGTAACCCTTTCTCCCATTCCTCCTTGTTAATGGCAGGAATGTCAATTGCAAGGATGGTCTCATCTGAAGGGTTAAATTGCGAATCCTCATTGGAAATAGGAAGTCTCGACAAACAGTCAGCTATTAGATTCTTGTCACCTGAAACATAACACATAGTATAATTGAAACCTTGTAAGCCTAGCACCCATTTGGAGATGCGGGGAGTGGCCCTTTCAATGCTTTTTGTGGAGAACATGGGAAGTAGGGGTTTGTGGTCTGTTCGAAGAATAAAGGGAATTCCCCACAAGAAAAATTTGAAATGGTTTATTGCCCAATAGCAAGCAAGGGCTTCTTTCTCGATCGTGGAATAGTTACATTCAGGCTGTTTCAATGATCTAGACGCAAACGCTATCACTCTCTCTTTACCATTTACCATTTGAGTGAGTGAAGCTCCTAGACCTTTCATGCTTGCGTCCGTTGTCAAGGTTGTCCTGGCACTGGGATGAAACATTCCTAAAGTGGGAGCTTTTACTATGGCTTGTTTGATAAAAGTGAAATCACTCTGGCATTGGGAACTCCAATTAAAAGGGGACCCTTTTTTTAACAATTCTCTTAGAGAGTGCACATGTCCCGCAAAATTTTCCACAAATTTGGACATGTACTCTACCAGGCCCAAAAAGGACTTGAGCTCCTCCTTGTTAGTAGGAGCTGGTGCAAGCTTGACCGAATCCACTAAGCTAGTTTCAGGTCTGATTCCTTCACCAGAGATGGTGTGGCCGAGGTACACTACAGACTTCACACCTATTTTACATTTGTCTCTGTGAGTGGTGAATCCTGCCTTGCTTAGTTTACAAAGAACCTTTCTTAGGATCTTGTTGTGTTCCGTTTCCGACTCCCCATATATCAGGATGTCATCCTGGAAACACAATACCTTTTCCAAATCCTTCAAAATGTGTTGCATTATACGTTGGAACACTGCCGCGGCAGATGCCAGGCCGAACGGTATTCTGCTAAATTGGTAGGCTCCAAAGAGTGTTATGAAGGATGTGAGGGCTTTGGAATCAGGGTGGAGAGCTACCTGATGGTATGCTGCGGAAAGATCTAAGACGCTGAAATATTTGGCACCTTGTATTACACTGAGCATCTCGTTAATGTTGGGGAGAGGGTATCTATCCACCCAAATGTTGGAGTTAAGATCCCTAAGGTCCACACATAGACGGATACCTTTCCCACCTTCCTTAGATGCGACCACTATGGGAGCTAACCACTCCGAGCTTTCAATTCTCTCAATCACACCACAAGTTTCCTTCAAAATGCAGCGCAGCACGAATCGTCGCCAATTTGTTAGAAGTAAACAGCTGACACAGGAAGATGAAGAGAAGCCGTTTATTAAACCAGATCCTCAGACACCAGCTGGCAACTGACGCTCACCAACATTCTAAGGTGAGCTTCACTCTCAACGTTCTAAGGTGGGCACGTACCAAGGGTGGAGGGAAAGGAGGGGTGGGTAGGCAAGGGAGATACCATTTATATAAAAGATAATACAGCATGTGGAATACAGGCATAGGTTACAACAGTTCCATTTGGCTTTTTCAGTCCCATTATCGGCGAATTACATGGACTGCTCATTATTTCTCTCAGAATCCCTTGCTCGATCATTTTATTTATTATAGGTGTTATTCCTTCAATTATCTCTGGAGTCAATTTATACTGTGGCGTATTTGGGTAACTTATTCCTTCTTTTACAGAAATTTTAACAGGGTGTACTCCTTTCATTAACCCTATATCTTCACCCGTAAAATCCCATACTTCTTGTGTCACTGTTTCTTTTAGCTCAATTGGGATTTTCTCTACATCAAACACAGGAAATAAATCATTCGCTCCTGACTCTAGCTTTACCATCGTCGTTTTATACAACACATATTCATCAGGGGTTTGAAATGCAATTCCATCTGGTGTACAATAGATGGTGCAGTTCATCTTGCAAAGTAGATCGCATCCTAATAGGTTCACAGGACTACAATCACATACCACAAATCGGTGCATTTCACTGAATGGTCCAATTTTTACCTCCACTAATTTGGTAAGAGGCACCCTAATTTGCTGATTTGAAACACCCACTACTTGGATATGTTCACCTGAGAGAGGAAGGTTTGGAATCTCTACTGACCTAACAGTAGAACGGGTAGCTCCAGTGTCCACAAGGAATGTTACATTTGAACCATTCACTTCTCCATCCACAAATGGACCTGTTTGATCTACCTCTAGAGTTGCGCCAAGCATGCACTCTTCTCCCTCTCCTAGGCACCGTCACAAATTCTCATCCGTCTCAAGCTCATCCTGTCGCATCCAGAACTGAGTTACTGCAGCTGCGCGCGGCAATTGCGTTACCTGCTCTCCTCCGTGGAATCCTGTGTCTGCACTGTATCTTTGTTGATTTACACTCTTGGGAAGTGGTGGTTGAGGCACCTGACTTTGCTGGGTATCTACCTGTGGTTGCTGGGGCTGTTGGAAACTCACCTCACTCTGCACTTGTGGATTCAATGATTGATTTTCCACATTAGTTTTTGGTGGGAATTTACACTCGTTTCTCCAATGCCCTATCTTTCCGCAATTACTGCAAGGCCACTTTTTCTTTGCCTCTTCTATACTCATCTGTCCTTTCCCTTTACCTATATTGGGTTTAGATCTCATTTGTCCTGTCTCATTAATTTGATTACATAGTTGAGCTTCTTGTTTCTCTGCAACTTTCACCTGTGCCCACATCGCTTTCTCTTTTAATTTACGCTGTCTACTCTCGATGTCATCACTACAATATTTTGCATACCTCAAAACTTCGTCCACTGTGCTGTTTTGCCACCCCACCATATGCTGTTTAATCATATCACCTATCTCTGGTTTAAGTCCATAAACAAATCTGTATACAAAATGACTCATATCCTTTTCATTTAATGTTTCATAACCACTATACTATTTAAATACTAACAACAACCTCTCATAATAAGCATGTACCGATTCTTTACTCTCCTGTGTGGTTCTGTCAATCTTTACCCAATCTGTTTCTTTAGGTGGGATTTTATTCTTCAAAAAGGTAATAACCTGGTCATATTTCCTCATTACTTCAGGTCCTGGCGCTCCTGTTTTTGCATCTCTCGGATATTCTACACTTGGCCAATCAATAGTAATCTTACACTCCGTCCATAAATCAGCTGGTACTACTATGTCAAATAATCCATCCAAATCTATCCACAATACTTTCGACACCTTCACAAACCTTTCCACTTGTCGGTACCATTCTACAGGTTTTTCTCTCAGTTTCGGGAAATTATTCGTAAATGACAATATATCTTGTCTAGACCAGGGAACATGCACATAACTACCTCCTGGAGTTTCTCTCATCGGATACTCTTTTATCACTGACTCCTTCTCTGCCACTGCAAATGCCAATGAAGCTTTGTCTGTCAATTTCTCATTTCTTTTAGTCCATCTGCTTCTCCATCTATCCACATCACCCCATTTTCTCAGTAAAACAATCAATTCCTTTATCTGTGTTAGTCGTCCTGATGTATTCAAATTTTCTATATCTTTCTCACAACAATCTACTCTGTATGGTTTCTGCAAACTTCTTACTTTTACAAACTCTACTCCTAATTCATTAGCCACTTCTTCCAATCTGTCATGCAAATTTCTAGCTCTCCATGTAATACTTTTACATAAAAACATTACTTCATCATCCTGGTAAGTTTTCAGTTTTTCTGTACCAATCGTCCCTAAAATTAATTCTTCCATATCAATTTTTAACCTTATTACATCTAAAGGTTTTGGTTCTGCTTCTTTCTTTTGCAGGTTTTTCATCCATTCACTTAATTCATCTGGAGTTGGACCTACAGGTGTACTATTTATTTCTATCCAATTCTGACTCTTTTCTGGTGTTTCTGATGCAGACTCAGTTCCCATAGGAATTCTTTTAAGCTCACTTTCATTCACCGTTAAATTAGTAGGTGGGCGTGGTCTAGACGGACTTATTTGATTTCTTGCACTTTCAATTTCTAATTCCATTCCTTCCCTCCTTCTTTGCAAGTTTGAATTCATAGGAATAACTAAAGAACGCTCCTCTATCTTTTGATTTTCAAAAACTGGTATTACAGGACCTATTGTCACTGGTACAGTTACAGCTTCCATGTTCATCGTCAATTCTCTTATCTTTTCAGTCAATTCTTTTGTAGTTTGTGCTAATTCTGTCGTATTATTACTCTCAATTTTCTCGCTCTGTGGGGTTTTTATTTGATCTTGTGACCTATTTATTTCGTATCTTTGTTCTGGCATTTTATTTCTCTCAGTTTCCATTGGCGGCGCATTAGGTGTCACCACTGCAGGACTCTGTTGGTATGGAGGTGGGTTACTGTTTAAAATATCTTCCAGCAATTCATCATCCGTCTCACTACCACCATATCCTTGCCTTTCGGTAACTAAATGCTTCTTTTTCTCTTTACATTTTCTCCTTGCTTCCTCTTCTACTGTAAAAGCTGGAAACAAACCTCCTGTCATATTTGCATATCTCCAACACTTTATTCTGTCCTCATGATTCAATCCCCATAACCTTCCATGTACAAAATCCTGATTCTTGAATCCTCGACTTCTTTCTCGCTCATACATCTCATCTTCCCATTCACTCAAAGCTTCAAACTGTGTTGGTCTAGGTTTTGGCTCAAGCATCGACATCTTTTCTCTCAAATTTCGAAGTACCGCTACATTAAATGAACCATTCTCGGGGAAAGCTAATACTCCATCATTCTGAGTATACTTAGTCCAATTTTCTAACCATATGCAGGTATGATATCCATATTTCAGCATCATGTGTGAAGCTGGTGATTTCGGTGGAGGAATTATTTGTCCCTCTCTAGTCACTACCTTTTTGTCTTTTTAAAAAAGCTCTTAATTTTCGCCATCCATGAGGTTTTCTCTCTACTATACTCGTAATAAGCCATAACTTACAATTCTTTTCTTTCTCACAATACGTTATTCCACACTGTTCTCTATGCGAGTTATTAAACCTATCACAGCGCGACTCACACTAACGCTCCAATCCGAGACTTCTACGTCACTGCTTATTCAACCACTCCTAGCGCGTCTCACATTAACGCACCAATCCGATGCCTCTGCGTCACTACCTGTTCATCCACTCCTACCGCGTCTCACACCAACGCACCAATCAGCGCGTTTCCTTTTTAATCAATGCACTGTCCAATCCCAGCGCGACTTTTGTCAACGTCAGTTCTACTCCTGACCCCTCCTTTACAAAAATTATCGGCAATTCAGTTTTCAACTGTTTTAGTTAGTTACAACATAAAACACATTTCCATTGTCTGTTTTCGCTAACAAAACTGACAGTTTTACTCTATCTCACAAAATATAGTTTCGTTCGATAAGTGTAGCACTTCCCTCTAACTTACCCTTCTTTCAAGCAAAAGTAAACCCGTTTCTCTGGGGATAAAACACATGTGGAGACTACGCTGCTCCTGAGAATTAAGGCCAGAGGTTCACAAGAAAACCGATTGCTATTTCACTCATACACCTTTTATACGGAAAATGTCCCTACCATAACACAACCTGTGTTATCACCAATATGAATCCAGACAATGCACTATTCCATGTGACTTCACTTGCCACACGTGTCCACTTCCTACTTCCCGGAAGCTTCAAAATTCCGACTTACACATAACGTAATACGATACAACATGAAGTGTTATACATGTAATACTCAATAATCAATAATCACCAAACTAATCTATAGTAACCATAACTCTGCTACCAAGAATTCTGATCCAGCGCTAACAATAACATTTCTTCTCCTAATTGCCTTTTGGACAATCCCTTTTCTCACAACTACATTCATATGACGGTGGGGCCCATAACACCGCCAAGATCATTCACACACTCATATATTATCCTGGAATCGGTCCGTTATATCTTTAGGAGAATCAGATACTGAAGTGCTGGAAGGAGATGGGATACCTCTCTTTAAATAACAACATGAATTATTCTCAGATTTTTACGGTATTCCGCTCATTGGTCGATGGACCAACTAGTAGGAATCAGTTGATGGTGATTAAGACCAGCTCAATCACTATAAACTTTTAATACAGGTGCATTTATTATTGAGCTAAAGAACCACAGACTCATTTGTTTAAAAGTAATAGTATTTATCTAAATTTTTAAAAGCATGAAATGGTTTAGATTTATTAATCAGATCATTACATTTAGCATCATTATAAGAAACACATTGAAATTAGCAATGCATACCTATTAGCTGGAAAAATTGTATTCGCTGCAGCAAAGAAGTCAGATCACCGCATAGAACTCCCAAAAACCATCTATATGTCATTTAGGACAGGCCTTCTCAATGAGCCACATATAAGGGGCTCCTGCCACAATCCCTATCTTTTCTCATAGTATTTAAAGAAAAAGATTCTATAGAAAAATTGAAAAATAAAAGTTGTTAATAAGTAAATCTAATGCTCAATAAAATATGAACCGCAAAATCTTCCCTTAGTCAGCATCAAAAATAATATCAGCAAATCAACGGCATCAGCAGCAGCATAACATCCCAAAAAGCATCCAAAATTAATGCGCCTAACTCCTCCCCAAACTAGGCCTTCTTATACCCTAATACCAGCTTACTAAGTGAAAAAGTTACATCTTTGGGGCAAAACTCTCTCTAATTGGTCCATTTCGATCCGTATACATCTTATTATGAATATCCTGTCTTTATCAGTTTCCCTTGCAAATGTTCATTCTTTGACTCTTTCCCATCAGCTCATGACATTATTCATCCGCATATTAGTCTCTTTTTGTATCCTTTTTGATACTTTTAATTTAGACAGCTCATTGTCTATTCAAACGTTCATTGCAGCTTCTCACGCCTTTCTCACAGCTTTCTTTGGCACACGTTGATGCAATAAGGTCATCACGGCCTTGACCATGCTCCCATCCGAAGCCTTTGTGACAGTCACATGATCTTTTTCTGGTTCATCGAGTTTTCGCTTATTCATGTCAATTCAACTTCCGTACATGCGCGTTCTAGTTATTTACTTCGGCAGCCATTTTATATCGCGGCACAACGGCTTAAGCGAACTATTTATAAAGATAAACAAAGCATAATTAGAAATAAAGAAAGTAAGCCTTTTCATTTCCCTCCCGTCACTCTACGTACCCCAATTAATATTACCTAGCCAAAGCAACATATAAAGCTTTCCTTACTTACCAAAACTTTAATTTGCCACCAAACAGTTTTACTTTAAAGCACGAATAATGTAATATTATTTTAATTAGTGCGCAAACCATTAATACTAGATGTTCACGTTCAACAATTGTAAGTAGATTAGTCTGCACATATATGGCATATTAGTATGAACCCTTTATGATAAAACATGCATGGTTGATTTAATTACTATAACGAACTTTCGTGTTAATTAATTATCACAAATATTAGGAGGTTAAATGTTTTCATTTTGTCTGCTCCATCACATCATTCAGCTTTAATGGAAACTAATAGTTTAAAGTTAGCAGATTTGGGGAACACAAACACATTTTTAGGCTATGCAGGTGGAGGGTGCAAAAAAGTGTTGTGGAATTGGGTGCTGTGGGTTATATATCTCAGAAAAGTTATTTCCATTTATCTGGCCGATAGAATATCCTTTACTTATCTTTTAGGCAGTCATCATTCCCTTGTATGTCTCTCATATTTGCTTGTAGAAGTATACACTTCTCTTTCGTACAGTGAGAGATGCAATCAGAGGAATAAGTGTTGTCTCCAAATGATTGACGAGCCATACATCATTTCCTTAGAGAGCAAGGGTCTTTATCCCAGTGTAAAATGATGCACTTTAAGTTATCAAATGATCACAGGCTTACCTGTTCTAAAAAAAAAGAGAAACAGACGGAAAAAAAACGCTCTAAAGCAACTATTTATAATATAGCCTTAGAGCCCGACCTAGCGGGCTCTACCGGTCATTAAAGGCCCGCTGCAGCGTTAAAGGCGCGAGCAGAAGGCGAGGGCCTTTAACAAGGGAGCTGGCCTTTAATGTCCAGTAGAGCCCGTTAGGACGGTTCCAAGGCTATTAGAACATTCCGCCCCTAAAGGGTAGAATGTTCTCATTACTAAAAATAAAGGCCTCTCAGAGCCCAAGGGCTTTAAATCCCCTCGGGCTCCAAGAGGCCTTTGTTCACAGCAGCAGCTGTGAACAAAAACAACATTGGAAGTTGATGCTCCTGGCTTCTACCAGCCCGTAGAAGCCCAGAGCACTCCATTGTATTCAATAGAGTGCTCCACATTCCAATGTTCTAATATACATTAAAACATTTTACATTTTTTCATTCATATCTTTAAAAGTCATATTAAATGTCCTTTGCAGTCGAGCCTGTGAATGTACTACATATATTAAGTGTTGCAAATAATGAGCATGTCCTAATACAGGATGCCATGGTAACCATGAACGTGCCCTGGATTCAGAGTCTCTGCACAGAGAAGTATACATTTTAGTAGCATATGTGTGACGGACAGAGGGAGTGGCTGGAAAAAAGGGAATACTGACTACTAAAGGCAAGGGGAGTAGGGAGGTATAACAGGTTATGGAAGGGATTTAGGCAGGGACGTGTAACCACATGCAAAAGAGTAAGCCCATTGTTTTCCAAACTTCACTTCTCAGGTTACCACAGACAAAAAGGGACCCAAAACTGTAAATTAGTCCAGATCAGAGCTGAAGTAAGTTCAGCACTAGATATGGCCAAACACTGATACTGTAACACCATTCCACAGAAATCAGTTTGGGGCTTAAACTAAAACCCCATATGAAAATTTTTTAAATTCATTTAAAAAGTTAAAATATAAATATTTTTAAGTTAACAGTGAGAAAATATTTAAGAATAGTATATTTTTATTCAATTATAATATATTTTATTAACTGTTTAAATTAAAATAATGTATGACATTTTATGAAAGATACATAAACTACTTTTAAGTAATTTAGACATCACTTAATAATTAATAATATATAATAAAATAATTTATTATTTGCTTTAATTTCGATTTTTTAAATTTTAACTTGAGAAAATATTTTTGCATAAACATAGTTACATTAAAGATTTAATTATAAATGAATTTAATAGTACTGTAACATTTTTCAGTAACAATGCATTTAAAATATATAACAATAATTCGCATTTATCATAAAAATATTTTTACAAACTTTTGTTAGGTTTTATAAACATATTTACTTCTCTCTATATCTTACCTTAGGGAGGCTCCACACTTGGGCAAAGATCTCCATATGGTAAAGTATAGAGAAAGGTAAATACATTTATGCGTATTTATTGAACTGGCAGAAATGTTTTTTTTTACATCTTTGCTGTTTTTCTCTACCACCAAATGCTACAGATGTACATTACAAGGATTACAGGAAAAGGAAACAAATAAAAAGCGGGAACAGATACAATTATTATTAGTTCAAGGATTACAACACACCTGATAATAAAATGTGTGATTGTTCTCAACTCGGCCACCAATGTCCAGATGACACTCATTTAAACAACAACCAGTCACAGCCACACTGACCACATAAGAAAGGAATCCACACACCAAACCGCTTCTCCTGCCTTCACTAGGTTGTTGACTGTCTTTGTAGATGTGCCCTTTCTTTTACTCTCTGGAGGAGGAGAGGGAGGGCTTACAGGCCAAGGATCAACATATTCAGTAAGTCCAGGGAAGCTCTCATTGTCAGATACCACTTCTCGCCTGATGTGACCTGGGCCTCGTTGCTGACTAGGACAGGAGCTGGATTCACCCACAGGCCGCTCCCAGGCTATCCCTGCCTGTGTCAGATACTGGCTGTACTCCATTCCATGGCCACTGGATCATTGCACAACATCTCCTACGACAACATTGGCATCTCACATGCAAGCCAGTCCTGATGCTTGCATGGGATACTGAAATGCATCAACAGAAGAGTGCACCAGTCTATCACCATGCCACAGCCAGTGTTGGGAAGGCAAAGGGTGGCAATTACATTTTATGCCTTTGTCCACTTTCCTCATGTGCTGGGTGTGACTGACTGTGCCCAGGTAGCACCTCAGACTCCTCGCCACACAGCACATCTTTTCTGCAACAGACCCTGTTGGCACTAATTCAACATGCAGGGTGTTTGCGATGCCAGGGGCATCTTCACTGATGTGTACACTGCTTTTCCTGAAAGCACACATGCCATTTACAGGGAAAGTCACTGTAAAATGGCTTGCTATGTAGGAAACTCATTTTACAAGTCAGAAAAGCATTTCTGACTTACAAAATGGTTTTGCGCTCCATTCCAAAGTCCAACTGTGAACGGGCTTAAACGGGAGTCTCCGCCTAATTGGAATATATGAATATTTTGTGACCGCAATGGTGGAGCAAATCATCGAAGAGTTACTAACTCCTCAAGGGGGATGGTAATGTAAGTTCTATTTGTAGATGCTACTATTGCTCTAAAGAGCTTCTATGGGTTGAGACCTGGAAAACAGGAAGCTGAAGAGGCATAATGGAGATAGGAACAGAACGGGGGCACAGGAGAAGAGGAAGGAAGGGCTTAGGTCAAGATTGTTTAAAAAAAAAAAAAAGTTTTAAGGGTTTTCATGAAGCGAGGATGGGGATATGTTACCTGAAGTGCTAAAGGCAATTGATTTGATAATTCTGCTGCTAGGACTAGTAAGAGATTTGCAAAGGGGAAGAGGTCTCCTCTCCCTGTTGTTATTCATGTAGCGTGAGTGGACCCCTGCCTGCCAGCTGACACCACTCCCTCACATCCCCATGCATGGGTTCTAAAACTGTTGTTCTTAAACAGAATCAGTTATTTTAAAGAAAATAGGCTACATTACAGAAAAGGTAAAGTGTTTCCTCTTTGGCAGTGCAAAAACAGGGATGGTGGTCTGCTGTTCCTTAAAGGTGAGCATCCCTGAGTTTGTCGCCAGCTACAGGTGGTAGCAATTAGCAATCAATTAAACAGTTAAACTCAATTAACGCTCATTGCAACCCCTCTGGCCGGAGATTTTTCCAATGTAACCTATTAGTACAAAGGTCACATCACACAATAACAGACTGGTCACAAAAAGTATTTCTGCGATTTGCGACCAATCTTTCCGTACATCGGACCTCAAGTCTCATGTCACAGAAGGGAGGATATTCCGAAAAGTAGGTGAGCTTTGTGGCTCCCATCTACAACTAGTATATATGTAGTGATGTCCCTGTATATAAATCAAGATGCAAACTCAAAGACAGATGGGGAAACTTAGGGGCTCATTATGATGTCTATGGGTCCGACACCTACGGCTCCCACCGACATCTGCCTTCTCAGTCCGCCCCGCATTATGATGCGGAGTGAGGAGGCATCGGGTAGGGGGATTGTCCGTGGCACTTCTGACGGGCTCAAGGAGGCTCAGGCACTGCCGTAGAGATTACAATGTTCCTTTCCACCTGCCCTTTTATGGCGGTTCACAAACCACGAAAAGGCAGGCAGAAAGTGACTTTGGGGGTGCCTAGCAGGGCCCCCTTCTCACCTGGCCCTCTGCTATGGCCCTGAGGGGGAAACAACCTTTACATCGCGGTCATTAGACCGCGATGCCTTTACAACGCGGTCGTCACAACAACTGCATTGTTACAACGTGATGCCATTACTACGCAAGTCATTACATCGACTTGCAGTAGATGGCGCTCTAACATAAGGAATAGTATAATTTACTATTCCAACACCTTCCTTACTGTTGCATAGGCTGGAGTTGGAATAGTAAATTATACATTCCTAATGTTACGGTGCCATCTACTGCAAGTCGATGTAATGACTTGCATAGTAATGGCATTGCGTTGTAACAACGCGGTCGTTGTAACGACCGCGTTGTTACATACCGCGTAGTAAAAGCACGCGTTGTAACGTGCTATATTCGCCTGAGGGGCACCTCTGGTGCTCCCCTGACCATCCCTGCACCATGTTTCAGGCACTGCATGGTGCTAGCCACACAGTTCAGGGATGTTTTTAAAGTGTTTTTTTTGCTTTTGGAGCATGTGCTGCAGTCCGCAGCACACGCCACAATACAAAATATACACATTGCGACTGCCGTGAAGTCATGTCGCATTGTAAGAAGAGCAGCGGGACTGCCGACTTCCAGTCAGGCGGTCCTGCTTCCGCTACAGCGCCGGTCGGACTAGAGTCCGACCGGCATCATAATCAGGCCCTTAGTAAGGTGCATCAAGTTACAGGAGGCAGACAAAGAGATGTATGAGGTGAGCTACGTTGTCTTCATATCCCATCAATATCACTGCACGCCTTTATGTAGAGCCGGGTGGATCACTGTACAGTGCCTTGACTCCTCTGGGCATTGTTTGCACTATACAAATTTATATAATTTCATACGTCTTTGTGTAGAGCCGGGTGTATGTTCATGAAGAAAAGTAATTCTAGAGTTGCAAATACACCCAATGCCAACTTCTGACTACCTCAGTCATAAAACATTAAAACAAAAAAGTGTCATTCCCAGAACCAATTTTCAACAGGTGATTTGAACCAACTCAAAGAATGTCTCAGGCAGACAAAAGTCAGTTATAAAACGTGAATACATTTATCAAATTCATATTGAGACCAGGTAGCGGCAGAGGAACCGGCAAACCCCATGGGTCTGTAGGCTCCTGTTTATTTAGGGGGCAGGGGAAGAGAGTGAATAGATGTAGGAACAGAGAGACAAAGACTGTGGAATAAAGAGGTGAACTAACAGAACTGAGAGAAGGGGGACATGAGAGGGTGTGGGGGTGTCCCAGGGCCAGAATGGAAACTAAAATCAGCCTTGAGAAAAACATTCTGGCCAGTGCCACTCTGCAGTAAGCGGCAGCTAGAATGAGCTCCAGAAGCCTGGTTGGGTCCTGGCACCCTACCCTACCCTGCCCTGAAAAGAGACCCCCAACCTCCAGATGGTAAGAATAAGGACATTCTGATGAAAATATAGTGAAACAATAGAAATAGAGAGGAAAGAGTGACAAAAGTATTAGATGAAGAGGATTGGAGAATACAAGTTCAAGGGAGGAAACAAAGTGACAGAATGAATTCTCTTTCAGAAATCTCGTGTTTCGAGCATCATTTCTCTTGTACATTATCCAGTCCAGGTGGTCTTATGTCTGGCCATTTTACTAAAATTATTTACACAATATATTTAAATTGTAGGGACTTTCAGCTGTTTGCCTTCTTCCACTGGCCTATTGTTATGTCATTTATATGTCTGTCCCACCCACTACAGCATACAGCATGAGCCATGAGCAAAAGCTCACTTCAGCCAATGGCTAACATCTATGAGGCATCATAAGTATCCCCTTGTGAGACAAAGTAGTTCCCTTCAGTGTCAGCAAGTGTGCTATAGAGACCAAAACATATATTTGCTTTTAGCTATGTTTTTTTAGATTGACATGAATCTAGCTCCTTCCTCAACTATAAAGATTTGAAAAATCCATGAAAAAACAAAACTAGCACTCACAAAGCCAAAAAGCTGGTGGTCAATGCCAGACCAACCTGATGTGCAAACCCCAGTTTCCCCACTGCATTCTGTACCTAAAATCCTAGTTTCATATTCGGATAAACATGACTCCAAAGCACAGAATGCATAGCATAACTCGCCGTGCTACTCACATACGGATGTGAGTAGCATCTAACCCCACTATTACTATGGCCGTCCCTACGGGCTATAATATTCTCAGGAAAGATAGATCTATGGGGAAGGGGGGGGGCGTTGCTATAATTTTTAAGCATGATTTAGATTGCTTCCAAATTGCTACAGAAACTAATGAGTGTACAGAGTTCCTAGGTTTTCGCTGTATTATCGCCCCTCATCAGAGCATCGCTGGGTTTCTGATTTACAGGCCTCCGGGCGCCATTAGTAATTTTATTACTTCACTTAACTCAGCCATTTCCTCTCTGGCCCTAAAATATAATAATTGCCTTATTTTGGGTGATTTCAACACACATATAGATAACGATAAAGATCCCCATGCTACGCTCTTACTGGAGATGCTGCATACCTTTAAGTTGTTCCCAGCTATCTCCTCGGCCACACATGTGAAGGGTCACACCCTGGACCAATCTTCCATAATTTTGATTTAATGGCCAGTTCGCCACTTCCTATTATCTGGTCCGACTATTCCCGGCTAAAATTTGACATCCCCCACTCTGTTACAGCTCCCCCGGTGACTACTGGGCAAATGACCTCCGACTACAAGGCATTTCACAAAATATCTATCCCTAAGTTAGCAGAGCCTCTCAATCGTTCCATACCTATGTTGATGTGCACCGCTGATTTGGATGCTCTCCAAATAGACCGTTGGCTTTGTACCAACATCGAGGCTGCTGCTCCGGCTGTAACCCGCTCTTCTAAAAGGTCAGTCCTTTCGGCTCCCTGGTATAGTAATCTCCTTAGAGATAGCAAAAGGAATTGCAGGAAAAAGGAACGGAAATGGCGAAAATCTTACCTTTCCGAGGACAGGAAAGTTTACAAAGATAGCCTAAAAAATTATTATACACTTGTAAAAACAGCCAAGATGGACTTTGTTCCAATCTAGAATTGACAATGCCCAAAATAAGAGCAAAGACATTTTTAGGATAGCCAAATCTTTTATTCCTCCGAAAGCTTGTTCTACGGTAGGTCCTCTCACAGAGGAATGGTCAAAGAAGATTGCTCAATTTTTTCATGAGAAAGTTTTGTAGTAGCCTGTGCTTGTTTGGAATGTCACTGGTGCAGAACCTCACTGCGTGGGAGTTCTGCACCAGGAGTTCTAGCCCAGGCAGTTGGTGTCTTCGTTGGAATTGCTGCGGCTGCTCTGCTTGGTGTCTCAGCTGATGTACTAAATAAATAACTTTGAAACCTACCTGATGTTCCTGTGTTATCTACCACATCTTTGTGGCGACGAGCGCTGAGTCACCAACACCACAAACCCATGTCCATCGGACGGATTGCATTGCCTGCAACGTTGTTGGAAAGAGAAGCGTATTTCTGTTGGAGGAAGGCTGGTTGTGACGAAGTTCATCTCCAACGGTCTTCGGGATTGTTGACATTTTTCCTGAAGCGGTTCATGGGGATTTTGAGGCAGAGCGGCGAAGAGTGAGGTCAGTGGCAACTAGAACCCATCTTAGAGATATGGTGTGATTGGTGCGAACAGATATAGAGTTGAACGCAAGAAATACCTGTTGTCACACTCGTTAGGTTTTGAAGGAAGGGCTATCTTGAAACATCTGCCTCCTCCAGTTGTTGGTGTGGAAAACGAACTTGATGAATACCAAGATACAATTAAAAGATCACAAACCAGGTTTGATGTTCAACCTAGCATAGTTGTTCTCCGCCACAATTTTTTTTACGAACTCAAAATAATGGGGACGATGTTGACAACTACATCACAGCTTTGAGGAGACTTGTAGCGGAGTGTCAGTTTGAAAACTTTGCTGACCAACTAGTACGCGATCAATTTATTTGTCACTGTACAGACAAAACCATCAAACAAAAATTACTTTCCATGGGAAATCCTACTTTGGAAGAAACAGTTAAGGTAGCGAAAAGTATAGAGACTTCACAGTTGTCAGCCAAGGAACTTGATAGTAAAAACAGCGAGACTGTCTCCGCAGTGAAAGTAAAGGAAAACAAAGACAAGGAGAATAAATCTTCAGACAGACCTCGTCCAAGCTTTGCAGAACGGCAGAACTCATTTTTTTCACAGAGTAATTTTTGTTTCAGATGTGGATATAAGACTCACATGGGAGGTGAGAAATGCCCGGCTAGGTTTGTGACTGGTAAAATTTGCAATAGAACAGGTCACTTTGCTAACCTTCTTCAGTAAAATGTGTTGTTGATGGAGGTATGCTTGGTGATGATGAAGAGTTAGTCACTAAAGACCTCAGTAACATGGTCGTGGTTGTACAAGATGGTGGGGTCATCAGGGGCAATCCTGAAATGTGTGTTGATCCTTTTGTGGAGATACTGGTGGGAGATCAAATATTGAAACTTCTGGTTGACTCCGGTGCTCGTATCTCTATGATCACGTTAAGCCTCTATGATGCGACATGGCCAAATAGGCCCCTACTACACCCTGATCGTAAAGCTGTCTCATACGAGGGACGTGAGATAAATCTGTCAGGCTACATTGAGGAGATCATGGAATTCAAAGGGAGGAGGATTGCTGGAAAATTGTATGTTGCGCACAAAGGGTTGAACATCTTGGGTTGGTTCCACCAGGGACTATTTGGTATGGTGCTCAGACCTGGAGCAACAGAACAGGTTCTGGCTTTAAGAGACAATCCAGATCTTGAAGATCTTATCAATAAATTTCCCCATGTGTTTTCTGGTGAATTAGGCAATATTAGGAATTTTCAATACAAAATTGTTGTGAAGGATGGCGCCAGCCCAGTCAAACATAACCTCAGAAATGTCCCCTTTAGTGTTAGGCAGGATCTTGAAAAAGAACTTGATTCTTTGTGTACCAAGGGGATAATTGAACCAGTTGAATCCTCCTAATGGTTATCTCCACTGGTTGTTGCGCGCAAGCAGAATGGTGAGCTTAGGGTCGGTGTTGACCTCCGCTGCTTGAACAAAGAAATCTGGGTGGATTCCCATCCTCTGCCGAATATTAATGAACTGTTGGCAGGTCTGAAGGATGCGAAGATATTCACTAAATTAGATTTAGCATCCGCCTACCATCAGGTAGAATTAGCCCCTGAATCTAGACACCTTACTGCATTCGTATCCCCATTTGGCACATTTCAATATGTCCGGATGCCTTTTGGACTTGCGTCTGCTGCATCAGTTTTTCAGAGACTCATGTCAAATAAGCTGAAGGGGATCGAGGGACTATCTGTGTTCCAGGATGATGTCCTTGTCTTTGCACCTGATAGAGTTACACATGATATAATTTTAAAGGAAGTCTTGTCAAGGTTCCAGACTAATGGTGTGGTATTACGTAGGGACAAATGTGTTTTTATGATCAAAGAAGTTGAATATTTGGGGCATTTAGTCAATGAAAACGGGATTCTTCCCAAGTCCAGTTTGGTTGATTCAATTGTCAAGTCTAAACCACCTGCTGACAAGACCAGTCTCAAGTCTTTTCTTGGTCTTTGTGAATTTTATTCACGGTTCATTCAAGATTCTGCAAGCAAGTTGAGGCCTTTGTCACAAATTTTGATGAGAGGTGTTGCATTTGAATGGAGTGGCAAATGTCAAAATGTTTTTGAGTGGGTGAAGCAACAACTTGTCTCGCCTAAGGTGTTAAAACATTATGACCCTTCTCTTACCTGCACGCTCACTGTTGATGCCAGTAATGTTGGTGTGGGAGCTGTTTTATCTCAGAAGAAAGAAGGAGAAGTCAGGACTATTTGATTTGCCTCCAGGGTTTTGTCTCCCTCAGAGAGGAAGTACTCTGTCATCGAGAAGGAGTTGCTAGCATGTTGGTGGGCGGTGATGAAGTTTAGAAATTTCATTTGGGGAAGGAAGTTCTGTCTCCAAACTGAACACAAGCCTTTAGTCTTTATTCTCAGTGGCAAGAATGTCAGGAGTTTTACTCCTAGGATTGCACGTTTATCCTCAAAACTTCTCCAGTTTGACTTTTGTGCTGAATATATTCCTGGAAGTAAAAATGGATGTGCGGATTTTCTCTCTCGTTCCTCTGACACTGTGGAAAGTGAACTAGACATAAGTGAGGAAGACAAGGAGGAGTTTATTATGGCTGCAGTGGATCGTCCACAGTTATGTGCAATTTCTGAATGTGAATGGCGTCAGGCCCTCAGTTGTGATGCTTCTTTGAGTTTGGTCATGAAATATGTTGAAAAAGGGTGGCCCAAGGAGAGGAACTTGAATTTTGATTTCAAAACATTTTTGCAGGTGGCAGATGAACTTACCATTGAAGATGGGTTACTACTGAGAGGAGACAAGCTTGATCCCCCCCTTACTTTGAGAGCTACCTTGATCAAACATGCGCATGAAGGACATTTAGGTGCCACTTTGACAAAGAAAAGAGTGCGTCTCTTTCTGGTGGCCTTCCATGGACAGGGAAGTAGATGAGATTGTTAGGTCTTGTGTAATTTGTTCCAGCTGTGACAAGACTGCTAAATTGCGTACTCCTCCCCTTTCCCCTATTGAATTGCCGGCTGCACCATGGGTGAAGCTGGGACTTGACATTGTAGGTCCGTTTCATGCTCTCGATCCTTCTTCAAAGTTTGCTTTAGTTCTCATGGACTATTACTCAAAGTGGCCAGAGGTGAAGTTTGTGAGGGAGGTGAGTTCTAGAACAGTAGTTGAGTTCCTAAATGATGTGTTTATGAAAGAGGGTTTTCCAGAATTCTTAGTGACAGACAATGGTGCTCAGTTTGTTGCTTGTGAGGCTGAAGAGTTCCTTCGCACTTCTGGTGTCAAGCATCTTAAAAGTTCTTTGTATCACCCACAGACAAATGGTCTCGTGGAGCAGATGAATAGGGTGCTTGGAGAGTGCATACAGTGGGCTATTGCAAACAAATGTGTGGTTGCTAATTTTGTGAGAAGCATGCTTTGGTTTTACCGCACCACTCCTCATTCAACCACGGGATTTTCACCCTTTGAGTTGTTACGTGGTCGGAAAGTTGCTACTGCTTTTTGTCCTAGTTGGATGAGCAAATGGGTCAAAGGGAAACAATGGACGGATGAGAGTGTCAGGGGTCATGTAAGTTTGGCTCAAAATAAGCAGAAAACTTACTTTGACTCTAAGAAGTGTGTTAAGAAAATGGAGATTTGTTTGGGTGATTACGTTTGTGTCAAGAAACCTGTCCATGTGAGGAAGGGTTCTTCCAAGTTTAGTCCACCTATCAAAGTTGTGGATGTGAGAGAGAATTCTATTAAACTTTTCAATGGACAGTGGTGGAACAAGTGTTTTTTGGTGAAGAGTGGTTCGTGTTGCAAGGATGTTGGAAGTGAGAGCAGTGAAGGGAGTTTAGATTGTGCGGGCTTGCCCGTCCTGAGGCGCAGTGCTCGAATTAGGAATATTCCTTTTCGTTATAGAGTTTAATACTCGAATGTCATAGAGCTTACTATCTTGTTTTGTTTCCAGTTTATCCAGTTTCTTTTCTTTTCTTTTTCTTCTGTTGTATTTCTCTTTTTATCATTTTTGTTTTGAGGGATGACCCATGTAGTAGCCTGTGCTTGTTTGGAATGTCACTGGTGCAGAACCTCACTGCGTGGGAGTTCTGCACCAGGAGTTCTAGCCCAGGCAGTTGGTGTCTTCGTTGGAATTGCTGCGGCTGCTCTGCTTGGTGTCTCAGCTGATGTACTAAATAAATAACTTTGAAACCCACCTGATGTTCCCGTGTTATCTACCACAAGTTTCTCTGATCCAACTTGCTTTTTCTAACATATCTGAGGATGAGATGAACTTTTACAATAGTGTCAACAGAAAATTTCACATCTCGGATCCCCCACACCTCCTTGCTTTCTCTGAGCTTCAGTTAGAAGAATCTTAGGGGCATATTCTCAAGGACACATCGCTGAGTTATTGGCACTTTATCGCAGCCAAATTCGCGATAAATCTAATGCCCCATTCCCAAGCAGATGCTAACAGCCCATAACACCAGTTTACCTGCAAAAACAGTCGCAGAAAACATCGCCACAGATGACCCCGGCAACTAACGCTAATGAGATGCAGAGTAGGCATTCCCGTGCAAAAATCCGCGACAACACCACTCCACAACATTCTCAACGATCGGCGATAAGACCACAAAACATGCGATAAGGGGCGTTAGCAGCAGTAAATTAACACCTGCTCCTACCTGGTGCAAAGTCGGACGACAACCGGCACCAGACAAGGGGGCACAGCCCATAGCCACACCTGAAGAACAACAGATGCCCTGGAGCAAACGACCATGCAGCCCGGTTCCCCAGTAGGTCAACAACACCCACTGCCACCACCCCCAGGGTCCCACCCCCCACCGCCCTCCCCTCCCCCCCGGGGCCCTACCCCGGGCACCCCCACATCCCCCCTAGGACAAAGATATTGCACATCAACTCCACGAAACCATGAACCAAACAAATCTCCTAAAGTCGCACAATCACAACACTCAACATACATGTGTGTTCGGAAAAGAGGGAAATCATACATCCATATCATAACATCCAAATAACACGTTTATTACAGAACAAAACAAAAACTGAAAATCAGAAGAGGCATGGCGGGTCGTCCCACGACATCCTGCAAGTCACAGCCTGCCAAACAGAAATCTGTATAAGAAGGAGTGCCATGCGCACATCAAATCACAGAGAGAGAGAGAGAGTGAAATAGAGAGGGAGAGAGAGGGAGAGAGGGAGGGAGAGGGAGAGAGGGAGGGAGAGAAAGAGAGGGAGGGAGAGAGAGGGAGAAAGAGGGAGGGAGAACAAGAGAGGGAGGGAGAGAAAGAGAGAGGGAGAGAGAGGGAGAGAGGGAGAAAGAGGGAGAGAGGGAGGGAGAGAAAGAGAGGGAGGGAGAGAAAGAGAGAGGGAGAAAGAGGGAGGGAGAACAAGAGAGGGAGGGAGAGAAAGAGAGAGGGAGAGAGAGGGAGAGAGGGAGAAAGAGGGAGAGAGGGAGGGAGAGGGAGAGAGAGGGAGAGAGGGAGGGAGAGAAAGACAGAGAGAGGGAGAGAGAGGGAGAGAGAGAGGGAGAAAGATAAAGAGACAGAGAGAAAGAGAGGGAGAGAGAGTGCCGACACTGTGGATCTATGCCCCACTGCTCACCTGCTGCCACCGGTGTGTCTCCAACCACGTGCCCGGATTCACAACAGTCCCCCAGGTCCCTCATCTGAAACAGTTTCCAGAGACATGAATGTCAGAGCCAATACAGTTGCACACGCCACCATCGCTTGCCTGCCCCTGTGCACACAGGCTGCTGCACCCCAGCCCCTCCCGCCGGCCAGCGGTGAATGCCCGCACCTGCGCAACCAGGCCTCACTGCTCACCTTCCGCCATCAGCGTGTCTCCAAGAGGGCCCACCACGTTCCGGAGGGATCTCCAAGCCCGGGGCCCGTGACCATGGCACCCTCCACATCATGCAGCCCCATGCTGCGGGCCACCAGGTCACACACATGTTGCTGGGTCTTGATATTGCAATGGCAGAGAACACATCTGTTTACACGGCATCATCGCAGGCTGCACACCCGCTCAGCGCTTGAGGTGCCACTAACTCTGTGAACCGCAATGCAACACCACGTGGCGGGAGGCCCGCCCTGCCCTTGCCCAGGCCCACACTGCGTGCCAACAGGTCTCACATAAACCCATGCCAGTCCGGACCGGCAGGACGGCGCATCATCGTAGGCTGAACACCCGCTCAGCATTTCAGGTGCCCCTATCTCACTGCACCGCAAGACACCGTCCCATGGCGGGGTGCCTGTGCCTGCCGCAGTGTATCCGGTGCCACCAAGTCTGTGCCCCGCTAGCCATGGACCCTTAATGATTGAGTCCCATTGTGCGAACGCCATCATGTCACCCCCGGCACTGGGCAATGTGAGGTGGCAGGGCCCTAGGCCCTCATGCGTAGATGGGAACTACACGGAGACACCCAGTTGTAGAGTTGAAATGGCGTCCAGCACGTGCACCGGGCCCTTTTTATTGGCAGGGTCACATGTCCTGTGACGCCTGTGCTGGATGGGTGATGTGAGGGAGTGGCTGTGGCATGCTGACAACTAGACCGGTGAGCTGCAGATCCCTGCAGTGCAGAGCTGGGACACGTAGTGTTGTCGTCGTCCCCTGTGTGCGTAAGCGGAGTGGGCTGCCCTGGAGTATGCCAGTCCATCGTAAGAGTGTGAACAATGACCCCGGGGCTCTGGGCATGGTTCCGTCCTGGGCTGGACAAGGAAGTGACTAATGGATGTGTCTCTGTTTAAGTGTCGGCAACCCCCGGCCCGCAACGGAAATGTGCCACCCAGTGACAAAAGTCCCACAACATGGGCGACATGGACATAAGAGGGAATAACTGACCCTACATTCATCCATACTTCCACACTTGAAAGATCATAGACATGAAACATCTGTGTGAATATGAATGTTTATTGCACATTCAAAGGAGTGTTGCAGCTGGAGCAGTACAGGGCCATGCCAACACCACTTCACATTGTCGGCCCGTGTAGGGCCAGCCAGAGTGCTTCAGGGAGTGACCGGTACATCAGGAGAGGAGGAGTTCAGTCCGCAGTCTGATAGCTGTGTCATTGGTGAGCAAACAGAATATGGCAGTCCACGTCGGGGTCCGAGGTGTGTGTCGCAGAGTGCATCGGGGGACAGTGGAAGGTGATGATGCAGAGGGCAGAACCAAGCAGAAACATGCCACATGGCGGAGATGTATGCTACTGCGTCCTTCTGACCACGAAGGCAGATTCATCCGCATCTTCGTCCGCTGCTGTTGTCTGTCCCTCACATGTGGGTGGTGGTGTTATGTCTCCAGCACTGTGTGGCACTGACACATCAGAGGCCGGAGATGTGGATGGGGTGGTAGCAGCAGCATGCATCAGCGCAAGGCCTTCTGGCAGCAAAGCCATGAGGACGGTCTTAATGGCATGGAGGGACCCAGCTAGATCTTGCTGGTGTGCAGCCGTGGCAGCCGCTCTTTCCACCTGCATCTGCTCCATGTTCTCCATGATCCTCCGCATGTGTCCCAACTCCCGGACAAGCTCACTGGAGGCACTCTGACTTGACAGTCATTCCTGTCGCAGAGTCAGGACTCTAGCGATGTCAGCCATGGTTTGTTGGAGAGCATGGAGCGGACTGTGGGTGTCCGTTAGGGACTGTTAGTGGTCCCTGATGGGACTTAGACACCCACGTATGGCGTCTAGTTTACCTGCCATGTGGTCGAAGCCCACCTGCACCTGTTCAGCCAGCTTCTCCTGGCACCCCAACACACGGCGTTGGAAGGCCATGTGTTCGTCGAGGGGGTCCTGGGAGGCGGCCGTGGTGGTGGGTGCTGCCTGCTGTGTGTACTGTGCAGGGGGTGGGTTCTCCTCATGGCAGCTGGGCTGCCCTGCTCCTGGAAGTGGGCTGCGTAGGCTCTCCACGAGCTGTTGGAGGGCGTCGGAGTCGAAGGTGTGGTGTCCTCTTCGTCATCAGAGAAGAGAGGTTCGGAGTGCACTGCAGGAGGTGTTGGATTTCCCCCTGCAATGTGGAGGGGAGATGCAGTTTAACATCATGTTCACATGTATGTTGACGCATTGTACAGGTTCACATTCAGTCTGCATGACTGTGTATATTGTGACTGTTTGGGGGGGCTGCCTATTTGATGCGGGACAGTGGACATTCCGACTACATCACGGATGTGTGTTTGTACTTGTACATTGTCAACTCACATTTCCATGCAGTGCCAAATGTGATTGGCCAGTTTCTACACACATACGGCAGCAGTTGTGTCCTCTGTTCTGTTGTGGAAGTGTTGCGGTTTGTACCACATCGTTGTCAATGTAGATGTGCTCTGCATGTAATGTGTGTGTGCCGCATTTTGGGGGAGTCGCCCCTGCTGGTCTGTTTCGGTGCCCCTTATCCCTTACATGCGGTGTGCCTCTGGCTTCTGTGCTTATGTGGTGCTGAGATGTTGCATACCTGTGTGCATTGGTCTCTTGGTGGGAGTTGGGGGTCTGGGGCATGGTTTGTACGCAGATGTGCTGTGCTTACTTGTGCATGTGTGCCATTGTGCCCATCTCCCCCCGTACCCCCCGTCCCTGGTGGTTACTCACCCTGTTGCTGTTGTGTCCGGTCATGTTGAGCAGTGTCCGGTCCCCCCACTCCTGCCACCGTCTCCCCACTGATGACTGTGGAGACCATTTCCTCCATCTCGTCCAGCTCCTCCTGTGTCACTGGACTCCCACCTCCAGTCTGCATTGCTGCCTTCAGGTTGTTTGCGAGTTTCAGCTTGGTTTTGTGCTTAACATCATTCCAGCGCCTCTTGACCCCGCCCATTGTCCTCTTCAGCACTCCGACTGCATTCACCTTGTCCACAATGGTCTGCCATATTCCATTTTTAGTTGCCAGTGACACGGTGGAGTTGACGAACAGTAGTTGATGGTGTTCTATCACCTCTGTTATCAGGATCCTGTTTTCCTACAGACTGAACCGCTTCTTCCAACTCTTCTTGTCCTTGCCCTTCCCTGATCCCGAGGTCCCAGGCTGGTCCTCCGTGGGGCTTGTGGGGTTCTGGTTGTCCTCTGTGCTTGCTCCGGGTGCCTCCATTGTGCTTCGCTATTGTTTGTCTTTTTTTTTTTTTTTTTCTATTTTTATAGTGCATTTTCCCGCATGACACGTGGGAATTGCAGGCCTGTGGCTGCTTTTCTCAGATTTTTGTATCGCTATTGGCGACATCGCTACTATTTTCGCATTGGGGTTTCGCGTTTTTGCGGTGTCGCGTTGCTTTTAACGCATTCGTTTGTCGCGTTCTCGTGTGTCTATCGCATGGTGCCGCCGTGTTGGGAGTAGCACGTTAACACAGCGTTGTTTTCCCGCGATGGACTGCGATGTGCAGAGTTGCGTTACGCTAAACTTGCGGAGGTTATCACACGTTCTTGAGAATATGCCCCTCAGTTCCTTCTTCAAAGCATTAAGTCGGGCTCTCCTTCTGATCCAGGTCCAGCTAACATTTTGTCCCAGATTGCCTCTACCCTCTACAATCAACCCGATTGTACATCAGCTTTTTAATACTTCCCTCTCCACAGGCATTATGCCTAAATTGTGGAAGCATGCAAAGATCCTTCCTTTGATGAAGAAGACTAATGCTGATCCGACGGATCCTGCTTATTATAGGCCAATCTCCTTGCTTCCAGCCCTCTCTAAAGCATTAGAGAAGCACGTAAACAAAGACCTGCAAAAACACATTGAAGAAGGGAAGCTTCTCCATGAATCCCAGTCCGGTTTCAGGGCAAATTTTAGTACTGAGTCTGCGCTGCTGGAAGTGACAGAGTTCATCAGGGGTAAACTGGATGAGGGAGGCAAGGCCGTTCTGATATTGCTTGATCTGTCGGCGGCCTTCGATACGGTCCCACAAGAGAGGCTCTTAAACAGACTTAAGAACATTGGCCTGGGTGGGACCGCCCTCAAGTGGATGTCTTCCTATCTGGAAAATAGATCCCAGGACATCTGGCTTCCACCTTTTTCCTCTCCGGTCCCTGCTATCAATGTTGGCGTCCCTCAAGGCTCCATTCTTAGCCCTACCCTTTTTAATATTTATCTTTCTCCCTTGGCATCCTTGGTAGAGGAAGCGGGCGCCAAAATTGTCTCTTACGCTGACGACACGCAGCTTATCTTCTCGTGTGATAAAGGCTCCGACTTTGACGGTGCAAAGATTAATTCCTGGCTCTCGAAGGTTTTCAACTGGCTCAGGGTTAATCAGCTAAAGTGCAATCCGGACAAAATGGAAGTTGTTTTCTTTGGAAGACTTAAAACACTTGACTGGAGGACTTGGTGGCCCAAGGATTTGCCACCCCTGCCCGCTGAAAAAGAGAAAGTAAAAAACCTCGGGATAATCATTGACAAAACATTTTCGATGCGTTCTCAGATCCAACATCTTTCTGGTACATGCTTCGGTATACTCCGAATGCTAAAAAAAATTCTGCCGCTCCTACCGCTGGAGAGTAGAAGGATCGTCGTGCAGGCTCTTGTGACATCTAAGTTTGACTATGTCAACTGCCTGTACCTTGGGCTTCCTAAATCTTTGACCCAGCGTTTGCAAGTGGTTCAAAATGCGGCTGCCAGAGCCATCGTGAGATCAAGACCTAGAACTTGTATGACCCCAATTCTTAAATCATTGCACTGGCTCCGCATTAAAGAGCGGATTGACTTTAAGGCTTTGACCATCTTTTTTAAAGCCTTCCACAAGGTTGGTGCCGAGTACCTTATTAAACGAGCTACCCATTACTCTACATCCAGACCCTTGCAGTCTTCTAACACTAATTTTGCCATTGCACCCAAAACACGCCTTGCTCGAACTGGCGGTAGATCTTTCAGCTTTCTGGGTGCAAAACTATGGAATAGCCTGCCGGAGACCCTGAGGCTTGACTCAAACTTACTTTCTTTTAGAAAAAGTTTCAAAACATGGCTGTTCAATCAATAACTGGTTTCTTCCACTCATCTCTCTCTGCTGTTTATGCGCCAGGACACTCTATCTTGAGTAGCTGTGCGCTCTATTAAATACGCGTTTTCATTTAATTTCATGTGAGAAACTCAGAGGTCTGCTTGGTTCAGAAACGGGCAGTGGGAAACAATGCCACCTCTGGCCGTGGTGCAGGCAGTTGGTGCCATGGTGCATTCAGAAGGCATGGACAGAAACACTCTGGGACAGATTTTTAAGACAGTGTCACAGAATGCAGCACAGCAGCATAAAATGCTGCGCTGTGTTGCATGACAGGGATGCAGCAGGAGAGCTCCATCTCTGCCAGGTGCACACCATAGCGCCATAGTGCGAGGGTGCGTGCCTGAGTCTACCATAGGTTTTGTACAGGTGGAGTATCCTTCCAGTATAAAATACTGTACTTCGACACAATTTAAAACTTTTCCTTCTTTGTACGTGTGCTGCACAGCGCAGCACGCATGCAAAGTCTGAAAAGACAGGAGAAATAAAAACATTTCTCCTTTCAAACGCCTCCTTTCAAATGGCGTTAACTTCTGGCGCTAAACCATGTCTACGATTGTTTAGGGTTTTGCGTCAAAAGGCATGGTGTTTGCCCACGTAACGCCCCCTTGGCACTAAGTAACTCAAAGCACTGCTTCGCGCAGCTTTACGTTACGTTCGGGGAGCTTTCCAGCACAAAACAAGTGTTGCACTGGAAAGGAAATTTGGAAAAAATCAGTTTGTGATGGTTAACGTCGCTTTTGCAAATCTACCCCAAGTTTCTTCTGAGGCTACTGGTAGCACGTACATCAATAAACATTTTGCAAAAAGGCCATGGGATGGATCCGATAAGCAATAGTTAATCTATTCTTTGCTCTTTCTCCTCGTTGTCCTTTCCTAATCACCAGTCCTGGGTGCTCAAAGAGAGAAGAAACACAACACTAAAATATTCAGCTTGTTAAGTAAGGTGGCATTGGATAAAACGTATGCAGTTTGTGGGGAGAGGGCTGGAGGAGATGATGGACGGAAGGAATCTACCTTGGAAGTGCAGGTGCTGTGTGTACTTGGTGCAGGCTGGGAGTGTGCACACAGCACTTGTGTCACTACGTGTGCTGCTCGTGGTAAAAGTAGGAATTAGTTTAATGTCAGAAAGGTCTCGGGTTATCTATGTATATTGAACTCTGACTTTCTAGCGCTCGGGTCAAAGGGCGCTTGAGAGACGTCAGCAACAGGAAGCACAAATACAGATGTGCAGGCGAGCAACCTCAAGTAAAAGGTTTCAGAGAGAATACAGGAGAAAAGGATACAAAAATCACCCAAAAGGCCAAAACACTACAACACTTGGACATTTGCATAGATGGTGTCACTGAACATACGATGGCAGACATTGGCATTTGAAGTCCTTGATAGCAGTGCTGGGGGATGCAAACAGCTGTGTGGGTAACTTTGTGAAAAGGGGATCAGGGGCCGCAGGAAGAGGCGGGACCTTATGAGTGACACCGCTTCCCTTACCACGGGCAAAACTGAAAATCAACATATCTGCAAGGCAAAGGGCACGAGCCAGGAGCACGGTTCGAATCCCGTAGTGTGATTTAGGATAATGTTAGTAAAAAAAAAAAGCTCCATTCACGCCTTCCCAAGAAGTCTCAGATGACCTCACACCAGTCTCAGATGACCTCACGTCAGTCTCAGATGACCTCACGCCAGTCTCAGATGACCTCATACCAGTCACAGATGACCTTACGTCAGTCTCAGATGACCTCATGCCAGTCTCAGATGACCTCACGCCAGTCTCAGATGACCTCACGTCAGTGTCAGATGACCTCACACCAGTCTCAGATGACCTCACTTCAGTGTCAGATGACCTCACACCAGACTCAGATGACCTCACGTCAGTGTCAGATGACCTCACGCCAGTCTCAGATGACCTCACGTCAGTCTCAGATGACCTCACGCCAGTCTCAGATGACCTCACGCCAGTCTCAGATGACCTCACGCCAGTCTCGGATGACCTCACGCCAGTACCAGATGACCTCACGCCTGCCTTAGTTGTTGGCCTCAGAGTTCAAAGGGTGAAGAGATGGGGGTTGCAAGGGAAGGTGCTCCGCTGCCATTGGCTGCTGCAGTGCTGCTTGGAGAGAGCCCCTTAGTCTGGGAACTCTTGCAAAGTTGTCTTGCTCTAAGCACCAGGGAAGACAAGGAAGACTTTCCTGCCTGCTGAAGGCCTTAAGACTGACCTAACCCCCAACAAGCCCTGCACAAGGGCCCTTAGGCTGAAGGAGCGGTTAGAGGGCAGCTCAACAGGTTGAGTCTACCCACTAGTTACAACGACCTACCAGCCCAACCACCCAGGAAGAAGCCAGGAATCGCTGAGAGCATCATCACCGGGCATGAGAACCTGTGAGATCACCCCCAGCATCAAGGGTGACTCTTCTGTATCCCTGACCCTGTGCCTGTAGTGTAGCTGCATCCCAGTCTTCAGCCCAATGAGGGCATCTGGTTCAGTGTTATAAGCCTGGTCACAGTTTATGCTCTGAAGGCTGACTTTTGGTACAAGTTCCAGCAAAAAGAAAAAAACAACAAAAAAAGAGCACGCATAGGATGTTGCTCTATTACACTCCTGGGAGCCAAGCTTTGGAACCAGCTACCATTAGCTTTCAGACAAATCCCTCCTTACCTCACCTTCAGGACAGTTGTTAAAGCTCATCTGTTTCAATAATGCCTAGCTTCCTTGGTTATGCTGATCCTTGGTCCTAGTGCCAAGAAACACTTTGCTGCAGAGTGCTTTGTATAAATCTAAATAAAATCAGATTAGATCAAACCAGGAAGCAGTCAGTCTTCAACCCTTGGTTTTGTGTCTGTTCACACTCGCTGGAGGATTCCAGAATAGTTTAAACCGTCTTTCTAACCTTTGCAATTTTTGAGATATCGCTGGTAGAATGTGCCATCACTATCTAACCCTAGCAGACAAGTTCTGGTTGGAACGTTGACTCCCATGGCTGTCCCCGTCCTGTGGCTGTCCCCGTCCTGTGGGTGTCCCAGCTCTGTGGCTGTCCACGTCACTCAGAACACTTGACCGGAACCATTAGAATCCTGGATAATGGCACTTTGCGCCCAACCTCGCGAACGTATGGCTCAATAGTCCATCTGGTTCAGGAACAAAGCACAGCCTCTAGTTCACCAGGAGTGAGGTGCTGGTGACTTCAGACCTGTGGACTGTGCCCTCTTACCTGTTAGCAGTGACTGTATATTAGAGTTAACTGGACATCACTGCCAGCAACTCAGGACACAAGAGATTCTTTGCTGCTGGGTTGTATATGGTTAGGTGGTGTTTTTCTTAAGTTGCACCAGTTTTAGGGCTGACACATTTTATTCTGAATGCAGAATATGTTTATGGGTCAAACCTTTGATTACATCCTTTGGCATCAGAGTGTTACCCAGAGCAATTTGGATTCAGAGGTCCCTCGTCTATAGCCCTTTTGTGAGAGTTTAACTCCCACTAAGAACTAGGGATCTCACAGCTCCCAAAGTTTCTGGAGTCTAAATAAAGAGCCATAGGATATTGGTGTCTATAAGGCTAATGTTAACTGAAATCTAGTGCCTGGCATTGAGGAACTCTAACAATGTTTGTGGTTGCATCTTACCCACAGTCAGTGCTGGAAGTTGAAGTTATTCTGTTTTATTTACTGTATTCCACTGAATCTGGTTTTCTAATGCCCTGCACCTTCTGCAGTGAGGGTTGCCTGGTCATCCTTGCTATACAGACAGAGTCAAGTGTCTAAAGGGAGTAAATAGACTATGAAACTGGAGTGTACCATTATTGCGACAGTGAGATACATGTGGTAAGTGACAGTACCCACACAGGATATTACCCAGCAACCACTGACTGCCCCAGGACTCTAGGAAAGGCACACAGGGCCCTATTTATGAGCCCTTTACACCACCGTTGCGTCACCTTTTGTGACGCTTAGGCAGCATAAAAAATGTGCCACACTGTGCATATTTACAAAGTGATGCATCTTTGACAGGTATAATGTATGCAGGGTGGGTGTTCCGTCGTAGCAAAGCCATGTAGAAGTGACGCCGCGGGCGTCACTTCGTCAAATCCTTAGGACTGACGCAGGGCTTTTCACATGGGGCTTGCCCCATGTGAAAAGACACATTGCTGGAGTTGCGTCTGCTTTCAGACACAATCCAGCAATGCGCCAATTTTGCGCCTACAGATACATCAGGAATACTGCGGTATCTGTAAATCCTTGCGACATGGAGCGCCATACAGAACATACGGTACATCCATGGTGTCACAAGGACGGCACTATGAAAAGTGTCGCATCGCTGTTTTCCCGCAGCGGTACAACACTTTTCATAAATCAGGCCCACAGAGAGTGTGTTTGAGAGTGCTTCCATTGCTGCTTCTAGAATGGTTCTGTAAATGAGAGAAGCTTGCACCACTGATGCATCCATGGCACCTGTTATGTGTCACAGAATACCAACATAGCTGCTATCCTTAGTTGGTTTGTAAAAATTCAGATTCACTTTGTAGCCATAATTCAGTGTGTCAATATGTAAAGTCCAGCTAGATAATGCTGCCACAAGACGAGTTACATGACTGCATAAGATGCAGCATAATGTGCCTTTCATTGCTGCATAATGTTGGGCTCCTTTGATGCTTAGCTACAGTGGTCCGCCATGTAATACCCAATGTGCATCACTGTTAATAATAAGTACAGATCATTTTAAAGCTGGCTGCTGCCTTTCCTCATTTGCAAAAGTTTATTAAGTGAAGAAAAAATCAACCTCCTGCTCCAAATAATAATATCATGTGATACAGGTAAGATGCGGATCTCTGTAGTACATGGACGGAAAACAAATGAAATATAAAAACAGAGTTAATTGTGAAGTAGTCAGTGAATAATTGTGAAATAATTTGACTGGTTCAACTTTCCAAAAACGTTTAAACCAATATTGATGACACGGTATCGCTGTACACAAGAAATCACCTTCTTATCAATAAGAACAATTTCACCTTGTTAACTCCTGTGTAGTAATCAGATTCTTAATTATAAATCATCCTTGAATCATCAGGACAAATTGCTTCATGTTGTTGCTGGTGAAGTAATCTGATACTCGTTTTGTGTAACCCTCGAATTATCAGGAACAATCCCATCTTTTGAAGTCAATGGATACTCGTTTTCAAGTTATTTGGAGATCATCTGGCTCAGATTTCTTGGCTCTTCTGATGACTTCAAGAGCTTGATGATGTTGGATGATGAGAAAACAACTCTTAATGTAGTCCGATGATCATTCAATGACTCTGCGATGGCTTCTAAAGTAATCCTGTTTGTCATGGGGTCCACTATTTACCTCTCATTTCTGCTGTTCATACAACACTAAACATAGCACGTTTGAGCCTGCAGCTTTTCCGCTAAAATGCTCATTCACTGCCTCCTACTGGTATAGCTGTTACTACCAAGATCGTGGGGCAAAGCGATTCTCACACTACAGAGTTACCTAAAGTCTATATCCACAGGAGGTTTCCTCTGTGAGGCTCCTTGTTCATTTACTTCTGAAACATTACCAATAATCGATCTCATCTCTATTGCATGTGTGCTTTACCTGTGATGTGTTCTGCGTTAATGCTAATGTGTCCGCTGTGCTGTTTACCGTCACACCATTGTCTAGAAAGATCGCAAAAGGATCTGAATAGCAACATTCAATAATTTACGTACAAGGACTCTTTACTCCAGTCACTTACTGTTAGTTTTCCATATGGATTGTGTTCAATAGTGAGTTGCTGACCCTGCTGCTCGGCAAAGTATTAAGGCCTCTGTATCATACTTATGATGTCAGTTTGTACATCATCTAGCAATTCAAATATAATCATTACTCCTCCTTCGTATCCACTCGGAGGACGCTGTCGTGATTGAACTGCCCAAATGGTGGACATTATAGATCAGGAATCAAAGGATCTGAAACCTGGCAACAAGAGAACAAACCAAGAACCAGCTATCCCAGATTCTCCCATTAAAAGTAAATCAGACTGAGGCACCACTATGCAAACATTCAGCTCCCTACAATACCATAACCAAAGCACAAAATGGACCACTGAATTTCTATTTTTTACATTTATAGTTTGTTGTAAAAAAAAGAAGAAAACAGCAAAAAAAAGAAAACTAGTTCCTAAAACTAAAAAGAAATGTTCTTTTTAGAACTTCCTATTTGGTTTAAAGAAAGAAAAACAATGTGTTATATGTTTGTTTGTCAATGTATGAATAACTGCTACCATATGTCTACATATATGTCACTGTGAGTGGGCGTGTGAGTGTTTGTATGGGCGTGTGAGTGGTTGTGTGAGTGACTGTGGCTCTGTGAGTGGGTGTGATAATGATTTTGTGGGTCTGTGAGTGGCTGTGTCGGTCTGTGAGGGGGTGTGGTAGTAGTTTTGTGGGTCTGCGAGTGGGTGTGTGAGCATGTGAAAGGGTGGGTGAGTGGGTGTGTGAATGGGTGTGTGAGTGGGTGTGTCAATGTGTGGATGGTTGTGTGAGTGGGTGTGTGAGTGGCTGTGTGGGTCTGAGAAGGTGTGATCATGGTTTTGTGGGTGTGTGACTGGATGTGTGAGTGTGTGGATGAGTGGGTGTTTGAGGGTGTCATTGGTAGTGTGAGTTGGTGTGCATGTGTGTGAATGGGTTTTTGAGTGTGTGAATGTGTGTGTGAGTTGCTATATCATTCTGTGAGTTAGTGTGGTAGTAGTTTTATGACTGGGTGTGTGATTGTGTGAATGGGTGTGTGAGTGGGTGTATGAGTAGGTGTGTGGGTCTGTGAGGAAGTACGGTAGTGGTTCTGTGGGGGTGTGAGTGGATGTGTGAGAATGGGTGTATGAGTTGGTGCATGCATGTGTCAATGGGAGTGAGAGTTGGTGTATGAGGGTATGAATGGGTATGTGAATGGGTGAATATATATATATTTATGTATGTATATATATATATATATATATATATATATATATATATATATATATATACTCACTGAAAAAATAAAGGTTACAGGGATGTTAAAGTTAGGAAATATAAAGCAGTTATAGTTAGCTGAGCTAACTATACTCGTGCAACCACAATGCACTACTTTATGATCTCACATATTACATCACTCGTGACATGGTCAGTGACATGTGATATGTGGGGTCATAAGCAGTGCATTGCGGGGGGCGAGTTATATTTAGCTCAGCTAAGTATAACTGCTGAATTTCACTGGTATTGTATGAGGGAAACCTAAGTCTAACTATAACGCCCCTGTAAATTTGTTTTTTTTTCAGGGAATTTCTAAGGTTATTTTTATTCCAATTCCTAACTATAACATCCCTGCAACCTTTGATTTTTTTCAGTGAATTTCAAAGATTTTTTAAATGCTAATCCCTAACTATAGCATCCCTTTAATCTCAGTTTTTTCAGTGAATTGCCATGGTTTTTTAAGCAGTAATGGCGTTTGCAGAGTAGTGGAGAAAGGGGGCGGGGTCTCTGACCAGCTCTCAGGAATCCCGCTGTGTAGGACTTACAGAAAGTACAAGGAGGGCTTCTTGGCCCCCAAGGTCCCTCAGCATCCAAGAAGACTTCATCCCCAAATTAGTAGTGCACCAGGAGGTGTGTTTACAGAGTGGTAGAGAAAGGGGGCAGGCCAAAAAGACCTCTCAGCAATCCCGCAGCATGGGACTTACTGAAGGTAACAGGAGGGGTAGTGAGCCCACAAGGAAGTCCTTGGGGACCTACAACTCCTCCTGTTGCCTCCAGTAAGTCCCACACAGTGTGGCCTCTGAGGTCTTCGGAGGCCACACACCCTTTCTCCATCACTCTGCAAATGCGCCTCCTGGCACACTGATGGTTGGGGGATGAAGTCCCCTTGGCTCCAGAGGGTTCGTGGGGGCCAACAAGCCATCCTGTTATCTCCAGTAAGTCCCACACAGCGGGATTGCTGGGAGGTCTTTGGAGGCCATGCCCCCTTTCTCCATCACTCTGCAAACGTGCCTCTTGTGGTGGAGAAAGGGGGCATGGCCTCCAAAGACCTCTCAGCAGTCCTGCTGTGTGTGACTCACTAGAGGTAAGAGGAGGGCTTGTTGGCCCTCAAGGACCCTCTGGAGCTAAGGGGACTTCACCCCCCAACCGGCAGTGCACCAGGAGGCGCGTTTGCAGAGTGGTGGAGAAGGGGGCATGGCCTCTGGTGACTGGTTTCTTTTTCTTTATTCTTTTTTATAAGGGAGGGGGGCTGGGTGCACCCCCTGCCCTGTGCAGTTTTCAGCCCTGGGTACTCCATGTCCCGGGGCCCAGTATTTTCTTTTTCTTTTTTTCTTTTTTTAAAGGGAGGTGGGCCGAAGTGCCCCACTCCCTGGCTGATTTCGGCCATGGGAACCCCATCCACAGTGCCCGGTCTGTAGGGTGGGTGCCCTGATCACACCCAGGGAACCCACTTTTTAAAGGTTGGGGACCGCGGGGGAGCCTCAAGGCCCCCACGGTCCCTGCTGGCTCCCTGCCTCCTGTTGGAGCTGGCATTGCTTTTACACATAGGGAGCTGCTAACATTCAGCTACCTGGGTGTAAAATCAATTCTGCTCTGCCTCTAGTAAGCAAGAGCATTTTCTGCTCTTGCTTACTAGAAGCAGAGCAGCATTTGCTATGGCATGGGGGAGCAGTGCTCCCCCCAAGCCATAGCAACCTGCAATGTGCAGGAGGTAGGCACCCTGTGACATTGAAGGAGCCGGCCCTGGTGGGTGGCAGTCCTCAGGGCCATCTAGGGCTCCAGGAAGGGGCCGCGCGGCTCCCCTCCAATCTTCTAATTTGCCCATGGGAGGTCGTGGTCCCCGGGGCTGTGGGGGCCAGCGCCACCCGCATTAAATTTAAAATTATGCCCCGGGGCGGTGGCAATCCCCTGGGCTGCAGGGCCAGTCCATTCGGCTTCCAAGTCAATTTGCAATAAAGCCCCGGGAGGTGGTGGTCCCCGAGGCAGCGGGCGAGGCCCATGCATTAATATTTTAAGAAGCCCTGGGGAGGTGGTGGTCCCAGGGGCATAATAAGCCCCAGGGGGGGGGCCATGTGCCCTCCTCTTTTTTTCTATAATGCTCTCAAGACCTGGCGCACCCAGGGGCCGATAATAAAAGAAGCCCGGGAGCCCGCGCTTTGCTTTTTTTAAACATTTTCGGCCAGATCGGGAGATCCTGCCACTTTTAAAAAAAAATGCTTTTCTTGGACCTGGAGAGTCCCTGTGGGAACCCCCCAAGAAGCCTAGGGCGTCAGGGTGTTTCTACCCTGCCCCCTTTTCTTTTTTGTTTACAGTTTTTGTGGGTCTCAGTTCAACTGAGTCCCAAGATAACTGCCAAGACTTTCTAGTTGAAGTGTTGGCAGCCAATCAAATTTCAGTAGGATTTCAGAAGGATTTTGGGATCCCAGATACCTATATTTTTTTTAACTTAAATATCACTGAAATGACTGTAGGAATTTACACCAAATTACAAAAAGCACGCTTTCTGGACCAACATCTAGCTTTCGTTCAGTGGTTCGGGCTGTAGTCGTGTTCAAAAAATGAAAAATCTGCATAGACATAACATGGGGAAAATGCATTTTGGGACCTCCCTTTTTACTCGGCCCCCACTTGATGGATCACCGAGAAACTTTCAAGACAACAGCTGAACCAAAGGATTACATTTTATGAAAATTTCGTGAAGATTCTTCAAGCTGTGCCGAAGTTATTGGCAAAACAAAAAATGCTTTTCCTATGGAAACATTGGTCCTAACTATAACTACTTATTGGCGACCGCCAGTAGGTAATATATATATCTATCAGGACAGCTATTGACATAGAAATATAGAAATAGGACAAAATTGTGACACTTCATTGACCAGTGGTAACATTTAGTCCTATTTCTATATCAATTCCTGTCCTGGATTTTTGTTCTGAAAATCTGGACACCCTAATGATGGCAGACCTTTGCACTCACACAATCGCTGTAGCAATTACAATTTTGAAGCCCAGCATTTACAGAAGGTACTTCACTCTTTCTTTTGCTATCCATCATTATTTTGTGACTGCATTGCTAACTGCCCTCCAGCGGTCTCTGCTGGCCCTTCTAACGATGCCTGTTGTCTGTTCATTCTTTGCCTCCACTGCCTGTCATTGCCCCTGCGCCCATACATACCCTTGCATGTTCCTTCCAACGTACAGCTTCTGCCACCTCACAGCAAACACCTGTGCAGGACTTGAAGCAATAGCCCAGATTTCCACCACATTTAGTGACAAAGCCTTATATGTTTAAGGTGAAATCTGAGGGAGTGGTCAAGGGAGGGGTTAGTGGCTGGGAGAGAGCACCAAGGCACAGTGGGTCACCTTACAAGGAGGACCTAGTATGAGGCAGGCCTGGTTCCATGACATGCCAATAATATACAGCCATCCAGGGTGCTCTTAAAAGAAGAAGGGTTTCAGAACGCAGGTTACTTCATAAGGAGGAGAAGTATCAGCAGCACATGTCACTTTGGAATTAGAACAGTATGAAGGATATCCCAGGCTGAGTTGATATTCTTTTATTCTCAGTTTTTATAACTCTGTCATTGTGATAAACTTTTAACTCTAACGTCTAGCTTTACTGAAACACTGAGCAACAGAACATTCCTAGCCTATCACACTCTGCTATCACAAAGCTGCTTTGTCTCTCTGGCAGCCTGCAGCCTGGGGGCTCACGGTCATTGCTGGTGGTACTTCATGGAGTTTTTTACCTCTTCAATAAGTACTACTTGTTCCTCACTTTCCCACGGCTGTCAAGACTTTAAGAATGACATATAATTTTTAGGCTATCTATTAGGCATCATATCTCTGCATTATGTTTTCAAACTGAAAAGTGACATTTCTGCTCCATTCACTAATACAGAAAACTAACCCAAATAATATCTGTTAAACTTTTATATGCAGAGTATGAAAATAGGCAGCCCCTGATAACTAGCTCATAAAATGCGTCAGTTTTAGAAAAGACCATTTTTTCCCTTAAAAAATCCTTTCCAGACTGTTTAAGAATTTGTGCAACACAGGATTCAATTCCCTTCTATTAGGCCACGCCCTTCCTAACAAAGGCCACGCCCCTTTAAACACGTTCTAGTTGTTTTATGGCCATGTCCCTGCATTTTCAATCCCACCATTGATAAGAAGACAAGTGAAGACCACGCCTTATGCCTTCTACTGGCCGTCGAGTGACCTACTCCTGCTCCAAGCAGTGATTAACAGAAGAGGGGTGGGCCCTGTTTGACAACTCATCCAACAGCATTAGTCTGCACTAGCATCTACTAATATGGGTGTGCTCAGAGGTCCACACAGGCGTTTATCAGGACCTCTGCATGCTTAAAACAAGGCACACGTAGCATTATCAAGGGTTTCCCTTGAACGTTGCTGACATCACGTTTTAACACAGGATGAAGTGAGTGGGAACTCTCCAACAGCCAATAGGAGTGCAATAGAATCACTATTTTTGTTTGCCTAATCTAATTTTGTGAACATGGCTCCCAACATGTATGTGGAGCCAAAGCCCCTCTCCTGGCAATTCTCAGATAACTGTCTGTCAAGTTAGACCATAAAAAGCTGGCAGTTGCTGGATATGATCACTGAGGCTTTTTAAAACTGTGCGAGTGAGTTAAAAGATGGATCCAGGACGACGGGTCTATTCTTTATCAACAGGATGGATGTAGGGCTGGACGCAACACTATGGAGCAGGGATTCTAGCCAGTGGCACTTGGCATGAAGGTCATTATCTCAATGGCTGTCGCTTCCTTAATGTCTGTGCTGTTTTTGATGAGGTGGAGATGGCACCACTTACGTTCAGTTGGAAGAGATGAGGAGGCCGTTGGCATTTACTCCAATTGGAAACGTGGGCACAATTGGACATAGAAAGATGTTGCCCGGTAACCAAACTAATCTAGTTACACTCTGTACAATTTAACTGCCAGCTTATGTCTTCTATAATACTGTTTCTATTTTCTCCCGCTTCTTATAATGCTTATGTCTCCATTATTTCATCTATACATTTATGTACTGCCCTGATTTCTTTAAAGGATAAATCATCATTTGTTAAAATAGTTGCAATTTTATTTCAATATACCAATAATTATGTTTGTTTGTATTTTTACATATTAGAATAGATTTGTTACACAAACTAAACATATTATTTCCAGGTTTAAAGGTAAAAAATCATCAACTCATGGAGCAAGATTATTTGAGAATGATTTTGCTTGATAAAATCTGCTCATCAAGTGTGACCTAATATTCATTTAATGAATCAAACCAACAGTGTGATCTTGTGAAAACACGTGAGAGCTTAAGACTGCATCGTAAAAGCATGCAGGAGTGACATAACACGAGAAAGATTTAAAACTGCATCGTAAAAGTATGCAGAAGGGTTGCAAACTGGTGAAATAAAATCATTTAAGACATGAGAGAGAAAGTTACTAAGAATTAACGTTTTATGATTATAGTGAAAAGGTGTTAATGAAATCTGTAACTTAGTAAAGTATAATTATGAGAAATGTTTAAGAAAAATTATTTCTGCTTATGTTTTCTTTAATATGCAAATTTAAGAAGAAAATGCTTACACATATATTTTTAATGAAATGAAAGCAAAATATTGTTTATATGTTTAATGAAAATGATGTTTCTCATGCATCTTTATTTCTTTATTTCTATTTTTCTTATTAATGTGTTTAGTCTATTAGAAAATGATGATTTAGTAATTTTCCATGTAGGCCTCAAACCCTACTAGTGTATTGTGTTCTGAATGTAGATCTCAGAATATTGTATTTTGTCCTTCATTTTTCTAAAAATGCTGATGTCATTGTTTTGGTTGGATTTTCTTCCTACGGTTAGAGTATTCTTTCTATGAATAATTTTGTTAACTCTGTTGCAAACTAACTCAGAAGAGAGCGCGCGGATATGAAAGACTACAAGTATGCTTCCTTTTTCCAAGGTGACTAGATATTATATCATTGGAGAAACTATGGACAAAGAACAAAAGTATTACGTTAAAGTTCCGGATGACTTTGGACTGGAGAATGATCATTCCACAATCACACCATGGGTCTTGATCCAGCGCGGCTAATATAAATTTCTCCTTATGACACCAATCCAGGAAAAACACCTACCCACAACTTATGTCGGTGGGGCCCATGACACCGCATAAATTCATTCACTCAATTTCTGGATTAAACACTAAGGAGAATGAGCTGCTGGACAAGTGGAATACCTTATTAAATTGACAGAATTATAACCTATACATTATATACATTAACTTCGGATCTTGTCGGTTCTAACCATCAAGGTACTCCACTATTCGGTCGATGGACCAACTAGGAGAATCAGTTGATGGTGATTAAGACCAGCTCAATCACAATTAAAACCTTTAACGTTTATTATTCATAAATCTATTAAAGAACCACAGACTCATTTTAGAATTAGAATATAATTTTATCTAAAATTCTTCGAGCAAATAAGTAATATTCTTTATTAAGCAAAACATTTAGAAATATCAATAAATATTTTTAAGAAAGATTTTTAGGAAAGGAAAAATTATTCATTACCCTCGGCCTTAGGGCGATGACAAGAATGGTTCACCAAAGAAGATGAACCGCAGATCACAGGATAGGACTCCCAAACTGACTGTCTGTCCCACTAACCTCCTCGGACACAATCACCTCCTGGGAAAATTCCCGCAACGGTCTCGTTTCTTCCCCTGTCAAAGTTCAAAGTCCAAAATGACAGAGTCTCTCGCAGCATCAGGATAGAATAAAAGAAACAGCCTTATTCACAACGTCAGAGCAGACCCTCTTATACACTATTTTCTGGCTCTCTACACTCAAAAGTTGCAATCTTTAGGGGCAAGAATCAAGCTAATTGGTCCATTGGAGGGGTGGTGATGGTCACCTCATCGCCCTCCTTGTTCGAACCGGTTTGGGCACAATAAAGCACACAATAAGTATCATAACCATGGTGTCCAAAAAGTAGTCCAATTTGTTAATCCATTTTGCAACAATCTTTGATGGTCACACATTAGTTCATCCCCAGTCGCTCGTCTTTTCCATCCGTTCCCAGGCATATATGCTGAACACTTGGCACGCTCCTCGTTGCAGGTCAGATTGGCGTTGACATCTCTCACTCCGAGCACAGGCCGCATACACGTGAGTGGATCATTCGTACTGAGGCTGCGTGGGGGCCATCTTATTCAGCGCACGCGATCTCGTCCTCTCCAGCGGCCATTTTAGAAGCATGGCCTAGCAGGCCCGAACGAAACTATTATAAGAACAAACACAATAGAAATTAAAATATGGAAAATAAGCCTTTCAGTTTACCACCCACCATTCTAAAGACCCGTTTTAGATATTACCTAGCAGAAGCAACATTTAAAGCCATTTTACTTACCATCTGCATTCTTTGCCACAATACAATTCTATTACACAACACAAATCATGCAATTCACTCTACTTGTTATGCAAATCACAATACTAATGTTATTATGCGTCACATTTGTGAATAAATTAGTTTTGCAACATTTAGCATTTTCCCTCGTGTAATGTCTACTAAAAGAGTGTATTTGTTGATTAGTTCATGCGTTTCAAACGGTTAGTATCATTAATTATTATGGGGTCATTAACTTGCAAGGGGTACAAAATTATTTCGTTCCCCTGCTCCATCAATTCCCCCCTTTGGTGATTTTTAACATCAGCACTAAAACCTATCCCTACCAAATTTTATCAGATAAATGTTTCTTGTCCACTTGCTTTTGTTAATTTAGACAATCGTGTTCTTTTCATCCTGTCTTTTAGACCTTTTGTACATGTTCTCTTTAAACTCTTCCAATTCGATCTCTCCCATCTCCCTTTGTCTTTCTTTATTTTTCTCATTTTCTCTTTTTACTTTATTTTGTCTTTTTCTTCTTTTAACACACACATATGCTAATCTCAATATTGATATTATCACTATTACTAAGGTCACTTGAATTAGTATTTTCCTAATAAGAGAACTACCTATTTCGGTGAACCATTTCCTCATTGAGGAAAAACTCTTACCAAGTTTCTCCCAAGCACCTTCAACCTCCAGTGGGGCAATTTCTCTATGCAAATCAGTAATGTTCTTTATATACTTCTGTATATTCTGACTTTTGTCTGGAATGTAAGTGCAACAATGTACCTTCGGCATTCCATAGACTCCACCCTCTTTTGCCAAAAGAATGTAAAGGGCCAGTCGATTTTGCATCATCATAGCTCTTATGGCAACCATTTCGGTATTTACCATCAAGAACCCTCCAGCAGTATTCGTTGATAAACGATCTACTACTGTAGACAATTTCCGAATTTTGTATGTATTCAAAGATATACCCACTGCTGGTATCAAGGCTCCAAAAATGTCACCTATTATTTCTGAGAAGCTTTCTCTCCTCCTTCGTGTTAATGGTTTACCTATCTCGTGAATTCCTTTCGTTCCTCTTTCCACGTGAAAAATCTTTGGAAAGACCAGGCCTAGATAGCATGTTCTGTACCAATGGTCCGGCAACCTATAATAAGCTCTATTTCTGCAAATATAATAGATCCCTATAAATACTGGATCTTTTCCTCCTTTAAATCACCATCCCCCTAAAATTTTGTATGTATCTCGGCACTCACTAGAACCCATGAAATAGTTATCATATAAAGTGTTATCTCTACTAATGCACAATTTCTGAATCTATTTCTCCTCGTGTTTCTTCTGCAGTTTCTGAATCTAATCCTCCTCGTGTTTATTCCGCAATTTCCTCACTCTCTCTATCTGAATCTAAATTTTCTTCAGTTACCTCTATAATTTCCGGAGGAATTTCCCCATAACTTGAACTTGGCTGTTCACCGTCACTATCTATTGGTTCAGTTTCTCCTGTTTCAATATCAATTCTTTTGTTTTTGGATTCTTTTGTTTGTCTTTCACTGCATTCAGGTTGGTCTGCTTCAGATGCTGAACTGGTATCTGATATTTCCAGATGTTGACTTACATGTCGATCTTCAGGATCTGGAACTCTAATCGTTTCATGTTCTGCTTCAGATGCCGAACTGGTACCTGATTCTTCCAGATGTCGACTTACAGGTCGAGCTTCAGGATTTGGAACTCTGATTGTTTCGGTCTCTGCTTCTGATGCCGAGCTGGTATCTGATATTTCCAGATGTCGACTTACAGGTCGAGCTTCAGGATCTGGAACGCTGATGGTATGACTGGCATGAATCCAATTTTTCACACCTGCACACTTTACTTCAGTCGTTGTCACCAGAATCACTTGATGTGGCTTGTCCCAGCGTGGAACCAAGCAATTTCTTCTTCTGTGGACTTTTATGCGGACCCAGTCTCCTGGACTCAGATCATGAGCTGGTTTTCTTTCAAGAGTGGTCGCATCCGGTCCAACCTGATGAAACACAGAATGCACCACATCAGCCAATCCTTTCCAATAGTCCAGTATGAGATCATCAGTTATAGTCAGCAGTTTGTTGACAGGTACATATGCTTGTCTCATTGCTCGTCCCATGATTATTTCATGAGGACTCAGACCTGTTTTTCTGTCAGGTATGCTTCTTATGCTCATTAGCACCAATGGTAAGGCATCGGGCCATTTGAGTCCTGTGGCTTGACACATTTTACCCAACCTATTCTTTATGGTGCCATTTACTTGCTCTACCACTCCAGAAGCCTCTGGTCTGTAGGCACAGTGCAGCTTTTGTTGAATGTCTAGTGCTTCGCATATCAGTTGGATAAGTTCATTCTGGAAATGCGTTCCTCTATCTGTTTCTATCATTACTGGAAAACCATATCTAGGAATGAATTCTCTCAGCAGGAGTTTAGCTACAGTAACTCCATCATTCCTTCTTGTCGGATAGGCTTCCACCCAACGAGAAAACAAACAGACGACCACCAGGACATACTTCAATCTGTTACTCGGGGGCATTTCAATGAAATCTAGTTGCATTCTGGTAAAAGGACCTCCTTCACGTCCTATTACTCCCAAACTCACTACTGTCTTCCTTCCAGGATTTATCTGTTGGCATATAAGGCATCTTTGGCAAAGGCTTTCAGCTATAGCCCTAAATTTTGGGTTATACCAGGTCTGTTTGAAAAGTCTGATCATGGCATCTCTACCTATGTGTGCCTGTCCATGGTACATCCGTGCCATGTTAGAGATCATGCTATCAGGCATAACTGGTCTTTCATTCCTGTAAACCCAAACTTCATCTTCTTCTCTCCGTCTGCAACCTGATTTTATCCAAATATCCTTTTCCTCATCACTTGCCTCTTCCTGCAATTGTCTTACCTCATCCCATGTTTCAACTGGGTTAGTAAACAGCAAGGGACATGAAACATTTTCTTTTTCCCTTCTCCGATTCATTGAGGTCATATTTCTAGCACAATATTGAGCTAATTCGTCAGCAAATTTGTTACCTACCGCAATGTAATCGGTTCCATTTTTATGAGCAGTGCATTTTACCACCGCAATCTGTTTAGGCAGCTGTATCGCCTCAAGCAACTTCTTCACAAACTCACCATTCCTAATAGGAGACCCTTTAGAAGTCAGGAATCCCCTCTGGGACCAGATCTGTCCAAAATCATGGACCACTCCGAAGCCGTACTGGCTATCCATGATCACAGTGATTCAGAAATTCTTTCCCAGTTTGCACACTCGAATTAGAGCAATCAGCTCAGCAACTTGGGCTGAACGTATTCCTCTCAAACAAGATGCTTCCATTATGGTTGCCACCGTACATACAGCATACGCAGCACTTAAAACTCCCTCATCTGTCCTCAGACATGACCCGTCCACAAACATCACATAATCTGACTCTTTTAGAGGTTCATCCCTGATATCAGGGCGAGGCTTTGTGCAAAATTCAAGCACATCCAAACTCTTATGATCAACATCATCTTTGACTTCTGCATTTACTTCATCTGGCAGTGAAGTGGAAGGATTCACACTCGTGCATCTTACAATGGTTACATTGTCTGCACCCAAGATCACTTTTTCATACCTAGTCAGCTGACTATGTGTCATGAATTGGGTTTTTGTTCGGGTCAGAAGGATTTTGACTGAATGTGGAACATATACTCTCAAAGGATATCCCATCACAATGCCTTCACTCTGTGCCAGACTCACACAAGCAGCAGCTACTGCTTTCAGACATCCAGGCAACGCCTTTGCTACCGGGTCTAAAACAGCTGAAAAATAGGCTATTGGTCGTTTCATTGTTTCATGCCTTTGCACTAATACTGAAAGTGCACATCCGTCTCTCTCGCTACAATGCAGCTCAAATTCTTTCTCATAATCAGGCATTCCCAATGCCGGTGCCTCACACAAACTTGTTCTCAGTTCCTCGAAAGCCTTCATTTCCTCCTCATCCAATGGAATCGGATCTCTGACATCCTTCTTTGTCAATCGCTGTAAAGGTTTTGCAATCAATGAAAACCCACTTATCCACTGTTGGCAATAACCAACCACTCCAAGGAATATTCTCACCTCTCTTTGTGTCATTGGGGCTCTCATTCCTTTGATAATCCTTATCCTTTCTGTTGTCACTTTTCGCATCCCTTTCTCAATCTTATGACCTAAGTACTGTACTTCCTGTTGACAGAATTGCAGTTTTGATGGGGACACCTTGTGCCTTCCTTCTGCCAAATGATTCAGTAAAGCAATGGTGTCCATAACACATGCTTCTCTGGTCTTTGATACCACTAATAGGTCATCAATATATTGGACCATCACAGATTGATTTTTCAGGCATTTTTAAATCTTCTAAGGATTTCTTTAGAATCTGGTTAAAAATTGAAGGACTTTCAGTATACCCTTGAGGAATTCGGCACCATGCCAAAATACGCTCTCCGAACCGGAACGCAAATAATGGCTGGCTGTCAGGGTGCAATGGAATAGAAAAGAATGCATGGCACAAATCAATAACTGTGTACCATTCTGCATCATGTGGGATTTGATACAGTATTACAGCAGGGTTTGGCACAATTGGGCAGCAAGGAATAACAATTTTGTTTACCTTTCTCAGGTCTTGCACTATCCTATCTGTTCCATTTGGCTTTTTCAATCCCATTATAGGTGAATTACAAGGGCTGCTCATTATTTCTCTCACAATCCCTTGTTCAATCATCTTATTAATTACATGTGTTATTCCTTCAATAATTTCTGGCGTCAGTTTGTACTGCGGGGTGTTTGGGTAATTCCTCCCTTCTTTTACTGTAATTTTTACAGGATCAACTTCTCTCATTAGTCCAATATCTTCACGTGTGAAATCCCATACATCAGGCCTTACTATTCCTTTCAATTCAATAGGAATTCTCTCCGCATCAAACACAGGAAACATATCATTCGCTCCTGGTTCTAGTTCTGCCATTGTCATTTTATACAGAACATCCTCATCTGGTATCTGAAAAGCAATACCATCTGGGGTACAATAGATGGTACAATTCATTTTACAAAGCACATCACGTCCTAATAAATTTACAGGACTACAATCCCACACCACAAAGCGATGCATTTCTTTGAATGGTCCAATTTCCACATCTATTGGTTTCTTAAGAGGGGTTTTAATCTGCCTGTTTGAAACACCTACAACTTGGATAGATTCTCCTGAGAGGAAGTTTTGGAATTTCCACTGATCTAACAGTAGAACGGGTAGCACCAGTGTCCACAAGGAATGTAACATTTACACCATTCACTTTTCCATCCACAAATGGACCTGACTGATCTACCTCTAGAGTTGCGCCAAGCACGCACTCTTCTTCCTCTCCTAGGCACTGTCATAAGCTTTCATCTGATTCATCTCCATCCTGCCGTAACCGATACTGTGAAATTGCAGCTGCGCGCGGCAATTTTGTTACCTGCTCTCCTCCGTAGAATCCTGCCTCTGTACTGTATCTTTGAGGATTTACACTCTTTGGAAGAGGTGGTTGCGGCACCTGACACTGTTGAGTAACTACCTGCGGCTGTTGGTAACTCACCTCATTCTGCACCTGTGGATTTAATGATTGATTCTCGGTATTAACTCTTGGAGGTAATTTACACTCGTTTCTCCAGTGCCCTAATTTTCCGCAATTATGACATGGCCATTTCTTTTTAGCTTCTTCTATACTCATCTGACCCTTTCCCTTACCAATATTTGGTTTGGAATTGGTCTGTCCTGCATCACTAGACTGATTATTCATCTGAGCTTCTTGCTTTTCTGCAACCTTTACTTGTGCCCACATTGCCTTTTCCTTCAGTTTACGCTGTCTACACTCAATATCATCACTGCAATATTTTGCATACCGTAGTACCTCATCTACTGTGCTATTCTGCCAACATAACATATGCTGCTTAATCATTTCACTGATTTCAGGTCTCAAGCCATACACGAATCTATACACAAAATGACTCATGTTTTTCTCACTCAAATTCTCATATCCACTATACTGTTTAAAGACCAAAAGCAATCTCTCGTAATCGGCATGTACAGATTCCTTACTCTCCTGAGTTGTTCTATCAATCTTTACCCAGTCCGTTTCTTTTGGTGGGATTTTATTTTTCGAAAACGTGATTGCTTGTTCATATTTTCTCATTACTTCTGAACCTGGAGCTCCTGTTTTTGCATCTCTAGGATATTCTTCCTTCGGCCAGTCAATTGTAATCTTACTCTCTGTCCATAAATCTGCTGGAACAACAATCTCAAACAATCCATCCAGATCTTCCCACAACACTTTTGAAACTTTTACAAACCTTTCTACCTGCCTATACCATTCTACAGGTTTCTCTCTCAATTTTCGAAAGTCATTTGTAAATGACAATATATCTTGTCTGGACCATGGGACATGTACATAACTTCCTCCTGGAGTTTCTCTCATTGGACACTCCATTACCGTTGGTTCTTTCTCTTTTACTGGGAAAGCCAAGGATGCTTTATCAGTTGTTCCCTCCTTTCTTCTTATCCACCTACTTCTCCACTTGTCTACATCTCCCCATTTTCTCAATAGAACAATCAATTTTTTTATTTGTGTTAGTCGTCCTGAGGTTGTTCAGATTTTCTATGTCTTTTTTACTAAATTCTACCCAGTACGGTTTCTGTAATCCTCTAATTTTTCCAAAATCTACTCTTAGTTCGTTCGCTGTTTCTTCCAATTTTTCATGCAAGTTCCTAGCTCTCCAAGTGAAGCTTTTACACATAAACATTAATTCATCATCTTGACAGGACTTCAATCGATCTGTACCAATAGTTCCTAGAATTAGTTCCTCCATGTCTATCTTTAATCTGACCACATCTAAAAGTTGTGGTTCGGTTCGGCATCTTTTTTCTGCAAGCTCCTCACCCAATCATTTAATTCCTCTGCAGTCGGACCCACAGGGGTTTTATTTATTTCTGCCCAACTTGCACTTCTCTCTGAGGTTTCAGTTGCTGACTCGGCTCCCATAGGAATCCTATTTATCTGACTCTCATTAACTGTCAAATTTACAGGTGGACTTGACCTAAATGGACCAACAGAATCTTCTTTCTCTCTATTTTCTGGAATCATCCCTTCTCTTACTCTTTGCATACTGGAATTTAATGGAATCGTTAAGGAGTGTTCATCTATCCTTTGATTTTCAAATACTGGGATTACTGGCCCTATAGTTACTGGCACAGTCACAGCTTCCATATTCTTTGTCAGTTCTCTTATCTTTTCAGTCAACTCTCTTGTGGTTCTGGCTAATTCAGCTGTATTACCATTATCATGTTTCACAGTCTGTGGTGTTTCTAGTTTATTAAATGGACTATTTATTTCCGACATTTGTTCAGGGCTTTGATTTATTACAGTTCTCATTGGCGGTGCATTCGGTGTCACCACCGCAGAATCCTGTTGATACGGAGGGGGTCTTTTATTTAAAATATCCTCCAGCAACTCATCCTCAACGTCGCTCCCTCCATACCCATATCTCTCTGTTACTGCATGCTTCTTTTTCTCCGTACACTTTCTCCCTGTAAATTCTTCAACTGTTCTGACAGGAAACAAGCCATCCGTCGTATTAGCATACCGCCATCGTCTCATCCTGTCTTCATGGTTCAAACCCCATACTCTTCCATGAAGTAGACTATAATTCTTTGCACCTCTGTGTCTTTCCCTTTCATACATCTCATCTTCCCATTCACCTAAGGCTTCGAACCGTGTCGGTCTAGGTCTCGGTTCAAGTTTCATCATCTTTTCTCTCAAATTTCAAAGTACCTGGAAATGCCAATACTCCATCGTCTTTGGTATACTTCGCCCAATTTTCCAACCAAATGCAAGTATGATAGCCATATTTCAACATCATATGAGATGCTGGAGTTTTCGGCGGAGGAAGTACTTCTCCTTTCCTAGTCACAACCTTCTTATCTTTCTTGAAAAAGTTTTTAAGCTTTGCAAACCATGACGGTTTCTCTCTACCATACTCATTATAATAAGCCATATTTCACTATCCTTTTTCCCAAATCAAATTCACGCAATTCTTCACCACTCTGTTCTTTCTACTGCTCGGCTATTTAGACCTATCCCAGCACGTCTCACACCAACACACCAATCAGAAAGCTTTTACGTCACTCTCACACTAACCTATCCCAGTGCGTCTCACACTAACGCACCAATCAGGAAACTCTTCGTTCTTCCACAACTGGCCAATACCACCGCGGTTCTTGTTGACGTCAGTTCTACTCCTGCTTCTACTGACCCCTCCTTTACAAAAATTATCGGCAGTTTTCTTAACTTTTCTTTTCAACTAAAATCGATTAGTTACAACGTAAAACACATTACCATTTTCTGTTCCACTAAACAAAAGAGATAGTTTAATCTAACTTACAAGAATACTGTTTCGTTCGATAAGTGTAGCACTTCTCTCTACCTTACCCTTCTCTCAAACAAGAGGTAAACCAGTTTCTCTGGGGATAAAACACATGTGGAGACTACACTGCTCCTGAGAATTAAGGCCAGAGTTTCACAAGAAAACCTGTTGCTATTTCACTCAAATGCAATTCATACATGAAATTTCCTAACATAACACAGTCCTGTGTTATCACCAATTTTGAAATCAGACAATGCACATTTCCGTGTGACTTCTCTTGCCACACGTGTCCACTTCCTACTTTCCGGAAGCTTCAAAATTTCGACTTACACATAACATAAAATAAACTCAACATAGAGTGTTAGACACGAACAATCAATATTCAATAATCACCAAACTAATCTATAGTAACCATAACTCTGCTACCAAGAAATCTGATCCAGCGCAGCCAATATAAATTTCTCCTTATGACACCAATCCAGGAAAAACACCTACACACAACTTATTTCGGTTGGGCCCATGACACCGCATACATTCATTCACTCAATTTCTGGATTAAACACTAAGGAGAATGAGCTGCTGGACAAGTGGAATACCTTATTAAATTGACAGAATTATAACCTATACATTATATACATTACATACAATAACGCCAGTTATTGATTTATATTTGCTCTGTACTTTGATTTTATTGTGATTATACCTGTATTAATATGAAATAACCAATGTATTTAGAATTCTAATGTGTTTTTGTGCATAGACCATTCATCCTGAAGTTTAGATAAAAGTACTCTGATAAATATTGTGGGCCCGATTCACAAAAGTAATCTGAGACAAAATCCTAACTTTACGACTTTTGGTATTCACAAAGGGCATTTAGGAGTAGTAAAGTTAGGATTTTGTCTCAGTTAAACTTAAGTTTAGGTCTTAAATTAAATTTAAGACCAAAACTTAAACTTAAGACCACAACTTCGTCTCAGTTAAACCTAAGTCTTGGTCTTAAGTTAAACTTAAGACCAAAACTTCTTTTTTTTTTTGTGGTTAAAGTTTGTTTATTGTATAGTTAATAAAAGCCGTAACAATTTACATAGAACAACATCCTTCGAACATTAATTTAAAAAAATTACTGTTTTGCGTAAAAACTCATCATAAAACGTATAAAAGACAACTTATGAGTCAGTGTATACACATTTCATGAACATATAAAAGAATCTATAATATGAATATGTAGAACTAGACATTATCTGCTTCAGTCTATTATTTTCTTCCTTTCTTTGGCCAGAAAGTACATCCATCAGGCTCCTAGTCCCGAGTCTAACAAATTTTATTGGCAATTGTTCAACAGGTGGTGTATTTAACTCAAGTAGTCGGTGATCAATGCCTGTTTCATCTCCTCCTCAGTACGTATAGCAAATAAAAGTAGCTTTCATCCCCTTTTGAGCTTATCTTGTTAGAGTGCTGCTGTTTTCAGTGCTTGATCATGAGCTTGTTAAAAAACCGTATCATTTTACAATACGTTTTGTAGCTTTCGTCCCCTATTGAGATTATCTCGTTAAAGTGCTGCTGCTTTCAATACTTGATCATGAGCTTGTAAAAACTTTATCATTATACAATTCATTTGGGAGTCAGTTGGATCCAGTCCTCTAATGATGGCAGTTCTACATGAGCTTATTCCTCTCTCCAAGAAAGCTCTCTTTAAAAAAGTGACACGCTCTGGTTGCAGCTTCTTGCAATGACATATAAGATGAATTAAGTCTTCCTTTTGATAGCTAAAACTTAAACTTAAGATCAAAACTTAAGTTTAACTGAGACAAAATCCTAAAGTTAGGATTTTGCCTCAGATTACTTTTGTGAATCGGGCCCACTGAGTTTTGCTTGCTTTTTTTGAAGTAAATATTGACATAATACAGTTGTACTATTGTTATTTGGCATTTCTTCATTACAGGTCCACATGAAGGAAATGCTCTCTGTCTCTAATTATCTGAGTACCTATTAGCTCTTACAAAGATCTATCGGAGGACCTCATGAATTGTAAGTGGTTGTAGAGTTTCTGTGGGTCCAAACTCTTGGGTATTGTAAATGATTTATGTTCATAAAACATTGGATGATTTTGCGAAGGATTACAAAATTATCAACATTTTGCACCGATTCCGCTGTATCAGTTTTCTGGTAGCGTTATCGGATGGGTAAATTGACTAAATATACTAGATAATGAAAAGACAGAATTAAGAGACGTTGACTGAGTATAAATTTGTACTTTTATGTTCTATGTTGTGGTCCGTCGTTGACCTTAATGGAAGTAACGGGTCCGCCATTGAACTAAGATCTCGGGCTAAAGCCTAAGGGCAGTCTTAGTGTGGCATACACTAAGAGGGAGATTTACTAAGTTTTTGCGCTGTGTTTGCGTCACAAAAGTGACGCAAAACAACTCAAATGTTTTTTTTGTCATTTACATTCCAGCGCTAAACTTGTTTAGCGCTGGAAATAACGTAAAAGTAATGCGAAGCAGCGCATTGAGCTGCTTTGCGTTATTTTTGCGCCATGGGGGCGTACCAAGGGTGGTGCATGGGCGTTCTCATGCAACCACCCAAGTTTTCTCACGCTAAACCCAATTTACTAAAAACAGTAGATTGGGTTTAGCGTGAGAAAACTGTGCCCTTTTCAACTATGCATAATGAAGGAGAAATGCTTTAATTTCTCCTTCCTTTTCCAATTTTGCATGACGCATACAAAGTGGGAAAAGCTTTCCCTTGTGTCTAGCCAGTGGCGGTTCTTTTATATGGGCGGAGGGGCTACGCCCTCATCCTTTTTTTGTCCCCTAGTTGTGCTTTTTATTCTACAATTAACTAAGAGTAAAATATAATTTCTGCGAGTAAACTGCCTCAGGCTGTATGCTACGCAGACATGGACTTCAGGCAGTGTTCGCAAGTCAGGTTTATGGCAGGCACAAATCATGCACTCTGAGCATGCGCAAGCAATCCTAGATTTGCTGGGCTGATGAGCTCACAGCCCTGAGGCTCGTGACATCACCAGGTCGACAAAGCCATTGTATTCCTTGCTGAAGGACCTCCCCCACCAATAGAGTTAGCCCTGGGCGCTGTCTGTTTAAGCTCTGCAGAGGCGAGGGCTACACATCAATCACAGTTCACCAAGCCTCACTGTTAACCCCACCCTACCCTGCCCTGTGACCAATCAAACAAGGGCGGGTTAAAGTGAAAAGAAAGAAGCTGTGCCATGATTCCTCGCACCTCTGGTAAATGAAAATTAAAACGTATATATTTCCAGAAGAAAGTGTTCAAAATGCATGTGCCTGTTTCATCTCTCAGCAAGCCATGAAAGCGATTAGCAGTGTTTAACTGTGTTCGGGCCCTCCTGTCAGGCATTAGTTTGTGGCTGGAATTACAAAGTGCCTGATAGCTCCGTTCAACCTTAAGGGGCCGTAAACTGTAGCTAGCATTTAGTTGCCAAATTGACAGCACGTGTGAAATCCTTTTTAAAAGGCGCATGTTGTTAGTAACTAATATGTTGTCATCAGAGGCCAACGTTTGAAAGCAATTGTTTCAGAGCACATTGTGCAAGTTACAGGTGGAGAGCATGAATTCAGTCCGTAAATGCCTTAATCTTCCACCTATCTGAGCCCAATAACCTGAATGTGATAATAATACAAAGATTTCTGTACACTGCAATGAAGCACAATTAGCGTAGGAGCAAGCGCTACTTAAAGACTGGTTCAATATGCAAAAAACAATCAGTCACAGCAGATGCACCTCCACTTGCTTTTCAGCACTTTTTATTTTCACACCAGGAAGGACTTCAAATTGTGACAGAATGCTGCATCTGCTTGGCTGCAAATGTGACCCTTCTAAAGTGTGTGCTGTTGTGCTTAAATCCCAGAAAATCCTATCTGACAGCAGAAACCTGATACTTGGTGCTTATTTGTTCAATTTTAAATTTAGTGCCTGGTGTCAATAGGGCAGATACAGCATGAGGCAGGCTCCAGGGATTCCCGGGCTGCTGACCACTGGGGAATAGAAAGAGGAGGACGTGGTGGTGGCAGTGTGAGTGCAGTCTGAACTAAAAAGCGAGGAGTTGCCTTGGAACAACTCCAGTTCATATCCACCAATGGTACGTAAACAAAACGTAGGGTAAAATGCTTTTTTTATTTGGCGTTAGACTACTTACACCTGAAGTGGCACAACAGCTAACATCAATCAACACAATGGGGCCGATTCCGATTCGGGCCGGAAAACGTACCGACCGACTCGGTACGGGATTTTAGTCTGACCGACTCGGACCGGCGCCGTACGACCCGGGTAGTACGATGAAATGCATGTGAAACCCGACCGACTCGGACGGAATACAAAACGAACGACCGAGCCGGACGGAAACAAGCCATCCGGCCGGAAAATTACTTGAAACTAACTGACCGACATGCACCCGGATTGAACCCGAACGAAACGTACCCGTGAACTCCGACCCGCGTAGTACGATGCTGTGCGTGCAAAACACGACCGACTCGCACGGAGCACAAGCCGGACGACCGACACGCATACAAAACCCAGCCGAAGCAACCCAGTACTCCGCGACCGACTCGTACGCCGCATATGAAATATAGCTGACACACAGTGGGAACGAGTCGGACAATATCGCACCAGACAACAGCAGCGTCCGACTCGGACACAAGAACGACTCCTACATGCACCAAAAGCACCAAGGAAAAAAGTTTAAAAAAGGGCCAAACAAGCAACCACTAAGCCAATAAATACTGGGGGGGGGGGGGAATGGAACAAGGACACACCTCCAACTCCACCTACATAAAGGCCACAAATGTCCTACCATGATCCTTTGCAAATTCCACTGACCTGCCAGCAAACAACACCATCACACAGCAACCACAGACACACTCACAGCTCATACGTCACACAAGCCACACACCATTACCACACCTACAAATCGCACCCTCACACACACCCAGCTAAACCTACACTCACACACCCCCACTTGCACACACACACACATCAATCACCACCACCACCATGCCCCCAAAGAAGAATCCAAAGTTCCTAGATAGTGAATTGGAAGTCATGGTAGATGAGATCCTCAGGGTAGAGCCACAGTTGTTTGGTACATTGGTACAACAGACCCCCATGTCGCAGAAAACCAAGATGTGGGCGAGGATTGTCGACAGGGTGAATGCACAATCACCATGTTTGCGCACAAAGGAAGACATCCAGAACAGGTGGTATGATGTGCGCAGGAGGGTCCGGGACCTACTTAAAAGGATTACCTCCTGAGCCAGCACACCGGCACTGGCCCTCCTGCAAAACCAGTATACCTCAGGCCCTGGGAGGAGAAGGTGCGGGCCATCCTACCACCAGTGAGCGTATACGGACTAACAGACATCCCAGAGCCTGGTGAGTACACAACTAATATACACAATATGGTGTGACAATACACACACAGCACTCTCAAAGGGATAGGCAAACCATGCACCCTTAGCAAATACACAGCAACCAAAACATATTCATCCCAAGATGTGAATGCTAGTCAGACAAACACAATACCTGCCATCTCATAGTGATATCTAACTGTGTCATGACATGTACAAACCTAACAACAAATACAGCAAGGCAGTGGCACAAATAGAACCAACAAACACTCTCAGATATTTTGACACCACTAGAACACCACCTCACAGGGAAGATCACTGAAAGGAAGGAATTCTGTGTATGCTGGTGAAGTCAGTGTAGCCAATAGCATGATGGGAGTTGGAGTCATAGACATTGCTCAGCCTCACAATTGGCCCATCAACACCACCCTGAAACATGCACACATCACAGGGAGTGGAAAAGGACTCACAAGATGGCTGACACTGGGTACTGCTGGGGGGAGCACAAGGCCCTGCTGGGAACTGTGCACCAACCAACAGCAGGACACCACTGACTGACATCCTGAAAGCCAACTTGCACTCCCTGCAATGGAAGCACGGTCCATGGTGGGATATCTGGCTGGGTGGGAAGGAGGACTCACAGCTCTGACCATAGTTACAAGCACTTCTCCTCACATACCCCCTGAACACTAACTCCACATAACCCACCTGGGAGAATGCAATGCCTCACATTCTAACTGAAGATCCCACAAAGAACCACCACCCTGGGTCATGCTGTGTGAAGCACAGGGACACTCTTGGGAGTTGTAGCCAAACAACCGCAAGGAGAACACTCTCAGCCATCCTGTCAGCACAGGCACCCCACCCCACAGGGAAGCAGAGTCAAAAGGAAGGAAGGATGGGCATTCTGGGAAGGGGGGTAGAGGCAATAGCATGATGGGAGTGGTAGTCACAGCTCAACATCCCCCACCCACATGGCCCAGCAAGCTACCACTGAAGCATGCACACCTCACAGGCAGTGAAAAGCCACTTCAAAGATGTCTGACACTTGGTACTGCTTGGGGGAGCACAAGGCCCTGCTGGGAACTGTGCACCAACCAACAGCAGGACACCACTGACTGACATCCTGAAAGCCAACTTGCACTCCCTGCAATGGAAGCACGGTCCATGGTGGGATATCTGGCTGGGTGGGAAGGAGGACTCACAGCTCTGACCATAGTTACAAGCACTTCTCCTCACATACCCCCTGAACACTAACTCCACATAACCCACCTGGGAGAATGCAATGCCTCACATTCTAACTGAAGATCCCACAAAGAACCACCACCCTGGGTCATGCTGTGTGAAGCACAGGGACACTCTTGGGACTTGTAGCCAAACAACCGCAAGGAGAACACTCTCAGCCATCTTGTCAGCACAGGCACCCCACCCCACAGGGAAGCAGAGTCAAAAGGAAGGAAGGATGGGCATGCTGGGAAGGGGGGTAGAGGCAATAGCATGATGGAAGTGGTAGTCACAGCTCAACATCCCCCACCCACATGGCCCAGCAAGCTACCACTGAAGCATGCACACCTCACAGGCAGTGAAAAGCCACTTCAAAGATGTCTGACACTTGGTACTGCTGGGGGGAGCACAAGGCCCTGCTGGGAACTGTGCACCAACCAACAGCAGGACACCACTGACTGACATCCTGAAAGCCAACTTGCACTCCCTGCAATGGAAGCACGGTCCATGGTGGGATATCTGGCTGGGTGGGAAGGAGGACTCACAGCTCTGACCATAGTTACAAGCACTTCTCCTCACACACCCCCTCAACACTAACTCCACATAACCCACCGGGGAGAATGCAATGCCTCACATTCTAACTGAAGCTCCCACAAAGAACCACCACCCTGGGTCATGCTGTGTGAAGCACAGGGACACTCTTGGGACTTGTAGACAAACAACCGCAAGGAGAACACTCTCAGCCATCCTGTCAGCACAGGCACCCCACCCCACAGGGAAGCAGAGTCAAAAGCAAGGAAGGATGGGCATGCTGGGAAAGGGGGTGGAGGCAATAGCATGATGGGAGTGGTAGTCACAGCTCAACATCCCCCACCCACATGGCCCAGCAAGCTACCACTGAAGCATGCACACCTCACAAGGAGTGAAAAGCCACTTCAAAGATGTCTGACACTGGCCTCAGCTGTGGGGAGCACAAGGCCCTGCTGGGAACTGGGCACCAACAAACAACACAACCACATTGTCAGCCATCTTGCCATTGCTGTCACACTCACACACACTGAAGTCCACTCAAAAGGAAGGAAGGATGGGCATTCTGGGAAGGGGGATGGAGGCAATAGCATGATGGGAGTGGTAGTCACAGCTCAACATCCCCCACCCACATGGCCCAGCAAGCTACCACTGAAGCATGCACACCTCACAGGGAGTGAAAAGCCACTTCAAAGATGTCTGACACTGGCCTCAGCTGTGGGGAGCACAAGGCCCTGCTGGGAACTGGGCACCAACAAACAACACAACAACATTGTCAGCCATCTTGCCATTGCTGTCACACTCACACACACTGAAGTCCACTCAAAAGGAAGGAAGGATGGGCATTCTGGGAAGGGGGGTGGAGGCAATAGCATGATGGGGGTGGTAGTCACAGCTCAACATCCCCCACCCACATGGCCCAGCAAGCTACCACTGAAGCATGCACACCTCACAGGGAGTGAAGAGCCACTTCAAAGATGTCTGACACTGGCCTCAGCTGTGGGGAGCACAAGGCCCTGCTGGGAACTGGGCACCAACAAACAACACGACCACATTGCCAGCCATCTTGCCATTGCTGTCACACTCACACACACTGAAGTCCACTCAAAAGGAAGGAGGGATGGGCATGCTGGGAAGGGGGGTGGAGGCAATAGCATGATGGGAGTGGTAGTCACAGATATTACTCACCCTCACAATTGGCCCATCAACACCACCCTGAACCATGCACACATCACAGGGAGTGGAAAAGGACTCACAAGATGGCTGACACTGGGAACTGCTGTGGGGAGCACAAGGCCCTGATGGGAACTGTGCAACAACCAACAGCAGGACACCTCTGACTGACATCCTGAAAGACAACTTGCACTCCCTGCAATGGAAGCACGTTCCATGGTGGGATATCTGGGCTGGGGGGAGAAGGAGGCCCGGATGGCAACCAAATAGCACCAATGCTGGTCAGGCACACACCTCAACATTCACATTAACATGCCACAGGTTGGCAGGACAATGTGCTACACCAATATCACTCTCTGACTGTCACAATTTAGGAGAATGCTATGTCCAGGCCCGCATCCAGAGGTACAGTCACAACTGTCAGGTGTTTGAACAATTGATGCCTGTAGAAACATACCATACAATCTGTGTCTCTCCCCAAAACAGGTGATGATGGGGACTCAGCAGCAGACGTGGAGGAGTCCCTGTCCCAGGCTCAGGGGGACACTGAGCTCACTGGTGTGGATCAGCCTCTGCACTCCTCGGATGGCGAAGAACTAGCTGGACCCTCCGGTGTCAGTCATCATGCAGCACCAGCAAGACCAACATCTGCACCCCCTGCACCCACCCCTCCAACAACTGGCAACACACAGGCCACCCGTGCCAACACGGACACACCAAGGACCACAGGTGACAACAGCGCAGGGACCCAGGCCCAAACTGGAGCTGGTGACAACGAGCCCACGAACAACACCCAAGTGGGCACACGGTCACCTGTGCGTGCCACCGCAGGTCCCGCACGTGTCGCCAGGGGTGGTGGGAGGGGTGGTAGACACAGGTCGCTCTTTGCAGAGGGTCGGGACTGCATGATGACCCACAACTGGCACGCATCGCGGATGCGTACCAGACTAGCACCGGAAAGGTCAGCCAGGTAGTGGGGATCCTCAAGGACATACAACAGCAGCAGGCTGCCCATCATGCCCGCTTGGACTCCCACATGTCCCGTGTCGAGACACACATGTCACGTGTCGAGACACACATGTCACATGTCGATACACACATGTCTGGCATAGAGTCCAAGTGGGACACATTGGAACAACTAACAGCGGTGCATAGGGACATACTGACATGCCTCCGCCAGATTAGCACCAACATGGCCTCACCTCCCTCTGTGCCCACAACATCTGCTGCTGAAACAACTGCAAATGCCACAGGGAGGGCGGAGGACTCTGGCGGAAAGTCCCCTGCACCGCGGCAGCCTGCACCTGAGGGTCCCCCCCCAAGAAGAGGGGCCGTCCGAGGAGGCCAAACTGAGAGGCCGATGGCCAGCTACATCCCCCAGGAAGCCAACACCTGTTCTGGAACTTTTCCTCTGTGTGCAAACTGCACGCCCTGTCGAAGGCAACCCAACTCGCCCACATGACATGGGGAGCTCTAGTTGTCCAAATTCATCAGATGACTGTGGACTTTACTCTGGACATTTCAGGTACCAAGACTTCCGAATCACATGGGAACTTTGGATTCCAATTTCTATGTACAGCACCCACCATCCTGTGCACCATCCCCACACCTTTTGTAAATAAACACACCAATATACCATATCTGCCTCTGTTGTGATTCCAACGTGGTGTCTGTCATGGAGATGGTGATCAGAAAAATTACACTGTGCATGCTAACTGCTACGGCAAGTCCAACACCGTCATGTCAGTCATGGCGACGTGACACATACGAGGGAGACACACCACTAGGGCCACACAACACATACACACCAGGGCCATCAGACTCATCCCCTACACTGATGTTGCCAGGAAATACAGTGCAATGCACAGACACCACAGCTATTCACAGTCTGTGTCAACTAGACTACAGGTGCAGTAAGCAAATGTCACTCAGATGTGTAACTACAGACAACGCACATCCCAAAGTGAAGCACAGGTTTATTACACAATTGCAACATGTTGTTTCCACTACAAATGCAAGCTAATCCAACCTGGCTGTGGCCACAAGGTCAAAAAGTGCAGAAGATAGAAAGTCCAGGGGTGTGTGGCACATCACCTGTACGGAAACGACTGCTTCCACCTTGGAAGTTGACTCATGGATTCGGGGGATCCAAGTTGATCAATCAATTCCGGCAGCACCCTGTGAAGGACAGACATGACACACAGTCAAAACCACTGAAGAACAGCACAGAACGGCAATACTCATATCTAATACATGTCACGAGATAACTACACAAAACCAAGTTAGCATGTCAACACTGTTGGGCAGTACAGACCACCTGCAAGGACACATCGCTGCACGCATCCAGTCAAGTAGCACATGGCCACACTCAAACAGCACCGGAGCACCACACACACATATCATGCAAACTCAAATCATTGACATTACAACCCTCTTGAGACTCACATTCAGCTGAAGAAGTTGGTGATGAGCTGTGTGCGGACATCACCATCATCATCATCATCTTCACTGGCATCGTGACCCAGGCCAGGATCTTCCACAGGTGGCGGACGTTGGTCATCATCATCCAGGATGAGAGGCAACTCCTTCTGCACTGCCAGGTTGTGGAGCATGCAGCAGACGATGACAATCTTGCACACCTTTGCTGGGGCATATGGGAGGGCCCCTCCTGTCTTGTCCAGGCAGCGGAAGCGGCTCTTCAGGAGACCAAAGGTCCGCTCAATCACCCTCCTCGTCCGACCATGTGCCTCATTGTAGCGCATCTGGGCTGGTGTCACAGGGTTCCTGAGGGGTGTCAGCAACCACGGCATGTTGGGGTATCCCGAGTCACCTACAGACAGACAATTGCACATTAGCCGATCTGAAAATGTGTGCGGAAAACAACATAGCAGAACACACACAATGGTACAAAGGTAGTACACACCAACAAGCCAGGCACGCTGGTTCGGCATCTGTGACATCATCCTCGGGATGTGACTACTCCTCATCACGTAGGCATGGTCATATCTGCAAGACATACCACCAGAGCATTGATCGAGTGATAATGTTTCCTGTTCCTGTATGCCTGCTCATGTGCCTGTGGTGGTATCAAAGCCACATGTGTCCCATCAATGGAGCCAATTACATGTGGCATCCTCCCCAGGGCATAGAAGTCACTCTTGACGTCAGTGAGTCGTTGACGTGTTGGGAAATAGATGTAGTGGTTCAGGTATCTCAACATTGCCCCCAAAACATCGCGGAGCACACGGCTGAACATAGTCTGTGACATCCCACCAGTAGTTGCCACAGTGTGTTGAAAGGTACCGGTGGCAAAGAAGTGTAGGGCTGCCATCACCTTAACCTTGGGCGTCAACGCTGTAGGATACGGCCGGCCAGGCTGCAAATGTGGGGCCAACTGCACTGCCAAATCCTCAATCAGCTGCCTGGTGAAGCGTTACCGTCGGATGCAGTCACGTTCCACCATCGTTGCCAGGTCTGGGAATGGTCGATGGACAGCAGGAGCACTGCAGTGCATAGGTGAAGAAAGCAAGATTGTCAGTCACCCCACCTATGTGCCGTTCACCATACTCAATTTCACATTATACATCATTTACAAACACAAGTACTTGATGTGTGTGTCGTTCTGTTTGGACATAAATGGCACCTACATGGACATCATCTAACATCTCTGTTCAACAAGTGTTGAAAACAGGTTCCAGGGTGTGCTATGGGAAACCATTAGGCTGTGTCACAGTACCCATTTACTGCTCTCACATTCCACACACATACCACAGTGACATGTCTGGACAGATGGGCCACAGGCATCACAACTCATTGACAAGTAGATTCCCAGGGACCCTGTCTTGCCACATGGACACTGGCATGACATGGCGTATCATGTACACGTCAGAAAAACAAACATGACACCCACAGGTGGAGGCCCCTGTAGCCTCTGCAGGACAGACATGGACGTCTGTGACACACACACACAACATCTAAGTCCATGCACAAACAACGTGGATGTGGATACTGTCTCCCATTGTGCACATGGAGTCAGACATGTGAAACACAACATGCACACAGACTGCGGAGGGACATGACTATTGTGGCAATGGGCCACCCTGTGACGTACATGCCTACCCACGTGAGCCTGGGGGTATGTGACATGTCATACACATACACAACCTGGAAATGTGACCATGCCACATGCTCCAAAATGAACAGTTGCACATCACAGTGGTCATGTGCACAACACACAAAGGACCCTGTCCCCATGAACACGTGCACAGCCTGGGTGTGTCTGCCCCCAAGTGCCACCCCAAAAACAACATGTACACCCCCATACACAGATAAGAGTATGCTGCCACACATGCCTTAGATACAGTGTGGACTGGGTGTGGTGTAGTAGGTGTGCCCCTGAGTCCCTGGAAAGTATATGTGGCTGGCATAGGTTCACCAGTGACCAGCATGGTGACATATGCGTGTGGCCTGTCCAGGGATGCGTTGTACAGCACTGGTCCTATCGGTGTGCCCGCACAGACCATTGCATTGAATGTCAGCGGGTACGCGTTGTACAGCAATGGTCCGATCGGTGTGCCCGCACGGACCATTGCATTGAATTTCAGCGGGTACTCGTTGTATCGCGGGTACGCGTTGTACAGCAATGGTCCGATCGGTGTGCCTGCACGGACCATTGCATTGAATGTCAGCGGGTACGCGTTGTATCGCGGGTACGCGTTGTGCAGCAATGGTCCGATCGGTGTGCCCACACGGACCATTGCATTGAATGTCAGCGGGTACGTGTTGTACAGCAATGGTCTGATCGGTGTGCCCGCACGGACCATTGCATTGAATGTCAGCGGGCACGGGTTGTATCGCGGGTACGCGTTGTACAGCAATGGTCCGATCGGTGTGCCCGCACGGACCATTGCATTGAATGTCAGCGGGTACGCGTTGTATCGCGGGTACGCGTTGTACAGCAATGGTCCGATCGGTGCGCCCGCATTGGCTGGGGCCTGGCATGGCAACGGACGCGTTTTTGAAGCTTCAACGACTCTGATGCAGTGAATTCAGTTGGCCAGCCACAACAATGTTGCAAATTCATGGGTGTCATGAAGTTGAATTTTTGAAGGATGCTGTTGGCGTGTATTGGTGCTGCAATTCCATGGATTGGTCAGATTCAGAAGATGCAAACGACTTGGACCTATCACTTTGGACACATGGCACAGTATCTGCCTCTGCAGCACACATATAATGCTGGCTGTTCCCCTGAGGGCTCACTTGCCTGCACTACATGCTCCAGGACGACATCTGCCAATACACTGCTGCTGTCTCTGCATCCTCTGGCTACTGCAATGGCACGTACTGTGGAGAGATCCCCAGCCTTCACCCATGAGGAGAACCAGGCCCTGGTGGACAACCTCCTTCCACAGTACAGCAAGCTGTATGGGACACCAGGGGAGCAGGTGAGTGTGCTGTCCACTGCTTTACTAATTGTGCATGTTGTCTGACTAGCAGGATTTACAGTGTACACACCACTTGCTAGCATGCTCACTGAGTAGTTTGCACCCCCCAAAGTGTGTAGTCACATGCACTGAACAGGTACAGTGGAGTAACAGTGCATTCAAACAAGGTTCACTTCCCATGCAATGATACCATGTAGTAACTGCTGGCAAACTGTTCATAGCCCTCGTTGCACTGCCTGTGTACATCATATGCCCCTGTGATTGAGACATGTATTTCCAACTGTGTGATGCACGGATATGTTGCATGTGTAGTAATGGCCTTTTCACTTTGTCATCCTCACAGGTTGATGCCCATCAGAAGCAGGATATCTGGCTGGCCATCGTCCGGGCAGTCAGATCCGTGGGGGTCTACAAGCGCTGGATCCGCAACTGCCAGAAGAGGTGGCAGGACCTTCGTGGCTGGACCCGAAGGATCGCAAGGGTCCAGCTGAAGCTGTCGCCTCCTCGCAGGAGGGGCGGACACCGGACCCTGACCCCCCACATGCTCCAGATCCTGCCGGTGGTCTTCCCGGAGCTGGATGGGCAGCTGAAGGGCAGACAGCAGCAAGGAGGGGGTGAGTCAAAGACTGCACTGTGAACTCTGTCTAACATGCTATGTGCCCTCTGGCGTGGTTAAACTTCCCCAGTACATCAGTCTTGTTGTCCAGTACCCATGTCCCTCTATTGTGACATGGCCACTACCCATCTGATAGGCCGGTGTGCTCCTTACGCTCAGGATAATTGTGTCACTCGGGTACAGGGTCCTTGCATTTTGCTTTGCTCAAGGTGGGTGACAGCTTTTGTTCCCGTGATATTGTGTTAGCCTTCATGGGTGGGTCAATTGCTCACACAATGCCTGAGTCGTGCAATGTAGTCTGGGTGTAACTTTGATATGTGATCCACTTGCAGATCAGAATCACCACATGTCCCTGGGGTATTTGCCACACCCCCATGCTGCGGGTGGGTACAATGTTTGGGCCTCAGGAGTATGTATGTCAAGTGTGTCACACATGCTTAGCCACCTGCCTACTGACCAGGGCTCATCCCTCTTGCAGGTGGAGCCAGACAGTCATGCCTACTCCAGGGCATACAATACACTCTGTACTCCCACTCCCGTGTATCAGCTGACATGCTGTGCTCAGTGAAATGTTCCCTCAGGTGTCTGCCTCTGTGTCGTTGTGCTGTGACTACGTTGTCGTGACTCCTGTGATGTTTATCGGTTAGGGGTCAGCATGACATCTGCTATTGGACCATGTGAGACAAGACTTCTGTGACTTATAGGTGTTTGATCACATGACTGTGCAGACAGGTGTATGCGACTGTGACTTTCAGGCAGATGTTCATCATTCACAGCACACTGTGAGGTGCTCTGGTTCAGGGAGTTGTGTTTCATGTCTCCCATTTGTCCAATTGGTGTGCAGTGTACAAATACGGGTTCAGATGATGTGGTTAGTGGGGGATGGACATGTGCACTTGTCAGTTATATTACTTGCCTTCCCCATGTCCTAGGATTGTGACACAGTGCAGACTGTTGTTGGCTGGCTGCCATGGCCATGTGACTGGAGACAGTGATGTATGACTTTGCAGGCATGCCTGTGTCATGGCATTAAACTTCCTAAGAGTGATCCTGCAGGGGAGTGACATGTGCAACATGCACACCATTGTGGCATTGACTATCCGGACATGGGTGCTTCATGGCGTCTGGTGCTGGTATGCATCACATGCATTTCTATTTAGACTCTGGCCGTCCATTTATCCAGACACCTGCACTGACTCAGTGGCAAGAGATGTGACGTGGGCATGTTCACATACTTCACTGTGTTCTCTGCAATGTCCAACAACTGTGTAGGTGGTGCATGTATCCACACTGGGGTATTACCATCAGACAGGCACCAGACAGATGGGTGCAAGGGCAGGAGGGGTGTCTGTTCCATGGTTGACCATCAGACTGACAATTGGCTTCTCCTAATCTGTGTGATGACTTTTGGCAATGTTCAACTAAAGATGCCAGGGCTTGCTCTGTGATGTGCTGTACTTACTGTGGTGTGTGCGGTCAGTGCAGGTGACTGATGTTTGTCTGTTTCCTAATTGTTTGCAGATACATCCACGGCCACAGGAGGGGACAGCTCCACGGACCAGGAGGAGCAGCGGAGCCAGACTGGGTCAGCGTCTTACGAGTGGTCAGAGGGACCCAGTGGCACGGAGGGCGAGGGGAGCCACACCGAGGAGTCCTCAGCACCATCCACCTCAGCTGAGGACCACAGCAGCTCGGAGGATGACTCCCTTGTGGAGGCGGGTGTCAGCAGCCACCACACCCCAGCTAGTCTGTCTGGCCCCTCCACCATCGCCCTCCCATTGGCTCCCATTCCTGAGGTCCGTGGAGGCTCCCGTGCTCGGGAGCGTGTCTCCTTCGTGCCAGGCACCGCACCCCCTGCCCCTGTGTCCCCTGCTGCCCTGAGTGAGGAGTCTGTGTACCTCCTTCAGCAGCTCCATGTAGGGCAGACAGCAATGCTGACTGTCCTCCATGCACACACCACTCTGTTGACACAGCTGGTGTCGTTCATGGAGGGCATCTCAATGGGTATGTCTGCCCTACAGAGGAGCAATAGGTCCATGGACTCCTCCCTGACGGCAGCAGTGTCCCTCCTCCAACAGTCCCTCACCCCTCCCACCTCTGCCCCATCCACACTTCCTTCCACCCTACCTGTCCAAAGCACATGCACACCTGCACAATCACCCAAGCACACCGACACGAGCAGCACAGACACACCCAAGAGAAAGGCAAAACGTGCACACAAGCATCCTCAGGGGACTGATACCACACACACAGGGGATGGGGAAGACACACACACACAGGCATCCACATTCACTCCGCAGTCCTCCATATCCTCTCCCTCCAAGACCCCTTCCCTTGCCTCGCCTGCTACCCCACCTACACAGAAGATCTTCCTGTGTGACCTCGGCCTCTTCCCCGCCAATCCTGCTGATCCAGCATACCGGGGAAAGAGGAAGTCCACCCACACAGAGGGGAGTGCCCCTCGCCCCCGGACACCTCCCCCAGGCGCAGGCAGAGTGAGCCCCCCACCCGCAAGTCCCCCCGGTCCCGGAAGAGCAAGACCCCGCCACCGCCCAGCAAATCAACCACCCAGTCTCTCACCTCCATCCCCCAGGCCACCACTCCACAGGTTCCCCTGCCACACCCTGCCCCAGGTTCCCCCACACACCGATACTGCATCCCCAGACTGCTTAGGCCCTCCCCCCTGCCACTTGCTCTTCTACCCCCAACCCAGACGCTCTGCCTGTTAGTGGCACTGGTGTGGGGACCGGGTCCCCTCCTCTGTCCTGCCCACCTCATCTGCCCTCCCTTCCACTCCCTTGGAGTTATGCACTGCAGTGGAGTCCACAACCACCCCGTCTGACTCGGGCACTGCAGTGGGGACCCAGTCCACTTCATCAGACCAGCCCACTGCAGTGGTTGCACCACCCACACCAACTGACTTGTGTAGCACGGTGGTGCTGGCCCCCGCTGAGTCAGACACCTCCACTGCAGTTGCCAGTGACACACCTGCACCCACCACCCCTTCACTGCCTCACTCTGCCATCCCCTGATCCTGTCCCTGCGGTGCCTGGCCTGCCCCTTGTATGCCCCTCCAAGGGGGATGTCCCCTGTCCCTACCAGTGCAGGCAAGCAATGGATGACCAGTTGAGACTTATCACCCTGTTGGGACTGTGTTTTTGGACTGGCCATTGGCCTTAGTTTCTTTTGGAATTCGGACTTTTCTACTCCATTTGCTGAATAAAGCCTCCTTTTGTTTAATTGTAGTATTTCTTTTGATGTACATGATGTAGATGAGTAGCATCCTGCATTTGCAGTTGTAATAGTGTTCAGATCAGGAAAATGAAGTGTTGCTGTGATGTACTCCATGTTGTCCATGGGATATGTGTCCTGTTGTTGTGTGGATCTATGGCATCCTTTGCTGCAGTCTGAGGGTGTGATGTTCAGCATTTGACACAGGGATGTACGTTTAGCATTCGTACATATTTGTCTTCCACTGATGCACATCTGGTGGGCTTACCACTGTTCAATGTTCCAATTTCCCTGACTGTGTGCCCATCTCCACTGGACATGCAGTTTTGCACATCAATGTTGAAGGACTCATCTGTGTATACAGTACAACTGGATTGCCACGTGTTTTGGGTGTATGCAGATGACTGATGTGACACTCCCGTACCCAGGCTGATGTGAGCAGAGGCTTCTGTGTGTTGTAGTTGTTGACTCACTGACGGAGTGTCCTGCTGACATGATTGAGTCGTGCACAGACAAGGTTTGGCACAGCGGACCTTCCACAGGAGTGGAGTGCCCTCATGGCAGTGTGTATTCTGGTGACATTGTGTGTGCCCGTGTTGTGTGTTGTGTGAGCATGTCTGTGCATGTTCCCTTCCCTTTTCATACACAGGCTGTGTCCCTAGGGATGTTCCGGTTTGTGATGCTTGCAGAGTTGGTATGTGTTCATCGAGCATCTTGGACCTGGTTTCTCCGTGATGTGGGTGCATGGCAAACTAATGTTCATGAGGTTCTCATCCCAGATTGTCTTTGTTGTCAGGGCTGGGGATGTGGGCAAACGCTGATGGGACACATTCAGGATTCCCCTTGGCACGTGTTGTTTACACAAGTAATGTTATTTAGTGTTTGTGGTAGCTTTCAGTGATTGTGACACGTTGTGTGTGTGACTGCTGCCACTCCTCAGGGTCAGAGCTGCAATGTTGGAAGTTGTGTACGTGTGTTCTTTGTGTGTCACCTTGGCTTCTTCGTTGGTGTGTGACTATGGCCAGTATCCCATTGTTTGTTGTGGATTTCACATCATGCGCATGTACGGCGTACTGTGCTGTGTGTCAGACATAGACGAGTCATGTTGAGTGGGCATGTGTGATGGGTTTCTGCACCTTAGTTCCCCCACCACCCCTGGGATTGTCATGGGTGCATGTGCAATGTCACCAGTCCATGTGAGCTTCACTGCTGCACATTGGTGGAGATCAGGGTGTGTGGTGTTGAGTGTGCAAATGTGAGTTGTTGCACGGCTAGACCCCTACCTCCATATTGGCCTTGGCTGGCAGGCCGTGCTGATTGATTGGAGCTTGTGTAGGTGTGATGGTAGTTTGTTGCTCAGGACACATGGCTGTGGTTCACAGTGTGGGGTCCCTGGGGGTAGTGCTGTGGTGGGTCTGTCTCTTGCTGTGTTAGTTGCTGTTCCTACAAGCTTGTGTGACATGTGTAATTTGGGCTCCCTCTCATCTAACAATGCCAGATTGCCCACATAGGGGAATCCAATCTATGAGTTACTTGTGTGTGACACTGTATACACATCTGTGTAATTGGGATTCAGGCCTCCTCATGTGTTGTGTGGTTGCCTGGGGACACTGGCACACCCCCCATCACCTGTTGTGTTTGATATGCAGTGTGAGTCTGCCTGTTTGTGTTAGTGCATTTGCATCACTGCATTGGCATTTCTGTAGTGTGCCATTGGCTGTATGTAGTTTGGTGGTTTTCCCCTGCTCTCCCTGGGACTCCTAGGTCATCAGTCAGCACAATGGTCATGGTTTGTATGTCCCATTGCTGCCATGGTATGGTATTTGTTCACCTGACATTGACAGTCTCCACAGGATATCAACATTTGTGTGTCCATTGGTGCAGATATGTGGGTCAGCATCATGATGGTCACTTCTGTCATTGTGTTATTGGCTGAATGTTGACAATGTGGTCCCCCATGTGTGATGTTTGTATGCACATGGCCAAAACGATGTTTCTGTGACACTGCACTGTTAGCCTCGCCCAATCTATGTTGCAATGGGACACATGCACTACTATGCCACAGATGTTTTAGTTGTTGTGTGACCAGGATTCATCCATACAGTTTGTCTTTGGCAGCTTTTACCATGCCTACACTTACCTTATGATCACCATGTTGATGGTGCTTTAGGCCCCATTGCCACACTGTTCAAAAGGTGCATCAGCCATGGACCCCAGACTTACCTTTTGGTGACTGTGGTGATGGGGCTTTAGGCCCCATTGCCACACTGATCAAAAGGTGCATCAACCATGGATCCCACACTTACCTTTTGGTGACTGTGCTGATGGGGCTTTAGGCCCCATTGCCACACTGATCAAAAGGTGCATCAGCCATGGACCCCACACTTACCTTTTGGTGACTGTGGTGATGGGGCTTTAGGCCCCATTGCCACACTGATCAAAAGGTGCATCAACCATGGACCCCACACTTACCTTTTGGTGAGTGTGCTGATGGTGCTTTAGGCCCCATTGCCACACTGATCAAAAGGTGCATCAACCATGGACCCCACACTTACCTTTTGGTGACTGTGCTGATGGTGCTTTAGGCCCCATTGCCACACTGATCAAAAGGTGCATCAGCAATGGACCCCACACTTACCTTTTGGTGAGTGTGGTGATGGTGCTTTAGGCCCCATTGCCACACTGATCAAAAGGTGCATCAACCATGGACCCCACACTTACCTTTTGGTGAGTGTGCTGATGGTGCTTTAGGCCCCATTGCCACACTGATCAAAAGGTGCATCAACCATGGACCCCACACTTACCTTTTGGTGAGTGTGCTGATGGTGCTTTAGGCCCCATTGCCACACTGATCAAAAGGTGCATCAACCATGGACCCCACACTTACCTTTTGATGACTGTGCTGATGGTGCTTTAGGCCCCATTGCCACACTGATCAAAAGGTGCATCAACCATGGACCCCACACTTACCTTTTGGTGAGTGTGCTGATGGTGCTTTAGGCCCCATTGCCACACTGATCAAAAGGTGCATCAACCATGGACCCCACACTTACCTTTTGGTGAGTGTGGTGATGGGGCTTTAGGCCCCATTGCCACAGTGGCCATGGTCGGCTTGTATTGTGGAGGCCACACACATTTATGTGTGACACATGTGATAGTGGGTCACATTGTATGTTCATTGTCATGTTCAGTGTTGTAGGCATTTGACATAGACTACATACGCTTGTCATGTTGTTTGGGTGGATGTAATTTTCTGTAATTCCTTATGTGGGAGTATGCTGGTTGTGTCATGCATTACCCGTCCTATGAGTAGGGGTGGTGGTAGTGGCAGGCATCCAGCCCCCCATGAGTGGGGATGGTAGTAGTGATAGGCATCCAGGTCCCTATGAGTGGGGATGGTAGTAGTGATAGGCATCCAGGCCCCCCTGAGTAGGGGTGGTGGTAGTGGCAGGCATCCAGCCCCCCATGAGTGGGGATGGTAGTAGTGGCAGGCATCCAAGCCCCCCTGAGTAGGTGTGGTGGTAGTGGCAGGCATCCATCCCCCCATGAGTGGGGATGGTATTAGTGATAGGCATCCAGCCCCCCATGAGTGGGGATGGTAGTAGTGATAGGCATCATGCCCCCCATGAGTGGGGATGGTAGTAGTGATGGGCATCCAGTCCCCCATGAGTGGGGATGGTAGTAGTGATAGGCATCCAGGCCCCCCTGAGTAGAGGTGGTGGTAGTGGCAGGCATCCAGCCCCCCATGAGTGGGGATGGTAGTAGTGGCAGGCATCCAGGCCCCCTGAGTAGGGGTGGTGGTAGTGGCAGGCATCCATCCCCCCATGAGTGGGGATGGTAGTAGTGATAGGCATCCAGCCCCCATGAGTGGGGATGGTAGTAGTGATGGGAATCCAGGCCCCCTGAGTAGGGGTGGTGGTAGTGGCAGGCATCCAGCCCCCATGAGTGGGGATGGTAGTAGTGATAGGCATCCAGCCCCCCATGAGTGGGGATGGTAGTAGTGATGGGAATCCAGGCCCCCCTGAGTAGGGGTGGTGGTAGTGATGGGCATCCAGGCCCCCCTGAGTAGGGGTGGTGGTAGTGGCAGGCATCCAGGCCCCTATGGGTGTGTATGGCATTGGTGATGCCCATCCCACCCCTATGATTGTGCTGTTGCTAGTGTACGTCATTTGTGCATCCCTATGTGTGTGTGACATATTTTGGGTACGTGTAGTTAGTTTGTATTGTTGGTGTTTGACTTACCGTCTGCGCCGTGCGCGTCCGAACCGGTCCGGGTAGTAGATGTAGAGTATAGGTAGGACCTGCGCGATGGGATTCATGGTTGGGTCGTCTCGTCCGGGTTTCGCGTGTCTTCGACTCGTACTCGTCGCTGGCTTGTTCGTCTCGTAGCCGTGGGTCTTCTTGTGGCGCAAATCGGAGCTTATGTGCGGCTCTCCCGGATGCTCAAACGTGCCGAACGTAGCGACGAGTTCGGCGCGTACGGAAGACGCATCGTACTAGTCCGGCCAGAAGGTGCTGTGTATTTGCTTCCGTGTGACTCGATTCGGCGTTTACGGATCCGGCTCGGGCGGAGAACAGGAGCTGGATTGGGTAAGTACGGCTCGCTCGGAATCTGGGCTGTTATGCGCATCGTACTTGTTCGTTCGGACGAGTGTTCGAGTCGGTTGGAAAACACGCGTTCGGCTGGTATTTTTTCCGGACGAATACTGTTAGGTGCGCTTCCGGCCGAGATCGGAATCGACCCCAATGTGTGTAGAACACTGACCCAAACAAGAAAAGTGGCAAACAATAGGTGCACGCATCAGGATGTTGAGTTAGGCTGTGTGCAAACCACTGAAGGCCTCACTTGCACATTCATTAAGACATTGCAATGTAGGTAACTGAGCTTCAAAGGTATCTGCTCGAGATGGACGATCGGGAAAAGAAGAAGAAAGAGCACCAGGGCTTACATAGTATGTTGCTGCAGGCTGGCACTGCCCTCTGCCAGCAACAAAACTAACCTGTTTTATGACCCTTTCTAGGACATAGCTTCTATATCAATGCCATTGCGACGTACGGCGCTCCCCATATGAGCTATTTGTGAAGCAATGTGTAAATATCAGTGTGTGTTATAATATGGCCTATATTTAAGTGATGAATTTACCCTGAGTTGCACCATGTTTGGTTTAAGAGGCTTGTCCTATGCCGATTTTCCATTCCATTCCAGTATTTGGAGTCTAACATTTATAATAAACTGACAATGTACCAGAATTGAATGTAAATACAACTGGACAGTTCTTATTAATTTTGGAAAGGTTTTTAAATGTGGCCACCTGAATTCTAAACTAACGAGCGGGTCACCTACCTGCCACTGAATGATTGTGCAGGGGGTTGCAGGGGAGTGCTGGCATTGCCTCTCTGGATCAAATCGGCCAATGGGAGGTAAAATGTACGGCAAGTCAGAGACTCTCCTAACATGTAGGTGAGGTGGAGGCTTGGAGATGCCTCTTGTGATTTTTGAGGTTTTTTGAGAGGTCTGTCTGTTGCGTTTGCTGAAGTATTACTGCCCTTGTTGCCATAAAGTGCGCATGTAACTCACATTTAGCAGTGTTGGGAACTGAGCCATTTATGCAGAGATATGAAAGGGCTGCTTAAAAGAGTGCAAAATGTGAAAACCTGATTGCTTCTGAAATAGATATGAAATGCCTAACATTTGTAAAAGTAGTTACGAGAGTTACATGTTTTATAAACATTTTGTAAAACATATAGTTGAGATGAAATCACTGCCACTCTGGACATAGCCACCCTGGGCAGGAAGCACTGGAGAGCCCTTCCCAATGCAGGAGAGAGGGATGTATGGTATCATATGAGTTACGTACTTTCTCAGACTAATTTCTAGTTTTGCTTTCCAAGAACAGAAATTTGCACGTTTTAAGCCTCTGGTTTTCATGATGGTGACAAATGAAATTACATCGCACAATCTTTTGTCTGATTATGACATACCAGTGAACACTCCTCCTTCACCAGTTACCTCTTTCACTTCTCTAAGCCAAATTAATTTAGCCCGCCACCCCAAAAATGCATATGTGCTGGTGTGAAATCGAATAGAGAAACATATTGTTTTCTCTCGTCTTCTTTGAAGCTTGAATCAGTGTCCTAGATTTTGGGGGTGAAAGGTTTTGTCAATCATCTCAGTGAGACTGAAGTCACAGAAATGTATTTTAGGAAGTCTTAAGCGATCTCCTGCTGTACCTTAAAATAACATCTAATATATAGATGCATCTTTTGGACATTTTTAAACAAAATTCCTTGTAGTAGAAACCTCTGGGACAGTTGTGCTTGCTCGCTACCCTCACACCTGCAAATTCATGATGTAGTCTTACTCCGCACCACTTTCAAAGTTCACCAGCCGCCACTGTGTCTAGCATAGTATTTTGTACAGGAAGAGTACCCCTCCTGTACAAAACCTATGCTAGACTCATGCACACACCCTAGCGCTGCGGCGCTAAGGTGTGTGCATGGCGCACGGCAGCTGTAATCAGCGCCAGCGCAAGGGAAAGGGGAGGAGATAGCCATATCTTTGAAGCTATGGCACTCTCCTGCTCCCTCCCTGTCACGCAACGCAGCCTCGTGGGGGGCTGCGTTGCGTGACTTTTTAATAAATCTCTTCCTATTTGTGTTGTCTGCTGTTGATACAATACTGAGCAATGGTCTTGTCGGTATTTGCATGGGAACCTTGAAGTGTGAAAAAGTGAGGATTTTTAAGTTTCTTCAGGAAGGGCATCTGGAGGGATTTTGAGAATTTTTCATTCGAGTGAGGGTGAAATCGTGCTGGTCTGGTTTTTGCTGGAAGTAGAAGCAAACTCTCAGAGTGTATGGTTCTATTGTTTTCATTTAGTTGAGCAGACAAGTTGTTTTCATGTTAATTTAACTGCTAGAAAATGAACTTTAAAATGTATTTATTTATTTATTTAAGGAGTTTTATATAGCGCTAGCTGGACCCGAGGGTATCAGAGCGCTTCACAGCAAGTAGCTTATGTGCAAATAGGCAATACAGAGAATATAGAAGAACATAGGGGTTCGTGCCGGATAAGGATCAAACAAGGGAGTGATCGAACAGAAGGAGCATGAAGGGTGCAGGTCAAGCTAGCATTGCATGCACAAATAAACCTCAAATGTTACATGACTATATAAGCAACAAATACAATAGATATATCAGTAAGAAAGCTTCTATAACGTCAGAGCATAATACAGTTCTGTCACATTACACAGGAAAATATATGCCGAGTGTCCTGGAAAGTGACTTGGTTATGGAAATAATAATCCACATTCCTAAGTCGATTGTCTAAAAAGGTTTTCTTGATCAAGCAATGCGAGTATCCAAAGCGTTTTCTTGATCAGAGTCAGTGTCACCGGTCACATAGTTGAAGTTAGGTGGAATGCCGGCTAAGGTACTTCCTTGGCTCCTATCGGTTTGCTCGAGAGCAGTCAAGGAGGAGGACTTTGAGCAGGTTTTTGAATTTTGGAAACGAGGGGATCGTTCTGATGTGGGGGGGATGGAATTCCAGATTTTGGGGGCGTTTCCAGCAAACGATTTGGCCGCAGTTTTTTGTTTGCGAGTTTTCAGCGGGATGAGTAGCAGAGTGTTGGAGCTCCTGAGGTTCCTGGACTGGCCGGCCCTTTTGAGTTTGGCGGCTAGATATTCCGGTTTGCCTGTGTGCAGGGCTTTGTGCGTGAGGCAGGCTGTTCTGAAGCTGGCTCGCAGCTCAATAGGGAGCCATTATATTCTCTGAGTGCAGGGGAGATGTGTTCGAATTTCTTAGTCCCGGTGACCATTCTGGCTGCTGCATTAAAGGTTGTTTTCAGGGGGCCGGGGTGGGATTTTGCTGTGCCGGTCAGGGCTGCAATCCCATAATCGATTCTGGAGAGCACCAGTGCTTGGGTGGCTTGTTGCAGGTCCTTGGGCGGGAGGAAGGGTTTTATTTTGTACAGTAATTTCAAGTTGAGAAAGGAACTTCTAGCGGATCTTGTAATGTGTTTTTTCATGTCCAGTTTCGGGTCTAGGGTGATGCCTAGAGATTTTACCGAATCCGCCAGGATGAGGTTACCCTTGAGGGCGTCAATAGCTTTGAGCCATTCTGTAATTTGGGGGTTTTCATCTTTGTTGGAAATGAGGAGTATTTCCGTTTTATCTTGATTGAGTTTCAGATGATTACTTGCGAGCCAATGTTGAACCTCTCTAAGCGTGGCGTTGAGTGTCTGGATGTCATCGATGGAGGAGGTTTCCAGATATAGCTGCGTGTCATCAGCATATAAGTGGAAAGGGATGTTGGATTTCCTGAGTAGAGTGGTAAGGGGTTCAATGTAAATGTTGAAAAGCTGAGGGGAGAGCACTGACCCTTGTGGAACACCTCTGTTGACGGGGTGGATGTCGGACTCAAAAATTTTAATTTTTATTCTTTGTGAGCGGCTGTGGAGAAAGGAAGAGAACCATTGGAGGACCGTCTCTTCAAGACCAGCCCTTTCTTGTAGAACCTTGATGAGAAGCTTGTGATCGACTGTATCGAATGCAGCCGATAGGTCTAGGAGGATGAGAAGGCAGCATTGGTCTGAGTCGAGTGACTTGTGTAGGTCGTCTATGACATTGAGGATTGCGGTTTCAGTGCTGCAGCGGGGATCTAGAAAGTTGATGTTGTCCAAGTGTTGGGTCAGTTGAGGAAGTACACATCTTTCCAGGATTTTGGACAGAAGCGGTAAGTTCGAGACAGGTCTAAAGTTGTTCAGATCCTCAGTGTCTAGTCCTGGCTTTTTCAGCAGTGGTGTGACTTGACCAACTTTGAGGCAGTCTGGTACGACTCCTGATCTCAGTGAGCTGTTAATGATCTTGCACCATAGCGGGGCTATGACGAGCTTCAGGTCCTTGGTCAGTTGAGGGGGTATCTGATCAAGGGCGTGGGATGAGGGTTTAGCGTTGGAGATTAGTTTGACTATTTCTGCTTCCTGAATGGGAATGAAGGAGGACCAGTGATTAGGGGGGATCAAGGAATCGCTATCGTTGGTTTCAGACGCCTGGATCTCGTTGGAGGGGATGAGATTGGAGCCAAGTGAGAGATCGATCTTGGCGATTTTGTCATTGAAAAGATGGCGAAGTTGTCGCATCGTTCTTTAGATGCCTGAGTTGAGGAGGTCGCTGGCTTAGAGGTTTGTTTCCTGATGATATTGAAGAGCTCTTTGGGTCTGTTTTTTGCGTTGTCTAGCGCAGAGCAGAAGAAAGAAGTCTTTTTGTTCTTAATGTGCTTTTTGTAGTTCCTGCGGGCTGCTTGGAGTTGATCACGATGGAGAGCGGTGGGATTGTTCCTCCAGATTCTTTCTAAGGCTCTTAGATGTCTTCTTTCTTCATTGGTGTCAGTGGTGAACCATGATCTGGATGGAATGCTCCTGGGTTTCTTTAGTATCAGAGGGGCAAGTTGGTCCAGGGTGAGCGTCATGTTCGAGTGGTAGAGAGAGGTGAGTTCGCTAGTTGGGAGGTGATCAGTGATGTTGGGGAGGAGCGCGCTTATTCTTTCTTCTAGAACCGCTCAAGGGATCTGAGCTGTGTTCCTAATCCATTTGGGGGGGTCCTGCAAGGGGTGTTGAGTTAGGACCGTTTGGTTGATGTGGAAAAGGATGATGTGATGGTCGGACCAGTCTACGGGAAGGAAGTGGTCGATGGAGATTGCATTGCTTTCGGCAATAATTGCGTCGAGGGTTGCTCCTCTGTGGTGTGTTTCTTCTGAGCAGTGTTGGGTCAGGTTGTTTTCTAGTAGGAGGTTGTTTAGGGTTTGAATAAGCGGGTTTTTTGTTTCGTTCCATCTTAGATTAAGGTCGCCAAGAATTATGTTGTTTGAGTTTCCGAGTGAGCAATGGGCAATCAAGTCGGAGAGGTGTTCCCCGAATTCGGAGGAGTTGCCTGGAGGGTGATACAGGAGGTGGCAGAGAGATGGCCTGTTATCGCTTGTTTTGATGTTGACTGAGAGACATTGAAAGGAGCTATACAGGCAGGAGGTAGTTTCCGTGATGGAAATGCTATTCTTGTGAATGATTGCTATGCCCCCTCCTCTTTGCACTTTCCTGTCTTTATTAATCATTGTGAATCCAGGAGGCACCAGCCTGTCCATGCTGGGGTAGGAGAGATTGTTGAGCCAGGTCTCCGTGATGAATGCTATGTCTATATCATGGGAGAGGATGGTTTCTGCTAGTTCGGTTGCATGTTTAGAGGCCGATCTGCAGTTTAGGAGCATGCAGTTAATGGGGGACCCTTCGTTGCTTGGATTCTTAGTAGATGGGGCCCTAGGTAGCGAAGTTAGGTGAGCTGGGGGTCTAGGGTCTCTCGATGGAAGGTGTTCTCTTCCGACTCCCGTAATTACTTGGATCATGGATTTCGGGGAGGGATTAGAGGGAGAGTCGTAGGTTGAGGCTAGGAATGCCGCTTCCCGGGAGGAAAGTGCGGCTTTTGCTCTTCTGGGTCTCTCAGAGCGATTTTCGGTACCCGTTCTGTTGTTCGATGGCCAGGACCTGGGGGGGGCAGGGGGCCCACTGGGGGGCAGTGTCGTGGCACATCCGGGTTGGGTGAGATTTGGCGGTGAGGTGGGGTGCTGAGTGGGCTTTCGGATCGTGATACTGTTTGTATTTTCTCCCGCTTCTTATAATGCTTACGTCTCCATTATTTTATCTTCTCCTTTATGTACTGCCATGATTTCTTTAAAGGATAAATCATCATTTGTTAAAATTGTTGCAATTTTATTTCAATATACCAATAATTATGTTTGTTTGTATTTTTACATATTAGAATAGATTTGTTACATGAACTAAACATATTATTTCCAACTTGATGTTTAATCACAAAATCTAATTGTTTTTGTAACAGAATTCATAATTGTCACACGTCAAATAAATGAACTGAAATCAGTCTGAATATAAGAGGTCACATTTGCAGCACTTATCAAACAAAATCACTTGAAGCTGAAAACATTGTTATCAAAACATTTTCAATTATAAGCTTTGTCTTTCTGTACACTTATGTAAGAGGTGATCTTCTGGTTCTTAATAGCATTAAAGTTTCTTCTCCAGCGCACAGAGTCCTCTCAGCCAAAGCGTCAGGGCCTAAAACGAGGAAACAATTATAGATTAACATGTTCATGCAGAAATCTTGTCTACTTCAATCTCGGGTAAGACTCCCGATGATGGAAACTGTGGTCTATACGTCTTTCATTTTTATGTCGGGCATAAAATGCAGCTTTACCGGTCTCATAAATACTACAACTACTACTCCTCCTCCTCCTACTGGTACTCCTCCTACTCTTACTACTCCTACTAATAATATTATTAATAATAATAATCATACTCATAACCATTATCATATTCATAATAATATCTAGAAAGGGTCGGTTGCCTGAAGTGGCATTCACATTCTGAATCCGCTTGTAATTAGCATACATAGAGTGTTCAAGGGGTCGGCCTCCTTCAGCCGTTAGCCTTGGTGCCAATGTCATTCACAATTTGCATCAGTCCTTTGGAGTGTCAGGGAGCGTGTGTAAATGAACATTTTCCTGCTTACGGCAGCACAGAGCTTGAGTGCTCTGTAATTTTGAGCTCTCAGAGAGTCACCTAAAGGATACCTCCACAACGATACATGCCTTGACTTGGCAATAAAATAAAATGGAGATACAACTGGATCAGATCAATACACTGGCACAGTACTTAATTTGTTGTGATGCCACTGCAGCTTGCACTACCCATTGGCCATGCCAGCACTGCCAATGACAGTGCCTGCACAACTTTGAACCATCACACTGCTACAAGTCTGACAATCCAGACTATTTGTGGCACGCAAAGCAATAAGAATGGCTTGGGTGGCAGGAGTTTGATTTAATATACATTCAATTAATAAACAGCTGTTGTTCTGCTCGTCTCTAAATTACACAAACAGCGCCCCATGTCACAGCTGTCCATAAGAGTCGGTGTTGACAAATATGTGGCAGTGCCAAGCACCGGAAACCACCGGCTCAAACTAAGCACTGCCCTGGCAAGGTCTATAACTAAGTTGGAGTGCAAATTGGACTCGCTGGACCTAGGTGAACAACGTACCAGATCGCTTGGAAAGGGTTAACCTAACTGCTCTTGCCTCCCAGTACTAGAAAAACTGGGTATGCTGCCTGAGGTCCTTACCACCATGATTCCAGAGAGGAAACAGGCCTTCCATCGGCCAGTCAAGTCAGGCATTGAACCTTCACATCTAGAGTTGGATGACTCTGCAACCATGTTAGTCGCAGCCGTACCACCGAGTCGAGGCAAATCCATCATCAGAGAGCTACTTCCCCTGCTGGGTTGCACAGGCCCATTCCCCTCTACATCGGTTTTAGACGTTCAAACAATCAAACATTCCCATTTCAGGCAAAAACATCATGTAATAACTGGGCTACCCTGTACCCCATCTTTAAGGGTAACAATGCCCCAAAGAAGGAAACAAACACAGAGGAACCAAACCCATGTCCAGCAAGCAGCTAACAGCACAATATGGGATTAGAAATTTCTGCCAGCTTCTTCAATTGCCAAAAGGTATTAGAAGTCCCCTCAGCATTGTAAACCCAGTTCAGGGATGAACAACCTACAAATTCGCACTGTGGGCAAGGCTTGGAAACACTTCCACAGCCTTCAACTGTCCCCCAAACCCAGCTCAATCCCACTCATCCAACAAAGATCCAAACTAGGCCAGGTCCAGGAATTCAGTTAACTCAGTCATCAATCTCAGTAGTAGTACAAAACACTCAGGTGCCTCATCCTTTTGATAACTCCAATATCAGCCCTAAGTTCCCTAAGTAAGATGCACCAGAAGCCCCTTTAGCGCTGCAAATCCAGTTCAGGGGGACCATCATCTACAAAAGCCCACCTTGAGCTAGGCTGCGAAACGCAGACATGTTCTTTAACTGTGCCACAAACCCAGCTTAGTGCCTCTCACCTATTAAAAGTCCAAACCTCGTGGGGACCCGGAGCTGAGTCACCGACTCCAGTAGTTATACAAAATATTAAGGGACCTCCTCCGGCCAACTCCAGTATCAGCTTCAACTGGCCCACACTATATAAATAGCGGGGCAATCACGTTATTAATGATAACAACAGTAACCGCACTCAAATGGAGGTCGGAGATGAACAAGTACCAACTATACTGATTTTGAACACCGCATTACCAGTCTGAGGGTCAATCTTAAATAGATCAAATTTGCTGAGGCTGCCTAAAATTTCCCAAATTTACCTAATGCAAGCTTGGAAAACATTCTAGGAGTCGAATTTAAAACCTTGGTCACCAGAGCGGCAGAGAATCGATAATACTAACGCTCAAATCTTGATCATTAGCAGAACAGATCCTGACCAGTGAGCAGACTTTTGAGGAGTGGGGGATAGAACTCACAATACCAGCAGCACCCAAATATCCTCACCTACTGAGGACCTCAGGAGAACAGTTAAGCTCAGACGCACACTCTTACAGTATTCTGAAAGGGGCCAGAAACTCCCAACTCAACCTGTCCTACAATAAGCAGCTAATATAATGCTCCTATTCCAATCAAAAGGTTCAGCAAGGATAATAGCCCCACTGACAGAGTTAAGCATTGAAATGATTGGAGCTGGCTGTCACCCACACTTTTGAGCAATAGCAAATATCATTCCTAGCTCATACAGTGACCTGCACCATGTAAACCTCAAGAGGAAACCAGCCATAAGCCTGATATGAAACGTGGTGAAGTTATCAAAGCTACTTGAATCTCCAGTCACAACGTCATTCATTCAGACAGCAGATCTCTATTTCAGGAAACATGGGCAGTACGTCCCATCGCAATCCCTGGAGTCTAAGGACTGCACCAAGCCACCACACGTTCAAATATATGTTGTAGACCCTCAGGTGGCCTCTCAATCTATTCATCGTTGGGCTTGCATTTGCTTATTAAACTCCCTCGAAAACCAAGACAAAATGTTCCAGTTAGCAATTGCGGAAGGTATGTGCATAAATGCCCAGCCCCTAAGGACCTTGCTGATTAATGTAGATTTCAATAGTTTAGGCACAAATCGTACAAACCGGCTACTCCAATTTTGCGACTCTCTTGAATCTGTGCTCTGCGGAAATACAATCATTGAAGTCATTGTATCTGGCGATTTCAATCAGCTCACCTTGGGAGCTGATAAATGAAATCAGGAGGGAGCGAGCCATACCATCGATCTGCTTATCACTCTTTTTAACAATCACGGCTTAAAATCAATCCAGGATTTTATGGAGAGTACCCCATTGGCACCAAATTCCAAAAGTCATTTAAGGGAATGAACACTTTGGATTAAGTATTCAGCACGGCACAAATCTCAGAGGCCCTGGAAAACTTTGAGATCCAGACCAGGTTCGAGAGTGATCACTTCCCTCTTGTCACATCTTTAAAGGTTTGTAGAACCTTTGGACAGTTGCCAACTCAACTGGTGAAGAAAGCAGGCACCTAATTTGAAGGATAAAATGGGGTCAACTGAACTAGTGGGAACTCAAAATATGTGAATCCTCCAGGGGCCTATTTATCAAGACCATGAATGGAGAACTCCTGTGGCCGAGTGGGCCCTAATCCTTAATAAAATACACCAAGGCCCCTATTATGAGTACGGCCATCCATAAGACCGCCCTAACCGTGGTGGCGGTCCGACGATGACCACACTGCGAGACCACCCGCAGTATAATGACTGCAGCAGTCAGGACCATCACTAGACTGCTGGCACCACTTGGATCAAGGATCCCACTTGAACGGCGGTCTTTCATGACAGGAATATGCTGGCGGTGCCGCAGCCGGCACCGCTGAGCATATTCCGAGTTGCACTTCACCTCTCTTTTCATGGCAGTGAACCAGCCATGAAAAGGGTGGTGGAATAGCAACAAAGGGGGCCCTAACAGGGGCCCCTGCTGGTTTTGGGCCTGGGGGTTCATGCAGGGGATGGGGGAATATGTAGTGCCCCCTTGGATTTACAACCCCCCTATTAATATGCCACAACGTGCAGGGAGGTACAGTCAGCGCTCTGACTGCGGCGGTCTGCTTGATAGGCTCTTCTATGAAAAATGAATGTGTCCTCATGCAACACAACTGGTGCTCGTGTAAAGCGCTTTGATACCCGATACCTTCGGGTCAAGTTCACGCTATATAAAACTCCTTAAAAAAAAAAACTCTGAATCTGGCGGGTGATCACACCACGGCTTTGGCGGTCCTACAGAAGATGGCGCGTTGCACCGTCCACTGTAGGACCACCAAAGTCATATTCAGGCCCAAAGTCTTTGGAAATAATCCCCCTGTGAGAAGTTGGCCTGGTATATGCTGTCCACTAATTATAGTGGGCACCTTGCACCAGTCCAAACAACCCCTTATTGGAGATAGGTTAAAGACAACCTTTATTGAAAGCTATCCTAGTGGTAGCTATGGAGAGCAGCCTTCAGGCTAAGTCTTGAAGGAATGTAAAGCAGCTTGTTTTACCAGTTTATAATATCTTGAGTGACCAAATGAAAGAGGACCACACCAGGTATATATTCAAAATATATGTATTTATTACTAAACACACCCCTCTAGTCTCTTTATGAGGCTAGAGTTCGAAGTACATAAGTTATAAGTCAGTTATCAACAGTAATAGCACAAATACACATTTGAGCCATAGGGGCGTACCAAACCATATACCAATAAAGTGGTATAAGAACCACGACTGAACTAGACACAAGGCCTAGAGCCTGTAGAAGTGCTTGGTCCTCAAGGAACCACCCAAGGTAGTGACACAGGGGACCCACGGGGTACGCATGCAGTGTGAGAACACAGCTGTGAGCAACCGTTGACTTCTATGGGGAATGTCGCGGTTAGAGAATTAAAGAAAAAGGACACTTAGAGGAGGACTTGGAGCAAACCCCTTTAGAACTAGGCTGTTCTAGAGTCAATACCCACGGGAGCACCGGAGTACTCGAGTTACCTCACCCAGGGGAGCCGGGTGCATAGATGTCTTTCGGGGTCGGGTTTCGTCATCGATTTCAATGGCGATCTGCTGCAAAGTGCTGCTGGCGACCAAGTCGAAAGTGTTCGGGTGGATCCAAAGGTGGATCGAAGATCTGAAGAACCTGAAAGCAGAGGGGACAGAGTCTGGGTCACTAGCCAGTGACCAGCAAGGCGATGAGCAGTTGCCCACCGATGTCGGGTGCTTCAGGTAGGTTGACGGTCATCTTGACTCTTCAGCCACGAGGTCCAGGAGGCGTCGACGACAACCAGGAGCTGGATTCGAGCTGTCCCACGAAGTTTGTCGATTGCTGCAGTGTCTGCGACCGGATTAGACCCAACAAGCCTTGGCAACGGCAAGTCTCATGGAAATAAAGAAAAGACGGTGGTTCAGAACAGCAAGGCCTGAGGGACTCACCCAGCAAGGGTAAGTCAGGGCACGTCTGGAGCAACCAGGAAAGCTCAAGCAGAAGATAAGTTGCCTTCGGGAGGGCCCACTAGCCAACGGACTAGCAACCGCGAAGGAGCCTTGCGTGAACGCACTTGGAGCTAGCTCACAGGACACTCGTGGAGTGGAGGCCAGTGATCTTCGGTGCAGTCCGTGCTGGAGGCGGGGGCTACTCGGATCCCAAAGCACAACTTCGAGGGAGCCCAGGAAGAGGATGCACTTGCAAATGTGCTCGGTGTTCAGGGGTCATGGTTCCACGTTACCCACGACAGCTACGGGCCTCAGCTTTGCTGGGGACTCAGGGCAGCCTAAGGGAAGTCTGGAAATCCACCTCTGGTGATGCAAAGACTTCGGCGTCCGACGGGAGCTTCAGCGATGCAGACCGGACAATTGCTTCTTAGGTGCCTGCCAAGCAGGGGAGTCACTCCTTGACCCCAAGGGAGATTCTTCAGTCCTCTAATCTTGAAGTAGAGCGTCGAAGGTCCAGGATTCTGTGTCAGAGTTTCGTCCAGGGTAATCTAAAGTCCTAAGGACTGGGGTCCCCTACTTATACAAAGTTAGGGGGTTGGACATACTCTGGGGACCCACCTATCGGAGGGTCAGGGAAGAGGGGTGGTTACACCCATTCCCTTTGTCCAGTTTCGCACCAGAGCAGGGGCAGGTAGCCCCTGCAACCGGTTTGAACTGGCATAGGGACAGGGACACCAAGTGTGCCCCCAGTGCAGGACTTCAAAGCACCAGAGAGTGCTCCCGCCCAGCCCCAATACACATTGTCCTGTCTGGGGAGGTGGTTACACCTCCCTGTGACAGGAAACCTATTGTCCAGGCCTCCCCTGCCGGAGTTTCAGTCAGCAGCAGGAGGCCAGACCTGTGTCTGTGGCAGCAGCATCCATTTTGTGATGCCAGGGCTATGGAAAGAAGTTACCGGGTAGCCCGGTGTGTACATGTCTCTCCCTCTAGAAGGGTGGAATGCTACCCCCGCCGCCAGCATTGGCGGGGGGGTAGTATTGAAAGATGTTTGACACCAAACACGACATGTTTTGGTGCAGCCAGTCCAAAGTTAGCAATTACCGCGAGGATATAAGGCACTTTAAGAGTATATGGTCAGGCTGTACCACAAACAGCATCAGAGGAGGTACTCCGAATGCTGCAGAGGGGCTCTGCTCATGCAGGGACACCCTCTCACATAAAAACCACGCCCTCTGCCTTTAGGATTGTAAAGGCCTGCCATAGGAGTGACTTATAGGTGTATATGTGTGTGCAATGGTAGTGATATAGGTAGCCTATATCACAGTAAGGGGTGCATGCACCACCTTACCCAGGCTGCAGTAGCAGACCTGTGGTGTCATTTTGGCTGGCCTTCCAGGGGTGGCATAATACATGCTTCAGCCCCTGGCAGGCCTCTGAGGTACCTATGCCCTGGGTACATAGTATACCATATACTAGGGACTTATAAGGGCACTCCAGATTCCAATCAAAGATGTACCTAAAGTACATGGAAACCATTTTAGAGAGGAAGCAGCTAGGCTGGGGTTCTGATTAGCAGGGCCCCAGCCAGACTAAAGTCGAAAAACAGTGAAGCATCAGCAACCCTTTGGTTGGTCGCTCCCCCCCGCCGCAGCCCGACGCCGCCTATCGCCTCTTGGTGCTCAGCTGCACCTACCTGATTGCCGCCTGCCTGGTACTCCCGCCGCCGCCTGCCTCCCGCTGCTGCCCGCTGTAGCCCCGGCCTTTAACTCTTTCTTTGCCGCCCTTGCCCTGCTCCGCCGCTGTTCCCGCCACTGACCCCCACGAGGCCCCGCCCCTGCTCCTGATTCGCCGGCCTCCTCTGGCCCCCCCCGCCCCCCAGCTGTGCCACACACCCGCATTTAAGCGGCCGCGACGCAGAGGGGAGTGCGACCCATAACCCTTTGGTTGGTCGCTCCCCCCCGCCGCAGCCCGACGCCGCCTATCGCCTCTTGGTGCTCAGCTGCACCTACCTGATTGCCGCCTGCCTGGTACTCCCGCCGCCGCCTGCCTCCCGCTGCTGCCCGCTGTAGCCCCGGCCTTTAACTCTGCCGCTGTTCCCGCCACTGACCCCCACGAGGCCCCGCCCCCTGCTCCTGATTCGCCGGCCTCCTCCGGCTCCCCCCGCCCCCCAGCTGTGCCGCCCACCACACACCCGCATTTATGGCGGCCGCGGCGAGGCCGCGCAGCAGACGCGCGCAGCAGGCGCGCCTAAGGCAAGCCCGTCTGCGCCCGTCCGCGCCTGGACCGCGCCCCACGCCATGACCCCTGGACCACGCAGCATCCAGGCACCCCGTGTCCAGTACGACGCCAACACCCTCATCGCACTCAACCCCAGACAACCCTCCAGCTGCCACAAGACTGCCCCAAAGCGCACCCACGGCCCCTTCACCTGCCGGAACTGCCGCTTCACCTGCACTGTAGCCGCCGAGACACCCACCTCCAAGGTTCCCAACCAACTCCGATGCATTCTGCTCAACACCCGCTCCGCACGCAAACACGCCATCGAGCTCTGGGACCTGCTCGACTCCACATCACCAGACATCGCCTTCCTGACCGAGACCTGGATGAACGAAACCTCCGCCCCAGACATCGCAGTGGCCATCCCCGACGGATACAAGATCACCCGCAGGGACCGCACCAACGGCATCGGCGGAGGAATCGCCATCATCCACAAAGACACCATCAGGATCTCCACCACCATCACCAACACCCTCAACACCGCCGAACACATGCACTTCCAGATCCACACGGACCCGAAAACCACCCTCAGAGGCACCCTCGTCTACCGACCACCAGGACCCCGTCCCCAATTCTGCAACTCCATCGCCGACTTCATCAGCGCGCACGCTCTGACCTCCACCGACTACATCCTCCTCGGCGACCTGAACTACCACCTGGAAAACAACAACGACAGCAACTCCTCCACCCTGATCGACAACTTCTCCACCCTAGGACTAACGCAGATCGTCACGATGCCCACCCACATCGCCGGCCACACGCTCGATGCTATCTTCTCCTCCAGTCCCCACGTCGTCTTCAGCCACGCCTCCGAACTCACCTGGACTGACCACCGCTGCGTCCACTTCACCTTCCAGAAACCCGTCTCACACGACCGCACCCTACAAACCCCCGGACGCCACTGGAGCAAAATCACCAAGGAATCACTGCAAACACACCTCGCACTCAACCCCCCGACCAACCCCTCCGACCCAGAGGACTCTGGATGGAAGACTGCGCCAACGCCATCGCCCCAACTAGACAGACCGCCCACAGAGACGCCAGCCAGAGAGCCAGCTGGTTCACCCCAGAGCTCCTAGCCTCCAAGCGCACCTGTCGGAGACTGGAAAACACCTGGCACAAGGAAAAAACACCCGACAGCCACGCTGCCCTCAAAGACGCCATCCGGAACCACCACCACCTCATCAGGACCACCAAGAAAGCCGCCTTCAAGAACCGCCTAGACAACAACGCTCACAATAGCAAGGAACTCTTCAACGTCGTGAAGGAACTCTCCAACCCCAGCTCCTGCACCAACGACATCCCCCCGTCACAAGCCCTCTGCGACGCCCTCGCTGACTTCTTCCACCGCAAGATCACCGACATTCACGACAGCTTCAATCCACGCCCAGACTCCGCCAACCTCACCACCCCGGCCCCCCCGACACCCACCGACCACGAGCACCTCACAGTATGGACCAGCACCACCACCGAGGACACCAGCAAGACTATGGACTCCATTGTATTGTATTGTATTGTAATTGCATTTGTATAGCGCTTACTACCCCTGACGAGGCGTCGAAGCGCTTTTTCGGCGAGTAGCACGCTACTCCGGGACCCATAGAGGATTAGTGTTGTATTAGTATAGTGAAACATGCAAGTAAATTTTAAGTGGTGGATATGTTAGTCAGTTATTTGGATTCAGAAGGATAGCGGAGGGATAGAAGAGGGAAAAAGGTTTGCATATATATAGCGCTTCTAACCCCTGATGGGGTGTTGAATTGCTTTTTTTTTTGGGCGAGTAGCACGCTACTCCGGAAACCCATAAAGGATTAGTGGTGAATTAGTATGGTGAAATATGAAAGTAATTTGAGTGGTGGATATTAGTCAGTTATTTGGAGTGAGAAGGATAGTGGAGGGATAGAAGGGAAAGAAAGGTTTGCATTCATATAGCGCCTGTTACCCCTGGTGGGTGTTGAAGCGCTTTGTTGGCGAGTAGCACGCTACTCTGGAACCCATAAAGGATTAGTGGTGAATTAGTATAGTGGAATATGGAATTAGTGAAGTGACTCAGGCGCCCCGTCCGACCCTCTTCCCCACCACGTCATCAACAAGGCCAACAGCTCCATCGCACCCCACCTATGCAACATCATCAACCTCTCCTTCAAGACCGCAACCTTCCCTGAGAGCTGGAAACACGCCGAGATCAACGCCCTACTGAAGAAACCCAAGGCGGACCCGAGCGACCTTAAGAACTTCCGGCCCATCTCCCTCCTTCCGTTCCCAGCTAAGGTCATCGAAAAGATAGTCAACACCCAGCTCACCCGCTACCTAGAAGACAACAACATCCTCGACCCCTCCCAGTCAGGCTTCCGCAAGAACCACAGCACCGAGACCGCCCTCATCGCCGCCACAGACGACATCAGGCTCCTGCTCGACAACGGGGAGACAGCAGCCCTCATCCTCCTCGACCTCTCCGCTGCCTTCGACACCGTATGCCACCACACGCTACGTACACGCCTCTACAACGCAGGGATTCGCGACAAGGCCCTGGACTGGATCACCTCCTTCCTCTCCGACAGAACCCAAAGAGTCCGCCTCCCCCCATTCCACTCCGGAGTCACCAAAACGATCTGCGGTGTCCCACAAGGATCATCCCTCAGCCCGACGCTCTTCAACGTCTACATGGCCCCGCTCGCACGCATCGCCAGACTCCACGACCTCAACATCATCTCCTACGCTGACGACACCCAACTGATCCTCTCCCTCACCAACGAACCCCACACCGCTAAATCCAACCTCCACCGCGGCATGAAGGCTGTCGCCGACTGGATGGAAGAAAGCCGACTCAAACTTAACACAGACAAGACAGAGATCCTCATTCTCGGACCCAACCCATCAGCCTGGGACGACTCATGGTGGCCCACCTCACTAGGCACCGCTCCTACACCAACCAACCACGCACGCAATCTGGGAGTCATCCTCGACTCGAAACTCTCCATGACCAACCAGATCAACGCCGTCTCATCAACCTGCTTCTACACCCTCCGCATGCTCCGCAAGATCTACAAATGGATCCCCACCAACACACGAAAGACCGTCACACACGCCCTCATCAGCAGTAGACTCGACTACGGCAACGCCCTCTATGCCGGAGCCCCGGCCAAACTCATCGGCAGACTCCAAAGAATCCAGAACGCCTCCGCCCGCCTGATCACCAACGTCCCCCGCCGAGACCACATCACCCCACACCTGAGAAACCTGCACTGGCTTCCCATCGACAGAAGAATCACCTTCAAGCTCCTCACCCACGCACACAAGGCACTCCACAACACCGGCCCGGCCTACCTCAACAACCGACTGTCATTCTACGCACCCAACAGGAGACTCCGCTCCGCCGACCTCTCCCTGGCCGCCGTCCCACGCATCCACAGATCCACCTCCGGAGGCAGATCCTTCTCCTACCGCGCCGTCAAGACCTGGAACTTCCTCCCCCTCCACCTTCGGCAGACAGAGGACCTTCAGGAGACTACTCAAGACCTGGCTCTTCGACCTCTAGCTGCGGCACCCCCCCCCCACAGCACCTTGGGACCCTCACGGGTATGTAGCGCGCTTTATAAATGCCTGATTGATTGATTGATCAGCAAAAAGTGGGGGTACCCATGTGAAGCAGAGCCTACTCTCCTACACAACCCCCCCAAACGTAGGGACATTGAACTAACCTTGACCAGTTGAGTCTTCATGTTCTAAGTGGAAATACCTAGAGAGTCCATCTGCATTGGCATGGTTACTCCCAGGTGTGTGTTCCACTGTAAAGTCCATCCCCTGTAGGGAAATGGACCACCTAAGCAGTTTGGGGTTTTCACCCTTCATTTGTTTTAGCCATAGGAGGGGCTTGTGGTCTGTTTGAACAAGGAAGTGAGTACCAAACAAGTATGGCCTCAACTTCTTCAGAGCCCAAACCACAGCAAAGGCCTCCCTCTCTATGGCTGACCAACGTTTCTCTCTAGGGGTCAGCCTTCTGCTAATGAAAGCTGCTGGCTGATCCTGACCTTCATCATTCAATTGTGACAGTACAGCCCCTACCCCCAATTCAGATGTATCTGTTTGGACAATGAACTTCTTGGAGTAATCAGGACTCTGGAGAATGGGAGCAGTGCACATGGCCTGCTTCAGGTCATCAAATGCCATTTGACAGCTAGCTGTCCACTGAACCTTTTTGGGCATTTTCTTGGAAGTTAAGTCATTCAGGGGTGTCACTATTGATCCATACCCCTTGACAAATCTCCTATAGTACCCAGTCAGGCCTAAGAAGGCTCTCACCTGAGTCTGGGTAGTTGGAGCAACCCAGTCCATGATGGTCTGGATTTTGCTCTGCAGTGGTTGAACCTGGCCTCCACCCACAAGGTGGCCCAGGAACACAACCTGACTCTGCCCTATCTGGCACTTGGTGGCCTTGATAGTGAGGCCTGCCTTTTGCAGGTTCTCCAAAACATTTCTGAGGTGGACCAGGTGATCCTCCCAGGTGGAGCTAAAGACAGCAATATCATCTAGATAGGCTGCACTATAGGCTTCCAGACCTGTAAGGACTGTGTTCACCAACCTCTGAAAAGTGTCAGGTGCATTCTTCAGACCAAAGGGCATTACCACAAATTTATAATGTCCACTTAGGGTTGAGAATGCTGTTTTTGGCTTTGCATCATCAGCTAGTCTGATCTGCCAGTAGCCAGCTGTCAGGTCAAATGTGCTTAGATAGTTGGCTGAGGCCAAAGTGTCTATGAGCTCATCTGCCCTTGGTATTGGATGGGCATCAGTCCTAGTGACTGCATTGAGACCCCTGTGGTCCACACAAAACCTCATCTCTCTTTTCCCACCACTGGTGTGAGGTTTTGGCACAAGCACCTCTGGACCAGCCCAAGGGCTATCTGAGGGTTCAATAACTCCCAAATCAAACATTTTCTGGACTTCTGTCCTGATACAGTCCCTGACATGGTCAGGTTGCCTATAAATCTTATTTTTAATAGGCAGACTGTCCCCAGTGTCCACTTCATGAGTGCACCAGGTGGTCTGACTTGGAGTCAGAGAGAACATATGTCTGAACTGATTGAGCACCTGTCTGCAATCAGTTTGCTGCTGGGTAGTGAGGCTGCCTGCCAAGGCTACACCATCTACTGACCCATCATCAGGGTTCTGTGAGAGCAGGTCAGGGAGTGGGTCACTCTCTTCTTCCTGTCCCTCATCAGTAGCCATGAGCAAGCCCATGTCTGCCCTGTCCACATATGGTTTTAGTCTGTTGACATGGAGAACCCTGTGGGGACTCCTGGGTGTTCCTAGATCTACTAAGTAGGTAACCTCACCCTTCTGCTCAACAATAGTATGGGGTCCACTCCATTTGTCTTGGAGAGCTGCTGGGGCCACTGGCTCCAGCACCCACACCTTCTGTCCTGGCTGATAAACAGTCAGTACAGCCTTTTGGTCATGCCAGGCTTTTTGCAGTTCCTGGCTAGCCTCAAGGTTTTTAGTTGCCTTTTTCATGTATTCAGCCATCCTGGAGCGGAGACCAAGTACATAGTCCACTATGTCTTGCTTTGGGGGCTTGAGAGAGGTAACTCCCATCCTTCCTTCACCAAGCACAATGGACCTCTGACAGGGTGGCCAAACAAAAGTTCAAAAGGGCTGTAGTCAACCCCCTTTTGAGGCACCTCCCTGTATGCAAACAAAAGGCAGGGCAAGAGAATGTCCCATCTTCGCCTAAGCTTTTCTGGGAGCCCTTTAATCATGCCCTTTAAGGTTTTGTTGAATCTCTCAACTAAACCATTGCATTGTGGGTGATAGGGTGTGGTGAACTTGTAGGTCACTCCAGACTCCTTCCACATGGCCTTTAAGTATCCAGACATAAAGTTTGCATCTCTGTCTGATACAACCTCCTTAGGGAAGCCCACTCTTGAGAAAATTCCCAGGAGGGCTCTTGCCACCACAGGTGCTGTAGTGGTCCTAAGGGGTATAGCCTCTGGGTACCTAGTGGCATGGTCCACCACCACTAGGATAAACCTGTGCCCAGATGCTGTTTGGGGATCCATGGGACCAACAATATCAATCCCCACTCTCTCAAAGGGAACCCCCACCACAGGTAGTGGTATCAGGGGGGCCTTTGTGGTGCCACCTGCCTTCCCACTGGCTTGGCAGGTTACACAGGAGCGACAAAACTCCTTGGTGTCTTCAGACATGTGGGGCCAGTGAAAGTGAGGGACAATTCTGTCCCAAGTCTTGTTCTGACCCAGGTGACCTGCTAGGGGAATATCATGGGCTAGGGTCAATAGGAAGCCCCTGAACTTCAGAGGTATAACCAACCTCCTGGTGGCACCAGGCTTGGGGTCTCTACACTCTGAGTACAGGAGTCCATCATCCCAATACACTTTATGGGGACCACCAGCATTCCCAGCAGCCTCAGCAGCAGCTTGCTGTCTGAGGGTTTCAAGAGAGGGGCAGCTCTGCTGCTCCTGGCTCAGATCTGCCCTGGAAGGGCCCCCTGTTCCCAAGAACTCCACCTGATCAGGCTCAAGCTCCTGTGGGACAGTTCCTTCCTCAGGACTGAGATCATCCCCCTCAAGAGACTGATCTTCCTATTGAGCCAAGGGGGAAGGCACTGCCTTAACCCTACTACTCCTCCTCTTGGATGGCACTTGGTCCATTGTTCCAGGATCCAAGGCCTGTTCAGTGTTAGACATTTTGCTCTGTGACCTGGTCACAGCAAACACATCTGCAGGGATCCCCAGCATTTCTGCATGGGTCCTGAGCTCCACTTCTGCCCAAGCTGAAGTTTCAAGATCATTGCCAAGCAAGCATTCAACTGGTAGGTCTGCACTTACCACAACCTTCTTAAGGCCAGTTACCCCTCCCCAGGAGAAGTTAACAACTGCCAGAGTATGGTCTGTTCTGACATTGCTAGCATTGGTCACTTGGTACATCTCACCAAGTATAATCTGCCCAGGATCCACAAGATCTTGTGTCACCATTGTGACACTTGCTCCTGTGTCCCTAAATGCCAAAGCCTCTTTTCCATTAATTAATGGCTGTTCTCTGTACTTGCCCAGATTACTAGGGCTCACAGAGGAGGTCATATCCATGCCTCCATCACAGACTAAGAGTGAGTTCTCTGACTAGGCCAGAGCTCATCTCATTACCCAGGGTCAACCCTACTAAACCCTTGGCTGGAGTACTTCCACCACCAATTGTAACTGTACTAGGGGAACAGGTGCCTTAGGGGCATTGGTGGTGGTTGGAATTGAGTCTTTGGACTTGGTGCAAGCACTGGTCCAGTGTGTCTTTTGCTTACAGACTTTGCACCATGGTTTCTTTTGGCCTTTTCCCTTGGTAGAGTGTGAATCCCCACCTGAAGAAGATTTTTGGGGTCCTTGTGAAGACTTCTGGTCTTTACCCTTCTCCCCACGATTATCATAGTTTTTAGAATCTTGCTTCTTAGGGTCACCACCTTGGTTCTGTACCTTCTACCTCACCCTGGTTCTGACCCATTTGTCTGCCTTCTTTCCCAATTCTTGGGGAGAGGTCAGATCAGAGTCCACCAGGTACTGATGCAACAGCTGATTTTGACAGTTATTAAGCATTTGCTCCCTCATGATAAGATTGTACAATCCTGTGAAGTCACATACCTTACTGCCCATCAACCAACCTTCCTGAGCCTTAGCAGAACAATCAACAAAGTCCACCCAGTCTTGAGTCTGTGCTTTTTGGGTATCTCTGTACTTTAACCTGTATTGTTCAGTTGTTAGGCCAAACCCATCAATTAATGCATTCTTCAAGACTTTGTAATTGTCAGCATCCTCTTCTCTAACAGAGAGGAGCTTATCTCTACCTTTGTCTGCAAAGGAGAGCCACAAGATTGCTGCCCACTGCTCCTGAGGGACCCTCTGTACTTTACAGGCCCTCTCTAGAGCAGTTATCCATTTGTGGATGTCATCCCCACTCTGGTAGGGAGGGACAATCTTGCTCAGGTTTCTATGGTCATAAGACCTTTCCCTATCTCTGGGGAAATGGCTGCCACCATGGGACTCTAGTCCCAACTTTTGTCTTTGTCTAAAAAGATCTAGGGACTCCCTGTCTATTGCCAACTGCTGTTTTCTGAGCTCAAGCTGGGATCTGGGCTTGTTCATACTGAAGCAGTCTCTTTCTCCTCTCATGAGAGGATTCCCTCCCATGAGAAGAAACAGAGGTCCCTACAGAGGTGTCAGAGTGGTTAGACTCCTGAGAAGGAGATCTAGACCTTCTGGGCACACTCCCAACTCTTCCTAGGGGGACAGACCATTCTGAGCCTCCTCCTCATCCTCAGGAGTAGCTGCATTTTCCAGGTTAGGATCATTGTCATCCCCCTGGTCAGTTTCAGAGGTCTGGTCCTGGGCATTTTCATCCCTGGTCCTTTCCTCTTCTTCTGCCCCACCCTCTCTGCCTACCCTTGCAGACCCTATGGGTCTTCTAAGATCATCAAGCAGAAGCATCTCCAAGAGACGTTGGGTGTTGGCACTTTTGCCTGTCTTCAACTTCCTGACTTTGCACAACTCTCTCAATTCCAAGAATGTGAGGTTGTCATATCTGGATGGCAGGAGCCCACTGGTTCCTGGCAGTGAAGATATTACTAGTGTGGTGTGGTGTATGCACTACCTACACTAGTGTGGCCTACTAAACTCTCTTGAGTTGTAGAAAGGGTGTGCTATCCCTTAACACACAACTCTAAGTTCAGTAGAACTTACTGTATACTAAGCTTGTTATTATATGTACCTAAGGTACCCTTAGTGGTTTTCAGTTGATCAATTCAATTGAGATTATCTGGTAAAACAATAGCAAGCTGGAATCCCACACGCTGCACACCAATGTGAGAAGTTGGCCTTGTATATGCTGTCCACTAATTATAGTGGGCACCTTGCACCAGTCCAAACAACCCCTTATTGGAGATAGGTTAAAGACAACCTTTATTGAAAGCTATCCTAGTGGTAGCTATGGAGAGCAGCCTTCAGGCTAAGTCTTGAAGGAATGTAAAGCAGCTTGTTTTACCAGTCTATAATCTCTTGAGTGACCAAATGAAAGAGGACCACACCAGGTATATATTCAAAATATATGTATTTATTGCTAAACACACCCCTCTAGTCTCTTTATGAGGCTAGAGTTCGAAGATACATAAGTTATAAGTCAGTTATCAACAGTAATAGCACAAATACACGTTTGAGCCCTAGGGGCGTACCAAACCATATACCAATAAAGTGGTATAAGAACCACGACTGAACTAGACACAAGGCCTAGAGCCTGTAGAAGTGCTTGGTCCTCAAGGAACCACCCAAGGTAGTGACACAGGGGACCCACGGGGGACGCGTGCAGTGTGAGAACACAGCCGTGAGCTACCGTTGACTTCTATGGGGATTGTCGCAATTAGAGAATTAAAGAAAAAGGACACTTAGAGGAGGACTTGGAGCAAACCCCTTTAGAACTAGGCTGTTCTAGAGTCAATACCCACGGGAGCACCGGAGTACTCGAGTTACCTCACCCAGGGGAGCCGGGTGCATAGGTGTCTTTCGGGGTCGGGTTTCGTCGTCGATTTCAATGGCGATCTGCTGCAAAGTGCTGCTGGCGACCAAGTCGAAAGTGTTCGGGTGGATCCAAAGGTGGATCGAAGATCTGAAGAACCTGAAAGCAGAGGGGACAGAGTCTGGGTACTAGCTAGTGACCAGGAAGGCGATGAGCAGATGCCCACTGATGTCGGGTGCTTCAGGTAGGTTGACGGTCGTCTTGACTCTTCAGCCACGAGGTCCAGGAGGCGTCGACGACAACCAGGAGCTGGATTCGAGCTGTCCCACGATGTTTGCCGATTGCTGCAGTGTCGGCGACCGGATTGGACCCAACAAGCCTTGGCAACGGCAAGTCTTGTGGAAATAGAGAAAAGACGGTGGTTCAGACCAGCAAGGCCTGAGGGACTCACCCAGCAAGGGTAAGTCAGGGCACATCTGGAGCAACCAGGAAAGCCCAAGCAGAAGATAAGTTGCCTTTGGGAGGGCCCACTAGCCAACAGACTAGCAACCGCGAAGGAGCCTCGAGTGGATGCACTTGGAGCTGGCTCACAGGACACTCGTGGAGTGGAGGCCAGTGATCTTTGGTGCAGTCTGTGCTGGCGGCGGGGGCTACTCGGATCCCAAAGTGCAACCTCAAGGGAGCCCAGGAAGAGGATGCACTTGCAAATGTGCTTGGTGTCCAGGGGTCACGGTTCCACGTTACCCACGACAGCTACGGGCTTCAGCTTTGCTGGGGACTCAGGGCAGCCTCGGGGAAGTCTGGAAATCCACCTCTGGTGATGCAAAGACTTCGGCGTCTGGCAGGAGCTTCAGCGATGCAGACCGGACAATTGCTTCTTAGGTGCCTGCCAAGCAGGGGAGTCACTCCTTGACCCCAAGGGAGATTCTTCAGTCCTCTAATCTTGAAGTAGAGCGTCGAAGGTCCAGGATTCTGTGTCAGAGTTTCGTCCAGGGTAATCTAAAGTCCTAAGGACTGGGGTCCCATACTTATACAAAGGGGTTGGACATACTCTGGGGACTCACCTATGGGAGGGTCAGGGAAGCGGGGTGGTTACACCCATTCCCTTTGTCCAGTTTCACGCCAGAGCAGGGGCAGGTAGCCCCTGCAACCGGTTTGAACTGGCATATGCACAGGTACACCAAGTGTGCCCCCAGTGCAGGACTTCAAAGCACCAGAGAGTGCTCCCGCCCAGCCCCAATACACATTGTCCTGTCTGGGGAGGTGGTACACCTCCCTGTGACAGGAAACCTATTGTCCAGGCCTCCCCTGCCGGAGTTTCAGTCAGCAGCAGGAGGCCAGACCCGTGTCTGTGGCAGCAGCATCCATTTTGTGATGCCAGGGCTATGGAAAGAAGTTACCGGGTAGCCCGGTGTGTACATGTCTCTCCCTCTAGAAGGGTGGAATGCTACCCCCGCCGCCAGGATTGGCGGGGGGTAGTATTCCAAGATGTTTGACACCAAACACGACATGTTTTGGTGCAGCCAGTCCAAAGTTAGCATTCTACCACGAGGATATAATGCACTTAAGAGTATATGGTCAGGCTGTACCACAAACAGCATCAGAGGAGGTACTCCGAATGCTGCAGAGGGGCTCTGCTCATGCAGGGGCACCCTCTCACATAAAAACCAAGCACTCTGCCTTCAGGATTGTAAAGGCCTGCCATAGGAGTGACTTATAGGTTTATATGTGTGTGCAATGGTAGTGATATAGGTAGCCTATATCACAGTAAGGGGTGCATGCACCACCTTACCCAGGCTGCAGTAGCAGACCTGTGGTGCCATTTTGGCTGGCCTTCCAGGGGTGGCACAATACATGCTTCAGCCCCTGGCAGGCCTCTGAGGTACCTATGCCCTGGGTACATAGTATACCATTTACTAGGGACTTATAAGGGCACTCCAGATTCCAATCAAAGATGTACCTAAGGTACATGGAAACCATTTTAGAGAGGAAGCAGCTAGGCTGGGGTTCTGATTAGCAGGGCCCCAGCCAGACTAAAGTCGACAAACAGTGAAGCATCAGCAAAAAGTGGGGGTACCCATGTGAAGCAGATCCTACTCTCCTACACCCCCTTCTTACAAATCTTCTGCCAACATCTCACAGAAAATAAAAAAGCCACATGTAACTGCCAGTAAACTGAAGATTCACAGACTTCAAAAAGCCTGTCAAAAAGAACAGGACAAAACAACAAAGAATGAGCTTAACGGTCAATTGCGCATCCTAAATAAACCACATAAGCAGATGGTATGGGGAGCAAAACGGGAGCAGTAGAAAATTGAATGAATGCAAGTACATACATTGATGGGTAAATAGCGGCAAGCCAAGCTATATATATATATTAAGAATAAAACTAGCCCCCCAACAGCCAGAATCAATGTCATCACAGAACAGCAGTGGACTCTACATGTACAAAATCTATATGTGTTAACAACTTCTACTGACACTGAATCAGAATCATCAAATACCTGCTTGGAGGTACAAGACTCATGGATGGTGATCACAAAAAACATTGTTTCCAAAATCCTCAGGAAGACCAGAGTGCCAGGGATACCTGCCATTGTCTTCAAGGGAGATCCAGACCTCTGGTCTGCAATCTTAACCTCGCTCTATCAATCCTGTTTAGTGACCAAGCAAGTCCTGGAAAGCTGGAGGGGCTGAAGGGTGACAGAAGCAATCCACCTAATTATCGCCTCATCATTGTCCTGGATATCGAAGCCAAGGCTTACGCCTCTGTCTTACTGAAAGGCCTGGGACACTTGGCCAAAGCAAACAATATAATACCACTTAGTCTAACGGGATTCAGAGCTAACTCCTCCACCCTGGATAATGCAGTGGCCCTATCTTACCTAGTCCACTTAAGAAACAACTCCAGCTCTTTGTCTGCTTTGTGGATTATTCATAAGCTTTCGACCTGGTTGACAAGAATGGGCTATGGAGAAAGATTAGAGATTAGGGCATACCTAACAACCTGCTCTAGGCCATCATATTCCTATACACCTCCATTTGGGTTCGGGACAAGCTAACACCGACAGTGGTTAGCAGGAAAATCCATACAGATAACAGCCTATACAAGGCTGCGTGTTAGAACCCTTGCTATTTAACCTTTACACTGCAGAGATGGGCGCAGCTTTAAAACATGGACATTTTTTAAATTATTTCAAAATTGGAAGTAGTAAGGTCCCATTACTTCAATACGCTGATGACATTATCCCTTTGGAACACTCAAGAGTTGGCCTACGGAGGGCCCTTAATTCCTTGCACAAGAACAGTCAGAATAACAAAATCGTGGCTAATGGTAATTCAACCAAAAAAAATCAAATTTTATCTGGAGCATGGGCTCACTAAAAATCAAAACAGGTGAAAGCTACAACTTCCTAGACGTTTGGGTTTCAACCAAAGGAGGAGCCAAAAAGCATCTCACACACACTGCAACAAAGGCAGAGGTAACTATAATCGGAATGCGCAAACTAAACAATGCCTTAGCTAATTTGGACAAAATATTGAGCTAAAAATATCACGTTGCAGAAATATTGAGTTTTTAATATGGTGACACAGAAATATTGTGTGCAAGATTATTGTTGACAAAAATATAGATTTTTTTAAGGTAGGAAACATCACGTTTTGCATTTATTCATGTATTTAAATAATATTTTAATTCTATGGGGCCGATTCCGATGTCGTTCGAAGGGCTCCGAATCAGTTTCGGGTTTGTCGAATCTGATCTGGAGCCCTAGTTTCCGAACAACTCGTTTCCAGTTCCAAACGCCCAAGCTCGATGGCTGGAAACTGTTAGAGCCGACCAAATCGGGTCCGAAAGGCATTCGGACAGGCCGAGCCTTCCCAGAGCCGATTCGTCCAGCTCTATGGACTTGGTTTCCGAACGAGCAAGTACGATGACCAATTCGAACAGCCTTTTCGATTTGGTTTGCCCGGAAGAAAACGGCTGCCAGAATTGGACTTTGGGGGCCCATAGCAGGCCCCGCTTCACCTAGGGCCCTCCGAATCGGGTCTGTGGGGGTACCCCTGGGTCCTCTCTTCCCAACCATGCACAGTGGGGCACAGTGCGCACGATTTTCCGCCATCTACCCCTTTCTGAAGTCAATGGGAGTCCGACCGAATTGTATCCGGAAGCAGATGGATGCATCGAACTCGCTTGTTTGGACGATCCGAGTCGTACGGAAAGCATTCCGGAACCAATTCGATCGGTATGCTTTCCGAACGAGATCGGAATCGGGCCCTATATGTATTATATTGTTTTTGTAATTATTGGTAATGTTTTTAAAAATAGTTAGCAATTTTAACTTATTTACATTTTTAATTTTATTGTAAAATAATAATTTATAGTGCTGCAGCGGGTTGTGAGGTTTGTAGGGGTACAGGGTGGGAAGTTAATTAAGTATAATTAATTTATATATTTTTTTAATTATTCTTAATTATTTATTTGATTATTAAGTATGTCAATTGTGTCAATATTTTTTTAAGTTATATTTTAGATGTGGTTTGTTGGGTTTGTAGGGGTATAAGGTGGGAAGTTAATTAAATATTAATTGATTCATTTTTAATTATTGATGAAATATGTATTCATTGTTAATTAATTATACAAATTATGTATTATAATTTTTTAATTTATATTTTAGGTGTGGGTTGTTGGGTTTGTAGGGGCATAGGGTGGGAAACTAATTAAGTAATAGTTTGTTAATTATTGATAAATTATTAGTTACCTAATTGTTAACTAATTATGTAAATTGTGAAATTATTATATTTTTTAATTTACATCTTAGGTACAGGTTGTTGGGTTTGTAGGAGTATAGGGTGGGAAGGTCATTAAATGATAATTGATTAATTATCTGGGAATAGTGAATTTTACCCCTCCTGAGTTGAACACTTTCCCTACTGTTGCACTGACTTGAGTGGGAATAGTAAATTGTACCCCTTCCTGAGTCCAACGCTTTCCCTACTGCTGCACAACTGGAGTGGGAATAGTGAATTTTACTCCTCCTGAGTCCAATGCTTTCCCTACTGTTGCACAGACTGGAGTGGGAATAGTGAATTTTACTCCTCCTGAGTCCAAAGCTTTCTCTACTGTTGCACAGACTGACGTGGGAATAGAATATGTATTAATCCTAGAAATGTATAGTTTTGTTTATATTGTTTAAAATGATATTATCATAATGTTACTGTGTATTTTAAATTATATTATTTAAATTAGTAATGTTTGTAATATATAATATATTTTTAGTAAAAGTATTTTTTTATATCGTTTACTTTTTATGTGTAATTAAATTGGTATTTTTTTATTTTTCCCAGTTTATTTGTTACGGATTTTTGTTACATATATATATATATATATATATATATATATATATATATATATATATATATATATGTATATATATATATATATATATATGTATATATATATCCAGAAAACTCTGCTGCGCCTTGATTCTTTTTCAAAAACGGAGCACGGACCACGTTATCTTTGCAATGTCTTTTTATTTTTCCCCAAACACCTCTACAGCCATGACGCGTTTCAGCCCTGCCCCGGGCCTTGATCACATGACACGCTCTGTCAGGTAGGTGGATTTTTTTATACATTTTGTTGGTGAAACCTTTAAAGTGACAGGTGTTTAAGTAACAAATGCATAGACATAGAAAAAATATATACACAATTATTTAAGATCGACCATGTACTGTGTTTAGATTAAAACCTGCTACATATAAAATACAATATAATATAAGGTACAAAATTGTTGCAAGGCTAAATCAATGTAAATAAACAATATAGACATTGTAACTATCTTCGAAGCAATCTTGAATAACCATAAAAACATGATACTTTCTATGTAATATGTAAGTATTGCCTCGCATGGGTACTTGGTAAAAATAATTGTGTTAAGAAGATAAAATCAGGGATTTAGGTAGTTGTTAAAATCCTAATGTAAAATACCGGCCTGAATGCCATATAACAACAGCGTGTTATTGTCTATCTGCTTAAAACCTGCTATTAGTAAAGTGCTTGCGCTCGCCTCTAAAAAAATGTGCTAAAAACCCGTGTTAACATCCTAAAAAATGTATGTGTAAAAAACTACCTAACCCTGTGTGTAAAAATTGCAATTAAAATAGTTGTTCAAAAATTGTGATATTTAAATCTAAACATGGCAGCATTTGACAACAAATTCATGTTTTTGAGTGTTATAACAAACAAATAACTGATTGTTAATAAAATTGATCTGTTCATTTAGGAAACACAAGCTACGATATGCAACCAATGTCATTTGTGTTGCTATATCGGGGTTTTTATTCTAAACAAAAATGTTTATTATAGAAAAAACAGCTGTAAGACCTTTAGGTTGTTTTGTATCTAGGTTAATGATATAATGAGCCTCGAGCAGTCTAAGATGTCTTTCTCTGTCTCACCTCTTTTCTTTGGGGGTACTGCATCTATTAGATAGGGACGCGCTGGATTAGCTGCTTTGACCCGAGGACTACACTGGCCATAATTCCTTGCTCCCAGGAGGGGTGGAGCATCGCTGCTACCAAGCGCTCAAAAGCGCCCATCACTACCGCGGCGCGGGACGCGCTGGATTAGCTGCTTTGACCCGAGGACTACACTGGCCATAATTCCTTGCTCCCAGGAGGGGTGGAGCATCGCTGCTACCAAGCGCTCAAAAGCGCCCATCACTACCGCGGCGCGGGACGCGCTGGATTAGCTGCTTTGACCCGAGGACTACACTGGCCATAATTCCTTGCTCCCAGGAGGGGTGGAGCATCGCTGCTACCAAGCGCTCAAAAGCGCCCATCACTACCGCGGCGCGGGACGCGCTGGATTAGCTGCTTTGACCCGAGGACTACACTGGCCATAATTCCTTGCTCCCAGGAGGGGTGGAGCATCGCTGCTACCAAGTGCTCAAAAGCGCCCATCACTACCGCGGCGCGGGACGCGCTGGATTAGCTGCTTTGACCCGAGGACTACACTGGCCATAATTCCTTGCTCCCAGGAGGGGTGGAGCATCGCTGCTACCAAGCGCTCAAAAGCGCCCATCACTACCGCGGCGCGGGACGCGCGCGGGCCGTGCCCGGGCGAAGCCCGGGCCAAGGGCGGGCCCGTCCTTGCCCGTCATCGACAGGAAGAGGCAGGGCAGGGCGATCCCTCTTTTAAGTGTCACGCAAGAGTCTTATAGCCACGAACACAAGGTATTGCCTCCTCGGATTTTGGTTCTATGTTTGCTTTGGGACTATATTATTGGGTTTTATAAACATTCAAGACTTGTTGCTGCTTTAGTCGCCTTCAACTTGCAACCCTTATTTGGTTGGACATATTTACGGGTGACTATCGGGTAATTTGTATTGTTTCGTACTGTGGTTATTAAAGTAAATAGTTCTCTTACGTAAGGTATGGGCAAACGGAAAACCATGGAGTGCGCAGAAGTGGGCGGGATTGGGAGTCGTGGGCTAGGCAAGGGGAAAAAGGCCAAGAAATCCCGTAAACATGCCGCAAGCAATTGTGTTCTCGATAGAATTGACACACTAATTAATGAGTGCGAGACGATATTGGCGTCAGATCCTGTGGTTCCGCCTTGTAACAATAATACAAACCCCCAAGACCCACAATCCCCTGCCCGCCCGCTCACGGTTGCCCCTATGTTCCATAAACACGTTAGCAAACGTATCACTAATCTAAGCGCCACTAAGGGTTGTGATGCTGCTGGGGTCCAGGGGAAGGCTGTTCCTGATTCTGACGCACTTGTTTGTAAGCAAGCGACTCCAGAGATGCATACCATCCCATGCTCTAACAGATTTGCCCCACTCGCATCCTTTTCTGATGCAATAGGCGAGCAAGTAGTATCACTAAGTATATCGCAAGGAGGCGGCAATACTGAACATCTATCTCCTGATACACTTGGGCCTATTGCATTACTTAGGGCTGAGATTATAGCTTTAAAATGCTTGATTAACGAGCTTACACACCTGGTTAAAAGTTTACTTCCTTCTGTCCAGTCTGTATCTCAGGAGCAGGCACCTGTACAAATTCTCACCCAAGTTGGCCCACCAAGCCTTGTAGGGGACGACTTGGGGCAAAGTGCATCTATAGACTTGGAAAACCCAGTAGGTCACAAGCTCTCTGGTCCAACTTTGGTAAGAACTATAATTCCTGAATATAAGATAACCAACAAATCTTCCATCGTTCCATCTGTGCCCAATAAGGGCCAAACAGCCCTGGCGGGACCCTGCAAACTGAGAAACATCGCGAGGCCTGTGGAGGTCCCACCACAATCTCGACAACGGAGAGATACATATCTATTGCCATCCTTGCAGGGCCCTAATATCTATATGATAAATGTACCTAAGCTTGGCCCACTTAATGATATGGAAAGTGTGGACTCTTTGACTAATAAGGTCATTCATTGGATACGCTATACAAGAGGCTGTCGCTCTGTGATCCGTGAAGACATCGCCCGGGCACGTAGACTTACTATTCCTGCCCAATGTTATGATTGTATTGAGCTTACCTTGTCAAACACGATTCTGGCTGAAAACCTTTTGGCTCTGGAATTTAGAACTAGCGCTCCAGCTAGTTCTGCCATACAGTTTAGGCGAGCTTTAGCACTTCCAAGGGAAGGGTTGCAGTCCAGATTAGAGGGGGTTCCACGCTCGAAAGAGTAGATTGACTGCATGATGAGCTTAGTTTCTTATCTCAGCATGAAACAACGGTCAGCCAACCCCCAGAATTGTATGTGCCCTTTGATTTCCCCCCATGTAAAAGCTTACTTGGGGAAACTGGGGTGGGGGTGGTCCATCCTCCTCAGGGCTCGCAAGAGATTATCTCCGATACGCCTCCCGACCTTCAAACAACATCAGACCTTTTAGTTTCTTCTTGCTCTTCAATCCCAAATTGTACACATGAGGGGGCCTTGGCCTCACAGCAACAACAGCTAAAATTTTTATCATGGAATGTGGCAGGCTTATTAAACAAGTTATTGCTGCCGCATTGGAACCATTTTGTAGAAAGCTTTGATATTTGCTTATTTCAGGAGACGTGGAGCCTGGTCCCACTCTACAAATCAGGCTATGCTTGTTACTGCATCCCGGCCATTACAAAGGGGAGAGGGCGCCCGTCAGGAGGGTTGATTATTTGGGTGAGCATCTCTTTAGGTTGTTTTATCACCACATATCCGACTACAAGCCCTGACATTTTGAGATTATCTGTCAAAGGTCCCAGGGGAGGGGGTACATTGGAGTTGTTTAATGTCTATATAAGAGGAACAAAGGGAGGGCAACAATCTCCAATTGTCACGCTTTTAGACCACTCTCTATCCAGTTGTAAGCCTGAAGCAAAAACTATAGTAGCAGGAGACTTTAATTGTACCTTCGAGCCCTTGAGCTCAGAGGATATGCTGGAGTTAGAGGACGGGGACGCTAAATGGTCGGTCCCTACTCTTAATATTTCCCCTATTAAAAAGTGGTCACCACTTGCAATTCAACTGAATGCACTGACCATAGAACATGGTCTTAGAGCTGCTAATGGCCGATCCCATTCAGATATACTTGGTGCAAACACCTTTAACAGAATAGGCTGCCCTTCACGCATTGATTATATCTTAGTGGACGTAAAATTGTGGGCCCAAATGATAGATATGCATGTGGGCACCACAACAGATAGCGATCACAACCCTCTTTGCTTGACATTGGCGATGCCCTGGACCACTTTTCTTTTGCATCAAATAAGGGGGCCTACAGCACTAGCTATAAACATCGTTCCTTCTAATTGTAAGAGATTTTTGAAATGGCATAACATCAGTCCACATGATATAAAATTATCTCGTGTTAAGGAAGTTGTTTCTTCAGGTATTGAAGCACTTCAGGCAACATTACTGGCTGCCGATCCTTGTGTAGAAGCTTCTTTAGCACACTCCTGTACTATAGATCAGCTGAGCACTCTTTTTTAGTCACCCATAATCATGCCATTACCAAGCTACCGCGGTTAAGACAGTACTCGTGGTACACTAAAAAATGCAGACTAACCAGGCAATCGCTGGCAGCCGCAATCAGGTCTAAGGATACTGATCTGATTAAACTTCTGAGAAAGGAGTATAGGGAAGTACTTCATGAGGCTAAAATTGAGTGGGATGAATCTCATTGGAAGAATTTGAAAGAGGCCAGCCTGGAGAAGAACAAATCCCAGTTCTGGTCCCTTGTTAGCAAGGGCACTAGTCGAGATCCTGCCGCCTTGTCTAATCACATTACCAGCCGAGAATGGTACGATCATTTTAGGAAATTGTATTCCGTTCCCGTTGGTGAGTGTCTGGAGGAGTTAAGCGACTCCACAGACATTCCCCGGGTGGGAATACAAATAACCCCTTCTCGTTGCCTGAAATTAAAATGGCAATCTCAAAGATAGTGCCGGGTAAAGCTCCCGGACCAGACGGTCTCCCAGGTGACCTCTTTCTGGCTGATCCGGGGAATTGGTCACGTTATATCCAACTTTTGACCAATAGTATAGCTAACGGATCCCCAATTCCCGACTCTTGGAAAGGAGCGCTGGTGGTCCCGATTTTTAAAAAAGGAGACCGGGAAGATCCATCCAACTATAGACCTATAAGCCTAATAGATGCCATGCAAAAGTTGGTAGGCAGGGTCCTGCTCCAACGTATACAGATTTGGGCTGAAGAGGAGGACATTTTATCCCAATACCAGGCTGGGTTCAGAAGAAACACTGGTACGATTGACCAAGTTTTCAGGCTACTACTTATTTATTGGAAGGTTGTTGTCATAGGCAAGGGAAGTCTTTATTTGGCCTTCATCGACTTAAGAACAGCCTTTGATCTTGTTCCTAGGCTAAAACTATGGCAATTGTTGAGGGACATGGGTATTCCCCCTTTCCTACTTGACTTCTTAATTCGATTACACGAAGGTAACTTCGCCCAGGTCAGGTGGGGCCCCCAGGGGAGGTTACGGAAAAAATCCCAGTAAATAGAGGAGTCCGCCAGGGGTGTGTTCTGGCACCCACCCTGTTCTCTCTATATATTAACGGGGTGGTGAAATTCTTGCAAGAAACCCCGACAGACGCGCCTACCCTGGCGGGTGAGAAAGTCCCCACACTTTTGTTTGCTGACGACACCCTTCTGGTGTCGAAAACCCCGTCAGGGTTACAAAAACTTCTTACTCGATACCAGTTATTTTGTGATTCCCGGGATTTGGTTGTCAATACAGATAAAACAAAATTTATGGCTTTTAATCCCCACAAGACATTTAAAAACAACTTAATTTTAAATAATATCCGACTAGAGAGGGTAAATGTGTTTGATTATTTGGGCATTCGCCTTTCTGACAAAATGAATTGGAAGCCGCACCTAGCCAAGATGCTATTGAATCACAAACGTGTTGTTGGGGCTCTTAGTAAAGAGCACCGGGCCTCTTACAGTAGACCGGTAGCTCCTGCACTTGTAATATATGATGCAAAGGCTGTTGCCGCTGCCTTGTACGGGGCAGAGTTATGGGGCTTCGAAAACACAGAAGACATTGGCAGGTCCGAAAATAAGTTCCTGAGGGATTTGGTGATGCTTCCTAGTAATACTCCATTAACTCCCTTGATGTTTGAGATGGGCAGACGGCCACTGAGGGATATTGTTAAACTGCGCCCCCTTCTTTTCTGGGCACGTATGATCCGCACCCCTGAGCTTGCTAATTATGCTGCAGCCCTAACAGAGGTGACTATCCTTGATACGGGGCACAGGATCAAGTGGATAGCCAATGTTAAAAGGTTACTGTCTGAGTTGGGCCTCACGGAAGCATGGGAATCTCACGCACTACCCAGTAAGGTAGAGCTTAGGAGAATTTACTGGAGCTGGGTTGATAGTAAAGCGCTGTCTAACCCAGAATTGGGCAGCTTGACAGAAGAGTTCTTTCGCCATAAACAGTCCAGAGGCTTAGAGCCTTACATGGATATCATCCAGATTCCACGTGACAGGCAGTTATACATCCAATTCAGGCTGGGTACACTACCAATCCATGCAACCACCTCAAAATGGCATTCTCATAAATATCAAAGCGAGGCATGTCCCTGCTGCAGAGCCCCGCTGGAAAGCATGTCCCACTTTCTGTTCGCTTGCCCGGCTTATTCCGCTGTTAGGTCTAGCTGGCTAAAACCAATTTGTAAAATTATGGGTACACGCGATTACAGGACTGCTTTGCGTATTCTAAAAACGGATCCAGGTGTGCTTTACTCGTGTGGGGTGGCGAAATTCTTGAGCAGAGCCTGGATTATCAGAATTAAAGCACTGAAGCACTTTAATACGTTTGCGGAGTGATAAAAGTTCCTTTATGGCAGCTAGTTTTTATTATCTTTTATCATTTTACCGTAACAACATCTAGAGTTTTTTTTTTTTTTTATTCATGTGTACTGTGGAGAAGCTCGTGTTCTGTGGAATGTCTTGCTCTGAGTCATACTTCCCTATTTGTGGTGGATTTTGTACATTTCCGGAGTCATCTTTGTATAACTGTTTTAATTTTTCATGCCTTGTATTTTAATTCTCGGTTTTGTGCCTAATGTTTATTCTCTTACTCATTATCTCACAAGGACTTATAATAGTAAAAAAGTGAATGAAGTTTTTAACTTTCAACCTTTTAAAAAATGTTATAAACTTTTAGGTCATAAATTCATCATCAGTGTTTTTTACTTGTCTTGACAATTCCGCCAACTCATGTATCAACAGTGTGGTGATATATTGCATATGTTATTTTTCTTTTTTTTTTCTTTTATTCCTTTTCTGTTCTTTGTTTGTTGCTTTTATGATTCTAGTAATCGAAATAAAGGATTTGATTGATTGATTGATAGTATATTAGACCATTGGGGTCAGCTCCATGAACCTCACTAAAGTGTCTGGCGACTGGGTAGTTCTGGTCCTGATTTTTTATGGCCCTAATGTGCTGGAGTACCCTCTTGTGTCCCTGCAGTATCGTACTGCCAATATATTTGAGTCCACAGGGGCACTCCAGCACATAGACTACATATTCAGATTTACAGTTGAGAGATCGATTAATAGAGTATTCTTGTTTGCTGAAAGGGGTCGTATAGGTTGTCTTGTTACAACCAAATTGACACGCCTTGCAGACTTTACATTTATAAAAACCCTTTCTTTGGGCTAGCCAAGAACCAAGATCGGTAGTACTGAGATCATTCTGGACTAAGATATCTTTCATGGATCTGGACCTACTGTATGTGATTGATGGTTTTCTGGGAAGTATAGGTCCTATGGTTTGGTCACTAAGAACCAAGGGCCAATTTTTCATAATCAGTTTCCTCACATTTCTCTCTTGTTTATTGAACCTAAGAATGAATCTGAAGTCATTATCTGTTTGAATTGTCGAACTTGTAATCATGGTAAGAGAAGCTGGTGTGGGAGCAGACAATAAAACGTCTCTAGGTCTAGCTCTACTTTTGGCAATTGCCTTATCAATGCATGTTGTGGAATACCCTCTATCTCTGAATCTTTGTTTGCTGTTTTCTTGGGCTAGCAACAAATCCTGATCAGTGCTACAGATGCGTCTCAGCCTCAACATTTCTCCGTAGGGAATGCTACGGATAAGGTGCTGTGGATGGGCGCTACTCGCATGTAGAATTGCATTCCCGGCCATAGACTTCCTGTGCAATCTTGTCTCTAGTTTATTATCCCTGACAACAACTTGAACATCTAGAAAATGTATAGTTTCAGGACTTATTGCTGCTGTGAAATGCAAATTGAGATGGTTGTTGTTGAGAGTGTCAATAAACTGTGTTGCCTCACTGGTAGTGCCCTCCCAGATTAAAAAGAGATCGTCTATATATCTCCACCAGGCCTGAACGTGGGTTTTGACCATCTGTTCATGTTCTTTAAGGAGGACCAGCTCCTCCCACCAGCCCATATGGAGACAGGCATAGCTGGGGGAGAAGCTGGCCCCCATGGCCACCCCCCGTAGCTGTTGGTAAATAACATTTTGAAACAGAAAAAAATTGTTATTAAGGCAAAATTCCACCATTTCTGTGAGCATTGCATTGTGTTGTAGGTATTCCTCTCCCCTTTTAGCTAAATAGTGTCTTAAAGCTTTCAGTCCATCTCTGTGATTGATTGATGTGTATAGAGATGTCACATCTAGTGTGATCAGCAACCATCCGGCTTGCCAAGGACACTTCGTCAATTTTGTTAAAAAGTCCCTTGTGTCTTTGATATAGGAATCTAGACTTTGCACATGTTCCTGAAGAAAATAATCAATGTACTTTGAAGCATTTTCCAACAAGCTATTACGAGCCGATATGATAGGCCTGCCAGGTGGTATCAGTGCATTTTTATGAATCTTAGGGATGAAATAAAGGACCGGAGTCACTGGTTTTTCATTCTTGATGGATTTGAATTCATCCAGAGTAAGTAGCCCTGTATTTTTCCATGCGACAAGTTTCATGTAAAATTCATTGTTTGAGTTGCGCATGGTAGGAAGGTCACTACGGCGGTAACAAGCTGTATCTTTCAATTGTTTCATCGCCTCGGCAACATAATCTGACTTTTTCCACAATACAACATTTCCACCTTTGTCAGCATTACGAACTATGATATCCGGATTCTTTCTCAATTTTGACATCAACGTGTGGAATTGAATTTCCTGTTTGTTACTTCTTTGAAGTTGGAAATTTAAAACTTTGTAGTTCAATTCTTTTAAACCACTAATGATATTATCATGAAAATTGTCAATTGAATCTCAGACCATCAGTGGATTGTAAGTTGAACGCGGTTTAAAGGGAGTTTTAAATTGCAATGGGGTTATCTTGCCAGGACTTGTTGGCTGTTATGTCGAGTTGGAAATCCCTCTTGTATCTTCTTGCATTAATTCTTGCATATCTAGCAGTAAGGGCATGTCAGATTGTGTATATATATATGCATATATTATCTACTGGCGGTCGCCAGTAGATAGTTATAGATAGGACCTATTTTCCATAGGAAATCCGCAACATTCTATTTGAAATAACGTTGGCACCGGTTGACGAATCTTCGCAACATTTTCAAAACTCGTGGGGCGCTCCGGTCCGCTCCTATCCTGAAAGTTTCGGGGTGATTCGTCGAGTGGGGGCTGAGAAAAAAGGGGGGTCCCAAAACGTGTTTTCCCCATGCAATTTTCCATAGGAACCTTTAGTCGCAGCTGCAGCCCGAACTGCTGAACGGAATTACACCAAATTTGGCAAAAAGGTAGCCCTTGGTTCAGAGTCGTGCCTTTTTCTTAAATGGTGTAAATCCGTTCAGTAGTTCCTGAGAAAATCAAAAGTAAAATCACATATATATCTATGGCCGCCTAGGGTCCGCGCACCCTCCCGATCACGAGCTGTATGCTAATTGGCTGTCAACACTCCAAATCAGGAAGTGTTGGCAGCCATCTTGTTCCTCGGTAGAACTGAGGAACAAGAAAGCAGTAAAACAAGGGCGCAAAACGCAAAAAGGGGGCAGGGTAGAAACACCCTGACCCCTAGGCCTGCTCAGGGGGTCCTACAAGGACCCCCAGGGCCCCTAATTTTTTTTTAAATCGGCAAAAACGCTCTGGGTGCGCGGATCCTGCCGATAAAAAAAAAAACGAAGCGCAGGCTCCCGCGCTTCGTGGTTAATTGGCCCCGGGGTGGGCCAAGTCCCAGGGGCATGCGTGCATTTATTAATAATTATATGGGGGGCCTCTAAGGCCCCCCCAAGCCCCGGGGGCCGCCACCCCCCGAAATGGTGCGGGAGGGCTCTCGGCCCTCCCGCAGCCCCAGGGACCGCCAACCCCCGGAGCTTCTTTTTTTAAAATAATAATTACCTATGTGGGGGGGCTCCCCCACACGCCTCGGGGACCGCCACCTCCCCGGGGCACTAATAAAAGAAATGTGGGGGTCCGTTTCGGACCCCCGAAGCCCCGGGGACCACCAACTCCCCGGGGCTTTGTAGATGTTGGGAGGGGGGCCGTGCGGCCCCCCTCCTGGAGCCTGTGATGGCCCTGGGCCGGCTCCTGCAGTGTCCCGGGGTGCCTACCCCTGGGACACTGTAGTTTGCTATGGCAGGACGGGAGCCTCGCGGCTCCCGTCCTGTCATGGCAAACTGCTTTGAATTTTGGAAGAGAGAGCAGGAAACTTGCTCTCTCTTCCAAAATTCAAAGCAAATTGCTTTTCCACACGGGGAGCTGCAAGTTAGCAGCTCCCCATGTGGAAAAGCAATGCCGGCTCAATCAGGACACGGGGAGCCGGCGGGACTGTGGGGGAGTTGGGGTCCCCCCACGGTCCCCAAAGGATAGGGCCAGCCCCGGGGGATGGGGTCCCCGGGGCAAGTAGTGGCCCAGTAGGGGGGCAACGCGGCCCCCCTCCCCAAATTAAGGAAAAAAAAAAAAGCCAGCCCGGGGGATGGGGTCTCTGGGGCCTAAGGAGGCCTGAGGAGGGGGGCAACGCAGCCCCCCTCCATGATTTTTTTTTTTTTAAAAAGGTGGCAAAGACCTGGGGGATGGTGTCCCCGGGCCAAAATTGGCCACGGGAGGGGGGCCCACGCGGTCCCCTTCCCGTTCCTTTTTAATAAAATAAAATAAAAGGGGGTCAGGCCCTGGGGATGGGGTCCCCAGGGCCCAAAATAATAAAAAAAAAGGGGGCCACACAGCCCCCTTTTTTAAAAAAATGTTTTTAAAAAATCCGGCATCGCGCCGGAGGCCACGCCCCTTCCTTGGCAGCACTCTGCAAACGCGCCCTGGCGCGTTTGCAGAGGGAACAATTCCCCTTGAATACTGGGGGTCCCTGGAGGCCAACTAGCCCACCAGGAACCTCCAGTATGCGCCAGGGAGCTGCGTTGCAGAGAGGTGTTCTGAGGCCATGCCCCTTTTACACCTCTCTGCAACACAGCTCTGTGGCGCTTAATGGAGGTAGCTGGTGGGCTAGTTGCACCCCAGGGACCCTCAGGATTCAAGGGGAGTTAATCCCCTGACTTAAAACGCTGATGACATCTCAAATGACATCACTGATGACATCATCCATGTGTTAATTTTATGCATCTTCTCACACCCTAATATAACTTTTGACACACCCACTCTAAATTACAGACTGCCATTCTCAAAACCATACACACTCCAATACCAATAACTACATACCCACTCACTGATTCTTAGGTCTACACACACACATCTACACACTCACCCTTACAGTCACTCATACTTACGGTCACTCAGTACAGGACTATCATATGCACTCATACACCTATATAAACACTCACACACCGCCACTCATCCATAGAGGTTCTCACACACCTAGTCAGTCATGCAAAAAAATAATCACACACCCATTTACTCACCTATACAGTTATACACACACCAGCTCACTTACTCATACAAATACTAGCACATTCTTACGCTCTTATACAATAACTGATACAAGCACACACGCATCCATACAGCCACTCTCACAATCACACACTCTCACTTATAGCCTTTTAAATACTCTAACACACATATATACTGCCTTTTACATATGTAGTTACTCGCACATGTACCACTGAGATATACATTCACTCACTAACACACCCATACACACACTCACCCACCCAAGCAGTCCATCACAGATGCACTCTTCAAATCATGCACCCAGTGAATCACCCACTCACACATCTATGTACAGAGTCACACACACCCCACCCACACAAACACTCAGGCACCCATACAGATACTCAGAGAACCAATCAATAACCCATATAGACACTCATGTAGCTATTCGCAAATCCATTCATCCACTTATACACCAACAGACAGACGGATACAGACATTCACACAGTTTAGTCAGTAACCCATGCATTCAGTAAGATACGTTTAATCACTCACTTGTAGAGTCAGTCACGCACCTACTCAATCATCCATTGAGACACTTATACACCCAGTCATTCTTCAATACGCCTTTGCCTATATATATTAAACATATTTTAACTTTACAGAAACACACAGTCACTGCATGATGTAATCAGTGATGTCATCAGTGATGTCACTGACCATGTCATGAGTGATGTAATATGTGATGTCATCAGCAGTGCATTGCGGGGGCGTGAGTTATAGTTAGCTGAACTAACTATAACGGGGGAATTTCACGGGTTTTGTATGAGTGAAATGTCCAACTAACTATAACTGTCCCTAAAACCTATGGTTTTTTCAATGAATATATATATGCGGGCCTGATCGTTTAGAAAAAAAAAAAAATTCCCTTCCTTTTTCCTGTTTTTATGCCCTGGGGACCCCATCCCCCAGGGCCTTACCCCTTTTTTTAATTTTTAATTTAAAAAAATGGGAAGGGGGCCGCGTGGCCCCCTTCCCTGGGCCTGTATTGGCCCCGGGGACCCCATCCCCCGGGGCATGGCCTTTATTTTTATTCTTTGGAGGGGGGCTGCGTGGCCCCCCTCCTCTGGCCATTTAAGGCCCCGGGGACCCCATCCCCCGGGGCCGGCCTTTCCATTTTTTTAAATTTTTTAAATTTTTCTTTTTTGGGGAGGGGGGCCGCGTGGCCCCCCTCCTGGGCCACTACTTGCCCCGGGGACCCCATCCCCCGGGGCTGGCCCTCTCCGTTGGGGACTGTGGGGGGGTCCCCAATCCCCCCACAGTCCCGCCGGCTCCCCACGTCCCTTGGGAGCCGGCATTGCTGTTCAATCAATCAATCAATCAATCACGGCATTTATAGAGCGCGCTACTCACCCGGGAGGGTCTCAAGGCGCTGGGGGAGGGGGTAAGTTACTGCTCGAACAGCCAGGTCTTGAGCTGCTTCCTGAAGGAGAGATGGTCCTGGGTTCGCCGAAGGTGAGTGGGGAGGGAGTTCCAGGTCTTGGCTGCCAGGTAGGAGAAGGATCTTCCTCCGGCGGTGGTTCTGCGGATGCGTGGTACGGTGGCGAGGGCGTGGCTGGTTGATCGTAGCTGGCGGGTGGGCGTGTAGAAGGTCATGCGGTCGTTGAGGTACTTTGGGCCCAGGTCGTGGAGGGCCTTGTGTGCGTGGATGAGGAGTCTGAACGTGATTCTCTTGCTGACGGGGAGCCAGTGCAGGTCTTTCAGGTGTCCGGTGATGTGGCTGTGTCGGGGGATGTCCAGGATGAGTCGTGCGGAGGCGTTCTGGATGCGCTGGAGTCTTTTTTGAAGTTTGGCTGTGGTTCCGGCGTAGAGGGTGTTCCCATAGTCCAGTCGGCTGGTGACGAGTGCCTGGGTGACGGTCTTCCTGGTTTCAGTGGGGATCCATCTGAAGATCTTGCGGAGCATGCGCAGGGTGTTGAAGCACGAAGATGAGACGGCGTTGACTTGTCTGGTCATCGACAGGGAGGAGTCCAGGATGAAGCCCAGGTTTCGTGCGTGGTCCGTTGGCTTGGGCGCGGTGCCCAGGGGCCGGGGGCCACCAGGAGTCGTCCCAGGCGGAGGGTGATGAGCCCAGGATGAGGACTTCCGTCTTGTCTGAGTTCAGTTTAAGGCGGCTGTTCCTCATCCAGTCGGCGACGTCTTTCATCCCGTCGTGTAGGTTGGCTCTGGCGGTGGTGGGGTCGTTGGTGAGGGAGAGGATCAGCTGGGTGTCGTCGGCGTAGGAGATGATGTTGAGGTTGTGTTGGCGTGCGATGGCTGCGAGGGGGCTCATGTAGACGTTGAAGAGGGTTGGACTGAGTGAAGATCCTTGTGGAACGCCGCAGATGACTTCGGTGGCCTCGGATCTGAACGGGGGGAGGCGGACTCTCTGGGTTCTTCCGGCGAGGAACGAGATGATCCATTCCAGTGCTTTCTCTCGGATTCCGATGTTGCTGAGGCGCTTCACTAGGGTGCGGTGGCAGACGGTGTCGAACGCCGCGGAGAGGTCCAAGAGGATGAGGGCTGCTGTTTCCCCGTTGTCGTTTAGGGTTCTGATGTCGTCGGTGGCTGCGATGAGGGCGGTCTCGGTGCTGTGGTTGGCCCGAAACCCGGACTGCGAGGGGTCGAGGGATCCATTCGTCTCGAGGAAGGCGGCAAGCTGTCTGTTGACGGTCTTCTCGATGACTTTGGCCGGAAACGGAAGGAGCGAGATGGGACGGTAGTTCTTGAGGTCGGTGGGGTCCGCCGTTGGTTTCTTCAGGAGGGCGGTAAGCTCGGCGTGCTTCCAGCTCTCCGGGAAGGTGGCGGTGTGGAAGGAGGAGTTGATGATGTCCCGGAGATGGGGTGCGATGGTGGCGTCGGCTTTGTTGAAGACGTGGTGTGGGCAGGGGTCGGTTGGTGATCCGGAGTGGATGGAGTTCATCGTGCGGGTGGTGTCTTCGGTGCTGATCGGGGTCCAGTTGCAGAGGGTGGTGGTGGCGGGCGTTGGTTCGGCGGTAGGGTGCGTGGTTTGTGCGTCGAAGCTGTTATGTATGTCGGTGATCTTGCGGTGGAAGAAAGCGGCGAGTGAGTTGCAGAGGTCTTGCGAGGGGGTGATGTCGTTGTTTCCGGCGCTGGGGTTGGAGAACTCTTTGACGATGCTGAAAAGTTCCTTGCTGTCGTGGGCGTTGTTGTCCAGTCGTTCTTTGAGTGCCGACTTCTTGGTGGCACGGATCAGCTGGTGGTGTTTGCGGGTGGCGTGCTTGAGGGCGGTCCTGTTGTCTGTGGTCTGGTCGAGTCGCCAGGTTTTCTCGAGAGTGCGGCAGTTCTTCTTGGATTCTTTGAGTTCGTTGGTGAACCAAGGGGTTTTCTTGCTTCCGGGTCTGCTGGGAGGGTTTTTAGTGGTGCGAGGTCGTCGGCGCAGGCGGTCAGCCACTTGGCGAGGTTGCTGGCTGCTTCGTTTGGGTCCGTTGTGTTGGTGGGTGTGTTCTGGCTGAGGGAGGCGGTGAGCTGCTCGGCGGTGATCTTGCTCTAGCTCCGGCGGGGAGCCTGTTGCGGGTGGTGGTGGGTCGCAGTCTTTCTGAAGCTGAAGTGGACGCAGCTGTGGTCGGTCCAGTGGAGTCCGGTGGCGTGGCTGAAGGAGATGTGCTTGCTGGAAGAGAAGACGGGGTCAAGCGTGTGGCCGGCGTAGTGGGTGGGCGTGTTCACCAGTTGCTTGAGTCCGAGGTTGGCGAGGTTGTCCAGCAGGGCACATGGGGAGCAGCTGACATGCTGCTCCCCATGTGGAAAAGCAATGTGCTTTGGATATTGGAAGAGAGAGCAGGTTTCCCTGCTCTCTCTTCCAATATCCAAGCAGTTCGCATATGGCAGGACGGGAGCCGCGAGGCTCCCGTCCTGCCATAGCAAACTACAGTGTCCCGGGGTAGGCACCCCGGGACACTGCAGGAGCCGGCCCTGGGGGTGGCGGTCCCCAGGGCCATCAAGGGCTCCAGGAGGGGGCCGTGCGGCCCCCCTCCCTACATCAGCACAGCCCCGGGGAGGTGGTGGTCCCCGGAGCTTCGGGGTCCAAAACGGACCCCCATTTTAATTTGTTAGTGCCCCGGGAGGTGGCGGTCCCCGGGCGTGTGGGGGGCTGGAGCCCCCACACAGGTTGTTAATTTAATTAAAAAGCCCCGGGGAGGTGGTGGTCCCCGGGGCTGCGGGAGGGCTCAGTGCCCTCCCGCACCATTTTTTAAAAGCCCGGGGGTGGCGGTCCCCGGGGCTTGGGGGCCCTTGAGGCCCCCACATTAAATTATCCCCCCACCATGCCCCCGGGACTTGGGCCACCCGGGAGCCAATGCTATCGAAGCGCGGAGACCGCGCTCGATTTTTTCGGCAGGATTCGCGCACCCTGAGCGCATCCTGCCGATTTTTTTTAAAAAATGCTTTTTTGCCCAGGGGGTCCTTGTGGGACCCCCTGAGCAGGCCTAGGGGTTAGGGTGTTTCTACCCTGCCCCCTTTGTGCGTTTTGCGCACTTGTTTCTTTTTTTTCTCGGCGGGATACGCGCACCCTAAGCGCATCCCGCCGATTTAAAAAAAAAATATCTTTTTCTGCCCAGGGGTCCTGTGGGACCCCTGAGCAGACCTAGGGGTCAGGGTGTTTCTACCCTGCCCCCTTTGCGCTTTGCGCACTTGTTTCTGTCCCTCGGTTCTACCGAGGGACAAAATGGCTGCCAACACTTCTTGATTTGGAGTGTTGACAGCCAATTAGCATGCAGCTCGTGATCGGGACGGTGCGCGCAGGGTGCGCTGAGGGTACGCGTATCCGACGCGCCCATAGATATATATGTGACTTTACTTGTGAATTTCTCAGGAACTACTGAACGGATTTACACCATTTAAGCAAAAGGCACCAGTCTGAACCAAGGGCTACCTCTTTGCCAAATTTGGTGTAATTCCGTTCAGCAGTTCGGGCTGTAGCTGCGACTAAAGGTTCCTATGGAAAAATGAATGGGGAAAACACGTTTTGGGACCCCCCTTTTTTCTCGGCCCCCGCTTCACGTATCACCCCGAGACTTTCAGGGTAGGAGCGGAGCGGAGCACCCCAACAAGTTGGAAACTTTCACGAAGATTCGTCAACCGGCGCCAATGTTATTTCAAATAGAATGTCGCGGATTTCCTATGGATAATAGGTTGTAACTATAACTATCTACTGGCGACCGCCAGTAGATAATATATATATATATATATATATATATATATATATATATATGTATAAATATATATGCACATATATATATTCATTGAAAAAACACAGGTTTCAGGGACGTTATAGTTAGTTGGACATTTCACTCGTACAAAACCAGAGAAATTCGGCCGTTATAGTTAGTTGAGCTAATGTCCAACTAAGTATAACGTCCCTGAAACCTGTGGTTTTTTCAGTGAATTTCTAAGGCTTTTTAAATGCTAATTTCTAACTATAACGTCCCTGAAACCTATAGTCTTTTCAGTGGATTTCAAAGGTTTTTTAAATGCTAATTTGTAACTATAACGTCCCTGAAACCTATGGTTTTTTCAGTGAATTTCAAAGGTTTTTTAAATGCTAATTTCTAAGTATAATGTGAAAAAAATACTTTTTCTTAGTTTTTTAATTTTTAGAAAAATAATGTAATGTTTTTCTTTTCTAAAATATAAATATATATATATTTTTTTTAAAGTGGATTTGCATGCCCATCGTGTACCAGTCTTGGTGGGTGCACGAATCCAAGAATTTTGCCGCCATATTGGTTAAGTCATGTAGGATGCGCGTTTGGTATGCAAAGGGTGCACGTATCTTGGCCCCACGTAACATTACGGGGGTCGCGTCAGGTGCGCGAATCCACCGCAAATTTTTATGTTTTAAGAGTATATGTATATAACTTTAATATGTATATTACAGCAAGAGATCATTTAATCTAATTATAAATATCATATATTTGTAATTGTAATAAAGATATATTATTGATAAATATATTTTTCGGGAATCGCGTCGGGTGTGCGATGGTTGCGCGTCGGGTGCGCGAATCCATGTGACTTCAAAAGAAACAATTTCATTGGTTAAGGACCTTTTGATTCTAGAACTTGAAGGACCCCACCCATTTTCATAATTCCTTCAAGAGCATCTCAGCAGACACACCTGTTGTCTTCTGCTCCTCTTGTTTGCCTTTTTTGGTGTTTTTATTCAGTGATTTAAAATGGCAGCTGGTAATCCACCTCAGCAGCTTCCACCTCAAGAGGAAGAAGACCTGGAGGAACCCATCAAGAAAAGGTACGAAAGTATCATGTGGGCATTTTTTTCATACCAACTGGGGAGAAAAAGGTTAATGTTCAAAAAGTAACCTGCACCATTTGTAACAATGTCCTCTCACGAGGTTCCGAAAAGAAGTACTCCTGTGGGACGTCATCGATGTTAAAACGTCTGCAGACAATACACCCTCGACGTCTTGCTAGAGAACAGCTTTGACGGTAACAAGAAAAGCAGGCAAGTGAGGAAATGCTGCTGGACCGAGCACGTCATCTGCTTCTTCCTCATCTGGCACACCAAACATCATCCCTGAGTTGGCTAGAGTAGAGCAGCATTGTGTAAAATGCAAAAAAATCCTATGTTTTGGTGAGCAATCACTGGATGCCATCCCGGTTGCTATTAGGAACCACCATAATTATTATTATTTTTTTTCTGTGCAATGAGTTCATAATTGCATATTTTTTTTTACATGTTTAATGTCGGTTCTGTTTTTTTCTTCTTTTTAAAAAAAAACACCAAATAAATTAAAAGAAGAATTAAAAAAATATATATATATATAAAAGAAAGAAGAAAAAAATGGTTCTTTTCAGAACCACCTATTTGGTTAAAAATAGATAAATTTGTAAGTGTATGAATTGTGGTAAGTGGAATATATGGAGAAGTGTATGGGTAGTAAATATGTGATTGCATGAGTGCATGGGTAGTGCCTGGGTGATTGCATAAGGGCATGGGTAGTGCCTGGGTGATTGGAGGAGTGCATGGGTACTGCCCGGGTGATTGAAAAAGTGCATGGGTAATGCCTGGGTGATTTTGTAAGTGCATGGGTAATGCCTGGGTGATTGCATGAGTGCAGAGGTAATGTCTGAGTGATTGGAGGAGTGCATGGGTACTGCCTGAGTGATTGAAGGAGTGCATGGGTAATGCCTGGGTGATTTCATGAGTGCAGGAGTAATGTCTGGGTGATTGGAGGAGTGCTTGGGTACTGCCTGGGTGATTGAAGGAGTGCATCAATAATGCCTGGGTGAATTTGTAAGTGCATGGGTAATGCCTGGGTGATTGTGTAAGTGCATGGGTAATGCCTGGGTGATTGCATGAGTGCAGAGGTAATGTCTGGGTGATTGGAGGAGTCCATGGGTGATGCCTGGGTGATTGCAAGACTGCATGAGTAGTGCCTGGGTGATTGAAGGAGTGCATGGGTACTGCCTGAGTGATTGAAAAAGTGCATGGGTAATGCCTGGGTGATTGCATGAGTGCAGGGGTAATGTCTGGGTGATTAGAGGAGTGCATGTGTGCTGCCTGAGTGATTGAAGGAGTACATGGGTGATGCCTGGGTGATTGCATGAGTGCAGGAGTAATGTCTGGGTGATTGGAGGAGTGCATGGGTACTGCCTGAGTGATTGAAGGAGTGCATAAGTAATGCCTGGGTGATTGCATAAGTGCATGGGTAGTGCCTGGCTGATTGGAGGAGTGCATGTGTACTGCCTGAGTGATTGAAGGAGTGCATGGGTAATGCTTGGGTGATTGCATGAGTGGAGGGGTAATGTATGAGTGATTGCAGCAGTGCATGGGTACTGCCTGAGTGATTCAAGGAGTGCATGGGTAATGCCTGGGTGATTGCATAAGTGCATGGGTAGTGCCTGGGTGATTGGAGGAGTGCATGTTTACTGCCTGAGTGATTGAAGGAGTGCATGGGTAATGCATGGGTGATTGCATGAGTGGAGGGGTAATGTCTGGGTGATTGCAGCAGTGCATGGGTACTGCCTGAGTGATTCCAGGAGTGCATGGGTAATGCCTGTGTGATTGCATGAGTGCGTGGGTAGTGCCTGGGTGATTGGATGAGTGCATGGGTACTGCCTGAGTGATTGAAAAAGTGCATGGGTAGTGCCTGGCTGATTGCATGAGTGCAGGTATAATGTCTGGGTCATTGGAGGAGTGCATGGATACTGCCTGAGTGATTGAAGGAGTGCATGGGTAATGCCTGGGTGATTGCAATCAGTGCATGGATAGTGCCTGGGTGATTGGAGGAGTGCATGGGTACTGCCTGAGTGATTGAAGGAGTGCATGGTTAATGCCTGGGTGATTACATGAGTGGAGGGGTAATGTCTGGGTGATTGGAGCAGTACATGGGTACTGCCTGGGTGATTGGAGGAGTGCATGGGTACTGCCTGAGTGATTGAAAAAGTGCATGGGTAGTGCCTGGGTAACTGCATAAGTACAGGGGTAATGTCTGGGTGATTGGAGGAGTGCATGGGTACTGCCTCAGTGATTGAAGAAGTGCATGGGTAATGCCTGAGTGATTGAAGAAGTGCATGGGTAATGCCTGGGTGATTACAACGCTGCATGGGTAGTGCCTGGGTGATAGGAGGAGTGTATGGGTACTGCCTGAGTGATTGAAGAACTGCATGGGTAGTGCTTGCGTGATCGCATGAGTGCAGGGGTAATGTCTGGGTGATTGGAGGAGTGCATGGGTACTGCCTAAGTGATTGAAGGAGTGCATGGGTAATGCCAGGGTGATTCCATAAGTGCATGGGTAGTGCCTGGGTAATTGGAAGAGTGCATGGGTACTGCCTGGGTGATTGCAAGAGTGCATGGGTAGTGCCTGGGTGATTCCATAAGTGCAGGAGTAATGACTGGGTGATTTTGAGGAGTGCATGGGTACTGCCTGAGTGATTGAAGGAGTGCATACGTAATGCCTGGGTGATTGCATAAGTGCATGGGTAGTGCCTGGGTGATTGGAGGAGTGCATGGGTACTGCCTGAGTCATTGAAGAAGCGCATGGGTAGTGCCTAAGTGATTGCATGAGTGTACAGGTAATGTCTGGGTGATTGGAGGAGTGCATGGGTACTGCCTGGGTGATTGCATGAGTGCATGGGTAGTGCCTGGGTGATTCCATGAGTGCAGGTATAATGTCTGGGTGATTGGAGCAGTACATGGGTATTGTCTAACTGATTGAAGGAGTGCATGGGTACTGCCTGGGTGATTGCATGAGTGCATGGGTAGTGCCTGGCTGATTGCATGAGTGCAGGTATAATGTCTGGGTGATTGGAGCAGTACATGGGTACTGCCTGGGTGATTGAAGGAGTGCATGGGTAATGGCTGGGTGATTGCATGAGTGCATGGGTAGTGCCTAGGTGATTGGTGGAGTACATGGGTACTGCCTGAGTGATTGAAAAAGTGCATGGGTAGTGCCTGGGTAACTGCATAAGTACAGGGGTAATGTCTGGATGATTGGAGGAGTGCATGGGTACTGCCTCAGTGATTGAAGGAGTGCATGGGTAATGCCTGAGTGATTGAAGAAGTGCATGGGTAATGCCTGGGTGATTACAACACTGCATGGGTAGTGCCTGGGTGATTGGAGGAGTGTATGGGTACTGCCTGAGTCATTGAAGAAGTGCATGGGTAGTGCTTGCATGATCGCATGAGTGCAGGGGTAATGTCTGGGTGAATGGAGGAGTGCATGGGTACTCCCTAAGTGATTGAAGGAGTGCATGGGTAATGCCAGGGTGATTCCATAAGTGCATGGGTAGTGCCTGGGTAATTGGATGAGTGCATGGGTACTGCCTGGGTGATTGCATGAGTGCATGGGTAGTGCCTGGGTGATTCCATAAGTGCAGGAGTAATGACTGGGTGATTTTGAGGAGTGCATGGGTACTGCCTGAGTGATTAAAGGAGTGCATATGTAATGCCTGGGTGATTGCATAAGTGCATGGGTAGTGCCTGGGTGATTGGAGGAGTGCATGGGTACTGCCTGAGTCATTGAAGAAGTGCATGGGTAGTGCCTAAGTGATTGCATGAGTGTACAGGTAATGTCTGGGTGATTGGAGGAGTGCATGGGTACTGCCTGTGTGATTGCATTAGTGCATGGCTAGTGCCTGGGTGATTCCATGAGTGCAGGAGTAATGTCTGGGTGATTGGAGGAGTGCATGGGTACTGTCTAACTGATTAAAGGAGTGCATGGGTACTGCCTGGGTGATTGCATGAGTGCATGGGTAGTGCCTGGCTGATTCCATGAGTGCAGGAGTAATGTCTGGGTGATTTGGAGGAGTGCATGGGTACTGCCTGAGTGATTGAATGAGTGCATACGTAATGCCTGGGTGATTGCATAAGTGCATGGGTAGTGCCTGGGTGATTGGAAGAGTGCATGGGTACTGTCTAACTGATTGAGGGAGTGCATAGGTAATTCCTGGGTGATTGCATAAGTGCATGGGTAGTGCCTGGGTGATTGCCTGGTGATTGGAAGAGTGCATGAGTAATGTCTGTGCGATTGCATGACTGCAGGGGTAATGTCTGAGTGAGATTGCATGTGTGCAAGTGTAATGTCTGAGGATTAGAAGAATGCATAGGTAATGCCTGGGTAATTGTATGAGTTAGGGGTAATGTCTAGAGGATTGGAGAAGTATATAGGTAATACCTGGGTGATTGGAAGAGTTTATCGGTAATGTCTAGCTGATTGCATGAGTGTACAGTGTACAGTGCAGTGCCTGGGTGATTGAAGGAGTACATAGGTAGTGTCTGGGTGATATTATAAGTGTATGGGTACTGGCTATGTGATTGCAGAAGTGCATAGATAGTGCATGGGTGATTGGAGGAGTGTGGGAACAGTGCCTAACTGTATAGATGACTGCATGGGTAGTGTTTGAAAAATGGATGAGTGCAGTAAAAGTCACTGTAAACATTAGATCATTTTATCATGCTTATTACATTATTTCATCTTACCTTTTTTATTAAAGAAGATACAAAACTCAGTGGAACTATTTTACAGTAGTTTTGTTTTAAACTGAATTTAAAATCTTTTCAAACTTTAGTATGACCTTCTGTAAAAAAAGAAGAAAACATGTTATGCATATAATATTATTTATTTATTTATTTATTTTATTGATTAATTTAGAGTTTTCTATAGCGCAGACCAGACCCAGGGTAGGGTATCAGAGCGCTTTACAATGAGGGCACAGTACGAATAAAACAATTAGCAAAATATAGCATACATAGAATCAACATGTTTTGACAAAGTTCGGAGGGTCGCAGGCATGAGAGTTGTTCTGAGCAAGAGGTGATAGGGGCGAGGGTGTCCTTAGTGGGAGAGAAGAGGCAAGTTTAAGGATGTAGAACTGGAATGGTCCATGTGAGAGTTTACGGGAGGAATTTGCACATCAGGAGTGATTTTGCTTCCCTTTTGAACAGAGGAGTAGAGGAGATTTTTCTGATGTAAGGAGGAAGCGAGTTCCATATTCTTGGTGCTGCTCCGGAGAATGCTCTGTCAGAGTTTTTTTTCTTGCTGAAACATGAGGGTTTCAGGAGTAAATTATCAACGCTCCTAGAATGTCTGATTCCTCCAGATAAGGTACGTTTTTGGGATAGGTACTGGGGAGTATTGTGGTGAAGCGCTTTGTGATTGATGCATGCCATTTTTAGGTGGATTCGAGCTTCACAAGGCAGCCAGTTGAGTGCTTTCAGGTGTGGTGATATGTGGTCAAATTTCCTAGGTCCTGTTAGGAGTCTTGCTGCGGCGTTGAGACAGGCTTTTAAAGGGGCGGTTGAGATTTTGGGAAGCCTCGCGAGGGTGGTGCATCCGTACTCCAGTTTTGAGATGACTAAGGACTGAACTGCAGTTTTGAGGTCCGGGTTCTCAATGAAAGGTTTCATTTTCCTAAGATAGCTGAGGTGAAAGCATGCGTTTTTAGCTAACAGGTTGATGTGTGTTTGCCTGTTAAGGTTCTTATCTAGTGTAATTCCAAGTGATTTGGTGGAGTCCACCAAAGTTGGCGTGCAATTCAGAGCAGTGATCAACTTGGTCCAATCCTTTGTCTCCAGGGAGTTATTAGGGGGGGAGATTAGAAGAAATTCTGTTTTTTGCGAGTTTAGCTTGAGGAAGTTGGTCGTTAGCCAGTGGACGGTCTTTTCGAGTGCCAGGTTCATCGTCTTTATGTCTTCAATGGAGGAGATCTTGATGTAAAGTTGAGTGTCGTCCGCTTACATGTGGTAGGCAATGTTCGCCTGCTGTAGTAGTTTGGTTAGTGGTTCGACATATAGGTTGAATAGGGTGGGGGATAGGGTAGAGCCTTGTGGTACTCCTAGAAGGTTCAGTGAGGAGGGAGAAAGATTTTTGTTCACCATGAACGATTGCGTTCTGTTTTCCAGAAAGGATTTGAACCATTGAAGGACTGTGCCAGATAAACCCATCCTATTTTCCAGTCTTCTTAGAATTTTGTCGTGATTGACCGTGTCGAAGGCTGAGGAGAGGTCCAGCAGGACTAGTAAACAGGTTTCGTTGTGGTCAAGACCTAGGAGGGCGTCGTAAACTATATGCAGAATGGCTGTTTCTGTGCGATGGCCGGGTCTGAAACACGATTGGTGAATGTTCAGAAGGTTGAAGTCCATGATGTGTTGGTTCAGTTGTTGCTAAAACACATTTTTCCAAGACCTTGGCTAGCATTGGAATGTTGGGTATGGGTCGGAAAATATTGGGGTCGGAGGTGTTTGCTGTCAGTTTCTTTAGTATAGGGGTGACTTGGCCTGTTTTTAGGCAGTCCGGTATGTGCCCTTGTGCTAGCGAGGCGTTGATGATTTTGGTCCAGAGAGGGGAGATGACTTGGTAGATGTGGGGAAGGCAATTTGAGGGTTCTGGGTCATTGAAGTGGTTGTTGAGTTTGGTGGTTGCTAAAGTTTTGGTGATGTCAATAAGATCGTAAAGTTTGAAAGTGTACCAGTGAGAGTTATTTTTTGGCAAAGGTAGCTCGGGTTGTTCAGCGTTTTCAGCTTGAATTTTCTTTGGGGTGGCTGAGTTAGTTGCTGCCGTGTTAAGCTGGATTTGGAGGGAGTTCGTTTTTGCTGTGAAGAATGAAGAAAATTATTCGCTGCTAAGCTGTGATTTCGAAGTCAAGAGTGAGGATTTAGCCAATTTGTTAGATTGTTGTTTAAGAATTTCAAAGAGTTTCTTCGGTCTATTCTTGGCATTGTCTAGTTCTGATCTAAAGAAGTCTTTTTTAGATTGTAGAATACTTTTGTTATAGGAGTTTCTAGCTTTCCGAAGTAGTTTAAAATGGAGGGGGAGGGATGTTGTCTCCATTTCCGTTCTGATGATCTAAGTTTACGTCTTTCTTCATTCAGGGCTCCGTTAAACCATGGGTTTTTATCTTTGTCTGGAATTCGTTTGAGTTTTGGTGGAGCAGCTTGATCAAATACCTTGGTCATCGTGGAGTTGTAATGATCGGTGAGGTCATTGATGTCTGACATGTTGTTGGAGGGGATGAGAACTTTCTCACAGTGGGAGGCTAGGTTGTTCCCGTCAAGGTTTTTCGTGTTTCTTATCCATTGTTTAGGCTTGTTTTGTTGCGGGAAAGTTTTCCTGGTAGCAGAGGAAATTTGGAAGGTGATGATGTGATGGTCTGACCAGTCACAAGGGGTGATCAATATAGATTCAATCGTATTTTGTTTAGAGATGAGCCAGTCAAGAGTAGCACCCTTAGAGTGAGTGGGCTTTGAGATAGCTTGGATCAAGGAATGGTCTGCTAGGAAGGTTTTGAGGGCATTGACCTGCTTGTCTAGGGGTTTTCCCAATGGAGATTGAAGTCGCCGAGGAATATGTCGTTGGAATGAGGGGTAGAGTTTGTAGTAATGATTTCCATAAGTTGGTCTGTAAATACTGCGTTCTTACCTGGGGGATGGTAGAGGATATGTAGTTTGTGGGAGTGGTTATCTGATGATTTGACAGAGATCCCAAGGTATTCACAGGAGTCCATGGGTTCGGAGTGAAACTTCGAGATGGTGATGTCGGATCGATGTATGCAGGCTAATCCTCCGTCCTTTTTGAGAGGTCTGTCTAGTCTAATCATGTTGTAGTCTGGGGGGAATAGAAGGTCTAGGCATGACGAGCACGATTCATTGAGCCAAGTTTCCGTGAGGATGGGTATGTCCGTTTTCATGTTCAGGGTGAGGTTGGCGATGTCCGAGGCATGTTTTAAGGCTGAGCGGCAGTTTAGGAGAAGGCAGGAGATCGGTTTTGAGGAATTCTTTATGGTCGGCTCGTGAATTTTGGGGTTAGGGGTTATGGATTGGAGGTTGTTCAGGTTTATTCCTCTGTGTGTTGGATGGGATGTTCTGTTTGGGTTGATAGGGACTGGGAGAATAGAGAATTCTTCTTCATTAATGATGTGGCAAGCAGGGGATTTGTATGACAGTAGAAGGGTTTGGATTTCCAGGTCCGTTAGGTAGTTGAGATCTTCTTCATTTGTGTTGGGGCTCGTAGGAGTTTCATATAGTAGTAAAAGGGTTTGGATTTCCAGGTCCATTAGGTAGTTGGGGAGTTTGCGAGTGCATAAGTGTCGATTGGTCAGAGGCAGGGGGATAGTTTTTATCACGTTATTGACTGCCGCTAGAGAGTGTTGAAGATGGGTAAGTTTGGAGAGAGAGTTTTCAGCAGGTAGTAGGATGCTTTTGATATCTAATATAACGTTTTGTTGTTTCCTAGATGTGAGGTAGGACTGGCTTATGAGTGAGTCTTGTTCAGAAAGGTGATAGGGAGGAGGAGACAGGATCGGCGAGCAGGGAGGGCTGGGAGTAGTATTGCTGAGGGGTCTGATGTCTGTGGGGGTAGTGTGGTGGGTATGTGTGGCTGGGAGTGGGGTAGTAGATAATGAGAGGAGTATGTGCTGGCTGGGGGCTTTAATCTGACTCAATAGAGTGGCCGTGTCGTGGTGGGTGTCATCAGTGGTCGGTAGAGGGTTGTGGAGGAGGGTGAGGGTAGTGGGGATAGGGGAGGTAGCGGAGTGTGGAGATGAGGAAGGTCGGAGATTGGACATAACGGGATGGCGTTGTTGTTGGTTCTGATGATGTTTCCATTTGAGGGTGTAAGTGGTTATAGTTTTAAGAACACAACATAATTTTAGAATTACAGAAAATATTCAGTTTCCCTTTTTTGCTGTTCTCAGATTCTACTGAATTTCACCATACACAGTGATTTCAATGTAGATCATCATACAACAGCATGGAAAAAAATTAAATCAATGAGATTGTAAAAAACAAACAAATCTGCGTTGAAAATATTTACAAGTGCAATTATCTGTTTACCTATCTACAGTTTGTAAATTACATTCTTCAACTACATTGAATCTTTTAATTCACTCAAGTACATTTTGTAAAATATACACTCTCATTTACATCGTGTATAATATAAAGATCAAATATATAAACTACTTCTTTCAAACACAATTTTGCAAATGCAATAAGAATTAGCACAAACAATAATCCAAACAGTAATTGCTCACATCCTCCCAATAGGCTGAATAATGTTTCCAAATCCATTTGCATTGGAAATATCCAAAATAAACCCATTAATTCAAGTTCACATCTTCCCAATAGGCCAAATTATGTTTTCAAAACTTTGGCATCAAAAATATCAGATATGAATTTGGTAATTCATAAGACAACCGACATTTGAATTCCAAATGGGCATCATTACAATGAGTCCATCCTTTATTGCACTTTAAATACACAGTATAGTGTCCAGATGCTGTAGTAGGTCCATCATGAAAAATAATAGCCACTGCTTTAAAAGTTCTTCCTGAAATTGATACGTGACTTGCCACAAAATTTATAATTTTGGTTTCCAATTTTCTTCTATCTGCTCTATAATGTTGTAGCATTAAAATGACATATTGTCCAAATCTTTCTATAAATAATGTTTACAACATTTCTGATTTGCAATGAGAACATTTCATATCTTGATTAGATGTTTTTACAAATTTGTTAAAAGAGACTGTTTTGTAATCTGGTATCGTCAAATATATGAATCGTTCAGTGTCTATTTCAGTGGTAGAAGAAAATGAACACTCTTCACATTTATGATCCCATCTGTAACTTAGTCCCAACAAATTTTTAATTTCTTTTCATTCATCTTCGAATACTGTAAGCATAAACATAAGAAATTATTGTGCATCTTGTTGTATATTGAGTGTAAATTGTGAAGAACCAGAACATATATCCAAAAGATGCTGTATGCCAGAATCAGTATGGATTTTAGTTCTATCAGTTACCAACTTTTGAAAAATATAATGTAATAAAGAACAGAATCTTTTTTCTCGATTTTCCATAATTTCATGATGAAGATCTTCTAGATAAAACACAACATTCACAATTACATTAGCATAGCAGTTGATACCTGAACTATTTTCTAACTGGTATCCTACAATATCATCAACAGCCTCCATTTTCATTTCCTTTGCAGCTTCATCATTCTCTTGAATTGTTTTCTTTTTTGAACCTCACTAGAATGTTTGTCATATTTTCATTTTGGACACACCACATGTTTTTGATATACAGTATATTCACCTAAGTTAGGAGCATACAGTCTTCTTAACCGATTATACTCTCTTACATAATTTGCATCAGCACTAACCTTTTTCTCATCAAAATCAATCAAACACAAACCAGATAATGTTCTTACTCGAGACAATGCAACGTATGCCATGCCCTCTTTAAGCACTGTACTTCCATTATTTACCAAAGCACTGTCTACACTTAAACCTTGAGATTTATGAATGGTTACAGCCTATTCTAAAGAAAGAGGAAACAGTTTTCTACGAACATACAAGTCTTTTACAAGCAAAAAACAAACAGAACAACATCCAATCTGTTTTACCTCTTCAATCTGATCAAATTTAATCTTCAAAAATTCAATTCCATCTCTGTTCTGAAAATTTAGAAAATCAACACTTTTTCCCATTGCTCCATTTACTAAACCTTCTTCTACATTCAAATTACGCCGTAAAATTACCCAGCAATTCACACATTCATATAAAGTCTTTCCTAAACCTGCAGTCTTAGACACCGACTTTTCCAAAGAATCCAATTTTGACTGTAATTTCTCTGAGAGAACAATAGTAACTCCTTCGTGTTCCATTTTATCAATAGCTTCCATTTTCACTACTGGTTGTTTTTCCAATTTCAAAAGTTCTTGCAGTGTAGGCATTAGGCAAACTATAGACTTCTTTTCTCCAAATTTTTTGTACATTATTTCAGGTGCTATGTTTTTATTTGCAAACAAGTTTGTTAAAAGCCGACTTTGTAAAGCTTCTTTACCATCTTTAGTCAAACACCAATTCTAATATCTTGAAGAATGTTTCCATAATGTTCATCACTTGCTGGTTGCATATTCTTAATAAGTACTTTATATTCAAAATGAGACCAAATGTGGACATTTCCAATACTTCCCAAAGATTTCCTAGTGTCTTCATGGACAAGTGTTTTAAAAACAGGTTGCCCTTTTACAGGAGTAAGTTGTAGTAGGTCGCCGAATACAATTATATGTTTTCCTCCAAATAGAATATCATAATCTGTTTTTAAAATCTGTTGCATTCTTAATTGTACAAAGGCAAGTATTAAGTTTGACACCATGCTCACCTCATCAATAATTCGAAGTTTCATTTTCTTGAGTACTCTTGAAACTTCATAACAGGCTTCTCCAGATAGCTTGTGATATTCCAACTTATTTTCATGTTCAACTGGTAGCATGAGTAATCGATGTAATGTAATCCCTTTAATGTTATGTGCTGCTAACCCAGTTGAAGCGGTTACAACACATGTAAATGTGATTCAGTGGTTTTGTGTAGATAACTGGTCAAAACTTTAATTAACAAACTTTTTCCTGTTCCAGATTGCACACTGATATACATTAGAATAGGTTTAAATGATGTGCATTGGCATTCTTTTTTTTCATGCAGTAAACCATGCTGTATCTGTTGTGTCACTTGCTCATATATTTCTTTTTGTTCAATATTTAGTTCTTCTTCCAAGTTTCCCAACTCAATAATATCCTGTTGTGCTTGTTACATTGCTGTTTCTACTTCACTCATGGCTATTGCTGCTTCATTTTCAAGAATTGGTTGACTTAGTGGAGAAGAACTTTGACTATCTTGAGAATTGTCTCAAGCAATTTCAGCTGCAATAGTAGTTTCTTGTTCAATCTCTTCATTCAACATTTGTAGATAATTTGGAAAAAATGTTCATTCAATGCTATCTTTACATGCATTAAAAGAATCTTCATAGCAGTCAAAATCTCCAAGTATTTCCATTTCAGTACGCCAAGGCTTGAAAAGTTGCAGAAGTGCTAAATAGAAAAAATCCCTTTTATCTGGAGTATCTCAACTGAGTTTATTGTGATTAATAAGATTTCCTTTGGCATTTTTACCAAACATCCATCACATCCAATTACTGCATATTTTTCTTTATTTATATTTTCTGTAACATTTCGCTTAAAACTATAATGTTGCAGTACTTCATAGAGACATATGTTTTCCAGATGTAGACTCCTTTAGGGATAGTAAGTATCCAACATATTTGTTTTAACAATATCTGTACTTTCCGGCTCATTCAAAGCTAAGTATTCAATTTCTTGTAGAGATTTCAAAACTCAATTTCGTGTTGCAGCAAGACCTAGACTTACCCAAATGATTCCTCTTGACTTTGAATATAAACTTGCAGATGTCAACCGATCCGAACATTCGTAGGATCCAATCTCTCGATGGGAAAGCATCATCAAACTAAAACTGTACAATTTATTACTAAGAGTCTTCTCTTGTGAAATTTCTTCCCACATTTCTTTCAACTCTGTCTTTTCAGATTTGGTTATATATGATGTAACAGAACGAGCAACAGCAATCGAATTATCTGCAACATACTGGATATCCATGTTTGCATTCCACATTGTCAAAATCTCTGGATTGTAGTCATTAATATACTTTGAATCTTCACTTCTTTTTATGTTGTAAGTATTCTTTGGAGATTTTCGAGTTATAGTATGACTTATTGCTGACATGAAAATATTGACTCTTCCTTTTGAAATTAGTGGACGTGGGAATCCAAAACAACATTTTGTAAAAAAGTTCCCTTTGATGTGTATTTCCGTCGACAATATTTTCCACATCGATGACTTTGAAACCGTAAAACTTGTTGTCTTAAGCTGTTTTCTCCTCCTTTTTTTAGAATGGTACAGGTAACATAGTCTTCAATGAAAGACAAAACAGCTTCATCAGAATCGGTTCCAAATTTAGGTGCATTCTTGATCCATAATAACATGTGTATATGAGGAGCACCTCTGGCTTGGTACTCCTTTCTCCAAAAGAAATCAATAACTTCTCCAAGAGGTGGATTATTTTTATTGTAGATAAAATAAATCATAGCTTGAAACCTATGATTCAAATTTCTGCACACATTTACAGGATCCAACAAACCCAGTTCTCCAGCTGTCTTACATTCAATGTTTTTTACATTTGAATTTGCTTCTCGTAGAAATTCAAGTAAATTGTCCCTTGCGTATTCAGTACAGCTAAGCGTAAACAAACCATGTAGGGGTTTCTAAGTTTCTTAACATACATTTAAGTTCTCCGTGACGACGATACCAATACTCACTGGTACCATGTTGATACGCCATCAAATTAATTAACTGAGATTCTAAATGATCATCTCTTTGTTGAACTTTGTCCAGAAATTCCTTTGCCGAAACATGTGCAAGATGAATTCCTGTTTTTAATATGTGGTTCACTGCATATAAAAGTCCAGACAAGTCACTTTCAAATAGAAGATGAAATATATATGGAACACACTGTCGAAATCTTGGATCTTCTGAGTACAATCTTGTCGTACAATATTCTGAAGCTGGAATCTGTACTGGTCGTTCATCATATCGTCTACCTTTTTCAGTGGGGAAGAGCTGTGGAAAACAACGAACTTCTAAACTTTTTTCCCAAACACTCATGGGAGTTCCCTTCACTTTCTTCATTTGAAATAATTCAATAGTGTTCCCAATCACTTCTTTTGAATGCAGAGGATGTATACTGTAATGTTCGCAAATTTCTTCACTCCTGGAGCTGTCCACTTTTTCGATTTGGCCAGTTGAAATTTCTCTATCATTTTCTAAAGATATTTCTTGTTCTTCCACATATACATTTTTATATTAGATATTGTTTTGTATAAGATATAATGTAGCCTTTTGACGTTTGTTGACATCTACTAACTCTTGCCATATTTTCCGACTCTTCGTTGGTACACCATTAACTAGAATAACTACAGGTTCACTTTCCTCTCTCTCTCTACACCAACAATTTCAATATTTTTCTTAAAATCTAAAGGTAAATACACAACTGTTCCTTTTAAACCTCTTTGTAAATCTGTTGGAGGCAGGTTACCTGTTTTAGGCTCCATACGGACTATAGCCTGAAACGGGTGCACAGATTGAATAAGAATGGACTCATATGTATTTAAATCTACCAGTTCCAGAGGAATAGCTACCAACTCGATGGGGCCGATTCACAGAACTAATCTGAGACAAAATCCTAAACTTACTACTTTTGGTATTCACAGAAGGCATTTAGCAGTAGTAAAGTTAGGATTTTGTCTTAAGTTTGACTTAAGACAAACTTAAGACAGACTTAAGACAAACTTAAGACGAAATCCTAACTTTACTACTACTAAATGCCTTCTGTGAATACCAAAAGTAGTAAGTTTAGGGTTTTGTCTCAGATTAGTTCAGTGAATCGGGCCCTAGGTTATTATGTACAGCTCTAGCTGGCATTTTGTTCTCTTCTAATTTGTTGTAACAATAATTACAAATACGTTGATCACTACCCAACTCAAAATAACCTTCCACCAACAAATAAGCACCAAATTGCTCCCACTTATCATTGTTTTCCTTTTCACTTTTTAAATACACATCAACATGCCTAGTTTGAGTTCTACATTGAGTACGTCGACAACAAATACAAACATAGTTTGGTTTTTCACAAGAAACTACCTTAAACTTTGTAATTTCTTCTGCAAACTTCTCAGTAGTACTATCTTCCACCTCTTCTTTAACATCTACACTTATGAAACTCTCACTTTCTCTACACTCCTCTTGTGACCAAAGAAACGAAACTGTATATCATCAGAAATGTTTTTTACATCCAATGCTGAACCATGCAAAAGAGCTGTGTTTATTTCACTTAAAGATAATGCAGGACTTTTTACATAGTACAATCTTCTTACTAACTTCCGCATTTCTGAATGATGTACTGCTAAAATTCTTAAATGATGAAAGTACTTTGACCCACTTTTCTAGAAAGACAAGCCAGAGAATGACCCTGCAAGCTAGTATATTTTCTCACTTTACAAGGATCTAATCCTTGCGATATCTTAATCTTCTGTTTAACACTTTTATTACCATAATCTCGTAAGAAATTTCATAATATATCAATAGATTCCTGTCGTATTCTACAAATACTACTACAATCCCACTTATATACTGGAGCTTGTGTACGTCTCCCTTGAACTTCTTCAGCTATTACTTCTTCCACATTTCTAGGAGCCATCTTTTCTTTTTCAATTGGACAACCATTTTTAACCTCATAACAACGACCACTGGTATCAACTGCATAAACTAATAGATTTTGATGAAAATAGCTTTCTTCATTAAAAAACGGTTCAGTACTAGAAGTGTTCTTCCATTCACCCGAATTTTTTTTTGCAAAAGTTAGTTCTATTAACCAGTCTTTTTCTTTTACTTTTCTCCTTCATAAAGTGCATTGTTTTATTCAATGTGTTCATTCTCTTCAATACTAATATAAACAATATTCTTTTCAATTCAAAAGCCTTTTCAACTACACTTTCAATCTGGTGTTTTTTCTTGTAAAATGCTGATTTTCTTTTATATTTTTTGCAATCTTTCAATAAATGTTGTAGTACTCTACTTTTATATATTCTCTTTCTAATGTATTTATATTCTTTCATCCTTCTTTCAACATAGATTGTTTTCCCATAACCTGATTTTTCATTATGTCCTTTTTTCGCTTGCTTCTGAATGGTTGTACTACTTTTCTTTTTCTTTTCCCCATTTTGAAAATTCATCCCATTCTTTAAAAGTCTTTTAAGAAATTCTTTAGTTCTCTTACCAGAAGTCTTTTTCTTCAATGTCACATGTTGTACTTCATCTAATGTCTCCTTTTCTCTTTCCTTTAAATAGTACTGTTTTTATCTTTTCTTTTCTTTTGATCTTTTCTTGCCATACTCAATCTTTATTACTAATAATAGTGAATATTTGAAAACAAAGAAAAGTTTAAATACTTTGGTTAAATAATTTAATATTATTAAAATAATTATATGCAAATATTCTCATGTATAAATAAAGAAATATTTTTAATTGCATTGCAAAGCTATGTCAGACACTGCACAATTCCTACAATTAGAAGACATCACAATCTATACAACAGAATCACAGAGTACAACTAAAGGATTTCTCTTCTGCTACCCAAATCAAATCTAAAGTGCAGTCTGTAGTGCCTGGGTGATTGCATGAGAATAAAGGTACTGCCTGGATGATTGGAGGAGTACTAGAGTAGTGCGTGGGTGATTGCATAAGTGCATAGGTAGTAACTGAGTGATTTTATAAGTGCATGAGTACTGCCTAAGTGATTGAAGGAGTGCATAGATCCTGAAAGGGTGATTAGAGGAGTGCAAGGATAGTGCTTCAGTGATTGAATCAGTGTATAGCTAAAGTATTAGTGATTGCATGAGTGCACAGGTAATGTCTGGGGGATTACAGAAGAACATAGGGAGTGCCTGGGTGATTGCATGAGTTCAGGGGTAATATCTGGGGGACTACAGGAGTACATAGAAAGTGCCTCGGTGATTTTATAAGTGCATCACTACTGCCTAGGTGATTACAGTAGTATTGTGGTAGTGCCTCAGTGATTGGAGGAGTGTAAAGGTAGTGCCTGGGTAATTTTATAACTGTATGGGTACTGGCAAACTGATTGGAGGAGGGCATAGATCCTTATAGGGTGATTGGACGAGTGCAAGGGTAGTGCCTGGGTGATTGAACTAGTGTATAACTAATGCATTGGTGATTGCATGAGTGCAGATGTAATGTCTGAGTGATTAGAGGACTACATAGGTTATGTCTGGGTGATTGCATGAGTTGATGGGCAATATCTGGGGGATTACAGGAGTATATAGGAACTGCCTGGGTGAATATATAAGTGCATGGGTACTGGCAAAATGATTGCAGGAGTGCATAGATCCTGATACCGTGATTGGAGGAGTGCAAGGGTGGTGCCTGGGTGATTGAACTACTGTATAGCTAATGCATTGGTGATTGCATGAGTTCAGAGGTAATGTCTGAGTGATTAGAGGACTACATAGGTTATGTCTGGGCTAATTGCATGCATTGAGGGTTAATATCTTGGGGATTACGGGAGTACATAGGAACTGTCTGGGTGATTTTATAAGAGCATGGGTACTGCCTAAGTGATTGGAGGAGTGTATAGATCCTGACAGGGTGATTGAAGGAGTGCAAGGATAGTGCCTGAGTGATTGAATCAGTGTATAGCTAAAGCAATAGTGATTGCATGAATGCAATGGTAATGTCTGGGGGATTACAGAAGTACATAGGAAGTGCCTGGGTTATTTTATAACTGCATGGGTACTGCCTGGGTGATTGGAGTAGTACTGTGATAGTGTCTGAGTGATTGGATGATTGAAAAGGTAGTGCCTGGGTGATTTTAAAACAGCATGGGCACTGGATTAGTGGTTACATAATTACAAGGATAGTGCCAGCGTGATTTGAAGAGTGCAAAGGTAGTGCCTGGATGATTATATAAGTACATGGGTAGTGGATGTGTGATCGAAGGACTGCAGGGGTGGTGGCTGCGTGATTGAAGGAGTGCAGGGGTAGTGCCTGGGTGATTGCATGAGAACAAAGGTACTGCCTTGGTGATTGGAGGAGTACTAGTGTAGTGCCTGGGTGATTGCATAAGTGCATAAGTAGTGCTTGAGTGATTTTATAAGTGCATAGGTACTGGGTAAGTGATTGGAGGAGTGCATAGATCCTGACACTGTTATTGGGGGACTCCAAGGATAGTGCCTGGGTGATTGAACCAGTGTATAGCTAATGCATTGGTGATTGCATGAGTGCAAAGGTAATGTCTGGTGGATCAGAGGAGTACATAGGTAATTCCTGGGTGATTTTATAACTGCATGGGTACTGCCTGGGTGATTGGAGTAGTACTTTGGTAGTGTCTAAGTGATTAGACGATTGTAAAGGTAGTGCCAGGGTGATTTAAAAACTGCACGGGCACTGCCTTAGTGGTTACATAATTACAAGGATAGTGCCAGCGTGATTTGAAGAGTGCAAAGGTAGTGCCTGGATGATTATATGAGTACATGGGTAGTGGCTGTGTGATCGAAGGACTGCAGGGGTGGTGGCTGCGTGATTGAAGGAGTGCAGGGGTAGTGCCTGGGTGATTGCATGAGAACAAAGATACTGCCTTGGTGATTGGAGGAGTACTAGGGTAGTGTCTGGGTGATTACATAAGTGCATAAGTAGTGCTTGAGTGATTTTATAAGTGCACGGGTACTGGTTAAGTGATTGGAGGAGTGCATAGATCCTGACACTGTTATTGGGGGACTCCAAGGATAGTGCCTGGATGATTGAACCAGTGTATAGCTAATGCATTGGTGATTGCATGAGTGCAAAGGTAATGTCTGGGGATTAGCAGAGTACATAGGTAATTCCTGGGTGATTGCATGACTTCAGGAGTAATATCTGGGGAGTACATGAGTACATACAAAGTGCCTCAGTGATTTTATAAGTACATCGCTACTGCCTAGGTGATAAGAGTGGTATTGTGGCAGTGACTCAGTGATTGGAGGAGTGTAAAGGTAGTGCCTGGGTGATTTTATAAGTGCATGGGTACTGGCAAAGGTATTGGAGGAGTGCATAGATCCTGACACGGTCATTGAAGGAGTGCAAGGCTAGTGCTTGGGTGATTGAACTAGTGTATAGCTAATGCATTGGTGATTGCATGAGTGCAGAGGTAATGTCTAGATGATTAGAGGAGTACACAGGTGATGTCTGGGTGATTGCATGAGTTGAGTGGTAATATATGGGGGATTACAGGAGTACATAGGAACTGTCTGGGTGATTATATAAGTGCATGGGTACTGCCTAAGTGATTGGAGGAGTGTGTAGATCCTGACAGGGTGATTGAAGGAGTGCAAGGATGGTGCCTGAGTGATTGAATCAGTGTATATTTAAAGCATTAGTGATTGCATGAATGCAATAGTAATGTCTGGGGATTACAAAAGTACATAGGAAGTGCCTAGATGATTGCATGAGTTCAGGGGTAATATCTGGGGAACTACAGTAGTACATAGAAAGTGCCTCAGTGATTTTATAAGTGCATCACTACTGCCTAGGTGATTACAGTAGTATTGTGGTAGTGCCTCAGTGATTGGAAGAGTGTAAAGGTAGTGCCTGGGTGATTTTATAACTGCATGAGTACTGGCAAAGTGATTGCAGGAGTGCATAGATCCTGATACAGTGACTGGAGGAGTGCAAGGGTAGTGCCTGGGTGATTGAACTAGTGTATAGCTAATGCATTGGTGATTGCATGAGTGCAGACGTAATGTCTGAGTGATTAGACGACTACATAGGTTATGTCTGGGTGATTGCATGAGTTGAGGGGTAATATCCGGGGGATTACAGGAGTACATAGGAACTGCCTGGCTGATTTTATAACTGCATGGGTGCTGCCTGGGTGATTGGAGTTTTACTATGGTAGTGTTCGAGTGATTCGATGATTGTAAAGGTAGTGGCTGGGTGATTTAAAAACTGCATGGGCACTGACTGAGTGGTTACATAATTACAGAGATAGTGCCAGGGTGATTGGAAGAGTATAAAGGTACTGCCTGGATGATTATATAAGTGTATGGGTAGTGGCTGGGTGATCGAATGACTGCAGGGGTAGTGGCTGGGTGATTGAAAGAGTGCAGGGGTAGTAATTATGTGATTGCATGAGAACGAAGATACTGCCTGGGTGATTGGAGGAGTACTAGGGTAGTGCCTGGGTGATTGCATAAGTGCATAGGTAGTGCCTGAGTGATTTTATAAGTGCATGGGTACTGGGTAAGTGATTGAAGGAGTGCATAGATCCTGACACAGTTATTGGAGGAGTGCAAGGGTAGTGCCTGGGTGATTGAACTAGTGTATAGCTAATGCATTGCTGATTGCATGAGTGCAGACGTAATGTCTGAGTGATTAGAGGACTACATAGGTTATGTCTGGGTGATTGCATGAGTTGAGGGGTAATATCTGGAGGATTACAGGAGTACATAGGAACTGCTTAGGTGATTTTATAAGTGCATGAGTACTGCCTAAATGATTGGAGGAGTGCATAGATACTGACAGGGTGATTACAGTAATGCAAGTATAGTGCCTGGGTGATTGCATGAGAACCAAGGTACTGTCTGGGTGATTGGAGGAGTACTAGGGTAGTGCCTGGGTGATTGCATAAGTGCATATAAAGTGCTTGACTGATTTTATAAGTGCAAGGGTACTGGGTAAGTGATTGGAGGAGTGCATAGATCCTGACAGGGTGTTTGGAGGACTGTAAGGGTAGTGTCTGGGCGATTGAACCAGTATATAGCTAATGCATTGGTGATTGCATGAGTGCAAAGGTAATGTCTGGGGGATTAGAGGAGTACATAGGTAATGCCTGGGTGATTGCATGAGTTCAGGGGTACTATCTGGGGGACTACAGGAGTACATAGAAAGTGCCTCAGTGATTTTATAAGTGCATCGCTACTGCCTAGGTGAATACAGTAGTATTGTGATAGTGCCTGAGTGATTGGAGGAGTACAACATCCTGAGTAGTAGCAGAATACTGACATTACAGCACAAAAGTGATGTCTATGACATGGTGTACACTTTTGTACTGCAGCTTCACAATTCTGTAACTACTCAGGGTGTTGGGTGTAACGAAAATAAAGCATCAAACCTACACATAAGTCTGTTATAAATCTCACAATATTCCTGAAACCATACATGCATATATGTCTACCTTTTGCAATTATCATCATATATAAAAGAAATAAACAAATAGACTGAACTTTACATTTGAAAGACACACCTACATTTCTGCAGTGTATTTCAAGTGTACCTTTCCCAGACTAATAGAAAATACCCTAATCACTAATTCCTCTGCCAACATGTTTTAAACAACAGTTTTGAGCTGCAGCTTCACCATTCTGCAACTACTTATAATGTTACACCTAGCCAAACACAAAGCAGGAACCCTTCACATATCTGTGCTAAAAGTCTCACCATATCCCTAAAAGCATACATGCATATGTCTGCACCACAACACTATCCACACCTCAAAAATTTAGAGAACAAACTTACAATTTCAAACAAACACCAAAAATTATGTGGCATATTTCAACTCTACCTCTCTAGAGACTTCAAATAAAGCCAAATCACTAATACCTTATGTCAACATCTTTTAAATCACACTTTTATGCTACATCTTCACCATTCTACTACTACTCACACTCTTGAGCCTACCACATAAAAAGCAACAACACCTCTTTATTATACGTCATGCACCTTCAAATATATAAGACATATGAAAATACATATACAAATAAAAACATACTTCAAGCACAAGTCCTTGCACACCTTAAAACTTGACAGACTGCAGTTCCAATTTGAAAGCGACACATAAAATGATGCGGTATAGAACAAATGTACATATCCACACAATAAAACAAACTACCATAATCACTAATCCCTCTTCCAATATACACATATTACTGTAAAGAATATATTTCAAACAACAGTTAACTACAATAAAACAAACTACAATACACATCTCTACATTTAATAATATATTTCAAACATTACAGTTCTTGAATAATTTTTAAAGATTAAAAATAAAGCTATTACATAATACACCTCACAAATTTATAACTCACCTTCCAAATTGATTTGTAGAGTAAGAAATATCACAAACTTATAAAAAACATTCTTATGCACACAATCAATGTAATGCACCACTCTCAGCAAGGTAAAAGCAGTAATGGCAAACTTTCTCTCCCTTTCTCCACACAAATACATGTAAGTAACAAATCACATTGCTTCCTACATAAATTCAAATTGTAAAACACATTTCTGTTGGTTAGACATATTAACACTCACCAACTGACTTCTAAAAGTGCCCAAACTGGTTCTGAAATTTTTTGGAGTCCGACTCCACCGTGCACCAACGCGATGGAGCTGCGAATCCATACGGGAGTTCAAAAATATATTACAAATAAAAAATACCACTATTTTTTAAGAACACATCACTTCTAAAGATAGTACTGACTTGGGAAATCTCACTTTAATAACATATCACTTATATATAAATTACAATTCCATATTTTAAAACCACAGATAACATTCAACCCTTCCCCCATTCTGCTTAATGCCAGTTTCCATAGTAACAGTTCATAGAACAGTCAACTGAAAAAACAGGTCACAAGTTCACCATATTTTTAAGTTCAGCACACAAGATTCCAAACGCAAACAGCAGGTGTGGTTAACGTTTGCAAAATATGACCTTATCCTTTCTACTGTACCTTTCCAAAAACATTTATTGACCAGTAACAAACATGCTTTTTAACGAAAGTAACATGCACCCTATTTTTCAGTGCACAATGTTCTTAAACAGCCAATCATTTCTCTACTTTAAAAAAAACAGCATCTTGTCCACCATTTTGGATACCTCTCATTCTTCCAACTGACTACCTCAGCTACAGACATCTTTTCATTACTTCCAGACATCCCTTGAGGATGCTTACAGTATGAATTGTTGGGCACAACTATATTTTCTGGTGCAAAAGATATGCTGAATGCAGAGGTATTGACAAAGACCTAGCTTTGCAAAATGTGGATATTAAATGGATTGCACAGAGAGGATTAAAGTGGCACCAATTGATGCCTTTGGTTAAAACATTTTTGCATCTCCAACCCCCTGACCTCATGATTGTGCACTGTGGTGGGAATGACCTAGGCACATTGACCGGGGTAGGACTGTAAATGCTCATGAAGGATACCTTTGCACAATCGATGTTGCTTTTCCCCCAAACTGTCTTTGTATACTCTACTATATGCTAAAGACAGAAATGGAAGTGGTCAAATCAATTCTGTCCACAGATTGAAAAAGCTAGGAAGAATGTCAATAAATCTGTTTCTGCTTACGTCAGAGACCATAGGATGGGCTCCATATATAACAACAATCTACGTTTTGATATGGATGACATCTACAGAAGTGATGGAGTACACTTAACAGATCATGGAAACAGAGTCTTTATCAACAACCTAAAGCTGTGCATCCGCACTTACATGTAGCTACAACAAACTAATAATGAAAACAAGGGCTCTTTTTAGAGCCACCCTATAACACAATTGTAAATCTTATTCTTATTTAAACATACATACTTTTTTTTTTAGATTTTTGAGGATTCGCGAATACATCGCGAATCTGCAAAAGCATGAATTTAATGTAGTACAGCACAACACACTTTTCAAGTTTAACTATTAATTTTAAATTTTATATATTTTTAACAACTCTATCAATTGTAACCTTGTCATTAACTTCAATCTCAGTACCTCTTTAAAACAACTTCACAAATAAAACACTACCTTCTAAATGATATGCTACTAAATTATTTATTTGAGGTGAATTCACAAATCTATTGCGATGTTACACCGGGGGGTGGCGCTGACAGCCGCGTTGGATTCGCGACTCCAAAATAGAAAGAAGAAAAACGCCCCACTTCCATTATTCGGTATTCGCCCTGAGGACCCCATCCCCTGGGGCCTACCAAATAAAAAAATATAGAGGGGGCCGCATGGCCCCCCTCCTAAGGCCACTTCTGGCCCCGGGGACCCCATACCCCAGGGCCTGGCCAGCCTGGATTTTTTGGGTGGAGGGAGGCCGCATGGACCCCCTCCTAAGGCCAATTTTGGCCCGGGGACCCCATCCCCCGGGGCTGGCCTTCCTTTTGTTTAATAAAAATTTATAAATAAAATAAAGGATCGGGTTGCCAAGTGGCCCCCTCCCAGGCCACTTCTGGCCCCGGGGACCCCATCCCCTGGGGCCGACCCTCAAGTTGGGGACAGTGGGGGGAGCCCCAATGACCCACGGTCCCAGCCAGCTCCCCGCCTCCTGCGGGAACCCATATTGCTTTTGGGCAAGGGGAGCTGCTAACATGCAGCTCCCCTTGCCCAAAAGCAATTCTGCTTTGCTTCTTGGAAGCGAGAGCAGGTTTCCTGTTCTCGCTTCCAAGAAGCAAAGCAGTGTTTGCTATGGCAGGGCGGGATCCGTGCTCCCACCCTGCCATAGCAAACAGCAATGTCCCAGGGGTGGGCACCCCGAGACATTGCAGGAGCCGGCCCTGGGGGGGTGGCAGATCCCCAGGGCCATGGAAGGCTCCAGGAGGGGTCCGTGCAGCCCCCTCCCAACATTTGCATAGCTCCGGGGAGGTGGTGGTCCCCGGGGGTCCACAACGGACCCCCATATTCTAATGTATGTAGGCCCCGGGGAAGTGGTGGTCCCCGGGGCCGCAGGGGGGGGTGCAAACCCCACGCATTTAAACATTGAAGCCCCAGGGAGGTAGTGGTCCCCGGGCCTTGGGGAGGACCAGGAGGCCCCCCCATACAAAATGTAAAAATGCCCCGGGCAGGTGGTAGTCCCCGGGACTTGGGGAGGACCAAGAGTCCCCCACACAAAAGGTAAAAATGCCCCAGGGAGGTGGTAGTCCCCGGGGCAGAGTGGGGGGCAGTTAGCCCCCCTCGCTATTTTAATATTTTAGCCCTGGGAAGGTGGTGGACCCCGGGTCTGTAGGGGCCCCCGTGGGCCCCCGCTTCAAAATTGAACAATGCCCTCTGGACCTGGCCCACCCGGGGGCTTATAGAAAACGAAGCGCAGGAACCTGCGCTTCGTTTTTTTGAATTTTCTCGGCTAGATTCGCACACCCAGCGCAAATTCGACCGATTTAAAAAAAAAAAATGCTTTTTTTGGCCCTGGGGGTCAGGACCTCCTGAGCAGGCCTAGGGGGTCAGGGTGTTTCTACCCTGCCCCCTTTTCTTGTTTTTTTATCTTTTTTTCTACTGTTTTCTTGTGACTCGGTTACCGAGTCACAAGATGGCTGCCAACACTTCCTGGTTTGGAGTGTTGACAGCCAATCTAAATGAAGTTCGTGCTCGGGAGGATTTGCGAATCCTCCTCGGTGCTCAGATATCGATATTTTTATTTTTGTAATTTCTCAGCAACTACTTAACGGATTTACACCACTTAAAAAAAGCACGCTTTCTACACCAAGACCTACCTTTTTGTCAAATTTGGTGTAATTCTGTTCAGAAGTTCGAGCTGTAGCTTTGTCTAAATTTAACTATGGAAATTAACATGGGGATTACGCGTTTTAGGACCCCCCTTTTTCTCAGCCACGCTTGACGAATCACCCCGAAACTTTCAAGACATGAGCTGAACTGAGCTGGTCATTAGTTTGGAAAATTTCACGAAGATTCGTCAAATGAAAAAATGCTTTTTGAATAGAAACAAGGTCCTAACTATAACTACCTACTGGCGACCGCCAGTAGATAATATATATATATAAATATATATATATTGTATTGTCATGTATTGTATTGTAATTGCATTTATATAGCGCTTACTACCCCTGACGAGGCATCAAAGCGCTTTTTTGGCGAGTAGCATGCTACTCCGGAACCCATAAAAGATTAGTGTTGAATTAGTATAGTGAAATATGAAAGTAATTTGAGTGGTGGATAGGTTAGTCAGTTATTTGGATTCAGAAGGATAGTGGAGGGATAGAAGAGGGAAAAAAGTGTGCATTTATATAGTGCTTTTTACCCCTGATGAGGTTTTGAAGAGCTTTTTTCGGCGAGTATCACACTACTCCGGAACCCATAAAGGATTAGTGTTGAATTAGTATACTGAAATATGAAAGTAATTTGAGTGGTGGATAGGTTAGTCAGTTATTTGGATTGAGAAGGATAGCGGAAGGATAGAAGAGGGAAAAAGGTTTGTATTTATATAGTGCTTGTTGCCCCCGATGGGGTGTTGAAGCGCTTTTTTTGGTGAGTAGCACGCTACTCCGGTACCCATTAAAGGATTAGTGTTGAATTAGTATAGTGAAATATGAAAGTAATTTGAGTGGTGGATATGTTAGTCAGTTATTTGGATTGAGAAGGGTAGGAGAGGGATAGAAGAGGGACAAAGGTTTGCATGTCTATAGTGCTTAATACCCCCGATGGGGTGTTGAAAGGCTTTTTCGGCGAGTAGCATGCTACTTCCGAACCCATAAAGGATTAGTGGTGAATTAGTATAGTGAAATATGAAAGTAATTTGAGTGGTCGATATTAGTCAGTTATTTGGATTGAGAAGGATAGCGGAGGGATAGAAGAGGGAAAAAAGGTTTGCATTCATATAGTGCTTGCTGCCCCTGATGAGGTGTTGAAGCGCTTTTTTCGGCGAGTAGCACGGTACTTTGGAACCCATAAAGAATTAGTGGTGAATTAGTATAGTGAAATATGAAATTTGAGAAGTGGACATGTTAGTCTGTTATTTTGATAGGAAAGGATAGTGGAGGGATAGAAGAGTGAAGGATTTAAACTTTTTTTTGTTTGTTTTGGAGGTCATAGCAGTAGGAAGAGGCTTGGAAAGAGTAAAAAGGGATGTGGAGGGGAAGAGTCAGAGGGAAGAGTTTAGAAAGGCTTGTTTTGGGGGATCAGTATAGTAAAAGAGGTGTCAGATCGTGCAAGGAGGGGTAGAGTAGGGGAGAGTCTAGAAAAGGCTACTTTGGGAATCATAGTAGTGGCAAGGGTTTGAGATTAATGAGAGAGTGGATGTAGAGGATATATTGGGGAAAAAAAATTGATAGAGCTATAGGGTGAGAAATAGGGTAGTGTATTGGAAAGAGTAGTAGAAATAGGTTTGAGATGAGTCAGAGAGTTGAGGTAGAAGATATATTGAATGAGGTATAGGGTGAGAAATAGGGTAGTGCAGTGGATATGCTGAATTAGAAGAAAGTAATAAATATATAAATCCATAAGTACATGGAAAGTTTATAGATCATAAAGGAAGTAAGTACATGTAGATTAAAGATAGTGATAGAGGTATTGGGTGAGAAATAGGGTAGTGCATTGAATATGCTTTTTGGGGGAGTAATATATATATAGATACAAGTACATGGAAGGTATATAGATGCATAAATGAAGTAAGTATATGTAAACTAAAGATGCATTTGATAAACTCTGGCTTTCAAGTATTGTACTTAAAAATGTATTTTATTTATTTAAAAAAACAACAACATGATTATTCTACATGTTTATACAAAGAAATACACATATATAGGTACATATCTGTAGTACAAATAAATGCTTAAATAAAGAGGGATATGCTGTGTATTTCTGTTTGCGTATGGTGCTGATGTGGGGAAGAGCAAATTCTTGAGTAGTTTTCTGAAGATAAGATGGTTGTCGGCGGATCTTATGTTGGGGGTAAAGAGTTCCATATTTTGGCTGCTTGAATAGAGAAGGATGTGCCACCCATGGTTTTTTTCTTGTATCTTGGTATTTTGAGCCGAGGTGCCACTCTAGAGCGGAGATTTCTATGTTGAATGTGTTTGGTGATTTTATTCCTGATGAAGAGTGGTCCCATTCCATGTATGGCTTTGTGGGTGATACAAAGCAGCTTGAACATGGATCTTCTGGCAACCGGTAACCAATGCAGGGCATTCAAGGCAGGGGAGATGTGCAAAAGTAGTTTGGCAGCCGAATTCTGAATCTGTTGTAGTCTTTTTATAGTTGTTAACGGTGATCTGTGGTAGAGGCTATTGGTGTAATCGAGTTTGGACAGAACAAGGGACATGTTCAGTGCTCACACAGGACAAATGTGAGAGAAAGCGGTGCTGTGCTCTGAGTGTCTTTTGGCGAAAGGCTAATAAAACAGAAGAAACAAGTTCCCTACCAGCCTGCACTGTCAATCACACCAATGACCTCACTTCCAAGCAGATCCCGCCTGTCATTGTATATATAAATATATATATATATATATGCATATATATATATATATTCACTGAAAAAAACATAGGTTTTTAGTGCCATGGGGCAGTGTGGTGGGGGCAGGAGCCCCCCACACACCTCTAATTAAATTGGAGCCCCGGGGAGGTGGCGGTCCCCGAGGCTTTGGGGGGCCCGCAAGGCCCCCCTGCCCTTATTAAAGCAAAGCCCCGGGGAGGTGGCAGTCCCTGGGGCAGCGTGGGGGGGCAGGATCCCCCCATGCATTTTTTTGAAGAAAGCCGCGGGAAGATGGCAGTCCCCAGGGCTGCGGGGGGCTGCGTGCCCCCCGCAAATTATGAGCAAAGCCCCGGGGAGGGGGTGGTCCCTGGGGCTGTGGGGGCCCCCACACCATAATTATAAATTGCCCCCGGGACCTGGCCCATCTGGGGGCTTAAAACAAACAAAGTACGGGAGCCCGTGCTTCTTTTTTGCGCACCCAGTGTGAATTCTGCTGATTTTCTTTAATGCTTTTTTGGGCTTGGGGGTCCTTGTCGGACACTCTGAGCAGGCCTAGGGGGTCAGGGTGTTTTTACCCTGCCCCCTTTTCTTGTTTAATATCATTTTTTAACTGTTTTCTTGTGACTCGGTTACCGAGTCACAAGATGGCTGCCAACACTTCCTGGTTTGGAGTGTTGACAGCCAATCGCGGCTCCTCCTCGGTGCTCAGATATCGATATTTTTATTTTTTTTAATTTCTCAGCAACTACTGAATGGATTTACACCATTTAAAAAAAAAAAAGCACGCTTTCTGGGCCAAGACCTACTTTTTTGCCAAATTTGGTGGAATTCCGTTCAGCAGTTTGGGCTGTAGCTTTGTCTAAAGTTCCTATGGAAATTAACATGGGGAAAACGCGTTTTGGGACCCCCTTTGTTTCTCGGCCCCCGCTTGACAAATCACCTCGAAACTTTCAAGACAGGAGCTGACCTAAGGGAACCATTAGTTTTGAATATTTCGCGAAGATTCGTCAAACGGCGCCAAAGATATTGGCAAAAGAAAAAACACTTTTTCAATAGTAACAAGGTCCTAACTAGAACTACCTACTGGCGACCGCGAGTAGGTAATATATATATATATATATATATTCACTGAAAAAACCACAGGTTTCAGAGACGTTATAGTTAGTTGGACATTTCACTCGTACAAAACCAGAGAAATTCGGCCGTTATAGTCAGTTGAGCTAACTATAACTCGCGCCTCCGCAATGCACTGCTGATGATGTCACATATTACATCATTCATGATATAGTCAGTGACATCACTGATGACATCACTGATGACATCTCAAATGACATCACTGATGACATCATCCATGTGACTGTGTGTTTCTGAAAAGTTTAAATATGTTTTTTATATATATATATGTCAAGGTGTATTGAAGAATGAGTGGGTGTATAAGTATCTGAATGGATGATTTAGTAGGTGCGTGACTGACTGTATAAGTGAGTGATTAAACGTGTCTTACTGAATGCATGGGTTAGTGACTAAACTGTGTGAATGTCTCTATTAGTCTATCAGTTGGTGTATAAGCAACGGCATGGGTTGGTGAGTAGCTACATGAGTGTCTATATGGGTTATTGATTGGTTGTCTGAGTATCTGTATGGGTGCCTGAGTGTCTCTGTGGGTGGGTGGGGGGTGTGTGACTCTGTGCATAGATGTGTGAATAGATGATTCACTGGGTGTATGGGTTCAAGAGTGCATCTGTGAAGGGCTGTATGGGTGGGTGAGTGTGTGTATAGGTTTGTTGGTGAGTGAATGGATGTCTCAGTTGTACATGTGTGAGTAACTACATATGTGAAAGGCAGTATATGTCAGTGTTAGAGTATATAAATGACTATATATGAGAGTGAGTGATTGTGAGAGTGTTGTATGGATGAGTGTGTGCTTGTGTCAGTGATTGTAGAAGAGAGTAAGTTTGTGTTAGTATCTGTATGAATAAGTGAGGTGGTGTGTGCATGACTGTATAGGTGTAAATGGGAGTGTGATTGATTCTTTGCATGACTGACTAGGTATGTGAGTAACTGTATAGATGAGTGGCAGGGTGTGAGTGTCTGTATAGGTGTATGAGTGCATATGATAGTGCTGTATTGATGAGTGACTGCATGTATGAGTGACTGTATGGGTGAATGAATGGATGTGTGTGTAGACCTAGGAATCAGTGAGTGGGTATGTAGTAACTGGTATTGGTGTGTCTATGGTTTTGAAAATGGTAGTTTGGAAAATGGTAGAGTGGGTGTATCAAAGGTTATATTAGGGTGTGTGGAGGTGCATCAGATTATCACGTGGATGATGTCATCAGTGAAGTCATCGGTGATGTCATTTGAGATGTCATCAGTGATGTTATCAGTGATGTCACTGACCATGTCATGAACGATGTAATATGTGACGTCATCAGCAGTGCATTGCGGGGGCGCGAGTTATAGTTAGCTCAACTAACTATAACGGCTGAATTTCTCTGGTTTTGTATGAGTGAAATGTCCAACTAACTATAACGTCCCTGAAACCTGTGTTTTTTTCAGTGAATTTCTATTGTTTTTTAAATGCTAATTTCTAACTATAACGTCCCTGAAACCTATGGTTTTTTCAGTGAATTTCAAAGGTTTTTTTAAATACTAATTTCTAACTATAACGTCCCTGAAACCTATGGTTTTTTCTGTGAATTTCAAAGGTTTTTTAAATGCTAATTTCTAAGTATAATGTCCCCCAAAAATCTTTTCTTAGTTTTCTATTTCTTACAAAAATAATGTAATATTCTCTACTTTCTAAAATATAAATATACATTTTTATTTATTTATTTTTATAAAAAAGTGGATTCGCGTACCAATCATATACCTGACTCGGTGGGTGCGCGATTCCAAGCCGCCATATTGGTTAAGTCGTGTAGGATGCGTGTTGGGTATGTGGCGGGTACACGGATCGTGGCCCCGCGTAACGTCACGTACGTAGTTCCGGGGGTCGCGCCGGGTGCACGAATCCATCGCAAATCTTCAAGTTTTAAAAGTATATGTATATAACTTTATTATATATATTATACCAAGACATTATTTAAGATAATTGTAAATAGCAAACATTTGTAACTGGAATAAAGATATATTATTGTTAAATATATTTTGGGGAAATCATGCTGTGTGCGTGCCGGTTGCGCGCCGGTGGCGCAAATCTTGACCTCGCGTAACGTCACATACGTAGTTCCAGGGAGGGGTCTCGCCGGCTGCGCGAATTCATCGCAAATCTTTAAGTTTTAAAAGTATATATATATATAACTTTATCATATATATTATACCAAGAGATTACTTAATATAACTGTAAATATCATTTATTTGTAGTTGTAAAAAACATATATTATTGTTAAATATATTTTTGGGAATTCGCTCCGGGTGCGCGCCATTGCGCGCCTGGTGCGCGAATCCCATGTGACTTCAAAAGAAAGTACTTGATTGGTTGAGAAGCTCTTGATTCTAGAACTTGAAGGACCCTACCCTATTTTTTTATTCTTTCAACTGCATCTCAGGAGTGACAGGTCTTCTGTTTTGCTCTTCTTCTTTGTTTTTTTTTGGTGTTTTCTTCATCAAAAAATGGCTGCTTTAAATCCAGCAGGGCAGCTTCCACCTGAATATGAAGATGAGTTGGAAGAACCAGTGAAGGTGAGATACGAAAGTATCGTATGGGCTTTCTTCTCGCCAGGTGGAAATGTGAAGAAAGTTAATGCTCGTAAGGTTACATGCACTTAATGTAAGAATGTCTTGTCATGAGGATCTGACAAGAAGTACTCCTGTGGCACCTCCTCAATGCTTAAGCATTTGCAGACTATTCATCCACGACATCTTGCAAGAGAACAGCACAGACGTGACCTTGAAAAGCAAGTAAGAGAGGACAACAGTGGACAAACAAGCTCTTCATCTGGGTCATCTGTAACATCAACACCGCAGATTGTACCTCAATTTGCCAGAGTGCATCAGACTTGCATAAAATGCAAAGCAATCTTGTGCCATGTCGAGCAATCATTGGAGGTCGCAGTGCTTGCAATTAATAACCACCATTGTTAATTTTTGTTTTGTTTTGTTTTTTGCAATGACTTTGAAATTGCATATTGTTTTGTAGCCTTTCACCGTTGGTTCTGTTAATTTTTTTCTTCTTTTAAAAAAACACCCAAAAAATTCAAAAAAGAGTTGAAAAAAACACCCAAAAAATATAAAAGAAAAAAAGAAGAAAAAAATGGTTCTTTTCAGAACCGCCTATTTGGTTTAAAAATAGACACATTTGTAATTGTTGTATGAATTGTGGTAAGTGTAATATGTGGAGAAGTGAATGGGTACTGCATGTGTGATTGCATGTTTGCATGTATAGTGCCTCGGTGATTGGAGATGTGCAAGCGTACTACCTGAGTGATTCCATGATTATGTGGCTAATATTGGGAGATTGTAAGAGTGCATGGGTAGTGGGTGCCTATTTGATTGCATGACTGCAGCTGTAGTGTCTGAGTGATTGAAGGAGTGCATGAGTAATGCCAGGGTGCATGGAAGAGTACATGGGTAGTATCTAGGTGATTGCAGGAGTGTATAGATAGTGTCTGCGTGATTGCATCAATGCAGGGGTAATGTCTGGGTGATTGAAGGAGTGCATGGGTAATGCTTGGGTGCATGGAAGAGTGCATGGGTAGTGCCTTGGTGCTTGAAGGAGTGCATTGGAACTTTCTGTGTGATTGGATGACTGCATAAGAAGTACCTGGTTGATTGCATGAGTGTACGTGTAGTGTATGGATGATTGGAACACTGTATAGGGAGTGGTTTAGTGATTGTACAAGTGTAGCAGAAGTGCAGAAGTGCATGTATAAGTGCATGGCTAGTGCCTGAGTGATTGCATCAGTGCATGGGTAGTGTCTGGGTGATTGCTAGAGTGCAGGAGTAATGTCTGGATTATTGCAGGTGTGCAAAGCTAGTGCTTGAGTGATTTTATGAGTGGAGAGGTAATGCGTGGGTATTCGAAAGAGTGAATGAGTTGGGCCTGAGTGATTGGAGGCGTGCATGGCTAGTGCCTGGGTGATTTTTTAAGTGCTTGGTTAATGCCTGGGTGATTGCATGAGTGCAGAGGTAATGTATGAGTGATTAGAAGAGTGCATGGGTAATGCCTGACTGATTGCATTAGTTTATGGGTAATGCCTGGATGATTGCATGAGTGCATGGGTAGTGCCTGGGTGATTGTAAGAGTGCAAGGATAGTGCATGGTGATTTTATAAGTGCTTGGGTATTGGCAGAGTGATTGGTTAAGTACATGGTATTTGCTGTGTGATTGTAGGAGTGCATAGGGTAGTGCACAGGTGATTGTAGCAGTGCATGGGTAGTGCTTGGGTTATTGCATAAGTACATGAGTAGTGCCTGCGTGATAGCAGGAGTACATGTGTAGTGCTTGCAGGATTTTCTAAGTGCATAGGTTTTGCTTGGTTGATTTTAGAAGTGCATGCTTAATGCCTGGGTAATTACATGAGTTTATAGGTAATGTCTGGATGATTGGTTGAATACATGGTTAGTGCCTGGGTCATTGCATGAGTACATGGGTACTGCCTGGATGATTAGAGGAATGCAAGGATAGCGCATGATGAATTTATAAGTCCTTGTTATTGCCGGAGTGATTGGTTAAGTACATGATACTGGATGGGTGATTGTAGGAGTGCATGGGGTAGTGCACGGGTGATTGCAGCAGTGCATGGTTAGTGCCTGGGTTATTGCGTAAGTCCATGAGTACTGCGTGGGTGATAGCACAAGTACATGTGTAGTGCCTGCATAATTTTATAAGTGCATGGGTATTGCTTGGTTGATTTTACAAGTGCATGCTTAATGCCTGGATAATTACATGACTTTCTAGGTAATGTCTGGATGATTGGTTGAATACATGGTTACTGCCTAGGTCATTGCATGAGTACATGGGTACTGCCTGGGTGATTGTAAGAGTGCAAGGATAGTGCATGGTGATTTTATAAGTGCTTGGGTATTAGCGGAGTGATTGGTTAAGTACATGGTACTGGCTGGGTGATTGTAGGAGTGCTTGGGGTAGTGCACGGATGATTGGAACAGTTCATGGTTAGTGCCTGGGTTATTGCGTAAGTGCATGAGTAGTGCGTGGGTGATAGCACGAGTACATGTGTAGTGTCTGCATGATTTCCTAAGTGCATCGGTATTGCTTAGTTGATTTTACAAGTGCATGCTTAATGCCTGGATAATTACATGACTTTCTAGGTAATGTCTGGATGATTGGTTGAATACATGGTTAGTGCCTGGGTCATTGCATGAGTACATGGTACTGCCTGGATTATTAGAGGAATGCAAGGATAGTGCATGGTGATTTTATAAGTGCTTGGGTATTGGCGGAGTGATTGGTTAAGTACATGGTACTGGCTGGGTGATTGTAGGAGTGCATGGGGTAGTGCACGGATGATTGGAGCAGTGCATGGTTAGTGCCTGGGTTATTGCGTAAGTGCATGAGTAGTGCCTGTGTGATAGCATGAGTACATGTTTAGTGTCTGCATGATTTTCTAAGTGCATGGGTATTGCTTAGTTGATTTTACAAGTGCATGCTTAATGCCTGGGTAATTACATGACTTTCTAGGTAATGTCTGGATGATTGCTTGAATACAAGGTTAATGTTTGGGTTATTGCATGAGTACATGGGTTCTGCCTGGATGATTTGAGGAATGCAAGGATAGTGCATGGTGATTTTATAAGTGCTTGGGTATTGGCGGAGTGATTGGTTAAGTACATGGTTATTGTTATTGACATTTCTAGAGCGCTACTGCTACCCGAAGGTGTCCTGGCGCTGTGTGAAGTCCTGCCGAAGACTAAGAGAGTGGAAGAAGTAACAACGATATTAATTAATGAAAAGCCATGTTTTTAGTGCTTTCCTAAAGGCCAGTAGATTAGTCATACTTCTGAGGTGTACTGGGAGACCGTTCCATGCCTTAGCAGCATTGGCTACAAAGCTTCTGCCCCCCCAACTGGCTTTTTTCACAAGTGGCACCATCACCATTTTTGCATCGGATGACCTCAACGGTCTTTTCGGTGCATACCAGTGTAATAGCTGTTGAAGGTAGTCTGGCCCGGTTCCACGAAGAGCTTTGAAGACCAAGCATAAGGCTTTGAATCGGGTGCGCTTCCTAACCAGCAGCCAGTGGAGTTTTTTTTAACTCAGCCGAGATAAAGGCATATTTGGGTATGCCAGTCAGGAGTCTGGCCACCTCATTCTGCAGGATCTGTAATTCGTTCATCAGTCCTTCCTGGATATTAAGATATAGGCTAGTCCAATCTGGACATTGTTAACGCTGTGATAACTGATTTTTGGGAGTCTAAGGGGAGCAGTGGCATTATTTTCTTACAGGATCTCAGGATATAGGAAGTCCGCGACGCCACTGTGTTCACCTGGTCCCTAAAACTAAGGTTGTTATCAATCCACACTCCCAGATTTTTCACTTTCCTACTGGGAGTGGGAAGGGGCCCCAAAGTGTCCGGCCAACAGTCAGAGGTCTAAAAGTTGGGGTTGTTGTCAAACAGCACAACTTCCGTTTTACCGGAGTTGAGTTTTAGGCAATTTTGTGCCATCCAGACCCCTACGGCATTCATACAATCCTGGAGCTGGGACGATATTCCCAGCATCACCTCAGGCCGTATGGACACGACAATTTGGGTGTCGTCCGCGTAGGAAGTCAGACTGAAGCCAAAAGATTCAATTAGGGGCGCCAATGAGGACACATAAATATTAAAAAGTGTCGGACTCAATAAAGACCCTTGCGGCACACCACAGGTTAGTGAGAATGAATCAGCCTTGTATTCGCCCAGGGCAACCGTTTGAGTTCTGTTGGATAGAAAGGAATTGAAAAGTTTCCAAGTGGTGCCCTGGACTCCGATCTCGTATAATCGTCCATCAGCAAGGCATGATGGACCGTATCAAAGGCTGCTGAGAGATAGAGCATAATCAATGCAGCCTTTCCTCCCTGATCCAGGATAGTCCTAATCTCCTCCGTGGATTTGAGTAGCGCGGTCTCCGTGCTATGCCCCTCTCTGAAACCGTACTGGGTTGGGTTTAGCACCTGTGATTCTTGAGTTGTGTGTTCATGTTTCTCTCTATAATTTTCGCTGGGAGTGGTAGTCTAGATATGGGCCTGAAGTTATTAGGGTCTTTAGCATCCAGGCTTGGTTTTTTAAGCAGGGGCAGAATGGATGCCTGTTTCCACTCTCTGGGAAAATAACCCTCTGAATACATTGAATTTATGATAGAGGTCAGAGTACATGAGACAAGCTCAGCTGCCAATTCTACTATGGATACTGGGCAGGGATCGTACGGGGAGCCTGATTTTAATTTCATGAGAAGATTGAAAGTGTCTGAGACTGATAAAGGGGCAAGTCTATTCAGTACAAAGACCTTATTTTTGTCTATCTTGGAGCTAATCAACTGATCAGTAGTATTCTTGGTAGTTGAGTCCGAGAAAGTTAAAAAAATAGCGTTGACTTTGTCAAAGAAGAACTTCGCTACTTTGTTACACAGTTGTTGGCTAGCCGGGATGGTGGGGGTGATAGGGTAGGCCAGGGTGGTAACAGTTTTAAAGAGTTCTTTTGGCGAATTTTTAGCGGAATTGATTTTCTTGGTGAAATACTCTAGTATGGTTTTTTTAAGCAACTGTTTATACAGAGCAAGACTCAACTTATATTCCTTTTTCCTTATCATTGTATTCCTTCCTCCAGTTTCTTTCCAGGTGCTTACAATGTAATATTTGATTTCTAAGCTCCTGCGAGTACCACGGAGATGAAGGCCGCTGTCTGTTGAAGCAAAGACGTTTTTGGGGCACTAGCTTGTTTCCTGCTGCTTCCAACCAATTTGTGTAAGACCTGGTTGCTTCGTCCAGATCTCTGGGTAGCGTGGTGCTGGTCGAGGATAATACTTCCCGTAAATCCTCAGCTTCTACGTTATTCCAAGCTCTTTTCCAATGGTACTGGTTGGGTGATTCTAGGAGTCCATGGGGTAGTGCACGGGTGATTGGAGCTGTCCATGGTTAGTGCCTGGGTTATTGCATAAGTGCATGAGTAGTGCCTGGGTGATAGCAGGAGTACATGTGTAGTTCCTGCATGATTTTCTAAGTGTATGGGTATTGTTGGTTGATTTTACAAGTGCATGCTTAATGCCTAGGTAATTACATGACTTTATAGGTAATATCTGGATGATTGATTGAATACATGGTTAGTATCTGGGTCATTGCATGAGTACATGGGTACTGCCTGGATGATTCAAGAAGTGGAGGGATACTGCATGGTGATTTCAAAAGTGGTTTGGTATTGGCGGAGTAAATGGATAAGTACATGGTACTGACTGGGTGATTGGAGGAGTGCATGGGTAGTGACAGGGTGATTGCTGGAGTGCATAGGAAGTGCCTGCATAATTGAAGAACTGAATGAGTAGTGTCTAGGTGGTTAGAGGACTGCATAGGGTAGTGCACAGGTGATTGGAGAAGTGCATGGGTAGTGCTTGGATTATTGCATAACTGCATGAGTAGTGCCTGAGTGATAGCAGGAGTCGATGTGTTGTGCCTGCATGATTTTCTTAGTGCATGGGTATTGCTTGGCTCATTTTACAAGTGCATGCTTAATGCCTGGGTAATTACATGACTTTATAGGTAATGTCTGGATGATTGCTTGAATACATGGTTAGTACCTAGGTCATTGCATGAGTACATGGGTACTGACTGGATGATTAGAGGAATGCAGGGATAGTTCATGGTGATTTTATAACTGCTTGGGTATTGGCAGAGTGATTGGATAAGTGCATGGCTAGTGGTTGGGGTATTAGATGAGTGCATCGGTAGTGACTGGGTATTCGAAAGAGTAAATGAGTAGTGTCTGGATGATTACAGAACTGCATGGGTAGTTGATAGATGATTGGAACAGTGCATGGATAATGCCTGAGTTATTGCATGAGTGGATAACTAATGCCTGTGTGATTGCAGGAGTACATCAGTTGTGCCTGAGTAATTTTGTAAGTGCACGGATATTCCTTGGGTGATTACAGAGCTGTACAGGTACTACCACAGTGAACAAAGCTGTATATTGGTAATGCATAGGTGATTTTGTAACTACAGAGGATATATTTAAGATATTGAAGAAGACCATAGGTTCTCGTAAAGTAATTTGATGAGTGAGATAATTCAGTTTAAAAAAAAATGAATGACTGCATTAAAAGTGACTCTAAATATAAATTCATAACATTATGCTTATTACATTACTTTATCTTACCTTCTTTATTGAAGTAGATATGAAACTCATTTAAACAATTTTTTCCGTTTTTTTTTATTATAATCTAGATTTAAAATATTTTCAAACTTTAGAATTAGTTTCTGTAAAAGAGAAGAAAAAATACTGTTATTGCATATAATATTATAGTTTTAAGAACACAACATAATTTTAGAATTACATAACATATTCAGTTTGCCTTTTTGCTGTTTTCAGATTCTATTGAATTTCACCATACACAGGGATTTCAATGTTGATCATCATGTAACAGCGGGCAACAAAATACAATCAATAAGATTGTTAAACAAACCCAAATCTGTGTTCAAAATATTTACAACAAACTCAACTATCTGTTTACATTTTCAAAAATAAACACTGTCATTAACCCTTTCAGTGCTCATGACGGAATGGTTCCGTTATGAGCACAAGTTCCAGTGTGCTCATGACGGAACCATTCCGTCATGAGCACATGCTCAGAAAATCCCTCTGCTGCAGACAGCAGAGGGATTTCCCATTTTTTTTGTTGCCTGGGGAGGTTGGGGAAGCCAAGCATGGGGCAAAAAACCCAGGTGACCCCCCTTGGAAAACCAGGTAATTTTGTTATAGGCAATTTTGATGTTGCCTCAATACGTTTTGGGCCCTTGCCTGTCGCGGGTACTTGGGCCTCCCACACGAGTGAGGCACCATTTTTATCAGGTGACCTGGGGGAACGCTGGGTGGTAGGAAATTTGTGTCAGCCCGGTGATGCCACAACTTTCCAACACAAAAATTTGTGGGAAAAGTGATTTTTTTCAGCTAAAATTGAGGTTTGCAGGGGGATCTGGGTAAGAAAACATTGGGGTATCCACACAAGCCATACCTCCCTAGAACCCCCCGGGTGTCTAGTTTTCAGGAATGTGTGGGTTTGGTAGGTTCCCCAAGCTGGCCACCGAGCATGGGGCCAAAAACCCAGATGACCCCCCTTGCAAAACCAGGTCGTTTTGTGATAGGCAATTTTGATGTCGCCTCAATACATTTTGGGCCCTTGCCTGTCGTCAGTACTTGGGCCTCCCACACGAGTGAGGCACCATTTTTATTGGGAGACCTAGGGGAACGCTGGGTGGTAGGAAATTTGTGTCAGCCCGGTTATGCCACAACTTTCCCACACAAAAATGTGTATAAAAAGTGATTTTTTCAGCTAAAATTGAGGTTTGCAGGGGATTCTGGGTAAGAAAACGTTGGGGGATCCACGCAAGCCATACCTCTGTGGAACCCCCCGGGTGTCTAGTTTTCAGAAATGTGTGGGTTTGTTAGGTTTCCTTAGCTGGCCGCCGAGCATGGGGCCAAAAACCCAGGTGACCCCCCTTGCAAAACCTGGTCATTTTGTGATAGGCAATTTTGATGTCGCCTCAATACGTTTTGGGCCCTTGCCTGTCGCGGGTACTTGAGTCTCCCACACGAGTGAGGCACCATTTTTATCGGGAGACCTGGGGGAACGCTGGGTGGTAGGAAATTTGTGTCAGCCCGGTGATGCCACAACTTTCCGACACAAAAATGTGTGGAAAAAGTGATTTTTTTCAGCTAAAATTGAGGTTTGCAGGGGATTCTGGGTAAGAAAACGTTGGGGGATCCACGCAAGCCATACCTCGGTGGAACCCCCCCGGTGTCTAGGTTTCAGAAATGTGTGGGTTTGGTAGGTTTCCCTAGCTGGCCGCCGAGCATGGGGCCAGAAACCCAGGTGATCCCCCTTGCAAAACCAGGTCGTTTTGTGATAGGCAATTTTTTAGGTTTGCAAGGGATTCTGGGTAACAGAACCTGGTGAGAGCCAGTCAAGTCACCACATCCTGGATTCCCCTGGGTGTCTAGTTTTCAAAAATGTATAGGTTTGCTAGGTTTCCCTAGGTGCCGCCAGAGCTAGGGTTCAAAAACTACAGCTAGGCACTTTGCAAAAAAAGGGTCATTTTTCACTGTGAAAATGTGGTGTGTCCACGTTGCGTTTTGGGCCGTTTCCTGTCGCGGGCACTAGCCCTACCCACACAAGTGAGGTACCATTTTTCTCAGAAGACTTAGGGAAACACGGGGTGGGTGGAATTTTTGGGATCCACGCAGATTCCTGAACTTTCCACCACGGAAATGTGAGGAAAATGTGTTTTGTTTGACATTTTTTAGGGTTTGCAAGGGATTCTGGGTAACAGAACCTGGTGAAAGCCAGTCAAGTCACCCCATCCTGGATTCCCCTGGGTGTCTAGTTTTCAAAAATGTATAGGTTTGCTAGGTTTCCCTAGGTGTCGGCAGAGCTAGGGTGCAAAAACTACAGCTAGGCACTTTGTAAAAAAAGGGTCATTTTTCACTGTGAAAATGTGGTGCGTCCACCTTGTGTTTTGGGCTGTTTCCTGTCGCTGGCACTAGGCCTACCCACACAAGTGAGGTACCATTTTTCTCGGAAGATTTTGGTGAACGCGGGGTGGGTGGAATTTTATGGATCCACGCAGATTCCAGAACTTTCCGCCACAGAAATGTGAGGAAAATTTGTTTTTTTGGACAATTTTTTAGGTTTGCAAGGGATTTTGGGTAACAGAACCTGGTGAGAGCCAGTCAAGTCACCCCATACTGGATTCCCCTGGGTGTCAAGTTTTCAAAAATGTATAGGTTTGCTAGGTTTCCCTAGGTGCCGGCAGAGCTAGGGTTAAAAAACTACAGCTAGGCACTTTGCAAAAAAAGGGTAATTTTTCACTGTGAAAATGTGGTGTGTCCACCTTGCGTTTTGGGCCGTTTCCTGTCGTGGGAACTAGGCCTACCCACACAAGTGAGGTACCATTGTTTTTGGAAGATTTGGGGAAATACGGGGTGGGTGGTATTTTGTGGATCCACGCAGATTCCAGAACTTTCCACCACAGAAATGTGAGGAAAATGTGTTTTTTTTGACAATTATTTAGGTTTGCAAGGGATTCTGGGTAACAGAACCTGGTGAAAGCCAGTCAAGTCACCCCATCCTGGATTCCCCTGGGTGTCTAGTTTTCAAAAATGTATAGTTTTGCTAGGTTTCCCTAGGTGCCGGCAGAGCTAGGGTGCAAAAACTACAGCTAGGCACTTTGTAAAAAAAGGGTCATTTTTCACTGTGAAAATGTGGTGCGTCCACCTTGTGTTTTGGGCTGTTCCTGTCGCTGGCACTAGGCCTACCCACACAAGTGAGGTATCATTTTTCTCGGAAGACTTTGGGGAACGCGGGGTGGGTGGAATTTTATGGATCCACGCAGATTCCAGAACTTTCCGCCACAGAAATGTGAGGAAAATTTGTTTTTTTGGACAATTTTTTAGGTTTGCAAGGGATTCTGGGTAACAGAACCTGGTGAGAGCCAGTCAAGTCACCCCATACTGGATTCCCCTGGGTGTCAAGTTTTCAAAAATGTATAGGTTTGCTAGGTTTCCCTAGGTGCCGGCAGAGCAAGGGTTAAAAAACTACAGCTAGGCACTTTGCAAAAAAAGGGTAATTTTTCACTGTGAAAATGTGGTGTGTCCACCTTGCGTTTTGGGCCATTTCCTGTCGTGGGGACTAGGCCTACTCACACAAGTGAGGTACCATTTTTTTGGGAAGAGTTTGGGAAATACGGGGTGGGTGGTATTTTGTGGATCCACGCAGATTCCAGAACTTTCCACCACAGAAATGTGAGGAAAATGTGTTTTTTTTTACAATTATTTAGGTTTGCAAGGGATTCTGGGTAACAGAACCTGGTGAGAGCCAGTCAAGTCACCCCATCCTAGATTCCCCTGGGTGTCTAGTTTTCAAAAATGTATAGGTTTACTATGTTTCTCTAGGTGCCGGCAGAGCTAGGGTTAAAAAACTACAGCTAGGCACTTTGCAAAAAAAGGGTCATTTTTCACTGTGAAAATGTGGTGTGTCTACCTTGCGTTTTGGGCCGTTTCCTGTCGTGAGCACTAGGCCTGCCCACACAAGTGAGGTACCATTTTTCTCGGAAGACTTTGGGGAACGCAGGGTGTGTGGAATTTTATGGACCCACGCAGATTCCAGAACTTTCCACCACAGAAATGTGAGGAAAATCTGTTTTTTAACAATGTTTTAGGTTTGCAAGGGATTCTGGGTAACAGAACCTGGTGAGAGCCAGTCAAGTCACCCCATCCTGGATTTCCCTGGGTGTCTAGTTTTAAAAAATGTATAGGTTTTCTAGGTTTCCCTAGGTGCCGGCAGAGCTAGTGTTCAAAAACTACAGCTAGGCACTTTACAAAAAAAGGGTCATTTTTCATTGTGAAAATGTGGTGTGTCCGCGTTGCGTTTTGAGCCGTTTCCTGTCGTGGGCACAAGGCCTACCCACACAAGTGAGGTACCATTTTTATCGGTAGACTTAGGGTAACACATAATTGTAGAGAATACTGTTATTACCTATTGACTTTCGATGCATTTCTGCCTTCCAAATGAAAGACAATGTGTAAAAAGAAGTCATTTTGAAAAATTACCTATAATTCTCATGCTAGTATGGGTACTCCCAATTTCGGAAATGTGCAAATATCTACTGTTTCTAAACTCTATATTTTGTTCCCAATTCAGAAATACATAGGTGTCTTTCATACCGATTTTTACATGTATACATTTTCCCAAATGAATTGCTATATACCCGGTACATAATAAAAAACCATTGCAAGACGCTGCTCAGTTATTGGCTCTGGGTTCGTCGGGTTCTTGGTGAACCTACAAGTCCTATATATCCCCACAACCAGAAAGGTCTAGCGGATGTAATGGTATATTGCTTTCAAACAACTGTCATAATTAGAAGAAGTTACAGGTGAAAACGTTGACACAAATGGCTGTTTTTTTCAACTAATTTTCAATTTTTCCTATATTTAACTGTTAGTTTCTATGAAGAAACCTTGAAGGATCTACACAAATGACCCCTTGCTGAATTCAGAATTGTGTCTACTTTTCTAAAATGTATAGCTTTCCAGGGTCCATTATTGCCTTCATACCCATTTCTACCATTAACTGGAAAGAGGTTGAAAGCACAAAAAATAGCAAAAATAGGCTATGTCCCAGAAAAATGCCAAAACTGTGTAAAAAATGTTGGTTTTCTGACAAAAGTCTGCTTGTCCCTGAAAGCTGGGAAGATGGTGATTTCAGCAGCACAACCCCTTTTTTGATACCATTTGCAGGGAAAAAACCAGACACTTTAATCTGTAGCCCTTTTTCCCATTTTTCCCCCCCAAAAAAAGTTTTCTGTATTTTGGCTAATTTCTGGGTCCCCTCCAGGGAAATCCACAAACCCTGGGTACCTTTAGAATCCCCATAATGTTGAAAAAAAAGGACACAAATTTGGCATGGATACCTTATGTGGTCAAAAAGTTACAGGGGCCTAAACGCGAACTACCCCAAATAGCCAAAAAAAAGGCTTAGCACAGGGGGGGAAAGTCCTAGCAGCGAAGGGGTTAACATTGCATATAATACAAAGATCAAATATATGAACTGCTTCTTTCAAACAAAATTTTCCAAATTCAATATCAAAGAACAGAAACGATAATTGAAACAGTAATTGTTGACATCTTCCCTATAGGCCGAATGATGTTTCCGAAATCATTTGCATTGAAAATTTCCAAAATAAACTTCTTAATTCATATTGACATCTTCCCAATAGGCCGAATGATGTTACCGAATTCGTTTGTATTGAAAATATCCAAAATAATCCCATTAATTCATGTTCACATCTTCCCAATAGGCTGAATGATGTTTTTAGAACTTTGGCATCAAAAATATTAGATATTAACTTGGTAATTCATAAGGCAACCTTCATTTGAATTCCAAATGGGCATCATTGCAATGTGTCCATCCTTTATTGCATCTTAAATACACAGTATAGTGTCCAGATGCTGTAGTAGGTCCATCATGGAAAATAATAGCCCCTGCTTTAAAAGTTCTTCCTGAAATTGACACTTGACTTGCCACAAAATCTTTAATTATGGTTTCCAATTTTGTTCCATCTGCTCTACAACGTTGTAGCATTAAAATGACATATTGTCCAAATCTTTCTATAAATAATGTTGACAACATTTCTGATTTGCAGTGAGTACATTTCATATCTTGATTAGCTGTTTTTACTAATTTGCTAAAAGACACTGTTTTGCAATCTGGTATTGTCAAATATATGAATCGTTCAATGTCTATTTCAGTGGTAGAAGAAAAAGAACAGCTATCATATTTATGATCCCATCTGTAACGTAGTCCAAATAGATTTTCAATTTGTATTCCTTCATCTTCTAATACTGCAAGCATAAACATAAGAAATGATTGAGTATCTTGTTGTACATTAAGTGTAAATTGTGAAGAACCAGAACATATGTCCAAAAGATGCCGAATGCCAGAAGCACTTTGGATTTTAGTTTTATCAGTTGTCAATTTTTCAAAAATATTATGCAACAAAGAACAAACAGGTACATGCATCAACCATTTTTGCAAGCGCAAACGGTGCGATTCGCAAAAATTGGCCGTTTGCGCCCGCAAGAAGGGCATTTGCGATGCATCAAGGTTCAAGGCACTCGCAATTCGAGAATTCGCAATTAATTGCCATTTCTCAAATTGCGATTGCATTTAAGGAATCGCATTTTGCGATTCCTTAAACGCAATGCACTTCAAAATAGCAATTTCGCTACTAGGGGGCGCAAATTACCATGAAGTTGAACTTGATGGTAATTTGCAAAAACTTTGAAAAATGCACTAAAGTGCATTTTTCAAAGTTGTAGGTTACACACACACATGCTTGTGTGTGCAACATGTGTGCACAGAGCAATTTCAGGGGTGCAACAGGATGTCCTTTGGACACCCTTGCATCCTTGAAATTGCATGCGCAATTTGCGAGTACCTATTGGTACTCGCAAATTGCGCATGCAATCTCCCATTCATTCCTATGGGCCTGTAGGCCCATAGGAATGAATGGGAAGACATTCCTTAATTGCGCCTCGCAATTTGCGAGTCGCAATTAAGGAATGTTTAGGAATCGCTATTTTAATAGCGATTCCTACATGCATAGGCTTTTGAGAGTCCTTAATTGCGATTCCTTAATATTTGCAATTAAGGACTCGCAAAAGCTTTTCTTGATGCATGTGCCTGAAAATCTTTTTTCTCGATTCTCCATAATTTGATGATGAAGGTTTTCTAGAAAAAACACGACGTTTACAATTACATTAGCATAGCAGTTGATACCTGAATTATTTTCTAACTGGTATCCTGCAATATCATCAACAGTGTCCATTTTCATTTTCTTTGGAGCCTCACCATTCGCTTTATTTTTTTTCTTCTTTCCAACCTCACTACAGTGTTTCTCAAATGTTCTTTTTGGACATACTACACGTTTTTCATATACAGGATATTCACCTAAGTTGGGAGCATATAGTCTTCTTACCCGATTATACTTTCCTTACACAGTTTGCTTCTGCACTAATCTTTCTCTCATCAAAATCAATCAAATACAATCCAGATAATGTTCTTACTCGAGACAATGCAACATATGCCATTCCCTCTTTAAACACTGTACTTCCAATGTTTACTAAAGCATTATCTACACTTAAACCTTGAGATTTATGAATGGTCACCGCATATGCCAAAGAAAGAGGAAACTGTTTTCTACGAACATACAAGTCTTTAACAAGTAAAAAACGAACAGCACAATGTCCAATCTGTTTTACCTCTTCAATCTGATCAAATTTAATCTTCAAAAATTCAATTCCATCTCTATTTGGATAATTAACAAAATCAACAACTTTCCCCATTGCTCCATTTACTAAACCTTTTTCTACATCCAAATTATGCCGTAACATTACCCGACAGCTTTCACATACATATAAATTCTCTTCGAAACCAGCAGTCTTAGATATAGACTTTTCCAAAGAATCCAATTTTGATTTGAATTTTTCTGACAAAATAATAGTAATTCCTTCGTGTTCTATTTTATCAATGGCTTCCATTTTTATTACTTGTTGTTTTTCCAGCTTCAAAAGTTCTTGATTGAATGTAGAACACTCTTGCAGTGTTAGCATTAGGCAAATTATAGATTTCTTTTCTCCAATTTTTTTGTATATTATTTCAGGAGCAACATTTTCATTTGGAAACAAGTTTCTAAGTAGTCGACTTTGCAAAGCTTTTTACCATGTTTTGACAAAACACCAATTCTTATATCTTGAAGAATGCTTCCATAATGTTCATCACTTGCTTGTCGCATATTCTTAATAAGGTCTTTATATTCAAAATAATTCCAAATGTTGACATTTCCAATACTTCCCAAAGATTTCCTGGTGTCTTCATGCCCAAGTGTTTTAAAAACCGGTTGTCCTTTTACAGGAGTAAGTTGCAGTAGGTCGCCGAATACAATTACATGTTTTCCTCCAAATAAAACATTATAATCTGTTTTTAAAATCTGCTGCATTCTTAAATGTACAAAGGCAAGCATTAAGTTTGAGACCATGCTTACCTCATCAATGATCAAAAGTTTCATTAAGTGTATAAATAGCACCTGAAGGGATCAATGAGTCATTGACTACTGCTTAGGTGAATAGATGAATAGAAGAGAAGGGCATGGGTGATTCTATGACTGCAAGGGTAGTGTGTAGGTTATTACATGACTGCATAGGTACAGCCTGCATGATTGCATGACTGTAGGGAAAGTACATAACTAGACCCTGGATAATGACAGGCTTGCAAGGCTAATTTCTGGAGGATTACTGAAGTACATAGCAAGTAAATGGGTGATTTTATAAGTTCATGAGTACCACCTGTGTGATTACTGAACTACTAAGATATTGCCTGACTGATTACAGGAGTGCAAAGGTAGTGACTAGGTGATATTAAAAGTACATGAGTACTGACTGAATGATTACATAAGTACAAAAAAAGTGCGTATGTGATTAAAAGAGTACAAGGGGATTAAAGGACTACATGGGTAACACATCAGCGATTCCATGACTGCAGGGATAATGTCTGGAGATTTACATGACTACATAGCAAGTGACTGGGTGATTTTATAAGTGCATGTGTACTTCTTGGGTGAATGCAGGACTACTGAGGTACAATATACCCAAACACAAATAAGGAATTCTTCACATATCTTTAGTAAAAGTTTCACCATATTACTAAAAGCATACATAAATATATCTGTATCATAACACTATCCAAAACTTAAAAATTCATAGAACAAACTTACAATTCCAACCAAACATCTAAAAATATGCGTCATCTTTCAACTATACCTTTCAACAGACTAAAAAAAAGAAGCTTAATTATTAACACCTTATATGACCATGTTTGAAACCACACTTTTGTGCTGCATCTTCACCTTTCTATCTAAAATTATGCGGCATTATTCAACTATACCTTTGTACAGACTTGAAAAAAAAATCTTAATTAATAACACCTTATATGATCATCTTTCAAAGCACACATTTGTGCAGCATCTTCACCATTCTGTCTAAAATTATGCAGCATCATTCAACCAGGGCCGGACTGGTGATGCCGGGCACCGGGCAATCCCCCGGTAGGCCGGAAGAGTGGGGGGCCGGTTTTGTCACAGGGGGCCGGTTTTTTACTAAAACAGCCCCCAGTTACAAAATCAGAAGGCCACCGTCTGTGACAGTCTATTTCTCTGCACTCTGGCCTCCGTGCGGGAAAAGCTTCTTTTCACTCGCAGCACAAAGGTCAGATCGCGCACACACACTACTAATTTCAAACAACAATGCACTGTTGTTTGAATTTAGTAGTGCGTGTGCGGTGTGCGCTGCTTACACTTTCGGCGCATCCATGTAGGCAGTGCACGCACACCATCGAGGACTAGAACGCCCTCCGCCAATGACAGCGCAAGTATAGGGCGAACTTGACGAGGGTGCGCAGATCATGGACCAATGATCTATGCCCCCTCTGACACTACAGCAAAGTAGGTAGTAGTGCGCATGTTCTCCTCGAGAAGCAGCAAAGTCCTGAGCAGGCCTCGAGTCCGCCCACACGATCCACACCAGACACCGCAGTATAAACTAAAGTAAGTAATAAAATTTGTAATGTTGTACTGTCATGACTGGGTAAAAACGTATTAAATGTACAGAGGCGCGCGCTGCGCTGGCAGCGGTAATATCCACCGTGAATCCTGCTCTGTCATTTGCAAAACAGTTGTGAAATGAAGCACTAGCACAATTGGCTCAACCGAAGCGACCCGAGACTACAACTCCCAAAATGCATCATTAAGTTTAAAGAACTCTCGGTACGGTAAACACAGCGTACTTGGGACAAGGTGGAATGCGTTCTCCGGCCGAGACTGACTGTTTCTCAGCTCTGGCCGCCTAGAAAGTATTTGATGCAGTCCACTAGGCCAAACAGAAACAACAACACATTGAAAGGATACCCACGCAGCCACGCTATCACCTAGTCTAGGCTGTCCCTGCTGTGACCACCTGCTCCGCCCCATATTTTACCTGCATCGCCTGGATGGCGTGGATATGACGCTATCTCTTTAAAGCTCGATGTTAGCCGTCTGTCTCCATTTAGGAACAATGAATAGGCCTCACCTGGAACGAATTGGGGTTCGTTCTGTGGAACGGATGGTGATCAGGTGGGACTGGTAATTCATTTAAAAGGAAGTGGATGTGGGCTTGTGAGTTCATTTGTTTGGCGGTAAAATAACTAGTTTTGCTTCTCAGTGCTGCAGATGATTTTTCTTTCTTTCTTTAATGCTGTGAGGGTATGCGTGCGTTTTATCTGCTTGTTTGATTTTGTGTAGTTGTTTTTCCACTACTTTTGTGCTAAATGTTTTCTTAACTCTGTTCTCTCTTTTTTGGCATGGCGCATAGTTCCTGGTTTAGTTTACTCATACCTAGTTACGTTGGGGTTTAATTTCCAATGCCTGGTAAAATCAGATTTACTGACATACCCCATCTAAATAGTACTAAAGATGACTGTTATAGCCAGGTAGTTAGGGCCCTTGTGTAAGCAAAAAAATATAAATAGTACCCAACCACCCGCAGACCACTAGGCTGTAAAATACAGCCATACATTGGGTTCAGTGGGCTCAGGTTTGCCTCTGAACAGGTAAATGCATTTGTTGGTTTGTGGGGTATGGCTTCTGTTTGTGAGGGATGCTAAACACACCGCTACCCATGCTCCATCTGCCCTACATTACTCGCGTAACTGGCTACGTATACAAACAGCCTCCTCTTTCTTCCCACACCAAAATCTGGGTAGTAAAACCAGCAATTGGTACTGGGCTGCAGAGGACATGTGCCGCTGCACCTCTTGCATTACCGTGGGCCCCTCTCTTACTGTAACATGGATGTTTCTCTCCTCTCCGCGGTGCGGGGAAAAAGCACAACTGCAGTAATGCACCGTCCGTGACCCGGTGCAGCCAGATGAATTTAATAATCAGGAGGAGGTGCCGGTGTGCAGTGCGCAGATGTCTCCACCGCTGCCGCGTTTACACGCCACTCTTCCGTTCACCCTTAGGATGGGGCTGGTGGGTCATGCCGCATGCGCATTGGGGCTCGCGCAATTAAAAGTGCGCGTGACTGCCTGGTGAGGCATCCCAGAGATGACTGAGACAGAGAGGCACCGTTGCGGCCATAATTTAATTATTTCTAGCCCCCCTCAGCTATCTGCAGACTACCGCCCGCAGCAGGTGAGTTTGTCTGTCGACTCGGCATCAATCATCCTAGGCAGTGGGCACTGGGCAGGCGGGCATCGCGACCGGTCTGGGATTCATTAAAACATTAAAACAAAGCAAAAGGTATAGGCCCCGGCCCGGTTCTAATCTGCGCAGTGGATTTGATTGTGAGCAGGGCGGAGCGAGGTCAGGTGGCTTGAGTTGCGCACCGTTGCGGGCCGTGGCTGGCTGCAGGCAATACATCAAAAATTTTAATCATGATGATTGTCACCGTCAGGGACCGTGATAATAATCATGATTAAAATTTTTGATTTGGTGTGCGCAGCACAACTGCATGGTGCGGGCGGCCGGGTCGCGATTAAAGTAGGAGAACGAAGGTAATGCAGGCTGCTTTGTTCTCCTACTTATGTAACTGGTACTCGCTACTGTGGCCCTGACCCATTTCAGGGAGGGGTGTTATTATTTGTTATTTGGTGTCTTCCCATATATCACGTCACATGGTACTTACGTAGGCAATAAAAGTGACGGCTGAGCAGGCGGGGTCAGGGAGACCACGATAGCGATGCTGATAACTTAATACACCATGTCTGTGTCCCACAGTCTTTATTCTGCGGGCCGCGCCCGCGGCCCAACTATATGTGCTCCTCAGCTCCGCTAAATAGGCCTGGGCTGTGAGCCCCAGCGTGTCAGCTGCGCACCAACACAACAGTGTGCATGGATGAGCCTCCGCAAGTGTCTGCATGCCGTGCTTTAGAGGTCGTGCAATGATATCTGGACGTCACACCCAAGTGGTGAATGCATGTATATAGGTGTCTGCCTGTTGTGTAGTATAGGTGTGTGTGCATGTTGTGCACTGTATGTGTGTGCATCTCATGTGCGGTATGTGTATGCATGTTGTGCAATATAGGTGTCTGCCTGACGTGCAGTATAGGTGTGTGCATGTCATGTATGGTAGGTGTGTGCATGTTGTGCACTATAGGTATGTGAATGTCGTGCACTGTAGGTATGTGCATGTTATGTATGGTAGGTGATTGCATGTCATGTATGGTTGGTGTCTGCATGTTGTGCACTGAGTGTGTATGTTTTGCACTATAGGTCTGTGCTTGTTGTGCACTGTAGGTATGTGCATGTCATGAACTGTAGATGTGTTCACGTCGTGGGTAGTGCCCACTAGGGGTCGAAAATGCTGTTTTGGCTTTTGCACCATCAGCTAATCTGATCTGCCAGTAGCCAGCTGTTAGGTCAAATGTACTTAGATACTTGGCTGAGGCCAAAGTATCAATCAGCTCATCTGCCCTTGCTATGGGATAGGCATCAGTCCTAGTGACTGCATTGAGGCCTCTGTAGTCTACACAAAACCTCATTTCTTTCTTACCACCCTGGGTATGAGGCTTGGGTACCAGGACTACTGGGCTAGCCCAAGGGCTATCTGAAGGCTCAATTACACCTAGCTCCAACATTTTCTGGACTTCAGTCCTGATACAGTCCCTGACATGGTCAGGTTGCCTGTAGATTTTACTCTTGACAGGCAGACTGTCTCCAGTGTCCACCTCATGGGTGCACCAGGTAGTCTGACTAGGGGTCAGGCTAAACATATGTCTGTACTGTTGCAGAACTTGTCTGCACTCAGTTTGCTGATGGTCAGTGAGGCTGCTTGCCAAAGCAACACCATCTACTGACCCATCATCAGGGTTCTGTGAGAGCAGGTCAGGGAGAGGGTCACTCTCCTCCTCCTGGTCCTCATCAGTTGCCATGAGCAAGCCCATGTCAGCCCTGTCAACATATGGCTTTAATCTGTTGACATGGAGCTCCCTCAGGGGGCTCCTGGGAGTTCCAAGATTCACCAGATAGGTGACTTCTCCCTTTTGTTCAACTATTGTATGGGGGCCACTCCACTTGTCCTTGAGGGCTGCTGGGACCACAGGCTCCAACACCCACACCTTCTGTCCTGGCTGGTACACAGTCAGCACAGCCTTTTGGTCATGCCAAGCTTTTTGCAATTCTTGGCTGGCCTCCAGGTTTTTGGTTGCCTTTTTCATGTATTCGGCCATCCGGGAGCGGAGACCAAGTACATAGTCCATCACATCCTGTTTGGGGGGATTGAGAGGTAACTCCCTGCCCTCTTTAACCAAACACAATGGACCTCTTACAGGGTGCCCAAACAGAAGCTCAAATGGGCTGTAACCAACCCCCTTCTGTGGAACTTCTCTGTATGCAAACAACAGGCAAGGAAGAAGAAGGTCCCATTTCCGCCTAAGCTTCTCTGGGAGTCCTTTAATCATTCCCTTCAGGGTTTGTTGAAACGTTCAACCAACCCATTGCATTGTGGGTGATAGGGGGTGGTGAACTTATAAGTTACACCACACTCCTTCCACATTGCTTTCAAATATCCTGACATGAAGTTTGTACCTCTGTCAGAGATGACCTCCTTTGGGAAACCCACTCTGGAAAAAACTCCAATGAGGGCTCTTGCCACCACAGGGGCTGTGGTGGTCCTCAGAGGAATTGCTTCTGGGTACCTGGTGGCATGATCCACTACCACCAGGATAAACCTGTGCCCAGATGCAGTTTGAGGGTCAAGGGGACCAACAATGTCAATCCCTACCCTTTCAAAGGGCCCCCCACCACAGGTAGTGGTATCAGGGGGGCCTTTGTTGTGCCACCTGCCTTACCACTGGCTTGGCATGTGACACAGGAGCGACAAAACTCCTTTGTGTCCTCTGACATATGTGGCCAATGAAAATGTGGAACAAGCCTGTCCCAGGTCTTGTTTTGGCCCAAGTGACCTGCTAAAGGGATGTCATGTGCTAGGGTCAAGAGGAACCCCTAAACTTCTGAGGTATTACCAACCTCCTGGTGGCTCCAGGGGCTGGGTCTCTACCCTCAGAATATAGGAGTCCCTCATCCCAATAAACTTTATGGGACCCACTAGCACTCCCAGCAGCCTCAGCAGCAGCCTGCTGTCTGAGGGGTTCAAGAGAGGGGCAGCACTGTTGCTCCTTACTCAGATCTTCCCTAGAAGTGCCCCCTGCCTCCAAGAACTCAACCTGATCAGGCTCAAGTCCCTCTGGGGCAGTTCCTTCTTCAGGATCTGCTTCACCTCCCTCAAGAGGTGAATCTGTGATCTGAGACAGAGGGAAGGCACTGCCTTAACCCTACTGCTCCTCTTCTTGGGAAGCATCTGGTCCATTGTTCCAGGATCCAGAGCTGGTTCAGTGTTATGCATTCTTGCTTGTGACCTGGTCACAGCAAATACCTCTGCAGGGATGCCCAACATCTCAGCATGAGTCCATAACTCTACTTCAGACCAGGCTGAAGTCTCTAGATCATTGCCCAATAGACATTCTACAGGGAGGTCTGCACTGGCTACAACCTTCTTGAGGGCAGTTACCCCTCCCCAGGAGAAATTCACAACTGCCAGACTATGGTTGGTCCTGACATTGCTTGCATTGGTCACCTGGTACATTTCGCCCAGGATGATCTGTCCAGGGTCCACAAGATCCTCTGCCACCATGGTGACACTAGCACCTGTGTCCCTAAATGCCAAAGCCTGTTTGCCATTTATTACAGGCTGCTGTTTGTATTTGCCCAGATTACTGGGGCTTACTAGGAAGGACATATCAGTGTCTCCATCACAAATCAGCAATACCTGAGTGGGTACTCTGACTAGGCCAGAGTCCACTTCAGAACCCAGGGTCAAGCCTACTACACCCTTATTCTGTGTACCACCTCCACCAGTAGCTGAGCTAGGGGGAACAGTTGCCTTAGGTGGTGGTTTGGTCTTTGGACTTGTTACAATCAGAAGTCCAGTGCCCTTTCTGTTTACAGAATTTGCACCAGGGCTTCTTTTGGCCTTTTCCCTTGTTGGATTGTGACTCCCCACCAGATGCAGATTTTTGGGGCCCTTGTGAAGACTTCTGGTCTTTTGACTTATCCCCACCTTTCTCAGAGCCCTTCGAATCCTGCTTCTTTGTGTCACCCCCTTGGTTCTGAGTTTTCTGCCTCACCCTGGTTCTGACCCACTTGTCTGCCTTCTTTCCCAATTCTTGGGGAGAGGTCAGATCTGAGTCCACCAGGTATTGATGCAACAACTGGTTCTGGCAATTATTAAGGATCTGTTCTCTCATCATTAGATTATACAATCCCTTGAAATCAGTAACCCTACTGCCAACCAGCCAACCCTCCAGAGCCTTGGTTGCACAATCAACAAAGTCAGTCCAGTCCTGAGTCTGTGCCTTCTGGGTATCTCTGAACTTCAACCTGTACTGCTCAGTGGTTAAGCCAAACCCATCTATCAGTGCACTCTTCAGGACTTCATAATCATCAGCATCCTCTTCTCTAACAGTGAGGAGCTTGTCTCTACCTTTATCTGAAAAGGAGAGCCACAAGATTGCTGCCCACTGCTTTTAGGGGACCTGCTGTACTGTACAGGCCCTCTCCATAGCAGTTATCCACTTGTGGATATCATCCCCACTCTGGTAGGGAAGAACAACCTTGCTCAGGTTCCTATGGTCTGGAATATATTCTCTGCCTCTAGGGACACTGTTGCTGCCACCAAGGGGATCTAACCCCTCTCTTCTAGAAGCTCTCTGGAGCTCCAGGGCTTCCCTATCTAATGCCAACTGCTTGGTTTTGAGGGCAACTCTTGCTTCCTCATACTGCAGCAGTTTGTACATTCTGTCAGAGGAGGTCTCTCTTATGGGAAAGTATGAGTTCCTCTGCTGGACAAATTCTCTGCCAGAGTGATAGGAGTGGTCAGATTCCCTGGAAGGGGACCTAGGCCTCTCATCCACTCTGACAGTTCTCTTAGGGAGAATTCCTCTGTCCTTTTCAGGCCCCTTGGAGCCTGGCCCTTCAATCACAGAGTCTTGGTCATTCTGATTTTCATCATCTGACCCAGACACTGTAATTGACCCACTCACTGATTCAGACCCATTAGCTCCTAGAGCTAATCTAAGATCATCTGCTGTCAGCAGATCTATCAGGTGCAGTGTGGAGGGACTCTGTCCTAGCTTCAGGTGTCTTTCAACACACATGGCTCTCAAGTCAGAGAAAGCCATGTCCTTATACTGAGGCTGGGTGGATCCACTGGGTCCACCTTTTAAGGACATTCTAGTGTTGTGCAGTGTTGTACTACCTACACTAGTTTGTGGCCTACTGATACTAGCTTGAGCTGTAGAAAGGGTGTGCTATCCCTTGGCACACAGCTCTAAGTTCAGTAGAACTTATTGATACTAAGCTTGACTTTATATGTACCTTAAGTACCTATAGTGGTTTTCAGTTAGTAATTCAAATAGAGATTTTCTGGTAAAACAATAGCAAGCTGGAATCCCACACGCTGCCACCAATGTGAGAAGTTGGCCTGGTATATGCTGTTCACTAATTAAAGTGGACACCTTGCACCAGTACAATTCGACTCTTATGGTAGATAGGTTTAAGACAACCTCTATAGAAAGCTATCCTAGTGGTAGCTGTGGAGAGCAGCCTTCAGGCTAAGTCTTGAAGGAATGTAAAGCAGCTTGTTTTACCATACAATCTCTTGAATCACCAAATGAAAAGACACCCCACAGGTATATATATCAAATATATATGTATTTATTACTAAACAACTCTCTACTAATCTCTGGTGAGATCGCCGTTGACTTCAATGGGGCAAGTCGCGGTTGGAAATAAAGAGTTTTAGGATACTTCGGGAGAACCTACAAGCAAGTCACTTACAGGGTAAGTAGTTCTAGGGCCAACACCCACAGGAGCACCGTAGTGCTGGAGTTACCTCACCCAGGGAAGCCGGGTGCATAGGTGTCCTTTGGTGTCGGGTCGCGGCGTCGTTTTCAATGGGAGCCAATGAAGATTTGCTGCTTGTGAAGTCCGAAGAAGTGTCCGATGGAATCCAAGCCTGGATTCAGAAGAAGGAAGACCTGAAAGCAGAGGGGACAGTGTTCAAAGTCACTTGGCAGTGACCCGGGGCAAGGAAGTTGGATGCCAACCGTCGTCGCAAGGTTCAGGTCATTCACAGGTGTCTTGACTCTTCAGTCACGAGGTCCAGGAGGTGTCGACGACAACCAGGAGCTGGATTCCACGTGTCCCACAATGTCTGCAGCTTACTGCGGTGTCGGCAACTCGATTGGAGCCAACAAGCTTTGGTAACAGCAAGTCTTGGGGAAAGTGTGAAAAGGCAATGGTGCAGACCAGCAAGGTCTGAGGGACTCACCCAGCAAGGGTAAGTCAGGGCAGGCCTGGAGCAACTAGGGGAACCCTTTGGTTTTGTAGAAAAGTCTTCAGGGGACCCACAAGCCGGCTGGCAAGGGATCGTGAAAATGCCTCGGGAGGATTTGCTCAACAGGGGTCCACAGTCACTCGGGATGGGGTAGGCCTCTGATCTTCGGAGGGTTTCTTGCTGGAGGCTGGGAACATAAGTGGTCCAAAGCACAAGTTCGTAGAACGTTGTGAAGGGGTTGCACTTGACAATAGTGCACAGTACCCAGGGGTCACAGTTCCTCATCACTCGTGGAGTCCACTGGCCTCAGCTTCACTGGGGACTCACGATGGCCTTAGAGAAGTCAGGAAATCCTCTTCCTAGGCTGCAGGGACTTTGGTCTCCGGCAGGAGCGGCGTAGTTTGCGACCGTTATTTGTAGTTTTTGGTGCCTGCCAAGCAGGGGAGTCACTCCTTGGCTCCAAGGGAGATTCTTCAGTCTTCCAGAGGTAGTGGAACGTCGAAGGTCCAGGATTCTTCTTCAGAGCATCGTCCAGGGATATCTAATTTGCAATGGCAAGGGTTCCCTATCTTATACTGTAAGAAAGGGAGGGACTAGCTCTATGACCCCACCTATGGGAGGGTCAGGGGAGTGGGTGGCTACACCCACTTCCCTTTGTCTAGTTTTGCGCCAGAGCAGGGGCAGGAAGCCCCTGAGCCGGTTTGAACTGGCATATGCACAGAGGAGCCTACTGCTCCCCCAGTGCAGGACTTCAAAGCACTCTAAGAGTGCACCCACCCAGCCCCAATACACTAAACCCTGTCTGGGAGGTGGTTACACCTCCCTGTGACAGGATGCCTATTGTTGGGCTTCCTCCACTGCGAGTTGTGGTCATCAGCAGGAGGGCAGCCCAGTGTCTGTGACTGGTGGCATCCATTTTGTGATGCCAGGGCTCTTCAGGATTCTACCACGTTTCCACAGTAGGTACATGTCTATCCCTCTAGAAGGGTGGAATGCTACCCCCGCCGCCAGGACTGGCGGGGGGTAGTATTCCAAGATGTTTGACACCAAACACGACATGTTTTGATGCAGCCATTCCAAAGTTAGTATTTTACCGCGAGGATATAATGCACTTAAGAGTATATGGTTTAACCGCATCCACAAACAGCACCAGAGAATGGACTCTGAGAGCTGCAGAGGGGCCCAGCTCAGGCAGAGGCACCCCCTCACATAGAAGCCAAGCACCCTGCCCTCAGGATTGATAGGGCCTGCCTTAGGGGTGACTGATAGGTTTAAATGTGTGTGCAGGAGAGATATAGGGAACCTATATCTCAGTGAGGAGTGCTAGCACCACCTCACCCAGGCTGCAGTAGCAGGCCTGTGGTGTCAGATTCAGTCTGATTCCCAGGGGTGGCATAATACATGCTTCAGCCCCTGGTAGGCCTGTGAAATACCTATGCCCTTGGTACCTAAGGTACCATATACTAGGGACTCATAAGGCACCACAGTATCCAATCACTAGTGCACCTAGAGTGCACTCCAAGTTGTTTAGAGAGAACAGAGAGGCTGGGGCCCTGATTGGCAGGGACCCAGCCAGACTATAGCCAGAAACCAGTGTAAACATCAGAAAAAAAGTGGGGGCAACATAAGAGGCAGATCCTACTCTCCTACACAGTGTCATCTACTGTAGGTGTGTGCACATCGTGCGGTGGAGTGCAAATCGTGGACTCCATAAGGTAATCATTTACTATGCTTTAAAAGTTAATACAATCTAATATGTAATGAAAAATGTGTTGAAAAATGCTTTGTTTTGGCCTTTCTGTCTCCAAAATGTTCTTGGGGGGGAGGACCCCCCAAACTCCCCCTAGTAGTGGTTGCTCGCTACACACCATGTGGGGGCTGGTCTTACTTTTACTTTGTTCTCTCTGATTTACTACTAGTGTCTATTTTTGGTGCTCTCTGAAAGAATGTCTATGGGTACATATGACTGGGTGGGTAACCTGGTGCTCTTTAAGGTCATCATCTACTATTTACTGTGCTTTGAAAGTTGATACAATTGAATATGTAATGGAAAATGTGCTGTAAAATTCACCATTTTAGTCTGTCTTTTTCCAAAATTTTCTTGGCGGGAGAATCCCCTCAAACCCCCCTAGTAGTGGTCGGGCTCGCTCGCTACGCGCCAGACGGGGGCTGGTCGGGCAAAATTTGCCAGGGCTGCTTTCAGTTCCCAGTCCGGCCCTGCATTCAACTATACCTTTGTACAAACTAGAAAAAAGAAGCCTAATTAATAATACCTTCTGTGAGCATCTTCACCATTCTACTAGTACTCACACTCTTGGTCCTACCACATAAAAAGCAACAACAGCTCTTTGTTATACAACATGCACCGTAAAATTTATAACACATATGAAAATACATATACAAGTAGAAACATACATGAGACAGAAGTCCATGCGCACCTTAATATTTGACAGAGTCCACCTCCAAATTTAAAGGAACAGCTAAAATTATGCGGTATACTACAAATATACATATTCACACACTAAAACAAACTACCATAATCAGTCATCCGTATTCCAATATACACATAATACTATACACAATCTATTTCAAACAACATTTAACTACAATAAAACAAACTATAATAAACATCTCTATATTTAATAATATATTTCAAACATCAAAGTTTATAAATAATGTTTTTCCTTTAAAAATAAAGCTAACACATAATACACCTCACAAATTTTAAACTCACCTTCCAAATCGATTTGTAGAATATGAAATATCAGAAACTCACAAAGGATTTTCTTATGCACACAATCAATATAATGCACTGCTCTCAGCAAGGCAAAACCAGTAATGGCAAAGTTTCCCTCTCTTTCTCCACACAAATACATATAAGTAACAAATCACATTGCTTCCTACATTATTTCAAATTCTAAAACCCAGTACTATTGGTTAGACATATTAACACTTACCAACTGACTTCTAAAAGTACCCAAACTGCTTCTGGAATTTTTGGAAGTCGCGACTCCACCGTGCACCAACGCGATAGAGCCGCGAATCCATACAGGAGTTCAAAAACATATTACAAATAAATTTACCACTATTTTCAAATAACACACCAGTTCTAAAGATAGTTCTGACTTGGGAAATGTCACGGTAATAACATATTACTTATATATAAATTACAAATTCACATTTTAATGCCACAGTTAAGTTTCAACCCTACCCCCATTCTGCATAATGCCAGTTTCCATAGCAACAGTTCATGGAACACTGAACTTAACTGACATGTCATAAGTACACCATATTTACAATTTCACCACACAATGTTGCAAATGCAAACAGCAGGTGTGGTTGTCTTTGCAAAAAATGACCTTATCCTTTCTATTGTACCTTTCAAATATTTTTTACTAACCAATAAGAAATATGCTTTAAAAAAAAGTTAAATGCACCCTATTTTTGAATGTGCAAGGTTCTTAAACAGCCAATCAATTCTCTACTTTTTAAAAATCAGCATCTTGTCCACCATTTTACATACCTCTCATTTTACCAACTGACTACCTCAGCTACAGACATCTTTTCATTACTTCCACACCCCTTCAAGATGCTTTCAGTGTGGATTGTTGGACACAGCTATGTTTTCTGGTGCAAAAGGTATGCAGAACACAGAGGTATTGACAAAGACCTAGCTTTGCAAAATGTGGACATTAAATGGATTGCACAGAGAGGAATAAAGTGGCACCAAATGATGCCTTTGGTTAAAACCTTTTTACTTCTCCAACCCCCTGACCTCATGATTGTGCACTGTGGTGACAATGACCTAGGCACATTGACTGGGGTAGGTCTGGAAATGCTAATGAAGGACACCTTTGCACAATTGATGTTGCTTTTACCTCAAACTGTCTTTGTATACTCTAACATATGCCAAAGACAGAAATGGAAGTGGTCAATCAATTCTGTCCACAGATTGAGAAAGCTCGAAAAAATGTCAATAAAGCTGTTTCTGCTTATCTTAGAGACCATAGAATGGGCTCCATATATAACAACAATCTACGTTTTCATATTGAGGGCATCTACAGCAGTGATGGAGTGCACTTTACAGATGACGGAAACAGAGTCTTTCTCAACAACCTAAAGCTCTGCATCCGCACTTACATGTAGCTACAACAAACTCATAATAAACACAAGGGCTCTTTTTAGAGCCACCCTATAACCCAACAGTGAATCTTACATATTACAAACATACATATTCTCTTTTTTGTACAATTTTGCCTGGAGTCGCGAACCCATCGCTTTTACACTGGGGAGCTGCGCTGGACGCGATAAAGTCGCGACTCCAAGCGCGCGAAAGAAAAAAAATGCCCCCTATTCTATATTATTTAATTCTGCCTCGGGGACCCCATCCCCGAGGCATACCCTTGGGGACCGTGGGGGGAACCCCAATACCCCCACGGTCCCAGCCGGCTCCCCGCCTCCTGCGGGAGCCGGCATTGCTTTTGGGCAAGGGGAGCTGCTAACATGCAGCTCCCCTTGCCCAAAAGCAATACTGGTTTGCTTCTTGGAAGCGAGAGCAGGTTTCCTGCTCTCGCTTCCAAGAAGCAAAGCAGTGTTCGCAATGATAGGGCGGGAGCCACACGGCTCCTGCCCTGTCATTGCAAACAGCAATTTACCAGGGGTGGGCACCCCGGGACATTGCAGTAGCCGGCCCTGGGGGGTGGCGGTCCCCAGGGCCATCGAGGGCTCCACGAGGGGGGCCACATGGCCCCCCTCACTTCATTTACATAGCCCCGGGGACGTGGTGGTCACCAGGGCTTGGGGGGAACAGTGAGCCCCCCATTTCTATTACAAATGCCCCGGGGAGGTGGCGGTCCCTGGGGCTAATTGAAACTGATTACCCCCGGAACCTGGCCCACCCGGGGGCTTATAGAAAACGAAGCGCTTCGTTTTTTTAGAAATGTTCTCGTCTGGATTCGCGCACCCAGCGCGAATTCTGCATTTGTTTTTTTAAAAAAATGCTTTTTTTGGCCCTGGGGCTCCCTGTGGGACTCCCTCAGCAGGCCTAGGGGGTCACAGTGTTTCTACCCTACCCCCTTTTCTTGTTTTTTAATGTTTTTTTCACTGTTTTCTTGTGACTCGGTTACCAAGTCACAAGATGGCTGCCAACACCTTCTGGTTTGGAATGTTGACAGCCAATCAGAAGTCAGCTCGTGCTCGGGAGGAGTCGCGACTCCTCCTCGGTGCTCAGATATCGATATTTTTATTTTTTAAATTTCACAGGAACTACTGAACGGATTTACACCATTTAAAAAAAAAGGTCGCTTTCTGAACCAGGACCTACCTTTTTGCCAAATTTGGTGTAATTCCGTTCAGCAGTTGGGCTGTAGCCCTGTCTAAAATGTCCTATGGAAATTAACACGGGGAAAACGCATTTTGGGACCCCCTTTTTTCTCGTCCCCCGCTTGACGAATCACCCCCAAGCTTTCAAGACAGGAGCTGACCATTAGTTTTGAATATTTCGCGAAGATTTGTCAAACGGCGCCAAAGATATTGGCAAAAGAAAAAACGCTTTTTGAACAGAAACGAGGTCCTAACTATAACTACCTACTGGCAACCGCCAGTAGGTAATATTAAAAAATTTAATAGATTAGTAATCATAATATAAATTTAAATTATTATTTTAATAATAATTTTACAATATATATGTGCATATAAATATACATATATCTGTGTGCGTTTGATGGAATAAGTATATATTTATATATATTTTTTCTGTTATTTAAAGATTTTTAATTTACATTATATTACATGTTAATATATTTAAGGTTTACTATATTCAACTATATATATCCTAAAGAACGATATTTTTATATAAATATATATTACTCCCTCCTCGTACTCATTTAAAGATACAAGTTGACCTGGAGCTGCTTCAAACTCTGGTAGATTATCAAATATTTCTTGACCTGCCATACCCAACTAGACTAGTAAAACATAATAGGGGCATATTCTCAAGGACTTATCGCCGAGTTAGCGGCACCTTATCACAGCCAAAGTGGTGATAAATTCATCGCACCACTCACAAGCTGGTGCTAACAGCCAATATCACCAGTTTTCCTGCGATAGCAGGCGCAAAAAACATTGCCACGGATGACACCGGCAACTAACGCTAATGAGATGCAGAGTAGGCGTTCCCGTGCAAAAACCGCGGAAACACCACTTCGCAACATTCCCAACGACCAGCCAGATCGGCGATAAGACCACAAAACATGCGATAAGGCATGTTAGCAGCAGGGATTTAACACCTGCTCTTACCTGGTGTTAAGTTGGACGACAACCTGCACCACAAAAGGGAGCCCAGCCCACAACCACACCAGAAGAACAACAGATGCCATGGAGCTACTGACCATGCAGCTCGGAGCCCCAAGAGGGCCACAACACCCACCGCCACCACCCCCAGGCCCGCCCCCCCCCAGAACCCCTCTCCCATGGCCCTACCCCAGGCACCCCCCCGGACAAAGATATTTCACATCTACCTCACAAATTCATCAACACAACAATTCGCCTGATGTCGCACAAGTGCACCAACCAACATCCATGTGTGGTTCGAAAAAGGAAAAACATACATACATCTCAGAATTCCAAAAATTATCAATTTATTCAAATTCAAATCAACATCAATAATTGGAAGAGTCATGGTGGGTCTTCTCCGGACAAACCGTAAGTCACAGCCTGCAAGACAAAATTGAAGATAAGAAGGTGTGTCATGCGCACAACAAAGGACAGAGAGAGAGAGAAAGAGAGAGGGAAAGAAAGGGAGCGAGAGAGAGAGTGAAAGAGAGGGAGAGAGAGAAAGAGAGAGAAAGGGGGAGAGAAGGAGAGAGAGAAGGAGAGAGAGAGAGAAACAGAGGAAGAGAGAGAGAGACAGCGAAAGGAAGAGAGGGAGAAGGAGAGAGAGAGTAACAGAGGAAGAGAGAGAGACAGTGAAAGGAAGAGAGGGAGAGGGAGAGACAGTGAAAGAAAGAGAGGGAGAGAGAGAGAGAGAGAGAGAGAGAGAAAGATAGAGAAAGAAAGGGAGAGAGAGAGAAAGAGAGAGAAAGATAGAGAAAGAGAGGGCGAGAGAGAGAGAGAGACAGTGAAAGGAAGAGAGGGAGAGACAGTGCAGACACTGCGCAACCCAGGCTGCAGCACCCCAGCCCCTCCCGCCGCCCAGCGGGGTTTGCCGCCCTTGCGCACACAGGCCTCACTGCTCATCTGCTGCCACCGGTGTGTCTCCAACCACGTGCCGGTTCACATTGCAGGCCACCAGGTCCCTCATCTGAAACAGAGTCCACAGCTAATGATGGCAGAGTAGATATCATTGCACATGGCAACATCGCATGGCCGCCCCTGCGCACCCAGGCCGCTGCACCCCAGCCCCTCCCGCTGCCCAGCGTGGATTGCCCGCCCCTGCACATCCAGACCTCACTGCTCACCTTCCACCACCGGCGTGTCTCCAAGAGGGCCCACCACGTCCCGGTGCAAGCTCCAAGCCCGGGGCCCGTGACCTTGGCAGCCTCCACATCACGCATCTCTGCAGCGTGGGCCACCAGGCCGCACACTTGATTCTGGGTCTTGATTTTGCAATGGCAGAGATCATATCAGTGCACATATCATCATCGCAGGCTGCACACCCGCTCAGCTCTCTAGGTGCCACTACCTCTGTGAAACGCGAGGCAAAACACCACGTGGTGGTAGGCCCGCGCTGCCCGCTGGCTCAGGCCTACATTGCGCTCCACCAGGCACACACTTGACTCTGGGTCTTGATATTGCAATGGCAGAGACCATATCAGTGCACACGGCATCATCGCAGGCTGTACACCCGCTCAGCACTTTAGGTGCCCCTCCCTCAGTGCACAGTAAGTCACCGGCCCGTGGCGGTAGGCCCGTGCCGGCCGTAGTGCAACCGGTGCCACCGACTCCGTGCAACGCTAGTCATGGACCCTATATGATTGAGTTTCGTCGTAGGCCAGGTGGACGCAGCCATGTCACCTCAGGCAGTGGGGAAGAATTGGGACACGTAGCGTTGTCGTCCCCCCCTTTATACGTATGCCGAGTGGGCTGGGTCGGCGTACACCAGGCCAGCGTAGGGGTGTGAACAATTATCCCTGGCCTCTGGGCGTGGTTCATAGCTGGTCTGCACAGGAAACCAACTGATGCGTGTGTCTCTGTTGCAGTGTCTGCGCCACACGGCCCGCAATCGACAATGTTGCAATGTTGCATGCAGCCAGAGGGCGTCCGCGCACAAAGGGACTGTACAAGGAGCCCAAGGCCGCTCGGGGTCTTGGCTCATACATGGCAACTGGTGTGTGTGTTCATTGCTTTTGGTGCACCATAAGCCCAAGGCCTAGCCTCAATTGCAGCATGATAGCCACATCTCATTCCCAGGATACAAGCAGTAGTCTGACTAACATTAGGGATGAAAGCCCCTTTGTCTCAATACAGAAGGCGGAAGGACATCTGCACCCCCGACCTTGGAGATGCATGCGGCAGGCACCCCTTAAGAGAGATACCATGGCAGACGAAGACGACTCCCACACTACACACGGCGCCAATGAAAGATCAATGTATCCACACCCCACACACAGAAGTCCTTGCTCGAGGTACTCCTGCATGGAACGGCCTTGACACTTATGTACAGGACAACCCATACGTACAAACTTTGCACACTCATACGACTCATTGCTCCGAGCTGTGTCATATCATCCACATAACAGCCGCAGGTCAGAAGAGTGCCGGTTCTACGAGTGCGAACAACGCAATGTCAGAACATCCTGGGCACATGCACAACCCCTGTCATGTGGAACTGTACCGTGACCGAATGCTGCATTTGTTGGGGTACTGCCACTGGCAGTGTTGCGCTTATGTTACCGTCTGAGCTTCTGTCTTGCGTATGTCACCTGCGTCCAGCCCTGGTTCCACTGCCGATCAAGCATATTCGAGTGGCCCATGGATGTCTGCCTATCCAACACAACGGTAGCTGAACTGGATTATGACATGTGTGTGCGCCCCCTGTTGGACCACGACCAGGAGTGTAACCGTGATACCCGTTCATGGGATGCCTTGGTATTGGGCGTATGTGCTGGCAGTTGGGCATGTGAGATCGCACAATTCCTCGTGTGCAGTGACCACATCGAAGCACTCCCCTATTGGGCTGTGTTGCGGATTGGTGAAATGGCGTGGATGGAGCACATCTGTCCGGACCAGCTAATGGATTGGCTCGCCCCCGTGTTCATTGAAGCCGACAACGACGTACTCTTGGAACTGATTGCCCATGAAGCTGCGCTCACTTTCATGGACGAGTAACTACGTTCCTGCAGCCACAAAAGATTGTAACCCATGGCACCGGTCCCAACACCCTTTTGCATCTTGGGAAAATGGACACATATCCCACCATGACAGTGGACATGTCTGCATTCGCCTGGACTCAGAATGCATGTGCGTGCAAGACTGCGGGTTGAAACACACCTGTGCAAGTTGAGTGGACAGCGGCGCCTGGCAACGTTCCTCAACCTGACACACCGCTGGAGGGAGAGTACACACATGGCAATGTAGTACTACATGTGACCTTGTTGGACTCCTTCACCTGCTCACTGTCAGCAGAGCAGACAGTCAGCGCTGTCCGGTGGTACAGGACTATGCAGATCCCATGGGCTGTGAGTGGTGACCCCTGACACGGTGCAATGAGCATTCTCCAAACACCACATGACTCGCCCAGCAAGGCAAGGTGGGCTGAGACCGTTGGCATCGTCATGGTTGGTGTTCATTTGTGCCTCCCCATGTCTTGCACCTCTACATGTTCCTTGGCTGCCTGTTAGTGTTTGATGCATTGGTCTGCATGTTGTGGCCCTTGTCTTGCCCGTACTGACACGCACATGCTAATAAAGTGTACGCAGCTTCACTAGTGTTCAACTGTGATGAGTGCTGATTTGCATGCCAAATCATGTGCCCCAATGAGCATTGTCCGTACACAGGGAGGGACTGACTGACGCATTTCACTTAGGGGTGAGTCCCTATTGCCAGCTCCACCTCTGTGAGCCAAACATTGTGGTTGGGAGAGTTGCTGGTAGACCTGTGCACTTATGTGTCTTCAGCAATGTAAGTATGGTGTCCAACTTCTTGCCATGTGAATCAATGTGTTCCATCAAACCAGGCTGTGTCCACACAGTTGAGTGTGTGTAGGTATGCGAAGAGATGTTCTGTTGTCACATGTGATGTGAGACACTACTTTAGGCCTCCTACCGACTCTGACATATTTACACACAGCCCTATTTAATACATGGACTTGGGGCTATGTTGGGGGGTTGCGAGATTGTTGTTCATGATCAATGAGGCCACAGCTAGTTCACACCTCCACAGTCATGTAATTGGCCATGTGTGTCTCGGTCAAACGTGCATTGATGTCATTTACCAGGGTGTACCTTTTTGTGCAATCAATGTCCCTACAGTCATCCATACTGTCATACTTGATTGAACATAGACATGACACATCTGTGTGATTAGGAATGTTTTATTCACATCCTGTGGAGTGTCGGAGCTGGAGCAGTACATGGCCATGCACACCCCACATTACATGGTTGCCCAGTGGAGGGCCAAACAGAGTCCTTTAGGGGATGACAAGTTAATCGGTAGAGGAAGGGTTGAGTCCGCAGCCTGTTTGCTGTGTCATTGGTAACCAGAGCAGATATGGCAGTCCATGTCGGGGTCCAGGTGAATGTCGCAGAGTGTTTCTGGGGACAGTGGAAGGTGTAGTACCAGGGCATGATGCAGAGGGCTGTACCAAGCAGAAACAGGCCATATGGCGGGGGATGAATGCTACAACCTCCTTTTTGACACAGAGTCATTACCATCCACATCTTTGTCCTCTGATATGTCTTCTGTGTCAGGTGTGCCAGGTGTGTGTGTGGTGGTGTTATGGCTGCATCACTGTGTGCCACTGACACATCAGGGGGCGGAGGTGGTATGGCTGCATCACTGTGTACCACTGACACATCAGGGGGCGGAGATGTGTGTGATGAAGTTCCTGCAGCAGTCATCTGGGACAGGCTCTGTGGCAGCAATGGCAAGATGAGGATCTGCAGGGCATGGTAGATTCCAGCTACATCTTGCTGGTGTTCAGCCATGGCAGCCATCTTTCCTGCCTGCATCCGCTCCATGTTCTCCATTGGCCTCCGCGTCTGTGCCAACTCTGTGCTGTCGTCGCTGGAGCCTCTCTGCCTCAACAGTTCTTGCATCCGAGTAATGGCTCCAGCGAGGTCAGCCAAGGATTGTTGTAGGGCATGGAGCGGACTGTGGGTGTCCGTTAGGGACTGTAAGTGGTCCCTGATGGGACTGAGACACCCACGTATGGCATCTAGTTTGGCTGCCATGAGGTCGAAACCCACCCGCACCTGTTCAGCCAGCCCCCTCTGGCAGTCCGACACACGGCGTTGGAATGCCATGTGTTCTTCGGTGAGGTGCTGGAAGCCAGCCGTGGTGGTGGGTGCTTCCTGCTGTGTGGTCTGTGCAGGGGGTGGTATCACCTCGATGCAGCTGGGCTGCCCTGCTCCTGGAGGTGGGGTGCGGAGGCTGTCCACGAGCCGTTGGAGGGTGTCGGAGCAGATGGCCTGGGGTTCCTCCTCCTCATCACTGAAGAGATGTCTGCTCTGCTCTGCAGGAGGTGTTGATTGTCCCTCTGCAATGTGAAGGGGAGATGCAGGTTAACAGTGTGTTCCATGTATGTGCACGCATTGTACTTGTTTACATTCTGACTGCATGACAATGTACATTGTGACTGTTTTGGAGGAGCTGGGTATTTGATGGGGGACAGTGGACATTGTGACTACATGACGGATGTGAGGTTGTACTCGTACATTATCATCTGACAGTTTCCTGCTATGCCGGATGTGATTGGCCATTTTCTACGCACATGCGGCACCAGTTGTGTCCTCTGTTCTGTGGTGTACGTGTGGCACTTTGTGCCACATTGTGGTCAATGTTGATGTGCTGTGATTGCTATGTGTGTGTGTGCTGCATTGTGGGAGAGTCGCCCCTGCAGCTCTGATTTAGCGGCCCCTTATCCCTTTGAGGCGGTGTGCCTTTGACTTGTGTGCTTTTACGGTGCTGAGATGTTGGCGACTTGGGTCATTTGTGCTCCTGTACGGATTTTGTACTCTTGTGCATTGTTTGTCTGCAGATGTGTTGTTGACGTCAGGGGTTGTATGTGCACGTGGATGTGTCAGAGTGTGACCTGCTCCTTTGAGGATGTTATCCACACTGGGCCACCTCAGTGTCGTGTCGTGCACCATATCATGTATTTTGACTGCAGCCATGCTATTGGTCATGCAGTGTCACTTGCATTGTCAGTGTGGCTCACAGAGCCGCTGCTTTGCTGGGTTCAGCACATGTGCATGGGTAGGTTGTGAGATTGGTGAGGGGGGGCCATTTGTGCACATGGTGGACGGGGGCCTACTTGGTGTTTCTATGTGTGCTGCAGTGTGCCACGGCCATCAGGGACAGGTTCCACAGTCATTGTGGGTGTGCAGTGTGCTATTCTTGATTGTGCATGTGTGCCATTGTGCCCATCTCCCCCCGTTTCCCCAGTCCCTGGTGGTTACTCACCCTGTTGCTGTTGGGTCAAGTCATATCGAGCAGTGTCCGGACCCCCAACTCCTTGCACTGTCTCCGCACTGATGAGTGTGGCCATCATTTCCTCCAGCTCATCCAGCTCCTCCTGTGGCGCAGGACTCCCACCTCCAGTGGCCGTTGCTGCCTTCCGGTTGGCAGTGAGTTTCTGCTTGGTTTGGCTTTTGACGTCATGCCAGCGCCTCTTGACCTCCTCCATTGACCTCCTTGACACTCCGACTGCATTCACGGTGTTCACGATGGACTGCCATATTTCCGTTTGTGTTGTCGATGACAGAGTGGAGGTGACGAACAGTTGTTGGTAGTGTTCGGGCACCTCCGTGACGATGATCCGGTTTTCCTGCGGACTGAACCCCGTCTTCCTCTTCCTCTTCTCTTTGCCCCGGGGTTCCTGGCTGGTCGTCTGTGGGGCTTGTGGGGTTCGCGTTGTCCTCTGCACTCGGTCTGGTGCTTCCATGGTGCTACGCAGTTGCATTTTTGGGGCTTTTTTTCTCTCTGCTTTTATAGTGCATTCTCAAGCATGGCGCATGGGAATCGCAGGCCTGTTGCTGGTTTTCGCTGATTTTTGTATCACCGTTGGGGTCATCACAACTTTTTTCGCGTTCGTATATCGCATTTTATGGGCTTCGCGTTCATTTTAACGCGGGCATTTGTTGCGTTATCGTTAGACTATCGCATGGTGCCGCCGGGTTGTGAATACTGCGTTCACGCGGTGTTATTTTCCCGCAATAGACTGCAATGTGAGAAGTTGCGTTAAGCGATTTTGGCGATAGTTAACACACGTTCTTGAGAATATCCCCCTAGAGTTTTTCAGTTCAGGGTCAAACTTTTTGCCATAAATAGCAATTACATAATTTTCAAATGACTTGTGCCAGTTTTTCCATCTCGCTACTGGTTTCCCTGGTGACGGAAGAAATAGTGGTGGTTGATTGAAAATACTGGAATTAGCCATGCGGATCAAAAACTTGAAGATAATGCTATATTAACATTAATAATAGAACCCACTCTACACTATAAATTTCAGAAAAAAACTCTGTAATATTAGTCTGTAGATCGCTGTTGCAGACTTCACTTAATTAACGCATGTTAATCGCTGTTTTAATTGGCACCATGAATCATGAGTCATGAAAATGCCTGTCACGAGCCAGCCATGGCAACCGCCACACATACAATGCTAGTCTCAATGGCAAGCCTGAAATAGTAACAAGCGCCCATCCCTCCGCTTCTTCACAAATAGACAAAAGTACATGTTTTGTCATTCAGGGACTTTGTAAACGGCAAATGTTGACCTTGTTAGAATGGTCGAACATACGTATGTTCCTGAAATCATCGGCTCTTGGTGCGCCTTGGAATCCTACTTCTGGGTTTGTGCACAGGTCGTCTACAAATTGTAGTGTTTAAAAGATACTGGAACTCCGTTGGATACTTAACTATTATTAATTTATTTAAATCATATAAAAAATATAGAGCCCACAAGAGAAATGCATCAAGCAGTAGAGGGGACTCCTCTTGAACAACGTTCCTTCTGTCACCAACATTCTACTACGCATTATGAATACCCCCCAACAACATTCCAAACCCCATTATGACATGAAAACATTCTACACTTTACTCACCATTACAACAGCAGACAGAGTGTGAAGAGAGGCTCAGAGTGGGGCCCACATCCTCTCGGTTATATGCGCAATATTGTGTGTCACAATGTCGTTCTGACAAATTATCATATTATAATGATTATTCTGACGGACGATGTTTTAGCACACCATATTCTAACATATATATGTATATAGCCCTCGTGACAAAACCCCCTGTCAGACCTTCACTGGGTCGTAATGAATGCTTCAAGACTTCTCGGTCACAGACTTCACTCAGAGGTGTGGAGCAGCACCAGGAAGAGAAGTGAATCAATAACCAATGGGCAAAGTGAAGGGTACCTGCATCTTTGTTTTCAAAAACAAAATCCTGCTGTGGGAGTTTATTATAGAAAACAAAAGAAAATAGGCAAGTTAGACAAAAAACAACATTGTTCGACAAAGCTTCATTACAACCATGTACCGATAGATGCATTGAAGGCCGTAAGATCCCCGCTAGGCAGGCAGGGTAGGCAGTGAGCTTCTAATATGACAGCGACCACCCTGCCCGGTCAAAGGGTCTAAATGACCCCCAGAGACCTCCTTCAATATACTAATCAGAACTCGCTTAAGATAAAGAAACCATAATAAATTGAAATGGAATATTTAATCTTTTACCTTTTTATCTGCTCGTACGTTGATCGGTCTCCATGTTTTAACTCCTGGAAATCAAAGAATCAGGTATTAGAAATAAAAAAATATTTGTAAATTCACTTTGTTCTAGGCCAGCATCAGGTTTTATATGCTTCATTCATAGTAGAGGGTACAGTCCGGGAATACTATGGCACAGCTTGGAGGGGCAGTATCCACCATCAATCGGTGGATAGCTCACCCACCTTCTTTATGTTTCCCCATCTCATGTAGAGGCGTGAATGCAAAAACGTCAGTAGGATGTCAGAACCCAGAGAGCCACAGACTCTATGGATGTGGAACAAACTATGTCCTCTACACCAGGAGCATATAAAGGATGCCCTGGGCTCTGGTGCAAGCAAGGAAAATGCCACCTTAGGCTGCTGTTAGGGTAGTAAAATACAGCATTGTCAGGGATCAATGAACCGCTCATGGATTTGGACTCTGGTGCCACTGCACCTGATGCATCCGTGGTAGATATACCCCCTGCCCAATACATTTGTGAGAAACCCCCCAGTGTGTCAGGAACATTCAAGCTTTTGTTTTACAAAACTTAAAAAGAAATGCCTGGCACGATGAGACGATGGACAGGTCCGCATTGAGCAGCGACTGTGGTGCTCACTGCCTTCTGTTAGGTGAACACTCACTCTATCAGCGTTCAGTAAATCTGAGGACTATGGATTGTTGGGGTTTACCTCTTTATCCGCTGATGGCTGCAGATCATAAGTTTGAATTCAGCCAATTACTCTTCCTACACGCATAATTAAATAAATACTGAATAGAACATCTACTATGAAATGGAAGAAATGCACTATGAAGAATTTTATTAACATTAATAATAATAATAAATATTATTATTATTATTATTATTATTATTATTATTACAAATCTCCCTGGCTCCTGTCAGTTAGTTTGCATCAGTTCTTGATCTAAGCTCTGCTGATGTTCTCCTCCCCGAGACTCCTCATCTCCCTCCGTAACCTTCAAAGTTGAGGACCAAGAACATCTGCTCTGCCTCTGTTTTCTGTTTCCCTGTCCCTCAGGCAGACACGTCTCCTCTCCACAGGACAGGCATCTTCACTTCCTGTGCCAGGGACCTGTTACCAGTCTATAAGGTGAAATACAATGATGACTCTAACATAAAAGTCTTGTGATGTCACAAGGTCTGATCCTTGTACTGTGTTATGCACTTACCATGTACCCTGGGTCTGAAGCTGAGCCTTGATTCTGCAGGAGAGAGAAGGAAAAGACTCAGCACATTTGATGATTTAAGTATAAAACAGGAGGAAAACATCTGACATCAATAGAGCATCCTGTCCTGGAGGTCCCATGGCGGGAAGGATGGTACAAGAATGAACTGAGCTCTGCGTCTTCAATTATAACTCGCTGAGGGGGAGCCGCTCTGGCTTTTGTTCTGCTACCCTGGCTACATCCTTGAGGCTCTTCTTTGCTTCCTGTCGTTTCCAACCCATGTCCACCCTCCACCCTCTCAATACCTTTTTATTTGCTTCCGTTCTCTTCTCACATATCCAGGCCACTGGAGAGGAAGTGACAGGCCACAGTGGAACCTGCCATTATCATGTGGCACAGGCCACTGAGCAGTCTCTTCTTAAACTTTATTCCACAGGACTGCTTCCTTAAAATAGGAGTTCTGTTATGAGATTGCCTCTATCTCTGGCGAAGAGATGACCAAATTCTCCCATCTTCCTCTCCGTGGAGGGGGCACCATAGAGAGTGTGATTCTCCAGCCCCTAATTCACTTGCCCCCGTGGCAGGAGCTCAAAATAATAATTCAGTTTATTGCATTGTAGGCATTGGGAGAGAACCATCGAGTAGTAATGAAGGTGATTGTTAAAGAGTGCAAAAACTTAGTGACAGTGTATTATTACTTACACCAATTAACATATGACCTTTGTGAGTTTACAAATTATTACCATTTCAAGCAGAGAGAGATGTATACAGTTGTCCAACTACCAATGCTGAGAGGAGAAGCCAAATCTTTAGGTTCCAAGTTCAGCAATTTAGATACAAAGGACCCAATTTAGAGTTTGGCGCATAAGGTACTCAGTCGCCATATCCACAGAGTATAGAGTAACCTGTCTGCCGAACTCTAGGTTCACCCGACCAAGTTTATGGTGACAGAGTGCAATTGCCTCCATTGGTATAAACCCTCCTTCGTCGGTCGGCAGACATATGGGCCATCAGAGGTAGCCATCCAACCTTCCACCCTATTTAGAGCGGGTGGTTCAATCATTTTTTTTACTGTACCTCACTACCAGGAATATTCTAGCAGCGAGTGGCAGTAAAATCGGGACCATCTGGGGGAGTCCTCCTCATCTGGCGTGCTCTCCCTACGTCACTTCAGGCATTGAGCGGACTGAAGCCCAGGTATTTATACCATCCCCATCCATTTGCAGTCCTCTTTGTCTTCCCCGCTGGACATGCTGTCACCCTTCCTGTCCTGTACCCAGTGGCCCAGTGTGGTGGACTCTATCTTGTACTGAGCTTGTTTAATAGTTTCTTTGCATTGCAGGTGAAGTTACAGGGCGATCGGTGGTACATAAGTGTACCATCTTAGGGAGCAGAGCAGGGGTGCACTATGCCAAAAGCTGGGAGTCTTTATGACTAGAATGTAAGCGACTGCGCACCGTTAGTCCCTCAGGTGGTTGCAAGCCTGGGCAATTAGGTGCTTGCCTGGTGACTCTCTGCCCTCAAATGCTTGAGTTCTACTCCTGGACTAGTGGCCCACGTTCTTTAAGGGAGGGAAAACTCCCCAACCAAACTTTAGGCACCAAATGGGCTGCCTCACTGAGCAGTTCGGCTTATAAGGCAGGTGGGCAGAATGGTTACTCAGCCCTGCCTGCCCTTGGATCACCCGTAAGTTAACCCAGCAGTTGGCATATTTCATTTCCTGAAATAAACCTGCAACAAAATTGTTTTTCCACCAAACTATGTGTTGTCTGTGTTATTTCATTCATCGTGTGCTAAGCAGTTATCTACTATAACTCCAGTCACATGGTCAGACCACCACTTGCTTGCTTTCCAACATAAAGCAACATTAAGCGACTCATCTTAAACTTCCTTACATGCATCCACCTATCGACCATGGAACAAACTCAATTTGGAACACTTAGCAACACAACTATCATCCAGTACAGATCTGGAAACAATAAATTCTGTTAAAAAAACTATATGAGTGGCTACAGGAAGCTTTTGACATCCTTAAACCACTCAAAACCACACAACAGAACAAAAGAAAAAAGCCCCTTGGAGAAATATAGAGATAAAAGACATAAAACAACAAATTAGAAAGCTGCAACGTACCTGGCTCAAAACAAACGCCAAACAAGACAAACTTCACCTACAGAAAATTAACAGATTATACAAGTCAGCTATTAAAAAAGCTAAGAAAAGGTACTATTCAGACAGAATTCAAAATACTAAATGTGCAGATAAAGAATTCTATAAAATACTCAATGAATTTCGTAAACCAAATTGCCTAGAAGGAACTCATCCTGTTACTCAAGATTTCACAGACAAACTGGCAAATCATTACACGGACAAAGCAGACACGTTGGACTCGTACTTAAAAAGGAGACAAAGCACCAGCACTAACCCTTTTACAAAACAACAATCCAAGAATACTCTAACCCAGCCTCTCCGTTCCTTCCAACCCATCTCACACAATGAATTTATGGACCTGGTCAAAGCAAGCAGGCCTGCCAGCAGCCCTTCTGACCCGTGTCCACAGCAAACTTTCAAGACAATTCTTTTAACAACCTCTGCTGCCACTCCAGTAAGAATAATCATCAACAATTCCTTACTTACCAGAATATTTCCAGAAGAACTAAAAAAGTCATGCATACGCCCTTTACTGAAGAAAACAATCTTGGACCCGCTGAACCCTGACAACTACAGACCCATTACAAATGGACCTTTTCTGGGCAAACTGATAGAAAGAGCAGCGTTCGCCCAGATGTCACAATTCATTGAAGAGAATGCCATACATTCAGACTTCCAAACAGGATTCCGTCCGGGAAGAGGCACAGAACCTGCCCTCCTTGCCATCTGGGATGACCTGAAGAACACAGTAGACCGCAACGGGGTTGCTGCGCTACTCCTCTTGGACCTCTCGGCTGCCTTTGACACGGTTGACCATGACACTCTGAAACAAAGACTCTATGAAGCCGGCATAGAGGGGACTGCTCTAGACTGGATCGCATCCTACCTTCGAAACAGAACTAATGTCATCCATACCCCACCTTTCTCGTCCAAACCATACTCTACAAAAGCAGGGGTCCCTCAAGGCTCTAGCATCTTGCCCATGCTTTTCAACATCTACATGAAGTCATTACCGGTACTGATCAATCAATTTCACCTCACATGCTATAACTATGCAGATAACACACAAATACTCCTTCAACTGGAATGCTCCAAAGGCATTGAAAACTCTCCAATTTTCAGTTGTCTCAGAGCCATGGATCAGTGGATGACTTGGAGCCATCTCAAATTGAATGCTTCCAAAATGGCAATACTCACGTGTGGCGAATGGAAACATTATGACCTGCTTGCCACCTGGCCTGATGAACTGGGATCACAGCCTAAAGTATCGGAGGAAGTAAGAAACCTTGGAATGACCATGGACTTCAAGCTATCGATGAATGCCCAAGTGGACAAACTAGCAAGATCAAGATTTGTCACTATAAAAACGCCGCGATGAATTTTCCCCCATTTGGGATTTCCACACGAGGTTCAAGCTACCATCTCCCTTGTTCTGTCCAAACTCTATTACGCCAGTAGCCTCTACCACGGATCACCTTTAACAACCATGCCGCTACCCTTCTCTATCCAAATAACTGAATAACATATCCACCACTCAAATTACTTTCATATTTCACTATACTAATTTTCAACACTAATCCTTTATGGATTCCAGAGTAGCATGCTACTGGCCAAAAAAGCACTTCAACACCCCATCTGGGGTATCAAGCGCTATATAAATGCAAACCTTTTTTTCCCTCCTCTATCCCTCCGCTATCCTTCTCACTCCAAATAACTGACTAATATCCACCACTCAAATTACTTTCATATTTCACTATACTAATTCACCACTAATCCTTTATGGGTTTCCGGAGTAGCGTGCTACTTGCCCAAAAGAAAAAGCGCTTCAACACCCCATCAGGGGTAACAAGTGCTATATAAATACAAACCTTTTTTCCCTCTTCTATCCTTCCGCTATCCTTCTGAATCCAAATAATTGAGTAACCTATCCACCACTTAAATCACTTTCATATTTCACCTTACTAATTCAACACTAATCATCCATGGGTTCCGGAGTAGCGTGCTACTTGCCGAAAAAGCAGTTTGATGCCTCATCAGGGGTAGTAAGCGCTATATAAATGCAATTACAATACAATTACAATACCAATGTTGCTGGGGAGGGTTGCTGATATCCGCACTAAAGTCTATGTTCTCTTGGTAATCCTTTTTGCATTTTCATATTTGCATATTGATATTTGCATCATCGCTGACTGATCCCCACTGCATGTTCAAGTTTGCATCTCCACTTCACAGTCCTAATAGAAAGTTCACATTTGGGTGCATACTTTTGTTGCAGGCAAGATGGTCACATAACTTGAAGCTCTGTGTCCTCATGCACCATCCAGCAGCACCGTGGAGCATCTAAACTGGAGGGGACCATAGTTGCAATATCTAGAAGCACCCAGTGCATGTGTTTGAGCTGCGGAGGCATGGCCATCACAGGGCCACCAGTAGCACTGAGGCCATCTCCACAGCCTCCCTCGCTATGTGAAGCTTTCATTACATTGTTTTCAAAACCAGAAAAAGACCCTTGTGAAATGTGCATCCTACCACCCAATGTCACAGTAAGATACTGGTAAAGGTTTTCGAGAATCCCCTGTCAATATTGGTAGAAGCATTGTCTCCCTATGCAATCAGGATTTGTCTCACCCATGTTCACTAGAGTTATTCTGCACACTGTGGTTTCAGTACTACATTAGCTAAATCCATAATTAGAGGCCAGGGTGGTGCTTCTGTACGCCAGAAAGCATTTGATTCTCTAGAGTGGCCTTTTTTGATGGCCACACACTGAAGGATTGGTGTGGGAAACACTTTCCTAAGTTACTAACACTCTAATACTGTTATACCTTTCTTTTTCAATCTCCCTCCCATGATAAGATCTGGCAAATTTGTCAGCATATCTGTTAACTGGGACAAAACTGAGCTGCTTCCCTTAATGGTAACACAGCCAATATCAAGTTAGAATTTCCAACTCAGTGGATGGAACAACCAGTCAGATGTCTTGGGATAATGCTTTTTTTTTTTTTTTTGGGATTTATCGTTTATCCACCCAGCTCCAGGGGTTAAACGATTCCATCCCCTGGCACAGCCTTACTTATTAACTTCCTTACTTACTGCATGATGGGCTGCTCCTCACTCATCATGCCCAACACTAGTCATCTGTTTTGTTCACGCACTATGAGTCTACCTACGATACACTCCCTCTAGACACAACATAGACATAGAGTGGTCCACATACACGTGGTGTTCCACGCATACGAATCCTGGCCTGCGCCTTTACTCTCTGTCAGTTCTGTTGTCCCAATTGAATAGGGGCTTCACCACGAATAAATACTAATTCGAAACTCTATTTTTTATTTTCTTGTTTAAATAAACGGATTTTTCACTAAATAGTTATCGGGCGCAAGACGCCATGCGTCACCTTATATGTGACCACGCCCACCTCCCAGACGCGTTGTCAGTTACCTTGACTACCGGGCACACACGCCCCGCGTCATCCGATAGGGCCGTAGTTACATCGGAGGACCTTCTTTAGTCTGTTCTCTATGTTGTCTTCCCTCCTTCTTCTCTTTCACAGACTAAACGTGAACACACTTGCTTCATCCGCTAATTGCGGGTGATATATAAGCGCCCCCCAGACCCGGGCCACACATCATCAGAGATCCGAGACAGCCAACTAGGTCTTCATGCGGGTCCAGAGCTGTAGTGCAGTAAGTGGGGTTATGGGAAGCTGCTCTCCTACTATTTTCAACGGTAAGCATCTTCCTTGTGCTTTACCACGGCCATTTCGCCGTCCTTCGCTTTTTCTCTCCCTAGGTTTTCCTTATCTGCTAGAACCCCTGCCGGATTCTCATGGGGCACTTCCGCTAATTGCAAATGTAAGAAAGGCCTCTTTTTAAGCAAGTTTATTTGATCCGTATGTATACCCGTTTCACTTTAGCGCATATACCGGTATTTGCCACACATTGCCGTCAGTTCGGCATTTCACCGCCGCCTTTTTGCCGCGTTATTGACGGTCACTAGTATATTCCTGCACGTGACTAAATGCAACCCTGCCTAATCTCGCAGTACAATTGTATGTTTGTTTGTATGTTTCGTTTTATGTGCCTGTCGTATAGGAATGCCTTAAGAGGGAATCCCCCTCTTACACATAGTGCACCTTAGAGCGTGCCACACATATTTGGTCTAATATACAAACCAAGTTTTAGATCTCACAACTCACATATTTTTAGGTCCTGAGGAAAGCCAGTATACATCTAAGGCCTGGCTGAAACATGTAGACCGTTTTTGGATGTAGGAGTTCCTAATTATCACTCCACGCACATCCATTGCCTTGTTTTTATGACTGCCAGAGGCCCAAACATTAAAACAAACCCCGTGGGTAATGGGACCACTGTACAGTTTTTAAATTCACTTTCACATCACTGCACTGCACACTCAGTCAAGATACCTGCTCCGCTGTAAACCAGGCATTGAAGCACACCAGGGACACACTCGGTGTCACCAGGTGGGCCCGATGATGAAGCATGCCACCAACTAGGTTGGTGGGTGAGGGCTTTCAAAAAAAGAAAAGAAAAATTCTTTTTACAAAGATCATACAATGTTGCATCTCTACATACCTTTAGCCTAGTCCTTTTTGATGATATATATTAACTTTGGGGATAAGGACTAGTTCTCTAATCCTCTCTCTCCCTTTGATATTTAAATACTTATTGGCAGCGCAGAGCTGTGAGAGTGAACACTTTCACTTAGCCATGGCAGAAAACCCAGGCTTAACCTTCACTGAAAATGACATCAGTGAAATACTTGCAGATCCCTCTTTCCTGGCAGATTTCAATATCTCAAACACAATAGCCCAAACCACTGATTGGGACACTTTGACAGAGAAGAAGCGCAACCGGATTAGAACTATCCTTCATGGACTTATCCTAACGGAATACCTACGAACCAACACCGCGCCATGTGGGCTCCTTGTAACCAACGCCCCCAGGATCTTCCTGGAAGATGCCACCTTTAGGAAGGACTGGGCACAGATTGCCTGGCACTGTACCAGGGACTGGCTTGTGTTGATCATTAAGACCGCCAAACGTCTGTCTGAGGCAATGATCATTGAGATCCAAGCGACAGAAACCCACTTTAAAACAACCATAACGTCATTCAAGAAAAAACTGGATGAACAAAATAAAGAAATGGCTGAATATAAGGAATACCTAACCCAGGCCAAAATAACTAAATTCCAAAAGGACCTTAAGAAATTTTCCTATGTCAAAACATACCCTTACACAGAGGACAACTATATAGTCCCTAACAAACAAGACAGATCTAGTGAGACGTCTGGGGATAACAGCTCAGTCTCCAGTGACTCCAGTACAGGCTCATCCAAATCACGAAGCAGAGGGCGCCAACCGCGCTGGCAGCAACCATGGAATGGACAGCCACAATGCAATCAGTTTGGGCCCCCACCCTTCGCCCATCCTCCACAAAATCCATACTTCGGCTGTCCGCCGATGTATCAATTCGGTCCACCTGCCTACTTCCAAAATAATCAGAGACCACCTTTTTTAGGACAAGGCCGCAGACCTCGCGGCCGGAGAAGGAACAATCAACAGGTTCATTGGGCAGAAGAAGAAGAGCCAGTGAGTGCCAACACACGGAACAAAACACGGGAGCAACAACCCGGACCGAGCGGACACCTATGAGAAAAGACAATGGGGAACCATTCACACTGGTATTCAACTTGTCAAGTACTCCATTATCCCCCAAAGAAAACAAAGTACTAAACAAAGGTCTATCCTTTGTCCCCACCACCAAACTGGACAAATTTAAACTCCATGTGGAACTAGCTGAGTTTTTTAGGAAACTCAAGCTGAAGGCCTTTTTTGAGAAACAACAAATAAATGATGATTTAACCACTGCCAAAACTAATGAAACGGGCCTGAGAGTTAAATCTACCTTTATGCCTCCACCGGCTAGTATTCCTGTAGAAGTTGCCACATTTGAGAAGGCTGTTTATCATGACATAGAAAGAATGGACATAACAGAAACTTTCAATAACTTCTCGAAAGAAGACAGAGACACCATCCGAAAATTTCAGGACAATCCCACACTAATCATTAAACCCGCGGACAAAGGCGGAGGCATTGTCTTACAAGACAAAGTAGACTACAACAATGAATGCCGAAGGCTATTGAGCGACTCACAGAACTACAAACGCCTGAAAACGGATCCAACAAAGACCCTGCAAGCTACTATCAAAGCCTTAGTGGAACAAGCGGAAGAGGCCCAACACATCTCCAAACAGGAAGCGGATTACTTGTGCACCAGGAATGTGAAAGTACCATATTTCTACACAGTACCCAAGATCCATAAAGAAGTAAGACCTCCACCGGGACGCCCTATCGTCTCGGGAATTGGCTCCCTTTTGAAACCTCTATCCAGGTACTGTGATTTTTTCCTGAACCCCCTAGTACAGAAGACAACAACCTATATCAAAGACACTAAGCATCTCCTGAACATCATCAAGGATCTGATGCTTGATCCATCAACGCAACTTCTAGTGGGTTTGGATATTGAAAGCCTTTATACGAGCCTCCCACAGGACGCCACCTTACAAGTCCTCCATGAAATACTCATGGACACACCGTGGGAATACCATACTCCCAGAGAATTTATCCTCAATTGTGCCACTTTGGCTTTGAAGGAGAATTACTTTGAATATGAAGGGCAATTCTACCTCCAGACCAATGGCACCTCTATGGGGAGTGTCTTTGCCCCAAGTGTGGCAGGACTCTATGTCCACCACTTTGAACGGACACATATATCTCCCACCAATAATCCATACACTGCCAATATTAAAGTATGGGGTTGTTACATTTACGATATCTTTTTGATCTGGACAGGCACTCCAGCATCCCTGACATCCTTCCTCTCGTGGTTAAATGAAAGGGACCCATACCTAAAATTCACATGCACATCTAGCTCCACCACTCTGGCTTTTCTGGACCTTAATATAACAGCGGAGGATGGCACCTTAAAAACCACCACTCATTACAAACCGACAGCCAGGAACTCGCTCCTTCGGTTCGATAGCTTCCACCCTCAACCCCTTAGGGAAAACCTTCCCTTCGGTCAGTTCCTACGAATACGTAGGAACTGTAGCCATATAACTGATTACCAACAACAATCAGCGGCACTAGTATCCAAACTACATGACCGAAGATACCCACGCAAGATCGTGCAGAAGACAAGAAAACGAGCTCGCAACCAAAACCGTGAAGCCTTGCTAGATAATACGACACGAGAAATGCCCAGTCAACCCATGACCTGTGTCACCACTTATAATGATGCCTCCAACAAAGTGTCTAGTATCATCCACAAGAACTGGCGTATTCTGAACTCAGGCAATAGAAACTGGGAACCACCGCTCTTTGCCTACAAACGCTCTAGCAACCTTAAGGACCGATTGGTATCCACACGGCCAAGATTACTCCATAGACCAACAGTAAACACTATACTGAACACATGGGGTCTCCCCAAGATCATGGGACACTACCCATGCAACAACTGCAGCATATGTCACCTCACACGCCCGTCCAAAACACTTGACCTGGAACCGGGTACCACCTGGAAACAGTTACACCACACCAACTGTAACTCATCAAACCTGATATATTTAATTGAGTGCCCCTGCGGTTTACGCTACGTAGGGATGACGACACGCAAAGTCAGGACCAGGATAGTTGAACACCGTAGCACAATACGGTGCAAGAAAAACATCAGTCGCCTGACAGATCATTACCTACAGCTAGGGCATACTACGAATGATATGTCCTGGACAGTGATCGAACACTTTGATCACAACAATACCAACAATGACAAATTCTTACTCTCTAAGGAACAACGGTGGATTTATCGTTTATCCACCCAGCTCCAGGGGTTAAACGATTCCATCCCCTGGCACAGCCTTACTTATTAACTTCCTTACTTACTGCATGATGGGCTGCTCCTCACTCATCATGCCCAACACTAGTCATCTGTTTTGTTCACGCACTATGAGTCTACCTACGATACACTCCCTCTAGACACAACATAGACATAGAGTGGTCCACATACACGTGGTGTTCCACGCATATGAATCCTGGCCTGCGCCTTTACTCTCTGTCAGTTCTGTTGTCCCAATTGAATAGGGGCTTCACCACGAATAAATTCTAATTCGAAATTCGATTTTTTATTTTCTTGTTTAAATAAACGGATTTTTCACTAAATAGTTATCGGGCGCAAGACGCCATGCGTCACCTTATATGTGGCCACGCCCACCACCCAGACGCGTTGTCAGTTACCTTGACTACCGGGCACACACGCCCCGCGTCATCCGATAGGGCCGTAGTTACATCAGAGGACCTCCTTTAGTCTGTTCTCTATGTTGTCTTCCCTCCTTCTTCTCTTTCACAGACTAAACGTGAACACACTTGCTTCATCCGCTAATTGCGGGTGATATATAAGCGCCCCCCAGACCCGGGCCACACATCATCGGAGATCCGAGACAGCCAACTAGGTCTTCATGCGGGTCCAGAGCTGTAATGCAGTAAGTGGGGTTATGGGAAGCTGCTCTCCTACTATTTTCAACGGTAAGCATCTTCCTTGTGCTTTACCACAGCCATTTCGCCGTCCTTCGCTTTTTCTCTCCCTAGGTTTTCCTTATCTGCTAGAACCCCTGCCGGATTCTCATGGGGCACTTTCGCTAATTGCAAATGTAAGAAAGGCCTCTTTTTAAACAAGTTTATTTGATCCGTATGTATACCCGTTTCACTTTAGCGCATATACCGGTATTTGCCACACATTGCCGTCAGTTCGGCATTTCACCGCCGCCTTTTTGCCGCGTTATTGACGGTCACTAGTATATTCCTGCACGTGACTAAATGCAACCCTGCCTAATCTCACAGTACAATTGTATGTTTGTTTGTATGTTTCGTTTTATGTGCCTGTCGTATAGGAATGCCTTAAGAGGGAATCCCCCTCTTACACATAGTGCACCTTAGAGCGTGCCACACATATTTGGTCTAATATACAAACCAAGTTTTAGATCTCACAACTCACATATTTTTAGGTCCTGACGAAAGCCAGTATACATCTAAGGCCTGGCTGAAACATGTAGACCGTTTTTGGATGTAGGAGTTCCTAATTATCACTCCACGCACATCCATTGCCTTGTTTTTATGACTGCCAGAGGCCCAAACATTAAAACAAACCCCGTGGGTAATGGGACCACAGTACAGTTTTTAAATTCACTTTCACATCACTGCACTGCACACTCAGTCAAGATACCTGCTCCGCTGTAAACCAGGCGTTGAAGCACACCAGGGACACACTCGGTGTCACCAGGTGGGCCCGATGATGAAGCATGCCACCAACTAGGTTGGTGGGTGAGGGCTTTCAAAAAAGAAAGAAAAAAATTATTTTTACAAAGATCATACAATGTTGCATCTCTACATACCTTTAGCCTAGTCCTTTTTGATGATATATATTAACTTTGGGGATAAGGACTAGTTCTCTAATCCTCTCTCTCCCTTTGATATTTAAATACTTATTGGCAGCGCAGAGCTGTGAGAGCGAACACTTTCACTTAGCCATGGCAGAAAACCCAGGCTTAACCTTCACTGAAAATGACATCAGTGAAATACTTGCAGATCCCTCTTTCCTGGCAGATTTCAATATCTCAAACACAATAGCCCAAACTACTGATTGGGACACTTTGACAGAGAAGAAGCACAACCGGATTAGAACTATCCTTCATGGACTTATCCTAACGGAATACCTACGAACCAACACCGCGCCACGTGGGCTCCTTGTAACCAACGCCCACAGGATCTTCCTGGAAGATGCCACCTTTAGGAAGGACTGGGCACAGATTGCATTTGAAATTTTGCCTGTGACAGCGTAATCATGTTAAAAGAATTAATAAATATATGGATTGTAAATTGGAGTAGGACTGATGCTATGTAACCGCTCAATATTTCTCCAACCAAAAAATAGTTCTGTTACCTTCTCTATCTTTCCAGGTTTCATATTATACAGGGCTACCTGATGAAGGCATAAGGCCGAAACCCGCGTAGGATTACACCCTTAGCCATGACATATGATTGTCTCTGTTTGTATCCATGCATTCTTGAAATTAACTGAAAAAAGTGACATTGTATGTATTGAACAATGAGTATATTGTATTGATATTATTGATTCACCTGCCAAGTGATCTCATTTGAGTTAATATATAGGTTTACTTATTTGGATTGAAGAATGACCAAATTCATGAAACTAGCATTATTAGATAAACCAGTACATCTGAGAGAATAGGTCAGAAATGAATAGAACAATATTTGTTTTAATGTTATGCATATCATTGCTGTTTGTCTTTTTATAATATATAAGGAAAATATAAGAGAAAAAAGAAATAAGAAATAATTTTTATATCAACAAATGATGAATGAATAAAATAAAAAATCAATAAAAAATGTGTTTTTGATATCAAATAATCTTTGGGTGGTTACATAATTGTTTATTGTAATTAGACAGTCCACTACTCACCATGTTTCCTATATGGCTTTTCACATAAGCTATGGACAGTAAAGCCCTGTGTTTTATTCAGGAATCTTTCTTGACAGATGTTTGTGTCTATGGGCCAGAGCAACCATTTTTTCCGAACAGGAACTGTTCTGTTGTTTTGTAGTATTGTGTCTACTGTGACCGCTCCCTGTGTAGTGTTATTACTTGCAGGTGTTGGTACAGAAGGTGTGTTCATGTCTTTGATCTTGGCTAAACCAAGGCAAGACGTTTGTTGCACAGTGTCATTCAAAAACATTATTTGATGTGGGATGATACATGCTCTAAATAAAGCTTCTATCCCCTGCACTTGCCAATCTTTAGAACCCCAGACAGATTTTGTGTCTTTCCAAAAGTCAAATCCTTGTCTAGACAGTTGGGTAATAAAGGCTGCAGAATAAATCTGTTTTGTATTAGTTAACATAATTTTCTGTCCTGTTTTGTTTACATTCTTATAGAAAAATGTTTCTGGATCAGATGTATTGTACCCTGAAAAATATGGAAACTTATTCGCAAACGTTTTTGAACTACCCTTTGGAGGTGTAGGACAATGTTCCCATTGGTTAAATTTAAACACATTTCTAGGTGTTGCAGATTTATGCAAGAAATGATGACCATAGTGGTTGTAACAATAAAGCTGTTCATAGTCTGATGAACCCTCTAAATATTCATTGATAGAGAACGCAGCAGACCTTTCTAGATCAGACATCATATCATTTACAGTCTCAAAGTCCCAAACATCAGAATAGGTACTGGAGGTAATAAAGTCACTTAATGAAATTTTAAATAAATGTGGAATCTTCAAAAGTTCCGTGGGGCTGAATATATCGAAATCGGTTTTGTCCCAAAATATACCATCCTGTATAGGAACGGCTGTGATGTTCACTGCTGACAAGTCTCTTGTTTTACGATGGGAAGATTTGTGTGGTTTTAAAAGTAAGTTCACATTTTTACTTTCAGTGTCCAAACGGATGTATCTGCCATTTATAAGCATGCTAAGAGTCATAACCGATGCTAGCCAAAACAGAAAGAAAAATATTCCAGAAATAATCCATATTTCAATCCATGGTGAAACCAGATAAGTCTTTCTCAGGAAATGAAAAAGGTCTTGTACTTGCCGTTTGAAAGTTTTCGTTGCTGGCGTCGTTTCCGGTTCACTCGGATCCTCAGAAAACGTATCAAAGTTAATGAAATAGCCAGAAGCAGTTCTGTCAATTGCTGAAATTGCATAAGGATTTGTTGAAATCTCTGGAACCAGTTTATCACTTGTTACGTTGGTGTAGACAGGTGTATCTGGACGAACTGTTACTTGAGTTTCAAGAGGGATGAGTTCCAAAGCATTGTTGCTTAGTCCTTCATCTGTTACTGCTGAATTCTCGATGCTTATGAGTCTTTCAGTCTGAACCTCTTGGATAGTAGCGAGAGGAGTGCATCTGCTTCTAAGTCAGAGTCCACGAGGCCTACTATTTAGTATTGGCCACATACTGTGGTTTGATGAGGTCGATTAACACAAATCTTTTCTCCTTTTTTCCAGCAAGGGGCGGCAGAAGTACTGTTCTTGTTCCGTGAATGGCTAGGACAGGTACTGGTTGTCTTTAAGAAGGTCCAAATTCCTTCTTGTCCGCAATCTTCTCTCTGACTAGATCCCCAACTTTTGGGATCCAGACAGGCCTTGTTGGGACTGCCGGTATTTCCTCAGTGGTGGTTGGCTTCAGGAACACGTTGCTTTGCTTCGATCTTAGTTCATTTAGGTCCTTTAAAACAGCCAAACGATCTTTGATATCAAAGGGTTTATTTTCCACCACTGTGCCTTTACATTGGAGATCAGGAACCCACATTCTTGTCCCAAATAGGACCTCAAATGGAGTGACACCCCCTAGAGAACTTCTTGGCAAATTATTTAATGAGCGTTGGACCCCATAAAGATGTTTGACCCACCCATCACCCGAACCTAATACTCTAGCTGTTATAGACTGCTTTATGTCTCGGTTTTTCCTTTCCACAACAGAATTTCCCTCAGGATGAAATGGAGAGGAGTACCGCAATGCTATGCCCAAACTGACCATGGCTTCTTTGTAAGCCCAAGAGCTAAACGCAGGGCCCTGGTCAGAATGTAGTGTGCCAATTGCGTATGTGCCGATAAAGACTCGCAAATCTTTTATAACAGTTCGAGCGTCAGCCGAGCGCTGAGGCCATATCCATACGAGCGACCCCTGACCTTGACTGGTAGGTCGCTCCCCCACCACACAGCTCCGTCTGTGTGCCCTGCTGCTGCCCCTGATTGTGCTCGTTTTTTCCTTTCTGTGCCCCCTGGCTGCCCCTGATTGTGATCGTTTTTCCTTTCTGTGCCCCCTTGCTGCCCCTGATTGTGCTCGTTTTTCCTTTCTGTGCCCCCTAGCTGCCCCTGATTGTGATCGTTTTTCCTTTCTGTGCCCCTTGCTGCCCCTGATTGTGCTTGTTTTTCCTTTCTGTGACCCCTTGCTGCCCCTGATTGTGATCGTTTTTTCCTTTCTGTGCCCCCTTGCTGCCCCTGATTGTGCTCGTTTTTTCCTTTCTGTGCCCCCTTGCTGCCCCTGATTGTGCTCGTTTTTCCTTTCTGTGCCCCCTTGCTGCCCCTGATTGTGCTCGTTTTTCCTTTCTGTGCCCCCTTGCTGCCCCTGATTGTGATCGTTTTTTCCTTTCTGTGCCCCCTTGCTGCCCCTGATTGTGATCGTTTTTCCTTTCTGTGCCCCCTAGCTGCCCCTGATTGTGCTCGTTTTTTCCTTTCTGTGCCCCCTTGCTGCCCCTGATTGTGATCGTTTTTTCCTTTCTGTGCCCCCTTGCTGCCCCTGATTGTGATCGTTTTTCCTTTCTGTGCCCCCTTGCTGCCCCTGATTGTGATCGTTTTTCCTTTCTGTGCCCCCTTGCTGCCCCTGATTGTGATCGTTTTTCCTTTCTGTGCCCCCTTGCTGCCCCTGATTGTGCTCGTTTTTTCCTTTCTGTGCCCCCTTGCTGCCCCTGATTGTGATCGTTTTTCCTTTCTGTGCCTGTTTCCCGCCGCTGCGCCTGCGGCCCCGCCCCTCACTGCCCATTCGCTGCCCCATTCCCTGCTCCTCCCTCCCACCTCCCCATTTATGGCGGCCGCTGCGTGGTGAAGAGAGCGACCCCTGACCTTGACTGGTAGGTCGCTCCCCACCACACAGCTCCGTCTGTGTGCCCTGCTGCTGCCCCTGATTGTGCTCGTTTTTCCTTCCTGTGCCCCCTTGCTGCCCCTGATTGTGCTCGTTTTTCCTTTCTGTGCCCCCTTGCTGCCCCTGATTGTGATCGTTTTTCCTTTCTGTGCCTGTTTCCGCCGCTGCGCCTGCCCCCTCACTGCCCATTCGCTGCCCCATTCCCTGCTCCTCCCTCCCACCTCCCCATTTATGGCGGCCGCTGCGTGGTGAAGAGAGCGACCCCTGACCTTGACTGGTAGGTCGCTCCCCCACCACACAGCTCCGTCTGTGTGCCCTGCTGCTGCCCCTGATTGTGCTCGTTTTTTCCTTTCTGTGCCCCCTTGCTGCCCCTGATTGTGATCGTTTTTCCTTTCTGTGCCCCCTTGCTGCCCCTGATTGTGATCGTTTTTCCTTTCTGTGCCCCCTTGCTGCCCCTGATTGTGCTCGTTTTTCCTTTCTGTGCCCCCTTGCTGCCCCTGATTGTGATCGTTTTTCCTTTCTGTGCCCCCTTGCTGCCCCTGATTGTGATCGTTTTCCTTTCTGTGCCCCCTTGCTGCCCCTGATTGTGATCGTTTTTCCTTTCTGTGCCCCCTTGCTGCCCCTGATTGTGCTCGTTTTTTCCTTTCTGTGCCCCCTTGCTGCCCCTGATTGTGATCGTTTTTCCTTTCTGTGCCCCCTTGCTGCCCCTGATTGTGATCGTTTTTCCTTTCTGTGCCCCCTTGCTGCCCCTGATTGTGATCGTTTTTCCTTTCTGTGCCTGTTTCCCGCCGCTGCGCCTGCGGCCCCGCCCCCTCACTGCCCATTCGCTGCCCCATTCCCTGCTCCTCCCTCCCACCTCCCCATTTATGGCGGCCGCTGTGCGGCCGCGCCGCTGCGCGCCGAAGGCGCGCCTAAGGCAAGACCGTCTGCGCCCGTCCGCGCCGTGGCCGCGCCCAGCGCCAGACCCCCTGGTCCGGGCATCCCCGCGCCCGCCACATCAACAGACGCCGATACAACGCCAGCACCCTCCACGCACTCAACCCCGGAAAGATCACGCCTGCTACCAGGCTACCCCGAAGCGCACCCAAGGGCCCTTCACCTGCCGGAACTGCAGCTTCGCCAGCACCCGCCCCGCCAAACCACCGCCCAGGAAAGAACCCAACTACCTCAGATGCATCCTCCTCAACACCCGCTCCGCCCGCAAACACGCCATCGAACTCTGGGACCTTCTCGACTCAACCTCCCCAGACGTCGCATTCCTGACGGAGACCTGGCTGAATCCCGCTTCAGCCCCCGACATCGCCATTGCCATCCCGGACGGATACAAGATCACCCGCAGGGACCGCACCAACGGAGTCGGAGGAGGCATCGCCATCGTCCACAGGAACACCCTCAGAGTCTCAACCAACACCGACGACACCCTCAGCACCGCCGAACACATGCACTTCCAGATCCACACCGATCCCAACACCACCCTCAGAGGAACCCTCATCTACAGACCCCCGGACTCCGACCACAGTTCAGCGATTCCATCGCTGACCTCGTCAGCACACACGCCATCGCCTCCACGGACTACATCCTCCTCGGGGACCTGAACTTCCACCTCGAGAACAACAAGGACACCAACTCCACCACCCTGATCGACAACCTTGCCACCCTCGGACTCAGACAGCTCGTGACTACACCCACCCACGCCGCCGGCCACACGCTAGACTCCATCTTTTCCGCAAGCCCACACGTCTCCTTCAACCACACCTCCGAACCCCACTGGACTGACCACCACTGCATCCACTTCACCTACAGGAAGCCCACCACGCACCACCGCACCGAACAAATGACTCGCCGCTGCTGGAGCAGAGTCACGGAAGACCAGCTAACCACAACCCTCGCCCTGAGCCCACCCGCCGAACCCTCCGACCCCGACACCGCCGCCCGCAACCTCAGACAGTGGATCGGCGACTGCGCCAACACCCTCGCCCCGCTCAAGAATCCGCCCAACAGCCACACCAGCAAGAAAGCCACCGGGTTCACCGAAGACCTCCAGGCCTCCAAACGAACATGCCGAAAACTGGAGAAGATCTGGCTCCACGAACGGACAGCTACGCCGCCCACAAGAGCACCACCCGCAATCACCATCACCTCATCAGATCCGCCAAAAGGGCCTCACTCAAAGACCGCAAAGACAACAACGCACACAACAGCAAAGGAACTCTCCAACCCCAGCTCCAACACCAACGACATCCAGCCGTCGCAAGACCTGTGCGACTCACTGGCCACCTCCTTCCACCGCAAAATCGCCGACATCCACGACAGCTTCAACACCACGACCGCCCCGGCAACCACCGAGACCACTGCCCCCACAACCACCAACCGCCTGCTCTCCTGGACCAACATCAACGACGAGGACACCAGCGAGATCATGAACACCATCCACTCCGGTTCACCGCTAGACCCGTGCCCTCACCACATCTTCAACAAAGCCAGTACAGCCATCGCGCCCCATCTCCGGAAAATAATCAACATCTCCTTCGAGAAAGCAACCTTCCCGGAAAGCTGGAAGCACGCCGAGATCACCGCCTTACTCAAGAAACCCAAGGCAGACCCCAAGGACCTCAAGAACTTCCGACCCATCTCTCTGCTCCCGTTCCCCGCGAAGGTCACCGAGAAAATCGTCAACAAACAACTGACCCGCTACCTCGAGGAGAACAACATCCTGGACCCTTCCCAGTCCGGCTTCCGCAGCAACCACAGCACCGAAACCGCCCTCATCGCCGCCACCGATGACATCAGGACCCTGCTAGACAACGGAGAAACAGCAGCCCTCATCCTCCTGGACCTATCAGCCGCCTTCGACACGGTCTGCCACCACACACTACGAACACGCCTTCACAACGCCGGGATCCAAGAGAGGCCCTGGACTGGACCACATCCTTCCTTTCCGGCAGAACACAAAGCGTCCGCCTCGCCCCCTTCCGATCCAAGGCCACCAAGATCATCTGCGGCGTACCCCAAGGCTCCTCCCTCAGCCCAACGCTGTTCAACATCTACATGGCACCCCTCGCCCACGTCGCCCGACAGCACAACCTCAACATCATCTCCTACGCCGACGACACCCAGCTGATCCTCTCCCTCACCAAAGACCCTCACACCGCCAAAGCCCACCTCCACGAAGGAATGAAGGCCGTCGCCGAATGGATGAGGACCAGTCGCCTGAAGCTGAACTCGGACAAGACGGAGGTCCTCATCCTTGGTTCCAACCCTTCAGCCTGGGACGACTCCTGGTGGCCAACATCACTGGGAACAGCCCCGCCACCCACCGACCACGTACGCAACCTAGGGGTCATCCTCGACCCCACCCTCTCCATGACTAAGCAGGTCAACGCCGTTTCCTCATCCTGCTTCAACATCCTCCGAATGCTCCGCAGGATCTTCAAGTGGATCCCCACCGAAACAAGAAAAACAGTCACCCAGGCCCTCGTCACCAGCAGGCTGGACTACGGAAACGCCCTCTACGCAGGAACGACGGCTAAGCTCCTGAGACTGCTGCAACGCATCCAGAACGCCTCTGCACGTCTTATCCTCGACATCCCCCGACGCAGCCACATCACACCCCACCTGAGAGACCTGCACTGGCTCCCTGTCAACAAGAGGATAACCTTCAAGCGCCTCACCCACGCACACAAAGCACTCCACAACTCCGGACCAGCCTACCTCAACAGACGACTCAGCTTCTACACACCCACCCGCCAGCTCCGCTCGACCAGCCTCGCCCTCGCCACAGTCCCCCGCATCCGGAAAACGACCGCCGGCGGCAGATCCTTCTCCCACCTCGCCGCCAAGACCTGGAACACCCTCCCCACCAACCTCCGACAGACCCAAGACCTACTGGCCTTCAGAAGACTCCTCAAGACCTGGCTCTTCGATCAGTAGCAGCACCACCCCCTCTTCCCCCAGCGCCTTGAGACCCTCGCGGGTATGTAGTGCGCTTTATAAGTGACATGATTGATTGATTGATAGGTACCTTGAGCACAAATCCACTGCAACCATTATATATTTATAGTTACCGTCCCTTTGCAAGGGACCGCAGTGGTCCAGATAAACACAAGCTAATGGTTTGTCTGAAATTAACAGGGGTGTCTGCGCAGGACGTTTCACTGTGGAGACTTTCATCTGTTGGCATATTTCACATTCCAAAACATAGTTCTTGGTCTGTTTCCTAATGCCAGGCCACTAATATCTTTTTTTAAGTAATGATACTGTTGCAGAAACACCTGCATGGGCAGAGGCTATCCCTTCATGTGCTGCTAGGATCAGTCCTAATCTACGTTCCTTGTTTGGAATTACCCTATCCCCCACTCCAGGGATTCGAGCAAAAGGAACGTTGTTCGCATCAATTACATAAGAGTACTTGAGTGGAAATTTCTTTGGTAACGCTGCACCACTGCCTTTGCTTGAAGCATTGACAGCCAACAATATCTCACTGTCTATTCTCATTTTTGAACGAGTGATCGCAGCTACGGAAGCCATTGAACAGCCCTCTTTGCGGATTCGTCAGCCAATGAATTCCCTGCAACGTGAATGCCATCACATTGATGACTCAGCGTGTGTATCACGTGAGCTTTTGGTAGTTCGTTTTTTAACTGAACTACTTGTTCCCAAAGCGTTTTATGCTTTATTGTGCCACCTTTTGCATCTTTGAACCCATTTTCAAGCCAATTTTGTATATATTCATTATACGACTGAACACAGTAAAAAGAATCGCACACTATGAGTGTGGGGAATTGGCGATCTGTATTTTCAAGTGCCAATTTGAATGCTTGTAGTTCAGCTCGCTGAGCTGTACAATCTCCTAGAGATTGAGTTTTAGTGACCATTGGTCTGAAGTTACCATCTTGCATGCAACCTTTAACGTTTGCGCACGCTGCACTGTAAGCTTGCTTACTCCCTGTAGCGGGTTGTGCTGATCCGTCAGTGTAAATTATAAATTCGTACTGATCGAGAGGCAGAATTTCAGTGGGCAGAGGACATTCATGTTCATATTGCAGGAACGCTTGGGTTTTTAAATCAGGATCAAAAACATATTCAACATCTGTTGCAGCAAGAGAATTAACCCATTGTATCCATCTAGGATGTAAAGCTTTTGCATTTGGAATGCTCGCTTTTGTAACCGCCTCTAAGGCTGGTACTGGGGTTACGACAATAATGTGTTTCCCTTGGGCTAGAGCTCTTTCTTTTGCTACAGGGGTTTGAACTGCTGTCAGTATTTTTTCTGTTGAAGTGAAGCGCATTTCTGCTTGTGTATACAAATGTGATTTGTATTCTATTGGTACTTTTTCAGCCTCATTAAATGTTAAATAGGTGAATCCGCATTGACCCGAAATTATTCGGATCACTAAATTGCGTTGATTTACGCTTGTTTGTAAGTGATTTGTTGCTAACATGTTAGCTTGGAGTGAACGCAGGATTTCTGTGTGTTCCTGTGTCCAATTTTTTGTTGAAAAATCAGGTTAGATTAATTCGTAGAGAGGTTTAACCCTTTCTGCGTAATTTAGAATGTAAGGGGCATATCATCAACGAGCAGCGATAAATATCACCGAGCTCGCTTAGCGCGATTTTGATTAATGCCGGCTATCGCCGGATTTGATCGCCAAGATATCGCGTTATTTACAACGCTTATCTCCACGGCGATGAAAAATCCGGCGATAGCGGCAAAATGCAGGTTTATCACTGTGAATCCAGCGATAAACGTGCAGCGATAGGGGAATCCTTAGTAATAGGGAGATGTGGATTTAGCTGTACAATCCACCTCCCATGTAAAAGATAGTGAAATCAGGAATTTATCAGACGTAAAATACCGGCGATAACCGCGGTTAGCGCGGCTTTTAATATCGCTATGGGTGTCCTGGGCGGGCTTGTAAATACCGCGCAGGACAGATAGCGATATTTTTTATGTTGGTTTTCTTGGGAACGCCTACTTTGCATCTCATTAGAGATGCGATGCAAGGCGTAAGGAAAACCGGTGCTGATACAAGGAAACACGCGGTAGCGTGTCCTTGCTAATAGTGCAATGCCATTATCGCCGCTTTTCGGCCGAAAACGGCCGCTAAAGCGGCGATAATGGGATTGATAATATGCCCCCAAGTTCTTCCAAAATTCAGGAAACCCAAGATGGATTGTAAATTTTTCAGCGTTTTTGGAGGTTGGAGCAGCGCGCACTTTTCTAAAAAGTTAGCTGCCAGGCTCTTGCCTTCACTTGAAAGCTCATATCCTAGGAAAAGGACATTGAGATGGGCAATTCTGGATTTTTTAAAGTTCAATTTATAGCCCTCTGAGGCGAAGCCCAATATAATGGTACTCACCCTGTTCAAGTGCCTATCTAGGTCATCGTCTGTCAGATAGATGTCATCGACATATGACAATGCCTCATTATCATAAATTTGTAGTAACTCTGTTACTCTTGCTGAGAATAACCCCGGGCTGTTCTTGAACCCTTGTGGGAGTCTACAAAATTGACGCTGGGTCCCCATTATTGAGAAAGCTGTTAAGTACCTGCTTTCAGGTGCTATGTTTTGACAAAAAAAAACATTTGAAATGTCCAATGTGGTTTTATATTTTTTATGCACAATGTTATTCATTAATGCTGTACTATGTGCATTTTGCACTGCAAATGTTTTAGAACAAGTGTTCAAGTGTCTGTAATACAAAACTAGACGATATGTATTGTCTGGTTTGGATACAGGAAACAAAGGATTGTTCATTGAGGAGGTGCATGTTTCAATTACCCCTTGGTATTCAAGTTGATTTAAGATCTCCCTGACCTGTTTTTTAGCTTCTTGCTTTATTGGGTACTGCCTTTGTGCAGTAGGTTCATTTTTTAACTGTATTTTATGGTGAGTTGAGTCCTCATCCCACCCTACATGATTTTTGTATAATGCTGGGGCCTGGGCAACTGCCCATTTCCTGGCATAAGTATATTTTAGGTGAATTGGAATATGGTTGGAGAAGGCTGGCATAATGATGTCCTCGCCATGTGGGCACTTCCTGACAAAGTTTGGTGACCAGTCCTTTTCTGCTAGAAGTATAGCATAACCCCTTGAAAGTTTTTCCCAAAAGAGTATTTTCACTTTTCTTGGTATGTCTCCCTCCATTCGGAGTGTTATTTCATATAACTTTTGTGGAGCACTAACCCTGGTGTCTACAGTTTCTACTGTGATGTACTCATTCAAGTCCACTATCTCCAGAAGTTCCTTCAGGTTCTGGCGAGCTACTGTGACTTCTGCTGCACTGTCCAGCATTGTCTGAGCCCATTCTCCGTTCTTGAGCTGTGTTCTCAGTATTCTCGGCATGTCTGATCTTCAGACCTGCTACCGTCTTTTTTGTGACTAGAGGTTTTGATTTATTTTTCTGAACGTGTTTGTCGTCTTTGGATTTCACGCGTTCTTCTCTATGTTCTGACCATCCTCTTCTTTCTGATGTCTGTGACGATATCTGAAAGGTACGAGAGGAACGTGTATCAGTATCTTGATACCTGGCAGGTTTTCTTAAATTATCCGTATTCCTGAGGTTATACCTCCTTTCAGAGGGCTCCTTTTGAGGAGACCTACCTCGGGATTGAGAACGTGTCTCGTTTGAATTTTGTTTATTAGTTTCCCACTTCTTTTTAGAAGATGTAGGATTTTGTTTGATAGAGTCCTTCTCAGGACTTTCAGATAGTTTTGGCTTCAATGGTTTTCCACCCAAACTATCTCTGCCTAATTCTGCATAAGATTGTTCTATTATTCTGGGTAGTTCACGTTGATCTTCTGTTACATCAAATTCCCTTAAGCGTTGGCGGATCGCCACTGATGCTGCCTCCCCTTTAATATTAGATAATATTATTGTTGAGACCTGGTCGAAGTTTTTCAGTAATTTCATACCTAATTTCAGAGCAGGTTCTGCCCTGTATTCATTTTGAATTTGTTTCAGGACATCTGGTATTACTGCAATTGACGGAACACCATGTGTTTTAGTATAGATGGCAGCAAAGACTGAGCCCCAAGTGGTGCAGTCTTCCAGTTGTGGTGTGATCCCCATTGGTAAACAGATTGTTAGGATTCTGTGTTTCTCATAAGGGCTAGTATTTGGAAATACTGCTTCAATTTGAGTAATTTTTTGAGCTATCCAGAATGGAACTTGCTCACGTTTTGTGGGCATTTTACCCATGACTGCGTGTAAAGTCTGTGGAGTAATTTTTAGTGTATTCTCCTGTAGAGGGGTTTGACTTGGAATGGTCATTGGTGGTTGGACTGTGAAAGTCTGCATGACATATTGGACTAATTGTCTGTAAATTTGTATTAACTCTTGTAGTTGAGTAAGTAATTCCTCGTCTGACATTACCTCGATGTCAGGATGAGGTGTGTAGCCGGCTAGAATCGGCCATGTTGCTCCTGGTCTACCTAGTGGACCGAGCCTGGTAATATTTTTGTGATGTTTTAGGGCACCTTTAAACCAGAGATGATGCTCCTGGTATGTGAGTGGAATTTCAATATTCTCAAAAGGAATATATTCCTCTGGTGGTTCATCTTCTTTGTAGAAGTGAAACACTCTTGTTACGGAATTTGATTCTGGGAATACTGATCCAGCGCGATACTAGCAACGAGCATTCATACATCAAATATTCACTTGGGCCCATACATTCATACTACGCTAGTATTTTCACGCTGGGGTGTCAGTTGTTACTCTTGATCAAATCCCTGCTACCAATTACCTTCTGATTGAAGAGTAATGACTTACCAATGGATCCTTTGCTAATTAGGAAGTTTAAAATGAGTGACATTCATTACAATTCATAAATCCTGAAATAATCACTGAATCAGGAAGTTTTAAAATGTTTATCTAAGAATTTAGCAGAGTAAATTACAGAGCTGCATGGTACTTTTTCGATTACCAAAGATGAAGTACAAGAAATCGAATATTGATTAATGACGGTCCCTCAGAAAAGGAGAGGATAGAGACAGCAGCGCAACTATAGGTTGCATATATTTACCTAAGTGCGAGAACCAAACCCCTTGGCCAAGGAGTTGGAAAGATGGGACCCAAGAAGGATGAAGAGCAAGACCTCCTCCAGGATCAGGACAGGACCGGTGACCTCTCTACCTACGACGCCTGCGTTGTTCCCTTCTCTGATACTCCGCTTCTCCTCGATTCTCCCGTGTCTCCCTTCTAATCGACTCTGCCGCCCCCTCCTCAGGACCTCTTCTGCAATCGATCAGCTTGGCGGTCTGGAGCTCTTCCTGTCAGCATCTCTGCTCTCCTGAACTAACTAATTTACTAATTCTATAACTATTATACCCTTCTAAGCATGTACCTCCCACTAATGTTGCTAAAATATGGGACCACTACTTCTGATTGGACAGGGGTAGGGGGTGGATTCTCACACCATATAACTTTTAGTTTAATTTCTGTAGCTCATTGTGTTTAAACTACCGCCCATCCAATTTAATACATTTGCTTTATTTCCCACCCGACTCACGACAAATGTTATATATTTTCATATACAAAGTTTCTTTTACAGCAGGAAAAGGCATGAACATTGCAGCCTCGGCCATTGGGTCATGGCCTTGGACGACGTCCAGGTTGACTTCATCTTGCTCTTTTGGCAGGCATGCAAGACGCATGCGTAGAATCTTTCTCCCTCGAGTTTCAGTGCACCAACCCAGGCCCAAGTTTACAAACTAATAAAAGTACAAGAAGGAAAATATTAAAATCACAAATAAAATGTTTCACTGTATACCCACTCTCTCTACTCTATTCCCATTTACTTATAAATTCTATCCCGCATTAGTAGCGTTATGAAAACGACAATTTAATTGGAACACGAGAGCAAGCTGTAGCATGTGAAAACATTAAGCAGCCATTTTAGAACACACTGCGCAGAAGCAGGATTTTCCCACCATGCAAAGAAAGACGTCACACCTTGTGATATGGTTGAGACATGCGCAGAAGAGTTTCCCGCGTTTTAGCGGCCATTTTAGAACAGACAAGCGTTATTTGTTAGTTAGAACACATAGGCAAGCTTCCTAACTTATTTATTTCGTGTACGCAAAGGTTAGTATAACAATACAAGGTTTAATATATTAATACTGTGAGGAGATTGCATCCAAGCAAGTCCCATTTGTGAGTCCGCGCTCCATCAATCCCCTCTCTGATGGCGTTTCTGAGCCATCAAATACTACCCACAACCAGATGCCAACTTTTAGCATATTATATTTTCAGTCTCATTTTTACTTTTTCTATCTTTCACACCTCCTTTCAATTTCTTGTATAATTCACTTCTCAAGTCTTCAAGTTCGATCTCATCAATTTTTCTTTTCTTCCCTTTTCCTGTCACTTTATATGATCCATTCTTTCTACAACATTTGCACCATATTATTATTGAAAATGCTATTAATGCTATTCCCGCTAAGGGTATTAATACTTTACCTATAAGTCCTTTCCCTATATTAGAAAACCAGGTACCAATTGACGCTATACTATTTGTCAATCTTTCCCATACATTATCAACTTCCAGTGGTTTCAGTTCTTTCTCAAGTTTTGTTATATTCTGTATATATGTCCCAATTTCTGCACTCTTATCAGGTATGTACGTGCAACAGTGCTTCGTCTTCAATAATTTACAGACTCCGCCCTCTTTTGCCAAAATAATGTCAAGTGCAAGTCGATTTTGCATAACCATAGATCTAATCGCAACCATTTCCGCATTAATCATTAGAAAACCTCCAGCAGTATCCGTTGATAAACGATCAACCACTGTCGATAATTTACATATTCTCCTTGAGTTCAGTATTACTCCCACTGAAGGTATCAATGCACCAAATATATCACCTACAATTTTAGAAAAACTAGCTCTTTTGTTACGTATTAATCCATTGTTTTCATCGTTGACAGCATTTCTTTTTACGTGGTATATCTTTGGAAATACTATTCCAAAATAACAACTTCCATACCACCGTGCAGGAAGCCTAAAGTAAGCCTTATTACCACACACATAATAGATTCCAGGAAAAACTGAATCTGTTCCTCCTTTGAGTCCCCAACCTCCCAAAATTAAGAAATTGTGTTCACATTCACTGGTACCGATGAAAACATTGTTATAGTCAGTCCTTAACCTATGTAGACAAATCTTCCCTGTCTTTACAAAATCCAGAGCCATAGCAGCTTGAGCCTTTCCAGGTGTGTAACTCCCCTCTTTCTCAGCCCAAGGTGGCAAATGAGCCTTATGCTCAGAAGCTTTCTTTTGAAAATCTTGTCTTCTATTTTCTACTAAATTCAAAAATATCTTTTCTTCTTCATGTAAAGAACATGTTAGATTGTTTCTATGTGCATGTGTGATGTCTATTGACTTCATTGTTAAGAAAAACTCTCCCATAAACTGTGCATCTGGACTACTAAGCACTGGGTTCATACACTTGCGAATTGGAACCTCAGAAAATATCACATCTAAATTTGAATAATAATACTGAATTCTTCCTGTTTTATAAAATAGACTTGTTAATACGCTACATGATATGCCATAGGTTAATGGCAAGTGATGGTACGTTAACCCTTCTGCTACTGATTCTGGTAACTTCATACAGACATAACAATTACTAACTTCCATGGTGTCTACGTACTGAAACAATAATTTTGTTAAAACATTTAAGCTAGTGTCGTTATCTGTTACTTCATGGTCAAATTCTGAATCGTCTTCTGCCATTAGTTCTACTCTATTACCTTTCAAGTTATCTAATCTTTCCTTCGTTTCATTGTTAATCTTTTTATCCATTATCATCAGATATGGAATTGCTACAATCAGTACTAACCATGCTACAAGTACTACTACTAGACTGCATATGCATATAGCTCAGCATCTCCTACAACATTTTCGTTTTGGTCTCCCAGAAACTCTATCATCGGACATTTTGACAAGGAAGATTGCTCTTCTTATCTATTTTCTTTAATTTTTCGTTTTCAATTTCTTCACGTTATCAAGGCGGTCTTGTTTCTGTCTCATAGATCAGTTCTGCACTGGTTCCTTTGTCACCACTTTCACTTGATTCTGAACTTTCATAATTTTCAAGAATGATGTAAGTCCAGTCAGGACCTTTGAACTTGTTGTTAATAAGTTTCAGTCTTTTGCTTCTCTGTTTTTCAAGTTTGATTTCTTGTTCTGTTTGGCTTGATACTTCGTTTACTTGTTCTGGATCTTCACTTCTGGTTATTACGTGGTATTTTAGTCTTTTAATAACACCTGGCCAATGATCACCTCTTCTTGTTTTCTGTGTTTGCACTGGCTCTTTGTTTTCTTCTTCGGAGGATGTTTTATCTTCAGTTTCAGTCACAGTTTTGTTTTCCACAATCACAGTTTCTTCTAGTTGTTTCTCTTCAGGTCTGATTTGTTTCTCTTCTGTAGTTTCACTGTCAGTTTCTAATGGCTGACTTTGTCCTGCATTTTCGTCTTCAGGTTCAGGTATTTTGAAATCTTCTGTATGAATGTATTTTCCTTGATCTAACTGGTCCTGATCAGGGCTTATTGCACTTTGTGCTTCTGCAGCCTGACCGCATTCTTCTAGACCTGTCTGTCCCTGCTCAAAATCTCTTCGTTCTCCACTATTTTCAGCCCAGTTTTCTCTCCCTATCTGGTTCTGCTCAGGTTCTCTTATTGTTTCTTCTTCTTCTCTTTCCTGAGCCGCTTCTTCTTCACCTATCTGTTCTTCTGCAATTTCTTCTAGTTTTACTTGACTTCTTGTTCGGTAGTAAACTTCAGGAATTTCCACCACTGGTATCCAGTCCTGACTTGTGCTCGGTTGTTCTTCGTCAGCTTCCCTTGAATCTTGCTCTTGAGATTCTTCAGCTGGGCAACCTTCAGCTTCCTCAGTGTTCGTTACTGTCTGAGGTCTTTCTTCTTCAGGGTCTGGTACTCTTTTAGTGTGGCTTACATGAATCCAATTAGGAAATCCTGCACACTTCACAGCGGTGTTCGTAATCAGTATGACCTGACAAGGTTCACTCCACCTAGGTGATAGACACGTTTCTCTGGTGTGATTCTTCACTACCACCCAGTCACCAGGATTCAGATCATGTTCTTGTTCAGGCTGCCTGGAAACTGCGTCTTCTCCAACCTGGTTAGAGACAAAACGCACTAGGTCAGCCAATCCTTTGCAATAATCCAGTACCATATCATCTGATATATTCACCAATTTGTTTATGGGAACATGTGCTTGTCTCATTGCTCTTCCCATCATTATTTCATGGGGACTCAATCCCGTGTTTCTATCAGGTATGCTTCTGAGTCCCATTAAGACAAGTGGCAATGCGTCTGGCCAACTTAATGATGTTGATGCACACATTTTTCCCAATCTGGATTTTATTGTGCCATTCAGTTGTTCAACCACTCCAGAAGCCTCTGGACGATATGCACAGTGCAGTTTTTGTTCAATTTGGAATGATTCGCAGATTATCTTAATCACTTCGCTGTTAAAGTGTTTTCCTCTATCTGATTCCAAAGTTACTGGGAAACCAAATCTAGGAATAAGTTCCCTTAGCAACAGCTTTGCTACTGTAATACTGTCATTCCTCCTAGTAGGGTAAGCCTCCACCCACTTTGAAAACAGACACACTATGACAAGTACATATTTCAGCCCTCTGCATGGTGGTAATTGGATGAAATCAAATTGGAGTCTTATAAATGGACCCTCTGCCTTTCCAATCTTTCCAAACCCAATTATTGTCTTTCTTCCGGGATTATGCATTTGGCAAGTCAAACATCTCTGGCAAAGACTCTCTGCTACAGCTCTGAATTTAGGATTGTACCAATTTTGTCTGAAAAGCCTAATCATTGCATCTCTCCCTATGTGTGTGTCTCCATGATACATCCTGGCCATTTGTGAGAGCATACAGTCAGGCATGACTGGTCTGCCATCGGCACAGATCCATACTTCATCTTCCTTCCTTTGAGAACATCCTACCTTAACCCATATATTCTTTTCACTTTCATCAGCATCATCTTGCAACCTTTTGACGTCATTCCATGTTTCTGGAGGTTCAAACAGTAAAAGTTGGCAGCTGATTCCCATTCTTTCCACCCTTTTGTTTACTGCCATTCTGACATGGCTTGGCAGTTCGGGCTGGACTGTTCCCATGAGGCACAGGGTCAGACTGATTTGCATATGGCCATGTCTGAACTGGGGTGGTGGAGTGAGCTAAAGAATGATGATGGATTAAACCCAGATCAGTTGACTGGGGGTGAGTGTTTGATTGGCTCAAGCGCTCCGTCCATCATCCCCTTTTGTATCGCTTTGTTCGCCCTAAGTTGGCGGGGGTATGCCCAGACGTGGGTCCCTTGCTCACTTTGCCACTGGATTCAAGCAAGCCTGGCTGATGACGGCTGAAATGCCAGAAACCGGTCCTAGGATGCTTGTTTCCGGTCCAGGGAAGACATGGCTTGGCAGTTCGGGCTGGACTGTTCCCATGAGGCACAGGGTCAGTCTGATTTGCATATGGCCATGTCTGAACTGGGGTGGTGGAGTGAGCTAAAGAATGATGATGGATTAAACCCAGATCAGTTGACTGGGGGTGAGTGTTTGATTGGCTCAAGCGCTCCGTCCATCATCCCCTTTTGTATCGCTTTGTTTGCCCTAAGTTGGCGGGGGTATGCCCAGACGTGGGTCCCTTGCTCACTTTGCCACTTGATTCAAGCAAGCCTGGCTGATGACGGCTGAAATGCCAGAAACCGGTCCTAGGATGCTTGTTTCCGGTCCAGGGAAGACATGGCTTGACAGTTCGGGCTGGACTGTTCCCATGAGGCACAGGGTCAGACTGATTTGCATATGGCCATGTCTGAACTGGGGTGGTGGAGTGAGCTAAAGAATGATGATGGATTAAACCCAGATCTGTTGACTGGGGGTGAGTGTTTGATTGGCTCAAGCGCTCCGTCCATCATCCCCTTTTGTATCGCTTTGTTCGCCCTAAGTTGGCGGGGGTATGCCCAGACGTGGGTCCCTTGCTCACTTTGCCACTGGATTCAAGCAAGCCTGGCTGATGACGGCTGAAATGCCAGAAACCGGTCCTAGGATGCTTGTTTCCGGTCCAGGGAAGACATGGCTTGGCAGTTCGGGCTGGACTGTTCCCATGAGGCACAGGGTCAGACTGATTTGCATATGGCCATGTCTGAACTGGGGTGGTGGAGTGAGCTAAAGAATGATGATGGATTAAACCCAGATCAGTTGACTGGGGGTGAGTGTTTGATTGGCTCAAGCGCTCCGTCCATCATCCCCTTTTGTATCGCTTTGTTCGCCCTAAGTTGGCGGGGGTATGCCCAGACGTGGGTCCCTTGCTCACTTTGCCACTGGATTCAAGCAAGCCTGGCTGATGACGGCTGAAATGCCAGAAACCGGTCCTAGGATGCTTGTTTCCGGTCCAGGGAAGACATGGCTTGGCAGTTCGGGCTGGACTGTTCCCATGAGGCACAGGGTCAGACTGATTTGCATATGGCCATGTCTGAACTGGGGTGGTGGAGTGAGCTAAAGAATGATGATGGATTAAACCCAGATCAGTTGACTGGGGGTGAGTGTTTGATTGGCTCAAGCGCTCCGTCCATCATCCCCTTTGTATCGCTTTGTTCGCCCTAAGTTGGCGGGGTATGCCCAGACGTGGGTCCCTTGCTCACTTTGCCACTGGATTCAAGCAAGCCTGGCTGATGACGGCTGAAATGCCAGAAACCGGTCCTAGGATGCTTGTTTCCGGTCCAGGGAAGACATGGCTTGGCAGTTCGGGCTGGACTGTTCCCATGAGGCACAGGGTCAGACTGATTTGCATATGGCCATGTCTGAACTGGGGTGGTGGAGTGAGCTAAAGAATGATGATGGATTAAACCCAGATCTGTTGACTGGGGGTGAGTGTTTGATTGGCTCAAGCGCTCCGTCCATCATCCCTTTTGTATCGCTTTGTTCGCCCTAAGTTGGCGGGGTATGCCCAGACGTGGGTCCCTTGCTCACTTTGCCACTGGATTCAAGCAAGCCTGGCTGATGACGGCTGAAATGCCAGAAACCGGTCCTAGGATGCTTGTTTCCGGTCCAGGGAAGACATGGCTTGGCAGTTCGGGCTGGACTGTTCCCATGAGGCACAGGGTCAGACTGATTTGCATATGGCCATGTCTGAACTGGGGTGGTGGAGTGAGCTAAAGAATGATGATGGATTAAACCCAGATCAGTTGACTGGGGGTGAGTGTTTGATTGGCTCAAGCGCTCCGTGCATCATCCCCTTTTGTATCGCTTTGTTCGCCCTAAGTTGGCGGGGTATGCCCAGACGTGGGTCCCTTGCTCACTTTGCCACTGGATTCAAGCAAGCCTGGCTGATGACGGCTGAAATGCCAGAAACCGGTCCTAGGATGCTTGTTTCCGGTCCAGGGAAGACATGGCTTGGCAGTTCGGGCTGGACTGTTCCCATGAGGCACAGTGTCAGACTGATTTGCATATGGCCATGTCTGAACTGGGGTGGTGGAGTGAGCTAAAGAATGATGATGGATTAAACCCAGATCAGTTGACTGGGGGTGAGTGTTTGATTGGCTCAAGCACTCCGTCCATCATCCCCTTTTGTATCGCTTTGTTCACCCTAAGTTGGCGGGGGTATGCCCAGACGTGGGTCCCTTGCTCACTTTGCCACTGGATTCAAGCAAGCCTGGCTGATGACGGCTGAAATGCCAGAAACCGGTCCTAGGATGCTTGTTTCCGGTCCAGGGAAGACATGGCTTGGCAGTTCGGGCTGGACTGTTCCCATGAGGCACAGGGTCAGACTGATTTGCATATGGCCATGTCTGAACTGGGGTGGTGGAGTGAGCTAAAGAATGATGATGGATTAAACCCAGATCAGTTGACTGGGGGTGAGTGTTTGATTGGCTCAAGCGCTCCGTCCATCATCCCTTTTGTATCGCTTTGTTCGCCCTAAGTTGGCGGGGGTATGCCCAGACGTGGGTCCCTTGCTCACTTTGCCACTGGATTCAAGCAAGCCTGGCTGATGACGGCTGAAATGCCAGAAACCGGTCCTAGGATGCTTGTTTCCGGTCCAGGGAAGACATGGCTTGGCAGTTCGGGCTGGACTGTTCCCATGAGGCACAGGGTCAGACTGATTTGCATATGGCCATGTCTGAACTGGGGTGGTGGAGTGAGCTAAAGAATGATGATGGATTAAACCCAGATCAGTTGACTGGGGTGAGTGTTTGATTGGCTCAAGCGCTCCGTCCATCATCCCCTTTTGTATCGCTTTGTTCGCCCTAAGTTGGCGGGGGTATGCCCAGACGTGGGTCCCTTGCTCACTTTGCCACTGGATTCAAGCAAGCCTGGCTGATGACGGCTGAAATGCCAGAAACCGGTCCTAGGATGCTTGTTTCCGGTACAGGGAAGACATGGCTTGGCAGTTCGGGCTGGACTGTTCCCATGAGGCACAGGGTCAGACTGATTTGCATATGGCCATGTCTGAACTGGGGTGGTGGAGTGAGCTAAAGAATGATGATGGATTAAACCCAGATCAGTTGACTGGGGGTGAGTGTTTGATTGGCTCAAGCGCTCCGTCCATCATCCCCTTTTGTATCGCTTTGTTTGCCCTAAGTTGGCGGGGGTATGCCCAGACGTGGGTCCCTTGCTCACTTTGCCACTGGATTCAAGCAAGCCTGGCTGATGACGGCTGAAATGCCAGAAACCGGTCCTAGGATGCTTGTTTCCGGTCCAGGGAAGACATGGCTTGGCAGTTCGGGCTGGACTGTTCCCATGAGGCACAGGGTCAGACTGATTTGCATATGGCCATGTCTGAACTGGGGTGGTGGAGTGAGCTAAAGAATGATGATGGATTAAACCCAGATCTGTTGACTGGGGGTGAGTGTTTGATTGGCTCAAGCGCTCCGTCCATCATCCCCTTTGTATCGCTTTGTTCGCCCTAAGTTGGCGGGGGTATGCCCAGACGTGGGTCCCTTGCTCACTTTGCCACTGGATTCAAGCAAGCCTGGCTGATGACGGCTGAAATGCCAGAAACCGGTCCTAGGATGCTTGTTTCCGGTCCAGGGAAGACATGGCTTGGCAGTTCGGGCTGGACTGTTCCCATGAGGCACAGGGTCAGACTGATTTGCATATGGCCATGTCTGAACTGGGGTGGTGGAGTGAGCTAAAGAATGATGATGGATTAAACCCAGATCAGTTGACTGGGGGTGAGTGTTTGATTGGCTCAAGCGCTCCGTCCATCATCCCCTTTTGTATCGCTTTGTTCGCCCTAAGTTGGCGGGGGTATGCCCAGACGTGGGTCCCTTGCTCACTTTGCCACTGGATTCAAGCAAGCCTGGCTGATGACGGCTGAAATGCCAGAAACCGGTCCTAGGATGCTTGTTTCCGGTCCAGGGAAGACATGGCTTGGCAGTTCGGGCTGGACTGTTCCCATGAGGCACAGTGTCAGACTGATTTGCATATGGCCATGTCTGAACTGGGGTGCTGGAGTGAGCTAAAGAATGATGATGGATTAAACCCAGATCAGTTGACTGGGGGTGAGTGTTTGATTGGCTCAAGCGCTCCGTCCATCATCCCCTTTTGTATCGCTTTGTTCGCCCTAAGTTGGCGGGGGTATGCCCAGACGTGGGTCCCTTGCTCACTTTGCCACTGGATTCAAGCAAGCCTGGCTGATGACGGCTGAAATGCCAGAAACCGGTCCTAGGATGCTTGTTTCCGGTCCAGGGAAGACATGGCTTGGCAGTTCGGGCTGGACTGTTCCCATGAGGCACAGGGTCAGACTGATTTGCATATGGCCATGTCTGAACTGGGGTGGTGGAGTGAGCTAAAGAATGATGATGGATTAAACCCAGATCAGTTGACTGGGGGTGAGTGTTTGATTGGCTCAAGCGCTTCGTCCATCATCCCCTTTTGTATCGCTTTGTTCGCCCTAAGTTGGCGGGGGTATGCCCAGACGTGGGTCCCTTGCTCACTTTGCCACTGGATTCAAGCAAGCCTGGCTGATGACGGCTGAAATGCCAGAAACCGGTCCTAGGATGCTTGTTTCCGGTCCAGGGAAGACATGGCTTGGCAGTTCGGGCTGGACTGTTCCCATGAGGCACAGGGTCAGACTGATTTGCATATGGCCATGTCTGAACTGGGGTGGTGGAGTGAGCTAAAGAATGATGATGGATTAAACCCAGATCAGTTGACTGGGGGTGAGTGTTTGATTGGCTCAAGCGCTCCGTCCATCATCCCCTTTTGTATCGCTTTGTTCGCCCTAAGTTGGCGGGGGTATGCCCAGACGTGGGTCCCTTGCTCACTTTGCCACTGGATTCAAGCAAGCCTGGCTGATGACGGCTGAAATGCCAGAAACCGGTCCTAGGATGCTTGTTTCCGGTCCAGGGAAGACATGGCTTGGCAGTTCGGGCTGGACTGTTCCCATGAGGCACAGGGTCAGACTGATTTGCATATGGCCATGTCTGAACTGGGGTGGTGGAGTGAGCTAAAGAATGATGATGGATTAAACCCAGATCAGTTGACTGGGGGTGAGTGTTTGATTGGCTCAAGCGCTCCGTCCATCATCCCCTTTTGTATCGCTTTGTTCGCCCTAAGTTGGCGGGGGTATGCCCAGACGTGGGTCCCTTGCTCACTTTGCCACTGGATTCAAGCAAGCCTGGCTGATGACGGCTGAAATGCCAGAAACCGGTCCTAGGATGCTTGTTTCCGGTCCAGGGAAGACATGGCTTGGCAGTTCGGGCTGGACTGTTCCCATGAGGCACAGGGTCAGACTGATTTGCATATGGCCATGTCTGAACTGGGGTGGTGGAGTGAGCTAAAGAATGATGATGGATTAAACCCAGATCAGTTGACTGGGGGTGAGTGTTTGATTGGCTCAAGCGCTCCGTCCATCATCCCCTTTTGTATCGCCATTCTGTTTTTGGCACAATGTTGAGCCACAAGGTCTGCATATCGGTTGCCGACTACCACCCAGTCATCTCCTGACTGGTGTGCGGCACATTTCACCACGGCCAATTCTTTTGGTGATTGTATTGCTTCCAGCAATTCCCTCACAAATTGTCCATTTTTAATGGGGGATCCTGAAGAAGTCATGAAATCCCTCTGCATCCATAGTTGGCCAAAATCATGCACAACCCCGTAACCATATTGGCTATCTGTAAATATAGTTACTTTTTGATTCCTCCCAATTTTGCAAGCTTTTATCAAAGCAATAAATTCAGCTACTTGTGCAGATTTTACTCCTGGTAAATAGGATGCTTCGACTATTCCAGTTAATTCACATACTGCATAGGCTGCAGTCAGTTTACCATCTTCATGCCTTTGGCATGAACCATCAACAAACAGCTCCCTGTCTGGCTTCCTAAGAGGCTGTTCCTCAATGTCCGGACGTGGTTTTGTGCACAGCTCTGTGACCTGTAAACAATCATGCTCTTCTTCGTCATCTTTTACTTCCTCATGGTATTGGTCTGGTAGTAAGGTAGCAGGATTCACTATTGTGCACCTTACCATGGTCACATTTTCAGCACCTAATATTATTCTCTCGTATTTAGTCATCCGACTAGGGGTAAGATGTTGAGTTCGGGTTCTTGTCAACAGAATCACAACTGCATGCGGAACGAACACCTTTACAGGGTGTCCCATTACGATTGACTCACTTTGCTCAATGCTCAAACAGGTAGCCGCTACTGCTTTTAAGCAGCCTGGCAATGCGCCGCCACTGGGTCCAATGTACCAGAAAAGTATGCTATAGGACGCCTATCCAGACCATGTCTCTGAGTTAGGACTGAGAGTGCACAATTTTCTCTCTCGTGACAAAATAATGCGAATTCTTTCTTATAATCAGGCATGCCTAAGGCAGGCGCTGCACACAAAGCATTTCTCAATTTTACAAAAGCTCCTACAGCTTCATCGTCCCATTCAACTGGGTCCTTTGCCTTCTTTTTTGTCATTTGGATTAGGGGCTTTGCTAACAGAGAAAATCCTGGTATCCATTGTCGACAATAACCCACGATTCCCAGGAACATTCTCACTTCCCGTTGAGTATTTGGCATTTGCATTTTCTTGATCAATTTCACTCTTTCAGAGGTTATTCTTCTTTTTCCCCTCTCAATTTGGTGTCCTAGATATTTAACTGCTGTTGTACAAAACTGCAGTTTTTCAGGTGAGACCTTATGTCCTTCTTCAGCTAGAAGATTCAATAGTGCAATAGAATCGACAACACAGTCTTCTCTGGTGTTAGATGCCACCAGTAAGTCGTCTATATACTGCACTAAGACTGAGCTTCCTGGCATCACTAATTTTTATAAGCACTTTTTCAATATCTGATTAAAGATGGAAGGACCTTCCGTGTACCCCTGAGGAACACGATTCCATACATAGACTTTATTCTCAAATTTAAATGAGAAAAGATACTGGCTATCTGGGTGTAATGGTATGGAAAAAAACGCTTGGCATAAATCAATCACAGTGAACCATCCTGCACTCCAAGGGATCTGGTATAGAATTACTGCAGGATTTGGCACTATTGGACAGCAAGGTTTCACAATCTTATTTATCTTTCTTAGGTCTTGAACAATCCTATATTTCCCACTAGGTTTCTTCAAACCCATTATAGGTGAATTACATGGACTACTCATTACTTCTTTCAGTATGTTTTGTTTCACCATTCGGTCAATTTCTTCAATGACTCCTGCTTTTACTTCTGCACTCATTTTGTACTGTCTGGTATTGGGGAAAATGGCACCTTCCTTTACAGTAACTTTAACCGGGTCTATTTTGGCCATTAATCCTACTTCTTTTCCTGTGAATTCCCACACTATAGGATTTACCGTAGCTTTTAATTCTTCTGGCAACTCGTCTTTTGTTATCAACGAGAACATCTCATCTACCTCTGTACCTTGTTTTGCAATCATGAATTTATATACATGGTCTTCATCAGGGGTCTGAGTTGCCACACCATCCGGTGTGCAGAATATTGTGCAGTTCATTTTGCACAACAAATCCCTTCCCAATAAATTTACTGGACTAGAATCACACACTACAAATTGATGCATTTCTCTAAAATTTCCAATTTTAACTTCCATTGGGTCGGTAAGAGGAGTTCTAATCTTTCGATTAGCTACTCCCACTACTTGGATAGCTTCTCCAGAGAGAGGAAGGTCTGGAATGTCTGCTGTTCTCAAAGTAGACCGGGTAGCACCAGTGTCCAAAAGAAAAGTAATATCATTACCCTTTACATTCCCTTCAACATATGGACCTGACTGATCTACCGGTAAGGATGCGCCAAGTATGCACTCCTTCTCCCCCTCTCCTAGGTACCGTCATGAACTGTACTGACAGAAATCGTCCTGTAAAAGAAATTGTGATGTTACATAATCATTCTTACCACTTCCTCCTTAATATCCGATGTCTGTACCGTGCTTTGCTCTGCTTACATTACCCTGTACAGGTGCAGGTGGCAACTGACTCTGAGGATTTACACCCTGCTGTGAGTCATTCTGCGTCTGTGGATTTAAATTTTGATTTGGGCCATTATTATACCGTATCTTTTTACATTCATCCTTCCAATGCCCCAACTTTCCGCATCCATGACAAGGACATTTCTTTTTTAGCCTCTTCTCTGCTCATTCGTCCTCTCATTTTTCCCCCATTTCCAGTGTCACCATTCGCTCCAGAATCCTTTCCCTGATTTTCACTCGGATTATCCAAATTAATTCCCTGTTTCTCAGCCATTTTTACCTGAGCCCACATCACTTTTTCCTGCAATTTCTTGTGCCTATCCTCAATGTCATCTCCACAATATTTTGCATATTTCAAAATTTCATCAATGGGCTTCCCCTGCCAACACAACATGTGTTGTTTAATCATCAGGCAAATCTCTGGTTTTAGGCCATAAACAAATCGGTAAACAAACTGACTCATATTCTTGTCTCCAATATCCTCAAAGCCACTATACTGCTTGAATACCTGCAATAAACGTTCGTAGTACGCGTGTACTGATTCACTGGCTTCTTGGGTATTTCTGTCTATTTTCACCCAATCTGTTTCTTTTGGTGGTATTTTCCCTTTCAGGTAAGTTATAACCTGCTGATACTTTTTCATCACATCACTTGACGGGGCACCTGTTTTTGGGTCTCTGGGATACTCTTCACTTGGCCAATCAACTGTGATTTTACAATCTGTCCATAAATCGGCAGGTACCACTATGTCAAATAGACCATCCAAATCTTTCAACAGTACCTTTGACACCTTCACAAACCTTTCAACTTGCTTGTACCATTCAATTGGCTTTTCTCTTAGCTTTGGAAAATCATTTGTAAAGGATAAAATATCCTGTCTACTCCAAGGGACATGTACATACCCTCCTCCTGGTACTTCTCGCATTGGATACATCTGATCTGCTTTCCCTGTTTCCTTCATCACATATTCAGAAGCTGCTCTACTATGTCGTGCTTCTTCCTTTTTCTTTGTCCATCTAGCTTTCCATTTATCCAGGTCTCCCCATTTCTGTAACACTGTTATTAATTCTTTTATTTGTAATTTTCTGCTCTATAGGGTTTCTGTAATAACTTGGACTTCCCTATTTCAATTCCCATCTGTAGAGCTAAATCTGACAATTTTTCGTGAAATATTTTTAAATTTCTCGTGATGCTCCTACATACAAACAACAGTTCTTCCTCATCATATGTATTTAGATGGTCTATCCCTATATTTCCTGCTATTATTTCTTCCAATTCGACTTTTAATTTAAAAACGTCCGTGATCTTTGGTGGTGGAGTCTGTTTGTCTGATCCCTGTGCCCACCTTTCTAAATCTTCCGCAGTAACTACTGTGGCACTTTTGGATCCTGATGAGGTTATTATATTTACATCTTTTGAGCAGCCTGGTATAGCTCTTCTGGGAGTACTATTTACAGATTCTCGAATGGGCAGATCCATTAATGAAATTACAGATTCACAATCAATAAAATGATCCTCTCTTTTAACTGTGTTATTTTCTGTATTAATTCAGCTCTGGTCTTTTCTAGGGCTTCCTTTTCTTTCTCATGAAGTGCCTTACTAGGTGTGGAATCATGCAATATTTGCGGCACTAATGGTGTCTTTAATGGTGGTGCACTTGGAGTACATCCCTTTGTCCCTTCCTGATATGGTAGAGGGTTCTTTAATAACTCTTCCATAAATTCATCTTCAGAATCTCCACACCTATTTAAGTGTTTTGCCTTTTCTGTGCATTTGCTCCCTAAAAATTCTTCTTCTGTAAATATTGGATACAGTCCCTCAGTAAGCATCGCTCTTCTCCACTGTTTCATCTGACCGTCCCTTGACTCGTTTTGGTATCTAGGGAAAAATCCCCGGTAACCCCTATTACTTCTGGATCGGTCACGTTCAAATGCCTCAGTTTCCCGCTCTTCTAAGGCTTCGTATTGGGTTAGTCTGGGTCTTGGTTCTAAATCATTCATCCTCAATCTCAAATTTTGAAGAATCCTCCCATTGAAAGTACCATTTTCAGGAAATTTCAATACACCGTCATTTTTGGTATATTCTATCCAATTCTCTAACCATACGCAAGTATGATAACCTCTCTCCATCATCATAAATGAAGCGGGCGTTTTAGCTGGTGGAATAATAATTCCTTCTCTTGTTTTGATTGGTTTATCCTTTTTAAAATAATTCTTAATCTTTTGTAGGAATGACATTTTTCTTTTCTCTCCGTACATTCTATCTAATCTCCGGTGTATAAAGTTATATTCTGCAAAACCTAGGAATCTCCTATCCGGACGAGTTCCTATTAAAGTTGGATCATATTTTAACATACAATCTTCTATCGAATAAGAAACCTGTTTCTATTTTCACAACCAATCAAACCTCAGTTCACTTTTGACTCTGCACCAATCCTAGCGCGGCTTTTCTGTGACGTTGGTCTGCCAACCCCTCCTTTACAATCTGCGCTTTTCTGTCCCTCGCTGTTTCGACCAATCCAAGCGCGGCACCTGTGACGTCAGTATTACTCCTGACTACTGACCCCTCCTTTACAAGAAATCTTCCATGCCCGCGGTTTCAACCAATCCCAGCACAGCGCTTTGTGACGTCAGCTCCCTCTCCGGCAGCTAACCCTCCCTTTACAAAATCGTACGCAAAACCTTATTTTCTCTACAACTTTAATTAAAATTAAGTAACAACATAAAACATTCGCTATCGTGCCAGTTTCTCTAACTTGAAAAAGATAGTTTTCATCTGCCCTAGTAAACTCTTTCTGTTTACTAAAACATACACTACGAGTATAACCCTTCCGTTTACTCTTCACTCGAGCATCAAAAATACCCGTTACTTCTCCAATGTTACCCTTTCTAGGTGATATAACATCAAATTTTCACTAGCATATTCCTTTTGCTATTACTCACATGCATAGAGTCCCTAACGAGTACTGATAGCCCTATTTAACTTTTCAGTACTATTTCTGCCTGACAGATAACCTCACTGCAGTGTGGCTTCCACTTACCACCCGCTATTCAATTTTCCTCCCCGGGGAATTCTGGACAACATTAAACAAAACGTTTAAACGAATAACAGGTGTTAATTCATAAAGATAATTCTCATTACCCAATTAACAAAGTAGAAACCTAACCATCCTCTGATAGCCAGAAAACTGATCCAGCGCGATACTAGCAACGAGCATTCATACATCAAATATTCACTTGGGCCCATACATTCATACTACGCTAGTATTTTCACGATGGGGTGTCAGTTGTTACTCTTGATCAAATCCCTGCTACCAATTACCTTCTGATTGAAGAGTAATGACTTACCAATGGATCATTTGCTAATTAGGAAGTTTAAAATGAGTGACATTCATTACAATTCATAAATCCTGAAATAATCACTGAGTCAGGAAGTTTTAAAATGTTTATCTAAGAATTTAGCAGAGTAAATTACAGAGCTGCATGGTACTTTTTCGATTACCAAAGATGAAGTACAAGAAATCGATTATTGATTAATGACGGTCCCTCAGAAAAGGAGAGGATAGAGACAGCAGCGCAACTATAGGTTGCATATATTTACCTAAGTGCGAGAACCAAACCCCTTGGCCAAGGAGTTGGAAAGATGGGACCCAAGAAGGATGAAGAGCAAGACCTCCTCAAGGATCAGGACAGGACCTGTGACCTCTCTACCTACGACGCCTGCGTCGTTCCCTTCTCTGATACTCCGCTTCTCCTCGATTCTCCCGTGTCTCCCTTCTAATGGACTCCGCCGCCCCCTCCTCAGGACCTCTTCTGCAATCGATCAGCTTGGCGGTCTGGAGCTCTTCCTGTCAGCATCTCCGCTCTCCTGAACTAACTAATTTACTAATTCTATAACTATTATACCCTTCTAAGCATGTACCTCCCACTAATGTTGCTAAAATATGGGACCACTACTTCTGATTGGACAGGGGCAGGGGGTGGATTCTCACACCATATAACTTTTAGTTTAATTTCTGTAGCTCATTGTCTTTAAACTACCGCCCATCCAATTTAATACATTTGCTTTATTTCCCACCCGTCTCACGACAAATGTTATATATTTTCATATACAAAGTTTCTTTTACAGCAGGAAAAGGCATGAACATTGCAGCCTCGGCCATTGAGTCATGGCCTTGGACGACGTCCAGGTTGACTTCATCTTGCTCTTTTGGCAGGCATGCAAGAAGCATGTGTAGAATCTTTCTCCCTCGAGTTTCAGTGCACCAACCCAGGCCCAAGTTTACGAACTAATAAAAGTACAAGAAGGAAAATATTAAAATCACAAATAAAATGTTTCACTGTATCCCCACTCTCTCTACTCTATTCCCATTTACTTATAAATTCTATCCCGCATTAGTAGCGTTATGAAAACGACAATTTAATTGGAACACGAGAGCAAGCTGTAGCATGTGAAAAAATTAAGCAGCCATTTTAGAACACACTGCGCAGAAGCAGGTTTTTCCCACCAAGCAAAGAAAGATGTCACACCATGTGATATGGTTGAGACATGCGCAGAAGAGTTTCCCGCGTTTTAGCGGCCATTTTAGAACAGACAAGCGTTATTTGTTAGTTAGAACACATAGGCAAGCTTCCTAACTTATTTATGTCGTGTATGCAAAGGTTAGTATAACAGTACAAGGTTTAATATATTAATACTGTGAGGAGATTGCATCCAAGCAAGTCCCATTTGTGAGTCCTTGCTCCATCAATACTATCCATGAATAGAATACCTCTGTCTGAAAGGATTCGCGTGCCTCTATCACGAAAACTGCTCTACCACCTCTTGGTGGTAGGCCGTGTTTTATAAGTTTTAGAGTGATGGCTCTCCTTAAATTTGGAGCAATGTCTATAACACCCTCCTCGGTTTCATTTAAACCTGTAAAGTTAAAAGCTGTTACGACTGGGTCAGTCGCAGCTACACCGTTCCCGGTGTCATTATCCCCGCGTATGGACATTTGTTTTTTGAAAAATGTAGCACAAGTTTCAAGGAAACAAAAGATAAGGTGTACAATATTTTGGAACAAACCAAACAGCTAATATATAGGGTTTTTTTGTCCTATTTAGCTTTGGCGGATATTTAACCCTACCCACTCCAGACGTCTTATGGAGTATGTGAGTAGGGGTCCCTGAGAGAAAAGCACGACTGAGTTACTCAGTATCTAGCGTTAAATTAGTGCCTTACCAAACCGTTGGGTGCCATGCAGTGTAGTTCCTATTTCCCTAATAGGCTCTGCGCATTGGAATAATATACCCTATAGGTTTGACATAGGACTGAGGTCAGTATGTCCCTATCGAGTATATTAAACTTAATTTTTTTGTGCCAGCTAGCTCAGAGGCCACTAGAAACTCCTTGTAAACAAGAAGGGAGTAGTTTCTGGCAACCGCATACACATGACAACTTTGTTTCCCTTTAGAATCGGAACACTCTCAGAATCGTGGAAACAACAGATAACAGTTTCACTCAGCTAATCGTGCATGCTTAGTTTCTTCAGAGTTACACAGAAAGAATAGACAGGCGTTTCAATAAAAGGATTTATTGAACAGTCTTGTTTCTCGTGTAAGAGATATGAGCTGTTATGATCACAAGACAGTAGGCGAGATATATAATGTACAGCGTAAGCAGTAGAAAGAAATAATACTGCGCTAGCATTATTTTTTAGCTATCACACATATATTCATATACATAAATAACATAAGCTAAAAATGCGAGTACTGATAAGATGCTTCTCTAAGCTAGTTCTACCCCAGTGCACCTAACCTAAGCTAGGTGTAGGGCAAGGTAAGAAGTAGGTGAAGTATTCTATAGTATGGTATTCTAAGAGTCTGGTATGCCAAGAGTCCCTCTAGGTTCTAGTCAGCTCCATACCTTGAGAATGAGAGAGGTGGGAATCTCTTTCCGGATCCTCGAACTCTAACACCCCGCGAAGGGAGTCAGAACACTGGAAGCTGGATTCTCTGCGAGCAGGGATGACAGCGTCTCTTCTCAGTGCGTCAGGCTGGGACACGGGCTCCTCTAAAGTCGAGGTCTCCTCCTAACTTGTTTGGGCAAGGGAAGGTATATTTATACCTGGTAGGTGCCTTGGAATGTTAGCATTGACGTGAAGTCAGACAGAGGAAGACGTCAGGAATGAACCCTTAAGGAATAGCGGTTTATGCATAATAGATGAGTTCTTGGAGAAATCAATAATCCTGTGCTAGGGGAACTCCCAAGAGCTTAAGGGTCTGGTTTCTAAGAACTCGTTGTGACGTTAGGGTGGACGGATGTCGGTGACCATGCCTGTATTTGGAGTGCATGGCTAATGCCTAAATAAGGACTGGGATTTTATGCCTATATAAGGGCAATGCGAATTGTGCCTATATAAGGACGTTTCAGGAAAGCCTATATACGGACACCTAAAGCGGAATACAACACTGCTCATCGATGAATGGACGCTGATGCTGGTACTGACCAGGGCAGCCTTAACTCAACTGGATCATCTCTATGTAAAGGGGAAGTTTCTTACACTAGACTAATACAAGACTAGTTGAGATCCCACCCCAGTGGATATTCTCACCTAAATTAGACTGAGGCTTACTATACAAGAAAAGATCCCGGGGTTACAGAATGAGCCACGGGAGTTTACTCGGGTTCCAGGACTCCACATGATGGGTTTCTAAATTATACACAATGGTCTCCACTCTCAAGTTGGGCAGAACCGCCCATAATAAACACACCTGGTAAACAAGACATTGGAGAGGAACTGTCTACCACAAAATGGAAATATTGTTGTATACAGACCTGGTACCTACATATGAACAATAGGCATAAATTGCTGCATTTCAAGTTCCTGGATTGTGCATACTTTCTGGTCAGAGACCTGCTCTCAACCCCCGCGGGTCCGCCATTGTGCCGCTGCCACTGCCCTGTGCAGGTAAGTGTTTGAGGCCCTCCTCCACCCGCAGGCTCCTGCCTGCGCCTCATCCCTGGTGGTCTAGTGGGAGAGCCTTGCTATTCTGCTGGGCCGCTGTTGTCTGTCTTGTGTTTGTGCCCATTTTCTGTCTTTGTCTGTCTTTTTCCTGTAATTTTGTGCCTCTGTTTATTTTGCCTGTTTTTATTTTGCCTGTTGTTTGTGCCCTTGTCTGTGTCCTCTGTGCCTGTTTTTGTCGTCCTCTTTCCCGCCACTGCTGCCCCCGCGGCCCCTCCCCTCTGCCGGTTCCCGCTCCCACCTCCCAGCTGCGCTTCCCTCCCCCTTTCCTATTTAATGGTGGCTGTTGCTTGGGTGTCTGAGCAAGACCTTTGACCTCCTGGTCAGAAACCTGCTCTCTCCCCCAGCAGCTATGCTGTTGTGCCGCTGCCCTGTGCAGGTAGGTGTTCAAGGCCCTCCTCCACCCGCAGGCTCCTGCCTGCTCCTCATCCCTGGTGGTCCAGTGGGAGAGCCTTGCTCTTCTGCTGGTCCGCTGTTGTGTGTCTTGTGTTTGTGCCCGTTTTCAGTATTTGTCTTTCTTTTTCCTGTATTTTGTGCCTCTGTTTATTTTGCTTGTTGTTTGTGCTCTTGTCTGTGTCCTCCGTGCCTGTTTTCGCCGTCCTCTTCCCCGCCGCTGCAGCCCCCGGGTCCCCTCCTCCCTGCCGGTTCCCGCTCCCGCTTCCCAGCTGCGCTTCCCTCCCCCTTTCCTATTTAATGGTGGCTGCGCGCAGTGGGCACGCTGCTTAGGCACACCAAATCCAAGCCCGTCTGCGCCCGTCCGCGACCCGACCATCGCCAGGGACCCTGGTCCTCCGACCACCCACCGCTACGACTCTGCTGCCTTCCACGCAGTTAACCCAGGAAAGAACAACAACTGCCATCTATCTACGCCGGCCACCACCCACGGCCAGTTCTCCTGCCGACACTGCTGACAAACCTTCACCACCCTCCGCACCGCCACAGCCGACGTCCCCACAGCAGACACCAGCAGCCCGAACCCAAGAGATGCATCTCCCTCAACGTGCGCTCCCTGCACAGACACGCAGTAGAGATCTTGGACCTCCTCAACACTCTCTCGCCAGATGTTGCCTTCTTCACGGAAACATGGACCAACCCCACCTCTGCCCCCGACATCGCCACCGCCCTCACTGACGGTTACAAGATCCAGAGGAAGGACTGACCCAAACGCCCAGGAGGAGGACTCGCCACCACACGCAAGAGCTCCCTCCGACCCACCACTTCCAGCATGAGCGACTCCCCCTCCACCACCGAACACCTCCATATCCAGACCAGCCCCAGAATGACCTTATGAGGCACCCTCACCTACAGACCTCCCGGACATCGAACCGCATTCACCACTACCATCGCCGACCTCATTGCGCCCCACGCAATGGCCTCCATGGACTACATACTCATCGGAGACCTCAACTTCCATCTCGACAACCTCAGCGACCCCAACTCCGCCACCCTCCTGGACAACCTCGCCAACCTCAGACTGCAACCACTCATCACCACCCCTACCCACAAGGCAGGACACACCCTCGACCCCGTCTTCGCAGGAGGCAACAACGTCCACTTCAGCCACACCATGCAACCCATCTGGATGGACCACTACTGCGTTCACTTCCACGTCGAAATACCTACCGCACCCAAACCGGCACCCCGCCCACCGCAAAAGAACTGGAGCAAGATCACCGAGGAGCACCTCAACTCCACCCTCAATCGCGAAGCCCCCCACCACGACTGACTCAAACTCCGCAGCAAAAGAACTCCTCAGATGGATCACCAACTGCGTAGACGAGCTCTCCCCCTTCCGCAACCCTGACAGACAGTGACCCAGGAAGGCCTCCTGGTTCACCACCGACCTCCAAGAAGCCAAACGCACCTGCAGACGTCTCAAGAAGAACTGGAGAAACAGCAAAACTTTGGAAGACCACTCCACTTACAAGAACGCCATGACAGAATACCACCAACTCATCAGATCCACAAGAGGACCTTCATCCGTAACAAAATCCATGCCAACACCAGCAACTCCAAGGAACTCATCCAGGGAATTCACTGAGCCACCCAGCGAGACCACGGACGTCACACCCTCCTAGAACCTCTGCAACAAACTCGACTCTTACTTCCACCTGAAAATAAGATCCCTCTATGACAACTTCGACAAACAGACACAAGACACTGAACCCACTCTGCCCCCCAGCAACGAAAGTCAGCCTACCATCTGTCCTGGATCCCAGTCACCACCGAAGGCTGCGCATCGACCATGAAAGGCATTCACTCAGGAGCCCCCACGGACACCTTCCACAGAGCTGCTGCTGCTGCTATTGCACCTGAGCTATGACGCACCATCAATGCCTCCCTCGAAGCCGGCACATTCCCCGACAACTGGAAATGCGCAGAAGTCAAGCCCCTCCTCAAGAAGCCCTCAATCAATCAATCAATCAATCAAGCATTTGTATAGCGCGCTACTCACCCGGAGGGTCTCAAGGCGCTTGGGGGAGGGGGGTCCGCTACTGTTCGAACAGCCAGGTCTTGAGTTGCTTCCTGAAGGAGAGGTGGTCTTGGGTAAGGCGGAGGTGGATGGGTAGGGAGTTCCACGTCTTGGCAGGCAGGTAGGAGAAGGATCTTCCTCTCGTTGTGGCTCTTCGGATGCGGGGGACGGCGGCGAGGGCGTGGTTGGTCGATCGTAGCTGGCGGGTGGGAGTGTAGAAGGTCAGACGGTCGTTGAGGTATCTGGGGCCTTGGTTGTGGAGAGCTTTGTGTGCGTGGGTGAGGAGTCGGAACGTGATTCTCTTGCTGACGGGGAGCCAGTGCAGGTCTCTCAGGTGTCCGGCGATGTGGCTGTGTCGGGGATGTCCAGGATGAGTCGAGCTGAGGCGTTCTGGATGCGTTGGAGTCTTTTTGAAGTTTGGCTGTGGTTCCGGCGTAGAGGAGTTGCCGTAGTCCAGTCGGCTGGTGACGAGGGCCTGGGTGACCGTCTTCCTGGTTTCGGTGGGGATCCACCGGAAGATCTTGCGCAGCATGCGTAGGATGTTGAAGCAAGACGAGGAGACGGCGTTGACTTGTCGGGTCATTGAGAGGGAGGAGTCCAGGATGAAGCCCAGGTTGCGTGCGTGGTCCGTTGGTTTGGGTGCGTTGCCCAGGGCAGGGGGCCACCAGGAGTCGTCCCAGGCGGAGGGTGATGATCCTAGGATGAGGACTTCCGTCTTATCTGAGTTCAGTTTCAGGCGGCTGTTCCTCATCCACTCGGCTACTTCCTTCATCCCTTCATGTAGGTTGGTTCTGGCGGTTGTGGGGTCGTTGGTGAGGGAGAGGATCAGCTGGGTGTCGTCGGCGTAGGAGATGATGTTGAGGTTGTGTTGGCGTGCGATGGCTGCGAGGGGGCTCATGTAGACGTTGAAGAGGGTGGGGCTGAGTGATGATCCTTGTGGTACGCCGCAGATGACTTCGGTGGCCTCGGAACTGAACGGGGGAGGCGGACTCTCTGGGTTCTTCCGGCGAGGAAGGAGATGATCCACTCCAGTGCCTTCTCTTGGATTCCGACGTTGTTCAGGCGTTGCACTAGGGTGCGGTGGCAGACTGTGTCGAACGCTGCGGAGAGGTCCAGGAGGATGAGGGCCGCTGTTTCCCCATTGTCGAGCAGGGCTCGGATGTCGCCGGTGGCTGCGATGAGGGCGGTCTCGGTGCTGTGGTTGGCCCGGAAGCCGGACTGCGAGTGGTCGAGGGATCCATTCGTCTCGAGGAAGGCGGCCAGTTGTCTGTTGACGGTCTTCTCGATGACTTTAGCAGGAAAAGGAAGGAGCGAGATGGGGCGGTAGTTTTTGAGGTCGGTGGGATCCGCTGACGGTTTCTTCAGTAGGGCGCTGAGTTCGGCGTGCTTCCAGCTCTCTGGGAAGGTGGCGGTGTCGAGGAGGTGTTGATGATGTCCCGGAGGTGGGGTGCGATGACGGCGTCGGCCTTGTTGAAGACGTGGTGAGGGCAGGGGTCGGTTGGTGATCCGGGAGTGGATGGAGTTCATCGTGCGGATAGTGTCTTCGGTGTTGATCGGGGTCCAGGCTCGGAGGGTGGAGGTGGGGGACGTTGGAACGGTCGTAGGGTACGTCGGCTGTGTGCTGAAACTGTTGTGTATGTCTGCGATCTTGCTGTGGAAGAACGAGGCGAGCGAGTTGCAGAGGTCTTGCGAGGGAGTGATGTCGTTGTTTCCGGCGCTGGGGTTCGAGAGTTCTTTGACGATGATGAAGAGTTCCTTGCTGTTGTGGGCGTTGTTGTCCAGTCGTTCCTTGAATGCGGTTTTCTTGGTGGTGTGGATCAGCTGGTGGTGTTTTCGGGTGGCGTGCTTGAGGGTGGTCATGTTGTCTGCAGTCGGGTCTCTGCGCCATGCTTTCTCGAGGGCCCGGCAGTTCTTCTTGGATTTCTTGAGTTCGTCGGTGAACCAGGATGCTTTCTTGTTGCCGGGTCTAACTGGGGGGTCTTCAATGGGGCGAGGTCGTCTGCGCAGTTGGTGATCCATCTTGTGAGGTTGCTGGCGGCTTGGTTGGGGTTCGTTGAGCTGGCGGGAGGGTTCTGGCTCAGGGATGTGGTGAGTTGGTCGGTGGTGATCTTGTTCCAGCTTCTGCGCGGAAACTGTTGCGGGTGGTGGTGCGGGGTGATCCTGCTGAAGCTGAAGTGGACGCAGCTGTGGTCTGTCCAGTGGAGTCCGGTGGTGTGGCTGAAGGAGATGTCCTTGCTGGAGGAGAAGACGGGGTCAAGCGTGTGGCCGGCGTGGTGTGTGGGGGTGGTCACCAGTTGCTTGAGTCCGAGGTTGGCGAGGTTGTCCAGCAGGGTGGTGGTGTTGCGATCGTTGTTGTTCTCTGGGTGGAAGTTGAGGTCCCCAAGGAGGATGTAGTCAGCCGAGGGGAGGGCGTGCGGGCTGATGAGGTCGGCGATGTCTTCGCTGAATTGTGTGCGTGGTCCTGGGGGTCTGTAGATGAGGGTGCCTCTGAGGGTGGTCTTGGGGTCGGTGTGTATCTGGAAGTGCAGGTGTTCGCCGGCTGTGAAGGTGTCGTCGGAGTTGGTCGTGATGCGGATGGTGTTCTTGTGGACGATGGCGATGCCTCCTCCGGTCTGGTTGGCGCGGTCCCTTCGGGTGATCTTGTCTCCGTCCGGGATGGCGATGGCGATGTCGGGCGCTGAGGAGGCGTTCATCCATGTTTCCGTGAGGAAAGCGACGTCTGGTGATGTGGAGTCGAGCAGGTTCCAAAGTTTCACGGCGTGTCTGTGGACGGAGCGGGTGTTGAGCAGGATGCACTTCAGGTGGTTGCTGCTGGTGCTCGGCTTGGCGGGTGCGGTGCAGGTCCGGGAGGCAGGAGAACTTGCAGGATTGGCAGCCGAAGGGTCCGTGGGTGCGACCAGGGGTGGCACGGTGGCAGCCGGGGATACGGCCGGTGTTGAGTGCGTTGAGGGTGGCGGTGTCGTAAGTCCGGTGGGTGGGTTGGCTGCTGCGGGGGCCAGGGGTTTGGCGCTGGGCGCGGTCCAGGCACGGACGGGCGCAGACGGGCTTGCCTTAGCGCGGCACGCGCAGCGGCCGCCATTTATGGGGAGGTGGGAGGGAGGAGCAGCTGGGAGGCGGGAGGCAGGGTCAGCGAATGGGCAGACAGGGGGCGGGGCCGCAGGGACGCAGCGGCGGGAATGGCGAGAGGCAGCAGAGGCACAAAAGGAAAAAAGGGAGAGAAAACAGACACAAATACGGGCACAATGCAAATGGGGCAGCGAGGGGCACAGAAGGGAAAATGGGGAGAGAAAAGCAGACACAAATACGGGCACAATGCAAATGGGGCAGCGAGGGGCACAGAAGGGAAAATGGGAGAGAAAAGCAGACACAAATACGGGCACAATGCAAATGGGGCAGCGAGGGGCACAGAAGGGAAAATGGGGAGAGAAAAGCAGACACAAATACGGGCACAATGCAAATGGGGCAGCGAGGGGCACAGAAGGGAAAATGGGGAGAGAAAAGCAGACACAAATACGGGCACAATGCAAATGGGGCAGCGAGGGGCACAGAAGGGAAAATGGGGAGAGAAAAGCAGACACAAATATGGGCACAATGCAAATGGGGCAGCGAGGGGTACAGAAGGGAAAATGGGGAGAGAAAAGCAGACACAAATACGGGCACAATGCAAATGGGGCAGCGAGGGGCACAGAAGGGAAAATGGGAGAGAAAAGCAGACACAAATACGGGCACAATGCAAATGGGGCAGCGAGGGGTACAGAAGGGAAAATGGGGAGAGAAAAGCAGACACCAATACGGGCACAATGCAAATGGGGCAGCGAGGGGCACAGAAGGGAAAATGGGGAGAGAAAAGCAGACACAAATACGGGCACAATGCAAATGGGGCAGCGAGGGGTACAGAAGGAAAAGGGGAGACAAGCAAGAAATGCGGGCACCGAGGCCACAAGCGGAACGGCGATCTTACCAGCAGCAGCAGCAGGCGGCCAACACAGGCGGAGCTGTGTGGTGGGGGAGCGACCTACCTGGCAGGTCAAGGGTCGCTCTCCTCACCCCGCAGCGGCCGCCATTTATGGGGAGGTGGGAGGGAGGAGCAGCTGGGAGGCAGGGTCAGCGAATGGGCAGACAGGGGGGCGGGGCCGCAGGGGACGCAGCGGCGGGAACGGCGAGAGGCAGCGGGGGCACAAAAGGAAAAAGGGGAGAGAAAACGGACACAAATACGGGCACAATGCAAATGGGGCAGCGAGGGGCACAGAAGGGAAAATGGGGAGAGAAAAGCAGACACAAATACGGGCACAATGCAAATGGGGCAGCGAGGGGCACAGAAGGGAAAATGGGGAGAGAAAAGCAGACACAAATACGGGCACAATGCAAATGGGCCAGCGAGGGGCACAGAAGGGAAAATGGGGAGAGAAAAGCAGACACAAATACGGGCACAATGCAAATGGGGCAGCGAGGGGCACAGAAGGGAAAATGGGGGAGAAAAGCAGACACAAATACGGGCACAATGCAAATGGGGCAGCGAGGGGCACAGAAGGGAAAATGGGGAGAGAAAAGCAGACACAAATACGGGCACAATGCAAATGGGGCAGCGAGGGGTACAGAAGGGAAAATGGGGAGAGAAAAGCAGACACCAATACGGGCACAATGCAAATGGGGCAGCGAGGGGCACAGAAGGGAAAATGGGGAGAGAAAAGCAGACACAAATACGGGCACAATGCAAATGGGGCAGCGAGGGTCACAGAAGGGAAAATGGGGAGAGAAAAGCAGACACAAATACGGGCACAATGCAAATGGGGCAGCGAGGGGCACAGAAGGGAAAATGGGGAGAGAAAAGCAGACACAAATACGGGCACAATGCAAATGGGGCAGCGAGGGGTACAGAAGGAAAAGGGGAGACAAGCAAGAAATGCGGGCACCGAGGCCACAAGCGGAACGGCGATCTTACCAGCAGCAGCAGCGGGCGGCCAACACAGGCGGAGCTGTGTGGTGGGGGAGCGACCTACCTGGCAAGGTCAAGGGCCCTCAGCAGATCCAACGGACCTCAAGAACTACTGTCCCATCTCTCTCCTCCCATTCATGGCCAAAGTCACAGAAAAGTTTGTCAATGTCCAAATAACGAAATTCAAAAAGGAGAACTCCATCCGCGACCCCTCCCAATCTGATTCCACAGCAACCACAGCACCGAAACCGCCCTACTCGCCGCCACAGACAACATCTGCATGCTCGTCAACCAAGGACACACCGTAGCCCTGATCCTGCTCGACCTCTCTTCAGCCTTTGACACCGTCTCCCACCACACTCTCGCCACCAGACTCCACGATGCCGGCATCCAGGGGACTGCCCTTGACTGGCTCTGCTCCTTCCTCACTGGCAGAACCCAAAGAATCAGACTTCCTCCCTTTCTCTCCGAACCCACAGAGATCAGCTGCAGAGTACTCCAAGGATCATCGCTTTGCCCCACGCTCTACAACATCTACATGGTCCCCCTCGCTACCATCGTCAGACAGCATGGACTCAGCATAGTATCCTATGCTGATGACACCCGGCTCATCCTCTCCCTCACCAAGGACCCCCTCACCACCAGACTCAGCTTCCAGGAAGGAATGAAGGATATCGCAACCTGGATGAGCAGCAGCTGCTTGAAGCTCAACTCAGAGAAGAAAGAAGTACTCGTCCTCGGACACCCCCTCTTCATGGGACAACCCCTGGTGACCCATCACCCTCAGCACCCCTCCCACACCCACGGACCGGGCCCGGAACCTCGGCATCATACTCGACTCTTCCCTCTCCATGACCCGACAGATCCCCCCGAATCAAGAAAGGCCGTCACCCACGCACTCATAACCAGCAGATTAGACTACAGAAACGCCCTCTATGCCGGGATCAACAAATCTCTGCTCCGCAAGCTCCATACCATACAGAACACCGCAGCCAGACTCGCCCTAGGCATCCCCTGACTCAAACACATCACCCCACACCTGCAAGACTTCCACTGGCTCCCCGTCGAGAAGAGAGTAACTTTCAAGAGACTCACCCACTCATACAGATGCCTCCACAACATCGGACCCAAATACCTCAACGAAAGAATCGCCTTCCATGTACTTGTGCCCACTGAACAAGAGTACCTTAAAGCCTGTTTGCAGAGCACTGCAAGATCCTGCATCGAGGATACAATGTGCTGCTGGGGCGATGCACGCTCCTGGTGTGAAGATGAGTTGCACAGCGATGGTTCAGGGTAGCTGCAAGGCTATGATGTGAGGTCCTGTGGCACTGTCATGGATGCTGTCGATAAGGAGATTACGATGTGCATTCCTGCATTGATGATGCGTCCCACACCAACTGGTTCTGAAGATGTTGCTGGGCTTGTGAACAGAGTCCATCGTCATTGTTGAAGATACCATCGACAAGGAGCTTGAGATGCGAAGACCTGAGTCGAGGATGTTTCACGCAGCAGCAGTTCCCATGGGGCTACGGGCTGCGATCTGAAGTCCTGTGTCGGGTATGCATCCTGCAGGGGTTAAGATGCAAAGCTTTGTGAGACGATGTGTTGGTTCTGCTGGGACCACAGCCAGACTGGCAGAACATATTCAGGCCCACCTCCAAGGGTCCAGGACTGGGGTGACACCTCTTGGCAGGGCTGGACTCACACCTGGCACAGCCCTGGTGCTGGGTTCTGTTGTAGGTATTCTGCACATACACAGAACTATGCACAGGATTATGGGACCTCAGTGTTCAGTGGCTGAGCCTTCCTACCGCCTTAGTACCCACGAGCCCAGGACCGACTAGCTATAGTGTCTCTCACGCTCTCCTACACAAACACAGAGAAGCAAGTGATTAGACACCCCAGAACACAACACTCCCAGATCTCTCAGGAATCGTGGTAACAAGACACACCTTTTCGCTCACATTCTCGTACCTGTCCACAATAAGATTTGACCGAGATACGAATATAGTTTAAAATGTTTATTTTAACTAACGTGCTCTTACATGCAGTATACATGCCACAAAAAGCAAAAAAATGCATAACAGTAATATATCGCAGCCAGTCCATACATTATGAAGGAAGATGTCATCTTATGAAGACAATGGAGAAAGGACTATAGTGCCTAACCTCCCTCCCCTTGGAAAGAATAAGTATTATTATATATATTAGAAGATCTCTGGGTTTTGCCAGCAGACCCCATACTTTAGAGGATAGATGGGATTTCTACATTGAAGATGAGTGTTGCTCTTCTCCCTGGAAAGATCCCTCTCCAAGTGTGTGTTACCTAAACATGTATCCCCATAATATCAAAGTACAGTCTCCAGCAGCAGCTGCAGTGGTATGTTTTGTCTAGGTGCTAGGGCCTGACCAGAACAGAATATCAAGGAGCATTGTTTATCGACCTTGCTCACAATGTTCAGACTAAACTCCAGGAACAGGCAGAGAACGAACACAGCAGACAGTTCTCATGTGAAAGGTATAAACAGAGTCTTGCAAAAATAAAGGTTTGTAGTAACGTGCGCAAAAGCAGCATCATGGCTGCATGGGCCATGCTAACTTAGTGATGTCGACAATGTCCCTATCAGCCACGTGACACCCTCCACTTGGCCAGGTTGTAGCATGTAGCAAAACAGAATGGTAAGGTAAGCAGAGCCAAAGACGGCAGTGAAAAAGCCAAATTGGAGTAACCCAAATTTTTTAAATATGAATTCAAACAAAAAAAATCATGATTTTAAGGTTAGTCCGGAAAAGGTAACAGATTACGTGCACCGTGGAATGCAATTTGTTCCAAAAGGTCGTCCCCGTAGTTCATGGCACAGAGGGATGCCATCCAGTTGAGCAGGTCGAAGGAACAGACGTGCTCCTCATAATCCAATGCTTCCAGTAGCATAGCAGGGCAACTTGCGTGATATTCAATGAAACTCTGTTGCAAGAGGCGCTGTGCTCCCTCACAGGTATCCCAGCATGCCAATACTCCAAGTGCAGCCGCACGCATCAAACGGCCATCCTCAGAACAGGATTGGTCATGGGCCACTAATGGACCCACCAACAGATCGTAATCCGGGTCAGCACGCAATGTATTGGATATGCAGACATCAAGGCCCAATAGAAAGGGCACCGTCGGCAATAGAACACAGGTTGCACGCAAGTGAAATAAGCAAAGCGATAGGTGAGCCTATCAGCAACTCCAAGCGTTACCAATGGCAAGCATCCAAAAAGTTGTTGCATTCATTCATGGTATAGGCGCAATTGGCGGGGTCTGGGCAGGATCACACGATGGGCAGCCATTGTGTAACAGGAGCAGAAGTACCAACACGCCGCACGCCAGTAGGAGGATCAATGGAAACCCTCCGAAGGCGCTGGAGAAAAAAAGAATGAATAAATGCCGGTATTACTCCAAAAAGCGTCTGAAAAGATGAAACAAGGCCAGATCCCACAAGTTTAAAACAATTTGCAAGGCCTTCAGTATCAGACGCATTAAATATTTGATGTATTAGTTCCCCAAAATGCAGTGGGAGATTCGTATTCAAGAGTGACTGAATCTCACTAGATGTCCTAGCCACCTGAAATTCGAAGGTCTCTCGAGCTGAAGTGAGAGTGACTTATTGTTGTAACGATAGCGCTTTGAGTCTGCTTAGTTTATTGAAATCTGTTTTCAAAGTGGGAATGGAAGGCCACAGCGAACTATCTACATTCCCGTGTGGGGGCATAAAAAGAACATTGCTGCAACAAGTAACACTATGGAATGCCAGCCCGTAAGCCGCAGCAGTTGTGATTATTCAGGATAAGATAACTTCCGTTAGAAAGCAAAGTTAGCGTGGGAATAATTGATGGGACTGGTGTTCGTTTTAGAAAACAGGCCAAATTAGGCGCAGACACGTTGCAAGCCCCGTGAAGCTGAACTTGTGTACAAACTAAAGCATGTCCTACTTTAAAATCACAGTCCTCCCCTGTCAGGAAAACAGCCTTGTCATCACGTTGACAGTGAAATGGAAACGGTAAGGACCACAAGTCGTGGATGAAATTGCTACCTAGGGGCTCAAACCTACTGATTGGATAATGTTTCATACATGCAGTAAACTGAAATAGGGAAATGGCTAATGAGATAACTCCGTGCATTAACCAAATTGAGGAATCAGTCTCCGCTATTGAGAAGGGTAGCTGCTCAAGTTTCTCTATATGTAACAGCGTGTATGTGGAGTCTTTCATGGACATAAGCTTTTGTTTACCTGTCAAATTAAAGGGAAAAACAGGGCAGTTGCGTTCAAATAATCCCAAGGGACTTTCCCATTTTTTAACGTTTGTAAAGTCCAACCGAATTACATTACAGAGCGCAATTGATTTTGGCCATGATACAACACAGACACATCATTCTACACAATGTCAATGCCAGATGAAAAACTATTATCCAATGTGTAAATACGAGAAGACAAAGTATTAATACTGTTATCAACCACATCTAAAACTTCACGCAAACTGTCTTGATCAAGTTGTCAAGCTGCCTCCATTTGTGACAGCTTCCACAATTCATTATATGCAGCATATGCAAAACGTTTAGGGCACGGTGACTTTGGACCTATAAAGAAATCCGCCAGATCAATGTCGCCAGACAAACCTGAAAGATGTTGCTTCACAGACAACAATGTTGAATGTTCTAACCATTGCTGACATAATTTCCCCACAGAATATGTAGTAAGGAAATGGAATTGTGGGAAACGAGGGTCAGGCCTACTGAGGCCAATACTCCATCAACCGAATGGACAGCAGAGCGTTCAGGCAAGTAATGGCCATTTATTAAAAGGAAAAAAACTGTCACAAACCCAATCCACTTTAAGAGGAACAACATCGTTAGCACCATCCAAATGTATGTCCATGGCGGAACCAGAATTTTTCTTTTCGAAACCATGAAAAGAAAATACAAATTTTCATAGGGGCTCCGTCACAGTGGAAGTTGATGAAGAAGATGAAGAACTTGAAGAAAAGTTATCTCTGTCCATATAATAACCACTAGCTCCCATTCTAAACAATGGGGGCCAATCAGCATTAAAAGATGATTGTAGCGGGAATATCAACAGTATGCTCCATTGGCGGCAAAGCATAGTCATGGGACGTAGCAACTGTAGTTACCGATGAAACAGGCAAGAAATCAATGGAGGTCTCCACCTTGCGTTCCTGTTGCACAGGATTCATTGTGGAAGACATCTGTTGCAGAGAAACATCCCGCCGAAGAATGCTATTAGGCATACTATTCAGTATCGGCCATATGGTGTAACTTGACACGTTCAATGGAAATGAAGTGATTCTCCTTCTGACCAGGCAGTGGAGGCAAAATCACAGTACGAGTTCCCTTCAAGCTTAGAACTGGGACCGGTGCACAATAGGAGGGACCAATTTCTTTTTTGTTCTCCAACTTCTCTCGGACCAGATCTCCAACTTTAGGAAGCCAGCCTGTTACCGGAATCAGCAGCGCAGCATCTGTGGATGAGGGCAAATGATCCTTTGAAAGGGCATCTTGGGTGTTTTGTAGATTCTGTAACATAGCACAATGGTTATCTACGTCAAATGTTGCGGCAGCCGCCACAACGTCAAGACCATCAAGGTCTGTCACAAACATTTTAATGCCAAAGAGCATTTCATATGGGGTCCGCCCACCCAGAGATCTTCTAGGGAGATTATTTAGTGCACGTTGGACACCATACAAAATGAGTCAGCCAACTCCGACCACTACCTAAAACTCTAGCTGTCGAAGACTGCTTCAAGTCACGGTTCATTCGCTCCACTAGGGAATTGCCCTCAGGCCTGTATGGAGACGAAAATTGAAGCAGTATCCCCAGCGACTTCATCGCGTCCTTGTAAGCCTTAGAGGCAAACGCTGGACCTTGGTCAGAATGGAAAGTTCCGCAGGCAAATGTCCCGACAAAGACATGCAAGTCTCTAATGACATTTCGAGCGTCAGCACTACATTGTGGCCAAACCCAAAGGAATCTCGTGCACGAATCCACTGCAACCAAAATTTATTAATATGCAGTCTCTGACGACAAAGGACTGCAGTGATCAAGGTAAATACAACCAAATGGACGATTTGAAATGTAAAATTGCGTATGTGGTGGACGTGCAACTGTGGACGGCTTACTCTGTTGACAAATGTCACAGGACAGGACATAATTACGAGTCTGTCTCATACAAGCCACGCCACCAATAACGCTGCTGCCTGAGGGACACAGTTGCTGAAACTCAAGCATGGGCAGATGCCATGCCCTTGTGAGCTGCTATGATCAAAGGAAGTCTGTGGTCCACGTTGGGAATCAGCCGATCCTCAACGGACAATATTGTTGCAAATGGGACTTGCTCCGGTGACAAATGATAAGAATATTTGGAAGGAAAGCCTTGTGGGAACGCTGTCCCATCTTTTGTGGCAGCAATAGCCGCAAGAATGTCATTGTCTATTTTAGTCATGGACCTTGTTACGGCTGCAACTGAACAAGTGGCCACTGAAGATTTGGCCGCTTCATCAGCCATAGAATTACCAACAGCATGTGCTCCCACACGCTGATGGCCAACGGTATGGATAACATGTGTGAGTGGCAAACAGTCTTTAAGAGAGGCCACTCGAATCCAAATCGATTTATGCTTAATTGCGCTACCTTTAGAATCACGATATTCATTTTGTGACCAAAAGAACAAAGTGTCATTATACGACTGCACACAGTAAAAGGAATCGCACAGTATAAGAGTAGGTACTTCAGGATCAGCGAATTCTAGAGCCAACAGCAAAGCGCGCAGCTCAGCCAATTGAGCTGTACAGTCTCCTAGAGTCTGTGTGTGCACCAAGGGAGATTTAAACTCACCGTCAACCATAGAGCCCACCACTATAGCGCAGGCCGCCGAATAAGCATGTTTAGAGCCCACGGCCGAGTGAGCAAAACCATCAGTATAAATGATACATTTGTACCGATCAAGAGGAAGGAAAGAACGACGGAAGAGGATGAACCTGTTCGTATTGCAAAATCTCCTATGTCTGTAACAATAAGTCAAAGATAAAAGTAACATCAGCTGATGTCAATGAAATTGCCCACTGAATCCAACGAGGATGCAAAGCATTAGAATTCGAAACACTCGCCTTTGTGACCACTTCATGAGCTGGCACAGGCGAGACCATAAGAAAGCATTTACCCTGAGCAAGAGAGCGTTCTTTAAGAATCGCCATCTGAACTGCTGTGAGAATTTTTTCGATGGAGGAAAAACGCATCTCCGCTGAAGTGTACAAGTGTGATTTGTATTCAATGGGGACGGTATCACCTTCATTGAACATCAAGTATGTGAAATCCACTGTACCCGGTACAATCTGTATGACCAAATTTGTAGAATTGTCACGAGTTGAAAGAAAGTTGGTCGCAAGCAGATCAGACTGCAAAGACTGAAGAATCGCGGTATGTTCCGGAAGCGAGCTGGAAGACGAAAAGGAGGATTGTATCAATGCATAAAGCGGTTTGATACGCTGGGCATATTCCGGAATATATGTTTGTCCGAAATTCAAAAACCCCAGCAAAGATTGTAACTTCTTTAAAGTGGATGGAGGTTGCAATTGTGCACATTTCTACAGAAAGTGAGGGGCTAACCCCTTACTTCGTTGTTGAGTTCATATCCCAAGAAGAGTACCACCAAATAGGCAGTGTGAGACTTCGCAAAATTACATTTGTACCCAGGTCGGCAAAAGACATAATGATGCGAGCAACGCAGAGAAGATGCAGAATCAACTCGTCATCCGTCAAATAAATGTCATCAACGTATGAGAAAGCATCAGGGTGTATGTTGTATAAAAGAGATACCACACGTGCAGCAAAAGCCCCCGGACTATTCTTATAGCCCATAGGCAAACACGTAAATCTTTTCTGATTGCCGACCGCGGCAAATGCGGTCAAGTCACGGCTGTCAGGAGCCAGATTGTGACTGTAAAACCCATTGGATATATCCAGTGTTGTCTTGTACTTTTTACAGACTATATTATTGATCAATGCAGAGCTGTGTGTGTTCTGTATAGCAAGCGTACAAACGTGACTTTAATCCAAAACTATGCGATAGGTGCCATCTGGTTTCACAATCCGAAAAAGAGGATTATTCACTGATGAAACATAGGTTTCAAGTATACCCTGATATTTCAACTGGGTCAAAATTTCACTTACGGAAGCTTTGGCGTCTCATTTGATAGGGTATTGAGCTTGTGGCTGTGGCATAGATCATAAAGGTATTTCATGTGGTGAAAGTTTGTCCCAGCCCACCTGATTACGATACACAGCCAGGCGCTAGGGCCAAAGCCCATTCCAACTCGCAAGCTTGTTTAGCCTCTTCCGAGACATAATAAGAAAAACTAGGAAGTAGTACGTCTTCCCCTCAGGAAGAAGCCAAGACGAATGAAGGAGGCCAATTCGCCTCCGCCAACAAAATGTCATAAGAGGAGGTAAGGTTTTCCCAAAAGATTGCCTTAATTGTCTGTTTAATAACCCCCTCAATTTCGAGGATAATCTCATAAAGCCTATCAGGGGTGCAACTTGAGTATCTGCTGTTTCCACCATAATGAAAGTATCAGTTGCTCTCGCCTCCAGACAAGGACGCAGTGCCTACCGCACTATGATAACTTCAGCCACGCTGTCGAGGAGTGTCACTGCCCATCTCCAATCGAGGAGCAGGGTTCTCACCGTCTGAGGCATACTTCGCTGTTAAAGCGGCAACTTTTTTCTTCTGAAATGGGGCTCGATACGGAGGTTTTCCCTCCTGTTTAGTTTTAACGTCAAATTGTTGTGGCGGATCATGTCGTTGCTGAGTGGTCCCACCTTGTCCTCGATCCTGACACTCCCCTCGGCCGAACTGCGGATCCGGTGATTCCTGAAAGGAACGTGGAGAGCCTGAATCAGGAACTTGAAATCTCTCTTGTGTTTTAGTTTTAGAGCGGTCACGCAAATCATATCTACGTTCAGAAGTATCAGGTGTAGGTGAACCTGCACGCGAACCTTGCTTCTGTTGTTGCTGCCGCTTATTTCTATTCCAAGCCTTTTTAGGAAAGACTGGACACCCCTTCTTCTCAGGTGGGGGCTTATTCTGTGTCTGAGTAAAAGGTCTAACTCCCAAATTATTGCGCCCCAAGGATTTATACACTTTCGCAATCATTTTTGGCACGTCACGTTCTTTATCCACGTCAGCCACCGCCTCCAGGTGCTGACTCACCTGCAAGCTGACTGCTTCCCCTTTGACGTTAGCAAGAATCATGTCGGAGACAATAGGGAACGCGCCAACCAACTGCATCCCCAACTCCAGTGCGGCCTCCGCACTGTGTTCATCTCAAACCTTCTTAAGAACTGTCGGAAGCACAGTCATAGATGGGGTGCCAAAGCATAGCGAATAAACCGTTGCAAACTCCTTCCCCCAAGTAGTGCAATATGCCAAATTGGGAATAAGGCCTTTGGGAAGCTCATGGTTAGTATCCTGTGTTTATCTACAGGAGACGTGTGTGGAAATACAGGTTCGAGTTGCTCAAATTTCTCGGCCAACCAAAAGGGAATTCATCCCTATTCTGAGGATGCTTCCCCATCACTGAGTTAATCATGATAGGACTTATACCACGCCACCATGCCCTGGTGGCTGAGCAGCACCCACCGGAGCCGCCAGTACATTATGAGACAGATACTGTATGACACCTCTGTGTATATGAACCAAGGACGTATGTAATATTCGCAGCTCTGCGTGTGAAACACCAAGATAATTTGGATGAGGTTTAAAGCCCTCCAAAATGGGCCATGTGGCCCCGTCGACAGATAAGGGGCCAAGATGGACCACCAAAACAGGGTGAAGAAGGGCACCATTAAACCTTATGGTATGCTCCAAAGCCGACAACGGAACTTCAAGTAGACGATATGGATGGTAAATTTGTGGAACTGCGCCACGTTCATATTCATGAAAGAAATTATCGTTTCCATCAACAGCTGGAAACTTAACCCAAGAGTGAAAAACTTCGAAGCGGTAAGCTGCATCCGCTTCCACGACAAAGATAAAATCTGCACCTGCAACCGGGACTCCATGTTGAGTCAAATGAGCAGTAACTGCGGCGCGGTTAGGCACAGCAATGTTACTTGGTTGTGCCATTACAGACACCGTATGAGAAATGGTAGCGCAATACTAGGTTAACTACCAACAAAACCTTTTAGAATTCAAGCTTGAAAAACCTATAAAATTTCAAATATAGGAGGTAAACTCCCCTGCACCACGGAGGTTTCCGAAACAAGCAAGAGGGCATTGTGGTCAAGCACAAGTGCTACTTAGGGGACTCGCGAATAAGTACCAGACCAAACGTTGGTGGCACCATGTTGCAGGGATTCTGCACATACACAGAACTTTGCACAGGATAATGGAACCTCAGTGTATAGGGGCTGAGGCTTCCTACCGCCTTAGTACCCACAAGCCCAGGACCGACTAGCTATAGTGTCTCTCTCCCTCTCCTACACAAACCCAAGAAGCAAGTGATTAGACACCCCAAAACACAACACTCCCGGATCTCTCAGGAATGGCGGTAACACGACACCTTTTCGCTCACATTCTCCTACCTGTCCACAATAAGATTTGACAGAGACACGAATATAGTTTAAAATGTTTATTTTAACTAACGTGCTCTAACATGCAGTATACGTGCCACAACAAGCAGAAAAATGCATAACAGTAATACAGTTAGCATCGCAGCCAGTCCATACATTATGAAGGGAGATGTCATTGTATAAAGACAATGAAGAAAGGACTATAGTGCCTAACCTCCCTCCCCTTGGAAAGAATAAGTATTATTATATATTAGAAGATCTCTGGGTTTTGCCAGCAGACCCCATACTTTAGAGGATAGATGGGATTTCTACATCGAAGGTGAGTGTTGCTCTTCAAGGCAGAGATTGCCTATCTTCCCAGCACCTATGGCCCTTTGTTTCACTGTCTGGAAGTAGTACACAAAGACCAAATCCTTATGTTTATTAAAAAGGAAGGTTTGGGCCTGGCAAAAGGGTTTATTTTGTCAAAATGGCAGTTTAAAACTGCATCCACAGGCCTGAGACATGTTTTACTACCTGAGTGTGTGGCATAATCAGCGCTGCAGACCCACTAGTAGTATTCAATTTACAGGTCCTGGATACATGGGGTACCACTTTATTAGGGACTTAAAAGTAAATTGAATGTGTCAAATGGATATAGGTGAATTCTACCATGTTTAGGGGAGAGAGCACAAGCACTTTAGCACTGGTTAGGAGGGGTAAAATGTATAAAGTCCTAAAGCCAACAAAACCAAGATCAGCAAAAATAGGAGGGGTGAAGGCAAAGGGCCTTATTCACAAAGATAAAGTGAGACGAAAGTCTAACTTTGTGACTTTCAGCAGTCATAATGAGCATTTACTACTCGTAAATGCCCTTTGTGAATACCGAAAGTAATAAAGTTCAACTTTTGGCATTCACAAAGGGCATTTACAAGTAGTCAATGCCCTTTTTGAATACTAAAAGTCGTAAAGTTAGACTTTCGACTCAATTTACCTTTGTGAATCGGGCCCAAAATGTTTGGTGGAAGACCACCCTGATGCTGACAGGTCTAACACAATTGTATTGAGTTGTGTCCATAATTTATCCACCTTGAAGAGGTGCAATTGATGCTGTTATGCTCAGTTGTACATTTGCCAAATTAAAATTAAAATAAACAAAAAGAAATCATATTTAATGTTGGAAAGTGGATTACTGGTAGGGGCAAATGTAGGTCTGCCACTGGCAATAAGGCCACTAACACAGTATAGAGCTCAGAATAGGCCTTAGAAAATTATTCCTATGCTCAACCCTTGGAAACATGGCTGCAAGCAGGCAGGCTTAACGTCAAAGACAGGTATGTAAAGCATTTAAAAAACACCAAATTCAGTGAATAATTAAGACACAACACAAAATAAAAATCCAACACCAATCTATAAAAATAGGAAATAGCTTTACCTTTTAAATGACACCAAAATGAAACAAATCTACTGTAGGGATCCAGAGATATGAATTTTTTAGATTAGTCACTTTCTAGTGCTTAGAAACCAACAGTGCCCCTTTTAGTCATTTCGTTGCCTCTGATAGGGACACATTCACATGTAGCAATTGTTCTGGAGGATCTCTCACCAGTCTTGCGAAGCCCCCTCCAGCAGGCTGGGCTCAGTTAGAACTCCTTCCTGAAGTTCTTCATGCGGGTCCCAAAGTATCCAACACACAATCCAAGGTTCTGGAATCTACCAAGAGGGTCCTTGAAAGTGTGAGACTTCAATTCCCACAATCCACTTGGACAAAACCCTTACAAATCCACCGGTAGTACTCCAGGCTGGGGATTTTTTGTGGTGATGGTCCAGGGGAGCTCTGTTAACATGTAGCCTGCAGGGAGTCCACTCTTTAGTCCTTTTGAAGCAGGTTTGATCCACAGGGCTGTGGTTTCAAATGGTGCAAAAGGTGCAATCTCCAGAGAGCAAGCCTTAGGAAATGCACATCAAACTCTTCAGCGCAGACCCTTCTGATTCTCTTAAGTTTCAAGCAGAAGATCTGAGAGGCACTTCCCCTCTCAGTGTTCTCTGGGGTCAAGCAGGAGGGCACTCCTGTCCAATGAGCTGCAGGGTTCCACCCAAAGGTCTGACCACTTCCTGCAGAGTGTGGCAAAATGCTAACCCAGAAACCACTATTCATCCAAAATTCAATATGTCAGAATTTTCAGCAGGGAGAGAAGAGCTGACTAAACACACCCCTAGGATGGCTAATCTCCATAGTCTCTCCCCTTGCATCTGCTCATTCCTTTCTTAAGCCTCGCATCTGCCTTGGGTCAAAGAGGAGAGTTGTAAATGAAACTGATGTCTTTAGCTTTTCTTCCCCTTCCCTTGAAGAGCATTATTTACTGCCCCTCCCCCTAGCTCCAGCATTCCTATGCCCAGCAACCTCTCCTCCCCGAGAGGCTTCCTAACCCCAGGGGCCCTTTATCACCTCTCCAAAGCAGCCAGGCTCACCCACTTATCTCTGACCAATCAGGGCAGAGCAGTACAGGGTTAAATTCTGGCTTACAGACAAAAAAAGTCTTATAACTTCTTGCCTGTACATTTTAAAATAAATTCAACAATACCATATTGTTGGATTTATCATTACCATTCTACTGAGCCCTTTAATCCTACTTGTATGGCTTTTCTTTCTCCAGTTATTAACTAATAACATTTTCCAATGTTAACCTATGGCATGGGATTTGCAATGGGAAAAGGGACTTTGGCCATTTTTCCAGCAACAGGGCTTATAAAATCATATTTTATACGTACGCTACATATATCTACAGGACCCCCACCCCAGGAACACCTAGGGGAGACTTTAGGGGTGCCGAATATGTAAAAATATTGCAGATCCTCGCTCCACAGTGCTCCTACCACCAAAGTCGATTTTGGGCAGCACTTTATCACAATGTGGGGAGTGAAATGTGCAATTTCACTTTCCCAGGGCATATAAAACTCATTTTATAAGGGTCCACCTTATAGATACCTGACCCCCCAACCCTGGGACACCTAGGGGAGACCCTGGGGGTACCTAATATGCCCAAACATTGTAGGGTAACCATTTTTATGTGCCCCAAACACAAATGTCGAGTTTGGGCGCAATTTACTTTTTTAAAAGCAGTCCTGTAGCCCAGAGCCACTTTTTAAACTGACCTCAGGCTTCAGCAGTGCACACATGCAAGTGCAGAAAGGGCTGCTGGCCTCTAAACTGCCATGGCCTATTATATACTAGGGACTGATAGGCAGTTTCAATCCCCCTGCCCTATTATGTACTAGGGCCCTATGGGGTAGGTCATGCCAATCACAGGGGTACCCCAACCCTTAGTGTACCCTAGTGTATGTAGGTGTTTTCACTGTTTCTAGGGGGCAGATTTACGAGGAAGTGCCGCAGTGTGGCACAGCAAGCCCTTTGGCTGCGCCTCGCTGTGGCACTTCCAAAGCACAGGAAGGTGCACAAACAGCTGCCATGAGCCGGCGCAGGCACCCTTGCACCATGGTGCAAGGATGCCTGCGTCATGGGGAGATTGCTTTTGTGCAGAAAGGTGCTCCTTCCTGCACAAAAACAATCACTACAGGCATTTTCCTCTTTCAATGCTTGCTGTAGAATGCAGCACGCATTGAAAGAGGAGAAAACGAGGAGAAATGAAAACATTTCCCCTCGTTGCGCCTCGCTACACCACCCCTAGGGTGGCGTAGCATTCAGACACATTTCCAGATTTACGATTCCTCGTAAATCTGGAAATGTGTCTTGTTCCATGGGTGCTGCGTGGGAACACCCACAGCAACACCCATGGAACGCCCCTTTCACACAAAGTGCTGCGTGTAAAGGGGCCATATTTACAAGGACCCTTGTTTTCAGCATAGCACTAGCCCTGGGCCTGGTTAGGCAGAGCCCAGGGTCAGTCAGAGTCAGTTACCACCAGTACCAGTCAGCAAAAAGTTGGGGGTGCCCCGGGAGCCCAAGATGACTTTGCAGCATTTACCATCTGACACACAAACCCTTTGTGTATGTTCGAATTTGTCCTATAATGCAGTAATCATTGGTTCCTATTAAGATTTGTTCAATCACTCACTCAATAATCAGATTTGCACAATCATTCTATTCCTTATAGCATGTCTGATATACATCATCACTTCATAATCATCAGTACATGTTCAAATTTGCCCCATCACTCGTCACTTGCCAATCCATTGTACATGTACTTGTATGCATCTTTAGTCAGCAGTCCATAGCGCATGATCAATTTTGCACCACCTCTCACTAACTCTTAGAGCATGTTAACATTTACACCATCACTCGCTAATCTTAAATGCATGTTAAGAATTTCCCCATTGTTCAGTAATCTTTAGTTGAGGTTCTTTTTTGGCCCCATTTCCAACTAATTCTTAATATATTGCCATATTTGTAACATCCCTCACCAATCATTAGGACTTCAGATTTACACCATCATGCAAAGGCATGGTGATGGGTGCACCATCATTCATAATTCGTGAGTTCCTGTCTAGATGTGGATCATGGTATAGAAATGCTAACTGCATGTCCAGACTTGCACCATCACTCAGTTATCCTCAAAGGAGACTTCAATTAATCAATCAGGTATTTTGAAGCGCCCTACTCACCCGTGAGGGTCTCAAGGTGCTGGGGGGTGGGTGCGAGTATGATGCCGAGGTTGTGAGCATGGTCTGTTAGGGTGGGTGGGTTTCCAAGGGTGGGGGTCACCAGGTGTTGTCCCATGCGGAGGGGGTGGAGCCGAGGATGAGGACTTCTCTTTTCTCCGAGTTGAGCTTCAGGTAGCTGCTGCTCATCCAGGTTGCGACGTCTTTCATCCCTTCTTGGAAACTGTGCCTGGTGCTGTCAGGTTCCTTAGTGAGGGAGAGGATGAGCTGGGTGTCGTCGGCGTATGAGACTATGTTGAGTCCGTGTTTTCTGACGATGGTTGCGAGGGGGGCTATGTAGACGTTGAAGAGCGTGGGGCTGAGGGAGGATCCTTAGGGTACTCCGCATCTGATCTCTGTAGGTTCGTAGAGGAAGAGCGGGAGTCTTATTCTTTGTGTTCTCCCTGAGAGGAGAGATCAAACCCAGTCTAAGACTGTTCCCTGGATGCCGGTGCCGTGGAGTCTAGAAGCTAGTGTGCGGTGGGAGACAGTGTTGAAGGCTGCTGAAAGGTCCGGGAGGATGAGGGCTGCTGTGTGGCCTTGGTCGAGGAGGGCACAGAGGTCGTCGGTGGCAGCTAAGATTGCGGATTTGGTGCTGTGGTTGCTGCGGAATCCGGATTGAGAGGTATCTAGGAAGTTGTTGGTTTCTATGAAGTGTGAAGTTGACGACTTTCTCGATGACTTTGGCGGCGAAAGGGAGTAGTGAGATGAGCCTGAATTCTTGAGATCTGTCGGGTCTGCAAAGAGCTTCTTGAGGAGTGTTTTGACTTTGGCGCGTTTCCAGTCATCGGGAATGTGGTGGTCTCGAGGGAGCAGTTGATAGTTCAGCGTAATTTGGGTGCAATGGTGGCCCTGTGGAATATGTGCGGCAGGCAGGGGTCAGTAGGTATTCCGGAGGGGATGCTTTCCATTGTCTTTGCTGTGTCTTCTGTGGTGAGAGGGGTCCAAGTGAGGAGGGTCTGTTGGATGGCATCGCTAGGGGGGTGTTAGTGCGGTGACGTAGTCTTGGTTGTCGAAGTTGTCGTAGAGCGTCTTGATCTTGCAGTGGAAGAAGGAGCTAAGTTTGTTGCAGAGGTCTTGGGAGGGAGGGACGTCGGCAGCTTCACTGTTGGGTCTGGTGAATTCTTGTATGATGGTGAAGAGTTCCTTGGAGTTGTGAGAGTTGGGGAGGATTCTGTCTTGGATGAAGTTTCTCTTTGTTGATTTGATGAGTTGGTGGTGTGCCGTGGTGGCGGCCTTGTAGGCGGAGCGTGCTCCTGGGGTTCTGCTGTTTCTCCACGTTTTCTCCAGTCGCCGGCAAGAGCGCTTGGATTCTCGGAGGTCCATGATGAGCCAGCTGGCTTTCATGTTGTGTCGTCTGGTTTTGTTCTGGAAGGGAGTGAGAGTGTTTGCGCAGTTGGCGATCCAATGGTTGAGATTGTTTGCTGCTGTGTTGGCGTCTGTCGTAGTAGGGGGAGGAGTGCAGCTGAGGTGTTCTTCGGAGACTTTGTTCCAGTTTCTACGTGGGAGGCGTGGCGTGCGCTTGTGTCCGGTGGATTTTCAGAAGGAGAAATGGATACAGTGGTGGTCTGTCCAGAGCAGTTCCGTGGTGTGGCTGAAGCAAATGTTGCTTCCTCTGACGAAGATTGGGTTGAGTGTGTGTCCTGCTGTGTGTGTGGGGGTGGAGATAAGATGCTTCAGTCCTATGTAGGTGAGGTTCTCCAGGAGGGCGGTGGTGTTGGGATCGCTGAGGTTGTCTAGGTGGAAGTTCAGATCTTCGAGCAGTATGCAGTCCGTGGAGGCGAGGGAGTGGGTAGCGATGTAGTCTGCGATGCCATTGGTGAAAGGAGAACGGGGTCCGGGAGGCCTGTAGGTGAGTGTTCACAGAGCATTGTTCTGGGGTTGGGCTGGATCTGGAAGTGGATGTGTTCCATGGGGGGTGAAGTGGCATCCGAGCTGGTGGTTGTCAATCGGAGGGAGCTTTTGTGGATGATGGTGAGGCCTCCTCCTGGGCGGTTGGGGCGGTCTTTCCTCAGGATATTGTATCCGTCTGGGATGGCAGTTGCGATGTCTGGAGGGGAGATGGCATTGGTCCAGGTCTCTATGAGAAAGGTGACGTTGGGCGAGTGAGTGTTGAGGAGGTCCCAAATTTCTATGGCGTGTCTTTGCATGGAGCATACGTTGAGGAGGATGCAGCTCAGGGGCTTGTGTGCGGTGGCATCCGGTGGGTTGGGGGTGGCTGTCTGGGTCCAGAGGTAGATGAAGGTGCAGCCGCAGTGTCAGCAGGAGATCGGACCGTGAGTGTTGCTTGGCATCGAGAGCTGGCAGTTGCTTTTGCGTCCAGTGTTGAGTGCGTGGACAGTGCTGGGGTGATAGTGGCGGGGGGACGAGGTCCCTGGCGGTGGCCGCGGTTGGGTTGCGGATGAGGCGCAGATTGGCTTGCCTATGGCGCGGCCACGTAGCGGCCGCCATTAAGTAGGGGTCGGGTTGAGGGTGAGCAGCTGGGAGGCAGGAGGTGGGAGTGGGAAAACGCTGGGGGGAGGGGCCACGGGGGCAGCAGCAGCAGGAAAAAGAGGCAAAGAGAGAAAAAGGCAAAGAATAAAAAAGGCAGAAGATAAAGGTAAAACAGAAAAGGCTCACAGCCACAGAGCAAACTAGCAGAAGAGCAGGCTCTTCCACTAGACCACCAGGGACGAGGTGCAGGCAGGAGCCTGCGGGTGGAGGAGGGCCTCTGGGACACAAGAAGGGGCTAAGGGCATTGCCTTAATGGCAGAGCTGTGTGAGAGGAGAGCAGTTAATCTGACCAGGAGGTCAGAGATCTTAGATTTGCACCATCACTCAGTTATCTTCAAAGGAGTCTTAGATTTGCACCATCACTCAGTTAGCCTCAATAGAGTCTTAGATATGCACCGACACTCAGTGGAGTCTTAAAATAGCAGTCACTCTCCAATAACACCGAGAACAACACACCCTTTGGAGCTAGCATTACTCAGCCTATATCCTTTTGCTGAGAATAATCAACTTCTATTTCAAAAGGAATCTAGGGGCTCAGGTACATCCATTGTGTGGATGCTATGTTATATCTATATTCTCAAGGTACATATGTGTGCAGTTATAAATTATACATCTATAGCTACCTACATATACTTACCTTCACAATACTGGGATAACATTTTGGGTATATTTTTGCAGCAAAATATTTTATCTATGATAGTCTTGTACAATAGTACTTTGGGAATCATGACCTCTAGCAGGTAGACCTTAGGTAATGCATACATATGTGCCTTTAATGCCCTGAAACAAAACAACCACTTCTAATAGTTCCACATGAGCGAGGAAACTGGTTGTTTGTCCGTGGAGCCACAGCTACAGTGTTTAACTGTTAAATTTGCACTCCCTTATTCCACATTCCGTTGTCATTTTCACAAAGCAGGGAGGTTGTTTTAGGGATGGATACATCTCTAATAGGCTCCTGAGTAAGGAGCAGCCAAGCAAGACAGGCAGGGTCAGGGTGGAAGATAAGAAGGAAGATCACATGGGTAATAAAGGCATCATTCAAATGATGTGATGTACCTCTACTTTAAGGAAGAAAAAGGAGATGGGGAGAGGAGAGGCGAAGAGAGGCGAGGAGAGGAGAGGGGAGGGTAAAGGTAAAAGGAGGGGAGAGAGGGGGACGGAAAAAAATGGGAGGAGAGGAGAGGGGAGGGGAGGGGGGTAAAAGGAGGGGAGGGAGGGGGACTGTACAAAAAGGGATGAGAGTAGAGGAGAAGATAGGCAAGGAGAGGAGCGGAGAGGAGAGGACAGGAGAGGAGAAGAGAGGAGAGGAGAGGAGAGAAGAGGAGAGAAGAGGAGAGAGAGAGGAGAGGAGAGAAGAGGAGAAGGGAGGAGAGGGGGAGGGGGAAGGTAAAAGGAGGGGAGGAAGGGGGTAGAAGAAAAAGGGAGGGGAGGAGAGGAGATGAGAGGAGAGGAGAAGAGAGGACAGGAGAGGAGAGGCGAAGAGAAGAGTGCAGAGGCGAGGAGAAGAGAAGGGAGGGAGGAGGGGAGGGGAAATGTAAAAGGAGAGGAGAGAGGGTGAGGGTGAGGGACGGGAGGGGAGGGAAGGGAACAGAAAAAAAGGGAGGAGAGGAGTGGATATGTAGAAGGGGGCTGCTCATTGCCATGGACACCCTTGCTGCTTCACAGAGAAACGTTCTGCCCTATTTATTTTACCTGAGAATGTGGTCTGTTAGATATCTTCAAGTACGACAAACAGAATGTGCTGCAATAGGGGGGATGTTTTCCTTTTGGATTTTTTACCCTTAGGTTTGGGAGTGATCAAGAGTCACTCTCGCTCACTTGCTAGTGTACTGCACAGAAACTGGCACCTCACCCCCAACTCCCAAGAACACATCTGCCATGAGAAACAACAGCAGAGGAAGAAGCCTGTTGTCTGTGACTTATGTGGAGACCTGAATGGCTGGACCTGCTCACACTTGCACTCAGGAATGAGACGTGGAAGCCAAGAGTCAGTTAGCTGGCCTCCGGTATCGTTAGACAGACACAAAAAGATGTAAGAGGTCTTTGGAGAACTCGGACCTAGCACCAAGTCTATCCAACCACAGTACGACCTGGGGGAACAAGAAAATCAGGTTGGTCCTACTCTGAACTTTTTTTAGCACCTGAAAGAAGACTTCAGCAGATGCACGCAGCTAAGGAATCTGGGTTTGGTGCATCATGCCCAGTTGCAGCTTCCCTCTAGAGGTTTTCAAGCTCCAAAAAAAAGAGGTCCGTAGCCAGAAGTATGTTTTTAGGGGGTCTTGGCCCTCAGCTATAACCAAGCATTACAGCTCTGCTCTTTAGATGCATTATTTCCGAAATATTGGTTGTACTACTAAAAAGTGACTTTCAGAATATCTTGGTACAAGAATACCGAGGACAGGATTTTAGTGGTGAATAGTGTTTTTTTAAACACTTTAGAGATGCAAAAATGGTGAAAACTAAATAGAATTTAAATGACATTTACAGGGAAAGTTAAGAAGGTTCTACAATGAGTTTCACTATAAGGTTGTGACAAAGGATGGATAGTTTAATTTCATTTAATCAAAAGCAGCAGTCGAAACTGCACGGACTTGGAGCAGGCATACACCCCCACATATTTACAAGCAGTTTGTGTGAAAGGTGATTTACAAAAGGAGACCTTTGTTAGACATCGACCACAAAGATAGGTAGGCATGGAAAAGTATAGGTGATTGTGTGAGCCCAGTGAGGGTCCATTTGAGGCCTGTGGCCTGACTGAGGACACTAGTAGGGGTGGATGTAACTCGCATAATTCTGTGTGATTAATCACATGGAATTTCCTAAGAATTCTGTGAGATTACACTTGAAATACATGAGAGAGGTAATTCTGCATTTAGAGCTATTTCTTAGTTCGGAAATTACCCCTCAAGTCCAAATGGATACAGGGATGCATTTTGCGCTAAGAGATAATGCTAAATGCAACAAAACAGGAATAGTGAGCGCGAGCAGCCACTAGCGCTCGCTAAATGTGCTTTTGAGGTGCAATTTTTCCCGGTACTGTCAGCATTTAGCAGTATTTTCTTAGTGCAAAATGCACCCTTATGTCCAAATTGTGCTAAGAAGCAGCGCTAAATGCAGCACAACATGACTAGCAAGTGCTAATATGCTCATGCATTTGGATTTTTCCACCAAATTACTCTTAATTGTGCAAGGAGGAGTAGGTTTAACTTAGAGGCAATGTGTAAAGTATGTGTGCAGCTCTTCAGACCGTAATACACCGAACACTACCACATAAAATAGAGATTTCTTTAATACATAAAACAAATAAAAAATACAAAAATCCAACCAGTAGAATTGGAGATATGCAAAATTAAAGATTTTTGTGAAAATAGTGCCAAAATAGCACAAAGCACCAACTGTGGATATCTGGCTGCTCCGGACTTGGTCAAAGATACAAGTTCAGGCCACCTATGATGGAGCGCAGGCCGGGTAGGTGAGTAGAACAAAGCATATTGAATCCAGGTTTGTGAAGCATTGCGAGGATCCACATCGAAGATGCACCACCGAAGGGATGCGTCGATTAGGAGATGCGGCAAGGCTGCGAGGCGAGGTCTTGCATTGTCATTGAGGATCCCATTGACAAGGGCTTGCAATGCAAATTCTGGTGTCAAGAATGAGTAGCGTGCCCGCGGAGCTGCAAGGCTGTGATGCGCAGGCCGTCGTTGTGGTAAAGTCTGTCGTCGACAAGGGATGTGAGGGTCTGCCCCGAGGATGCATCGTGCAGCGGTGGTTCCAAATAGGTTGCTGGCAGCAGAAGTGATACGGGTATCTGCAAAGGGACCAATCCACGCAGCAGCAGAGATGAGTGGGTTCTGATCGGGACTGTGCCGCATAGCAGAAGAAATGCGTTGGTTCCACTGTAACAACAGAGGCTGACAGAGCACCTTATGCCCGCTTCCAAGGGTCCATGACTGGGGTGCACTTCTTGGCAGGGTAGACTCACAGATGGCAGAGTCCAGGTGCTAGGGTTGAGGTTGTTGTAGCCTTCTGTCCTTGAGGCTCAAGTCAGGAGGCCAGCCAAGCAGCCCTTGGAGTCACTCTGGTGATCCTGGGTTACACATATGCAGGTCCAGTCCTTCTCACCCAGGCAAGAAGGCAGCAGGGAGTTGATCAGCACAGCAGGGCAGCAGTCCTTCAGAGCAACAGTCGAGCAGAGTGTCAGTCCTTTCAGCAGCACAGCAGCCCTTCTTCCTGGCAGAGTATCCACAGGTCCAGAAGTGTACTGAAGAGCTGAGGTCCAGTATTTATACTCATTTGTGCCTTTGATGTGGGAGAAGCAGGCATGGCTTTGAAGTGCACAGGTGGCCTGCCTTCTTGGTCTCGGCTCCAGACTGACTATAGCAGCTATGCCGCCTTTTATGTGGAGGCAGAACACAGCCTATTCAAGTCTAAGGGGTACTGTGCCCAGCTCCTCTCTCCCATCCTGCCTGAGAGGGCCCATTCAGGCACACCTAAGCTACGTATTGTGTGTGGTTGTCTAGGAGGACTAAACAAAGCCCAACTGCCAACTACACCCAGTCATGTGACCCAGAGATAGGCTGCAGGCACTAAATGGCTAAGGCAGGAAAAATGTTACTTTCTAAATGTGGCATTTAGAATATGACTTCCGACTTCACCATAAGTTAGGATTTTTTATTACAATTCCAAAGACAACAAACATAAACTGATTATCTGCTCCCATGTGGAAATTAATCATTATTAAATGAAATAGGGTAACCCCAATGTTATCCTATAGGGGAGGTCGGCCTTGCAGTAGTGAAACATTAATTTAAAGAGTTGTTCACTGCTAGGACATGTAAAACCTGAAAATAGATTTCCTACTTTTTAAATACATTGCACCCTTCTCTCTGGGCTCTCCAGATTGTGGACATACTACTCAAACTCCCCCAGCTAATAACCCACTTTCTTATGGTAATTATCCAATTTGGAGCTCTCCTACTTGGAGGATTTTCCCCCGGTGGAGGCTGCTTTGTTTACAGGATTTGTTTGCAGTGCTAATTCAATCAACGGTGAAGGCATATACACCAAACCATTTACAGTGTATATTATGAAACATGTGCAGCAGTCTTTCCTCCACAATGTCCTCAAACTGTCTTCAACTGAATTGACAAGCCGAAATACTACTTCTTGGAAAATCTCATCTTTATGAGGACCGGAGGCCGACAGAGCTCAGCCCTGCCCCTGCTCCTAGAAGCACGGTGAGGAACTTGGGCATCCTCTTTGACAACAAACTCTCAATGAAGGACCATGTGACTTCCACATGTGGTACATGTTTCGGGATAATGCCCCTCCTCAAGAGGATCTTCCAGTGACTGCCACTGGATTCTTGCAAGACCCTCGTCTAGGTCCTGGTTATTAGTCGCCTTGACTATGGTAATTTGCTCATAGTAGCGTCCATGCCAAGCTGCAGGTGGTTCAAAACACCACAGCCCGACTGATTAACAAACAGCCTTCGGGCAATCCATCTGCTCCTTTTCTTAGGGCCTTGCACTGACTCCCAATAAAAAAGAGAGCAATCTTCAAACTTCTCTGGCTTCAAACTTCACACAAGGCCCAGGCAGGTAAAGGACCCAAATATTTACAAGACAAATTGAGACCTTGCCACCCTGACAGGAACTTGAGATCTAAAAATCAGCTCCTTCTCGGCCCTCTATGCATCAGTACATCTAAATACAGAGGACTTGCCTTTTCTTACCTAGCTCCTTTCCACTGGAACAAACTCTCCTTGACCATTAGGGTGTGCACGGACTTTGCTAGCTTCAAGAAACAGCTCAAAACCTGGCTATTTTAATTAGCAGCTCCTGACTCTATGCTACCTCGAGAGCTGAGATGTCCCCTCGGGTACGAGACGTGCGCTATACAAATATTGAATAACATAACACAACATAACATGAAAGCAGGGACAGACTTTAAAACAGGTGTGTGTTCCTTTGATAAAGTGATAGGAAAGACCCTCCCCAACACACATTATATGATGGAGACTATGTATGTGGCACCGACAACATATGTAGAGAGGTGTATTGCCAGTGTCATGTAGACACAAAGGCCAGGTCACACCCTCAGGCCCAGTGCAGAGAGCTCTTCTACATTTACTAACATTAAAAATAGTAAAGAGTTAAGAAAGGCTACCTCTAATGAAGGAAGGAAGATTTCCTGCAGCATCTGCCACAGAGGGCACCTCATGGGTCACTCCAAAAAGTTGGAGGCAGTTTTCTGCCACACATAGCTTACAGTCTAGTGTGCAAAGGGATCAAAACAACCCCCAAGCTATGTTCTTACTTCAAGAAGCGGAAGGCCTATGCATTTTGTTCCAAATAGTATGAAAATTCAAAACAAAAATAATACGAATACATTAGATTTGCTAATATGAGACATTATTTACATATTTACTTGAACCATGTCTTCATCACTGCCTGCTACTCACCTCTGACTGTCCCTCATGCCCTTTCTTCACGTTCTCATATTGGGTATCAGCGTTTTTGATAACTCTGGGATTCTGGTACACATTTTCATCTGAGGCAAAGAGTGATGGAAGGATTACTGCTGTGTTTTATAATATACGGAGAGATAAAATAATGGCCATGTTATGGACTTTTACCTTTGTTTGTGTCCTTCTGTTTCAGGCGTCTCTCATAATGAACAGCCATCCCGGCCACAATGATTGCAGCACCAAGGAGAACACCACAGGCCACACCTAGGGTGGTCTGCCAGCAGGAGCCAGGAGTGGGGCAAGGACTGCCTGTGGGAGGAAGCAGAATGAAAGCAGCCAATGAGTGTCTAGATTATATACACTTAGTCTGATCACATGCAGTGGGGCTGTAACAATTTTTAGAGTGGGGTGCTGGTGAATAATGCCACCTTACTAAGACTTAAGGGTTGAGACAGAGGGACTGAGTGCACTAAATAGGGGTACATGAGCAAGATAATATGGGTATTGCGAAGAGGTGAGTGGTACATTTTGAAATACATTTTCATAAATATATGGCTAAATTGTGTGGTAAGGTAATGCCAGTCTTTCTGCATCTATACTACCAGAAAAAACTACTGAGCAGGCAACTGAATTTTGATATGGGAAGAGTTAGTCCTTAATCTCAACACCATAACTTTTCTGCAACCGTCCTGCAGTCACCTTTGTGCCAGCTGATCTATCTCACATTATCTCAATCAGGGCTTTAACCATTACACTATTAATTGTAGTATGGTGTTCCCACAACATATCTCCCAGTGCCCTCTGAACTACCTGATTTAAACACCATTTAAAGAAGAAGTAGGGATGAACCCAGTAGTGATAAACAGCTTCTTCTTTATTGAAGTTACATCAGTATTACAGAAACGTCCTATCCACAAGGCACCCCATCAGCAACTGACTCAAGAGTTCTAGAGCTAACACGCTCTAACAAACATAAACACTCTAGAGTATTGAAGGCTTCCAAACAGAATGTGTCAGGGTAAATGTCTCAGCAGAGACAGATTGCATATTAACTACTACACACTGTAAAGAAGTCCAAGGGGCACACTGGAAGTTTTAGGGAGTTTTATTTCGTACAACAGATGTAAGACCACCAGCCCAGGCAGCAGCCAAGCTTCAACTGTCCCCCAACAGAAGTCTCAACAAGAGAGCATTCTGTTGTCAAGCAATGACACATAGAATCTAGGGACGCAGCCCAGCAACAGAGATAGGAAGGAAAGAAGACAGGTCACAAAGATGTGAAATAGACCACAACACATCTCCCTCCCATATAATGAACATGGAATAATAATTATGAATTACAAAAACAACATTACAACAATATGAGTTTAAAACATTTCATAGTCTTTGTGCCAGGATGGTCTGAATCTCAACCTCCTGTAATTTCCCCGATTAAGCTCGTTAGGAGCACAATTACCCCTTGCGGTCCCAGAATTATCACACAGGCCAGAACGTTCAGGTTCTATTGGAGAAGTGAAACCTCTGTCACGCCCATGAGCATTGGAACCAGGGTGCCATTTAACTAATCTGGACATGCTCCACACACCACCAGAATTGAGAACAACAACATTCTTCCTCACTTCTTTGATGATGAAAGGTCCCATGAATCGCGAACAACCCTTCTTCAACAAACCAGGATTTCTAATCAACACCTCATCCCCAACATTCCAGTGCTTGAGAAACGAAGAATTCTTGAAGTCAAACCTGTTCTTGTATCTTTCTTGGTGAAGTTTCCGTCTAAAGCAACTTGCTCATCCACACCCATATCACTCACATCCAACCTCAACCAAGCAGGGCTCAATTTGTCATGTGGTTTTCTGCCTCTCAGAATAGAGAAAGGAGAAACAGACGTTATACAATTTGGAGTGTTACGGTGAGCCCACCAAGTTTCCTAAGCATTTTCTTGAGTGAAGACTTAGTTTGTAAAGCCCTCTGGGCACAACATTTGACCAACTTATTCATGCTTTCCGCCAGACCATTGGCTTGCGGCGAGTATAGAGCCGTTTTGAAATGAGTAATAGATAATTCTTTCAGAAACCTGTTCATCTCCTGTGAGACAAATTGAACTCCGTTATCGGTGATAAGATGTTTAGGAATACCTTCCCTGGAAAACTCCTCAGAAAGAAATTCAATAACAGTCTTAGTGTTTACTACAGGTACACATTTTGTAACTACCCACTTGGAGGTGTAGTCCACTAACAACAACAGATAACGCTCATCATGAGCAAACAATTCAAAAGGTCCAGCAATGTCCAAACCCAACTTGGACCAAGGTTCCAAAGGAACTTCCACGGGTGAGAGTGGTGCAGTACAAGTCTTTTTACTTTTATCACTGTTGGCACATTCCCAACAGTCTTTGACAACCTCCTCTATCTGTCTATCCATCGTCGGCCACCAGTACCACTCCCGAACCCTGGCCTTCGTCAAGTTCCTCCCCAAATGTCCTTCATGTGCTAAATTTATAAGCTTGCATCTAAGATCATGAGGAGGTATCACTCGATCACCCCTCAGCAACTTCTCATCAAAAACACACAACTCGTCCTTGATATTAATGTAACCTTTCAAAGATTCTGGCACATCTTTGTCTGCTGGCCAACCTTTAATTGAAAACTCCTTGGCCATTTCCAAATCACTGTCACCGTGGGAAGCAGAAGACCACTCACTAGAATTGACAGCAGATTCATGCACCCACCCGACAAGTGAGTTTTCCACTTCCACACCTGACTGATTCAAAGGCAACCTTGAAAGACAATCTGCCACCACATTTTTAGGTCCAGGGACATACTCAACCACAAAGTTAAATTCAGATAACCCTTCCATCCACCGTTTGATTCTGGGAGAAATATTGTCAACCTCTCTGCAAGTGAAAATTTGGCACAGAGGACGATGATCAGTCCGGACAACCACAGGTAAACCCCAAAGGTAAAACTTGAAATGGCGAATCGCCCAGAAAACCGCCAACGCCTCTCTCTCAATCACCGAGTAGCGTTCCTCAGCACCCCTGAGTGAGCGGGAGGCAAAAGCGACAATTCTGGACTCACTATCTACAACCTGCGATAAAACCGCCCCCAAACCAAGCATGCTGGCATCAGTGGACAATATGGTTTTTTGCAAGCATCAAAATGCCCCAATGTGGGCATGCGACCAATTACACATTTGATAGAATTAAAAGCAGAGGAGCAGTCATCAGACCATGAGAACTGGACTCCTTTTTGAGCAGCATCCTGAGAGGAGAGGAAACACAAGCAAAGTTTGGAACAAACTTCGAACAAAATTCAGCCAACCCCAGGAACGATCGAACTTGATCCTTGTTAACAGGTACTGGGGCTTTCACAATGCTCTCTGCAAGATCCAACTTGGGGCTAATCCCTTCACCAGAGATAGTATGTCCTAGGTAGTTCACAGATGACACACGAAATTTGCACTTCTCCTTTTAATAACTAGACCAGCATCTTGAAGCCGTTGTAAAACTTTCCACAAACCCTTATCATGTTCTTGTTGGTCCTTCCCGTAGACAAGAATATCATCTTGAAAAATGAGGACCTTAGACAAACCCTCAAGCACCTTATTCATGACCCTCTGGAAACAGGCCGCAGCGGAAGCTAGGCCAAAGGGCAAACGAATGAACCTGAAAGCCCCCAGAGGCGTCACAAATGATGTCAAATGTCGAGAATTCGGATGGAGTAGAACCTGATGATAGGCAGAGGACAAATCCATCACACTAAAACATTTGGCATCTTTGATTAGGGCAAGGGTCTCAGAGATGTTCGGCAAAGGTTGTCTGTCAACCCAAATATGTTTGTTCAATCCACGCAAGTCCACACACATGCGAATCCCCTTTCCCCCATCCTTGGATGCCAAAACAATGGGGGCCAACCATTCAGAGCATTCAATCTCTTCGATAACACCAGTAGTCAACAATCTCTTGAGCTCCCGATCTAAAGGTTCCATCAACAGGTGAGGAACTTTCCTTACTTTGCTGACAAATGGTTGAGCGTTCTGTTTAAGAACAATTTTATGTTCAAAGTTTTTGAGTAAACCTAACTCGTCACTGAAAACCTTAGGAAATTGTGAATATACATCATCAGATGATGAACCATAAGACAAAAGTAACACCTTCTCAGGCGAATTGGGATCTAGGGTGATCCCCATATCTCTCTGGTGTCTCCACCCAGAAGATTATCTCCTCTTTTTGCCACGTAAACTTTCCCAACCGTCTCTCTGTCTTTGAACTGGATTTTCTTGACTACAAAACCCAAGACATCAATTTTTACGCCACCGTAACCTACAGGGTTGATGTCTGGAGGAGACAATTCAACCTTGTCAAGACCAAAAACAGTGTCCCAATTGGCATCACCTACCATGGTGTATGGTGAACCTGAATCAGCCAACACAGTGAATTGTTCACCACCAATGAACACTTCGCACTCAGGCATATCTAGTTTATCACCATCCACAACTCCATCTTCTTTTACTCTGAACATAAACTTTTTCTCCTGCTCCACAAAACGTACAGTTTGATACCTACTACCACGACACACACGTGCGTAATGACCTCTCTTCCCACACTTATTACAAACAACCGATTTTGCAAAACAATTTGGACTGTTAGGCAAATGGCTCTCACTCCCACACCTAAAACACTTGAAACCACTCTTGTTGTTCTTGAACCCGAACTGTTCTGGATCTGAGGATCTGTACTTGGCAACAGTATGTTCCACTTCTGATTTTTTTATCTTTTTCATTATAACTCCCTTAGACACCACCCCCTTGGAATCATCTCTCTTAGAATCATCTAACTTAACCTCATGAATAGCTTTTTCTTCTGCAGCAACATCACTACTCTTCTCCACTCTCATTTCACGTACCCACATATTTGTATTTTCCATGCCTTCGACGATTGATAGAGTTTCTTTGAGATCTGGATTCTTGGTGAGAAGCTTTTGTTGAACTTTCCCATCATTGGTGCATCTAACAATTTGATCTCTAATAAGAGAATCAGCGAGTTGTTCAAACTCACAAGTGCGAGCTAATGTTTTCAAAGTGGCTACATAACTACCAATCTTCTCTTGCTTACCTTGGACCCTGGAAAAAAATTTATGACGTTCTAAAACCACGTTAATTTTGAACCAAAATGCTTTTCAAGCATCATAACAGACATGTCATATACATTGTCAGGTTCACCCTCTCCACGTCCCAAAACAATTTCATCTAAGCTGTCGTAAACATGTCTACCTTCAACTCCCAAATTATGTAATAAAGTGGCTTGTTTCCTTATAGCTGAAAACTTCTCTCCCCAATAGCTAGCAAATAAGAGTCAAATAACGGCTTCCATCTCTTCCACGGTAAAATGGGGTCACCTACATCAGAAAGGAATTGCGGCGGTTGAGACATGCTAGAAGAAGCCATCTTAAAGGTAGAGATAGAAGAGGGAATAAGTAGTAACTCAATAATGCACAACCTCGAAACGCCAACTGGTACAAGTAATCATAACGTTCCCCTCAAAAAACACAGTATATGAGGCTGTAAAGACAGTTGTATGTAAAGGTCCACTTCAAAGTGAGCGTATCACTGACACGCTGCCCCCAAAAAAATGAAGAAAATGCATAAATTAATCAGACCCCCAAAGTATGCAATTGTGTTGGAGAAACAGTGTGCGCATCACTGACACGCCAGGAAAACAAGTGTCTTGTTCATGGGTACTCTAGCATGAATATTAAATAAATGAAGTTCGAAAACCACGAAGTACCAGTTGTATTGTAGCACAGTGTGCGTATCACTGACACGCTAGAAAAGGTAAATAACTTACTTGCGATGTAATTCTACCATCAGTGTGTAAATTAGTAAGTGTGCGCGTCACTGACACGCTCCCAAACGTTGTTAAACATTTTTCAGCAATTTAGGTGAAATACCATCAATAGTGAGTAAATCGGTAAGTGTGCGCGTCACTGACACGCTCCCTAACGTTGTAAAATAACTCTTCTTTCGCTTTTGGTGAAAATGGATGAAACGCGATTGGCAAAGAATCGCGATGTCAAAATGCCAACCACAAGATGGCGGCACGTCGTTAGCGTCACGCCGGGAGGCTCTCAGCACGTAGATCTCGATAGCGTTGAGTGAATAGGAGCAGTGCGGCGTTCAGGCGAGAATGGAGCTCCCATGAAGAATCGAATCTGAGGCCAGTGAGGTAAGAGACTTCAGCGCGCGCGAGTGGGCTTCAAAATATGGCAGTTGTCCACCGGAGGCATTTCCTCTTGTGTTCCTCACACACGGCGTACAAGACAGTAGCAGCCCACTTCCAAATTGAGAACACGTCCGTTCCCCAAACTGCAAAACACTCTTCAATCATGTGCGCAAAACAGGCAGTTTCCCATCGTGTGAGAACAGTCCCTGCACCACTCCACTCCACGCACCACTCGTGCCAGGTTATGATTCCAAAATCAGCGTAAATGTTTCCACAAAACACGGAGATAATTCAGGATGTGAATTATTCTTGATTGAACAGTACCTGAGTCAAGAAAGTCGTAGACTCTTCCAAATTTTGCCAACGTAGGCTCCTAGTACGATAAATGGGTTCGATGGGGAGACTGGTGGTCATCAGATCCTGTCCCCTTGCAGGTACAACTCGTCGCCAGTGTAAAGAAGTCCAAGGGGCACACTGGAAGTTTTAGGGAGTTTTATTTCGTACAACAGATGTAAGACCACCAGCCCAGGCAGCAGCCAAGCTTCAACTGTCCCCCAACAGAAGTCTCAACAAGAGAGCATTCTGTTGTCAAGCAATGACACATAGAATCTAGGGACGCAGCCCAGCAACAGAGATAGGAAGGAAAGAAGACAGGTCACAAAGATGTGAAATAGACCACAACACACACCTTCCTTCTATACAACAGGGAGACCTAAAAAAGAAAACAGGAAATAAAGAAATTCAGTGCAAAACAAAGTCACGTAATGCCTCAGGTACTTTACAAGAGCGGTAACTCCTCCGTACAGATGACGAAGTATCGGGTAACACCACAGGAGTGTCATGTTTAGTATGACCATCAGAATGCATGGGAGCAATTCTATTCAGACTCCAAATTCGGCCATCATCAAGTTTAACAGCATTTTGAAATAACTTAGTCACTTTCAAAGGTGGGGAGTATTTAGAAACAGCAGACTTCTGTGGAAAGCGCACTGTTACCCTGTTGCCCACACGTACAACCACGTGAGAAACTGCATGTCTTCCATCAAAGTTCCCTTTTCTCTTGATGGACTTCAAATTTTGGGTTACTAAATCAAAATTCACCACAGCTGAAGACTCAGAATTTCCCACAGCTGAAGACTTACTCCTCATCCAAGATTGGAACATAAAAGTGTTGGGAATCCATCCCCTAAACAGTTCACATGGAATTCTATTCGTAGTGGAGTGAGGCGTGATACGGTAAACCATCACACGCTCCACTATCTCAGACCTCGAGTCCCTGCCCTGGGCCTTAGCTAGTTGGATACACTCTTTTAACACTCGGTTGAACCTCTCTACCATTCTGTTTGTTTCGGGATGATAGAGGGAACAACTTTTGTGCTTGATGCCTCTCTTCACCAAAAACGTTTCCATTTCTTTTGAGACTAACTGAACAACATTATCTGTTCATAGACAATCCGGGAGTCCTTCTCTGCGGAATGCGTCATCCTAAAACTTGACAACATCTCTCATCTCAATGCTTTGTGTAACTTTGGTCTCTGGCCATCTTGAATACATGTCCTTTAGGACAAGAACATAAGATTAACCGGATGTACTAGTTACTGGCCCCAAGAGATCCAAGGCTGCCTCTTCCCAACAGCGTATAGGAACATCACGTATAACCATAGGTTGAACCCTAGTCTTGTATGTCTTGTCACACGCATTACATTTTAGGCACTCTCTCACTACATGTTCCACAAGAAGATCAATACCTGGCCACCAGAAATGCAAACTAATTCTTTCTTTGGTTTTTGAAATGCCTTGATGACCCTGATGAGCTAATTGAATAATTTTCATCCTAACCATGGATGGAGGAACAAGTCTAAAACCCCTACAAAGTAAACCTCTACCTACAAAAAGTTAATCTCTTACGTTCCAGAACTTGCGGACTTCCTCATTCAAGTTCTTTATCCGAGCCCCCCTTTCTGTCACCAACTTACACACTTTACAGATCACAGTATCACTCTTCATGGATTTCCTCCACTCTTCTTCACTGATCACTTCCTCGATGATCTCACACACTTTGTATTCATCATCCTCCCATAAACTCTCTGGGTGATCAGACGCATCACCAGAGTTTCTTGGAACTAGGCAAGAGAGACAGTCGGCGACTTTGTTCTCTGCACCAGGAATGTAATTTACAACTAAGGGGTCGATTCCGATCTGGGTCGGAAAGCCCTCCGAGCCGGATCCGGAGTGTTTTCCGACCGAGCCGTACCCCTGGAGTCCGACCGAGCGAGTACGATGCTGCGGCATGCTGACGGACTCGGCTCGGTCGGATTCCCATTGAAGTCAATGGGAGCCGGTCGTAAGACGCGTGTATGGCCTTGCATCAGCTGAATAGGTACGTCTCTCAAAAGGGCGCCCCCTGAAGTGGGTACGCGTTGGTGCCATCCGCACCGTACATGCATGTGAAGGGGGGACCCTTGGGTCCCCCCTGTGTTCGACTCGTACGGCTACGGGTGAAGGGGGTCCGGCACGGACCCCCGAAGTCCGCTTCCCGGAGCTTTTTCGTCCCGGAGACTCCGACTCGATCCGACTGTCCGAATCGTGCATTGTACTGGCTCGGTCAGAAATCGACTCCATTGCGCGGTACGGTTCGTCTGCGACCGAGTCGTACGGAGCGGTTCGGACCCGGAAACGAGTCGGTCGGCGATTTCGCGTACATTCGCATCGTACTTGGGCGTCCGGACATCTGTACGACTCGGTCGGAAACAAAGCCTCCGACTCGGATCCGGTAAAGCCGAATCCGATTCGGAGGCCTTCCGACCGAGATCGGAATCGACCCCAAAGTCGTAGTCCTGTAAGGCAACAAACCACCCACAAATCCTTGATAACACAGCATCTAATCTCTTCTTGCAAAAAAGTCTTTCAAAGGTTTGTGGTCGGAACAAACCACAAAAGAGCTCCCCCAGAGGAATTTCTTTAACTTCCTGATGGCCCACAAAATACATAAAGCTTCTTTTTTAATAGCAGCATATTGCATCTCTGGACCCACAAGTGCTCTAGATAAAAATATGATAGTTACTTCCTTATCACCTTTTACTTGCTTGAGTACAGCACCCAAACCCTTTGAGCTAGCATCGGTAACCAAAATAGAGTGAGCAGCAGTGTCAAAACTTTGAAGAGAGGGTGCGCCACTCAGTGCTCTCTTGACATTGACAAATTCGGCTTGACAATGAGAGGAGCAAAGGAATTTTGTACCTTTCTTTAGGAGTGACCTTAATGCAAATGTGCGACAAGCAAACTGAGGAACAAATTTATTATAATATTCTGCCATACCTAGAAAAGTGACAAGATCATCCCTGGATTGTGGTACAGGGAGATCCTCAATGGTTTTCACGAGATGATCCTTGGGTCTGACTCCTTTCTTTGTCAGCTTGTGACCCAGATGGTCAATTTCTGAAAGGTTAAATTTACACTTGTTTTCTCTCAAAGTCAAACCCTGTGACTTAAATCTCTCCAAGACTGCCCTAAGCCTATCATTGTGTTCTTTCTGAGATGAACCATGAACCAAGACATCGTCTTAGTAACCCCAGATAACCCATTCAAAACATCTTCCATCGCCCGCTGGAACACAGAGGCCGCGGAATTCAAGCCAAAAGGAAGGCGAGTGAATTTATATGTTCTGAATGAAGTTATGAAAGCAGTCAAGTTCACGGAATCATCATCAATTCTTATCTGATGATAAGCAGCCTTAAGGTCTAATGTTGAGAAAACCTCAGCCCCCTCCAATTGTGTTAACATCTCAGATGTATTGGGAAGGGGATATCTGTCAGCAATAACAGCCCAATTGAGAGCTCGAAAGTCCACACATAACCTCACCTCAACAGAAGCGTTGCACGCAATAATTACTGGTGTCAACCAATCACTCACTTCCGTCTCCACAATGATGCCTTCCTCCTTCAACTTTACAAGATCATTGCGCATGGACTCCCTTAATGCCAAAGGCACACTGCGCACTTTACAAGTTACGGGAGTGGCATCAGCTCTAAGAGTGATCTTATGTGTATAACCTGAGATACAGCCTAATTTTCCACTAAAGACCTGTTCAAATTCTCCAGGTAAATCCTCTACTTGGTCAATCTTCTCAGGTTCAGTGACAACAACAACCCCTGAAACTGCAGAAGAAGACATGTCCCTGAGGACTATACAGGGATCACCACCTGGAACTAAAATTACTCCTAGATCAGCTTGATGAATCCAGCTGATAATGTTATCTCCTCTAGAGGAAACATACATTTTTCCCACAGTCAGTCTCCCTTTGTACTCAATATCACCCATCAAGTACCCATAAAGTTTTATGGGATGACCACCATAGGAAAGAGGCTTAATGTCAGGTTTAAAAACTTTCACTCTACCTTCAGCGTTGCGTCAAAGAAAATTTTAGGAACTAAAGAAATTTTTGCGCCAGAATCAAATAGCATTTTAATGGAATAGCCATTCACTTTGTTCAGGCCAACCTAAAGTAGCACTTCCCTGCAGTGTAGTTTATCACGGTCAGAATCACTCTCATTCTGTAACCAAATTTCTTTCACATGTTTACCTTTCTTGATTTTTGAGCCTTGCAAGCTTTTGCTAAATGGCCTATTTTCCCACACCTGTGACATTTGGAAGTTAAGGCAGGACATGACTTATCATTAGCCAAGTGACCAACCATGTCACAACGGAAACACCTTCCCATAAAAACTTTCTTAGGTTTGTGAGTTGAAGGTGAATTCACAGGTTCTGTTTGTTTTAAGGACGTCTTTGTCACACTCTGTACCTTATCACCTGAAGTACCATTCTCCTTTTTCATGACTTCTACACAGGCGAGAGAGTGCTCAATCATTTTTGCAATTAAAATAACTTGATCTAATTTTGGGTCGTTTTTTTGCCACAACTCATCTTTCATTTTCTCTATGTTGCAACCCAGCATGAATTGGTCATGAATACGTTCTTCAAGAGACCTATCAAATTTACTTGTTGCGCCTAATTTTCAAAGATCCATCACATACGTTTCAACGGATTCTTGAGGCTTTTGTACACGCCTTCCAAAGTTGTACCTCTCTAAAATGGTACTCACCTCTGGAAGGTAATGTTTATCAAGTTTTTTCAAACAAATTTCAAATTCTTTTAGATTATCTGACTCACCATCAGTCAGATCAGGAAGATGTTCATACACCTCTTGCCCTTCGGAGCCCAGACAGTGTAAGAGTAGAGCAGATCCCCTTTCTGCACTTAAAGAGACTCCACAAACTCGAGCATAGTTCAGAAAAACCTTCTTCCACTTGGACCAGTGAATAGAAGGTTCACCCGGATTTGTGAGAAAGAATGGAGGTGGTGTGACATTTTGCATTTTTGCATATATAAAAGATATAAACGTTTGCAAATGAATTTCTAAAACTCACAAACGTACTATACAAAAAAAAATGACATGTGAACGTAAAGTACGAAAAAGTAAAATTAGGATGAGACGAAATAAGTGTCTCAACAACTTAGTGAAAGAGTGTGCCTATCACTGCGGTAAACAGTTGAATGGTGTGCCAGTCACCGTAGAAGAGTGAAGTGACTTATTCATGACAGGCAAATAGTATGAAGGTCATGAAGTCAATATCAAGTCAAAATATGCTGAATGGTGTGTCTATCACCGTAGAAGAGCGCAATTGTGACAAGCAGAGGAATTTATCAGTTTCTTGAAGTAGAAAGAAGAGTGTGCCAATCACTGTTGCAAAAGTCCCACTTTGACTATGAAAGTGTGCCTGTCACTGTGAAAATAATATCCAGTTTAACTTAAAAGTTTTATATTTTCCTCATTTCCTTCATAACGGATATTTTTATACACATAAACGTTTGAAAGTCGTGCGTTGTTGATGCGCAGTGAAGTCTATGGGAAGCAGCACCTTTCACGGCGTCAGTTAGTAACAGGAAAGCAATACGAGAGCTTTGTTTGTTTTTTTGTTGTCAAGGCAACCGTCAAAGACGTGACGTAGTACGTGCAAGCGCAGTGGCAGGAAGTCAAAGACATGAGGAACTTGTTGTCTTTCGTTGCCTGAGAGACTGAGCAGGGAGCATGGGGCTGCGGACGCTATGACGTGGGTCTCAGAAGGAAGGCACACAAAACAGGTTACGGCCGCAAGGCAGCGCGGGCCGGTAACGGCACCAAGTAAGTTACGGCCACGAGGCAGTGTGGGCTAGTAACGGCACATAGTTAAATGGAGTAAATATTGTAAAATATAGCTCTTCGCAAATATGTGGGGCGCATATGCGGAGTAAAGGTATGGGTGAGACCGCAGGGTCAGCATAAACATTACCTTAAGTTGCTCAAAATCCAGTAGTGTTAGGACGTTTCAGGTAGATGTTATGGCTCGTCTTCTGCCAGATCATCGCCAGTGTGAAGAAGTAGGGATGAATCCAGTAGTGATAAACAGCGTTTTCTTTATTGAAGTTACATCAGTATTACAGAAACGTCCAATCCACAAGGCACCCCAACAGCAACTGACTCAAGAGTTCTAGAGCTGACACGCTCTAACAAACATAAACACTCTAGAGTATTGAAAGCTTCCAAACAGAATGTGTCAGGGTGAATGTCTCAACAGAGACAGATTACATATTAACTACTACACAAGTGCTACAGTGACAATGAAGAGACAACAAGTACTGAGATCCATTTCTACTTAGTATGAGGTATGCTGACAAACTGCACATCCGAGCAGTCAATGGTTACATCTGCACATAATTGAATACTGAAAGAGAGTGAATCACCAATGGCAAATGAGGACAACTGAAGGGAGTCAGAATGCTGCCATAGAATGGAAGGGGGAGACATCGAACATGGACTAAGAAACTGGACCAGTGTCTTTGAAAAGCCGAAAGGTGTATGCGACCAAGCACGATATACTCACGCAAAAGGTCAACCAAGGAACGTGGTCAGGCTGCAGTTTAAGCAAGGTATTAACGAAAAGCAGGAAGATGTTCTTCTGACAAATTAGGTCAGGCTGTACCAGTGAAGTGCCCGCATGTGGTCACCCCAACAGATGTCGATATATGTATGGTAAAATGTGGAGTATCTTGCTGCCGTTTATATAAACTTTTAACTAACATAATTCAAGCTGACATCAACTTAATTATTGGACACTGTGAGAGTACCCCTGCATGTGAACTCTTTTTCAGTATACAAATGCATATCATGGAATTCATGCACATGTATGTGTCTGTGCATTTTGTTTTAAACAATTGTGCATAATCTATACATTTGTTTATTGTTCTGTATTTGATTTTCTTGCTATATATCGAGTATCTCTAGTTGATAACCTGGCATTGTTTTAAGGAATGTAATTAACTGTGATCAATAAATAAGTATTATCAACATGATGAATCAAGTCTGCATGTTGCTCATCTATATAAATCAATTTGTAATGTATGGTGAGTGAGAATGCATCATATTTTGTTGACTATGAGAGACAGCTACTCAGCTTTTTCTACTGGTTCCATGACTCCTTCAGTGACAATCTGGTTTAATAAAATTTTCACTTCAGTTCTTATGACCACTGGAATTTTGCTAACCTTGTGCCCAAAAGGCAAGGCTCTATTTTTCAATACAAGTTTGTGAACACACTCCTTAGCCAAACCCAACCTGTCCTCAAATTCCTTTCCAGATTTCTGAAAAACCTCTTCCAACTCTGCATCTTCTACAATCATCACCAGATCAGTTGCTCTGTATATATTATAGATTGCAAGTCAAATGTATTTATCCATCCTAAACTCTTAGACACAGAAGAGGCTATTCACAAAGGTGAACTTACACATGAGTAAATCTACCCATGTAAGTTTACTCTACTTTTGGCAATTCACCATTTACAGGTGTAAATTGGCTACAGACTGTAGAGTTAAAAGTCTCCACACCATAAATTCAGGAGGCTGAGGCTAATTTACAAGTTTAAAGTTGCTACTACTAACTAATTTTACACATGTAGGTTTCTGTCTGCCGCCAGGGAGGAAAACTTCCTTTGGTAATGTATAGGGAAAAGTTACAAAGCATATTAGGGGCCTCATTCCAATGTGGTTCGGACTGCAACCAACTGATTGTTGGTTGCAGTCCAACTGACGCATTATAATGCGTGCGGTCAGAGGCAGCTGTCGGAGGGACAGACCGACACAATCTGACAGGCTCATGGAGCCCGTCGGTCAGTCGGAAGCTCCTCATAATCCCTTAAGGACGGCGTTTCCACCACTGGGATTATGATATTGGTTTCGATAGCCTTTCCATGTCGGCCTTCCTGACATGGAAAGGCTGTCGGTAAGCGACTTTGAGGGTCTTTAGCATGGCCCCCTGGCCCTCTGCATGTGGCCCTGAGGAACACCTATGGTGCCCCCCTTAACTTCCCTGCACTGTGTAGCAGGCACCGTGAGGTGCATGCCACATGGTGCAGGGATGTTTAAAAACATCCATTTTTCAATAGGAGCGTATGTTGTGGGCGGTTTCGGCCTGCCGCACAAGCTTCCATCGAAAAATGGTAATTTGTGACCGCACCATATGTGGTTGCATCCTAATTGGAGGTTCGGAACTGCCGACCTGAGGTCGGTCAGTTCTCAATCTATAGAGAAATCAGTCGGAGGCACCTCCGAATGACATCGTAATTTGGGCCTAAATGTTTTTAAAAAAATTTAAAATATTCTAATATTGCATTTTAATGATAATTCAAATTGTATATTTTAAATATAGAATAATATAAAGAAAATGTTACAGTATTAAAAACTTAATTTAAATCACAAACGTAATTATTTTGATTAAATTACAAAAAAGAAATATATGTTTTTGAAGTATAAAGTTGAAAAAAAATACCTAAAGTAATACCAGCATTATTTTCTATGGGAGGCTGTTGCAGTACCACAGGTTGGCCATGTATGGTGTTGAACATAAACCAGCTGTGAGCTGGAGTACATTAACACCTGTTTTGGGTCTCCTTTGGCTGTAGTCACTCTAGAAGGGCAGTATGAGAAAAGCAATAGGTCTATGTTTTTGTGGGTGGGCACATGTACCTCCGTAAACCTCTCCCTAACCTACTAACTCCCTCCTTAGTCCTCTTTTAACTCTTCCTCTTTAGTCATAAGTATATAGCATTCTCTATCCACTCCTCTCTGAATCTCCCACAATTGCTGCGGAAACTCCACAACTAGGCTAGAGATCTCTTCACAGTTAAGATAGAAGAGGTGGCGTGAATACCAGTTTGCAGTACGTTGGAAGTGCTGTTGTAATAGTACTGCATGTACCACAAAATACAGCTTTGAATAGCCCCCCCAGATGTCCGCTCTCACTACACAGTCCTAAAACTGTCCTGCAAAAGTAATAGGTCCATAATTGTCTCCTTAGTGGGAACTATGTACCCGGGTGGGGCACTTGCCCCTCTCAGGGTAGTGAAGCACCAGAGATGGCGAGGTTGTCTGTAAGATATGCAGGGGTGCAGGTCGCCATCTCCAAACTGCCTGCGAAAGATCATGTAGCTAATCTAAGCAAGTCCTATGTTTTGCCCAGGAGAACTCATTCCCAAATTAACCATTTCTGATACTAATAGATGTAGAGCTGCTGTTCGGTCAGTCATACAAGCTGAAATCAATAGTGAGAATTCTATCTTTGTAGGTCCCTCTGGAGCTCCCTCATCCCATAGAACGATGTGCAACCTTCTGCATCCCAACACCTCAAATCAACCCGCCCTCAAATATTCCTGGTATCATGCAAAATCCATGCACCAAAGACATCTCACATATATACAAAACTTGTAACATCTTCGTAGCAATGAATTTTACACTGTTGGAAAGCTATCCTCAATACAGACTCTTCTGTGTGTCAAAGCAGCATCACTCACTCTTCCGAACTCTGCTTCTCTACTAGTCATTTAAAATGCTTCTAAAACCATCCTGTAACCATGCCTTATTTTCCTCACAGGTCTTGTCAACAAACTTGCTTCAATTTAGAATTTTTGTTTGTAGGGTTACATGATGAAATATTGCCGACAAAATAATCGGTTGCAAATATATGGGCAAAAAAATATTGAGGACTCAGATATCGACTTTATATACTTTGGGGTAAATTTCTCATGGTCTTGCGTCACCCTTGCAACATGCAAGGGGATGCAAGGGTGACACAAAATCTAGAATGACATTTACCAAGCCCTGTGTGGCTTGGCAAATGTGGAGTAACGCAAGGCAGCGCAAGCTCTAACACTGCCTCAGCGAGGCTTTCTATGGGTGGAGAGTGGGTGTTCCCATGCATCCACCAAAGAATATTTTCATGCATTCTCAGATTTACCATTAGTGGTACACCTGGGAACGTGTCAAAATGCTACGCCTCCCTAGGAGAGGCATAACAAGGATAAATATGATTATTTCTCCTTGGTTCTTTCCTCTTCTAAGGGGTCGATTGCAATGTCGTTCGGAAAGCATACCGACCGAATCGGTTTCGGAATGGTTTCCGACCGAATCGGATTCTGGGAGTCTGACCGATTGATTCCGATGGTTCTGAACACCGGTCGGTCGGTGGGAGCCTGTGTTCCGAATGACTACAAAGGCTCTCATTGAAGTAAGGGGTGGTTGGGGAAAATCATGCCTCCTGTGGCGGGCACTTCAAGGTGCCTGCCACACTGTGCATGGTTGGAAAGGGGAGACCCATGGGTACCCCTACGGACCCTATTTAGAGGCTCCCAGGTGAAGGGGGGCCGGCTATAAGCCCCCAAAGTCAGCTTCTGACAGCCGATCCGTGTCGGAACAACCGACTTGGAAAAGCTATCCGAATCTGACATCCTAATCGCTCGTTCGGAAACGCGGTCCGTAGAGCCGTACGATTCGGCTCCGAACGACTCGCTTACTCCGAATGCCATTTGGAAATGAGTCAGACAGTCTGAACGGTTTCCGAACATCATAATCAGTCGTTCGGAAGTGTGTCCGAGTCGGTCAGAAACAAGTCTTCCAAATCAGATTCGGACGACCCGAATGCCGTTCGGAGCCTTTCCGATCAACATCATAATCGACCCCTAAGTGTGCTAAATTCTGCAACACACATAAAAAGAGGAAAAAGCCTCAGAAGATTGTTTTGTGCAAGAAGGTTTCCCTTCCTGCACAAAAACCATCCTGCCTACAACTCAGGTACCCTTGCTTCATGGTGCAAGGGTTCCTGCTTTGGGGCTAGGCAGCAGTTTGTGCACCCGCGCAGGCAGAAAGCAGAAATGCACCCTATAATGTTAAACACAATGCATTCTTTCCCTCTCCCTTTCACGCAGCAGAGCGCAACAAGGTGGCTTTCTACATTCTGTGAATATTTGATAAATATTCCCTTTTGTATATACAGTCAAAAAAATCAACTACAAAAATATAGAACACCACTCTATTATCAAAAATAGTGAGTATTTTCACTAAATAAAATGTAGCACATATATTAACTTTAAAGTAACTTTGCAAAAAAAACTTAGGAAATATATAAATACAACTATGAATGACAAAACATATAATAAGAATGTATACTTTAAAATACTCACAAAAATCAGACACAACATTTAAAAAATATAATTGCAAACATTAAAAATATACAATAACAACACTAATATAAAAATCAATTGATAAAAAATCTTTTTTTTAAACTATAATAAAAAAATATTTAGCATTAAATTAGCTTTTATAATTAGAGGAAAACAAAATAAAATAATGTTAAAAAAGTCAGACTAAAAGAAACATTTCACAGAAGGTGAAAAATACACCACTCCCAACCTGACCAACAGTAGGGAAAATGTTGAATTTTGAAGGGGTCAAATTTAATATTCCCACTTCAGCAAAGGAAACAGTAGGGAAAATATTAAACTTTAGAATGCTCATATATAGTTTTTCTCATGCTAAATTAATTCAAAATAAATAAGATATATACACAGTAAAAAACATAAACTATATTTCCATATACTTGTAACAAATATATTTTAACACTAGAATTTATGTAAATCTTTAACAATTAGAAACACAAAATCAATATACAACATTATCAATAGAATCATATTAAAAAGGTATACAAAATATTACAAAATCAATTTCAATCACTAGCCACTGTATCATCCAAAAATGTAACCACACAAACAAATTAAATTATTAACAGAACTGAATTAGTAAAACACATTATTTTAAACCATTACAAAATATCCAAATTCATACAAACAATGAATCATAAGAATCAATTTCCTATTTGACCAATTAATAAAGTAATGAACTTGAAAACAAGTACATAATTTATTATGAAATTAACAAGCATGTATAAAAAATGTTAAACTCAATTAAAAATAAACACTTTCCACCCTATTCCTTACAAACCCCACTATCCTCCAAAAGAAATGACATTAAAAATAACCCTTAAAATGTATTACTAATTAAACAAAAACAAAATCACTCTACACATAATTAAAAAGTACTTCATAATAGAAAATAACAACTTATAACATTAAATATAAAAAATTTATTATTTACACCTATATTTAAAAAATATAAAATACTTAAAAAACAATATTATTACCTTCTATATTCTGTCACATGATATTTTTGACAATATAATTTTTTTCGACATGTCTTGTATGTCTCACAATATTTTTGCAAAATTCGCGGTGTATTTAGATGAAACATATGTATTTTTACAATTGCTCTTTTCCGTTCTCTCATTTTGATGCCTCGCACTGCACGGCCCCTGCAGCTGGAGAGATGCTGAACCCATAGGACATGAATGAGAATAGATCCATTGGGATCTTCATCAGATGTTCTATTTAGAAGAACTGGGATGGAGCTATCCTTCACAGAGCTTTCAGCAGATAGGACAAAATAATTACAAAAGGAAAGAATGATGCAAAGTGAGAGCATAGAGAAAAAAAGGTATTTGAATGAGTGTCACTTAGAGAAAGGGTACAATGTAATATTTCAGAAAATGGAGGAGAAAAAGACTATGGAGGAAGTTGAAAGATGCTAAATTCACATCTCCAATTTCAGGAATGGTTTTGACCTGGAAGAAGCGGGCTTGGAGTCTATTTATTCCTGAAGAACTTACCATTTACAATTATGGAGACAGAAGCCTTCACAATTAGGCTGGTGTCCATGTTGTGAGCCACACACCTGTAGTTGCCATTATCTCGTGAAGACACTTTCTCAATGGTGCATCAAAAACCATGGGAGTTGCGAAGGAACACCCACGCAACACCCAGGGAACTCCTCCCTAGCTCAGAGTAAGGCAATGCAGCTATTTGTGCTGCGTTGCTTTACTCCAGATTTATGGAGCCACTCAGGGCCACGCAAAGTGGCCTTGCATGGCTTCATAGATCACATTTAAGGCTTCTGTTGCGCATGTACCACATTGCATGGTGCAAGCGTGACACAAACTGGCTCATAAATGTGCCCCTGGATCTCTCTGTCCCCCACAGCACTCAGCGGTAGGCTTAGTGCTCATACATGGCAGTATGATAAGGAGTGGGGGTGTGTTGTCAAGAAGTCCTGTTGCCTCCCTTTCAGTTACGCTGCACATATTTTGTATTTTGGGTTCACTGTACTGATAATGCACAAACAGTGCCAGCTCAAGCCTAACTTCTGAGCTCTCATTCCCACAACAATATGCTAACACATGAATTATAAAACACAGACACAAGTCAAGTCACAGCAAATGTACACACAAGACCTGCCTGCTGTTTTTACCATGTGGCCCCTGTTGTATGCCACAATACCTGTTCACAGCGCTGTATTAGAGATATGAGGAGTGTGGTGCCACATCTGCCATGTGACAGACCACTGAGGGTCATATTTATGACCCCAGGTGTGTTGTTCTTGCACCACACAACATGGTGCAAGAGCGACGCAACTCAATGAGATTTATGAAGCCACAGAAAGCCACCTTGCCTGGCCCTGAGTGGCTTCATAAATCTCGAGTGAAGCAATGCAGTGCAAATGGCTGCATTGTCATACTCTGCACAAGAGAGGTGTTCCCACACAACTCCCAGGGTTTTTGGCCCATACCCAGATTTAGCAGAACTGGTAAATGTGGGAATGTGCCAGAAAGGTATGCCTTCCCAGGAGAGGCGTAACGAGGAGAACTTTATTTATTTCTCCTTATTACTTCCTCTTTATATGTGTGCGGCACAGCACACATAGACAGAGGAATATGCCTCTCTGGATTGTTAATGTTCAGGAAGGTTCCCCTTCCTGCACAAAAATAATTCTGCATGCAGCACAGGCATCCTTGCATCCTGGTGCAAGGGTGCCTGTGTTGGCGCTAGGCAGCCAAAAGGCAGCTGAGCAGGGGAAAAGGCAAAGGCAAGAATGTGGTGCATTCTTTAAAATACAGCGCATTTCTGCCCTTTCCCTGTCACGCAGTGCAGCGCAGCTCGGTGACTGGCTGCGCTGTGCTGCGTGACAATTCTCTTAAATATGCCCCTGAGGATTCTGCAAATGTTGTGCTTGTCAAAAACGATTTTAGTCACATTTAATTATTTACTCATTTATTCCTTTATTTAATAGCACAAACTCCACCAAACCATTTTTTGGAACACTCAAAAGGAGGGCAGATATTTCCATAAAATAACCAAAAGGCTTAAGTCATGAGGGAATAACAGGGATGTAAAAAGAAGTTGAGTTCCAGTGGCTCACAACACATATCCATATCTACAAAGCCACGTAAATCCACCTTGAGTGACTTTTCATGGCCTTATAGATATGGAGTGAGGTAACACAGCGCAAGTCGCTGTGTTGCCTTACTGCATGATGGGGAGGCGAGCCATGGACATTACTGTGGGTGTTCCCACGTGACACCCATGGCATTTGACACATTCCCAGAATTACAACAAGCTGTAAACCTGGGAATGCGTCAAAAGCCTACACCTCTCCATGGGTGGTGTAGGGAAGGTGCAACGAGGAGAAATACAATATTTCTCCTCGTTTTTCCTCATTCTATGTGTGCTACATTCAGCAGCAGACATAGAAAGATTAGTGCAGGAAGGTGTCACTTACTGCACAAAAACAATCATCCCTACAATGCAGACACCCTTGCACCAAGGTGCAAGGGTGCCCACATTGGCGCAAGGCAGCCATTTGTGTGCCAGGGCTGTGGAAGATGGCAGGAATGCACCGTATCTCATAGATGCAGTGCCTTCCTGCCCTTTTCTTTTGACGCAGGGCAGCGCAGCAGGAAGGCTTGCGGCGCTGCCCTACTCCAAAATATTGGAAATGAGGCCCAATGTGTTCAATGTTCATAATATGTCGCAATTACAGCAGCATCGGAGGAAAGTACAAACAAACAACTAAAAGAGAGTTTAGAGGAAAGATCTAAACAACAGGGTAATGAAACCACAAATGGACAGAGTTAAGAGTGTGGTGGAGTAACAAGAGACAAAGCAGGCAGGGCAGATAGTGGGGCATAGTCAATGCTCTTCTGACAAATTACTTAAAAGTGTAGCAGGTCACGGCTCAAGGGCATCAAAGAGCTATGGCAAAGAGCAAATGTGTAGGTCACGGATAGCGACATCATCAAACATGCTTGGACAAAGTTACAACAGGTAACCGAATAATTGATACAAAGCACTTGGTATCCGACATTTAAGTGGCTAACATGTTCTGTAACTAAGGGCCTCATTACGATGGAAGTGGGGCCACCACCGTCAGGCCGTCGGTGGCGGTCCCACCGCCATCGGACTCTGCAGGGCCGCCAGTCGCATTATGATTGCAGATGGATGGAGAGCGGGTGGAGAGACAGACCGCCACGCATCCGACGGGCTCAAGGAGCCCATCGGAGGGACTGCAATCCCTACAACAGTGGCAGTGGCTGCTCAGGCACCGCCGTAGGGATTATAATGTCCCTTTCTGCCGGCAGTTAACCCGCCATGAAAAGGCAGTCGGAAAGGGACTTGGTGGCCCATAGCAGACCCCCCTAAACCCCTTGCTCTCCGACAGGGGCCCTGGGGGTCACCTATAGTGCCTCCCTACATATCCATGTGGCAGGCACCCAGGGTGCCTGCCACATAGTGCAGGGATATGTCAGATGTGTTTTTTTGCATTGCGGCATGTGCTGAGGTGCGCAGCACATGGCGCAATACAAAGAATACACATTGTGACCGCCGTGAAGGTGGTCACATTGTATTGCGGCAAGCGGGACCTCCGATTCCTAGTCAGGTGGTCCTGCTTCCGCGACGGTGTCGGGCGGACATAATCAGGCCCTTATTCACGAGGTCACTTCTACCTGGTGTACGCACGGGTACAATGCCCCAAAACTCTCTTTCAGGGTTATGTGGTTCTACACACATTTAAAATAATCTAATAAATTCAGTAAGTAGGCCAAATAGTCGGTTACATGTCGACACAATAAATTAAAGTTTAAGGGAAGTCAATATTTACGCCTAAATCCAGTGACCTAGTACAGCTGTCAATAAATCAAATACTTTATTCGTTTTCAGTTATTAAAACCATAAAATTAAAAATACAGAAAACAAAACAAAACAGTATACAAACAAAACCAGTAGTACAGCAGTCATTTTCCATCTCTTGGATTGCTGAGTCGGCCAAATCTTAACATTTATAATCTCCATGAGGCGCTTCGGCCAAAAGAAAGCCTTTCAGCGCTAGTGACCGCTTTCTTTCAAATGCCTTTCCAAGCTCCTTATCGAAGCAAGTGCCTTGGTCTGAGAGATGGAAAGTGACTGCTGTACTACTGGTTTTGTCTGTATATTGTTGTTGTTTCTTTTTTCTGTATTTTGAATTGTAAGGTTTTAATATCTGAAATGTATTAATCCCAGCTGATCTGGATCCATCATCTTTTGGCTGGCAGCTAGCTCTCGGAACTGAGATTAGGCTTTTTTTTTTTATAGGCTTGGGGACCCCAACTATTTTAGGAGGGTAGGCTTTAAAATAATAAGTTATATTTATTTATTTATAAAGTTTTATATAGCACGAATCTGGTCCCGAAGGATATCAGAGCGCTTTACAGTTTGAGGGAAAGGAAGGTAACAGTTGCAGTACAGGCATCTAAAGCAATACCAACCCAAACAAATGAAATAGGCATACCAATTAAAAAGGTTACAATCGAAAGGGAACAACAAAGAGTAGGGTAATAACTGGTACATAGCGAACTGGGAGGGTAGCCAATGATTATTAAAGAAGAGGAACACCCAGTGCAGGCTTAGGGTGTAGGTCCAAAGCATTAGAGCAGACGATCCGAGAACCTTTTAAGGTAAGAACTTGTTCATGAGGAATCTTTTTACTTCCAATTTGAAGGCAACCTTGGAGGAGATTCTGCGTATTTCGGGTGGGAGAGAGTTCCAGATCTTCTGCGCAGAGCCGGAGAAAGCTCGGTGACATGTTCTCTTTTTGCGAAAGATCTGTGGTTTCAGGAGGCGAGAGTTAGCACTCCTAGAAGGTCTACCCCCTCCGGATAATTCTAGCTTTTGCGCTAGATCACTGGGGGTTTTGAAATGGAGGGCTTTGTGAGTTAGACAGCCAATCTTTAGCTGAATTCTTGCTTCATAGGGCAACCAGTTTAGGGATTTTAAGACTAGGGAGATGTGCGCATTTCTTTTGGTACCCGTAACCAATCTGGCCGCAGCATTGAGTGAAGCCCTTAGTGGGGCCAAGGTATAGTTGGGGAGGCCACATAGCGTAGCACTGCCATAGTCTAGCCTTGGCAAAACAAGCGCTTGGACCACGTGCTTGAAGTCAGCTTGTGGGAGGAACGGTTTGAGATTCCTGAGTATCCTCATCAGGTGATTAGCTCCCTTTCACACATTGCTGATATGATTCTTCATGTTCAGATGCTTGTCCAGGGTGATTCCGAGCGATTTGGCTGAGTCAATAATAAGGGGGGAGCAGTTGAAGGCAGTGAGGTGGTTCATCCAAAGGTCTAACTTGGGGATGTGATTCGGGGGGGAAATGAGAAGGAATTCTGTTTTGGAGATGTTGAGCAAGAGGTGGTTCTCAGTTAACCAGTTTTGAGTATTTATTAGGGTAGTGTTGAGTGATAAGAGGTTATCCGGGGAGGAGATTTTCAGATAGAATTGCGTATCATCCGCATACATATGGAAGAGAATGTCTGCGGAATTTAGTGCATTAGCTAACGGTTCCAAGAACAAGTTGAAGAGTATGGGAGATAAGGCGGACCCTTGGGGGACCCCATGGATACTGGTGATGGCTGGGAGAGAGAGTGGTTTGCCTCAACTCTTTGGGATCTGTGGTGGAGGAAGGACGAGAACCATTGCAGCACCGAACCAGAGAGGCCCATCCTGTGCTCCAAAATGGATAGGAGGTTGTCGTGATTAACAGTGTCAAACGCAGAGGAAAGTTCAAGAAGGATAAGGAGGCAGGATTCATTTTGGTCAAGCATTTTTAAAATGTCATCCATAACGTGAGTGAGCGCTGATTCGGTGCTATGCCCACTCCGAAAGCCAGATTGATGTTGGTCCAGGAGATGGAAATTCTCGATGTGGGCACAGAGTTGAGATTGGACGCATTTTTCTAGGAGTTTGGCTAGAGTGGGGATGTTAGAAATCGGGCAGAAGTTGTTAAGGTCCGTACTATCTGCGGTAGGCTTTTTTAAGATCGGTGTTACCTGAGCAGCTTTTAGGCACTCCGGGATTGTACCTTGTGACAGAGACGCATTGCCAATCTTTGTCCAGATGGGGGTGACGACATCCTTGATTTCTTTGAAGATGGAAGGTGGTAACGTGGTCGCTGAAATGATTAGATGGGTTGATACTCTGAAGAAACTTGTTAATGTCTCTTTCACTGGGGGGAGTGAAGGTGCCCCATGTGGCATTGTTCTTGGAGCTCAGGCTATTCGGTACTAGCTTCTTTAATAGGGCCGGGGGGGGGGGGGGGCGCAGACCCACCGGATAGCAATAAGGCCTTCCTGGAGTCAAGATCAATATTGATGAGTCTAGATTGAGCAGTAAAGAAAGCAGCCAGGTCATCGCATGAAGGCGGGCTGACTCCAGAGTCTGAGCGGTTTGGTGCTTCCACCGATTGTTGTTTCACCAGCTCAAAAAGTTTCTTGGGGTGATTAGCGGCTTGATTAAGTTGGGATCTGAAGTAGTCAGCCTTAGCGATCTTGATTTATTTGTTATAGGAGCTCCTTACCGATCTAAGGATTATTAGCTGGTCCGAGGATGGTTTGGATCTCCAGGAACGTTCAATTGCGCTAAGGTTGCGGAGTTCGAGTTCAAGTTGTCGTTGAACCACGGTTTGGAAATTTTTGTTGAGGCATTTTTTTGTTGGAGTGGAGCAATGGAATCCATGATGCTAGAGATAGTAGAGTTGCAGAAGTCAGTGAGTGCGTGTACCTTGGACATGTCACCTTGTGAAGAGAGGGCAAATTTACAGTGGGTTGCTAGATCGGCTGTATTGATAGCTCTGAGGTCCCTTTTCCAAATCTTCAATTTCGTTGGTTGAGCCTTCCTCAGAGAGACCTCCAAGTTGATAAAAAAAAAGATGCTGTGACGATCGGATGAATGGCATGGGGTAATGGTGTGCAGTGTGATGGTGTGACCTTTGGTGTTGATGAGGTCCAGAATTTCACCTTTATTATGAGTTGGCCGGTCACAATGTTGAATCAGCTCGTGAACACTTAAGAAGGATGTAAGGCATGTTACAGCTTGGTCATTGAGGTTGGACCAGTGAAGGTTGAAATCACTGAGGAAGATTTGGGGCAAAAAGGAATCAACATTGCCAGAGATGATTTCCATTAATTGTTTGATGAAGGGGAGGTTGTCCCCAGGGGGGTGATAAAATGTGTGTAGTTTGCACACCGGAAGGTTGTGACTAGAGATGTTGAGACAAAGATATTCGCATGAGGATGGCGTAGAGGACTCCGAGTGGGAGACTGCTAGTGTGCTCCGATGTATACAAGCTAGGCCACCGCCCGGCTTTATAGCTCTGTTGAGACGGATTATGTCATGGGTAGGAGGCACTAAGAGGTCTAGGATAGGAGTGGAAGCTGGATTGAGCCAAGTTTCAGTGAGGATGATGATGTCTATCTCATTGTGTTGGATGAGGTTGAATATGTCAGAGGAGTGTTTGCTGGCAGACCTGCAGTTGAGTAGTACGCATTTAAGTTGCACCGGTGTATGAGGGGGAGGAGTTTGCATGATGCTCACTCTCATAAGGTTGTCATTATTTATGCCTCTAAGGTTGTGAAGGGGTTCTCTGTTCGGGTTAGCATGAATAGCTTGAATTTGCCCCAGAATAATCTTGTTAGTGTCTAAGATAAGCGAGTAAGAGTTTAGTAGGTAATCGATATCGTTAGACGCAAGATAGGCCTTCGCTCTTCTGGGGCGGGAGGGAGCGTTAGGTAGGGGTATGGTTTTAGAGATAGAGAGGGGGGGAGGCTGACCACTGCGAGTTCTATTACTAGCAGGGGCTCTGGGCAAAATCGCAGGGGAGAGGAGGGAACTGATCAGGGGGAGGAGTTCAATTGAAAGGGCTTTCAGATCATGAAGTTCAGCGGTGAGAAGGTGTGACTGGAGAGATATATCGTCCAGGCGCGCCACCAGGCCTGAGTGCTGTGAGAGGTGTAATGGTTGTGTGGGGAGATTTGGCAGAGAGGAGGGGTCTCGATGTGTACCAGAGAGGTCTAAGGTGGTATTATGACGTTCCAGAGGGGGGAGTTGGTCATCAAGGACTTGTGGTGTTCCATGATGCCTGGATAGAGGGGTTGGTAAAAGTAGGAGGGTGGGAGGGCCAATGCCCTGTGAGTCAGGGACGGTCAAGTAAGGATTGAGTGGGTTTAGCTGAACGTGATCCGTGGAGGGCAATTGCCAGGACTCCGACCTAACAGGTGGCGTAGAAAGAGGGATGCGTGACGGGGGAGCATTCGAGGAATGCAATGGCGGTAGGGTGATAGGGAAACTCACCACTCGAGAATCAGCCTGTATCGGACTGGAGAATGGCAAGACGAGCGATCCAGTAGGCTCGCCCGCCTTCTGTGACGGAGGTCTAGTGTATTGGGTCCATCTGACAGGGGATTGAGAGGCTCCGAGATCATCTATGGGGGGGGAATGATCTAGGGAGAGTGTGGACCTCCCGGCTGTGGAGAGGGGAGGACTGGTTAAGTCCAAAGTGGTGATAGGGTGTGGGTAGGAGTCCTTGGATTTAGTCGAGACCGCCTTCTTGTGTGTAGGGAAGATGTTGGCCATCATGGCTAGATTGGCATTAGAGGCTTGGATAAGGATGATACCATTATTGTAAAGGGTGATAGTGGCATTAACGTTGAAGGTGAGCGAGGGCGACGTCGTTAATTTGAGACCATGAGGTGTTTTCCTAGTGCCTGATATTCGAAGCATGGAACATATCACATTCCGCCAGCATGCTCGTTTTCTGGTATAGAAGATGAGGTCATTAACTATACTACCCTTGTTTGTACAGAAGTAGACGTCTGAGATTAATGTCTCGGGTCTGCCTTTGAGTATGCGATGTTTGTGTTTTTTGCTGCATTTTTGGAGAGGTTGGGAGGGTAGTTGATAATGAAGGCATTGTATCCTGAGGGTTGGGACTGATCTCCATTTTGATAGTGTGTCCTAGCGAGGAAGGGGCCCCACAAATGAGTACATGGAGGTGAGGGTAATTTTATATATCATTTATATTTGGCGGGGGATTTGCACTAAATACTCAATAGCTTTTTTGAAGAATGATACACCACTTTGGGATAGTCCCGCTTTTCCCCCAACCTTCCATGATTCGGTCTGCAGGGTCTGGGCATGGCATGGGGTTTCAACGCTGGGCCGGCTGTACAACCTGAATGTTTTTTTATCCTTTTCAGGATTGCAAGATAAGTATGAACTCCCTCATCACGTTTTTTTATAAGTATTTGCAAATTAGGGACTATCTATTGTCAGGATGTGAATTCCTGTTTGATATGGAAGGCTCAGAACTGTAGTTGAATTATTATAAATCCACCAGGAAACCTTCAATTAGTATGTTGTGCCAAGACTTCTGTCAATAAGTTTTGGATGATACTGCCTCGTTAACTACAAAATGGAGCCGTCCTCTTGCATCTGAGATTCTACTCTCAGAGATTCAGAGTGCATTAGACATACTTGATCTATCTGTACACTCTACTAATTTAAAACTACAACAGCTTCAGACAATTTGTCTCCTATATTATACCCCGGATAAAATTTCTCACTGGGGAGTGAATTCTACCTTAGATAGGACCAAGGGCCTGATTACGATGTCGGTTGGAGTTGCCTCCAACCAGCATCGTCACGAAAGCTGAACCGACCCACCTGCGGTCGGCGGTCCCTGCACCGCAATTAGGATGCGATCGCACATGGTGTGGTTGCAAACGTCCATTTTACAATGGGAGCTTGTGCGGCAGTCTGAAACCGTCCGCAGCACAAGCTCCCATTGTACAATGGATGTTTTTGCACATCCCTGCACCATGTCGCAGGCACCTCACTGTGCATGCCACACGTTGCTGGGATGTGAAGGGGGGTAGCATAGGTGCCCCCCAGGACCACAATCGGAGGGCCAAGGAAGAAGGGGGCCCTGCTAGGGGCCCCCATAGTTGCTTTCTGACAGGCTTTCCCTGTCAGAAAGGCCAACATGGAAAGGCTGTCGGAAACCGACATCATAATTCCGACGGCGGAAACGCTGCACTTAAGGGATTATGAGCGGTTTCCGACTGGCCGACAGGCTCCGACCGCCGACATTGTAATGAGGCCCTTAAAGTCCTAAATGTAATCTACCAGTGGCATGCATCGTACATATGTTTGTGTTATGCCCTGTCTTACAACAATTTTGGGATGGGGTAACTAAGTTTATGTCAGACAATCTGGGCCATCGAGTCTTACTATCTACTAAGGAGATAATGTTGGGCGTTAAGTCTGACTACGAGGTTGGCTTACAGTGCTTAACCACCAGTGACGTAACAAACCTTGAGTGGGCTCCCCCTGCAAACTACATAGAGGGAGCCCCCATGCTCCAGACACAGTAAGGATCTCTCTGGCCAGGGGCCCAGGCACAGTCCCGAAGGGGACCCCTGGAGCTGCTGGGGCTATTGTTACGCCACTGTTAACCACTGTAATGTTAGTTTGTGCCCGGCTTCGCATAGCAAGATCTTGGGTTTCCTTGGCCCCACCAAATGTGATTGAGTGGTGTGCCCACATCCAGCCGATTCATGATTCTGAGTTAGCTCTGGCAACAGCTAGAGGTCATCCTTCTTTGGGAACATTTTTAAAAAATTGGATTAATTTCAGCTGGGAATCTTCTTTTTCAAATTCAAATCATGAATAATACTGCAAATTCTCTTTTCTTCTCATGTAGTTTATGTACTCTGTTGGTATTTGCTCCTCCAGTTATGGTCTGTGGTTTGTCTGTGTGTTTGTATGTTAAACAATCTGGCTTGAAAAAATAAAAAATAATTAATTTAAAAAAAAAGATTTGACAGATTCGACAGGCGCACGTGAGAGCCGGCTTGAAAGGTTGGTAAACACGGGAAAGAGCTGGCAGAAGAAGCAGAGGAACCAGAAACAAGGTATATGATGTACATTATGGGATCTTGAAAGAACACCTTTCACCAATAGATTGAGTGTGGTGTAAATTCTCTGATTACTAATAACTTACCCGTAACAACAATATAGACAGAAGCTTTCGCAGTCAGGCCGGTGACCGTGTTGTGAGCCACACACGTGTAGATCCCGCTATCTCGCAAGGACACCTTCTCGTTGATGTATGTGCCCGCCGTGCTCTTTAGTTCAGTACCGTTGAGACTCCACTGGTACCGGGGTCCTGGGAAGGACCCCGCGGTGCAGGATAAAGAGAGTTTTGTCCCGATCTGCACCGAGTGAGAGCCTGGTGGGTCGATCCTCACGTCCTCCGGCCCATCTGGAAGGGAACAGAGAGAGGGTCTGTGAGCTCTGTAGGACAGAGAGGAAGTGACGACTAACAGGAGGTGGGGGTGGGGGGGCTGTGGGATTACTTACAGGCAACAGTCAGGGTCTGGGGGTCACTCCTACTGCTGCTGACGGGGTTCATGGCCACGCACTGGTAGGTCCCTGAGTCCCCCCGGGACACGTTGGCCATGGTCAGGGTTCTGTTATCCAGAGACGGGAGGATGTTTCCAGGGAGAGCCGGGCTCTGATTAAAGGACCAGAGGATTGTAGTGGCGGCTTTAGAGGCATTGCAGGTTATCTCCGCCGGACCCCGGTTCTCCACCAGCTGCGAGGGCACACAAGTCACTGTGGGTTTAGTCACCACCTCTGCAACTAGAATAACGAGACAGGATTAGTTGTGTGCAGCGCACTACGCTTCTGCTCAAGGATGTATCAGGAAATGGACAGTAAAGAGCAAGGGGGGGACGCACCTCTCTCTGCCCGGGTGTTTCGCACAATCTCACACGGGTTCTGTGCTTGTATATTAATGGTGTCAGAATCTCCAGAATAGGGTGACCACCCCTCCGTAGTTTACATGGACCATTCATAGCCCAATGTACCTTGTCCATAATGACACTTGTAATAGACGCTGTTTGCCCTTAATTTCAATGATGCCAGCCACGAGTCTCTGAGGTCTATTCGTACCCCTGGATTCCAGGAAATGTTTTCCCAGTTCTACCAACATTCACCTCCTCTTGCATGTTGTCTTTTTTTGTCTCATGTCCTTAATTATCATTACTCTTCATAATGTGCTTTTCATGCCTCTTACTGTGCACGTCTCACTCTCTCCTTATTGTGCACGTCTCACTCTCTTCTTATAGGGCACGTCTCTCTCTCTCCTTATTGTGCACGCCTCACTCTCTTATAATGCACGTCTCACTCTCTTCTTATTGTGCACGTCTCACTCTCTTATTGTGCACGTCGCACTCTCTTCTTATTGTGCATGCCTCACTCTCTTCTTATTGTGCAGGTCTCACTCTCTTATTGTGCACATCGCACTCTCTTCTTATAGTGCACGTCTCTCTCTCCTTATTGTGAATGCCTCACTCTCTTCTAATGGGTGGGCAGACCAAAATACCGAAAATAAAATATCGATATACAATAATATCGAAGTTAAAATATCGAAGGGACAGAATATCGATGGGACAGAATATCGATGGACAGAATATCGACCCTAAGGTAAGTAATATCGAATTACTTAATATCGATGTCAATAATATCGAAGTTAGTAATATCGAAATCAAATATATCGATGTTACTAATATCGATGTTACTAATATCGTTATTTGTATTATTGTTATGTATTTTGTTATGTTTTTAATATGTATGTGTTATATGTGTTTTTGTTAAGTGTTCTAATTGTTTAAAAATATATGTATACAATTGTTATATGTTAATAAATTTATTTTTTTGTACTGTAGCGGGTTGTGGGTTTATAGGGGAATATATTGGGAAGTAATTTAATTATACTAAATTAATTATTAATTTTTAGGTATTATAAATTAATTTTAATTATTTATTGCGTTTAAGTTCTGTAGCGGGTTGTGGGTTTATAGGGGAATAGGGTGGGAAGTAATTTAATTGTAATTAAGTTATAATTTATTTTAATTAATTGGTATTGATAATTATATTATTGTTAATTAATTAATAATTGGTAATTAATTTTTATTAATTGGTTATTAATTTTTATTAATTGATTAATTGATTATCATGTAATTTAAATGTAATTAAGTTATAATTTATTTTAATTAATTGTTATTGATGATTGTATAATTGTTAATTAATTAATAATTGGTAATTAATTTTAATTAATTGGTGATTAATTTTTATTAATTGATTAATTGATCATCATGTAATTTAAATTCAATTAATTTATAATTTATTTTAATTAATTGGTATTGATAATTATATTATTGTTAATTAATTGATAATTGGTAATCAATTATTAATTGGTAATTAATTATTATTAATTAGGTATTAATTTTTATTTATTGATTAATTGATCATTATGTTAAGTGTATTTTATCATTGGAGTGTGTTGTGCGTTTATAGGGGAATACTTTTGGAAGTAATTGAAATCTAATTAAGTAATTATTAAATTTATTTTTGGGTATTGATAATTAATTTATTGGATATTAATTATTAATAGGTAATTTTTTAAATTACAAATTTTTGGTTCTAAAAATTCATTTATTGTTTTATCATTAATTGGTAATTAAATATTATTAAATATTATTTATTGATACATTTAATTAATATATTAAGAATTATTTATTAATTGATAATTAATGTTTAATTATTATTATTGGTATAAAAAAGCATTTAATTGTTCAATATTGGTTAATTGGTAATTAAGTTTTAATAATTTATATGTGTTTTGTTATTAAAAATATTTTATTGTTCAATATTTATTATTTAGTAATTAATATTGATTAATTATTATTTATTGGTATTTATTATTCATTTATTGTTAATAAATTTTCTATTGGTAATTATGTTTTTAATAAATATTTATTGGTATTGGTAAATAGTTTAGAGTTATTTAATAATTCATTAATTATTTTAAAAATTTAATTTATTTATAAGTATGTTATTTGTCACTTCTACGCTATCCAACACTTTCCCTACTGTTGCACTCTCTGTAGTTGGAATAGTAATTTTTACCCCTACGCTATCCAACACTTTCCCTACTGTTGCACTCTCTGGAGTGGGAATAGTAATTTTTACCCCTTCGCTATCCAACACTTTCCCTACTGTTGCACTCCCTGGAGTGGGAATAGTAATTTCTACCCCTACGCTATCCAACACTTTCCCTACTGTTGCACTCTCTGGAGTTGGAATAGTAATTTTTACCCCTACGCTATCCAACACTTTCCCTACTGTTGCACTCTCTGGAGTGGGAATAGTAATTTTTACCCCTACGCTATCCAACACTTTCCCTACTGTTGCACTCACTGGAGTTGGAATAGTAATTTTTACCCCTACGCTATCCAACACTTTCCCTACTGTTGCACTCTCTGGAGTGGGAATAGTAATTTTTACCCCTACGCTATCCAACACTTTCTCTACTGTTGCACTCCCTGGAGTGGGAATAGTAATTTCTACCCCTATGCTATCCAGCACTTTCCCTACTGTTGCACTCTCTGGAGTTGGAATAGTAATTTTTACCCCTATGCTATCCAACACTTTCCCTACTCTTGAACTCTCTGGAGTGGGAATAGTAATTTTTACCCCTACGCTATCCAACATTTTTCTTACTGTTGTTTTTTTGGGAGTTGTAATAGTAGTTTTATTCCCTACGCTATTTAATATTTTTTGTATTATTTTAGTTAATATAGTATATAATTAATTTTAAAAATATTAAAAGTAAATTTAATTTTTTTAATTTGTTATACATAATTATTTAATTTTTATTTATGTTATTGTTTTATGTGTATAGATGTATTTGTAATTTATAATATTTTTTTATAATTTATAATTTATTAAAATAATTATTCAAACTTATTATTAAGTAAGTATATATATTATATATTATATGTATATGTTTAATTAATGTTTTATTTGATTATATATGTTATTTATTAATTTTAAATATTATCAAATATTTTTAACTATGTTTATTTTAATTATAAGTATTATTTAGTTTATTTTACATATTATTTTTAACAACAAAAAAACCGATCTTTTTGATAACGATATTTTTGACATCGATATTTTTTTTCGATATTTTTGTACTTACCATGTTGTAGATAGGATGTCGATATTATTGACATCGATATTTTTGTTGCGATATTTTTGTAGGTCGATTTTTTGACCTTCGATATTTTGTCAGTGATTCCTTATAATGCATGTCTCACTCTCTTCTTATTGTGCGCATCTCACTCTCTTATTGTGCACATCGCACTCTCTTCTTATAGTGCATGCCTCATTCTCTTCTTATTGTGCAGGTCTCACTCTCTTATTGTGCACATCGCACTCTCTTCTTATAGTGCACATCTCACTCTCTTATAGTGCATGTCTCACTCTCTTCTTATAGTGCACGTCTCTCTCTCCTTATTGTGCATGCCTCACTCTCTTATAATGCATGTCTCACTCTCTTCTTATTGTGCGCATCTCACTCTCTTCTTATTGTGCACGTCTCACTCTCTTCTTATAGTGCACATCTCACTCTCTTATAGTGCATGTCTCACTCTCTTCTTATTGTGCACATCTCTCTCTCCTTATTGTGCATGCCTCATTCTCTTCTTATAGAGCACATCTCACTCTCTTCTTATTGTGCATGTCTCACTCTCTTCTTATTGTGCACGTCTCACTCTCTTCTTATTATGCACATCTCACTCTCTTCTTATTGTGCATGTCTTACTCTCTTCTTATTGTGCACATCTCACTCTCTTATTGTGCACATTCTCTCTTCTTATTGTGCACGCCTCACTCTCTTCTTATTGTGCACGCCTCACTCTCTTCTTATTGTGCACGTCTCACTCTCTTCTTATTGTGCACGTCTCACTCTATTATTGTGCACGTCTCACTCTTTTATTGTGCATGTCGCACTCTTCTTATTGTGCATGTCGCACTCTCTTATTGTGCACATCTAACTCTCTACTTATAGTGCACATTTCACTCTCTTCTTATAGTGCATATCTCACTCTGTTGTTATAGTGCACGTCTCACTCTCTTCTTATAGTGCCCGTTTCATCCTTATCTTATTGTGCACACCTCACTCTCTTCTTATAGTGCATGTCTCACTCTCTTCTTATTGTGCACGCCTCACTCTCTTCTTATTGTGCACGCCTCACTCTCTTCTTATTGTGCACGTCTCACTCTCTTCTTATTGTGCACCTCACTCTCTTCTTATTGTGCACGTCTCACTCTATTATTGTGCACGTCTCACTCTATTATTGTGCACGTCGCACTCTTCTTATTGTGCACGTCGCACTCTCTTATTGTGCACATCTAACTCTCTACTTATAGTGCACATTTCACTCTCTTCTTATAGTGCATATCTCACTCTCTTCTGATAGAGCACGTCTCACTCTCTTCTTATTGTGAACGTCTCACTCTCTTCTTACAGTGCACATCTCACTCTGTTGTTATAGTGCACGTCTCACTCTCTTCTTATAGTGCCCGTTTCATCCTTATCTTATTGTGCACACCTCACTCTCTTCTTATAGTGCATGTCTCACTCTCTTCTTATTGTGCACGCCTGTAGGAAAGTAGGATCTGCTTCTTATGGTTACCGCCACTTTTTGCTAAATGTAATACTGTTTTTGACTAGTCTGACTGGGATCCTGCTAATCAGGACCCCAGTCTATCTGCTTTCTCCCTAAACTGTTATGACATGTAATTATACACAAACTGGTGGTGAGGGTGGCAAGCAAAGTGCGCACAGGTGTCTGTTCTGGGATACTTATTCTCAAAGTTCTGATCATGCTCTACTTTATGTGGTCCCACCGCCACTAGGCCACCAACAATAACTACAATCTATACAAAAGGAGTGTCTGATTCATCAAAATAATGATAGCGTTCCAAGCAGTGCGCTCATACATCGTTCATTCTCTGTGTATCCAACCAAGAAGATCCCAAGGGAGTCTTGTTTAATTGGAAAGCCAATTCCAAATTTATTATTCAATCCAATTTTTCAACACAAAGGTACATTATCCAATTCATCCAGGCAACGCGTTTTGTCCTACGAGGACATCATCAGGGCTGTAAATTGAAAACAAGCCAGTCAATAATCGTTTTTTCACATACATATTCACACTTCACCATAACATAAATTTTAAATCAGTCACTATGATTATATTTGTTTAGACTCCCTACCTATATCCAATCTAAAAAACAAAAAGACATGCTCATTCATGAGTTTAAAGCAATACAGATGCTAGTTCCAAAACATAGAACCCAATGTCCCTTTTTGACCATTATAATTGCTTCATCGATTTTACATTTTACATTTAAACAAGACTCCCTTGGGATTTTCTTGGTTGGATACACAGAGAGTGGTCGATATATGAGCGCACTGCTTGGAACGCTATCATCATTTTGATGAATCACACGCTCCATTTGTATAGATTGTTGTTACGATGTACTTTCGTACACTCCAGATTGGATAATGGGGTACCCTTGACAGTCCCTAGTATATGGTACCCATGTACCCAGGGCATAGGTACCCCAGAGGCCTCCCATTGGCTGAAGCATGTATTATGCCACCCATGAGAGGCCATACAAAACGGAACTACAGCTCTGTCATTGCAGCCTGTGTAAATTGGTGCATGCACCACTTACTTAAGATATAGGTTTACTATATCTAAGGGTCACTGCACTTAAAACCTATAAGTCACCCCTATAGCAGGCCTTAACAATCCTGAAGGCAGGGTGCTTGGTTTTAAGTGAGAGGGTGCAACGGCATAAGCAGGACACCCCTGCAGCCTACGGCAGTCCATTCTCCCGGGTTGTCAGTATAGCAGTCACTTATATAGGGAGAGGTGCATTATGCGACCGCTTGATGACCATCTAGAAAACGACTGCACAAAACCCTATCGTGTTTGGTACCAAACATGCTGGAATCATACCCCCACACCGGTAACCGGTGTGGGAGGTATGATTCCACCCCTCAGAAGCAAGCTTCGTGGGGTCCCTGGTGTTCCCGGTACCAGCCTTCTAGTCCCGTACAGCACAAAATGGTTGCTGCCGACCAGAGACACATTTCTGTTCTCCTGCTGCTGAGCCAAGCTCGAGCAGGGGAAGGCAGAACAATAGGCATCCTGTCACAGGGAGGTGTGACCACCTCCCAGACGGATTTAGTGTATTAGGGCTGGGTGGGTGCACTTGCCAGCGACTGAAAGTCTGCATGAGGGGCATATTTGGTGTCCCTGTGCATAGTCCAGTTCAAACCAGTCCAGGGAGCCGTTGGCTCCCACTCTGGTGCAAAACTGGGCAAAGGACATGGGAGTAACCTCCCCACTGTCCAAACCCTCCCCTGGGAGGGTCCCCTGAATCTGTCCCACCCTCTCCCGTGGGTACTTAAGGGCTTACCTGGCTGTAGGACCCTAGATTAGACGTGGATAAGATTCTGAACCAGAACCACTGAACTGCGACTGTCTGGACACTCTGGACTTCGCTGGACTTCGTTTGGGCCCGACTTTGTCTCCCTCTCAGTCTGAAGCATCGTCTGTGCCTGTGCACCATACAGGCTCTGTGCAGAACCTGTGGAGCATCAAGGACAACTGAAGATATCTCTTTTGGAGTGAAGGAGTCACTCCCTTGCATTCGCAGGCACCGCAACACTGCTGTCCAGTCTGCTGACCCTGAGCTCCTATGGACTCCGAAAGCTTCAGCAACACAGGAGGTAAGTTTCTATGTCACTCAAGGTCAGAGCTGCCCTCTCACGAAGTTTGAGGTCAGAATCCCTCGTGGGGGCTGCAATACCCGAACCCCTGTGCACCGCGTACATATGCAAGTACATATGCTTGTTGGTGTTTCCCAAATAAGTGCACTGGGCTCCAAGTAGCCCCAATCTCCGGCACCATTTCCCACCAATAACTCCGGCCTCCTTGCACCAAGTGCTCCGTGGGCTGCTGTTTGGTGAAATTGCTCGAGGTCCTCTCGCGACTCGTGTGGCTTTGGCCTGTGAGTCCACCTGAGGATCATCTTTGCTTTTCTTGGGATCTTAAGGTTGCTCCAAGCCTGCCCTGACTCCCCTTGCTGTGGTGAGTCCCCTTGCTGGTCTGAACCGTAACCATCTTTGACCTTCTGCATGGGTTGCCGTTGCCAAGGCTTGTTGGTGCTCCGGCCGGACACCAACCCCTCAGCACTCGACATCCTTCGTGAGACAGCTTGTATCTGGCTCTGGTTGTCCTCAACCTCTCCTGGTCCCCGTAGCTGCAGAGTCAAGGACTCCCTCCACGCACCTGAAGCACCCAACATCAGTGGGCATTCGTCTACCGAGCCCCTGGTCACTTCTAAGTGACCCAGACTCTGTCCCCTCTGCTTTCAGGTACCCTTTGACAAGAATCCACCTTTGATTCCAACAGAAACCTTTCTTCCTTCCAGCAGTGAATCTTTCTTGAAGTCCTCCATTGAGGTCGATGGCGGTTTCCGACGCCACTTCAACCCTGTGCACCCGGCTTCCCTGGCATAGGTAACTCTGGTACTTCGGTATCCACGGGTGGGGTGGCTCTTTAACCTTCTGTGATCCACGGGGTTTCTTCCAAGTCCACTGGGAAGGGTCCTTAAACTCTAAAACGTCAACCGCGACTTCCCCATAGAATTGTACAGAGCACACAGTCGTGTTCCCACACTGCAGCAGTCCTCCGTGGGGTCCCTATCAACTCACCTTGGGTGGTTCCTTGGGGTCCCAGCGATTCTACGTACTCTAGACACTGTCTTGACTCGAGTCGTGGTTCTTATACCACTTACTTAATATATGGTTTGGTCCCCTGCTGGGGCGCCCACTGTGTGTAAGTGCTACTTACTATCATTTCTGTGCTACAGTATTGTGTGCTTTGTGATTATCTCTGTGTAGGAGATACTGGGTCATACTAGATAGTGCTATATTAATAAATACATATTTTTATAACTACTGTGTGGTTCTCCTTTTATTTAACCAATACAATAAGGTTGCATTCTGGTAAAACAAGCTGCTTAACATTCCTTCAAGACTAAGCCTGAAGGCTGCTCTCCACAGCTACCACTTGGATAGCTTTCTAAGGTTATCTTTGACCTCTTAAATCACCATAACGGTTGACTGGACTGGTGCAAGGTGCCCACTTACATAAGTGGACATCATATACCAGGCCAACTTCTCACATTGGTGTGCAGCGGTTGGGATTCAAGCCTGCATTGTTTTACCAGATACATCTTTGTATTGATTAACTGAAAAACCACTAATACTAGGTACATATAATACTAGCTTAGAATAAAGTAAGTTCTACTGAACTTAGGGTTTGGTAAGTCAAGGGTTTAGCACACCCTTTCTCCAACCTCAGAGAGTTTAGTTCCCACTAGGTTAGGTAGGTGCAACACTTCACCACACCTAGTATGTCTGCAGAAGGAGATGCCAGTGGCTCTCTGCCTTCTAGATAAAGTGAGCTTTCAATCCAAGAACTGAAAGACCTGTGTGTCTCTAGAAAGTTGAAGACAGGGAGAAGTGCCAATATTCAACGCCCGGTAGAGGTGTTACTTCTAGATGACTTAAGGAAGACCCCTGGGCCAGATGAACAGGAGACAGTGGGTGGGACAGGGAATGAGGACAGGTCAGGAGGTGACACCTTTTATGACCTAGACTCTAACCCTGACAAGGGGGACCATGATGGCTCCCAACTGGATAACTCAGATCTTCAAGAGGGTCATGGAGAAGGCTCTAGGGACCCTCTCTGCACCCCTCCTGGAAGAGTGCAGAGTTTACCAAGGAGATCTAGATCTCCCTCTGAAGAGTCTAACCACTCAGGACAGTCTGTAGGGACCTCTGTATCTAGCAAGAGGGACCACTCTTACAAAAGGGAATACCAATTTCTTGAACTTTAGAAAGCTAGGCTTAGGCTCAGGCAAGAGCAATTGGCCCTTGATAAAGAGTCCCTAGAAGACCAGAGAGTTAGAAAAAAGTTGGGACTAGAGTCCCATGGTGGCAGCAACAGTGTCCCTAGAGTTAAGGAACATTCCTTTGATAATAGGAACCTGAGCAAGATTGCCCCTCCCTACCATGTTGGGGATGACATCCACAAATGGATAACTGCTTAGGAGAGGGCCTGTAAAGTTCAGAGGGTCCCTCAAGAGCAGTGGGCAACTATCTTGTGGCTCTCCTTTGCTGACAAAAGTAGAGATAAGCTCCTCACTGTTAGAGAAGAGGATGCTGACAATGATTCAGTTCCAAAGAGTGCTCCCATTGATGGGTTTACCTTAACCACTGAACAGTATAGGATTAAGTTCAGAGATACCCAGAAGGCATAGAATGAGGACTGGGTGGACTTTGTAGATAGTGCCATTAAGGCTCTGGGAGGCTGATTGCTTGGCAGCAAAGTGGATGATTTAAAGGGAGTGTACAATTTGATTATGAGGGAGCAGATCCTTAATAATTGCCAAAATCAGTTATTGCATCAGTACCTGGTTGACTCTGATCTGACTTCTCCCCAAGAATTTAGAAAGAAGGCAGATAAGTGGGTCAAGACCAGGGTGAAGCAGAAAACCCAGATAAATGGTAGTGACCAGAAGAAACAAGATTCTAAAACTCCAGATAAGGGTGGGGACAAGGGTAAAGATCAAAAACAGTCTTCATCAGGGCCCCAAAAACCTGCATCTGGGGGGGGGAGGGGTCACAATCCAACAAAGGAAAAGACAAAAAGAAACCTTGGTGTTACTTTTGTAAGGTAAAGACCCATTGGGAAAAAGATGCTGATTGTCCAAAAGCCAAGGAAAACCCTCCCACCACTGCCCCTAAGGCAACTGCGCCCCCTAGCACAAGTACAAGTGGTGGTACAGGGAACAAGGGATTAGTAGGGTTAACCGTGGGCTCTGAGGTGGGTTCAGGCCTGGTCAGAACTCCAGCTCAGGCTGTGCTTGTCTGTGATGGTGGCATAGATATTGCCACTGTGTTTGTCAGTCCCAGTAGCGTGGGCAAATACAGACAGCAGCCTTTAATTAATGGTAAGGAGGCCATGGCATACAGGGACACAGGTGCAAGTGTCACTATGGTGACAAAAGATCTTGTGGACCCTGAACAGATCATACTTGGAGAAATGCACCAAGTGACCAATGCTAACAATGTCAGGACTGACCATTCCTTGGCAGTTGTTAATTTCAGCTGGGGAGGGGTAACTGGCCCTAAGAAAGTTGTGGTTAGCTCAGACCTTCCAGTAGAGAATTTGTTGGGCAATGATTTGGAGACTTCAGCTTGGGCTGAAGTGGAACATAGGACTCATGCAGCAATGCTGGGCATCACTGCAGATGTGCTTGCTGTGACCAGGTCACAGGCCAAACTGGCTAACACTGAACAGGCCCTGGATCCCAGAACAATAGACCAAGGGTCTTCCAAGAGAAGGAACAGGAGGGCTAAGGCTGTGTCTTCCCCCCAGGCTCAGAGTGAGGATCAGTCCCTGGATGGAGATGATCTCAGTCCCTTTGAAGGAACTGTATCAGATGAACTGGAACCTGATCAGGTTGAGTTCTTGGGGACAGGGTGCTCTTCCAGGGCAGATCTGAGCCAGGAGCAGCAAACTGGCCCCTCTCTTGAACCCCTCAGACAGCAAGCTGCTGCTGAGGCTGCTGGGGGTGTCAGTGGATCCCACAGGATCTATTGGGAGGAGGAACTCATGTGCTCAGAGGGTAGAGACCCCAAGCCTGGAGGTTGGTCATACCTCTGAAGTTTAGGGGCTTCCTACTCACCTTGGCACATGACATTCCCTTTACAGGACACCTAGGCCAAAGCAAGACTTGGGACAGGCTTGTCCCTCACTTTAACTGGCCTCACATGTCAGAAGACACAAAGGAGTTTTGTTGCTCCTGTACCACCTGTCAAGCCAGTGGTAAGTCAGGCGGTACCACAAAGGCCCCCCTCATACCACTACCTGTGGTGGGGGTTCCCTTTGAAAGGGTAGGGATTGACATACTTGGTCCCATGAACCCTCCTACTGCATCTGGGCACAGCTATATATTAGTGGTGGTGGACCATGTCACTAGGTATCCAGAGGCAATACCCCTCAGAACCACCACAGCCCCTGTGGTGGCCAGGGCCCTTCTGGGATTTCTTTCCAGAATGGGTTTCCCTAAGGAGGTCTTAACTGACAGAGATACAAACTTCATGTCAAGTTACATAACTGCTATGTGGAAGGAGTGTGGAGTGAACTATAAATTTACCATACTCTATCACCCACTATGCAATGGGTTAGTTGAAAGGTTCAACAAAACCCTCAAGGGCATGATCATGGGCCTCTCAGAAAAGCTTAGGTGAAAATGGGATGTTCGGTTGCCCTGCCTTCTCTTTGCCTACAGAGAGGTCCCCACAGAAGGGGGTTGGCTACAGCCCTTTTGAACTTCTGTTTGGGCATCCAGTTAGGGGTCCCCTGTGTTTAGTGAAGGAGGATGGGAGTTACCTCTCAAACCTACTAAACAAGACTTTGTGGACTATGTACTTGGTCCCCGCTCTAGGATGGCTGAGTACATGAAGAAGGCCAGCAAAAACCTTGAGGCAAGTCAAGAATTATGGAAAGCTTGGCATGACCAAACGTCTGTTCTGATTGTTCATCAGCCAGGGCAGAAGGTATGGGTGTTGGAGCCTGTGGCCCCAGAAGCCCTCCAAGACAAGTGGAGTGGACCCCATACTATAATTGAGCAGGAAGGTGAGGTCACCTATTTGGTGGACCTTGGCACTCCTAGGAGCCCCCATAGGGTGCTCCATGTGAACAGGCTCAAATATTTTGTGGACAGGGCTGACATGGGCTTGCTCATGGCAACTGATGAGGGACAGGAGGAAGAGAGTGACCCACTCCCTGACCTCCTCTCACAGAACCCTGATGATGGGCCAGTTGATGGTGTAGTCTTGGCAGACAGCCTCACTGAGCAACAGCAGATTGATTGTAGGAAGGTCCTCAATCAATACAGGCATTTGTTTTCTCTGACACCCAATTAAACCACCTGGCATGCCCATGAAGTGGACACAGGTGAGAGTCTACCTGTCAAGAAATAAAATCTATAGGCAGCCTGACCATGTCAGAGATTGCATCAGGACAGAGGTCCAAAAGATGCTGGAACTTGGAGTGATTGAGCCCTCAGATAGCCCTTGGGCTAGCCCAGTAGTCCTGGTACCTAAACCTCACACCCAGGGTGGTAAAAGAGAGTTGAGGTTTTGTGTAGACTACAGGGGACTCAATGCAGTCACTAGGACTGATGCTCACCCAATTCCTAGGGCAGATGAGCTTATTGATACTTTGGCCTTAGCCAAGTATCTAAGCACATTTGACCTAACTGCTGACTATTGGCAAATCAGACTAGCTGAGGATGCCAAATCAAAAACAGCATTTTCAACCCCTAGTGGGCATTATCAATTTATTGTGATGCCCTTTGGTTTGAAAAATGCACCTGCCACATTCCAAAGGCTGGTGAATAAAGTCCTTACAGGTCTGGAAGCCTATAGTGCAGCATATCTAGATGATATAGCTGTCTTTAGCTCCACCTGGGAGGATCACCTGGTCCACCTGAAGAATGTTTTGGAGGCTCTGCAGAAAGCAGCCCTCACTATCAAGGCTACTAGGCCGGGTCTGGTGGCTCAGTGGACTAATGCGTCCATTGCAGGGGCCTGTGTTCAACCTCATGGTCACAGGTTCAAATCCCGGCGGGTCCACTCAGCCTTTCATCCATCTGAGGTCGATAAAATGAATACCATTGAGTTGGGTAACAATGAACATCTGTTATTCAGCGCCAAGAGACCTCTGGGTGAACGTGCGCTTTACAAATACACATGTTATGTTATGTTATGTTACTAAGTGTCAGATATGGCAGAGCAAGGTTGTGTACCTGGGCCACCTTGTGGGTGAAGGCCAGGTTCAACCATTACAGAGCAAAATCCAGACCATATTGGGCCTGACTGGGTACTACAGAAGATTTGTGAAGGGATATGGGTCTATAGTGACCCCCTTGAATGATCTTACATCAAAAAGAATGCCCAAGAAAGTTCACTAGATAGTTAGCTGTCAGAATGCATTTGATAACCTCAAGCAGGCCATGTGCACTGCTCCCATTCTGCAGAGGCCTGACTACTCCAAGCTGTTTATTGTCCAAACAGATGCATCTGAGTTGGGGGTAGGGGCTGTGTTATCATAACTGAATGCAGAGGGTCAGGATCAACCAGTAGCTTTTATCAGCAGAAGGTTGATCCCCAGAGAGAAACGTTGGTCAGCTATAGAGAGGGAAGCCTTTGCTGTGGTCTGGGCCCTGAAGAAGCTGAGGCCATACCTCTTTGGCACTCACTTCATTGTTCAGACAGACTATAAGCCCCTCCTATGGCTAAAACAGATGAAGGGTGAAAACCCCAAACTTTTGAGGTGGTCCATTTCCCTACAGGGGATGGACTACACAGTGGAACATAGACCTGGGAGTAACCATGCCAATGCAGATGGACTCTCCAGATATTTCCACTTAGAAAATGAAGACTCAACTGGGCAAGGTTAGTCTCATCTCCTTATGTTGGGGGGCGGGGGGTTGTATAGGAAAGTAGGATCTGCTTCTTATGGTTACCCACACTTTTTGCTAAATGTAATATGGTTTTTGACTAGTCTGACTGGGATCCTGCTAATCAGGACCCCAGTCTATCTGCTTTCTCCCTAAACTGTTACGACATGTACTTTGGTACACTCCAGATTGGATACTGGGGTACCCTTGTCAGTCCCTAGTATATGGTACCCATGTACCCAGGGCATAGGTACCCCAGAGGCCTCCCTTGGGCTGAAGTATGTATTATGCCACCCATGAGAGGCCATGCAGCCTGTGTAAGTTGGTGCCTGCACCACTTACTTAAGATATAGGTTTACTATATCTAAGGGTCACAGCACTTATAACCTATAAGACACCCCTATAGCAGGCATTAACAATCCTGAAGGTAGAGTGCTTGGTTCTAAGTGAGAGGGTGCCACTGCATGTGCAGGACACCCCTGCAGCCTATGGAGTCGGTTCTCCCGGGTTGTCAGTACAGCAGTCATACATATAGGTAGAGGTGCATTATGCGACCGCGTGATGACCATCTCGAAAACAACTGCACACAACCCTAACGTGTTTGGTATCAAACATGTTGGAATCATACCCCACACCAGTAAACGCTGTGGGAGGTATGATTACACCCCTCAGAAGCAAGCTTCGTGGGGTCCCTGGTGTTCCCGGTACCAGCCTTCTAGTCCCGTACAGCACAAAATGGTTGCTGTCGACCACAGACACATTTCTGCCCTCCTGCTGCTGAGCCAAACTCGAGCAGGGGAAGGCAGAACAATAGGCATCCTGTCAGCGGGAGGTGTGACCACCTCCCAGACGGATTTAGTGTATTAGGGCTGGGTGGGTGCGCTTGCCAGTGACTGAAAGTCTGCATGAGGGGCACATTTGTTGTCCCTGTGCATTGTCCAGTTCAAACCAATCCTGGGAGCTGTTGGCTCCTGCTCTGGCGCGAAACTGGACAAAGGACATGGGAGTAACCTCCCCACTGTCCAAACCCTCCCCTGGGAGGGTCCCCTGAATCTGTCCCACCCTCTCCTATGCATACTTAAGGGCTTACCTGGCTGTAGGACCCAAGATTCAACGTGGACAAGATTCTGAACCAGAAACCACTGAACTTCGACCATCTGGACACCTTGGACTTCGCAGGACTTTGTTTGGGCCTGACTTCATCTCCCTCTCAGTCTGAAGCATCGTCTGTGCCTGTGCACCATACAGGCTCCGTGCAGGACCTGTGGAGCATCAAGGACAACTGAAGATATCTCCCTTGGAGTGAAAATGTCACTCCCCTGCATTCGCAGGCACCGCAACACTGCTGTCCGGTCAGCTGACCCTGAGTTCCTATGGACTCCAAAGGATTCAGCAACACAAGAGGTGGGTTTCTATGTCCCTCGAGGTCCGAGCTGCCCTCTCACCAAGTTTGAGGTCAGAATCCCTCGTGGGGGCTACAATACCCGAATCCCTGTACACCGTGTACATTTGCAAGTGCATATGCTTGATGGTATTTCCCAAGCAAGTGCACTGAGCTCCGAGTAGCCCCAATCGAGTGCTCCGTGGGCTGCTGTTTAGTGAAATCGCTCGAGGTCCTCTCGTAACTCCTGTGCCTCCGGCTTGTGAGTCCACCTGAGGGTCATATTTTCTTTTCTTGGACTCCCCTGGTTGCTCCAGGCCTGCCCTGACTCCCCTTGCTGTGGTGAGTCTCCCGGACCTTGCTGGTCCCAACCGTAACCATCTTTGACCTTCTGCATGGGTTGCCGTTGCCAAGGCTTGTTGGTGCTCCCGCCAGACACCAACCCCTCAGCACTCGACATCCTTTGTGGGACAGCTCGTATCCGGCTCCTGGTCATCCTCAATGTCTCCTGGTCCCTGTAGCTGCAGAGTTAAGGACTCCCTCAATGCACCTGAAGCACCCAACATCGGTGGGCATTCGTCTACTGAGCCCCTGGTCACTCAGGAGTGACCCAGACTCTGTCCCCTCTGCTTTCAGGTACCCTTCAACAAGAATCCACCTTTGGATTCCAACTGACACGATTCTTCCTTCCAGCAGTGAAACTTTTTTGAAGTACTCCATTGAGATTGACAGTGGTTTCCGACGCCACTTCAACCCTATGCACCCGGCTTCCCTGAGATAGGTAACTCTGGTACATCGGTATCCATGGGTGGGATGGCTCTTCAACCTTCTGTGATCCACAAGGTTTCTTCCAAGTCCACTGGGAAGAGTCCTTAAACTCTAAAACTTCAACCGTGACTTCCCCATAGAAGTGTAAGGAGCACGTGGTCGTGTTCCCACACTGCATCCGTCCTCCATGGGGTCCCTATCAAATCACCTTGGGTGGTTCCTTGGGCTCCAAGCGATTCTACATACTCTAGACACTGCCTTGACTCGAGTCGTGGCTCTTATACCACTTTCTTAATATATGGTTTGGTCCCCCCCTGGGGCCCATTGTGTATAAGTGCTATTTACTATCGTTTCTGTGCTACAGTATTGTGTGCTTTGGGATTATCTCTGTGAAGGAGATATTGTGTCGTACTAGATAGTGTTATATTAATAAATACATATTTTTATTACTACTGTGTGATTCTCCTTTCATTTAACCAATACTATAAGGTTACATTCTGGTAAAACGAGCTGCTTAACTTTCCTTCAAGACTAAGCCTGAAGGCTGCTCTCCACAGCTACCACTTGGATAGCTTTCTAAAGTTATCTTTGACCTCTTAAATCACCATAAGTGTTGTTTGGGCTGGTGCAAGATGCCCACTTTAATTAGTGGACAGCATATGCCAGGCCAACTTCTCACAACGCCTCAATCTCTTCTTATGGTGCACGTCTCACTCTGTTCTCATTGTGCATGCCTCACTCTCTTCTTATAGTGCACGTCATACTCTCTTCTTAATGTGCATGTCCCACTCACTTCTTATAGTGTATATCACACTCTCTTCTTATTGTGCACGTCTCACTCTCTTCTTATAGTGCAGCCTCACTCTCCTCTTATAGTGCACATCTCACTCTCTTCTTATTGTGCACTCCCCATTCTTCTTATTGTGCACTCCCCACTCTTCTTATAGTGCACGTCTCACTCTCTTCTTACAGTGCACGTCTCACTCTCTTCTTATAGTGCACGTCTCACTCTCTTCTTATTGTGCACATCTCACTCTCTTCTTATTGTGCACGCCTCACTCTCTTCTTATAGTGCATGTCTCACTTTCATCTTAATGTGCATGTCTCATTCTCTTCGTATAGTGCACGTCTCTCTCTCCTTATTGTGCACGTCTCACTCTTCTTATAGTGCACGTCTCACTCTCTTCTTATAGTGCCCGTTTCATCCTTATCTTATTGTGCACGCCTCACTCTCGTCTTATAGTGCACGTCTCACTCTCTTCTTATTGTGCACGCCTCACTCTCTTCTTATAGTGCACATCTCACTTTCTTCTTATTGTACATGTCTCACTCTTTTCTTATTGTGCACGCCTCACTCTCTTCTTATAGTGCACCTCTCACTCTCGTCGTAATGTGCACGGCTTACTCTCTTCGTATAGTGCACTTCTCACTCTCCTTATTGCACACATCGCACTCTCTTCTTATAGTGCACATCACGCTCTCTTCTTATTGTGCACGTCTCAATCTATTCTTATCGTGCACGTCTCATTCTCTTCTTACAGTGCACATCACCCTCTCATCTTATAGTGCACATCTGACTCTCTTCTTATAGTGTACATCTCATTCTCTTCTTATAGTGCACGTCTCACTCTCTTCTTATTGTGCACATCTCACTCTCTTCTTATTGTGCACGCCTCACTCTCTTCCTATAGTGCATGTCTCACTTTCGTCTTAATGTGCATGTTTCACTCTCTTTGTGTGGTGCACGTCTCTCTCTCCTTATTGTGCATGTCTCACTCTCTTCTTATAGTGCACGCCTCACTCTCTTCTTCTTGTGCACATCTCACTCTCTTCTTATAGTGCATGTCTCAATCTCTTCTTATACTGCATGCCTCACTCTCTTATTGTGCACATCTAACTCTCTACTTATAGTGCACATTTCACTCTCTTCTTATAGTGCACATCTCACTCTCTTCTGATAGAGCACGTCTCACTCTCTTCTTATTGTGAATGTCTCACTCTCTTCTTACAGTGCACATCTCACTCTCTTCTTATAGTACACGTCTCACTCTCTTCTTATAATGCCCGTTTCATCCTTATCTTATTGTGCACACCTCACTCTCTTCTTATAGTGCACGTCTCACATTCTTCTTATTGTGCATGTCTCACTCTCTTCTTATTGTACATGCCTCACTCTCTTCTTATAGTGCACGTCTCACTCTCGTCTTAATGTGCTTACTTTCTTCGTATAGTGCACTTCTCACTCTCCTTATTGTGCACGTCGCACTCTCTTCTTATAGTGTACATTTCACTCTCTTCTTATAGTGCACATCTCACTCTCTTCTGATAGAGCACGTCTCACTCTCTTCTGATAGAGCACGTCTCACTCTCTTCTTACAGTGCACATCTCACTCTTTTCTTATAGTGCACGTCTCACTCTATTCTTATAATGCCCGTTTCATCCTTATCTTATTGTGCACGCCTCACTCTCGTCTTATAGTGCATGTCTCACTCTCTTCTTATTGTGCACACCTCACTCTCTTCTTATAGTGCACGTCTCACTTTCTTCTTATTGTGCATGTCTCACTCTCTTCCTATTGTACAAGCCTCACTCTCTTCTTATAGTGCACGTCTCACTCTCGTCTTAATGTGCACAGCTTACTTTCTTCGTATAGTGCACTTCTCACTCTCCTTATTGTGCACGTCGCACTCTCTTCTTATAGTGTACATCACACTCTCTTCTTATTGTGCACGTCTCACTCTAATCTTATTGTGCATTTCTCACTCTCTACTTACAGTGCACATCGCCCTCTCATCTTATAGTGCACATCTGACTCCCTTCTTATAGTGCAGCTCGGTCTCCTGCTCTGACTCTCTGCAGCTCGGTCTCCGGGTCTGACTCTCTGCTGCTCTGTCTCCAGTGCCGTGTTTTCGTTGTGCCTGGACACGAGTGCGGAGCCAGGGAGCGGCGTGAACGGAGCTGCAGTGCGAGGCTGAGAGGCTGCGAGGCAGGCCATGAGGTGTGTGTGGGCCGCAAGGAAGAACTGCGACGGGCGTGCTTCGAGCCCAGCAGCACTATCGCAGCTACGCCACCTGTGCCGGCTCATGCCGCGAGCCGCGAATCCCGAGCTGCGGATTGCCTGCGGATAGCCTGCGGCCGTCTGAGACCGTGGAGCTGAATTGAGCTGAATTGGGTCCCTGAGGTGGGGGGAACTGGAGGAGCGAAGCCGGAGCCTGAGACAGAGCCAGGCAGCTTGGGCGAGGTGAGGGGAGCAAGCGTGAGGGGAGCGGAGCTTGCTTGGAAGGTGGTGTTCCCTCGCACCCCCCCCGCCCCTGTGGCCGTTTTCCTGCAACAGAGGATTGAGCAGGTTTGACCGGCGACCGGTGATACACGCAGCACACACGCAGCAGAGGAGCAGAGTGCAGGTGGTGCACTAGGGAGGGTGGCTGCCGTGAGGGAGGTCCTGTGACATCAACCCGGGTAGGTCCCCCACCCAGCTGCAGGGGAGTTGCAAGGGGGTGTGGAAGGCCTGTTCCGCGGAGCGTGGAGCAAGGTGCACTGCAGATAGCGGGCAGTCGGAGGGTAGCAGAAGGCTAAGGGAAGGTTGAGGAGAGGCTCACAGAGGCAGAGGTGCTCTGTGCAGGAAAAATTTCAACAGACTCTGTAGCTCCCAACCAGTTCCCAACCAGAGCTGGACAGTACTGAGCAGACCTCACCCTACTCTACCTTATTTCAGCCGGGCACAAACAAACCTTACAAAACAAACCAAGGAATAAACCAAGGAACAGAAATTGCCAACGAAATCTATCACCAAATCTGTTAAAGGACCGGCAAAGGAATAAGAGTGACAAAAAGAGACAAAAAGAGACAAAAAGGAGACAAAAGGAGATAACAACTTTAGGAAACGCACAACAGCTGCCATAACAGCTACGTCAGCACACAACAACCTGCACACAACAATGCGATCAGGGAATTCAAGGCAGCAGACGGTAGTAAATCCTGCCAAAAGAACAAGGAGGACAACTAAGAAGACACTCAACAAGGGAAGTGACGAAGCACAGGCGAGGATTAAGGAGGCAGACCTCCATCTGATTTCTCCACTTATCGCCAGCCCACAGTCCTTGCCAAACAGCATGGCTAGCGGCGCAAGCAGTGAGTCTATCTTGCCCAAACCAAGTCACCAACCTAAAATTTACACAACATTTTCATTTATAAAGGACCCCGGGCCGGTATTGTGCCTAAACAGCAACCAAGTAACCAATCTTCCCGATCCACTTCAACCAATCAAGGCACACCAGACGGAACACCAGATGGTACAACAGCTGCGGCAGCAGCAGCAGCTGATGCCAGATTGCAGGGACTGCGGAGTTTTATCAGTCACTGGCAAAAGCCGCGGAAGCCGCGATGCAAGTCCAACAGATGCAGCGGATGCAACAGATGCAAGCAAAGAGGCAAAGGCTCAAGGAATCGAGGCAAGCGAGCACCCAAGACATGACGCTCGGAGCCAATCAGAGTCAGATTTGCCCAAAAATATCGTCATATCAAAGGGGAGCGGGCATGACGCTCTTGGACAGGCCACAACAATCAAAGAGGAAAGAAAAGAAGGAAAAAATGGAAAGAAAGGCACCAACAACCATATTCCTCCTAGGCGTGCTAAGGAAGGATCCTTGGATAAAACGCCACCACATCATTTGGGAGAAGAGGGGGAAGAACTGGAAGTACACAAGCATCGTCCCAACACCAATACCAACACCTTCCCAAACGGAGGTTTAGCTCTGCCTGGATTCCTTCATCAACCCAAAACTCTGCCAGAGGCCAAAGCGGAAGACAATCCCAAAGAGAATTTTATCTCCTTGGGCACTCTCGACCATGATTTACCGGAGCCCAAGGAGGCGATCGTGGCCAACGTGGGCAAAGTGGGTAGTAAAGACTCCCACAACATGACAACAAAAAATGAAGCTGGGAAAGCACTATCTACATCCCATTCAGTAGTGCAAGATTGGTTCGCTCAACCAACCTTGGGACAAATTCAAGCACATCTTGGTCATGATACTGCCCTAGCCCAATCTAACAGAAATACGCAATGGGCACCAATACGAACACCAACGTCTCAAGACACTGAACCGGAGTCATCATACCTCACACCAGAAGAATGGGAGGAACTGGTCGCTTCATATTCCATCGCCCCCGGAGGTGAGCCACAAGAAAGAAATAACAGCTCCCCAAAACCTAACACCGAAAAGGACAAACCACAAGATAAAGACGACATCTGGTCCACATTGCTGCACACAATGCAAATGTCTGTGAACGCAATGCAATACCAATCAGACAAGATGGACCTTCAACTGTCAGTCCTCAACTCGCTCTCCATTTTCGTCGCCAACATAGACAACAAGCTGGCAGACCTTAACGACCTGATCAAGAGGGCTCAGACAGAGACACAACTTATTCAGGCTGGTTGCACCTGTATAACAATTGTGGACAAGCTGGCGACACTACCATCAGCAATGGACAATCTTCTCGCTGACATAAGAAAGGCAGTGTCAGATAAACCAGCCAATGGATTGACTCATACGAGCAACGGTGCGCAGTCAACAAAAAATCCAAGTAAAAATCCAAGAACGCAGGCACAGGCCCAGCAAACTGCAGCTAAGACATCAGATGGAAGGCAGCTTTGGGAGGCCTTGGACCTATCAACATCAGGGACAAATACCAGCTCACCAAGCCAAAGAGCCACTGCACCCCCAACGAGTAACATCTCACACACATGCAAATCCCCTGAAAAACATGCCCCGACCGAAGGTGCACAATTATCCTCCAAACAGCGGAGAAAACAAAGGAGGAAGGGGCGAAATCAACAACCAACACAGGCTTTATTATACAGCTGGGGCACAACCCAAAGCCCCGGGAAAGTTCCAATGGATGTTCAACGAGACTCCTCAAGTAGGGAGGAAGAAGCGACGGACCCAAGCCGGGAAAGAAGAAAGAGGCTAACCCAGGAAAAGTCAACAGAAAAGAAAGAGCACACATCCCCAAATAAACCCATAAATGACGGTCCCGAGCACAAACCGGAGAACAGAAGAGGGTGCTCAATAGCGGAATCATCAACAACAACAAATTCATGCTCAGTGACAGACTGGGCACCCAATAAGGCCACACAAGGCTCAGCAATACTATCAACAAGAGAACCTACGGAATTAGTAGGTAAACAAATAGCCAGACAGGGAAGTGTATGTACAAATGGGGAGACAACTACAACACCAGGCCCAAGTACAGAGACAGACCAAGCAAGTGATAACCGGCTCCTCGACCCGGTAAAATCATCATGCGGGCTGCCTGCGTCAATAGAGGTCTTAACAGAGACACAGAGTAGCTCGGACCAACAAAAAGTGCTTCCATGCACGACAACCATAATTGTGTTTCACCCAGAGTATACATCGAAGGGACGGGTTGATTACTAAACAGGGGCAACATTCTGCGACTACTAAGGTCCACTAACAGTTTAAAGAACATAAAAACCACCGACCTGGAGTCAGTCGAGTTTGTAGAGTCACCAGAACGACCTGGAATAGAAGCAACAAAAACAGTCTGGGCCACACCAGACCTAGCTGAGAGAGTCTTAAAGGAACAAACTAGACTCAATGCCTGGGGCATTAAATTATGGCCTTTCGCAAAACCAAGGTATCCAGACCCTTTATTGGCCGATCCAAAGAGCCAAGAAGAATATCCTAGCTCTGCACAACCGAGCACACGATTATTCTCAGTACTGCGAGGGGAACGCAGCAAAAGCGTTGAGTACAGAGAAAACGGAGAACGCAATGAACAAAGGACACACTCAACTAGAAGCAGAGCCGTACAAGAGTGGAGCTGGTTATCCAGGACAATAAACACCAAACCTGAAAGTCCGTGACATCCCAAGCTTAACGCATCCGCATCTAAAAACTCCCTGAAAGTCTGTTCCTGGAATATCAATGGTCTGGGAGATAAGACCTCGGACCCAGAACTGCAATCTTATCTGCAGAAATTTGATATAATTTCGCTCCAAGAAACATGGTGTGAAGTACCAATTACACTGCATGGTTTCAATTTGCTCTACTTACCGGCAACAAAAAGTGCCAAATTCGGCCACAACAAGGGAGGCCTTGTGACATACAGCTCCATAAAGAGCATCTACGCAGCAGAATCAGTGCCATTCAATCTAGCTCCACCCAACGCAATGCAAGCACTCCGAATTACCTTACAGGAGACGACAAAAAAAGAGTATATAATACTCATAAATCTTTATCTTCACCCACGCGACAAAATTAGAGGTAGTCAACAATTGAAGGAAGAACTGGTGAAAATAGTAACGGAGGAGGAGAAAGCAAACAGCTTTATCATCACAGGGGACTTTAACCTAAATATGCTCAACAACAGAGCTGAGGACAACTACTCAGAAGAGGATCCATTTGCATGGGAGGAAATGCCTCAGGATAACAACACAGATGGAAGATCCACAAAAACTTCTCAAAAGCTTCTGGCGTTTTTAGAGCAACTGGGCTTTCGTGCATTAAACGGCAGATTTTCAGGTGATCGCCCACAGACAGCAACATTTCACAACGCAGTAGCAAGGTCGACAATCGACTATACATTTTGCTCTCGCTGCATGTTCTTAAAAGTAAAGGACTATTGCATTGGAAGCTTAGATTATAGCGATCATCTGCCCCAGGAAATCACGGTAGAAGAGCCATCAATATGCAAACTTCGCCCCGCAAATACACTCTGCCCGGAATTTACCAATAACGAGGAAAGAGTGAAATGTAGAACAAACAATCCCGAAGGCCTCTTTTCCCTTGCAAAACAACTCCTCGAAGAAGCGCAAGTAGCCGACCCTGACAGAATAGGAAGCTGGGAGGTGTTTACAAAAACCTTACGGAACAGCTGCAGAGACATAAAAGGATACTCTCGAAACAGGAGAACAGCTCACCCTCAAAATCAATGCTTAGGCCACAATTCCTGGAATAATGCCGAATTCAAAAAGCTAAAAGCATTGATAAATCAAACATTACGAAGGCTGAAGAAAGACCCCACGGCATTGCAAGAATTGAGGCAGCTAAAAGCCACCCGCAAAAAACTAACTTGGCGAATTAAAAAAGAAGCTGAAGAGTCTCTTTGGGCCAGACTCCTGCACGACATCAAAAACAACAATAGCGCGCAATTTTGGCAGAAGATCAATGCTCTGTCTAACCCACGGGGCCAGTGCATCAATTCACACGTTACAGAAGAGGCATGGACAACCTACCTTGAATTACATTTTAATAAAGCACAGATTCCCCAAACCTGCTCAACTAACCTCCTGCCTTCCCTGGAAACTCAATCACCCCAGCTAATCTCCAATGCAATACCGGGACAGGATTTTATAATCACGAATACACAAATCTGCAAAAGAATCCTTAAAGGCAGACGCGAGGGGGCTCCTGGCCCAAACGGGATCCCGCCCTTACTATTTAAACAAGATCCAGAATTCTGGGCTTCAGTTCTAAAACCGATCTTCGAATCAATTTTGCAAACATCAACAGTACCATCATCGTGGAGGGGCTCGATTATTTCACCCATCTACAAAAAAGGCAGCAGGAGTGATCCGAAGAGCTATCGGTTGGTAGCTCTTCTGGACAATGAAGCCAAATATTATGCAGGTGTACTTCTCCAAGAACTAACGACATGGGCCACAGAAATCGCAGCAATACCTTACAACCAAACCGGTTTCTGCAGGAACATGGGCACTGCTACTAACATTTCAGCCCTTTCACTAATGATTGATGCTGCACTTGTAATAAAACAGCCCCTGTACCTGTGCTTCATCGACTATAGCTCGGCGTTTGACCATATAAACAGAAATATTTTGTGGCAAAAATTAAAAAGGCTAAGAATTCCACCAGTGCTTCTAAAACAACTAATTCTTTTGCATAGTAACACCTGGGTGCAAGTAAAGCTGGGGGCAGGAGATCATTTAACGAAAAAGATAAACACAACCTCAGGATTAAAACAAGGTTGTGTGCTTGCCCCAACACTCTTTAATCTTTTTATGGCCGAGCTTTCAGTCCAACTCAACGAAAGTAATTCACATGCCCCCAAGTTAGGAGGCCGTCAGCTATCCAACCTCCTATATGCAGATGACCTGGTGCTTATCAGTCGGACACCTATAGGTCTACAACGCTTGCTTGACATTACATCCCAATACTCGGAGACCAATAGACTAAGCATTAATCAAGAAAAAACAAAAGTCATGTGTGTAAACTTCCGGAAGACAAAAATAAAACACAACTGGTTCCTGGCAAAATTCAAGCTGGAAGTTGTACAAGACTATAAATACCTGGGGGTTATCATTGATAACAAGGGTAACTACAAAGCGCAATGTGAGGCAATAAAAAAGAGGGGATTAATGATGACAGTGGCATTAAGAAATCTGAAAAATTGGACCGCTGGACCAAGCTTTCTCCCCCTAACCAGGGTGATACAGGCTAAACTAATTCCATCAATCACCTATGGAAGTGAAGCCATGAGAGGGAGAGATGCGGAAACACTGAACAGCACCATTGCAAGAGCCTTGAGAATGATCTACGGGTTGCCAGGATATACATCTCCGGCACAAATGAGGCTCGAATTCGGGATGCAAAGACAAGAGCTGGCCCGCAAAGGAGCTTTCATTAAAATCTGGTACAAAATCAAAAAAGGGCAACCTGAAACGCTAAACTCCTACTTGTGGAAGGAACTAGAAGCCTCTGAGACCTGCCCAGCTAGACAATTCTTGGACACTGCACTGGACCAGCTGGGGTTACAGCAACTTTGGGAATCATCAGGGTGCATGGCAAGCTTAAAAAAAATAGTAAATAACACTGTCAAAAATGAATCTATTATACAAGACAAAGCCGTCTTGTCAGAACCACACAAGGCTGGCTCACTGTACAGTCCTACAGCAAAGCAACCCCCCAAGCATACCTCCAATCTAACTTCTCTAAAATGACAAAAGAGAAGTTCCTGAGATTCCGGTTAGGCATATTGCCATCTGCATATCACTTGCCCCCGAAGCCGGCAATTTGTCGTCTCTGTGGGGAAGGAGAGGAAGACATAGTGCACATCATAATCATATGCAGGGAATTAATGCAGGAGCGCCGCTCACTACTTAGACCATTTTTCAACAAGAAACAAATACGGTCCTGTAGGCAAGCGGTTCTAGCAAGTTTCTCTGGTGAAGATATTCAACTAAGCTGTTGCCTGGTAAAATTCTTGACTGCTGCTGATCTCAAACTAAAAAAGAAACAACCAGATCAATCAATCAATCAATCAATCACAGAATTTGTAGAGCGCACTACTTACCCGCGAGGGTCTCAAGGCGCTGGGGAGAAAAAAGGGGGGGAGGGTACCGCTACTGGTCGAACAGCCAGGTCTTGAGTAGCCTCCTGAAGGTCAGCAGGTCTTGGGTCTGTCGTAGGCTGAGTGGAAGGGTGTTCCAGGTCTTGGCGGCGAGGTGGGAGAAGGATCTGCCGCCGGTGGTTGTTCTTCGAATGCGAGGGACGGTGGCGAGGGAGAGGTCGGCGGAGCGGAGCTGGAGGTTGGGGACGTAGAAGAAGAGTCGTCTGTTGAGCTAGGCTGGGCTGGTCTTGTGGAGTGCCTTGTGTGCGTGGATGAGGAGTTTGAAGGAGATTCTCCTGTCGACGGGGAGCCAGTGCAGGTTCCTCAGGTGGGGGGTGATATGGCTGTGGCGTGGTACGTCGAGGATCAGGCGTGCGGAGGCGTTTTGTATGCATTGCAGTCGCTTGATGAGCTTGGCCGGGGCTCCCGCGTAGAGGGCGTTCCCATAGTCAAGTCTGCTACTGACGAGGGCTTGGGTGACTGTTCTTCTTGTATCTGTTGGGATCCACCTGTAGATCTTGCGAAGCATGCGGAGGGTGTTGAAGCAGGAGGAGGAGACTGCGTTGACTTGCTTGGCCATGGAGAGCGTTGAGTCGAGGATGACTCCCAGGTTGCGTGCATGGTCGGTGGGTGTCGGGGCTGCCCCCAGTGTCGTTGGCCACCAGGAGTCGTCCCAGGCTGAGGGGTTGGAGCCGAGGATGAGGACCTCTGTCTTGTCCGTGTTCAGCTTTAGTTGGCTGATCTTCATCCAATCGGCAACGGCCTTCATTCCTTCATGGAGGTTGGATTTGGCGGCGAGGGGGTCCTTGGTGAGGGAGAGGATCAGTTGAGTGTCGTCGGCGTAGGAGATTATGTTGAGGTCGTGCTGTCTGGCGATGCGTGCGAGCGGGGCCATGTAGATGTTGAACAGTGTCGGGCTGAGGGATGATCCCTGGGGTACGCCGCAGATGATCTCGGAGGCTTTGGATCGGAATGGTGGGAGGCGGACTCTCTGGGTTCTGCCGGCGAGGAAGGAGGTGGTCCATTCCAGGGCCTTGTCTCCGATCCCTGCGTCGTGGAGGCGTGCGCGTAGAGTGCGGTGGCAGACAGTGTCGAAGGCGGCGGAGAGGTCCAGCAGGATGAGGGCTGCGTTCTCACCATTGTCCAGCAGGGTCCTGATGTCGTCGGTGGCGGCGATGAGGGCAGTCTCAGTGCTGTGGTTGCTGCGGAACCCTGACTGGGATGGGTCCAGGATGCTGTTTTCTTCGAGGTATCGGGTTAGCTGTCTGTTGACGATCTTCTCGATGACCTTGGCTGGGAACGGAAGCAGGGAGATGGGCCGGAAGTTCTTGAGGTCTCTCAGGGTCCGCCTTGGGTTTTTTGAGTAGGGCGTTGATCTCTGCGTGTTTTCAGCTCTCTGGGAAGGTCGCGGTCTTGAAGGAGAGATTGATGACGTTGCGCAGGTGGGGTGCGATGGAGCTGCTGGCTTTGTTGAAGATGTGGTGCGGGAAGGGGTCTGACGGGGAGCCGGAGTGTATCGTGCTCATGGTCTTGATGGTGTCATCGATGTTCACGCTGGCCCAGGCTGGCAAGGGGTCGGGGTCGTGGTCGATGGTGTGCGGCGGGTCTGGTGCATCGGTCTCAGTTGGGGCTGTCTGGGTGTTGAAGCTGTCGTGGATGTCGGCGATCTTGCGGTGGAAGAAGGTGGCGAGGGAATCGCACAGGGCTTGCGATGGCGGGATGTCGTTGGTGTTGGAGCTGGGGTTGGAGAGTTCCTTCACGATGTTGAAGAGCTCCTTGCTGTTGTGTGCGTTGTTGTCGAGGCGGTCTTTGAAGGAGATTCTCTTGGCGGACCTGATGAGGTAGTGGTGGTTACGGATGGCGTCTTTGTGGGCTGCGTGGCTGTCCGGTGTCTTTTCACTGTGCCATTTCTTCTCTAGTTTCCGGCAGGTACGCTTGGAAGCTAGGAGTTCCGGGGTGAACCAGCTGGCTCTTTTGGTGGTGTCACTGTAGGTGAGTTTTTTCAGCGGGGCGAGGGTGTTGGCACAGTCGTCTATCCATCGTCTGAGGTTGCAGGCAGCGTCGTCGGTGTTGGATGGCTCGGAGGGTGGGCTGAGAGCGAGGTTTGCCCGTATTTGGTCTTCGGTGACTTTGCTCCAGCAGCGGCGTGGGATCTGTTCGGTGCGGTGGTGTGTGGTGGGTTTCTGGAAGGTGAAGTGGATGCAGCGGTGGTCGGTCCAGAGGAGTTCGGTGGTGTGGCTGAAGGAGACGTGGGAGCTTGAGGAGAAGACGGGGTCGAGCGTGTGGCCGGCGGAATGGGTCGGTGTTGTGACGAGCTGTCTCAGTCCGAGGTTGGCGAGGTTGTCGATCAGGGTGGTGGAGTTGCTGTCGTTGTTGTTCTCCAGGTAAAAGTTCAGGTCTCCGAGGAGGATGTAGTCGGTAGAGGTCAGGGCGTGCGTGCTGATGAAGTCGGCGATGGAGTCGCTGAACTGGGGTCGGGGTCCAGGGGGTCTGTAGACAAGGGTGCCTCTAAAGGTGGTGTTGGGGTCCGTGTGCATCTGGAAGTGCATGTGTTCGGCGGTGCAGAAAATGTCGTCGGTGCTGGTCGCGACCCTGATGGTGTTCTTGTGGACGATGGCGATTCCTCCTCCTACTCCGTTGATGCGGTCTCTGCGGGTGATCTTATAGCCGTCGGGGATGGCTATGGCGATGTCGGGTGCGGAGGAGTCGTTCATCCAGGTCTCTGTCAGGAAGGCGACGTCTGGTGATGATGTGTCGAGCAGGTCCCAGAGCTCGACGGCGTGTTTGCGTGCGGAGCGGGTGTTCAGTAGGATGCATCGGAGGTGGTTGAGGTCCTTCTTGGCGGGCGCTTCGGCGGCTCTGAGGCTGGTGTAGCTGCAGTTCCGGCAGGTGAAGGGACCATGAGTGCGTTTCGGGGCGGCCTTGAAGCAGTTGTGTGTCCGTCTGGGGTTGAGAGCGTGGAGTGTGGTGGCATCGTATCGGCGTCGGTCCTTGAGGCTGGAGCGGGGGGCGCAAAGACCAGGGGTTCGGGCACTGGCCGCGGTCCAGGCGCAGACGGGCTTGCCTTAGGCGCGTCGAAGGCGCCCCAGCGGCCGCCATATATGGGGAGGTGGGAGGGAGGAGCAGCTGGGAGGCGGGAGGCAGGGGCAGCGAATGGATAGTCAGGGGGGCGGGGCCACAGGGGACGCAGCGGCGGGAGCGGAGAGAGGCAACGAGGGGAACAGAAGGTCAAAATGGACACAGAAAAATGGGGGCAACGAGGGGTACAGAAGGCAACACGGGCACAGAGAAATGGGGGCAACGAGGGGAACAGAAGGCAAAAACGGGCACAGAGAAATGGGGGCAACAAGGGGTACAGAAGGCAACACAGGCACAGAGAAATGGGGGCAACGAGGGGTACAGAAGGCAAAACGGGCACAGAGAAATGGGGGCAACGAGGGGAACAGAAGGCAAAACGGGCACAGAGAAATGGGGGCAACGAGGGGTACAGAAGGCAAAACGGGCACAGAGGCAACAAGCAGAGGGGCGAACTTACCAGCAGCAGCAACGGGCAGGACAACACAGGCGGAGCTGGGTGGTGGGGAGCGACCTACCTGGCAAGGTCAAGGGTCGCTCTCCTCACCGCGCAGCGGCCGCCATATATGGGGAGGTGGGAGGGAGGAACAGCTGGGAGGCGGGAGGCAGGGGCAGCGAATGGATAGTCAGGGGGGCGGGGCCGCAGGGGACACAGCGGCGGGAGCGGAGAGAGGCAACGAGGGGAACAGAAGGTCAAAATGGACACAGAAAAATGGGGGCAACGAGGGGTACAGAAGGCAACACGTGCACAGAGAAATGGGGGCAACGAGGGGAACAGAAGGCAAAAATGGGCACAGAGAAATGGGGGCAACGAGGGGTACAGAAGGCAACACGGGCACAGACAAATGGGGGCAACGAGGGGTACAGAAGGCAAAACGGGCACAGAGAAATGGGGGCAACGAGGGGAACAGAAGGCAAAACCGGCACAGAGAAATGGGGGCAACGAGGGGTACAGAAGGCAAAACGGGCACAGAGGCAACAAGCAGAGGGGCGAACTTACCAGCAGCAGCAGCGGGCAGGACAACACAGGCGGAGCTGTGTGATGGGGGAGCGACCTACTGGCAAGGTCAAGGGTCGCTCTCCTCACCGCGCAGCGGCCGCCATATATGGGGAGGTGGGAGGGAGGAGCAGCTGGGAGGCGGGAGGCAGGGGCAGCGAATGGATAGTCAGGGGGGCGGGGCCGCAGGGGACGCAGCGGCGGGAGCGGAGAGAGGCAACAAGGGGAACAGAAGGTCAAAATGGACACAGAAAAATGGGGGCAACGAGGGGTACAGAAGGCAACACGGGCACAGAGAAATGGGGCAATGAGGGGAACAGAAGGCAAAATGGGCACAGAGAAATGGGGGCAACGAGGGGAACAGAAGGCAAAACGGGCACAGAGGCAACAAGCAGAGGGGCGAAATTACCAGCAGCAGCAGCGGGCAGGACAACACAGGCGGAGCTGTGTGGTGGGGGAGCGACCTACCTGGCAAGGTCAAGATCAGCTGAGAAGTGGCATTGGAGCGGGGCTGGAGCCGGCCCGCTGACCCACCATGCAAAAGTTTCTGACAGCGCCTTTATCACACCAAGTACTAAGTACTCTTGTACATCCAAGCCTTGATGAAAAACATTATCAAGCTAATCTCGGCCACTTTGCACTGAGCCATAAAAGTCGTTCCTGCACTACGCACTTTAACCCGTACTCAATCGTCTCCCTCATTTTGCTGCTAAGACTCTGACCAGAGAGGTTATCTTACCTTCTGAACTGCTGCTAAATCTCCGCTTACAAAAACAATGAAGAATCAGGAATGTGGCCCACCAAGGCCGGGGGACTCGATCTCTTTGCAATTTTTACTGTGTTTTTAATTGTGGCTACCAGCCTTTTAAATTTAAGCTTTACTGTTTTATAAGAGATGGTCATTTTTGTAAAGGTTTTAACTAACTGTACAATAAATATATTACTTACTTACTTACTTACTCTCATCTTATAGTGCACATTTGTCTCTCTTCTTATAGTGCATATCTCACTCTCTTCTTATAGTGCATGTCTCACTCTCTTCTTATAATGCACAACACACTCTCTTCTTTATAGTGCACATCTAACTCTCTTCTTATAGTGCACATCTCACTCTATTCTAATTGTGCAAGTCTCACTCTCTTCTTATAGTGCACGTCTCATTCTCTTCTTATTTTGCATGTCTCACTCTCTTCTTATAGTGCACTTCTCACTTTCTTCTTATTGTTCACGTCTCACTCTCTTCATATTGTGCACTTCACACTCTCTTCTTATTGTGCACGTCTCACTCTCTTCTTATTGTGCACGTCTCACTCTCTTCTTATTATGGATGTCTCACTCTCTTCTTATTATGCACATCTCACTCTCTTCTTATTGTGCACGTCTCACTCTCTTCTTATTGTGCACATCTCACTCTCTTATTGTGCACATCTCTCTCTTCTTATTGTGCACGCCTCACTCTCTTCTTATTGTGCACGCCTCACTCTCTTCTTATTGTGCACATCTCACTCTCTTCCTATTGTGCACCTCACTCTCTTCCTATTGTGCACGTCTCACTCTATTATTGTGCACGTCTCACTCTTTTATTGTGCATGTCGCACTCTCTTATTGTGCACATCTAACTCTCTACTTATAGTTCACATTTCACTCTCTTCCTATAATGCATATCTCACTCTCTTCTGATAGAGCACGTCTCACTCTCTTCTTATTGTGAACGTCTCACTCTCTTCTTACAGTGCACATCTCACCCTTGTTGTTATAGTGCACGTCTCACTCTCTTCTTATAGTGCCCGTTTCATCCTTATCTTATTGTGCATGCCTCACTCTCGTCTTAGAGTGCATGTCTCACTCTCTTCTTATTGTGCACACCTCACTCTCTTCTTATAGTGCACATCTCACTTTCTTCTTATTGTACATGTCTCACTCTCTTCTTATTGTGCACGCCTCACTCTATTCTTATAGTGCACGTCTCAATCTCGTCGTAATGTGCACGGCTTACTCTCTTCGTATAGTGCACTTCTCACTCTCCTTATTGTGCACGTTGCACTCTCTTCTTATAGTGCACATCACGCTCTCTTCTTATTGTGCACGTCTCAATCTATTCTTATTGTGCACGTCTCACTCTCTTCTTACAGTGCACATCGCCCTCTCATCTTATAGTGCACATCTGACTCTCTTCTTATAGTGCACATCTCACTCTCTTCTTATAGTGCACGTCTCACTCTCTTCTTATAGTGCATGTCTCACTCTCTTCTTATTGTGCACATCTCACTCTCTTCTTATTGTGCACCCCTCACTCTCTTCCTATAGTGCATGTCTCACTTTCGTCTTAATGTGCACGTCTCACTCTCTTCGTGTAGTGCACGTCTCTCTCTCCTTATTGTGCATGTCTCACTCTCTTCTTATAGTGCACGTCTCACTCTCTTCTTATTGTGCACATTTCACTCTCTTCTTAGAGTGCATGTCTCACTCTCTTCTTATTGTGCATGTCTCACTCTCTTCTTATACTGCATGCCTCACTCTCTTATTGTGCACGTCTAACTCTCTACTTATAGTGCACATCTCACTCTCTTCTTATAGTGCACATCTCACTCTCTTCTGATAGAGCACGTCTCACTCTCTTCTTACAGTGCACATCTCACTCTCTTCTTATAGTGCACCTCTCACTCTATTCTTATAATACCCGTTTCATCCTTATCTTATTGTGCACGCCTCACTCTCGTCTTATAGTGCATGTCTCACTCTCTTCTTATAGTGCACGTCTCACTTTCTTCTTATTGTGCATGTCTCACTCTCTTCTTATTGTACAAGCCTCACTCTTCTTATAGTGCACGTCTCACTCTCTTCTTATTGTGCACATTTCACTCTCTTCTTAGAGTCCACTTCTCACTCTCCTTATTGTGCACGTCGCACTCTCTTCTTATAGTGTACATCACACTCTCTTCTTATTGTGCACGTCTCACTCTAATCTTATTGTGCATTTCTCACTCTCTACCTACAGTGCACATCGCCCTCTCATCTTATAGTGCACATCTGACTCTCTTCTTATAGTGCACATCTCACTTTCTTCTTATTGTGCATGTCTCACTCTCTTCTTATTGTGCACATTTCAGTCTCTTCTTATAGTGCATGTCTCACTCTTCTTATAATGCACGACACACTCTCTTCTTATAGTGCACATCTCACTCTCCTTTTATTGTGCACGTCTCACTTTCTTCTTATTGTGCACGTCTCACTCTCTTCTTATAGTGCACGTCTCACTTTCTTCATATTGTGCACATCTCACTCTCTTCTTATAGTGCACTTCTCACTCTCTTCTTATTGTTCACGTCTCACTCTCTTCATATTGTGCACTTCACACTCTCTTCTTATTGTGCACGTCTCACTCTCTTCTTATTGTGCACGCCTCACTCTCTTCTTATTGTTCACGTCTCACTCTCTTCTTATTGTGGATGTCTCACTCTCTTCTTATTGTGGATGTCTCACTCTTCTTATTGTGCACGTCACACTCTCTTATTGTGCACGTCTCACTCTCTTATTGTGCATGTCGCACTCTTCTTATTGTGCACGTCTCACTCTCTTCTTATTGTGCACGTCTCACTCTCTTATTGTGCACGTCGCACTCTCTTCTTATTGTGCACCTCTTACTCTCTTCTTATTGTGCACGTCTCACTCTCTTCTTATAGTGCACGTCTCACTCTCTTCTTATAGTGCACGTCTCACTCTCTTATTGTGCACGTCGCACTCTCTTCTTATTGTGCCTCGCTCTCTCCTTTTTACGCCTCTCTATGATCTTTCGGTTTTTAGGTCTTGCCTACGAAGCGCGCATGCGCCGCATAGGCAAAAAGACCTTTTGCAATCGATTCGGCTTTTCAGCCAAAAACGTGCACGTGTTCCATTGCCTTCAATGGCAACGCGTGCACGTTTGGCGATTCACTTGCGGGAGCGAGCAGCTGGCGCCATATGGTAGCAATTATCGCTCCTGGCGCCGCTCGCTCCCGCAAGGGAATCGCGCAGGCCCCCTCCTTTCTCCCCTTGCTGCCGCGCGAGGCGTGCGCGCGCACTTGTGCTTGTTTACCGATGTTGCTGGGAGTGATGCCGCTGACTCTTTGCTTTGGGTGAAACCCGTTTTGTCTGCAGGCTTTGATCAGGCACCTGCACGGTATTTCTGGCACAGCAAGTGTATAATCACCTTGGCGACCCTGCGCCACCGAAACTAGAGTTTTAAAAACTGGTTTCGGACACTTGAGAACAATCAGAGCACTTCCCCTTGTGGGATCGGAAAGGGATATATCTGCAAAGCTGCAGTTTCCGAGGAAAGACTGATTGCGACAGTACGAGCCAACTTCAGCTTTACAATTAAGATAGCGAGTAGGCTGCAGTTTCCTTAAAAAGGATTGGTCTATGCATGCTTTATAGGGTCACAGTAGGAAACAGCTCACTTTCTGGTCAGATACTAAAAGGTCAAATAAGACGGGCCCCTTTAAATACAACAAAACAGCAAACTGCTAACAACGAGTGTGGTGGACACCAAAAACTAAACTGCACGGCCTCTTGAGTGACAGGCGTGTGCCTCATCCTGTCGGCCCCGAAGGATGAATGCAGAGTGGGCCACGTCGGATTTATACTCGTATCCGCAGCTTTCACACACATCTGTGCAGCTGGCTGTCAACACACCAAGCTGTCTTAGTATGCGCTGGGACACAGGCAAGCTGAACATTACAGCCCTTGTCAAGTTCTGGTAACTCCACTGAGGACGATCCTAATGACACAGCCAACTTCAAGTATCTACAGCTGACCAGAACTCTGACGAAGGTTACTTCATGGAGGAAGTGAAGATTGCTGCCAAAGGCACTTGTCTCGTGAGCTTGTAAGGTGTAAAACATAATATGCCAGCTTCTTAGGCAGCAGCGGGCATTAGCAGTGGCAGAGCAGGCTGGAAGAAGGAGCCGCGAGGCAGGGACTGCGCCCGCGCGCAGTGGCAGCGGCAGCCAGGCCCAGGGCCGTTTCTAGGTGTTTTGCCGCCCTAGGCGAGAATTGAAAAATGCCGCCCCCTCCCTTTTACTACCATCACTCATCAGCTACAAGCTCATAATCCTTGCTAAGCACACTCGGTCTTCCATCCTGCCGAGGTAGGTAAATAGAGCAATCGTGACACCTGTTATTTGCAGCCTTTGGAAACTGTAGACGCATCGTAAAAAGCGCTATATGAAAATGACTGTATTATTTTTGTTTGCGGGGTGGCAAAAGGACGGGGTGGGGGATGGTTGGGTGGGTGGGGGTAGCAGCGTTCTGTGACATCACATGATATAGTCTTTGCTCGATCAAGTGACCAGAAAGAAGAGCGTCAGTCAGTGCGCTAGTGCATGGGAAGCCAGGTTGAAGAGCCCCAGGCGCTTTTTGCCTGAACTTGGGTTTCATGAGGTGCTTTCTAAGGTCTATCTGTTTGAGCTATGAATTCACCGACTGTAAGATGCAATGGGCAAATAGATTGATACTGTAAAATTTAATTTCAATATTCAACTTGGGAAGGAGAAATGTATTCAAGGCGAGCATGAATAATTAATTAATATTATTACTAATAATTCAGGCTGTATATGCATCAGTGAATATTATATTTATTTACACACGATGCCTACTATCAAGTATCCGACAGAGAATATCTTCTGCTCCTTTCAATGAATGTGGAATTTCACTTTGTTGTGGCTCTTACAAAAATCCTGCCTTCCCATTTTCTTTTCGCCTGTTTAATAGTATGCCAATAAAAGTATTACCCAACTTTGTCATTGGTTTTGTGTTAAAGTTACTACAATCGAATGTACTTTCACGTTGTTATTTTTATAACTCTCGCCATAGTAAAATACTTCGCTATTTTGATTAGAAAACAATTTACAATAAAAAATATTTAATTTCCTTTTTTACACTACTTTTACAATAAAAGTAATAGTTTACTTAGTACTGGGGATGTGATAAACATATTTCGATAAAGTGTTATTACACTGTTTTTTTAAATGAATTAACAAAACGTGTTTGTACACTTTTGCATTCCTTTGTAATTAATATTATGATAAAAGTATCATAACACGTTATTTAATAATTATTATAGCAATTACCATGTTTTTACGTGTATATATTGCTTCTTATCACTCTGAAGGTGCCTTTACACTGTTGCTCCATCACAATATACGTGGAAATTACACAGTTGGTAATTTTGGGTGCTACCTAGAACAACGCTGTAAAAGTTACTTTACTTTAATCATAGCACGAACAATCTCAACCTAATGCAAAAACTACAATACTTGGCCAAAGTTTGGATAAGCACTTACTTGCTAAAACCATTTGGGAATTAGTAGCATGTTATTAACATTATTAACAGCGCCACGAAACCAGAAAACACCAGTAGCAAGCGCCTGGCTCCTCACTCCTGACCCACTTGTATAATCTTCTTGGCGCACTGAATTACTGACGCCGCGCAGCTCCAGGGTGGCGCAGAGCTCTTTCATCCCCGTCCGTCCCGAGCCTGATGTATGGCACCTCTCCCGGCCACCGACCCACTTTTGCCGCCGGATTTAAATTCTGACACATTTGTTTCCGGCGCCTTTTAATAATGAATGCGAATAACTGAGACAAAAGAGGGACCCCGGGCTGGAGCGCGTGCGCGAGGAGCACGACCGGAAGAAGACATCTGCCAAGCACTTTGCTGCCCTGGCCGGTCTGAGGGTCCCTGCGCTCTGATAGTGGCGTAATTGGTGAGCCCCTTACCGCGCCTCACATGTACACTCCCTTGGCAGTGCTGGGGATCCCTGCACCTTGAGAGTGTGGCTTAACGACGCGACCCCTGCCCTCTTCTGCACCTCACCGCAGTGCATATGCAAACACTATGGCTGTCCTCATAAGACGAGCTGCGCTGGAAATTGGGCCAATGTCCCGTGTACTCCGAAATACTAAGTTAGCGCTTTTCGGGTAGGCGCTCCAACCAATCCGGTCAGGCCAGTAATCATGATTGAGAGGCAAACATGAGTTTGTGCCCAAATAGGGATCTCGACACTAGAGCAGAGATACCGTGCTTTCCCCCCACAAATTACTCCAGGCTGAATCAGGCAACATATATCTGGAGAAATACTACACCGTCAGAGTTTTTGCCACTCAGAACAAGGGAAAATAACCACTTTTATCATGTTATGCGCAGTTCGTATATAGATAACTTGGGATGGGGAGGTAATGTGGTCGCCAGTAAATATTGCAGCGAGCGGTATCGGTTTTTAATGAGTTCAATGTTGCGAAAATAACGGGCAACTCGTAATGGGAGCAGCCTGGATGCCCGCCATAGAGAACTTGTATCACATAAGAGCCAACATCGAATGCTAAGAGTGTTTATAATATATGTGTGTTTTTGTCTTCTCCCTTCATAGGAAAAGGTCACATGCCTCAATGTAGGGATTCCCTGAGCGACTGGCGCCACGCGCAATCTGTAATCTATCTCAACTGTAGAAACATGAAATGAAATGAAAGAAACAGAAATCTTTTCCATTGTGCCAATGACTGTTGCAATAGAGGAGAAGGTATTGTGAAAAAGAACCAGCTGCTTGCGCCCACACCCCTCGCTCCGTTTTCCTTAACAGTTCAGTTGGTTTCAGTGAAGAACTTGGCGTTGTTTGGCGGACGCTGTCTGACCCCGGTGTGCACACCACCGGCTCCCACTGCTGACTTCAGTGTGCACATCACAGGCTCCCGCTAGCTGACCCCATCACCGGCTCCTACTGCCTGACTTCAGTGTGCTCATCACAGGCTCCCGCTAGCTGACCCCAGGGCCGTTTCTAGGTTATTTTGCCGCCTTCCCCCTTTTGCCGCCCTAGGCGGCCGCCTAGTCCTGCCTAATGGTAGAAACGGCCCTGGCCAGGCCAGCTCCGGGGTTGCAGTGCTTCGCCTGACTTCAGTCTCACATTTGCAGATTTAAGCTATTAGCATTGTAAATGACAATGCGTTTTATTTATGTTTTTAAAACCAAAACATAAATAAAAGGCATTGTCATTTACAATGTCAATAGCTCAAACTCACATAAATGCGAGATCTATTGCATTGTAAATGCTTGTATTTTCTGGCTGTGTGCCCCTTTGTTGTGGCACAGTGCCGGAAACATGCAGCCTCCTAGGGTGGGAAGGCAGTGATGCGCCCCTTAACAATCTGCCGCCGAGGAGGCGTAAAGGGCAGAGCAGCGAACTTTAGAACTGGGGAACCGGGTTCCAATCTCGGCGTCGGCTCAGCATCCTGTGATTCTGGGCAAATAACTTTGGGGCCTATTAGCAATAACCGGCGATAATTATCGCTAAGCGCACTTAGCGCTAGGATAATTATCGCCGGTTTCTATCGAGGAGATAGCGTGCTATCAGCAACGCTTATCTCCAATGCGATAGAAACCCCTGCTGTCGCTGGAAAACAGTGCGATTATCGCTGGAAATCCAGCGATAATCGCACTGTGACCGGCGATAGCTTGCTGATAGGGTAAGGGGGATTTAGCCATGTAATCCACCTCCCATTGGATTACATGGCTAAGTCAGGTTTGGACCAGGTGTAAAAAAACAAGCGCTAATAGTGTTTAGCGCTGGTTTCTTTATCGCCTTGCTGGCCTCCCTAATAGGCGATAGCGATGTTAGCGACTGCTTCCAGTCGCTGCCAGGTTGGGAACGCCTACTTTGCATGTCATTAGCGATAAATATCGCTGGCATGCAAAGTGGCACCCAACCCGGTCGCTATCGCCTAAAAGCTGTCGCTCACAGCTGTGAGCGACAGCTTGCTAATAGGGCGGGAAAAAAATCGCCGCTTTGGCGGCAAAAAGTGCCGCTAAAGCGGCGATAAGGCCCTTAGTAATATGCCCCTTTATCTTCCCGTGCATACTACAAATGAATGTGTCCTTGTGTATAGCTTCAATACAACAAAACACAAACAATATAAACTGATCTCACTGCCACACACTTCTTGGTGCACGCACCCTTATTTCCTTTAGCATTTATGTGTGTGTGCATTTCAAAGACTTTCCTAGATAAGGGTAGCCTGATGGAAACTGTTACTTTTCTCGCCAATAAAATGCACATTTAAACTAAAAGAAACTGCTCACACTGCCGCAGACTCCTTGGCGCTCGCACCCTTCTTTCTTTAGCAAGTACGTGTGCGCGCATTTGAAAGAGCTTCCAAGATAAGAGCAGCTTGATGGAAACTGTTGCCCACAATTATACTGATGTTAACTACAAAGTGAAACCTCATTCTTACCAAAAACGGCGCAGGGCTTTCATTTTAGCATCCGGCTGTGCGCCACTTTGAGAGTTGTTACTATTTTGACCATTGTTAGAAGTTGGGGAGTTTGAAATCTATGGGGCATATTAGCAAGACCGGCGTTAAAATTATCGCCGTTTTAGCGGCAGGAAACTGCCCTCTCGCTGACAATGAGGCAGGCTCTCAGAGAGCCGGTGGCAAGGTGAAGTGGGCACACGAGGCACCGCTCGCAGCGCTCTCTTCTGCGCGCTGCCTTTCAACGCTCGGCGCTGCATCAAAGGCAGGCGATGCAGAGCTCACAACAAAATTCGTTTTATTTATTTAAATGTTTACTTACCTGTATTGGGCCTTAATCCGTAGTTTACTACCCCCACCCTGCCCCTCCCCCGCCCCACGTCACCGCCCGACCGGCACTCCTACCACCGACCGCGCCTGTACATGAGAGAGCCTGTGGATGCTTGCAGTCCTGTCCTAGTAGCTTGCTACTTTCCCTCCCTCTGTCTCCCACAATATGTTTTTCAATGCACTGCAGACACTGTGTGGTCCTGGGCCAATTAAAAGCCTGCGAAGACGGCTATAGGCACAAACGCATACGGTCACACTGACTGCTTGCAGCTATTAAACTAACTTTGCTTTTGGTATTATTTCTCACATATCTGTGAATTTTACAGAATTTTGCTTGCACATTAAAGCACAACTGCTTAAAGTTCGTGCTAAGACTTGTTAAGTGTGTTAATGGTCATTGGTTCCGTACAGTGAAAATATGTTAATGTAAGTAGCCACAGAGTCTGTGTCTTGAGGGGCGTGCCTTTAATTGCAACCTTAGCTGAAAATGTAAAACGAAAGTCTTGGTTGGGTAAGGGCGTTTTTTTTGTTTTTTGTTAAAGGTGCAATTGGTTGCATAGGTATAATAGAAGTTACTTACTCCTTATTTTTTTTGACAGTGTTTTATAGCGCAAACTAAAAATTCGCCCAAATACACTAATTTCTGCACCAAATCACAAAACCGAATGCAAGACCTATTGGCTTTGCCAATGCTTGTTTTTTAATTACAATAGATTTCGCAAGCGCTATGCAGGTGAAACCTAAAAAAAGGGAACATTCTTTGAAGTACTGCAAGTAAATAAACTAGCAAGCACTTTATGCTACTTAAAAAAAAGCAAGCAGGGATATTTAAATAGCCCACATTATGTGAGTGCTGGTGCCCCCACATTCTAAGGTCAGAGCTAATCGAACATCCCCCCCACCCCACTCCCCTCCCCCTCAGCCCCAGGAGGCTACTCATGTAACTCCTGCATCACTGCTGTACATATGCTACTGGTGTAACTCATTCAACCATTAAACCTGATCCCGACTCCAGAGGAAGGGATGTCACCGATGCATAGAATGACGTCATGCGAGAGGGTCTAGTAGCATGTCAATGATCAAATGGAACAGTTCAAGCCGTCCTCTTATGTTACAGAAAGTGCGTAGATAAAGACAGATAAAATGTCATATATAATCCTCCCCTCAGAGGGAGATGAAGCCCGTCTGCGCCGTGACCGCGCCCAGCGCCAGACCCCCTGGTCCGGGCATCCCCCGCGCCCGCCACATCAACAGACGCCGATACGACGCCAGCACCCTCCACGCACTCAACCCCGGAAAAGATCACGCCTGCTACCAGGCCACCCCGAAAGCGCACCCAAGGGCCCTTCACCTGCCGGAACTGCAGCTTCGCCAGCACCCGCCCCGCCAAACCACCGCCCAGGAAAGAACCCAACTACCTCAGATGCATCCTCCTCAACACCCGCTCCGCCCGCAAACACGCCATCGAACTCTGGGACCTTCTCGACTCAACCTCCCCAGATGTCGCATTCCTGACGGAGACCTGGCTGAATCCGCTTCAGCCCCCGACATCTCCATTGCCATCCCGGACGGATACAAGATCACCCGCAGGGACCGCACCAACGGAGTCGGAGGAGGCATCGCCATCGTCCACAGGAACACCCTCAGAGTCTCAACCAACACCGACGACACCCTCAGCACCGCCGAACATATGCACTTCCAGATCCACACCGATCCCAACACCACCCTCAGAGGAACCCTCATCTACAGACCCCCGGACCCCGACCATAGTTCAGCGATTCCATCGCTGACTCCGTCAGCACACACGCCATCGCCTCCACGGACTACATCCTCCTCGGGGACCTGAACTTCCACCTCGAGAACAACAAGGACACCAACTCCACCACCCTGATCGACAACCTCGCCACCCTCGGACTCAGACAGCTCGTGACTACACCCACCCACGCCGCTGGCCACACGCTCGACTCCATCTTTTCCGCAAGCCCACACGTCTCCTTCAACCACACCTCCGAACCCCACTGGACTGACCACCACTGCATCCACTTCACCTACAGGAAGCCCACCACGCACCACCGCACCGAACAAATGCCTGCGCCGCTGCTGGAGCAGAGTCACGGAAGACCAGCTAACCACAACCCTCGCCCTGAGCCCACCCGCCGAACCCTCCGACCCCGACACCGCCGCCCGCAACCTCAGACAGTGGATCGACGACTGCGCCAACACCCTCGCCCCGCTCAAGAATCCGCCCTACAGCCACACCAGCAAGAAAGCCACCTGGTTCACCGAAGACCTCCAAGCCTCCAAACGAACATGCCGAAAACTGGAGAAGATCTGGCTCCACGAACGGACAGCGGACAGCTCGCCGCCCACAAGAGCGCCACCCGCAGTCACCATCACCTCATCAGATCCGCCAAAGGGCCTCACTCAAAGACCGCCTAGGCAACAACGCACACAACAGCAAAGAGCTCTTCAACATCGTGAAGGAACTCTCCAACCCCAGCTCCAACACCAACGACATCCAGCCGTCGCGAGACCTATGCGACTCACTGGCCACCTTCTACCACCGCAAAATCGCCGACATCCACGACAGCCTCAACACCACGACCGCCCCGGCAACCACCGAGACCACTGCCCCCACAACCACCAACCGCCTGCTCTCCTGGACCAACATCAACGACGAGGACACCAGCGAGATCATGAACACCATCCACTCCGGTTCACCGCTAGACCCGTGCCCTCACCACATCTTCAACAAAGCCAGTACAGCCATCGCGCCCCATCTCCGGAAAATAATCAACATCTCCTTCGAGACAGCAACCTTCCCGGAAAGCTGGAAGCACGCCGAGATCACCGCCTTACTCAATAAACCCAAGGCAGACCCCAAGGACCTCAAGAACTTCCGACCCATCTCTCTGCTCCCGTTCCCCGCGAAGGTCACCGAGAAAATCGTCAACAAACAACTGACCCGCTACCTCGAGGAGAACAACATCCTGGACCCTTCCCAGTCCGGCTTCCGCAGCAACCACAGCACCGAAACCGCCCTCATCGCCGCCACCGATGACATCAGGACCCTGCTAGACAACGGAGAAACAGCAGCCCTCATCCTCCTGGACCTATCAGCCGCCTTCGACATGGTCTGCCACCACACACTACGAACACGCCTTCACGACGCCGGGATCCAGAGAAGGCCCTGGACTGGACCACATCCTTCCTTTCCGGCAGAACACAAAGCGTCCACCTCGCCCCCTTCCGATCCAAGGCCACCAAGATCATCTGCGGCGTACCCCAAGGCTCCTCCCTCAGCCCAACGCTGTTCAACATCTACATGGCACCCCTCGCCCACGTCGCCCGACAGCACAACCTCAACATCATCTCCTACGCCCGACGACACCCAGCTGATCCTCTCCCTCACCAAAGACCCTCACACCGCCAAAGCCCACCTCCACGAAGGAATGAAGGCCGTCGTCGAATGGATGAGGACCAGCCGCCTGAAGCTGAACTCGGACAAGACGGAGGTCCTCATCCTTGGTTCCAACCCTTCAGCCTGGGACGACTCCTGGTGGCCAACATCACTGGGAACAGCCCCGCCACCCACCGACCACGTACGCAACCTAGGGGTCATCCTCGACCCCACCCTCTCCATGACTAAGCAGGTCAGCGCCGTTTCCTCATCCTGCTTCAACATCCTCCGAATGCTCCGCAGGATCTTCAAGTGGATCCCCACCGAAACAAGAAAAACAGTCACCCAGGCCCTCGTCACCAGCAGGCTGGACTACGGAAACGCCCTCTACGCAGGAACGACGGCTAAGCTCCTGAGACGGCTGCAACGCATCCAGAACGCCTCTGCACGTCTTATCCTCGACATCCCCGACGCAGCCACATCACACCCCACCTGAGAGACCTGCACTGGCTCCCTGTCAACAAGAGGATAACCTTCAAGCTCCTCACCCACGCACACAAAGCACTCCACAACTCCGGACCAGCCTACCTCAACAGACGACTCAGCTTCTACACCCCCACCCGCCAGCTCCGCTCGACCAGCCTCGCCCTCGCCACAGTCCCCCGCATCCGGAAAGCGACCGCCGGCGGCAGATCCTTCTCCACCTCACCGCCAAGACCTGGAACACCCTCCCCACCAACCTCCGACAGACCCAAGACCTACTGGCCTTCAGAAGACTCCTCAAGACCTGGCTCTTCGATCAGTAGCAGCACCACCCCCCTCTTCCCCCAGCGCCTTGAGACCCTCGCGGGTATGTAGTGCGCTTTATAAGTGACATGATTGATTGATTGATTGACTCCCAGGGCAGAGGCCAGACACTTACCGTAGATCCTCAGCTGTCTGGTGGCTGATACCGCGGCTGCACCATTCGGTTGCGCATTCACGGTGTAATTTCCGGTGTAGTTCGTCTGCAGGTCTCTGATCACCAAAGATCCGTCTGGGCCACAAGTCTCCCGACCCGTGTATCGAGGTCCATTGACCTGTGTTGGTGGTGAAGCGAAGCAAGTGCAGATGAGCTGTGGAGGGGTCACCGCTGTCCCTCTGTGCCAGGCAAACGAAAATGGATTTACAATGACCGGGGCAGTGAGGGTGGCCATCTGTCCCACTGTGGCTTCAATCACTTCTGCATCTGCCCCCTGAGCTGAGGCCGGCTGAACACAGACACCGAGACAGACTGAAAGAAAGAGAAGAGTGGAAACCAGGGGTTAAAAGCTAAAACAGTCAACCACAGAGATTAGTCTTCCATTTAATACCAACAGGAAAGGAGCCCATTTTATGCAGTGACCATGATTTCTGCAGAGGAGTCGCATTACAGTAGGAGAGGCCATGGGAGTAGGAGACACTAACATTCTGAGGGAGGTTGTTGTAGAGATAGCCCTGATTATTTACCAGTTAACTAGCACCAAAGGATTAGGGTTTAGGCGCTAAGTAGTAGTGTCAGTCCAACCCAAAACGCCTCCAGATCCCTATATGAGGTAGTAAGAAGGTCAAACAGTGTGATCAGACTGTTGATTTTCAAGTACCTATGTTACAAACAAGCATTTGCAATGGAATAGGTCTCGCATTTACGCGAATTTGAGCTATTGGCATCGTAAATGACAATGCCTTTTATTTATGTTTTGGTTTTTAAAGCATAAATAAAAGGAATCGTCATTTACAATGCCAATAGCTCAAACTCGCGTAAATGCGAGATCTATTGCATTGCAAATGCTTGTTTTTTATCCTGCTGCAACAGATGTTTGTAATTGAACTTCAAAGAGGATGGCACAAATCCAGCTGTGCATGATTCATTTTACTCGCCGTAGAAGCAATTATAATGGCATTGGCTACACCACACCTAATGACCTACATATGCACACACGGGATGTAACACCAAATGAAATCTACACATGAAGGAATGACACTCGAGGGGTCTGTCAAAATAGTGCATCTATCGAAAAACGGTAACATTTCAAAACAAAGAATTGAGCAGAAGCACAGTCTTAAAGAGTTAACAGGCAAGTAGGTGTAAGTGCTAAACGCTACGCACAGACAGTGCGAGTAAATATCTATACCGATCCTCCAAACTTGCAGACCCACTGTTGTGAGTAGAACGAATAAAAACAGCATTCAAGAGCAGTTTAAACATCCCAGTATTCACTGAAGCATCATCTTATGCACAGCCTACACCCCCTCCCTATGATGTGTCCATCCTTTCCGACTGTGTATGTATTTTGTTTACCACTGACTAACTCTGTATGCAAAAGTTTAATAAACTACTTTGAATTGAACATCCCAGTAACCAAGTTGCAAGAATGTCAACAGCTGTGAGGAAAGTGTCTAAAAAATAAACAGATGCAGGAGTCCTTGCTGAAACACTGCCTCAGCAATGCACAAGCTGTGTCATGCAGGTAGTCAACACTGAAGGAAGTGTCATTGCAAGATGTCAAGTCAGCACATTAAAAGCTTCATCTGCTGAATCACCATTGAGAAGGGTGATAGATAGATCTTGCTCTTCGTCTCTCTGTGTCACACTGCGCTGAAAGTTCTGATGCCTTTGGGGCTTTGGGGAAAACGTGTATTTTAACACAGCTGAGAAACAATTGTTTTCTGTCTCTTCGAGATGGTTTTGGGCTCTCGCCTTCCATTTTACCTTAAACTACGTTCCTGGACCGCTACACCTTTATCATGGCACAAACAGTGCAGGTCTAGCTTAATTAATGAACTTTACTAAGGGAAAAAATGAATGCTGAGCAATAATTTACTGGTTACAGTACTTTATTAACATTGTGAGTTTTTGAGCAATTTACTACTCTGATTTCTATCAATAATATTCATTTTTAATATATAGCCTAGACATTGCATACCGAAAGGTAACCTTATTTGGAAAACAACCTTATGAAAGCATGAGTAATTGTACGAGCAAATAGATTTTAAATAATAACGTGAAAGAGCAGCATTGTGGCACGGAGAAACTGATGTACACATTTCTTTACTAACTCCTATGGTGCGTGATTTTGTTATCATCCATTTACCCCAGGTGTTGAGTTGTGACATCACGGTTCATACCTCCTCTTGAGTTCTTCATTTTGAATGATTGAAAGTGCTACCATGAGGGCGCCGCTCATCGCAAAAATACGAGGAATTCCCTCTTGCTCCTTGACTAGGCCTCCATTATTATTATTATTAGTTTTGTACATTAGCGACAAGGTCATTATTTAATTCATGCTACAAACTGTGAAATATTGCACAGATATTGTGCACTTTTATTGCCATTGATTACACCAACCTTTACTCCTACTTTTCCCTACTAGATTTAATGCAGATGGTCTTTTATTTGCCTGCTAAAAGTGGTAGAAGGGAGGAAAACAATTCAAGATTAAACTTTCGATTTAGTCATGCTGTAATGGACCACAGACTCCGAATTTCAGTTTGGTGGATTTATTATAAGGCCAAAAATAATTGAATATAAACACACCTCAATATCAGAGTATATAGGTACAGAAAGATCAATACAGAGCCGATTTTACGAATATAAGTCATTCGGCACAGAAGGCATAATATGATGAACTCCAAAATCAAAATACAGCAAAGAATAGAAGCGGAGTCCAATTCTCTTTTCATTAAGAAGGAGCAAAATCTTTCCCTACACTACTCTCAATGAGGATCCTACCTATCTCCCTTGTACCATATCCCAAAGGTGTCAGCACGTGTTGACTTCCTAAGAAGTACTCACATTAAAGAGGTCTGATAGCTTAAAGCTATGGTGCTCGCTCTAAGATGCTCCTTCTCCTCCGAAAACTGGCAGAAGTCTCTCGAATCTGTCCCTGCGCATCATACAAAAAGACAATGTTCAACCCACAATACGTCATGTTCAGTAAGTTTCCACAGAAGCTTTAATTAAGTCGACTCTTCTTCCAGTGGCCTTGGTTCCCAGATAGGCCAGGCACGGAAGGCAGGTCCTCCCTTCTCGCCTTGCAGTCTTCTTCAAAGACATTCCGGGTATCTCCTTAAATCTAAGAATAACGAGTTCGAATTCCTGCACCTGCAGTAGGATGAGAACATACTGTCTGCGAGCACAAAGAATTTATTTAATTAATTCTTGAGCAACCAAGGAGAAACGAAACTCAAAACAACCTACAATTTGGGTCTACAAATCGGGTAACTTAAACTAAACATAGTTACATTATATGAGTATAATTTCGTCCTGCACATTACACATACAGGAATTATGTTTGCTAATACACGCAAATCCTACTTAAACATGCTCACTTCATTTTAATACTAATATGACGTGAATAAATGCATCTTAATTATCATAAAACACTGCACACGACAAAAATACATATGAGTGCGTTTATATCAGGAGTATAGTGCACCCCTACAATTTAGAGTGCTGTAAGCGCTCTATCACCATGTATATACACATGGTTAGAATGCACTTGAAGAGTGGGCTTAAAGGAAACAATTGTGCTGTCGGACGCTGTCTGTCCAGGCGCTACATCGTTTGCAGTGGAACACTCCACCCTGAGCAGCCCGTTGCATCAAAAAAGCCATTACTCTCCACATAGAATGAATAAAATTAAATTTAAGGCTATTTTATTAGGAGGTACTGTTTATTTCTCTAACCTTAATGTATCTTCCTTTCTGTAGGAGCGAAGCCCTTCTTGGGCTCGCAGGGCAACTGAGTGTTCGCCGACAGATCTAAGTTAAGTTTTCTAAACCTGCCTACTGTGTACCTGACCGGTGACGCTTGGCAGTTTAAAGCACCAAATATGCTGCTTCCTTGCCGCTTTTTATCAAAACAGCTTAAATTTCAGCTGTACTAGTGGGCCAAAAAAAATAATAATGAGGATTAGAAAATAAAAAAAAAAACTTACAGGGCCGTGGGAGCTCGGTAACATACGAGCTTACTGCAACAAGCCATCGAGATTGTTCTGCAGCTCTGAAAGTGAAAGCGCACAGCGCACCTAAAGTAAACAAAGCAGAAGTCCTGCCTTAAGTAGGACAAACGCAGTAAAGAATTAGTGCTTATGGTGTAAGAGCCGTAGTAAAAGGGCCAGTAGCCATGGGAGGACTCAAATGACCACACAGCCGTACTAAGGAGGGACTAACAAGCCTATAAATGAATCTGAAGGCAGCATTACGAATGACAAAGACACAACCCAATGACAAATATGGGCGGGGTAGTGGGCGGGGCTTCACTCCCGTCCTGAACTACCCCAGATCTTCGCAGAGCAGCGCTTGCACGCTGACTCTACGCTCAACCTAAAAAGAGGTTGGATTGTTCTGGTACCATAAAAGGCAATTACCCTATTGATCTCTGTTACCGGTATGCTGAGCTCTCCCAATGCGCCAGGACTTGCCCTTGTTGGGTGTCTGGATGGGTTATGAGGGCTTCTTCCTCACATGAATGCTGTGTTGGGGGCTGGTGATGTGGTGCAGCTGTAATTACAGGTCTGGCTCGCGGGAGTGGTTCGCTGAATGCTGGCACAGCACAACGCAATGTCTCTGGGAGAGCCCAGGCTGGTGCTGGTTTGGCCTCTAGGATCTGAGACGCTGGACATTCCCCGTGACCGGGCCTTGCCTCCACACTGCTCCCAGACCTCTTGGTGGTTGGTATACAGAGCTACCAAGGAGCTAGTCGGGGGGTCAGAGTTTTTCTCTGAACCTGTCTGGTAAAAGTGGTGTGGTGCAAAGTATCACAACTCGTGCCTCTCTGCTGCCCTTCCCTAGGGCATATATGACAAGATGCCTAACCCTGACCCCTCTAGTGACGTGTCATTGTTGGGTCTTTAGAACTAATGGAAAGGTGTAGCAGTGGCGCGGGGTGCTAGAGGGCGTTGAGTCTGACATCTCTATCCTAGGTGTGTTGTAATGACTCACCCAGGCCATGCCAGGGCATGTGGAGCAGTGACAGCAGCCCTACACTTTCCATGATCTCCCATACCCAGTACCAAGCAGCCATAGCATTCTTAGGTGTTTATCAGGAAGAAAACATGTATTGTGGCCATTGTTCCCTGCTGCTTCCCCTAATATTGTCTCACCCACCCTGAACACTGTACCGTCCACCATAACGCTGCCAACACATTCTCCTTTCACCCTTTAATACAAATCTACAGCCAGTATTAGTAACGGGGTAGAACCCACTATGATTAAAACACTCCAGCAGCAGGAAAATACAAGAGAGGGCCCCACACAGCAACACAAGGCCAGAAGCATGCTGCCATTACAGTTACAGGTGTCACATACGGGCAGCAGGTCACAGCCCCAGTGACATCATCACAGAGACCAGTACACTGACCGCAGGCTGGAGCCGCTGTCTCTAAAACTGAGGCCCAGTGACATCATGACAGAGACCAGTACACTGACTGCAGGCTGGATCCGCTGTCTCTAAAACTGAGGCCCAGTGGCTCCATCACAGAGACCAGTACACTGACTGCAGGCTGGATCCGCTGTCTCTAAAACGGAGGCCCAGTGGCTCCATCACAGAGACCAGTACACTGACCGCAGGCAGGATCCGCTGTCTCTAAAACCGAACCCCAGTGGCTCCATCACAGAGACCAGTACACTGACTGCAGGCTGGAGCCGCTGTCTCTAAAACTGAGCCCCAGTGACATCATCACAGAGACCAGTGCACTGACTGCAGGCAGGAACCAGCTGTCTCTAAAACTGAGCCCCAGTGACTCCATCACAGAGACCAGTACACTGATAACAGCCTGGAGCCGCTGTCTCTAAAACTGAGGCCCAGTGGCTCCATCACAGAGACCAGTACACTGACTGCAGGCTGGACCCGCTGTCTCTAAAACTGAGGCCCAGTGGCTCCATCACAGAGACCAGTACACTGACTGCAGGCTGGAGCCGCTGTCTCTAAACTGAGCCCCAGCGACATCATCACAGAGACCAGTGCACTGACTGCAGGCAGGAACCAGCTGTCTCTAAAACTGAGCCCCAGTGACTCCATCACAGAGACCAGTACACTGATAACAGCCTGGAGCCGCTGTCTCTAAAACTGAGGCCCAGTGGCTCCATCACAGAGACCAGTACACTGACTGCAGGCTGGACCAGTTGTCTCTAAAACTGAGGCCCAGTGGCTCCATCACAGAGACCAGTACACTGACTGCAGGCTGGAGCCGCTGTCTCTAAAACTGAGCCCCAGCGACATCATCACAGAGACCAGTGCACTGACTGCAGGCAGGAACCAGCTGTCTCTAAAACTGAGCCCCAGTGACTCCATCACAGAGACCAGTACACTGATAACAGCCTGGAGCCGCTGTCTCTAAAACTGAACCCCAGTGACTCCATCACTGAGACCAGTACACTGACTGCAGGCTGGAACCCACTGTCTCTTAAATTGAGCCCCAGTGACATCATCACTGAGAGACCAGTACAATGACTGCAGACTGATCCCGCTGTCTCTAAAACTGAGGCCCAGTGACTCCATCACAGATACCAGTACACTGACTGCAGGCAGGAACCAGCTGTCTCTAAAACTGAGCCCCACTGACTCCATCACTGAGATCAGTACACTGACCGCAGGCTGGAGCCGCTATCTCTAATACTGAGCCCCAGTGACTACATCACAGAGATCAATACACTGACTACAGGCTGGATCCGCTGTCTCTAAAACCGAGCCCCAGTGGCTCCATCACAGAGACCAGTACACTGACTGCAGGCTGGATCCGCTGTCTCTAAAACTGAGGCCCAGTGGCTCCATCACAGAGACCAGTACACTGACTGCAGGCTGGAGCCGCTGTCTCTAAAACTGAGCCCCAGCGACATCATCACAGAGACCAGTGCACTGACTGCAGGCAGGAACCAGCTGTCTCTAAAACTGAGCCCCAGTGACTCCATCACAGAGACCAGTACACTGATAACAGCCTGGAGCCGCTGTCTCTAAAACTGAGGCCCAGTGGCTCCATCACAGAGACCAGTACACTGACTGCAGGCTGGAACCCACTGTCTCTTAAATTGAGCCCCAGTGACATCATCACTGAGAGACCAGTACAATGACTGCAGACTGATCCTGCTGTCTCTAAAACTGAGGCCCAGTGACTCCATCACAGATACCAGTACACTGACTGCAGGCAGGAACCAGCTGTCTCTAAAACTGAGCCCCAGTGACTCCATCACTGAGATCAGTACACTGACCGCAGGCTGGAGCCGCTATCTCTAATACTGAGCCCCAGTGACTCCATCACAGAGACCAGTACTCTGATAACAGCCTGGAGCCGCTGTCTCTAAAACTGAGGCCCAGTGGCTCCATCACAGAGACCAGTACACTGACTGCAGGCTGGACCCGCTGTCTCTAAAACTGAGGCCCAGTGGCTCCATCACAGAGACCAGTACACTGACTGCAGGCTGGAGCCGCTGTCTCTAAAACTGAGCCCCAGCGACATCATCACAGAGACCAGTACACTGACTGCAGGCTGGAACCCACTGTCTCTTAAATTGAGCCCCAGTGACATCATCACTGAGAGACCAGTACAATGACTGCAGACTGATCCCGCTGTCTCTAAAACTGAGGCCCAGTGACTCCATCACAGATACCAGTACACTGACTGCAGGCAGGAACCAGCTGTCTCTAAAACTGAGCCCCACTGACTCCATCACTGAGATCAGTACACTGACCGCAGGCTGGAGCCGCTATCTCTAATACTGAGCCCCAGTAACTACATCACAGAGATCAATACACTGACTACAGGCTGGATCCGCTGTCTCTAAAACCGAGCCCCAGTGGCTCCATCACAGAGACCAGTACACTGACTGCAGGCTGGATCCGCTGTCTCTAAAACTGAGGCCCAGTGGCTCCATCACAGAGACCAGTACACTGACTGCAGGCTGGAGCCGCTGTCTCTAAAGCTGAGCCCCAGCGACATCATCACAGAGACCAGTGCACTGACTGCAGGCAGGAACCAGCTGTCTCTAAAACTGACCCCCAGTGACTCCATCACAGAGACCAGTACACTGATAACAGCCTGGAGCCGCTGTCTCTAAAACTGAGGCCCAGTGGCTCCATCACAGAGACCAGTACACTGACTGCAGGCTGGAACCCACTGTCTCTTAAATTGAGCCCCAGTGACATCATCACTGAGAGACCAGTACAATGACTGCAGACTGATCCCGCTGTCTCTAAAACTGAGGCCCAGTGACTCCATCACAGATACCAGTACACTGACTGCAGGCAGGAACCAGCTGTCTCTAAAACTGAGCCCCACTGACTCCATCACTGAGATCAGTACACTGACCGCAGGCTGGAGCCGCTATCTCTAATACTGAGCCCCAGTAACTACATCACAGAGATCAATACACTGACTACAGGCTGGATCCGCTGTCTCTAAAACCGAGCCCCAGTGGCTCCATCACAGAAGACCAGTACACTGACTGCAGGCTGGATCCGCTGTCTCTAAAACTGAGGCCCAGTGGCTCCATCACAGAGACCAGTACACTGACTGCAGGCTGGAGCCGCTGTCTCTAAAACTGAGCCCCAGCGACATCATCACAGAGACCAGTGCACTGACTGCAGGCACTCAAAGAACGACTGGACAACAACGCCCATGACAGCAAGGAACTTTTCAGCATCGTCAAAGAGTTCTCCAACCCCAGCGCCGGAAACAACGACATCACCCCCTCGCAAGACCTCTGCAACTCACTCTCCGCGTTCTTCCACCGCAAGATCACCGACATACACAACAGCTTCAACGCACAAACAACGCACCCTACCGCCCGAACCAATGCCCGCCACCACCACCCTCTGCAACTGGACCCCGATCAACACCGAAGACACCACCCGCACGATGAACTCCATCCACTCCGGATCACCAACCGACCCCTGCCCACACCACGTCTTCAACAAAGCCGACGCCACCATCGCACCCCATCTCCGGGACATCATCAACTCCTCCTTCCGCACCGCCACCTTCCCGGAGAGCTGGAAGCACGCCCGAGCTTACCGCCCTCCTGAAGAAACCAACGGCGGACCCCACCGACCTCAAGAACTACCGCCCCATCTCGCTCCTTCCGTTTCCGGCCAAAGTCATCGAGAAGACCGTCAACAGACAGCTTGCCGCCTTCCTCGAGACGAATGGATCCCTCGACCCCTCGCAGTCCGGGTTTCGGGCCAACCACAGCACCGAGACCGCCCTTATCGCAGCCACCGACGACATCAGAACCCTAACCGACAACGGGAAACAGCTGCCCTCATCCTCCTGGACCTCTCCGCGGCGTTCGACACCGTCTGCCACCGCACCCTAGTGAAGCGCCTCAGCAACATCGGAATCCGAGGAAAGCACTGGAATGGATCATCTCGTTCCTCGCCGGAAGAACCCAGAGAGTCCGCCTCTCCCGTTCAGATCCGAAGCCACCGAAGTCATCTGCGGCGTTCCACAAGGATCCTCACTCAGCCCGACCCTCTTCAACGTCTACATGAGCCCCCTCGCAGCCATCGCACGCCGACACAACCTCAACATCATCTCCTACGCCGACGACACCCAGCTGATCCTCTCCCTCACCAACGACCCCACTACCGCCAGAGCCAACCTGCACGACGGGATGAGAGACGTCGCCGACTGGATGAGGAACAGCCGCCTTAAACTGAACTCAGACAAGACGGAAGTCCTCATCCTGGGCTCATCACCCTCCGCCTGGGACGACTCCTGGTGGCCCCCGGCCCTGGGCACCGCACCCAAGCCAACGGACCACGCACGCAACCTGGGCTTCATCCTGGACTCCTCCCTATCAATGACCAAACAAGTCAACGCCGTCTCATCTTCATGCTTCAACACCCTGCGCATGCTCCGCAAGATCTTCAGATGGATCCCCACTGAAACCAGGAAGACCGTCACCCAGGCACTGCGTCACCAGCCGACTGGACTATGGGAACACCCTCTACGCCGGAACCACAGCCAAACTTCAAAAGAGACTCCAGCGCATCCAGAACGCCTCCGCACGACTCATCCTGGACATCCCCCGACACAGCCACATCACCGTACACCTGAAAGACCTGCACTGGCTCCCCGTCAGCAAGAGAATCACGTTCAGACTCCTCACCCACGCACACAAGGCCCTCCACGACCTGGGCCCAAAGTACCTCAACGACCGCATGTCCTTCTACACGCCCACACGCCAGCTACGATCAACCAGCCACGCCCTCGCCACCGTACCACGCATCCGCAGAACCACCGCCGGAGGAAGATCCTTCTCCTACCTGGCGGCCAAGACCTGGAACTCCCTCCCCACTCACCTTCGGCGAACCCAGGACCATCTCGCCTTCAGGAAGCAGCTCAAGACCTGGCTGTTCGAGCAGTAACTTACCCCCTCCCCCAGCGCCTTGAGACCCTCCCGGGTGAGTAGCGCGCTCTATAAATGCCGTGATTGATTGATTGATTGAGGAACCAGCTGTCTCTAAAACTGACCCCCAGTGACTCCATCACAGAGACCAGTACACTGATAACAGCCTGGAGCCGCTGTCTCTAAAACTGAGGCCCAGTGGCTCCATCACAGAGACCAGTACACTGACTGCAGGCTGGAACCCACTGTCTCTTAAATTGAGCCCCAGTGACATCATCACTGAGAGACCAGTACAATGACTGCAGACTGATCCCGCTGTCTCTAAAACTGAGGCCCAGTGACTCCATCACAGATACCAGTACACTGACTGCAGGCAGGAACCAGCTGTCTCTAAAACTGAGCCCCAGTGACTCCATCACTGAGATCAGTACACTGACCGCAGGCTGGAGCCGCTATCTCTAATACTGAGCCCCAGTGACTCCATCACAGAGACCAGTACTCTGATAACAGCCTGGAGCCGCTGTCTCTAAAACTGAGGCCCAGTGGCTCCATCACAGAGACCAGTACACTGACTGCAGGCTGGAGCCGCTGTCTCTAACTCTGAGACCCTGGGCTCTTGCAGCACAGCAGCAAAGCACTTGCACTAAAACTAATATCAGATAATCATTCCAGGGCAGTTACTACTAGCGTATCTCATATATATTGTCTAACACTACAGTGTAACCAAGTAGATGTACAGGCAAAATGAAGAACAACTGTCACTATCAATCAATGTGCCGATGCTCAATCACTGACAGACTCTGCAGGTGGACTGAGCTATAGTCGGCTGGTGCACAATATCTCCCCAAATTCATTCAAGTTTAACCTTTTGGAGGGACATACCCCTACTTTTAAAAAATTGTTGTGAACATTTGATGGAACCATTGATTTATACAGATGGCAGATGCCATAAATTTCTCCACATTGAAAGTGATAAAATCCAGGATTCCATTCAAGACCTATATAACCGTGGGGGGATAAAAATATCTGTCCCAGGAGCTTGCCTATAGGAAATGAGGAGGAGACCTACCCAGTATGAGATACAAATAGGTTAGAAATCTTTATTTCCCCATATTGTTTTCACCATAGTATATGCTGCCAATCTTGTGGTCCTGATGAAGGTGGTTTGATAAGATCTGTTTCCACCGAAAAGTGCGTTGACTGTATGTCTGGGAAACCCCAGGACACAACACAATAACAAAAGAAATTGGAGATCTTTCCCTAATGTAATTTAAAATGTATGTGGCATCAGGCAGGGGCATTAATGTGAGGTTGAGGTGAGAATGTGTCTGTTTGGTGATTGGAAGGTGAGTGAATTGAGATATGGGGGAGTGTACACAAAATCTATTGATGTAGATTGACAATGAGATGTACAATATACAAAAAGTGTATATTTATGGATGATATTATGTGTTTTCTTTTTTGTATATATTTAACTCTGAGAAAAATATTTTGGAAAAAAACGTTTTGATGTGTGGTAAGAGTACCATCAAGATAAAAACGAAATAAAATATATAAAATTAAATCACATGTTGTTGCATCTGTAGTAGCTGGTTGTCGAGACATCGGGCACTTAGAGCCAATATTGAAGTAATATAGGTCAAGTGGGAAATGTTTGTGCTCCGATTCTCAGTCCATTCACCTCAAAACGATGAAAGGCTCAGTCGGCCTGCTTGGGTTTAGTTAGACTTTGGGTTTAGTGAACTTTGTGAAGTATACAGATAGGTGGAAGATCAGAGCTCTCAAATTGTCTGATAACAGGAGTGAGTAGTTCCATTGATATTAAGAGTGAGTTGCTCCTTCGATATTTGGAGTGAGTAGCTGATGCAATATGAATGAGTAGTTCCTCCAGTGTCAGGAGTGAGTAGCTCCTCTGATATAAGGAGTGAGAAGTTCCTTTGATATCCGGAGTAAATAGCTCCTCCGATATCGGGAATGAGTAGCGCCTCTGAAATCAGGAGCAGCTCCTCTGAAATCAGGACTGAGTAACTCTTTTGACATCAGAATTGAGTAGTTCCTCCAATATCGGGTGTGAGAAGCTCCTATGAAATCTGGAGTGAGTAGCTCCTACGAAATCTGGAGTAGGTCTCCTTAAATCAGGAGTGAATAGCTTCTCGAAAATCAGGAGTTAGTAGCTCCTCCGATATTAGGAATGAGTAGTGCCTCCGAAATCAGGAGTGAATCACGCTCTAAAATCAAGAGGTAGTAGCTCCTCTGATATCAGGACGGAATAGCTCCTTCGATATAAAGAATGAGTAGCTCCTCCAATGTCACGAGTGTGTACCTCTTCCAATATCAGGAGTGAGTTCATATCAGGAGTGAGTAGCTCATCCAGTGAATAGCTGCATATATGAGCACAAATATATAACCTAATGTTAGAAATGGGATTTCTGGTTGGCTAAGGCTTGCGCCAAAGCCAGGCAGAAACCACCACTCTAGTCAGGGCAAGGGAGTTACACACTGAAGATAACCCCTGCTCACCCCCTTGGTAGCTTGGCACGAGCAGTCAGGCTTTTTCCAGATGCAATGTGTAAAGCGTTTGCGCAACACACACACAGCAGCAACACACTAGGTACACCACAAAAGAAACTCCACACAAAGTTATATATAAAAATAGCCTTTGTATTATCCAAAACACATTAGAATAGTAATCACACAATATACACTGTGCCAACTGGCACTAGGCAATATTTACAGGGGATTATATACAAATGACAGGGCCAATTGGGCCACTGTCAGAACCATCACAAAGCACAAATAGTAACTGTAGAACACAACCAGTAATTACTGGCAAAACACTGTACTCAGCATTATATCCTGTAACATAAATCACACTATGCAATAAGCACCACATTAGGCGTAAAACACATTATGCGCCAACCTCATAAGCCTAAACACATTAGACAATAACCTCACAAGCATAAACACATTATGCAATAACCTCCTTAGCAGAAATCACATTAGAGGCATAAATCAGGGTGCATAAATCACATTTATCATAGGCACCACATAAATCACATTAGGGCCTGGCGCCCTACCCACCTAACACTGACCCCCTGGCCAACTGGCCTTCTCAGAGGGCTCAAATGCCCTATGTCCCAAATGTCAGGGCTGGCTGCCACTGCAGCAGAATCAAAAGTGCGCAATTGCGCTGGCACCACCGTGCCTCCTGGGTCCCCACTGGGACGCCTCAAAATGCTCTGGCCTAAAAGTTGCAGCTGCCGCTAATTGCGGTGCAGCTGTGCAGGTAACTGGGGGCACTGGCACTCACTGTGCCCTCTGGGCCCCCACTGGGGCTCTGCCAACAAATGTAGCCAAACGTTGCAGCTGCCCGCTACGGCGGCGCAGCTGTGAGCACAAATTGAAAAGAGGCACTGGCACTTCTGTGCCCTCTGGACCCCTGCTGGGGTCCTACAAACAATGTGCCCCCAAACGTTGGAGCAGCCCGCTCTCCTGCGGGTCCGCTCAGAAAATAGGCACTGATAATGTGCCAATCCTGAAGCCTCACTCACCGGGCTCTCGCGGTACTGTGTCCTCCAATGCAGGGGGAATTCCGTCACTGGGAGCCCTCGAGGCTCTGGTCCTTTCCCTCGGGATCGGGTGAGCCTGCGAGGCTCCATTCACCGGTGCAGGCACGCGGGGCTCTCCTCCTCTGCCTGGGGAGCCCCGCCCATCATCAGGCAGAAGGCTTGCCTGGCTTCCGCTTTCCTCCACAGGCTTCCTCTGGCACCGTCCAGTGCGGGGTGGGCTCCCGCCTGGATTCTCCGTCCGGCTCGGGGGAATCAGGCCATGCCCCCAACCAGGCATGGCCGCCTGACTTCCTCTGGGCAGATCTCGGCGGTGCGGCGGCTCCTCTTCTCAGCGGCAATGCGGGGTGGGCACCCGCTTGAAAATAATCACTTAAGCGGGGTGGGCACCCGCCAACAACACCAAACGCGGGGTGGGCACCTGCTGTTTAAATATGCACAAAGCGGGGTAGGCTCCTGCTCGGTTGGGCAAAACGCGGGGTGGGCACCCGCTCCACAACGCAGCACGGGGGGAATCCCTACATCGGGATTCCCTCCAAAATAGGTGGCAGCCCCGCGCTGCGAAGCCCACGCTCTTTTTAGCAGGAAGAAAAGCAGAGCACTCTCAAGGCGCTACAGTCCCAAAAGTCCTTAGAGGGAAAGGGGGCAAAGCTGGGCCCAGGCAGGCCAGCACACAGGGCCCTCCAGCAGGGAGGCAGTCCCTCATGGCGGTTCCTCCTGAGGCCCAGCAGGAGCAAGCCCCCCAAGCACAGGAACAACAACACTTTCATGGGGTCACAGCCCCTATATTTATATTACACATTCCTTTGTCTGCCCTGGTACAGGGCTCGAGGGAACCAGCCAAAACTGGTTCAGGGGGGAATTGGAGCACTTTGTTTACCAGGCTCCTCTTCCCCTTTGTCAGGTGGGGGCTCGTCATCAGACACACCACAGGGGGCGGAGCCAGCATTGTACAGGCTAGGCACAGACCTATTCAGGAACCAGGGACTTCTCCTTCCACTACTCCAAATATAGATGTCCCATTCAGCCTAGTGCTGACTCACCCTGCCCCTCCTGCAGCCACACACACCTCACCAGCCCCTGTCACTCAAAAGCCAGACATGCAATTCACATCAGGCAGGCAGACACATAGCACACAGAAATGCCAACTTCTAAAAGTGGCATTTCTAAAATAGTTATAATAAATCTGCGCACACCATTGCTCAGCATTTATTATTACCTTTCCAAATATACTAAACTTGACCACGCTGCTCCTCTCATATCAGGAATTACCACTGAAACACTTATCAGGGAATCCCCAATGCATTCCTATGGGAGGGCAGCCCCACAGTAGTGAGAAACCAAAATGGCTGTTTGTCACTACCAGGACATGTCACACACTTAAGGTACATGTCCTATCTTTTACCTACAATGCACCCTGCCCATAGGGCTAACTAGGGCCTACCTTAGGGGTGACTGACATGCAGTAAAAGGGGGGTCACAGACATGGCACACACTTTAGGTGTCACGTCACAGCGGCAGTAACACTGCGCGCACAGGCCCTGCAATGGCAGAGGTCTGAGATAGGCTTGAAAGGCGACTTCGGTGGGTGGCGCAATCAGCGCTGCAAGCCCACCAGTAGCATTTAATTTACCAGCCCTGGGTATATGAGATACCGCTTTACAAGGGACTGACAGGTAAATTAAATAGGCCAAAATAGGTGTAGACCAATCTTACCATATTTAACACAGAGAGCACACGCACTTTACACTGGAAGCAGTGCTAAAGTGCCCAGAGTCCTAGAACCACCAACACCATGTCAGAAAAAAGGCTAGGAGAAAGGCAAAAAAGTTTAGGGATGACCCTGCAAAAGGGCCAAGTCCAACACCTAACATTGGTGTATCTGGTTTTCTCCAAATGTTCTTTTTATATCATAACTTGTTAATAATTGTTAATAAGAATGTTTATGTTGATGCCAATAATATATTATGACAAGCAGAAATGTAACAAAGGAGTGTATTTTTCCAATGTCCCTCGTTTACACTTGTGTGTCTTTTGTTGGTATTCTCTCCCTTCTAAATCCCACCTTCCAGAAATCCTCAGACTAGAACTATGGACAAAACAGCTCAGATGCATAGTAATCTGCTTCTTCAATCAGAGTGTTCTCTTGTTTCTTACATGATGCAGGGCTAGCTGCCATCCCTAACTACTAGCTCAAAACTAGTAGTGGGAGCTGCTCTCCAGTAGCTGTACTTCAACCACTCACTGAGTGAACGAGCCGAAGCTCTACTGTCACAGGCTGCAATGACTGAAAACACACACATCACACCATGCAGTAAGACTGTTCAGCTGTACATCTTCTAATGTGTCTGACTCTGCTTCCCCTGGATGCTTGTTAATCCTCCTGTCCCTAAAGCCCATAGTCAAGTGCCCATGGAGAAATCTCTTTTCCTCCAGTTACCACCAGCGACCAATCCCCTTGTTATTGTGCTTAAGGAGTTCTGATGCTAGGGCCATTCCAGAGTGAAAGTCGTGATCCACTCCTAGAATTTACCACCAGAAGCCACTCCCCTTGTTTTTGTGCTTAAAGGAGTGCCGTTGCTAGGGCCATTCCAGAGTGAAAAACTGTGGGTCGCAGGTTAACTGGTAAAAATACATTTGTTAGGCATTTATTGGAGCATTACTATTTCATCTGTAAAATGATCCTGCTATACGGTTGTACTGGGGAGCGAGTTCTTCAATCGGGATTGGTGAGGTTTTTAAACGAATTTACCAATTTCAGACGACTGGGGATTTTTAAACTAATTTTAATGCATTTAGAATTTTGGGTATGACTGGGGATTTTTAAACTAATTTAAATGCGTTTAGAATTTTGGGTTTCTCTCCCCTCGCTGCAGCAGGGACAGTATTTTCTCTGTAGGCTATTCTGTTCAGAGTGCGATTTTTTAGAAGGTGCTGAGGTGTATTTTGACCTCTATGAGTTGCGTGTAATTGTGAAGAGAGGGCGAATGTTTACTTCTTAAGTTATAAGTTTCCATTGTCACGTGCATACCCCTTAGGTCTGCACATGTGGAACGGGGTTTCTCTAATTTTGCCGAATTTATGGGACCCTCCCTTCTTCTGGAAGGATCAAGAACCTTCAGGCTCTTTTGTGTGGGTCCTGGTGGGCTGTTGCCTATTCTTGGGCATTGCCACTTCTAATAAAGGATACTGGAGGTGGTTGGAGGGTAGTGTATGGACCCCTTGTTGGGGACCTGCAGTGAAAAAAATGGCTGGGACTATGTTTGCTTGCAATGTCATCTCGGCACGGGTCAGGGATCCTGTTGGGACTTTAGCTATTCGGCCTGATGGATGTGGTGCAAATGAACTTGGTGGGACTTTCAAATGCATTAGGGCCCGTAAGCTGAGTTCTTTCTTAAGCTCCCTTCACCAAACATACGTAAAGCCTGGCTTTCACCACCGGGGCCATTGCCTTGTTTTGGAACTAAAGGAGGGCCTCCATTTGAAGGCGGCCCGCAAAAGTGTTAGAGAATGGGGTCACTTCGATCTGGGACATGCCCCAGCTCCTTTGGCTGCCTGTTTTTATGCAACGCTGGGGGCCCGCCAGGCTCCCTCATCAGTCTGACCTTCCCCTGTGGGTGTGGTCAGCTAATTCTCTTCCAGGGGATCCTAATCAATAGTCATAAGCACATGAATATTCCTGCCCATGCGGGGGACCCCGGAAACATATAAAACATATATGTGGAAAAAACATATATGTAGCTCTATATATATATCTACATATATATATATTCACTGAAAAAACCACAGGTTTCAGGGACGTTATAGTTAGTTGAACATTTCACTCGTACAAAACCCGTGAAATTCCCCCGTTATAGTTAGTTCAGCTAACTATAACTCGCGCCCCCGCAATGCACTGCTGATGACGTCACATATTACATCACTCATGACATGGTCAGTGACATCACTGATGACATCACTGATGACATCTCAAATGACATCACTGATGACATCATCCAGTGACTGTGTGTTTCTGTAAAGTTTAAATATTTTTAATATATATAGGAAAAGACGTATTGAAGAATGAGTGGGTGTGTAAGTGTCTGTATGGATGATTTAGTAGGTGCGTGACTGACTCTATAAGTGAGTGATTTAACGTATCTTACTGAATGCTTGGGTTAGTGACTAAACTGGGTGAATGTCTGTATCCGTCTGTCTGTTGCTGTGTAAGTGGCTGCATGGGTTTGTGAATAGCTACATGAGTGTCTATATGAGTTATTGATTGGTTGTCTGAGTATCTGTATGGGTGCCTGAGTGTTTGTGTGGGTGGGGTGTGTGCGACTCTGTGCATAGATGTGTGAGTGGGTGATTCACTGGGTGGATGGTTTCAAGAGTGCATCTGTGATAGACTGTATGGGTGGGTAAGTGTGTGTAAGAGTGTGTTAGTGAGTGAATGTATGTCCCAGTGGTACATGTGTGAGTAACTACATATGTGAAAGCCAGTATATATGTGTGTTGGAGTATATAAATAGCTATAAGCGAGAGTGAGTGATTGTGATAGTGGCTGTATGGATGAGTGTGTGCTTGTATCAGTGATTGTATAAGAGCGTAACAATGTGCTAGTATTTGTATGATTAAGTGAGCTGGTGTGTGTATAACTGTATAGGTGAGTAAATGGCAGTGTGTTTAATTATTTGCATGACTGACTAGGTGTGTGAGTACCTCTATGGATGAGTGGCGGTGTTTGAGTGTCTATATAGGAGTAAGAGTGCATATGATAGTCCTGTACTGAGTGACCATAAGTATGAGTGACTGTACGGGTGAGTGAGTGGATGTGTGTGTGTAGACCTAAGAATCAGTGAGTGGGTATGTAGTTATTGGTGTTGGAGTGTCTATAGTTTTGCGAATGGCAGTCTGTAATTTAGATTGGGTGTATCAAAGGTTATATTAGGGTGTGAGGAGCTGCATCAGATTATCACGTGGATGATGTCATCAGTGATGTCATTTGAGATGTCATCAGTGATGTCATCAGTGATGTCACTGACCATGTCATGAGTGATGTAATATGTGACGTCATCAGCAGTGCATTGCGGGGCGCGAGTTATAGTTAGCTGAACTAACTATAACGGGGAATTTCACGGGTTTTGTACGAGTGAAATGTCCAACTAACTATAACTGTCCCTGAAACCTATGGTTTTTTCAGTGAATTTCAAAGGTTTTTTAAATGCTAATTTGTAACTATAACATATCTGAAACCTATGGTTTTTTCAGTGAATTTCAAAGGTTTTTAAATGCTAATTTGTAACTATAACTGTCCCTAAAACCTATGGTTTTTTCAGTGAATTTCAAAGGTTTTTTAAATGCTAATTTCTAACTATAACGTGTCTGAAACCTATGGTTTTTTCAGTGAATTTCAAAGGTTTTTAAATGCTAATTTGTAACTATAACGTGCCTGAAACCTACGGTTTTTCAGTGAATTTCAAAGGTTTTTTAAATGACATTTTTTAAATGTATTAATTTTTATATTAATTTTTTTCATACTGATTTACTACATTTTTAGCAACAATTTCTTTTACATATTTTATTTTTTAAATTACATTGTAATTACATTATACATTACATTACAAAAAATACTTTCTCAGAATGAATTACTTTAGTTTAAATACTTAGCACATAGGCAATAGACTTTTAAGTACAGTAGTTACAGTTGTTGCAATGGGCAACACATTTTCAAACACAATGCAACATTCAGCTCAATGTGAATTTCTAGTTAAATGCAATTAGTTACTTTATGGATTACTTTTCTAACCACAGGACTGGATCCTAGATTCAGTCCTGGGACATCTCCTGTAAACAGTTGAGTAAAAGCGTTTTGGTTACAGTCGTGATTTTTAAGGAATATTATTGTATTTTAAAAGTTGACACTTAGAAACTTTTCCTCATAGAATCACCAATGTTATCCTATGGAAGGAAATTCACTTAGCAGGTAAAAACTGTTATCGTTACTTTTTCTTACTCAGTGTTGGATCCTGGATCCAGCACTGGTGCATCTCCTGTAAACAGTTGAAAAAATGCGTTTAAGTCATACAGGCGATTTTTAAGGAATATTTGTAGTTTGTGAAAATCGACACTTTGAAACTTTTCTGCTGAAAACCAGACAATGGATTCCTATGGAAGAAAAGATAAGTTACTGGTAAGTACGGTTAAAATTACTTTTCAGGGTCAGTGCTGGGCTAAAAGATGCAGCACTGGGTTCTCTCCTGATAACAGGTGAGTAAATCGGAATTCGTATTTCGGCTGATTTTAGAAGAATAATTTAAAGTTCCAAAACTCCACACTTAGAAGAATTTTCAAGTGAAACCAGTCAATGTTAGCCTATGGAAGGAAATTCAAGTTACTGGTAAGTACGGTTAAAATTACTTTTCAGGACCAGTACTGGGCTGAAAGATGCAGCCCTGAGGTCTCTCCTGATAACAGGTGAGTAAATCAGAATTCGGATTTCGGCTGATTTTAGAGGAATATTTGTATGTTTCAAAAATCAACACTTAGAAACTTTTTCAGCAAAAAGCAGGCAATGATATCCTATGGAAGGAAATTCAAGTTACTGGTAAGTACGGTTAAAATTACTTTTCAGGATTAGTACTGGGCTGAAAGATGCAGCACTGAGGTCTCTCCTGATAACAGGTGAGTAAATCGGAATTCGTATTTCGGCTGATTTTAGAGGAATATTTTAAAGTTCCAAAACTCCACACTTCGAAGAATTTCCAAGTGAAACCAGTCAATGTTAGCCTATGGAAGGAAATTCAAGTTACTGGTAAGTACGGTTAAAATTACTTTTCAGGACCAGTACTGGGCTGAAAGATGCAGCACTGAGGTCTCTCCTGATAACAGGTGAGTAAATCAGAATTCGGAATTCGGCTGATTTTAGAGGAATATTTGTATGTTTCAAAAATCAACACAGAAACTTTTTCAGCAAAAAGCAGGCAATGATATCCTATGGAAGGAAATTCAAGTTACTGGTAAGTACGGTTAAAATTACTTTTCAGGATTAGTACTGGGCTGAAAGATGCAGCACTGAGGTCTCTCCTGATAACAGGTGAGTAAATCGGAATTCGTATTTCGGCTGATTTTAGAGGAATATTTTAAAGTTCCAAAACTCCACACTTAGAAGAATTTCCAAGTGAAACCAGTCAATGTTAGCCTATGGAAGGAAATTCAAGTTACTGGTAAGTACGGTTAAAATTACTTTTCAGGACCAGTACTGGGCTGAAAGATGCAGCCCTGAGGTCTCTCCTGATAACAGGTGAGTAAATCAGAATTCGGATTTCGGCTGATTTTAGAGGAATATTTGTATGTTTCAAAAATCAACACTTAGAAACTTTTTCAGCAAAAAGCAGGCAATGATATCCTATGGAAGGAAATTCAAGTTACTGGTAAGTACGGTTAAAATTACTTTTCAGGATTAGTACTGGGCTGAAAGATGCAGCACTGAGGTCTCTCCTGATAACAGGTGAGTAAATCGGAATTCGTATTTCGGCTGATTTTAGAGGAATATTTTAAAGTTCCAAAACTCCACACTTAGAAGAATTTCCAAGTGAAACCAGTCAATGTTAGCCTATGGAAGGAAATTCAAGTTACTGGTAAGTACGGTTAAAATTACTTTTCAGGACCAGTACTGGGCTGAAAGATGCAGCCCTGAGGTCTCTCCTGATAACAGGTGAGTAAATCAGAATTCGGATTTCGGCTGATTTTAGAGGAATATTTGTATGTTTCAAAAATCAACACTTAGAAACTTTTTCAGCAAAAAGCAGGCAATGATATCCTATGGAAGGAAATTCAAGTTACTGGTAAGTACGGTTAAAATTACTTTTCAGGATTAGTACTGGGCTGAAAGATGCAGCACTGAGGTCTCTCCTGATAACAGGTGAGTAAATCGGAATTCGTATTTCGGCTGATTTTAGAGGAATATTTTAAAGTTCCAAAACTCCACACTTAGAAGAATTTCCAAGTGAAACCAGTCAATGTTAGCCTATGGAAGGAAATTCAAGTTACTGGTAAGTACGGTTAAAATTACTTTTCAGGACCAGTACTGGGCTGAAAGATGCAGCACTGAGGTCTCTCCTGATAACAGGTGAGTAAATCAGAATTCAGAATTCGGCTGATTTTAGAGGAATATTTGTATGTTTCAAAAATCAACACAAACTTTTTCAGCAAAAAGCAGGCAATGATATCCTATGGAAGGAAATTCAAGTTACTGGTAAGTACGGTTAAAATTACTTTTCAGGATTAGTACTGGGCTGAAAGATGCAGCACTGAGGTCTCTCCTGATAACAGGTGAGTAAATCGGAATTCGTATTTCGGCTGATTTTAGAGGAATATTTTAAAGTTCCAAAACTCCACACTTAGAAGAATTTCCAAGTGAAACCAGTCAATGTTAGCCTATGTAAGGAAATTCAAGTTACTGGTAAGTACGGTTAAAATTACTTTTCAGGACCAGTACTGGGCTGAAAGATACAGCACTGAGGTCTCTCGTTATAACAGGTGAGTAAATCGGAATTCGTATTTCGGCTGATTTTAGAGGAATATTTTAAAGTTCCAAAACTCCACACTTAGAAGAATTTCCAAGTGAAACCAGTCAATGTTAGCCTATGGAAGGAAATTCAAGTTACTGGTAAGTACGGTTAAAATTACTTTTCAGGACCAGTACTGGGCTGAAAGATACAGCACTGAGGTCTCTCCTTATAACAGGTGAGTAAATCGGAATTCGTATTTCGGCTGATTTTAGAGGAATATTTGTAGGTTTCAAAAATCAACACTTAGAAACTTTTTCAGCAAAAAGCAGGCAATGATATCCTATGGAAGGAAATTCAAGTTACTGGTAAGTACGGTTAAAATTACTTTTCAGGACCAGTACTGGACTGAAAGATACAGCACTGAGGTCTCTCCTTATAACAGGTGAGTAAATCGGAATTCGTATTTCGGATGATTTTAGAAGAATATTTGCACAATGGTGAAGGGAGGGCGGGGCCTGAGGTGACATCTGTGCAAACGCGCCCGTGGCGCGTTTTAGGTGTGGGATTAAGTCCCCTTGAATCCTGAGGGTCCCTAGGGGCCAACTAGCCCACCAGGAACCTCCAATATGCGCCAGGGGCTGCGTTGCAGAGACGTGTAGAGAGGCCACACCCCTTTTACACCTCTCTGCAACGCAGCTCTGTGGCGCTTTCTGGATGTACCTGTTGGGCTAGTTGGCCCCAGGAACCTCAGGATTGAAGGGATTTAATCCCCAACTTAAACGCGCCACGGGGCGCGTTGCACAGATGTCACCTGGCCCGCCCCTCCCTTCACCACTGTGCAAAGGCGCCCGTGGCGCGTTTTAAGTCGGGGATTAACTCCCTTGAATCCTGAGGGTCCCTGGGGCCAACTAGCCCAACAGGTATATCCAAAAGCGCCACAGAGCTGCGTTTCAGAGAGGTGTAAAAGGGGCGTGGCCTCTGTACACCTCTCTGCAACGCAGCCCTGGCGCATACTGGAGGTTCCTGGTGGGCTAGTTGGCCCCAGGACCCCAGTATTCAAGGGGAATTGCTTCCCCTCTGCAAACGCGCCAGGGCGCGTTTGCAGAGTGGTGAAGGAAGGGGCGGGGCCTGCGGGCCAAATCATTTTTTGGGTTTTTGTCCCTGAAGGGGGCTGTGTGGCCCCCTTCCTTTTTCCTGTTTTTGGGCCCTGGGGACCCCATCCCCCAGGGCCTTACCCCTTTTTAATTAAATTAAAAAAAAACGGGAAGGGGCCGCGTGGCCCCCTTCCCTGGGCCTGTATTGGCCCCGGGGACCCCATCCCCGGGGCATGGCCTCGAGATTTTTTTTTTTCTTTGGAGGGGGCTGCGTGGCCCCCTCCTCAGGCCACTTAAGGCCCCGGGGACCCCATCCCCCGGGGCCGGCCTTCCTTTAGGGAGGGTGGCCGCGTGGCTCCCCTCCCGGGCCACTACTGCCCCGGGGACCCCATCCCCCGGGCTGGCCTCTCCGTTGGGGACTGTGGGGGTCCCCAATCCCCCACAGTCCCGCCGGCTCCCGCGTCCCTTGGGAGCCGGCATTGCTTTCCACATGGGGAGCTGCTAAGATGCAGCTCCCCATGTGGAAAGCAATGTGCTGGATATTGGAAGAGAGAGCAGGTTTCCTGCTCTCTCTTCCAATATCCAAAGCAGTTTGCTATGGCAGGACGGGAGCCGCGAGGCTCCCGTCCTGCCATAGCAAACTACAGTGTCCCGGGGTAGGCACCCGGGACACTGCAGGAGCCGGCCCTGGGGGTGGCGGTCCCCAGGGCCATCAAGGGCTCCAGGAGGGGGCCGCGCGGCCCCCTCCCTTAAATTGCACAGCCCCGGGAGGTGGTGGTCCCCGGGGCTCTGGGGTCTGTAATGGACCCCACATTTATTTTGTAAGTGCCCCGGGAGGTGGTGGTCCCGGGCGTGTGGGGGCTGGAGCCCCCACACCTTATTTATTTAAAAAAGCCCCGGGGGTGGCGGTCCCCGGGGCTGCGGGAGGGCAGGAGAGCCCTCCCGCACCATTTTTATAAAGCCCCGGGGGTGGCGGTCCCCGGGGCTTGGGGGCCTTTGAGGCCCCCATACAAACAATATACCCACCCCCACCATGCCACCGGGACTTGGGCCACCCGGGGGCAAAATGCAATCGAGCGCAGGAGACCGCGCTTTGATTTTTTTTTTTTCGGCAGGATTCGCGCACCCTGAGCGCATCCTGCCGATTTTTTACAATTTTTTAAAAAAATTTTTGCCCAGGGGTCCTTGTGGGACCCCCTGAGCAAACCTAGGGGTCAGGGTGTTTCTACCCTGCCCCTTTGTGCGCTTTGCGCACTTGTTTCTGTCCCTCGGTTCTACCGAGGGACAAAATGACTGCCAACATTTCCTGAATCGGAATGTTGACAGCCAGCTGACAGCCAATTAACATGCAGCTCGTGATCGGGACGGTGCGCGCAGGGTGCGCTGAGGGTACGCGGACCCTACTCGGCCATAGATATATCTATCTTTTTACTTTTGATTTTCTCAGCAACTGCTGAACGGATTTACACCATTTAACAAAAGGGTTCTTTCTGAACCAAGAACTACCTCTTTGCCAAATTTGGTGTAATTCCGTTCAGCAGTTCGAGCTGTAGCCGTGTCTAAAGTTTCCTATGGAAAATTGCATGGGGAAAACGCGTTTTGGGACCCCCTTTTTCTCGGCCCCCGCTTGACAAATCCCCCGAGACTTTCAGGGTAGGAGCGGACCGGAGCGCCCCACAAAGTTTGAAAATTTTGCGAAGATACGTCAACCGGCAAGAGAGTTATTTCAAATAGAATGTCGCGGATTTCCTATGGATAATAGGTTGTAACTATAACTATCTACTGGCGACCGCCAGTAGATAATATATATATATATATATATATAACAATAAACACAATGCAGCCTTCCATACACTAAAAAACTGAGCAATGTTGAAAGAATTTTCTTTGCACATATATACAATTCCAATAAAGCAGGGAGAAAGAAAACCCATTTGAAAACTGCTTTAATGCACAATAGAAATCATAATCCTGCAAAGAGGAATGAAAAAACATTGCAAGCCCACAGGCTGCATTGCAGAAAACATAAGTGTAGAAAGCTGAAAAGCTAACCCACAGAAACACATAGAATAAAACTGGCACCGTGCCTTTAAGGCAACCATGACCCCTAGCTTCCCATCATGCCTCAGGGGTGACAGTTAGGTCAGTTGTTCTTTCCGGCTCCTTCTGTCAGGACCCTGGTAACTTCAGCTCTCAGTTTTTTCTGATTTCTGTCAGAAATTACTACTTATTTTTTGTCAAAATCTTTTTACTTCGACGTCTTTTTGCTGTTGAAGTAGTTTTCTACTATTTTTGAGAGAGTTCAGCATAATTTTCCACACAAATATGCCCTCTCTTTTTGACTCTTGCCCTTCCTGTGGCAAAAAGAAGGCTAAAACAGACTCCCATGAGAGCCAGATCTTCATCTAGAAGTAAGGTTCCAGTCTGCTCTCCATCTGCGTCGGGCTCGGCGCCGAAAATACCTTCATCAGCAGCGAAAACGTCGACGAAAAGACCATCGGCGGGGGGCTCGCTGTCGAGAACGCCGATCGTCGACGAAGACTACAGGTACGTCGGATCCTCCGCCGTCGTCAACCCGGCGATGATCGGCGTCGAGGAGTCGTTCTCCGTTGGTGCGGGCTCGCCCAACGTCGAGGAATAGATCTCCGTCGTTGCCATCGGTACAGCGGTCGACGGCGAGACATGCTCCGCCATCGCCGGTGCATCGGCGATCGGCGTCGAAGCAGGCGTCTCAGTTGCCGTAAACCAGGTGACGGTCAATGTCGAGACGTGCCTCGTTGTCACCAGAGGCAAGGCATTCAACGTCCAAGCGGTCTCCTCTGTTGTCGTCAACCAGGCGACGTTCAACGTCGAGGGCTAGATCTTCATCGGCGACGAAGAAGGATTCGTCGTCGAGACCTAATGTCAAGTATACAAAGCGACGTTTGACGTCGAAGTGCCCCGATCTCGGCTCCGCTGGCTTCCATTAGACGCTCAGCGTCGACAGAGAGATCTGAGAGGCCTAAGGGCACGACGTCGAGAAGGGTTTCTCCATCGATTCGCACTTCGTTGGGATCTCCTAGACGCTCAACGTCAAGGGTGAAGTCTGTAAGGTCCAGGTGTTCAACATCAGAGTTTTCAATGTCGAAACACAAGGAGAGGTCGACGTCGAAGAGAAGATCCCTCTCTAAAGGTTCACCAGTTCTGGTGACACATAGTCGGTCGACGTCACATCATTCATCAAGACGCCGATCAGTCTCCAAAGGCCGCAGAGAGTCCTCTCATTCAATTATGAGCTCTCCCCAGGTGCTCTCAACGTCAAGAAGCTCTTCTGCTCAGTCTCCAGAGCAGACAAGAAGATCTCCAAGAGGCTCTCCACGGAGGCAGAAATCTCCTTGGGTTCATCTTTCGCCAAGATGGCTTCAGCCTATCCATCACTGGCTGAAAGAACCTTCCGGCCAAGCTCAACGGCCTATGGCCTATTCCAGTCCACTGCACACGTCTCCACTACAATGACTGGTGCAGGAGGTGGACAGGTCTCCTACTACTCGGACCAGGGATCACTGAGACAAATCTCCGGAGCATAGACCAACTCATGCTTATCATAAAAGAAGAAAGACGCCATCTTGGTCATCGTCCTCGATTCACTCTTCCAAAAGGGACTACTCTCCTACCCTTACGGAAAGCCCTCCCTCAAGAGTGTCACCCATCGACGATGTTAACAACTTCCATGATGTCCTTGCTAGAGAAGCGCAGAAGCTGGGCATAGATATGTCGGCTCCTCAGACCTCCACATCAGTCATTTTCAAGACTCTCCATCAGTGGTCTGCGGCTAGGCCATTGCTCCCTCTGGTCCCTGGTCTCCTTCAACCAGTAATAGACATCTTTCTCACCCCATCCTCGATTAAGGCAGCTCTGGCTCGGATCCATAAAAAGTACAAACCTGCTGCATCGGATCCTTTATTTCTGAAATCAGATCCTCCACCGGATTTGGTTATCATCGCAGCAGCAAAGAAGACGCACGCGGTTGCTTCTTCTTCCTCAGTTCCTCCAGACAAGGAGAGTGGAGCTCAGGATTCTTGGGGGAGAAAGACCTGCGGCTCTGCAGCATCTTCTCTGAAGGTGTCTAGCGCTGCTGCCCTGCTGGGCCGTTACGACAGTTCCTTATGGGATTCTTTGGAGCATTTTAAATAGAAACTGCCAAAGGAGGATTGACAAGATTTCGCAGAGATTCTCCAAGAAGGGGCGCTGGTAGCCAATCAAGTGATCAACACAACAGCGGATGGAGCTTCTTTGGCTGCGCACTCGAATGCGCATGGAATATGCGCACGGAGGTCTTCCTGGTTACGCCTAACAGCTTTGAAACTGGAAGCTCAGCAGCGTATTTTAAATCTTCCGTTCTCTGGTAACTCCCTTTTTGGATCGCACACCGACGAGGAGATGGCCAGGATGAAGGCAGAGTTGGATACACTGAAGGCCGTTGGCCTAGAGAAGAAAAAGGAGTTCAGGTGGCGCTACAGGCCTTATAACCACAAGAACTACCATCAGAGGGTTCAAACCCCTCAATGGTTGCAAAAGCAGCAAACCAAATCTCAATACCAAGGCCGTCATTCCTCGAGAGGCAGAGGAGGACATCAACAGCAATCTTACTCCACAGCCAAAACTCCAGGCAAGCAATGAGTTTCCGCTTCCTCCAGTGGGAGGAAGCATCTCAAATTGCATAAAAGAGTGGCACAACATCACCAAAGATCAGTGGGTGCTAAATATACTGCGCAATGGGCACGCGCTACGTTTCTGCGCGCCTCCAAGGGACATTCCTCCAGTAAGATCACGTCCTCAACACCTGGATTTGCTGCGTCAGGAAGTGTTGACCCTTCTGAAGAAACTAGCCATAGAAGAGGTCCCTCCTGCTCAACGGGGAAAAGGAGTCTACTCCAGATATTTCCTTGTACCAAAAAAAGACGAAGCAAACAAGTTCAGACCTATTCTAGATCTCCGATCTCTGAACAAGATCATTCGAAAGGAGAAGTTTCGTATGTTGGCGCTCCATCAAATATTTCCACATCTGCAGAAAGGGGATTGGATGTGTTCGGTGGATCTCCAAGATGCGTATTTCCACATTCCAATTGCACCACGGCATCGCAAGTTCCTGCGATTCATGGTAGGCGCGAAGCATTACCAGTTCAAAGTCTTACCGTTCGGCCTCAAATCTGCCCCACGGGTATTCACGAAGTGCATGGCAGTGGTGGCGGCAGCATTACATCGCCAAGGCCTGTTTGTGTATCCATACCTGGACGACTGGCTGTTGAAAGGGTCATCTCCTCACATGGTGCAGAACCACTATCACACCTGCCTAGATCTACTTCACCGCTTGGGCCTTCATGTGAACATGGAAAAATCAGTTCAACAGCCCACTCAAACGTTCCACTATCTGGGCTCCACCCTGGACTCCGGCCTAGGAAAAGTGTTTCCTTCGGAGGAGAGACTGTTATCAATGAGAAACAAATGCAATATCATCCTTCAAGCACATCAACCATCAGTAAGACAAGTGGCATCTCTACTGGGTTCGATGGCCTCTAGCATATTTCTCATACCCAACTCCAGATTGAGAACGAGACCGTTACAGCAGGATCTGGAGGACAAATGGGACCAATCCTCAGGGCATTGGGAAGACCGAATTCTCCTCTCTCAAGCAGCGAAGAAGTCCATTGTCTGGTGGACTCAGCCAAAGATTCTTCTAGTGGGAGTCCCATTCCATCAACCTCTCCCAAAACAATCCCTGATCACAGATGCGTCTCTTCAGGGATGGAGGGCGCACCTGGGTCAACTGCAGACTCAGGGCAGATGGCCGAACAAGGAGCAGACCTATCATATAAACATGCCTTTCTCATGTGTTCCAAGATTGTTTGGTGGGCTGGGGCCACCTGGAAAATGGCTCATATTTCGATTAGGGCCTCCCGCTTAGCCTTCTATGTCCTGTATACCTGGTCTGTATGTGAGCCTTTGTGTATTCTATGGTGTTGGTGTTAAATGTGCCCCCTTCAGGCCAGGGGAATGGGTGAGCTTTGGCATGGGCGTGCCACTCAAGGCAGTGCTTTTCTAGTTTCTTACCGTGGTTAGGGAACCTTGCTCTCATGTGGTCTAATGGAGTCTCCATGAGGGATTGGAAAATTTGTTCATTTTAAACGTTTGCTAACTTTTGGTTATCTCAAGATTTGCTTTATGATTAATTACCAATTCTACTCTTATTTGGGGGAGCTATGTACATGGGGGTGGTACCAAAACTCAATTTACTGGTGATGAGCTCAAAAACAACCTGATGCATCAACAAAAATTGGTTAACATTAAGATAGAAACAATAATGCAATGAAGCAATAACAACCTGTAAGAAAAAAGTGCAATTGTTAGTTCAGGGCCATGCGGATGGTCTTGCCGCAGAAAACTAGCAATCATGGCCTTTAATTTGGAAAAGCAGTTATTACTTAAAAGCATAGACTTATCAATGAGACATAACGTTTAAACATTCAGCATGATTTTGCAAAATTCAACAGCACCACAACATCAATAAATGGAAAAAATGAAAAAGATCTTAAAGAGACTAAAAAGGTAGACAGAAAAATAATTTTGTCTAAAAAACTGAGCCCTCTCCTAGTGCCTATGGCCCATGGAGAGGGGGTGCTCTGCACAGTATGCAGAGCCAGGTGAGCCTAAAGGTCTGTCACTACCGACTCGGTGGACAAAAATAGCAAGAATTTGATCGGAGAAAAAGGAATAACCTAAAACTATCGGCCCTCTGCGGCTGGACACAAGCTATACCTGATTCACCCGAGTCCAAATATTTTTCCCAAATTGCTGAATTACTCCCTATATTACACCCAGGGGTTGTGGGTATCACTTCCTAATGCCCAGCGATCCAAGCAGAGAGAAAAAAGGGAACACCTCTTACTTCTATCAGGTGCTATCAGTGATGGAATCGACAGCCCTAAGAACTTTTTAACTAAAAAGTCAAGCTTGAGATGTTGGCTCTATATCACACCCAGAGCCTATGTGAACTGACTTGCCACCAAGCCCAGGGGTTCAAGTTATCCCTTGCTAACATACAGGGACAAGGCAGACCCTGTTCCAAGCCCAAAGCAAGGCTATCCCTTGCTAACACCCAGGGACTAGGCGGACCCTGTTCCAAGCCCAAAGCCAGGTTATCCCTTGCTAACACCCGGGGTTGGTTTAATTTAACGCTGCATCTGGGAGAGCCTGGACAGAATGCATCTGCTCAAAATCTCTTGGTGTACAACATTTAGGCCGTCAACTTATACAGTTCATGAAGTACAATAAAATGATCTCTACATTTCAAAAGAGCATTTTAGTCATATATCAATCACATATGATAAGGATACAGGTGCCTCTCGACCTCTGGGAGAGCTTAATGTGGACCTGTGTGTATGTGTTCAGATTTCTGCTGTGAGGGGCGTCTGATCGCTACATGCGGTGCGCATGTCATGTTCTGAATTGTTGAGTGCACGTAGCTAAATGTGGTATCTAGTTTTGTAGTATTTCTGGGGAACGCAAGCCTTTGGCCAATCAGGTTTAATTGAGGCCAATTATCTCAGCCTTGTTTGTGGTGCAACTATCTATCTGTAGAATCGATCAGGGTTTTCTCTGGGTGTGTGTTTGCCAGTTATTTATGGGGGCCACACCTGTGACCCGTTACTGGATAAGCGTGGGCATGGGTCGCAGGACCTGCCTGACCACATATCTCTGACTCGGGGTTGATAGGGAAGTCACCTTGGGTGAATCTGTTAGCAATGAAGTGATTTCATTGAAACTTCTTGTTCCGACCCCACTCACCTGAAAACCAGGTACTGTGGAAACGGATAAAGTCCAACCTCTCCCTGAGTGTTTTACACTCCACGCTGACTGGAAATTAGCCATGGGTGGAAAAGTACTGGGGGAAAGGAGGTAAACAGGGAAACAAGGGAAGGATTCTGGATGTTCAGAAGCAGCTCCTTAAAAGAAGGTGTTGTGGATGGATGATATTCTCTGTGGCAACTCTCCTTTGCGTCATCCATGTGAACCTCCTTAAACCCTATCATGACAGGGCTGAGATAACCATGCTCATGGTCACAGATGAGCATCAGGAAGCAGAGAGCGGATCTCTCCCTGACCTCCTCCCTAACACCATAAAGATGGGTCAGATGCAGGAGCGGTCTTTTCAGACACCCTCACTGCCCAACAGCAGGGCGACTGTAGGCAAGTCCTACATCAGTATGCTGAGCACTTCTCTTTGATCCCTGGTCAGACCAACTGGTGTACACATGATGTGGACATTGGGGACAGCATAGCTGTCAAAAACAGAATTTACAGGCAGTCTGATCATGTCAAAGACAGCATCAAAGCTGAAGTAAGCAAGATGCTGGAATTGGGAGTCATTGAACCGTCTGAGAGCCCCTGGGCTAGCCCAGTTGTCTTAGTTCGCAGACCTCACACCCAGGGTGAAAAGAAAGAGTTGAGGTTTTGTGTGGACTATAGGGGTCTCAGTGCTGCAACCAAGACTGATGCACACCCAATTCCTAGGGCTGATAATCTAATTGACAGGTTAGGGGCACCCAACTATCTCAGTACTTTTGATCTGACATCAGGGTACTGGCAGATAGGTCTGACCACTGGAGCCAAAGAGAAATCAGCATTCTCGACCCCAGATGGACATTATCACTTTACTGTTATGCCCCTTAAACTGTCATGTTCGCTAGGCTAGTCCTGTCATGTATGCCCCTTTTTACATACATAGTCCCATCCACAAGACAATAAGGGTTCTGAGGGGTGATCTTTTGCCTAGTAATTAGCCCTGTCTTTTCATGAACAGTCTCTTAGTATATTATCAAAATAACGCAGTACCTGATGTACATAAACATGTCCTCAGGCACTGCATAATTATTGTACATAAAGGTCACCACTTTTTTTCATCCTTGGCCAACAGCCCGCTGTGCATGATCGCATTTGTTCAGAAAAACATTTATGATTGTTTTCAAAACATTTATGATTGTTTTCAAAACATATCGATTCTAGAAGAAACCCTGAAGTGACCACTCTAGTATATAAGACCCTTATTCCCCTCTGCAAATTAGAGGAGAATTCCTCGCATGCTGACACGGAGTCCTGCATGCTAAATCTTCGACAAGCAGTGGTCAGACATCCCTTGCAGGGTGTCATCCTCGGAGCAGAGACGGGGTCCTTCGTTTTCTACCGTCAGGTGAGGGGGTTGGAGCTTCCCTAGGGGATACTAGCCTACATACACATATGCACATATACATGCTATACCTACATATCAAGGCTAGGAACTTTTAGGCAAATTACGTAGGGAGCGCATTATAGGAGTATGCAAATGCTTCTGTTTTATCTGAACTGTATATGTTCACCTTCTTAGCACTATAGTAGAAATGTATCTACTGTTTACCATATTAGCACTTGCGATTTCTTTCGTATGCTTCTGTCTCCTGATTGTCGCAGCAAATATGTTTTTACACAAGACTGTCGCTGGACCAATAAATACTAATTGAAAATGTCCTAATCGCCATCCTGTGTATTTTCTGAGAATAAGAAAGCATGAGTGACAGAGCAAAAAGTACAGTACTGTTTCCCATGATCCCTGAGGAATCAGGGTTGTCATGTTCAGTGGTTGCCAGAAACTACTTACACCACTGTAAGATACAGAGGGGTGGTAGTGGCACTGTAGAGCTAGCTGGTCTAACGGCTGGCATATCCTGTGGGGGTGCCCGGAAGAGGTTTGGACACCAAGCCCTCAGTTTAGGTCATCCAAAACGTGCAGGTCCTGGGGATTCCTAGGAACTACACGACATGGCGCCGCCAATGTTGGTTTGGTTCTTATATTAACAGTGAAAATCTCAGAAAGCCCTACTCACACTTTTCAGAGATGTCTGAAGTGGGAAGGGAAATCCGCCTCAGCTGAGCAGATATACCCTTTGTATTGGCAGAACGTTTAAACAAGCTTGTAAGGATAAAAGTTCCCACATTGTGCAAAACCCTAGTTCTTAAAATTTTTCTTCTCCTTTAAAAATGACTGACCCTGCGAGTAGTTCGGGGAAAGACGAATTTGCAAATGCTCTCAACATTACAGAGAACTGCAGACATGCAGTAACTATAAAATTGTTAGAACACGGCGTACCTGCAACAGGTGGCTGTGTTACCTTCATGATTGAGGCACACGAGGTGTTCGGATCAGAAGTATTCTATTCTTGGGTTTAGTTCCCACCTGCAGATCCACAGACTAAATTGTTCCACACATACATTGTAGTTGAACCACCAGATGAATACATTTCATACGAAGACATTGAAGTCCCGTTAACTTACTAGCAACGCAGAAACTGGTTTAAACAGGCGCCCTCCCACACACAACATCTGTCATAAGACTCGGTCCACTCAGCATAGAAGGAGCGACCTGACCGGTCTTAGCGACATACACTCCTCATCCTGAGATAGATACTCTACCCGTGGATGAAGTCTGTATACTATACAAAGACATAGTCCGGCTATACAGACACATTGTCCAATTTGTCATACGAACATTAACAGTCCAACATGCGAGACATGCTCCAGTCGGTCCACATCAGACCACACCTACAATTAACCCACAGACACTAAAATCAGTAATGGGGACAATCCCCTCAAAACGGGAGCAAATTCCGTTTTGGATAGCACAGAAAATTGCACAGCTGGAAGCAGTATTTCCCCATACGGGTCCGCAGGAAAAACATATAATGCTAACCATTTGTTTGCCAATAGTGATGGTTCCCTCGATCGAGGATTGTACCACTTGGGGAACAATCTTTGCTGCCGTTTATATCAGAATACACGGTACCCCTTCCATAGCAGTTGTTCCAGAAGTATTGAAACAAATACAGAAAGAGTACGGGGCAGGACCTGCCCTGGACTTGGGGATGAAACTGATGGGTAATTTTGCCCAAGTCTCTGCAATAATGCTGAGCAACATAAGAGGGGAGGCAGCAGCAGTGGCCATACACCACCGCCTAAGGGAAATATCTCCAATAAATAAGGAGCAGGAGTTACCAATAATTATCGAAGAAACCTATGCCGCATTTGGTAGAGATAGTTTGGGAGCCGAACCAGGGAAACCACAAATGGCCGGTAGTCCTGACAAGGACAACTCGAAGCAAGCACCATCTTCTTCTAAAAAGAAATGGGATAACAAACAATCTAAAAATAACAATACAGAAAAACATTCACGATCAAGGGATGAGTCTTCCCAACGGGAGTCCTCTGAAAAGAGGTATAACCTTAGGAATCATGATAACATTAGGAAACCTGACAGGTATCAGGACACTGATAAACGTTCCTTTCGTTTCTTTCAGGGTTCATCAAAAACCTCGGAGACGGACGATCGGAACAAAAAACTGAAGATCGACCAAAGACAAAACGGGAAACACATCGCAATTCAGACTACTTTATCAAACAGGGAGACCAACCTAAAGCAAAACCTCAATTCAAAAAGAAGAAAGTAGCTGGCTTAAAAATTAGACATGCCCAGGTTACTGAGGACTTCTGAACAGGGAATGGGCTCTGACGATGCTAGACAGCCCAGCAGAAATAACAATAGCTCGCCAGAACCTGAAGGATTTTCTGGTGACAGCAGTGTTGAATGAACATATCACAGTGGAAACACCTGATACAAAAGTTAGTGTCCCACACAGACTGTACGAAATTACACTCTAAATAGAGGGGGACATCTCAAGAAAAGTTAAAGATCTCTTTTGGGAGCACTTAACATATGGATATGACATCCTGTTAGCAGAAAAAGATTGGCAGTCTGAGTTTGTGATGGATTGCCCAAAAGGGGAAAGTGTCATTTTGCCTGCTTCCTCTGACCTCGTTCCAGATTCTTTAACACATTCATACACGCAGGAGTGGGCGCTAGCGCTAGCTCCGGCATTATACCGCAACCATGTAGGGTGGGACGTGGAGTCTACCAACCACGAAATCCCATTAAAATCTACTCCAAATCCACTGAGACAGTACCCTATAAAAAACGATGCAAAAAGACAGGTCAAAGAAATCTTAGACTAACTTGAATACCAAGGTGTGATTGAGACTTGCACCTCCCCCATGAAAAATCCTTTATTTCCCGTAATGAAACCTGACAACTCATATTGTCTAGTTTTGGATTAGCGACATTTAAACACATGCACACAAACGTTTGCAGCTCAAAACGCACATAGTGTGCATTAATGAATAATATTGTGCTGAAGAAATACAAAACAACATTAGATATCTCAAATGGATTCTTCTGCCAAAATATAGCTCCAGAAAGCAGATATTTGCCAGCATTTTCTGCCCTCGGCACTCGGTGCCACTTCCGTTGTTTGCCCCAGGGGTATAAGAACAGCCCGGGGCTATTCTCGGCAAGAGTGTCAGAATTATTACAAACATGCGACTAGGAGGCGGTGTCCTATGCAGATGACATCTATCTGACGGACTAATTACTTGAACACTTGTGCAGGGTAAACAACATAATTGTGGGATTCACCAATTTGGGCTACAAATTTAATTTCAAGAAATCTAAAATTGTGCATCTCAATTTCCTATTTTTGGGATAAGAGATATCAAGTGAAGGCAAGAGCCTGGCAGCCAACTTTTTAGAAAAGCGCTGCTTCAGCCTCCAAAGACTGTGAAGGGTTTGCAATCCATTTTAGGATTCCTACATTATGGCAGAACATACATTCTGGATTACGCAGTAAGAGTAAAACCTTTCTACGACTTAATCAGACCTGATTTCACATCACATCAGTGGACACAGCAACACACAGATACTCTCTGTTCAGTTCAGGCTGACATGATACCATCAAAACATTTGCACACACGTGTGAATTCTACCAACTTGGTGATCCGGGTGGTCCTGAGTTTATCAGGATATTCATACATCACTTTTAATGAAGGTGAGACAGTCCCAATTGTATACAAATCACATTTATATACAAATGCTGAAATGCGATTTGGGGCCACAGAAAAAATACTGATAGCAGTACAGACTGCTGTAGTGAGAGAAAGAGCACTTGCACAGGGGAAACGCATTATCATTGTAACCCCGGTACCAACTTTAGAAGCGGTTATCAAAGCGAACATTCCAAATGCAAAAACACTGCAAGGATACAAGGGGCTAATTCTGTCACTGCAACAGATGTAGATTACAAATACGATTCTACATTAAAAACACAAGCATTCCTGCAGTACGAACAAGAATACCCTCTCCCGAATGAAATCTTGCCTCTAGAAAAATATGAGTACATAATTTACACTGATGGTTCTGCTCAGCCTGCCATTGGAAGTTATGTTAGACCACATAACGGCAAACAGATCATCACCCCACAGCAGAAATCGGAAGTAAACAACAGTATAGCGCAGCATGTGCTATAGTAAAGCGAAGTATGCAGGATAGTAAGTTCCATCCCAGTGATACAACTACACAGTCTCTAGGAGATTGCACAGCACAGTTGGCAGAGCTGAAAGCCCTGATACTAGCACTACAATATACGGATTGGGAATTTCCCACACTGATAGTGTGTGATCGGTTTTACTGTGTGCAGTCCTATAATAAATATCATCATTACTGGGGGCAGAATGGGTTTAGAGAGTCCAAGGGTTGCACAATTAAACATAAATTGTTATGGGAACAAGTGGCAAAGCTGAAAGCATGCCTACCACGGGCTCAAGTTATTCACACAGCATACATGTTGAAGGGAATTCACTGGCTGATGAAGCCGCCAAGGCGACAGTGCAAACTGCTGCCGTTGCTGCAATCACTCGTTCTAGCATGAGGATAGACGGAGACATACTGATAGCTGTCAACGCCTCAAAGAACGACTCCATCATGCCAAAGGGCTTTCCACTCAAGTATTCCTATAAATTAGATGCACAAAATACACCGTATGCTCAAATTCCAGGAGTGGGGGATAGAGTTATACCAAACATGGATCGCAGATTAGGTTGTATTCTAGCTGCACACGAGGATCTGGGCTCAGCACACATATGAGTCACTGCTACAATTTCAATACTGAAGCGGCGATTCTGGTGGCCAGGTTTGTCTAAACAAACCAAGGGTTATGTCCTAAAGTGCAACATCTGCCAGCAGATGAAAGGTTCCACCGTAGCACGGCCACAACAAACATAACTACTCATTTCAGACAGACCTCTCGCATGTGTCTATTTGGACTGTGGCCCCCTGAATTCAGATGGGGCCTACAAGTACATCTTGGTGGCAGTGGATTCATGGTCTAGATTCCTATGGGTTTGGCCTCAGCATTCGGCTGACGCCGGAACTGTTATAAAGGATTTGCGAGTCTTCATCTGGACATACCCAATTGGCACGTTACATTCCGACCGTGGCCCTGCGTTTATCTCACGGGCTTACAAGGAAGCCATGGGAAGTATGGGTGTGGCCTTGCAGTACTCCTCCCCCTACCATCCCAAGGGAAAATCGGTGGTGGAGAGGAAAAACCGGGACCTAAAGCAATCCTTAACAGCAAAAGTATTAGGTGCGGCCGGTAGTTGGGTCAATCACCTATATGGGGTCCAGAAGGCACTAAACAACATGCCAAGAAAATCCTTGGGAGGACGTACCCCCTCTGAGATCCTGTTTGGGACAAGAATGTGGGTACCTGACCTCGAGTGTGCCAGCGCAATGGCGGATGTAAAATGATTTGAATTGAATGATCGTTTGGCTGTTTTACAGGAACTCAATGAATTCCCGTCATTACAAAGCAACGTCCAAGTCAAACTCACCGCCACTGGGGAAGTGAAACCGGTTCCGGCAAGACCTGCCTGGGTCCCAAAGATTGGGGACCTGTTACGGGAAAAGATCGTGGACAAGGAGTTTGGGCAATCCTAAAGAACACCTGAACCTGTCCTGGCGGTTCAAGGAATAAGAATGGTACTTCTTCAAAAAAGAAAGAAGATTCGTCTCCATGGATCTGATCAAACCACACTATGTGGCCGATTCTCACCAGTAGGCCATGTGGAATCCTGAGTAGCCGCAGATCTCCTCTCACTACTATACAGGACGTTCAGATGGAAAGACTAATAACGTTTCAAGACTCCCCTGCGCAAAATGCAGGAGTATCAAATAACTGAGTACAAATTACACCTGTTGAAATTGAACAACATCCAAATGGACCTGAAACGCAAATTGCAATTCGGCCCAGCAATGAAATCCAAATCAATGTGCCTTCACAAGAAGCAACTGCCAGTTTTACAAACCCTGGTGAGCTACCAAAGATAGATCGAGCTGCATTTGGCTACTTCATCAATTTCGATGACTTTTCTTCGGATCCAAGTGAACCTGAGAAAACGCCTCCCATTTCTAAAAAAGAAAAAATCAGACAATTCTTTCTCTGGCTGAAAAAAACTTACTTTGTGTACCCAAGATTGCATCTTTGGTTTGCCTTAGGGATTCTGTTCCTGTTCATTTGGATTGGTATGGTAACTGTCATTTTCCTACTACTGAATGGAGATTACCTCCCACAATGCTCTGCAGTACAACCTGTGAACTTGGTCTTGAAACCTCATACATCATCACATCGTGAACAGAGAGAACTGTCCCTAGTGAACATTACAGCAGTTCCCATACCAGATGGCATAGTTTGGGATAGGGCTTCGTATGATGTATTTGGTCCTACAGAAGAATTGAAAATTCCACATGTATTTAAAATTTCATTGAATGATTTCATTGCTCCGAGTACGCTCTCTGATGATTGGGACATTGAGACTGTAAATACTATGCTCTCAGATTTAGAACTATCTGCTGCATTTTCTTACAGGGAATTTTATGAAGACACACCTGATTTCAACAGTATGTATTGTTACCAGCATTATGGTCATCACGTTTTGCGCAAAGCAAGCGTTCCACGCACTGTAAACATATACCATCAATGGGAACATTGCCCAACACCACCGAAAGGTAGTTCTGCCACATTCGCACAGAAAGTTGCATACTTTTCAGCAATCAATACATCAGACCCAACGTCATACTATTATAAGCTAGTACAGACGAATGCAACTGCGAAGAAAACGATGCTGACAAACACCAAGCTTATATATTCAGCACCCTTTATCTCCCAACTGCCTATACAAGGTTGACTATTGGATGGACATGATAGACACAAAATCGATCTGGGGGAGAAAAGAATGGCAGGTTCAGGGATCTGAGGATTTATTTAGAGCTTGCCTCATACCATTACAAATAATCTTCCTGAACAGAACAGTGCAACAGACTACCAGCTACAGGTTTGCAAAAATAAAAGACCTGAAAACACCATGCATCCCCTTGCCTTCACTTATTGAAGGTATATTAAATGACACACTGATAGGTGAGGAGATGCTGGGTGCAATGACACAGAATGGTACATACAATTCATCAGCTCCCAATTGGAAGGGTTGGTTGGTTGGGCCTATCGACACGAATAGGTGTAAGTCAAGATTCAAGGGTACCACAAGAGGGTTTAGTATCAATAGGCCTGACCCACGCTATGTACACAGAGACGACCCGGGGGTAGTGTTGGTAAGTTGTGCCTAGAATGGCTAAAAACCTCAACGCTATTACAGGTGAAACAACACTTGTTCTTTCTCTCTGACAACATGGATCTTAGGGATTTCTTGCTAGGTCCCAAGAAACCGCGAAAAAAACGCTTCTTATATGCCATCTACAATGAATTGTGGAAAGTCTCCCAACAGAGTGCTGCTGAGAGATTATGTGAGATTGATAGAATTAACCTAGAAAAAGCTTTGGCTGTGGTAGACAATGGTATGACCACACTTTCTTCACGTATTTATTCACTGAGCAACATTATGTTCTCAGCAATTGAAATAATGGATCAAGATTTGTCTATTTTACAACATGGGCAATCTCAATTGCGCTACATTTTGCTTTCAAGCTGGACGCTCCAATCACCGCATTCTGGCAACGTGCCATGGCGGTACATTAACGGCTTAAATCTCTTTTCGGCTTATAAAAGGCGAATCGAGTTCAAGACACTCTGCACAGCCTTTAAAATCTTGAAACTGGCATCTCCGAAAATCCTGACCGACCTGCTTCTACCCTATATCCCCACTCGCCAGCTTCGTTCCATGGGACAATGTCTGGTAGTGGTCCCCCGAGTCAGGAGTGCTCGCGCCGGAGGTCGTTCCTTTCGGAACAGAGCTGCCATCCTTTGGAATTCTTTGCCAGCCCACATTCGGTGGCTTACTAACTACCTCGAATTCAGGAAAGCCATTAAAACGATTCTCTTCCCCACTGCGTAGGCCTCCCTGGGCCCTTCACGAGCTCGGTCACCTCTCTGCTGTTTAGCGCCGGGACGCCTCTTTGCTGGGGCAGCTGTTGCGCTCTATAAAAACGCCTAACATAACATAATCTGACCGACAGACAATTGGCCATGGCACACAGAGATGCAAAGCACACCATGCTGCTCATTGAAAATGAGAGAAGTTACCGTTTACAGTAGCAGTGTCACCATCCACGGAATGGTTAATTCATGGCTATATCACGCTGCCAATCACGACATTCCAGTTCCAACACTGCCTTAGATACATCCAAGCAGGCAGGTATGAAGCGTTGGGTGAAGGGTACATACAGGAAATCTGGGAGTTACTGTACAGATATATGTGTAGAAATAAGGACACTGAAGTTTTTTTAAGTGGTACAGACTGTGGGAAGGTTTTAAGTGTATCTTTAGTATGCAAGGAGGTCTCGCTTCACGGAGCGTATAATGCTTCAATAGCAAACTTATCTTGCTACCTTAAAGGCTCCCCAGCTGCAGTGATTCATCCAGTTTTCGAGTAACACTCAAATGGGAGTTATTTAATGCTGAATGATCAAGGCTGTTGTGGGATGGCAGAAATCTCACACAACAGAGAAGTACTAAACAAACCGCAGAGGTACTGAACTACACAAGACCTCCTAAAAACAACAACTACTAATCGATATCACGAGGACAACAAGAAAAAGGGAAAGACAAAAAATGTCTTAATACTGCCCTCCCACACTTTGCAGTGTCATGCTTCATCATAGGGCCGCATCTGACACCCAGGTGCAGACCAACACACTGGGTGGAGCGCAGAAAATATTTTGTATGTACGAAGACTCGTGGTGAGGGTACAGCACGTATAAAGGAACACAAACAACAATGACAAACGAAGGAAAGAATATTCCCTTAAGAAGGGACCAAAAGGTGCAGACACATACAGTTAAAACTACCTAAAGGGCAACCATAATCTCTCTTTATTCCTGTGGCCCCTTCGTAGGATTAAAACTAGAAAATTGGGGTATTCAGGGGAGGTAAAAGCCCCTATATCCCTGCTGCAAATATTGTGGGATGGCGCCAGGCATTGCATATCTGGTCACCGTAAACTTCACGGTTGTTTGTTATAAGCAAGTATTGTTTCCCCCGGCTCGCACAGTTAGGGAGGCACCACTGTGGCCTTCATTAAATATTTCCAGTATAAGGTTTGATTTGCTGATCAGACTGAAAGCCATGTTGTTTCAAGAAAATGTGGCCTTTACTTCAGCCCGAGAGACTTTTGATCTCCAAGTTGCAAGGTCTTCGGCAGAGATACAGGCCCTGGTCCATCCGAACTTCCCGATCCATTTCGGAGAAATGGTTCATCATATCTTTAACATGTCTGATACGAGTGGGATTGTACACGTATTTAAGCGTCTTGGATCAGGTCTCTTAACCACCTTTCAGACCATCTTCGGAGTAATTCCAGCTTTCATACACTCTGTATTTGGTAGCGTTTTTGGAGGGTATCCTCTGGTCCTGCTATCAGTGGAGGGTATCCTGATTTTAATACTATTGATGCGGAATGGAGGTCTCAATCCCTCAAGACATGGAGATCACACTGCTGGAACGACGTTGTCGTGAGCGTATGGTGTTCTACCTGGGTACGCCTCGACTTTGAGAGCTGAGTGAGCATTGGTTCCTGTCTTTCAGACTGGTCTGGCTAGACTGTGTCTTGCATGTGTTCCGCTGCCTCTTCTGCGGATTTGGATGCGTGTCGGACCTCTGTGTGACACTTACATCGGTTGCGCCACCGGACATAGACGTGCTCCTGGAGCCCTTGCAGGCCCACGTGTACATTTGTCCACAGCGTATTCCCATGTTGATGACGGCATTCTTGGACCCTCCACAGGATGCTTTCGTTCCTGTTGGAAGGGAAATCGGCTCCACTCCAGAGGTACAGGCATCGGTTCCAGGCATGCAGGCATCTAATTCTTCCCCGGCGGCTGCTGTGGGAACCTTAGATGACCGTCTTTGCCCACTCGACATTATATTGGAAGTACTGGAGGGATTCCCACCTGCGGATGCAATGTTCAGTGCTGTTGAGTCTTCAGCACAGGATTCATAAACAATCTGGCCTTCCCTGTGCAGGGAACTATTCGGCAACATTTTTAAACATTTGCAAAATTGAAGGTCGAACCTGACTTTGTTTTATTTTTCCTTCCCTGCTCTAACTGTGCATAGTGGCTTTCAAGGTGCTCAGTGCAAATACTAACCACATATACAAGATTAGAGGACCTTTGAACACTTTTAGGAAAAGGGGCCTTTTCAAATTTGAGTTTGTTTCTTTTATGAACATTTTAACAAGCTTTTAAAGTGCTTTTAGTATTATATTTATAGATGATTTTATGCTTTTTATGGCCTTAGCTTTATTTTTACCTAGCTAACCCTGATGTCCTCAAGCACTGCTTAATTATTCTGCATAAAGGTCCCCACTTCTTTTCATCCTTGGCCAACAGCCTGCTGTGCGTGATCGCATTTGTTTGGAAAAACATTTATGATTGTTTTCAAAACATTTATGATTGTTTTAAAAACATATTGATTCTAGAAGAAACCCTGGAGTGACCACTCTAGTATATAAGACCCTTATTACCCCCCTGCAAATTAGAGGAGAATTCCTTCCACGCTGACACAGGGTCCTGCATGCTGAATCTTTGACACGCAGCGGTCTGACCTCCCTTGCAGGGTGTCATCCTCAGAGCAGAGACAGGGTCCTTCGTTCTCTATCATCAGGTGAGGGGGTTGGAGCTTCCCTAGGGGATTCTAGGCTACATACACATATGCACATATACATGCTACACCTACATATCTAGGCTAGGTACATTTAGGCAAATTACGCAGGGCGCGCATTATAGGAGTATGTAAATGCTACTGTTTATCTGAACTGTATATGTCCATCTTCTTAGCACTATGGTAGAAATGTATCTACTGTTTACCATATTAGCACTTGCGATTTCTTTCGTGTGCTTCTGTCTCCTGATTGTCGCAGCACACATGTTTTACACAAGACCGTCGCTGGACCAATAAATACTTATTGAAAACGTCTTAACCGCCGTCAGGTGTATTTTCTAAGAATAAGTAAGCACGAGTGACTGAGTGAAAAGTACTGTACTGTTTTCCACTAACCCTGAGGAATCAGGGTTGTCATGTTCAGTGGTTGCCAGAAACTACTTATACCACTGTAAGATACAGAGGGGTGGTAGTGGCACTGTAGAGCTAGCTGGTCTAACGGCTGACATATCCTGTAGGGGTGTCCGGAAGCGGTTTGGACACCAAACCCTCAGTTTAGGTCATCCAAAACGTGCAGGTCCTGGGGATTCCTTGGAACTACACGAGAGGACTAAAAAATGCCCGTGCCACCTTCCAAAGGTTGGTGAATAAAGTCCTTGCTGGGTTAGAATCCTTTAGTGCAGCTTATCTTGACAATATTGCTGTCTTTAGCTCCACCAGGCAGGATCAACTGATCTACCTTGGCAAGGTCCTTGATACTCTGAGAAGTGCAGGCCTCATTATTAAGGCAAGCAAGTACCAGATGGGTCACCTTGTAGGTGGACAACATATGCAAAAGAAACAATTGATGGACGGAATGCTGGACAATGCAAACATTCACCCCCAGTCACAAGGATCTGGGTTTAATCCATCATTCTTTTGCTCACCACACCACCCCAGTTTGGACCCAGCCATTTGCAAATCAGTCTTGACCCTGTTCCTTATGGGAACAGTCCAGCCCGAACTGCCAAGCCAGGTCCTCCCTGGACCGGAAACAAGCATCCTGGGACCGGTTTCAGGGCATCACCCTTCATCAGCCAGGCTAGCTTGAATCCAGTGGTAGAGGCCAAGTACAAGTTAGATCCCTACAACCCAAGATCCAGACAATTACAGAGTGGGTAGCTCCAACCACCCAAACTCAAGTCAGGACCTTCATTGGATTGACTGGGTACTACAGGATGTCTGTGAAGGGATTTGGGTCCATTGTGGACCCTCTCACAGAATTGACCTCCAAGAAGATGCCAAAGAAAGTGAACTGGACAGTGAGCTGTCTAAAGGCTTTTGACACTCTCGAGAAAACAATGTGCTCATCATCCATTCTAAAAGCTCCATATTATACAAAACAATTCATAGTGCAGGCATATGCCTCTGAACATGGTAGGAGTGGTCCTATCCCAAACCAATGATGATGGCCAAGACCAACCTGTTGCTTTTATTAGAAGGAGGTTACTCCCCAGAGAGCAGCACCCTCTGTAACTCCCTAGTACCACTGGTACATAGGGCCTGAAGTACTAAAGAGGGTCCCTAAGGGCAGCAGCATGAATTGTGCCACCCTAAGGGATGTCTCACCAAGCACATGCAAGGCTGCCATTGCAGACTGCGTGTCTTGGTGCAGCCAAACTGAAAACACAACATGACACACAGCCCTGTGTGCCATGTCTCCTAACACTGCATATAATATTTGAAATAGCAGCAGGCCTGCCAGCCCTAAGGCAGGATGCCGAATATTACATGTGAGGGCATACCAACATGAGAAGATATACCCCTATGTTGGTCAGTCTTATTACTGCCAACGCAAGTGGACACCTAAGCCATTTTAAAACATATGCTGGACACTGGTGAAAACGAGTTCCCCAGCTACATGATGGCTTCACTGAAGATAGTGATATTTGGTATCAAACATCTTGTTTTGATAAACCCCCACTGATTCCAGTGTAGGATTTATCAATATATGCACCCAGAGGGCAACTTAGCAATCACACCAGAGACTGGTAGGTATTCAGGGGGCTTCTCTGACTGGTCTCTGCCAGCCTGCCACCTGAGACACTGTGCTGACCTCCTAGGGTGAGAGCCATTAGCTCTCAGGAGACCCAGAACAAAAGCCTGTCCGGGAAGAGTGTGTAACACCCCCTCCCACAGGATTACCTGCTGATTAGCCTTCCCAGAGCGGCAAGCTTTAAACAGCTGCTGCCTTTGGAATGCGATCTGGCTCCCCTCAAAGAAGAGAAAGCCAACCCTCCTTAATCCAGTGCCCCATGGCACCTGGACAGGTGGGAAAATTAGTTAGTTAGGTAGGTGTGCCACTTTCAGACTAGTACCACCCCTAAGGTTGGCTACACTGATGTGAACACAACTTTTCAGAAGTAGCCATCTCCGTGATAGCATAATTAGTAATTCTGGGCAGGGTTAACCCCACTTCCCACAGGAAGTGGGCATATAGGGGGCGTAGTGGCCCCAAGGGTCAGTAGCCCATAGGCTACCACCCTCCCCTCGCCTAATGCTCCTAAATTGAGTATTTTTGGAAGTCCTTGGCACCAGAAAATCAGATCCTGATGAACTGAAGAAAGAAGACATACGAGAAGAGTCGCACAGCAAGAACAGAAGACCCAGCAACTGACTTAGCGCCAACTCTGCCGGCCTGCTTGCTGACTTTGTCTATTGCACCAAAAGTCTTGTCCTGCACGTGCTGAGTCCCCAAAGCCCTGGAGACCTGCCAGCCTTTGCCCAGGTACCAAGATCTCCTGAGGGACAGCAGTTCTGTCCCCTGCAGCCTGCAGACAGCAAAAGAAGGACCAAGAGGACTCCGGCCCTGCCAAAACCCGCTGCCGCCAAGCACCACTGCACCCGAACCCCCAGCCCATGTCGAAGTGGGCCAACCGTGTCAGCGTGGTCCCCAAGCGCACGAGGTACTGAGTCCACTGTAGAGTGACCCCTCGTGAACTCCCCAACATCGCCTATAGCTTCTGTTGGCAGGTCCCCTCAAATGCGAGTGTTGCTGGATGGAGAAACCCAACACCCATAATAGCCTCTGCACCCGGAAGTCCCGTCCCGAGGAGAAAAGGACCAATGGTGTCCCCACATACCCCAACATCACAAGAACCAAAGCCACTTATTTGTTTCACCGGACTGGCCCCTTCGTCCCTTCGAACATCCTCTTTTTACTGCATCCGTTCTCTATTGAATAACATTGGGCACCCGATGCTGTTTAGCACCTCTGCACCCAGCCAGCCAAGTGCCGGTGGTGGTGTACTGTTGGTGCTGTCTTGGACCTTGCCCACCACTCACCTTAACTCTTGGAGGAGGCTCCATAAGATGCTGACAAGAACCGATAAACCGCATTTAATTTTCCCCCATAGGATATTTTTTTCCATTTATTTAGGAAGTTTTATAAAGCGCAAACAAGATCAAAATTTGGTGTCAGAGCGCTGTACAACATAACAAGTAGCATTCAACTATACAAGGAGCAAAATATAGAATCATGGGGTGGAGCCAGAATGCTAAACAAAGGGGGAAAAAAAATTACAACGTGAAAAGATAATACAAGGAGACATCGTGAAAACACCAGCAATTAAATCAAATTAGCACGGTTAGTCACCTCAGATAGGAGATTATTCAGTAGTCTCATTTTTACTTAGTTTTTAAAAGAACAAATGAAGGGATGGTCCTGATCTCCGGAGGAAGAGAGTTCCAAATTCTTGGGGCAATTCTGAAGATAGTTCTCTTATAGGAATTATTTTTGTGACATTTTTGGTGTTTCAGAGTAGGGAACATTTACTACGAGAAGCTCTGTTCCTTCCAGATAGAACTAGTTTCTGAGCCAGGTAGCTAGGAGTCTTGTAGTGGATGGCTTTGTACATCATTGATGCTATTTTTAGTTGGATCCTAGTTTTGTAGGGTAGCCAGTTCAGAGAGTGGAGGGCCAGGGTAATGTGATCCTTTATCTTTATGCCTATGTTGAGCTGTCGAGCCACATTGAGGGTAGCCCTCAGCGGTGCTAGGTTTATTTTCAGTATGCCAACAAGGGTAGCATTCCCATAGTCAAGTTTGGAAGTCACGAGAGCCTGAACCGCCATCTTGAGATCTGCATTGGGCAGGAAAGGCTTTAGTTTTCTTAAAACGTGGAGATGAAAATTGGCCCCTTTGGTTGTGGAGCTGATGTGATTCTGCATGTAGAGGTTGTTGTCTTGTGTTATTCCTAGGGATTTTGCTGAATCAACGATATGTGGAGTACAGTTCAAGGCGGTGAGTAGTGGGAGCCAGTGTTTGATGTTAGAGGTGGGGTTGGGTGGCGAGATTAATAGGAATTCAGTTTTGAGGGCGTTAAGTTTGAGGTGGTTAAGTGTTAACCAGTGTTGAGTTTTGTTCAAGATGTTATTGAGAGTGCTGATGTCGTTAGGAGAGGTAATCTTCATGTACAATTGCGTATCATCAGCGTACATATGGTAGGAGATGTTAGAGTGTTTGAAGATTTCAGTCAGGGGTTCCATGTAAAGATTAAACAGGGTGGGTGAAAGTGAAGAACCTTGGGGAATGCCGATAGTGACCGGAGTCTGATCGGATAAGTCATGATTGATTAGGACTAGTTGAGATCTATTTTGTAGGAATAAGCAGAACCATTTTAAGACTTTACCAGAGAGACCCATCCTAAGTTCTAAGAGGTTCAGGAGGGTTTCATGTTTGACCGTGTCAAATGTTGCTGATCGATCAAGGAGGATTAAAAGACAGGATTCAGTATGATCGAGAAAGCGTAAAGCACTGGTGACAATGTGGACCATGGACGTTTCAGTACAGTGACCAGGTCTGAAACCAGATTGGCAGTGGTCGAGAAGTTGGTGCTGGTCAATGTGATTGCAGAGTTATTGATCAACACATTTCCAGGGGCTTGGCTAAGGTTGGGATGCTCGAAATGGGGCTAAAATTGTTGGGATCAGAGAAGTATGCATCTGGCTTTTTTAGGATAGGTGTGACTTGGCCACTTTGTAGACAGTTATGCATGGCGCCTTGCGTAAGAGATGCGTTGCTAATTCTGGTCCATAGGGGTATCAGGAGGTGTGAAGTTTCCTTGAGGAATTTGGAGGGGAGAGGGTCATTGAAGTGGTTGGAAAGTTTAGTGGAGGACAGTAGTTTTGAAATGTCAGAGTCCTCAAATGTCTGAAAGATGGACTTCAAAGCATTGTTTTTAGGTTTAAAGAGAAGGTTGCTAGGACAAATTTCCTGTATGGTGGAGGTGCATTGTGACGGGGCTCCAGGCGGTAAGCAATTCATAGCATTGCAGAGCTCATTGTTAATGGACTTAGTTTTTTCAAAAAAGAAGGAGGAAAATGTTTGACAATTAGGTTTGGTTGTAGTTTCAGACATGGAGGATTTACGTTTCCCATTAGTTTGTTGTTTCCCCAGTTCAAAGAGTTTTTGGGGACGGCTGATGGCCGTGTCCAGTTGCTGACAGAATAACATTGCAGAACTCAGAAATTGCACTGTGTCGACTTTTTGAACTGAAAAAAATTCAAATGTAAAAACATACTTATCTGAACCATTTTCCTCTGATGCCTAAACATATATAAAGAGACTAATTGTTTTTATAAATTGGTGTGGATCTCCTTCTTGAGTTGTATGTATCATTTATTGACTGTTGTGTGTATTTTGCAAATGTCTTGCACTCCTCTTGGTTAAGCCAAAGGCTGCTCGACCACACTACCCCTAATAGAGCACCTTGGGATTGCTAGAGCAAGCCCCTGCCCACTCATAAGGGAACACCTGGACTATTTACACGGTACATCAGGTTATTGATCTATCGCATGAAGAGCCAGTTTCCTACAACCATTATCATACCTGTTCTTATTGCATGTTTGCATCATGTCTCTGTGCACCATTATCATTTCTGTGTGTATTCCATGTTTGCATGATGTCTTTGTGTAACAATCTAATTTCTGTGCTTATTCCATGTTTGTATCATGTCTCGGAATAATATTATCATGTCTGTGCTTATTCCATGTTAGCATCATGTCTCTGTGTAAAATTATCATGCCTGGGATTATTCCATATTTGCATCATGTCTCTGTGTATCATTACCACGTCTGTGCTTATTCCATGTTTGTATCATGTCTCTGTGTACCATTATCATGTCTGTGCTTATTCCTTTTTTTTTTCTTCAATTTTTTATTTAGCCATAGATATAACACAATACAGAAATGAAGAAACATAAGAAAAAGATAAAACATAAGTAGCATGTAAAAATAAAAATACCAACATAATTCAAGTCAAGTAATATATAAAGTATCATGAAACATGATAAGGAAAGGACAAGGGGAGTACAAAAGTCAAAACACAGTTGTAGAATTGGGATAAAGGGAGGAAAATGCCAAAATACAAGACGACGATAATACGTTAATCCCATTGGAGACTAGACCAGACCCTTTTAAATTTTAATCAAGGACGTGGGCTTCTGGCCTTAGCTAGGGCAAGTTCCATTTCATACACTTGTCTGAGTAGGGCCCAGTCTTCATTAACCTTTGGGCTCGTGCTGTTAATCCAAACTCGGGCTATACATAAGTGGGCACATGCTATAACAATTGAAGGTAATAAACTCTCCTGGCTAACCACATCACGTATGGTCCCCAGGACTATTTCCCCTCTCAATAAGTTGAACACTATGACCGTGGAGTAATGTAAGTATGGAAGATACATCTCTCCAGAATATGTTAAGCCTTGGACAGGTAACAAGCATATGTCTTAAATCTGCGACAAAGATTTGGCATTTTGGACAGAATGATTTAGCCGAAGATTGGAACGAAGCCCATTTAGAGATGAGCTCAGGCGTGTAATACAACATGAAAACTGTCCGATGTTGTTGAAATTTCAAATTGACAGATGTTACAGCTAGATCTAAAGTATCCAATGAGGCCTGTATTTCCTCGCCTGTTTGAAAATTCTGGCTTAATTTCGTAGCGATCTGCAAACTGTCATCGCTAACAACTGCAAGAAATTTCTGATAGACTGTACCGATAGTTCCTCGGCCGGAAGTAAAAAATAATGCCGATAATATTTCAGAGGGACTTGACATTTCTAATAGCCTCTGGCCCAGTAGAAAGTAGTCCCGTACTTGCAAAAATTTAACAAAATGTACTCTCTGGGCCTGATTCACAGAACTAACTTACGTCAAAAACGTAAAGTTAGTACTTTTGGGTATTCACAGAATACACTTACTCATTTTGGTATTCACAGAATGAACTTACTCATTTTGGTATTCACAGAAGTTAGTAGTCCTAACTTTAGGACTCCTAAATGCCTTCTGTGAATACCGAAAGTCTTAAAGTTAGGATTTTTCTCAGTTTAGGAGTAGTAAAGTTAGGACTCCTAACTTTAGGACTCCTAAACTGAGAAAATCCTAACTTTAAGACTTTCGGTATTCACAGAAGGCATTTAGGAGTCCTAAAGTTAGGACGCCTAACTTTGCTACTCCTAAACTGAGAAAAATCCTGACTTTAAGACTTTCAGGTATTCACAGAAGGCATTTAGGAGTCCTAAAGTTAGGACTCCTAACTTTACTACTCCTAAACTGAGAAAAATCCTGACTTTAAGACTTTCGGTATTCACAGAAGGCATTTAGGAATCCTAAAGTTAGGAGTCCTAACTTTACTATTCCTAAACTGAGAAAAATCCTAACTTTAAGACTTTCGGTATTCACAGAAGGCATTTAGGAGTCTTAAAGTTAGGACTACTAACTTCTGTGAATACCGAAATGAGTAAGTTCATTCTGTGAATACCAAAATGTTAAGTGTATTCTGTGAATACCAAAAAGTACTAACTTTACGTTTTTGACGTAAGTTAGTTCTGTGAATCAGGCCCTATGAAAGCCCGGACTCATCTTTCAGAGCTAAAAAAGATCGAAATCCCCGTCCATCATATAACTGTCCAAGTCGATTAATGCCCTTATGCTGTCAGCATCTTCCGATGTGATCATGGAATATGTTGGGCAACATAGGGTTACCCCATAACACCGGATACTGGTGCAGCGCGGGCAGAGAGTATTCCTTGCAAATGTCTTGCCAGATCCTGGTGATGTCTCTGATTACCTTGAACTTGACCCGCTTAAAGTAATTGGGATCAGAAGTCTTATACAGCATAAACCCAGTGACTGGTCCGCAGGCTAGGTCATATGATAGCCAAGAGGTGCCGGTATCAGGCCCATGGAGCAAGCTTCGGATCCGACCAGCAAATGCAGCCCAAAAGTAAAGTTTGAAATCTGGGCGCTTAAAACCTCCTTGTTTGTAAGGTAATTTGATATACCGAAGAGCCCTCCGAGAGCGTCTGTATCCCCATATAAAGCACTGTCTAAGCACTTAAAGAAAGACCAAGAAACCGGCAGGGGTATTGAGCGATATGGGTATAAATATTTGGGGAGAAAATTCATTTTAACTATATTGCATCTTCCGTATATACTGAGAGGGAGCCGATGCCAACTACGAAGTTTCGCCAAGACTGTTTTAAGAAGTGGCTCATAATTCAAAGTAACCACATCATCTACTTGACTGCTAACACAAACTCCCAAGTAGGTAGCTGTTCTTATAACCTCTAATGATACAGGCACCGTTTCAGGTTGAAAATTTACAATTGTCTGGGTCTCAGTCAGGTTTAGATTATAGCTGGAAAAAGAGCCAAAGAACTGTGCCTCACGTGTAATTTCAACTATAGCATCGACTGGATTAGAAGAAAAGATGGCAATGTCATCTGCATGTGCAGTCAGTTTTAATTCTAGGCCACTGAGACATACTGGAGAAATCCTTACGTTTGCAACAAATGCCTTATAAAAGGCTCAATATAAAGGGCAAACAGTAAAGGGGATAGCGGACAGCCCTGCCGCGTACCCCTTTGAACTGCTAAGTGGGCTGAGGAAAGACCGGCCAGCTTAACTGCTGCCACTGGGTTGTTATACAGTTTCTGGACAGCAGAGATAAACCTAAGACCGAGGCCAAATGATGACATAGTGAGCCATAGTGCTTCCCAGGCAACTCGATCGAAGGCCTTTTCGGCGTCGAGCATAACCATCCCTATATGTTGATTTAGTTTACCGGAAATGTCAAAGGTGGCAATAGCTGTGTTAATGTGAGCCGCAGTGTCTCTGCCTGGGACAAAGCCATGCTGTTGCTCTGAGACTAACTGATGAATAAAAGGAGCCAGAAGCGAGGCCAAGATTTTGGATTTTTTTTTTAGCATCTGCATTGATCAGTGATATAGGGTGGTAATAGCCCCTGTCCTCTACTGGTTTCCCCTTCTTAGGGAATACCACGATGTTAGTGATACTCCAAGATGCAGGGGCCTCAGCCACGTTAATGATGTTAATGAGTAATTGAGTGAAGACAGGTGCCAAGATGTCCTTAAAGATTTTGTAGAATTCGAGCGGAATAGTGTCTTCACCGACCACCTTGCCTGAGGGTAAAGAACTAATCGCATCCTCAACCTCACCCAGCTCTATGTCTTTTTGCAATAATGTGGACTCCAAAGGGTCGAGACTTGGTAATGCACTCTCCTGTATATAATCTAGAGCAGTATGTTTATTAAAAGGAGCTGACTCACCATATAAATTGGCGCAAAATAGTCTAAACTGTTCAACTATATCCAGTGGTCGAGTATAAGACAGACCGTCTACCCCTTTTATTAATTTAATGTTAGATCGGCCCTCTGATCAGCGATCTGAGTAGCCAGCAAGCAGCCAACCCTCTCCTCGTACTCATATTGCAAAGTTTTAAACTTATGATAATTGGTGGCGACTTTATTCAATTAGCCCTCTATTAAGCTTAGCTCTTACTTCTAAGAGCCGAAGGTATATTGAATGTTCCGCTACATCCCTTACTGCAATAGCTACTGCGTGTTGTCGTTCCAAATCTAAATAGACCCTATGCTTCTGCTCTGCCTCCCGAGTTACACGCCGGTTCTGTTTTAAGATATACTGGAGAGTGGCCCCCCTAACATAAGCCTTCATACAGTCCCACACCGTTGAAGTAGAAGCAGTGCCCCTGTTACTGGTATTTTCGAAGTACTCCCCAAGTGTTCTTCGAATATATGCCTGAAACTCTAAGTTGCTGAGTAGATGTCTAGGAAATGAGAAAGCCCGGAGAGGTTCTCTATCCCCCAGCTGAGTCTGCAGAGTTAACATAACTGGATTATGATCAGATGTAATTTTGGGGCAAACCTCTATGGGCCAGATGTATCAAGGGTTTCCAGTTCGCAAACGGGCCGATTCACAGAATCGGCCCGTTCTGCGAACAGCCTTTTGGGATGTATCATCCCAAATGGCCATCGCAAAATAAGGAATCGCAAATTTAGCGATTCCCTATTTTGCGAATGCATTTAAGGAATCGCAAATTGCGATTCCTTAAATGCAATCTTGCAAGCACACAAAATTTGCGATCTGGCCTTAAGAAATCGCAAATTACCACCAACTTCAAGTTGGTGGTAATTTGCGATTTCCGAGAAAAATGCACTTTTTTGCATTTTTCTAATTGCCATGTGGTGCACATACATGCCCTTAGGGCATGTATGTGTGCCACATTTGCACACATGCATATTTCAGGGGTGCAACAGGGTGTCCTTTTGGCACCCTTGCACCCTTGAAATTGCATTCGCAATTTGTGAGTACCTATTGGGTACTCGCAAATTGCGAATGTCTTCCCATTCACCTTTAGGCCCATAGGAATGAATGGGAAGGTATTCCTTAATTGCGAATCACAATTATTAGTGCGAAACCTACATACATTGCATTTTGCAAGTCCTGAATAGCAAATCGGTAAAATTCGCTATTAAGGACTCGCAAAATACAATGATGATACATCTGCCCCCAAAAGTGCCTTTTCAAACCAGATTCTATTAGTAAAGATAATGTCAATTCGAGAGTACTGTTTATGTGGGGGTGAATAGCATGTACAGCCTGGCAGCATTGGAAACAGTCTCCTCCAAGCGTCGTCCAGTTGGTGTATGTGGAGAAGTTCAAGAATGGCTGCCCTAGTCCTGACCATTCTGGCCCGAGTTTTGGTATTAGTAGTATCGATATTATTATCCATAATGCAGTTGAAATCCCCCATAACTATCAGATCCCCGGACCACTCCAGTAGTTCTGAACTTAAATAATGGAAAACATTGGGACAGTCAGTATTCGGGCCATATACCACACAAATCGTGGACTTACGCCCTGAGATCAGTAACTGAGCAATTGCCCATCTCCCCTTAGAATCGGCTAGTGTACATAAAACTGTAGCCGTAAGGTTCCTAGATTTCAATATGACGACCCCTCGGATAGAGATCGCCTGTGAGGTGCAAACAAGTGTATCAAAGCCAAGTTGTTTTAACTGATATCTATACTTGTACGCAAGGTGAGTCTCAGTAAGGCCCAATAAGTGAGGTTTAAACACACGGAGTTCCTCTCCAACCAATCGATGCTTTCTGGCCTGGTTCAGCCCCGCGACGTTCCAACACATATATTTTAAGTCAGGCATTAAATAAACTCCATGAGCTCGATTCGGTCGTCTACCCCCTTATTCCATCGTCCTTCCCCTTTTGTTCTACCAGTGAGTTACTAGCTAATATGTGGCTAATTAACCCCGTCCCTCCCCAACCCCCTCCCCCATCGCTCCAGCAGATTGACAAGGAGCCGCTATCTACCGCTGCCTACCCCCGCCTAACCTTACTAAACCCCCAGTGCCTACAGAAAGGAATCATCCCCTTTCCCTGCTGTCGTTGACTGACAGCCTTGAGAGAACGCCTCCCCAACCCCCCTGACCTCGAAACCCCCCACCACCGCCACCTTCCCCCACCTACATATATGAAAAGTGTCCCAAAAAAAATGAAAGATAGACATCTCCGTGTCCACTAGGCATGCCTCCTTCGCCTTTAGAATCGGCTACTGGTATCAGACTGCCACTCTGCAAGTGCTTGTTTGGCGTCTAGTTCAGTATAGAAAAAATGCGAGTGTCCATCTTTAGTAACCTTGAGACGGGCTGGTTCCTGCAAGAAGACTTGTGAGCAGACTGGCTTGAAGGGATCCATTAATTGACGCAACTTCCAATGTTTGTCCATTGTGGATTTACCAGATCAGAACGTGCAAACAAAGAAATTGAGTCCAACTTGACTGGAGTAGAGGGGCGAGCTTTCACATAGATTGCTTGGCGTAACAAACAATTGCCCAAATACACAAATATAGACCTTGAAAAAGATGATTTGGCTTGATTTCCTTGAGAGAGAGCCAAAGGCAGTCAATGCCCCGCTGTACCTGTGTATCCATATCCCTGTCCGCCAAGTCTGGAAATGCTTGCTGGAAGAGGTTGAAGATGTAGGCCCGTGGGTCTGAGCCTTCCCTCCCTTCTGGTATGCCAAAGATCCTCAGATTCTGCCGACGTTGACGATTTTCGAGGTCCTCAACTTTTGCCTGCAGGAGTGCTAGCTGAGTCTCTTGAGTTTTAGTCACTCTCACAGTGAAAGTATTAGCCTCTTCCACTGCTGCAATGCGTTCTTGTAAGTCGATGACTTCAGAAGATAGCAGGGCAACCTTGGTGGTGACGTCCGTCAATGCTTGTTTAATCTCCCTGCTATCTGTTTTTTGCTTGCGAGTACTATTCTTGGGCCTCTGCTCTCTGAGCGCCTGCAGGACTGGTGACAAGGAAGGTTCCTCACAATCGGCCGGATGCAGTCCTTTCGTGGAGTCGACCAGTTCAGCTGGTGCCGGAGATGAAGATAAAGAACTCACGGCCCGATTCACAAAAGTAATCTGAGACAAAATCCTAACTTTATGACTTTCGGTATTCCCAAAAGGCATTTAGTAGTATTAGTAAAGTTAGGATTTTTTCTTAAGTTTGTCTTAAGTTTTGGTCTTAAGACAAAATCCTAACTTAAGTTAAACTTAAGTTAAACTTAAGTTAGGATTTTGTCTTAAGACCAAAACTTAAGACAAACTTAAGACAAAATCCTATCTTAAGTTTAACTTAAGTTAGGATTTTGTCTTAAGACCAAAACTTAAGACAACCTGAGACAGAAAGTTTGGTAGTGGTTTTGGCTTGTGAATATGTCAATGTTTTCTTGTACGGAAAGCCTTTCACTGTAGTGACTGACCATCAAGCACTGTTGACAATATTTGACAATCCCAACGGCAAAATGTCTCATCGAATTGAACATTTTGCTTTGAGGTTACAAAATGCAACTTTACAATTCTTCATTGTCCAGGAAAAGATCAGAATCAGTCTGATTATTTTTCAAGAGTGACATTGCAATTAAGCCTAGGCAGTGAACTCTGCTCCGTTTGCAAAGTTTTTTCCTCGTACTTGCTCGCCAACTGTAAGTTGGCGAGAGTGAGGGGGGAAAATCTAATGCTAGAGTACTTCCCAGCGAAATTTCTCAACGCAGACGGCCACGGATGGTCGCTACCGCTCACGTTGAGAAACCTTCCGTTTGCATTGAGGAAGCTGCTGCTCAAGTAGAACTTCTACTCGAGCAGCAGAAAGAAGCAGCGCCCTCTTGCCCTGTGCGAGATGCCGTTTGCGCTGATTTTACAGCATGGGACAATCACCCAGCACTAAAAATCAGTGCAAATGGCGTAAGGTAACCCAGTCTGCTGCTGGCGGAACTCCACATAGCTTGGCAGAGTTTTTCTGTCACTGAACTCCACACAGGCTCAATAACAATGCTCTGGTACCCCATCTAAGACAGCAGAGGCCTACCTCAATTTTATTGTGAAATCAAGCACACGAGCTGCTATGTCTTTAGGACAAATTGTCACTGCCACGAGCCAAGATAGTGACATGTTAATATTAAAAGACATTATTGCTCATCAATCGTGGAACTAGCACTCCAGTTGGTGATCCGCATCATTGGGGGATCCACTGGGTATACATATGTCACCTTCAACTCAGGTGACACTGTGCCGATTGCATATAATTTACATTTACATTCAAATGCTGACATGCGTTTTGCATGGACAGAAAAAATACTGAGTGCAGTTCAGACAGCTGTTATAAAGGAAAGGTCGTTGGCTCAGTGGAAACGCATAATTGTGGTTACTCCATTTCCAGGCTTAGGGACTGTCATCAAGGCAAGCGTCCAGAATGCTAAGGTCTACCTTGCAAACATAAGAATTCTTCTAGTATGAACAAGAATACCCTGTGCTAAGTGATGTTTTGCCTCTTGATTAGTATGATTACATAATATATAATGAGGGTTCAGCTCAGCCTGCAATCGGCTCAAATCAATGATACTCTAGAGCTTGCGCCTCAGTTTGCGGTGTCATGAAAAATGAAGAATTTCATCAACAAAAAACATTTACACAATTTTTAGGGGATTGTACAGTGCAGCTGGCTGATCTAAAAGCTTTCATTCTGGCACAAGAAAATATGGTTCCTGAATTTCCCACACTTACAGAGTGTGATAGGTATTATTGTGTGCAGTCCTTTAATGATCATTTACATTATTGGCCCTTGAATGGATTCAAAGATTCGAAAGAAAATACTATCAAGCATAAATTGCTTTGGTGAAAGGTGGTGGATCTTAAAGAATGTTTACCACGGGCTCATGTAATACATACATTGAGTCACTAGCATGTTGGAATACATGTTGTAGGGAATTAACTGGCTGTTGAAGCAGCTAAATCAGTGGTTCAGACTGCTGTTGCTGTAATTACTTGTTCACATACAAAGGGGGACGAAGACGACATGATTGCTGTCAATGATTCACGCAATGGACACTCCATTACCAAAAACATTTCCAGCAAAATACTCATACCTACTGAGTGTCCAAAATATACGCATTCGAGTGATATCCATCCATGAACGCAGGCTAGAATTATTCATAGCTGCTCATGAAGGATTAGCGTCTGCCCATGAAGGCGTGGCAGCTACAGTTTCTTTAATCCAGAAATGCTACTGGTGGCATGGTCTCAACAGACAGACTAAACAATATGTCGTTAACAGTAACATTTGCCAGCAAATTAAAAGCTACACCACAGCACGCCCACCGCAGAGACCCCATCTCATTTCACCAAAACCTCTTGCCTTTGTATATTTGGATCATTGTGGACCTCTGAATTCAGATGGTGCATTTAAATGTATTCTTTTAGCTGTAGATTCATGTTCTAGACTCCTATGGGCGTGGCCACGGTGATGGGCTAACACTCGAACTGTTATTAAGGACTTGAAAGTCTTTCTCGGGACATACGCAGTAGCTGTATTCCTTTCTGACCAGGGACCTGCGTTTGACTCTAGGGTTTACCAGGATATCATGGGAACCCTCATTATTTCTGTGCATTATTCCTACCCCTATCATCCTGGGTAAAATTTGATAGTGGAAAGGAAAAACTGTGACTTAAAGCAGTCTTTAACAGCTAGAGTATTAGGTTCATTACTTGAACCAACTCCAGAGAGCTTTAAATAATCTGCCTAGAAGATTCCTGGGTGTTCGAATTTCCTATGAATGCCTCTTTGGTGTCCAGATGTACGTTCCAGGTCTTGACAACCCTGGCGCAGTGGCGGCAGATATGCCTTTTGATATCAATGAACAGTTTGCTGTCTTACAGGAACTACAAGACTTCCATGATGAGTGCTCAAATTTAATTTCTAAACGCTCTGCCACTGAAGGAGTGAAGCAGCAACTAAAAACTTCTGGCTGGATTCCTAAAATTGGGGATCTAGTACATAAAAAGATTTCAGACCGCAAAGAATTCGGCCCATCATATAGAGCACCAGGATTTACAACAGATGTGAGCTTACAGTTTTTTACTGCTACACTTAATATCGAAGTTGTTTATTAGCAACCACATTTGGAGGGATCTTCCAGTACTCCATTATGACATGAGGTTGCTGTTTTTGCACAGACTGTGTCTAGCTACTTTGCTGACATTGTTGATTTTTCTTCTGCTTCCTCTAGTACTTTACTACACGATGCACATGCTTTTATTCTATGGCTGAAATAGACGTATCTTTTAAAAAAAAAAATGTTTATTGGCATTTTTCCACATATACTATCAGATTACATATTTTGCTTGGTGCCAGTAAATGGCATGCATTGCAATTATAACTTACAACGAACTTAACGATTAAAACATAGGACAGCATCACAGATATAATTACTTAGAAGCATCTACACATAAGTACCTTAACAGTATATTCTTGCCTTATTATAATGTTATATTTTACCTCTTTTACTCTCCCATCTCAGACCTATTTGTACCACTCATTGCACAAAGTACATATAGACAGCAGTGTGAGGCTAGGTGCATATTACAGTTGTATCGGGGCTAGGTGCATTATTATCCTCAGAGTGGTTTGTGCGTATCCATTCTAGTATTGGACCCCAGATGTCTTTTGGCCTGGAGACTGTGGGCATTAATTCCCAAAAGGTTGAAAGCTGGGTCTGACAGTAAATGACATCCTGTAACCATATCTTAACCAACGGGGCGTTGGGTTTCCCCCAGTGCAGGAGCTTCCTCCAGGAGCAATAGTGGCATGTAGTCTCCTTGTGCCCTCTGGGGTCTCCTTCACATAGCCTAATATTCCTACCAGCGGTGGGGGTTCAGTTGGTATCCCCAGAACCTCCCTGATTGTATTGAATATGTCAACCCAGTATTTCGCTATGGAAGGACAATTCCAAGCCAGGTGTGAGTGATGCTGGTGTAGCCCTGCACCTCCAGCAGCCAGCATCAGGCCTTAGTCCCATACGGTGTACCTGGGTGGGGGTTCTGTAAAATCTGTGCAGGAATTTGAAATGGATTAGTCATTGCTTGTAGTTAGGAGACAGCATCCATAATTGGCTGCAGCAGAACCTCCACTGCTCGTCCGAGAGTGGGGGTTAATTTCAGTGTTCCAGTCATGTAGTGCTTTAGATATTGTTACTGGAAAAGTATCCTGCCCGGTACTGTATAATCGTGTGATGAGCCTGCACAGCGACGAACCTGACACTATGTGTTCAAGGGCGTGCAGTGTAGGCGGGGGGCTAGGAAAGGTGGTGTGCACCTGTCAGCATGCCGCCCGTACCCGATAATATAAGAACAATTCTGAAAAAGAGGGCGTTGCATCTGCTTGCTCCATTGAAGGCGGGTGAAAGTTGTTCTCAGGATATAAATCAGCAAACGTATTCATACCTAGCCCTTGCGCTAGGGCTACACTCCCTTTATCCTCCAAGTGAGGGTATGTGAGGGTTGTGCGCCAATGGCATGGATGGGGCATATAGGACCTCCAGCTAGGCTCTACTCCTCAGGCCTTCCCATCCCCAAAGCAGTGTCTCTACTATTTCGATTTTGTTCCGGGGGCGTTTATATGGCTGATATAGTGCAACCTGGAGTGGGGTCAGCGCAACCATGTCCGTCTCTACCTCGATGTGTTGCTGGAATGGGACAGGGTGAATCCAGTAATGTAGGAACTGGGCTATATTATATATTGTTATATTCCATATAGGTACCCTGATATAGGACCAGGTAACTTCACAACCCTTCACCTATATTCTTCCCTACATTACACTTAGAACGGTTTACAGGGACTGACCTTTTACCTAGATACGACACTGCATTCAGAACGCAGGTTTTTTCCTAGTTCGAAATCTCATACATTATGCATGAGGATTCTTGGAAGCACAGCAGCACTACCATCTCCTGTATAATATCTATGTATAAAGTTCATGCCCGATGTTATCCTTAGTCCGACACAGTAATACAGCGAGGTAGGACCCCTGGGGAGACCCATAGGTATATATACATCACATCTTGCTAAGATAGACAGAGGAGACCAGGACTTCCCGGCCGACACACTGATGCGAGACGCTGAGGTTCCTGCATGCAGACACTCCAGCTCGCAGTGGTCTAACATCCCTCGCGGGATGTCCAACCCGAGACCAAGACGGGGTCCCACAGTCTCTCACTTCAGGTAATGGGGTTGACTTTATCCTAGAGGGATTCTTGGCTTAACACCTACACACATGCTAGGTACACTTAGGTACATCTAGTTAGGGAGGCATCGTAAGAGTATGCATCTTTTTATTATCATGTATTTTATATACTTGTATGTATTCATGATTACTGCAAGATGGTAGAACTTTACCATCTGTTTACGTTCATAGTACTTCTAATCATTTATATCTGCTACTGTCTAACGGTTGTTGCAGCTCATCTATTTTACACCAGAATAACAACTGTTCAATAAATACTTATTGAAAACGCCCAGCCTGTTTATTCTGTGTATCTTTCTAAGACTGACTAAGTAAACACGAGTGACTGAGCAAAAAGTAGTACATTGTTTGATTTGATCAGGGTTGTCATGTTTGATGGTTGCAAAGAACTGTTCTCTCCTTGGTAAGAGGAGATTCCAGTGGCACTGTGATCTAGCTGGTACAAAAGGCCAACATACCCGGTGGGGGTGTTCAGAATCAGTCTGACACCAATTCTACAGTATATGCTGTCCGAACGCGCAGATCCTGTATAGGTTTTATAGTAACTACACGACATGGCGCCACCAACGTTGGTTGGGTACTTATTTAACAGTAGAATCTGAGTAGTTCAGTCGTGCTCGTCTCAGAGACCCCTACTCACAATTCCCCAGAGACGTCTGGAGTGGGTGGGCACAAACTCCGCCACAGATGAGTAGGCAAAAATCCTATTTATTGGCTGTTGGGTAATCAAGCTTGAAGGACACTTTGTTCCTAAACTATGCAAAACACCTTCCCTTGAAAACCTCTTCTTTACTAAAACAATGACTGAGTCAGAAAATAACGCTGTACAAGAACTAAATCTCTCAGCAGATGAGGAAGATGCAGATGCAATTAACATTGCAGAAAATGTTAGAAATGCTGTTACCATAAAACTAGGTGCACACGGTCTAGTATCCAGGGGTGGACCGGTAGCTTTCGTGATTGAGGCACACAAATCATATAGCACAGAGGTATTCTATTCATGGGTTACATTCCCAGTTGCAAATGCAAGAACAAAAACATTTCATTTCTACACAGAAAGTGGAATACCGGACTAATATTGTCCCTATGAGGACATTGAAGTTCCACTAACTTACCAGGAACATTTATACTGGTTTAAAGGCGCCCTCCCCCATACAAGAAATAAAGTAAGACTCGATCCGCTCGGAAGAGAAGGAGCGACATGGCCAGTATTAGCGGCCTACACACCACATCCTGACATTGAAACAATGCCAGGAGGAGACTTACTTATACTTCACAAAGAATTGATAAAACTTCACAGAAACATGACACAGTTCGTCATGAGGACACTCACGGTCCAACCTGCAACGGCTACAACAAACACAAATACAGTTAAAAATACAGCAACTAAAATTACACCACAAACTTTGCACGCAGTAATTGGTAAAATGCCTGCAAAACATGAACAAATGCCATTCTGGGTAGCTCAAAAGATAACACAGCTAGAAGCAGTATTCCCGAATACTAGCTCTTATGAAAAACACAGAATGCTGACAATCTACTTGCCCATGGGGATAACACCACAGACAGAGGATTGTACCTCTTGGGGTACAGTTTTTGCTGCCATATATACCAGAACACATGGTATTCCGTCATTCACAGTAATACCAGATGTATTAAGACAAACACAAAATGATTACACAAGCAGAACCTACTCTGAACTTAGGGAGGAAATTACTAGGTAATTATGCCCAGGTATCAGCTATAATATTAGCAAATATTAAAGGGGAAGCAGCATCAGTGGCAATCAGTCAACGCCTAAGGGAGTTCAGTCCTTTACAACAGGAGCATGAACTACCTAAAATAATTGAGACTGCTTAGGAAGAGTTAGGCAGAGACAGTTTGGGTGGGAAAGCATTAAAACCACAACTGATGAATAGTCCCGAGAAGGACACCTTTAAGCAGGCACCTGCTTCTTCTAAGAAGAAGTGGGACAATAACAAAAATCTGAAAAATGAAAAAAACAGATCTCAATCCAGAGGTAAATCTCCTCATCAGGAGCCCTCCGAAAGGAGGTACAACCTTAGGAATAGGGACTATATTAGGAAACATGACAGGTATCAGGATACTGATACACGTTACTCTAGTTCCTTTCAGGGTTCAACGAAAAACTCCGAGAGGGAAGGACGGTCAGACAGACAAGAAGAGCGTACAAAGTCCAGAGACAAGCAGCACGCTCAAGACTATACTTCCAAAAAAGAAGATAAAACCAAACCAAAACCTCAGTTCAAAAAGAAGAAGGTTGCAGGTCTAAAGATCAGACATGCCTAGAATTCTGAGGACTCAACTAATGAACGGGGAATGGGCTCTGACGATGCTAGACAGTGCGGCAGAACTAACAATAGCTTGCCAGAACCTGATGGAATTTCTCTTGACAGCGGACTTGAATGATTATATCATGGTGGAAACACCTGATACTAGGGTAAGTGTCCCACATAAATTATATGAAATAACACTCCAAATGGAGGGGGACAAGCCCAGAAAAGTCAGAGGTCTCTTTTTGGAGAACCTGACATTTGGTTATGACATTCTATGAATGCCAGCATTTGTCATGGACTGCCCTAGGGGAGAAACAGTAATTTTATCAGCCCTTTCCGAGCCTGTTCCCAAATATCTAAAATACACATATGCACAGGAGTGGGCAGGAGCCCTGGCCCCAGCATTATATAACAAGCATTGGCATAGCCAATAGGTCTCGCTTTTGGGACCTTATAAGTATTTAGTTATGCAGCACAATATCCTTGGAGCAACAACATTAACTGTTGCATAGCTAAACACTTATAAGGTCCCAAAGGCGAGACCTATTTGGCTATGCCAATGGTTTTTTTTTTTTTAAAGGACAAGCAGTGCTATCAGGCTCCGGCTGCCACTTAGAGGTAAAGAGAGAGAGGTGTGTAGAGAGAGAGAGGTGTGTAGAGAGAGGTAGAGAGAGAGAGGTAGAGGAAGAGAGATAGAGAGGTAGAGAGAGAGGTAGAACGGTAGAGAGAGCGGTAGCGAGGTAGAGAGAGAGGTAGAGAGGTAGAGGTAGAGGTAGAGAGAGAGGTAGAGGTAGAGAGAGAGGTAGAGGTAGAGGTAGAGGTAGAGAGAGAGGTAGAGAGGTAGAGTGAGGTAGAGAGAGAGGTAGAGAGAGAGGTAGGGAGAGAGAGAGGTAGAGAGAGAGAGGGAGGTAGACAGAGAGGGAGGTAGAGAGAGAGAGGTAGAGAGAGAGAGGTAGAGAGAGAGAGAGGTAGAGAGAGAGAGGGTGGAGGAAGAGAGGTAGAGCGAGAGAGAGGTAGAGAGAGAGAGGTAGAGAGAGAGAGGGTGGAGGAAGAGAGAGAGAGAGAGAGAAGTAGAGAGAGAGAGGTAGAGAGAGAGAGGGTGGAGGAAGAGAGAGAGAGGGTGGAGGAAGCACGTGTGTGTACGGGTCCAGGAAATGGCGTAGGGTCTCACCCAGAGGTAGGAAGTACGCAAAAATTAAGGGTGCCAGGGGTGAGCCACCCAGGTAGTTGCTCAGAGGATCCACTAAGGGATAGTGGATTCTACAAGTAAATAAGCGCCATGTGAGAATCACTGCATGTAGAAATCGCTTCACAATAAGTAGGTCCACTAATGATTGAGGAAGTGAAATCAATACGCGTTAGTTATGGGCCATAAAGAAGGAAGAATTCAAATTCACCATATCAAGCTCAATGCACGTAAATATTGGCCACCGTGAAGGAGGAAAAGCCAAATGAGCATCAAGAATGTGCCAATATGTAGAGAATAGGCTCACTGTAAGTAGCTCAACAAAATTCTATTAGCCATGCAACAGTTTAATGTTTCGCAGTTGCCAAAAGTCCGCCCGTCTGCTTCCTCTCCCCGGGCTGGTTTGTTCCTCGGTCACGCCCACGGCACAACCTCCCAGAAGACACCACTAACACCTAAACTGCCCTAATTAAGGCACTGCAGGCAAGAGGAGTGGTACGGGTATTGAAAAGGGAAACGAAGATAAGAGGGAAAGAAAGGGGTGGACGAAAAGGAAGCCCGTTAAAGGGGAGCAGAGAGCAGAGATGAGGGGGAGAAGAAAGGGAAGGGTGGAGAAAGAAATGCGGCCGGAGAAGAGCTAAAGCAGGGTGGAGTTGGACCAGAGGATCGGAGAACATCCACACAAATCGCAACAACCCAATTCACCAATGAAGAGCCACATATGCCACAGTAGTCCCCACGAGACCTCACACTGAAACCAACAAAACGCCAGCCCGCCAAAGGAGAGCCTTGTGTCTTACTACTGATGGCAAAGCATGACCCACCAGCCTACGAAAGAAAAGCATTTTGTCAAAACGAAGAAATACCAGCTCACCAAAGTCGGGCACTGTGCCTCATAAGCAGGGCCCATGGAATTATGCGGCAATGGAGGACCCAATTATGCAGCAGGGTCATTCTAGATTATGTGGCAAGAAATGGTGAACAATGAGGCTTAATGTGACATTCTGTGGCAGAATTATGTGACTAATTTATGTTAACATGCATTCATATCGCCTGGGCAAAAGTTTCACTACACAATTTGCCTTTTAATACTTATATACAGCAGCCAGCAACCGAAGGACCCCCAGTTATCTTTGAAAAAGGTCTGCCACTGAGCTTGAACATCAGGCTGCACTTTTCTGTAGAAACGTTTGATCCATTTGAACTATTTTTGTTGAAATCTGCACAATGTGCAGAAGATTGTAAATTATGTGGCGAGTACGGTAAAGACATCATTAAACAGGAAAGGCCTGAGCTGCAGAGCCGCACAATTCCTATGGCCCTCTGTGGGTCACGGGAAGGGAAACCACGAGGCACTGACGTCTAAAAGGGGAGGACTCGTCTGAGCTACGGTAAGCCTCGTGGGCTCACCACAAAGCCAGAATTTCACCTGCATATGCAGGATTTTAATGACAGGGTAGGCAAAAACACAATCCTACATGCTAGAAACATAAAACTGGAAAACAAACTTTACAGAGATCTAAACGACCTGAAAATGTATATCTTATGTGGTTTCACTGCTAGGAGTCTAGTGGTGGACAAGGAAACAGAGTTCTTATAATGCCGGAATATCTACTTGTCCAAACCGCGTGATCCTGGGCAAATGACCTCTGTCTTCCAGTGGCTCACTTGCCTTACGTGCCAAAAGTCAACACAGCATTAAACGGGCCAAAACCCTGGATTAGGAGACATACACAAGCTACATATTCATTTACACACAAAAGCCAACAGAGCCGGGCAGACACACAGGGTGGCCTGAGTCCGTGCAACCTCAAGTACCAGCGCACGAGCTGAACTCACCATGAAAACCTCGTGAACATAAAGGGTGCATTTTATGTTCAGCTCGGGTCGGGTGCCAGACCTGACGAGCACAACTCTTGCAGCTGGGCGGGCTTGAGGCTTGAAGAAGGAAACAAGTGGGAGGGGTGGGGGGAGTGCGCGCGAGGCTTGAAGAAGGAAACAAGTGATAGGGGTGGGGGGAGTGCGCGCGAGGCGCGAAGAAGGAAACAAATGGGAGGGGTGGGGAGAGTGCGCGCGAGGCGCGAAGAAGTAAATAAGTGGGAGGGGTACTGTTCAATTAGAATATGCAATAGTAAATTCAAGCATGTTGCCGGCAAGCCCAGATGTAGACTTGTTTTTAAATTCTTGTGGCACAACCAAAGACACCTGCAAAGCCAAGCTCCAATTCAACAATTAAAGAGCCGTTTCCTACAAAATAATTAGATACCAAAAAGCCAACAACTTTACCAGACAAACCCAGTGAGCAATATACACATTGCATGTTATTTAGCGCGTCCTATGTCACTCTTGTCTGGGCTCCACCAGTCCATATCTCAGCTATATTCACTAACTAGACTCAAAGAGGGATATCCATATGGGTCAGGTTTCAATGCCCAGCACGCATGCTTTGCGCTTCTACACTAGGAATAAGCTGGTTACACTATTCCATCTTTACATATTGGAGAGAACCCCAGGGCGGAGAAGGGGTAAATGTATTTGCATCCCTAGTACACCAACAATGATCCTGTCTCAAATTCTAAAAGCACAGTTTTCTACTCGCATGCAGACGGGCGTCTAAGATCGACTCTACAACCCGAAACCATTTAATGCGAGAAACCGATGAAATGATTACTTACCGATATTCAAAAAGAAAACAAAACAAATTCGCAAAAAGCACATCAGAGTAACAGAATGCAATCTAGATTTTCATGTAGAAAACATTTACTTAATAAAATGTGCAATTCAACTACAGTTTACGGGCACGACCATATAACGAGATTAACTGGCCTAGTAATAGTATATTCGAATAACATAGAAATTTAACTTGAAGAGCCTAAATCCTCTGATCGGAAGCAGTCTCGATTTAAAAAAAAAAAAAAATCAGGTCAGCCTTACCTGCGGAGCTTCTGATGCATCAGTCTTCAGGGGCGCTTCCTGCTCTGCACTGGTAGGCAAGCCACTTTGCTGCGACTCTTTAGGATCTGAAGAACCTGGTGCGGCTGTGGACTGATCTGTTTCAGGCTGGGATGTTACCACTGCCGCCTGGGACGTCGCTGAGGTCACTTCAGGTGACGTATAAGTACCTTGGGTTGACGTAGAGACTGGCTGCTGCTACCTGCTGAAAAGGCTATACACTTACCACCTTGTTGCATTTTGTTGACTATACCAGGAGACCAGTTTTATCAAATCTATTTTTTAAACCACATACTTGCTAGCAGCTTTAACGCTTATTCTATATACCCACTCTTGCCAAAGGGAGGGCGGGATAAGTTCAAAAAGTGATTGCCGAAGAAAACACAACTGAAAGGCTGGGCTTAAAAATCCACGCTGCCCGATTCCATGTATCCACCTAGTCCAACAGACCACAACTAAGTAGCAATGATGCTGATGGCAAGGCCTGGGCACTGCCCTTCCCAGGAAAGTCACGTGTTGTGGCCCTGCCCATCTTGAGAGCAGTGTTTGTTTCCAGCGCACTTAGCTGAAGAGGTAAAACTAAGACGAGATGTGAAGTATTCTAGTCTCATGGCGAGGGCGTACCTACTGGACCAGGTCTAGTGACAGGAGGTGGTCCCTGGGTAGTATAACTGGTATATGATGACACTGACCATTGCTTTTTCGAAGCTTAAGACTAGTGCATTCCATTTGGATACTAGAGTTGTTCATTTTCTACACTTGCCTCTCAAAAGTTGCAAATGCGAGAGTCGAGGGCTTACTCCGGGAACTGGTGAAGGGTTCAGAGCTCACTTACAAGATGAATAGTAGCCACACATGATGGACTCACTCTTCGTCTGAGTTATAGCCTGATTTGGAGTAGGGGTTTAGAATGAAACTCCAAAAATGAGGAATGAGGGTCGTAGTACCCCCACTACCGAACAAACGTCTTCACAGTGCCCTGTGAAATAATAAAGGGACAGTGGCCACCGTATCAGAGCGAGATCTTGCAACTTCACCCCCACCCCCCTTACTGATAGTGGAGGTTCCACTTTCAGGAACAGATTTTATTTACATATGATTATAATTTAATTTCAAACTCCACTCTGCGTGTCATGCAGTTACATCATTATTACTGAGAATGTGCATGGTTAAGTGACCTCTGCGCAGTGTTTTTCTCGCTGGTGGTAATGCGGCCTGTCCACATCCATGGTGCAGACACAGTGTCCCCCGTCTGCGGTGGACACATTGCGTCCGTGTGTTTACAGTGCACTGAACCCAGAAGTCCCTTCCTAATTAGCACCGGAGGAGACGCCATTGGTCCCGCCGGCCCTTCGTTCCTTGGAGTTGCTGGAGCCTGGAACCCAAAAACAACAGTTGATGGACAGAATGCAGAACAATCAATCAATCAATCAATCAATCAATCATATCATTTGTAAAGCGCACTACTCACCCGTGAGGGTCTCAAGGCGCTGGGGTGGGGAATGCTGCTACTGCTCGAAAAGCCAGGTCTTGAGGAGTTTTCTGAAGGTCAGCAGGTCTTGGGTCTGCCGTAGGTGGATGGGGAGGGTGTTCCAGGTCTTGGCGGCGAGGTGGGAGAACGATCTGCCACCGGAGGTCGCTCTTCGGAAGCGGGGGACTGTGGCGAGGGCGAGGTCGGCGGAGCGGAGCTGGCGGGTGGGGGTGTAGAAGCTGAGTCGTCTGTTGAGGTACGTTGGTCCGGTGTTGTGGAGTGCCTTGTGTGCGTGGGTGAATGTCATACAGAGATCTGGGCCTAAATCCATCGTTTTTTTGCTCACCATGCCATTCCAGTTTGAACCCAGCCATATGCAAATCAGTCTTGACCCTGTGCCTCATGGGAACAGTCCAGCCCGAACTGCCAAGCCAGGTCCTCCCTGGACTGGAAACAAGCATCCTAGGACCGGTTTCGGGGTTTCACCCTTCTTCAGCCAGGATAGCTTGATTCCAGTGGCATGGAGAGCACGGGACCCACGTCTGGGCATACCCGTCCCACTCGGGGTGACGAATGCAAAAACAACAGTTGATGGACAGAATGCAGAACAATGTCATACATTCACCCCAGTACAGAGATCTGGGCCTAAATCCATCGTTTTTTTGCTCACCATGCCATTCCAGTTTGAACCCAGCCATATGCAAATCAGTCTTGACCCTGTGCCTCATGGGAACAGTCCAGCCTGAACTGCCAAGCCAGGTCCTCCCTGGACTGGAAACAAGCATCCTAGGACCGGTTTTGGGGTTTCACCCTTCTTTAGTCAGGATAGCTTGATTCCAGTGGCATGGAGAGCACGGGACCCACGTCTGGGCATACCCGTCCCACTCGGGGTGACGAATGCGAAAACAACAGTTGATGGACAGAATGCAGAACAATGTCATACATTCACCCCAGTACAGAGATCTGGGCCTAAATCCATCGTTTTTTTGCTCACCATGCCATTCCAGTTTGAACCCAGCCATATGCAAATCAGTCTTGACCCTGTGCCTCATGGGAACAGTCCAGCCCGAACTGCCAAGCCAGGTCCTCCCTGGACTGGAAACAAGCATCCTAGGACCGGTTTCGGGGTTTCACCCTTCTTCAGCCAGGATAGCTTGATTCCAGTGGCATGGAGAGCGCGGGACCCACGTCTGGGCATACCCGTCCCACTCGGGGTGACGAATGCAAAAACAGTTGATGGACAGAATGCAGAACAATGTCATACATTCACCCCAGTACAGAGATCTGGGCCTAAATCCATCGTTTTTTTGCTCACCCTGCCATTCCAGTTTGAACCCAGCCATATGCAAATCAGTCTTGACCCTGTGCCTCATGGGAACAGTCCAGCCCGAACTGCCAAGCCAGGTCCTCCCTGGACTGGAAACAAGCATCCTAGGACCGGTTTCGGGGTTTCACCCTTCTTCAGCCAGGATAGCTTGATTCCAGTGGCATGGAGAGCACGGGACCCACGTCTGGGCATACCCGTCCCACTCGGGTGACGAATGCAAAAACAACAGTTAATGGACAGAATGCAGAACAATGTCATACATTCACCCCAGTACAGAGATCTGGGCCTAAATCCATCGTTTTTTTGCTCACCATGCCATTCCAGTTTGAACCCAGCCATATGCAAATCAGTCTTGACCCTGTGCCTCATGGGAACAGTCCAGCCCGAACTGCCAAGCCAGGTCCTCCCTGGACTGGAAACAAGCATCCTAGGACCGGTTTCGGGGTTTCACCCTTCAGCCAGGATAGCTTGATTCCAGTGGCATGGAGAGCGCGGGACCCACGTCTGGGCATACCCGTCCCACTCGGGGTGACGAATGCAAAAACAGTTGATGGACAGAATGCAGAACAATGTCATACATTCACCCCAGTACAGAGATCTGGGCCTAAATCCATCGTTTTTTTGCTCACCATGCCATTCCAGTTTGAACCCAGCCATATGCAAATCAGTCTTGACCCTGTGCCTCATGGGAACAGTCCAGCCCGAACTGCCAAGCCAGGTCCTCCCTGGACTGGAAACAAGCATCCTAGGACCGGTTTTGGGGTTTCACCCTTCTTCAGCCAGGATAGTTTGATTCCAGTGGCATGGAGAGCACGGGACCCACGTCTGGGCATACCCGTCCCACTCGGGGTGACGAATGCAAAAACAACAGTTGATGGACAGAATGCAGAACAATGTCATACAATCGCAGCAAAGTGGCTTGCCTACCAGTGCAGAGCAGGAAGCGCCCCTGAAGACTGATGCATCAGAAGCTCCGCAGGTAAGGCTGACCTGATTTTTTTTTTTTTTTAAATCGAGACTGCTTCCGATCAGAGGATTTAGGCTCTTCAAGTTAAATTTCTATGTTATTCGAATATACTATTACTTGGCCAGTTAATCTCGTTATATGGTGGGTCCTTTGCTCACTTTGCCACTGGATTCAAGCTATCCTGGCTGATGAGGGTTTTGAACCCGAAACCGGTCCCAGGATGCTTGTTTCCGGTCCAGGGAAGACATGGCTTGGCAGTTCGGGCTGGACTGTTCCCATGAGGCACAGGGTCAGACTGATTTGCATATGGCCATGTCTGAACTGGGGTGGTGGAGTGAGCTAAAGAATGATGATGGATTAAACCCAGATCAGTTGACTGGGGGTGAGTGTTTGATTGGCTCAAACGTTCCGTCCATCATCCCCTTTTGTATCGCTTTGTTCGCCCTAAGTTGGCGGGGGTATGCCCAGACGTGGGTCCCTTGCTCACTTTGCCACTGGATTCAAGCAAGCCTGGCTGATGACGGCTGGAATGCCAGAAACCGGTCCTAGGATGCTTGTTTCCGGTCCAGGGAAGACATGGCTTGGCAGTTCGGGCTGGACTGTTCCCATGAGGCACAGGGTCAGACTGATTTGCATATGGCCATGTCTGAACTGGGGTGGTGGAGTGAGCTAAAGAATGATGATGGATTAAACCCAGATCAGTTGACTGGGGGTGAGTGTGTGATTTGCTCTAACGCTCCGTCCATCATCCCCTTTGGTATCGCTTTGGAGCCTGGAACCCTGCATGACTGAGCAGCAGCCCAAGGTCTGCGTCTCGTGCTCCGTGACGTGCACAGAGCTGCTGTGGGCGAAGGGACGGAGATTTTCCAGTCACGTGCTCCCCGGGGACGGCGCTCGCGCTGCCTAGTGCCGGCTTTTCACGCGGGGTAACGAATACTCCTCACTCTGCGTAGGAGAGACCTAAAAAGGCTGTTTAACATTTTAACTACAGGCAGATTTGCACCCCTCCTCTTATAAAGTGCTATCTCTAAAACAATTAAGCAATAGCCCAACAGGTTTATGCATCTGCTGCTGAGATCCTTGTGCATCCTGCATGTGAGAATCCGAAGCGGGGCAAATCAGACACTTATTCTTCTGAAGTCAATAGCATGTGAATTGCTGTGTTGTGGTTCAATAGCACCTATAAGTTACTGTGCTGTGAAGCCAGAAGGTTGTGGCAGAAACCACTATATAAAACACTTCATCACAAGCCTATTTAGGAATCAGAAGACCGCATTTACGAAGGTCAAAGACACAAGCCTGGGCGGGGGAAAGCAAATCCTTTTCATCAAGTAATGCATTCAGTAGACGAGAATAAACAAAAAGTATAAATAAAGTAAAAATAAATAAATTAAAAAAATAATTTCCATTCATTTTACTTCAATTCCCCATTGAAATTTAGAAATGTGCTGTAAGTGGGTTAGAACGTGCATGAGGAAGTCTCCGCTGGGCTAACTGCAATTAATTTTATACGAAAATCGAAACCCCCAAAAATAGCATTCATAGCAAAGAAAACAAAAAGAGCGACCATATACACGCACATCTGCTCTCCTTGTAAATAAACATCACGTGCCCCTAATGGGTGTGGGAATGTTTTATGATGCTGTGTAAAGAGATTCTCTTCGGCGTCTGGGTGGTTGTGTGTACACTCTGTCGCCCACGGCATTGGATAATTAGAGCTTAGTGGAGGCTTGAATGCAAACATGAAGGTTTAGCAGGGGTTTACACCAAGCCGTATAAGTGAGAACGCTGGCCATACTTTTCATGAACTGGAAAAGAGCAGGCACGCAAAGAATAACGGACACAAACAAAGCTCGGCAGATCTAATATTTCCTACCACGCACAGTCTACCCCCTGCGAACACAAGTACAAAAGGCACTCACAATGCACACAATGGTCTATTCTTGTCGGAAAGGAGAGCATGCATTAGGTCTTATCCTGCGGTAGCGTAAAATATATGTATATATGTAGATATATAGATTAGCATGGGAACGCAATAAAAGGGGGCGTTATAAAATAATACAACTAAGACACAGGTTGCAACCGGAGTTAAGGTAGATGGGTGAGGGAGGGGGAACAATGGTGTCTGCAGATTTTTTTAATTAACATAGCGCCGGCTTTGCAGTGCTGCCTCTGTGGCCTCTCAGTGCTAGCTGCGACTCCCAGGGCTCCGGACCTCTTTGCACTGCCGGCAACCCTCCGGAGCTCCGGGCCTCTCTGCCTCTCAGTACTGCCTGCGACCCTCCGGAGCTCCAGGCCTCTGCGCCTCAGTACTGCCTGTGACCCTCCAGAGCTATGGGCCTCTGTGCATTTGAGCTCTGCCTATGTATATGACCCTCTGGAACTCGTGCACCTCTCGGCGCTGCCTGCGACCCTCCGGAGCTCCGGACCTCTGTGCCTCTCAGAGCTAGCTGCAACCCTCCAAAGCTCCGGGCCTCTCTGAGCATTCTGCGACCTTACGGAGCTTGGCCTCTTGGATTTAGAAATGTTGGTTCCTTGTACCTTGCTAGAGGCAGGCTCACTCTTTCCACGAGTAAGCAGGGCCCGTGTCTGGATATTCAGCAGTAGTTCATGTTTAAGTCAGGAGTGGGTCACAAATGCTCGTAGAACAAGCGCGCGCGCCTCGCGCAAGTAGGGGGTGGGAGGGAGTGCGGCCGAGAGCAGGCAGCGTTTACCTTGCGGGAGCGAGCGCGATAATTGCCAACACATGGCGCCGCTCGCTCCTGCAAGGGAATCGCAAAACGTGCACGTGTTGCCATTCAAAGCAATGCGTGCACGTTTTTGCCTGCAAAACCGGATCGATTTCAAAAGGTCTTTTTCCTAAGCAGCGAATGCGCGCTGCGTAGGCGAGACCTAAAAACCATGTTCGGTGGGATGAGGATTCAACCCACCACATTATTCCATTAAAAAATACCCCGAATCCACAAAGACAGTATTCAATAAAGCAAGAAGCTAAAAAACAGGTCAGGGAGATCTTAGATCATCTTGAAACTTGCACCTCTCAAATGAATGATCCTTTGTTTCCTTTGATGAAACCTGACAACTCATATTGTCTAGTTTTAGATTACAGACATATAAACACTTGCGCAAAGAAGTTTGCAGTACAAAATACACACACTGCCTCACTAATGAATAATATTGTGCGGAAAAAATACAAAACGACACTAGATATCTCAAATAGATTTTTTGCCAAAATATAGCGCCTGAAAGCAGGTATTTAACCGCTTTTTCCGCGATAGGCTCCTAGCGGCAATTTTGTAGACACCCCCAGGGGTAAAAAAACAGCCCGGGGTTGTTTTCGGCCAGGGTAACTGAATTACTTCAAAATCTGGATGAAGAGGCATTGTCCTACGTGGATGATATTTTTATAATGGATGATGACCTAGAGGAACACTTGAACAGATTAAATACCATAATATTGGGATTTGCCTCTGAAGGCTACAAATTCTAGGATATGATCTTTCAAGTGAAGGGAAAAGCCTAACAGGTAACCTATTAGAAAAGTGTGCACTGCTACAACCTCCAAAATCATTAAAAAATTGACAATCAGTACTGGGATTACTGAACTTTGGCAGAACATACCTTTTGGATTATGGAGAAAGGGTTAAATCTTTCTACAATTTGATAAAACCTGATTTTTCAGTAAGACAATGGACACAGGAACACAGATATTCTTCGTTCCCTACAAGCTGACAAGATAGCTTCAAAGCACTTACAGACACACGTAAACGTAAGCAACCTGGTGATCCGTATAGTTGCGGGTCAATCAGGATACACCTACCTAACATATAATGAAGGTGAAACAGTACCAATAGCATACAAATCACATTTGTACACAAATGCTGAGATGCGCTTTACATCAACAGAAAAGGTTCTTACAGCGGTACAGACTGCTGTAGTGAGAGAGAGAACTGGCTCAGGGGAAACAAATAATTTTCGTAACCTCGGTACCGGCCTTAGAGGCTGCTACAAAGGTTAGCGTTCCTAAAGCTAAAACCTTACATCCGAGATGGATACAATGGGCTAATTCTCTCACTGCCACAGTGAGAGAATAAAAACACAAGCATTCTTGCAATACGAACAAGAATAACCTCTTCCTAATGAAATATTGCCTTTAGATCAGTATGAATATATAATTTACACTGACGGATCTGCTCAGCCGACCATTGGTAGTAAACAGCAAAACAGTGCCGCATGTGCAATAGTTAAAGGGCGCATGCAAGATGGAAAGTTTCATCCGAGTTGTACAAAAACCCAGTCTCTAGGAGACTGCACGGCGCAGTTGGCAGAATTAAAAGCCCTGTTACTGGCACTGGTAAATACGGATTGAGAATTCCCCACACTAATCGTGTGTGATTCCTTTTACTGTGTACAGTCATACAATGAATACTTACACCACTAGGGACAAAATGGATTCAAAGATGCGAAAGGTGGCACAATTAAGCACAAAACGCTATGGGAACAGGTAGTGGAGTTGAAAAACAAACTACAAAGGGCTCACATGATACACACACTGAGTCATCAAACGTGATGGCGTTCACATTGAAGGGAATTCGTTGGCTAACGAAGCCGCAAAGAGAGCTGTACGCACGGCTTCTGTAGCTGCAATCACTCGTTCAAAAACGAGACTAGACGGTGAGATTATGGTTGCAATTATTGCTACACGCAATAAATCGGCACTACCGAAAACAATTCCACTCAAGTACTCCTACAAGTTAGATGCAAATAACATCCATTTGCTCAGATTCCTGGAGTGGGGGATAGAGTAATACCAAATATGGATCGCAGGTTAGGTTTAATTCTAGAAGCACATGAGGGTATAGATTCTGCACACACAGGAGTTACGGCGACTGTGTCCTTACTGAAATAATGCTACTGGTGGCCAGGATTAACAAAGCAGACTAAGGACTATGTCTTGAAATGCGACATCTGCCAGCAGATGAAAGGCTCCACCATAACACGTCCAACGCATACACCATTATTGATATCAGACAAACCACTCACGTGTGTTTATTTGGACCACTGCGACCCCTTACAAACAGATGGGGCTTACAGGTATATCATGGTTGCAGTGGATTCCTGCTCTAGATTCCTATGGGTGTGGCCCCAGCGCTCGGCTGAAGCTCGAACTCTTATAAAAGATTTGCGAGTCTTTATAGGGACATACGTAATTGGCACATTACATTCTGACTGTGGCCCCGCGTTTAGCTCTCGGGCTTACAAGGAAGCCATGAGCGGTTTGGTTGTAGCACTGCGATACTCCTCTCCATACCATCCTGAGGGAAATTCGGTAGTGGAAAGGAAAAACCGGGACGTAAAGCAATTTTTAACAGCTAGAGTATTAGGCTCGGGTGAAAGTTGGGTAAAACATTTGTATGGAGTTCAACGAGCATTAAATAATATGCCAAGAAGTTCTCTACGGGGTGTCACTCCTTATGAGGTCCTATTTGGGACGAGAATGTGGGTACCTGATCTTGATTGTGAAGGCACAGTGGCGGATGAAAAACATTTTGACATCCATAAACGTTTGGCTGTTTTACAGGAGCTAAATGAATCCAGATCGCTATAAGCAATGTCCAAGTATAGAGAACCACCGCTGGGGAAGTCAAGTCAGTCATGGCAAGACCTGTCTGGTTCCCTAAAGTGGGGGATCTGGTCAGAGAGAAAATAGCAGACAAAAAATAATTTGGGCCATCATACAGGAAGCCTGTACCTGTTCTGGCCGTTGAAGGGACAAGAACTGTACTTCTGCCACCTCTTGCCGGAAAAAAGGAGAAAAGATTTGTCTCAATCAACCTAATCAAATCACACTATGCTGCCGATACTGACTAGTCTGCCTCGTGGACTCCTGAGTAGCCGACGCCCTTCTACCGCTACTATACAAGAAGTTCAAACAGAAAGACTCATCACGTTTGAAGAGTCCCCTGCACGGAATGATGGACTATGCAATAATGCCATGGAACTCGTTCCTCTTCAAACTGAAGTTCGTAATCAAAACGAAAATGAAAGACGAATTTCTATCCAAACAAACACAGATGTCTATACCAACATGCCTCAACAAGAGCAAGCTACATTTTCCACAAGACCTGCGGAAATACCAAAAATTGATCGAACTGCATCTGGCTATTTCATTGACTTTGATACATTTTCTTTGGATCCGAGTGAACCTGAAATGATGCCAGCCCAAGAAACACACAACCATCAAATCAAAGACTTTCTGAACTTTCTTAAAAAGACTTAACTGGTATCACTTTGGATAGAACTATGGGTAATTACCGGGGTACTTTTCTTTCTTTTCTGGATAGGCTTAGTAACTGTTTTTAGTTTGCTTATTAATGGAACTTACCTTCGATAAAGCTCTGCAGCTCCAAAAGTGAATCTGATTCTGAAATCTCACCTATCATCACATCGAGAACAAAGAGACTTGTCATTAATGACCATTACAGCAGTTCCTATACCTGATGGTATAGTATGGGACGAGATTGATTATTATATATTTGGTCAGACAGAACTTTTGACCATTCCATACTTATTTAAAATATAATTGAATGATATCATTACCTCCAGTACATTTTCTGATAATTGGGATTATGAATCTGTAAATATGTTGTCAGATTTGGAAAATTCTGCTGCATTTTCTAATAGTGAAACATTGGAGGGCACATCAGATTTTGAAACAATGTATTGCTACCAAAAGTTTGGTCATCATTTTCTGCATAAATCTGCTAATCCCAGAAATGTTTTCACATACACCAATGGGAACATTGCCCAACACCGCTGAAAAGCAGTTCAAAAACATTTACGCATAAATTTCCATATTTTTCAGGGTTTAACTCTTCTGACCCAGCCTCATATTACTATAAGGTTGTACCAACTTCAGCACAGAAGAATATGTTGACAAACACCAAACAGATTTACTCTGCGTCCTTTATTACCCAGTTGTCTGAACAAGGTTTCGACTTATTGAAAGACACTATAGACTTAAAATCTGTCTGGGGTACTAGAGACTGGCAGGTCCAGGGAACAGAGGCACTAATTAGAGCATGCCTCATTCCTCAGCAAATCATGTTTTTGAGTGACACAGTGCAACAAATGTCCTGTCTTGGAATAGCCAAGAACAAAGACTTGAACACACCTCGGATGCCCACACCATCACACATCGAGGGTAACATAACATCACAAGAAGGGATTACGTTAGATGAGAGCATGCAATACAATAGATCAGACCCCAATTGTGAGGGATGGTTAATTTGGCCCAAAGACACCATTAGATGTCAGGAAAGATTCATGGGTAAAACCAAAGTGTTTAGTATCCACAGGCCAGATCTGCGCTATGTACAGAGAGAACATCCAGGGGTAGTGACATCATACAGTGTTGGGAAGTTATGCCTCGATTGGCTAAAAACCTCAACACTGGTACAAGTGAAATAGCACTTATCCTTACTTACAAAGGATGTGGATCTACGGGATTTTTTATTAGTTCCTAGAAAGCCACTTCACAAACGTTTCTATTATGCTGTCTATAATGAAAGATGGCAAAAATATCACAAGAGGTCGTGGAGAGATTACATGAAATATATCGTATGCACCTTGAGAAAGCTCTAGCCGTGGTTGATAATAGTTCAACTACACTAACCTCCAGCATATATTTACTAGGCAATATTGTATCTTCTGCAATAGATATTAGAACATGATTTGTCCATATTACAGCACGGGCAATCACAATTGCGTTCTATTATGTTAAGCTGGACGCTGCGATCTTTGCGCGCAGGCTATGTGCCTTGGTGTTTCATCAACAGCACGTCTTTGTTTTCTGCAAACAATCTAATAGAAAAACAGATAGAAATGGCACAAAGGGGAGCAAAATATACAATGCTGTATATTGTAAAACTGGACAGATTAGCTCTTACAGTGGCAGAATCACCGTCCACAGAATGGTTAATCCATGGCCACAACTCTACCGGTCGCTACTTTCCAATTTCAATATTGCCTTGAACAAAAGCAGGCAGGCAGATATGAAGAAATTGGATGGGAATTCATCAAGGAATCTTGGGAATTACCGTACAGATTTCGATGTCGGAGTGGGGATAGAGAAGTGTTTCTAAGCGGTACACACTGTGAGAACACTTTAAGTGGATCACTCATATGCCAGGATATAATGCTGCATGGGGCCTCTAACGGTTCAGTAGCGGACTTATCTTGTCACTTGAGGGGTGCCCCAGCTGCTGTGATTACTCCAGTGTTCAGGCTACTTTCGAATGGGAGTTACTTGATGCTGAACGATCAAGGTTGCTATGGGATGCTTCAAGGCATCGCATATCTGGTAACAGTCAGTTCCAGGGTTACTTTTTGTATTCAAGTATTGTTTACACCGACACATACAGTCAGGGAGGCGCCGTTATGGCTTCACTAAATGTTTCTTTAATACGGTTTGATGCTTTGAGCAGAATGAAAGCCATGCTTCTACAGAAGTCCGTGCCCTTAACCTCCACTCGAGAGACTTTTGATCTCCAGATCGCAAGGTCTTCAGCAGAGATACAGGCACTCATATGTACGAACTGCTCCTTCCATTTCGCAGAAATGGTAAATCGTATCTTTAACATGTCTGATACGCCGGGCATCGTCCACCTATTTAAGACCATAGGTCCTGGACTATTAAGCACCTTTCAGAAGGTACTCGGAGTTATACCAAACTTTATACACTCCGTATCCGGAAGCCTTTTTGGAGGACTTCCGCTGATCCTGTTTCTAATAGCAGGTATCCTGATTGTCATTTATCTGCTATGCAATGGACGTCCCAGTCACCAAGGAGATGGAAAGAGCACTCCAGGAGCGTAAATACCGTGATCGCATGGTACAACATCTGGGCACACCTCGCCTGAGAGAACTAAGTGCATCTTGGTTCTTGTCATTTAGACCAGTCTGGATGGACTGCATCTTACCTATCCTCCGATGCCTGTTTTGCGGAGAAGAATGCATATTGGATCTCTGTCTGACACTACCATCATGTGCGCAACTGGACGTTGATGCTTTACTGGACCCGATAACAGACCATGCTCTGCAGTGTCCTCAACGTATTCCAATGTTGGTGGCGGCATTCCTAGAGCCACCACAGGTAGTCTCGGCTCCTGTTGGTATGAACACCGGCTCCTCCTCTGACACCCAGGCCTTGGACGTCGCACAGGCTACAGTACAGAAGATCATCTGTGCTCAATTGACATAATCTGTGTGGTGTTACAGGGACTGTCATCTGCGGAGGCAGGCAACAATAATGTTGCGTCTACCAGCCAGGACACATAAACATTTGTCTCATTTGGCCCGTCGTGTGCTGGAAGAAATTCGTTTTTTTTCCTTTCTGTTTTTTATTAAAAACAAACTGAAATTGGAACTACAAAACAAAATTGGCATTCTTTTTGGGCAGGCATGACTTTCAAATGCTTGTAGTAGTTCGAACTATACCTACGAACACATTAGAGCTGTGGCTTGAGTGACATTTTCCTTTTTAAAGATTTTTTGGTACTTGTAATTATTTGTAAGCACAAAAATTATGTTTTTGTAGCGATTGGCCTACCAGTAACTAGTCCGCCTAGTTGTACATTTAGAATTTAACTATGTCATCCATTCGGAAGAGGAGTGGGTGTTATATTCCATATAGGTACCCTGATATAGGCCCAGGTAACTTCACAACCCTTCACCTATATTCTTCCCTACATTACACTTATAACGGTTTACAGGGACTGACCTTTTACCTAGATACAACACTGCATTCAGAACGCAGGTTTTTTCCTAGTTCGAAATCTCATACATTATGCATGAGGATTCTTGGAAGCACAGCAGGACTACCATCTCCTGTATAATATCTATGTATAAAGTTCATGCCCGACGTCATCCTTAGTCCGACACAGTAATACAGTGAGGTAGGACCCCTGGGGAGATCTATGGGTATATACATCACATCTTGCTAAGATAGACAGAGGAGACCAGGACTTCCCGGCCGACACACTGATGCGAGACGCTGAGGTTCCTGCATTCAGACACTCCAGCTCGCAGTGGTCTAACATCCCTCATGGGGTGTCCAACCCGAGACAAAGAAAGGGTCCCAGAGTCTCTCACTTCAGGTAATCCCTCCCTTTATCCTAGAGGGATTCTTGGCTTAACACCTACACACATGCTAGGTACACTTAGGTACATCTAGTTAGGGAGGCATCGTAGGAGTATGCATCTTTTTATTATCATATATTTTATATACTTGTATGTATTCATGATTACTGCAAGATGGTAGAACTTTACCATCCGTTTACGTTCATAGTACTTCTAATCATTTATATCTGCTATTGTCTAATGGTTGTTGCAGCTCATCTATTTTACACCAGAATAACAACTGTTCAATAAATACTTATTGAAAATGCCCAGCCTGTTTATTCCGTGTATCTCTCTAAGACAGACTAAGTAAGCACGAGTGACTGAGCGAAAGGTAGTACATTGTTTCCACTGTCCTGAGGGATCAGGGTTGTCACGTTCGATGGTTGCCAAGAACTATTCTCTCCTTGGTAAGAGGAGATTCCAGTGGCACTGTGAGCTAGCTGGTACAAAAGGCCAACCTACTCGGTGGGTGTGTTCAGAATCAGTCTAACACCAATCCTACAGTATATGCTGGCCGAACGCGCAGATCCTGTATAGGTTTTAAAGGAACTACACAACAGTCCGAGAGTGGTGGGTTAATTTCAGTGTTCCATTCATATAGTGCTTTAGGTATTGTTACCGGAAAAGTATTCTGCATGGTACTGTATAATTGTGTGATGAGCTTGGGCAGCGACGAACCTGACACTATGTGTTCAAGGGCATGCAGTGTGGGCGGGGGGCTAGGAAAGGTGGTGTGCACTTGTCGGCATGCCGCCAGTACCCGATAATATAAGAACAGTTCTGAGAAAGAGGGCGTTGCACCTGCTTGTTCTGTCGGAGGCGGGCGAAAGTTGTTCTCAGGATATAAATCAGCAAACGTATTCATACCTAGTCCTTGCGCTGGGGCTACACTCCTTTTATCCTCCAGTGGGGGTGTTAGAACTGGGGGTCTCTAGTTGGCAATGGTATACACCTTTGTCCAAATAGGGACCCTTGCTTCTTAGTCAGGGAAAGGGGATTACACTCCTCGATAACCCCTGCTCACCCCCTTGGTAGCTTGGCACGAGCAGACAGGCTTATCTCAGAGGCAGTGTGTTAAGCATTTGTGAACACATACAGTAATACAGTGAAAACACTACAGATGGACACCACACAGGTTTTATAAAAATAAGTATTCTTTATATCGACTTAACACAAGACCACAAATGACAAAAATCCACAATACTGTACTCAAAATAGACTTAAAGATGGTAGAAGTAACTTAGTTCAAGATGATGATAAATGCAACACGTTTCTCACAAAAGTACCTCGGATACGTAACGCAAAACAAACAAAGGCTCCGCAGGGAGAGCGATGCGGCAAGCAGGCGCCTCGATGCGGTGCGACGATCCGCTGCGATGCGATGAGAGTGCACCCTTGATGCGATGCGACAATGTGAAGATGATGCGTGCACGCCCGACGGCCGTGCGGCGGACTCTGTACATTTGGAGCCGCGTCAGGCCCTGCGACACGCCTCTACGGTGATGCGACGGCAGGCAGCTGCAACGGCGACACACTTCTCCGGTGATGCGACGGCGACCCATGCAGTGGTGACACGCTACTCCGGTGATGCGACGGCAGGCAGTTGCGATGAAGACACGCTTCTCTGGTGATGCGACGGCAGGCAGCTGCGACGAAGACACGCTTCTCTGGTAATGCGGCGGCGGCCTCTGCAGCGGCGACACGCTTCTCCGGCGATGCGACGGTAACAGCTGTGACAGAAACACGCTTCTTCTCATTGAGTCGCGCTTCCAGCTCCCAGTGACACGCAGGCTTCTGCAGACAGAATCCCCAGCAAGGGAATTCAGGAGGGAGCTGGTGGTGAAGTCTTATGGCCCTGAGACTTCAGCAGGAGGCAAGCTCTACTTCAAGCCCTTGGAGAAATATTCTGCAAGATGATGAAAGTTCTTTAAAAGTTCCTTCTCCTTTCCTTGGCAATGAAGACCACTGCAGGCCAACCCAGCAAACAGCACACTTGGCAGAGGGGCAGTCAAAAACTCCTGCAGCTTCCTTGGTTCTTCTCCTTGGCAAAGGTTCGTCTTGTTGTTCCAGAAGCGATCTAAAGTCTTGGGGTCAGGGCCCCAATATTTATACTAGCAAATCCTTTGTCCTCTGAAGGCAGAGGGTCCTGTACCCAGTCCAAACCAGTTCGGTGTGCATTCTGCCAGTGCTCACCTTCTTCCTTTGTCAGTGTGGGCCAGGGACATCAGACGCACCACAGGAGGTGGAGCCTGCATTGTGGAAGGCAGGCAGAGCCCTATTCAGGCCCAGGTGCTACTCCTCCCACCACTCTATGCAGATAGGTCTATTCAGCCTAGTGCTGACTCACCGTGTCTGCTGGAGCCCCCAGCCCCTGCACTCACAAAACCAGACACACAATACACAAGCTAGCAGAGGCAGGCTGGATGGTTAGGCAAGAAAATACCTACTTACTAAAAGTGGTATTTTCAAACACAGAATGTTAAAACCAACTTCACTAAAAGATGTATTTTCTCATTCTGAGTTCAGGCATACTGTCATGTGGTTTGTGGCCTCCTGTTCTGCCTTGCTAAGTTGTCTTAGGCCTGGCTGCCATGATGCCTTTTTTGCACACGTTACTTTGTGCCGCTGTTTTTACAGCCTCTGCTTCTGCCAGGTTATTTTGGAACTGTCAGCATTTTCTGTCTTTCACCTTTTCTCCTGTTCCCTTTGGGCTGTGTCTGCGCGGCATGTGCAAGGTCGAAAAACAGCGTTCCTGGTTCTTGCTGATCTGGCCAGCCCCTCGCACCTAGACATAACACTATGAGCAGCTGCCATGGAGAAATTTGTGTGCTTTTAATATTGCGGTTTTCACATTTTGGAGGCACTTGGAGAATAACCTTTCCAGGGAGAAGAGCTGTGATTGTCTGCCGATGTAGTCTTTGCATCTAGAGACTGAGGTATGGGGGTTCGCTAGTCAAAGCCCAGAGGTCTTCTATTTTTATAATAAAATAGCTACTAGCACGGGGAGGGTGGTAAGGTCATTTAGCCCTATATCCACTGCTTTATGAAATGCTTTCCCCGTTTGTATTCTATGGAGTTGTAACTATGCTGATTATATTATTCTTATGTATTTTGCTGATAGTACTGACATGTGTACTGTACCTTAGAGCACGTTAGTTGAAATAAACATTTTAAACTATACAGTGTCTCTTCTTACGCGCGTTGTGGACAAGCATGAGTGAGTTATGAAAGGGTGTCTTGCTACTGCGAGTCCTGAGAGAGAGATACCGTGTTCTGGGTTGTCTAATCATTGGTAACATTGGTGCTGATGAGACGCTACAGCTAGTCGGGTTGGGGTTTTAGGTGCTAAGGTTTATGTTAGGCTCACCACTATATTCCGAGGTCCTATTATCCTGTGCATAGCTCTGTGTATGTGCAGAATCCCTACAACATGGCGCAACCAATGAGTGGGCTGCTTATCTGCGAGACGCTTGAGTAGTGTTCGTGCTTGTCCACAACTCCCTTCGCAGACGCTTCCGGAAGCGTATGTGACGGTGATACCTCCTATATTGACGTTGTTATAGGTTCTTTCAAGCTTGAAGTTGTTAAAAGGTTTTTAACTAAAACCCTATATTGTGCTGCCTCACATATTAGGTTGTCAGAAAATTTTAGCCTACAATGGCTGTTCAAATTGCGGCACATAGCCGCGCAGCGCTCCGGGCTCACTTAACAGTGTATGGAGTACCCGACGCGGGTGTCGAACTGATCTTTGTGGTACAAGCAGATCCAGCTTACCACTTTGAGGTGTTTTACTCTTGGATCACTTTTCCAGCGGTGGATGCGAACGATAATTTGTTCCATGAATATGAAGCCACCGTAGTTCCTGCTCACTATAGACCGTATAGGAACCTTGAAGTACCGCTCACGGCTTGGCAACACCATGTTTGGTTTGATGGCGCCCTCCCCCAACCGGTTACCGCGGTTCGTCTAGGCCCCTTATCGATTGACGGGGCCACCTGGCCTGTCTTAGCTGGGTATACCCCACATCCGCGTTATATGGCGGTGACAGTAGCTGAACTGCGTAATATGTATTCGTCTTTGGTACGAGTGAATAGAGCCTTAGTGCAATATGTTACAGGCAACATCCAGGGAGCCCCTCCGGGAGTTGCAGGCCATCCAGTTGGTGCAGGCAGTGTCACCATAAGTCCTGTTATGGTGAATTCGGTGATGGGCAAGCGCCCCCAAAATAAGGATGATTTTCCTTATTGGCTTGCAGAGAAATTTGACCAGTTGGAGGCAGTTTTTCCAAATACCTCTCCTGTGGACAAACACAGGATGCTGACGATTAATTTGCCAAAAGACTTAGTCCCCGAGTTGACAGAATGCAACAACTGGGGTAGGGTATTCGCAGCAGTATATTCGAAGTGTTTCGGCACTCCTTCCATGACAGTTCTCCCCTCTGTAATTAAACGAGTACAGGATGAACATGGCCCTGAAGCGGCTGTGGAATTAGGGATGAGACTGGTGGGAGTGTTCGACATAGTAGCTGAGTTAATCCTTGCGAATGTCAAGGGCGATGCAGTGAACTTTCAAGTAGCTAATGCTTTGGCTCTGGTCCCAGAACCGGACAAGCCGCGCAAATTACCGAAAATTATTGCCCAGGCTTACAAAACTATTGGCAGAAATAGCCTGGGAGTTAAGCCTTTTGCCAAATCACAAACACAATCGCAACAACAACAACCAAAAACTCAATCTGAGAAAGATGAGAAACCAGTCTTCACTAAAAAGAGCTGGAGGTTGAAAAAACAGGGTAAGCAACAAAAGAGACTTGGGTCGCGAGGCGCATCCCCGGTTTCAGTTTCTTCTGAACGCACGTATGATTTACGAGATAGGGCGAGAATTAAATCTCCAGAGAGATTTCAAATCCCTGACACGCGTTCTCCTCGTTCTTTACAGGCACCAACTACGTCGCAAGCTGGTGGAGGAGATCGCCCAGATAGAGGAAGGGGTAGAGAGACTCCCCAGGGACGGGACCAACCTCGACAACAGGTCAGAGGGAAAGCCGAAGAATTCCAACGCTCTCGTCCGCAGTTTCAGAAGAAGAAAGTTGCCGCTGTAACAGCGAAATATGCCACAGACGGTGAGAACGAGACTCCTGAATTGGACGAGGGCAGTGACCCTCCTAGACAGCGCCGCGGAAGTTACCTTGACTGGTAGGTCGCTCCCCCACCACACAGCTCCGTCTGTGTGCCCTGCTGCTGCCCCTGATTGTGCTCGTTTTTCCTTTCTGTGCCCCCTTGCTGCCCCTGATTGTGCTCGTTTTTTCCTTTCTGTGCCCCCCTTGCTGCCCCTGATTGTGCTCTGTTTTTCCTTTCTGTGCCCCCTTGCTGCCCCTGATTGTGCTCGTTTTTCCTTTCTGTGCCCCCTTGCTGCCCCTGATTGTGCTCGTTTTTTCCTTTCTGTGCCCCCCTTGCTGCCCCTGATTGTGCTCTGTTTTTCCTTTCTGTGCCCCCTTGCTGCCCCTGATTGTGCTCGTTTTTTCCTTTCTGTGCCCCCCTTGCTGCCCCTGATTGTGCTCGTTTTTCCTTTCTGTGCCCCCTTGCTGCCCCTCATTGTGCTAGTTTTTTCCTTTCTGTGCCCCCTTGCTGCCCCTGATTGTGCTCGTTTTTTTCCTTTCTGTGCCCCCTTGCTGCCCCTCATTGTGCTAGTTTTTTTCCTTTCTGTGCCCCCTTGCTGCCCCTGATTGTGCTCGTTTTTTTTCTCCTTTCTGTGCCCCCTTGATGCCCTGATTGTGCTCGTTTTCCCTTCTGTGCCTGTTTCCCGCCGCTGCGCCCATGCGCCCCGCCCCCTCACTGCCCATTCGCTGCCCCATTCCCTGCTCCTCCCTCCCACCTCCCCATTTATGGCGGCCGCTGCGTGGTGAGAGGCGACCCCTGACCTTGACTGGTAGGTCGCTCCCCCACCACACAGCTCCGTCTGTGTGCCCTGCTGCTGCCCCTAATTGTGCTCGTTTTTCCTTTCTGTGCCCCCTTGCTGCCCCTGATTGTGCTCGTTTTTTCCTTTCTGTGCCCCCCTTGCTGCCCCTGATTGTGCTCGTTTTTTCCTTTCTGTGCCCCCTTGCTGCCCCTGATTTTGCTCGTTTTTCCTTTCTGTGCCCCCCTTGCTGCCCCTGATTGTGCTCGTTTTTCCTTTCTGTGCCCCCTTGCTGCCCCTGATTGTGCTCGTTTTTTCCTTTCTGTGCCCCCCTTGCTGCCCCTGATTGTGCTCGTTTTTCCTTTCTGTGCCCCCTTGCTGCCCCTGATTGTGCTCAGTTTTCCTTTCTGTGCCCCTTGCTGCCCCTCATTGTGCTAGTTTTTCCTTTCTGTGCCCCCTTGCTGCCCCTGATTGTGCTAGTTTTTTTTTTCCTTTCTGTGCCCCCTTGATGCCCTGATTGTGATCGTTTTCCCTTCTGTGCCTGTTTCCCGCCGCTGCGCCCTGCGGCCCCGCCCCTCACTGCCCATTCGCTGCCCCATTCCCTGCTCCTCCCTCCCACCTCCCCATTTATGGCGGCCGCTGCGTGGTGAAGAGAGCGACCCCTGACCTTGACTGGTAGGTCGCTCCCCACCACACAGCTCCGTCTGTGTGCCCTGCTGCTGCCCCTAATTGTGCTCGTTTTTCCTTTCTGTGCCCCCTTGCTGCCCCTGATTGTGCTCGTTTTTTCCTTTCTGTGCCCCCCTTGCTGCCCCTGATTGTGCTCGTTTTTTCCTTTCTGTGCCCCCTTGCTGCCCCTGATTTTGCTCGTTTTTTCCTTTCTGTGCCCCCCTTGCTGCCCCTGATTGTGCTCGTTTTTCCTTTCTGTGCCCCCTTGCTGCCCCTGATTGTGCTCGTTTTTTCCTTTCTGTGCCCCCCTTGCTGCCCCTGATTGTGCTCGTTTTTCCTTTCTGTGCCCCCTTGCTGCCCCTGATTGTGCTCAGTTTTCCTTTCTGTGCCCCCTTGCTGCCCCTCATTGTGCTAGTTTTTCCTTTCTGTGCCCCCTTGCTGCCCCTGATTGTGCTAGTTTTTTTCCTTTCTGTGCCCCCTTGATGCCCTGATTGTGATCGTTTTCCCTTCTGTGCCTGTTTCCGCCGCTGCGCCTGCGGCCCCGCCCCCTCACTGCCCATTCGCTGCCCCATTCCCTGCTCCTCCCTCCCACCTCCCCATTTATGGCGGCCGCTGTGCGGCCGCGCAGCGGCGCGCCGCTGGCGCGCCGAAGCGCGCGCCTAAGGCAAGCCCGTCTGCGCCCGTCCGCGCCGTGACCGCGCCCAGCACCAGACCCCTGGTCCGGGCATCCCCGCGCCCGCCACATCAACAGACGCCGATACGACGCCAGCACCCTCCACGCACTCAACCCCGGAAAAGATCACGCCTGCTACCGGGCCACCCCGAAGCGCACCCAAGGGCCCTTCACCTGCCGGAACTGCCGCTTCGCCAGCACCCGCCCCGCCAAACCACCGCCCAGGAAAGAACCCAACTACCTCAGATGCATCCTCCTCAACACCCGCTCCGCCCGCAAACACGCCATCGAACTCTGGGACCTTCTCGACTCAACCTCCCCAGACGTCGCATTCCTGACGGAGACCTGGCTGAATCCCGCTTCAGCCCCCGACATCGCCATTGCCATCCCGGACGGATACAAGATCACCCGCAGGGACCGCACTAACGGAGTCGGAGGAGGCATCGCCATCGTCCACAGGAACACCCTCAGAGTCTCAACCAACACTGACGACACCCTCAGCACCGCCGAACACATGCACTTCCAGATCCACACCGATCCCAACACCACCCTCAGAGGAACCCTCATCTACAGACCCCCGGACCCCGACCACAGTTCAGCGATTCCATCGCTGACTTCGTCAGCACACACGCCATCGCCTCCACGGACTACATCCTCCTCGGGGACTTGAACTTCCACCTCGAGAACAACAAGGACACCAACTCCACCACCCTGATCGACAACCTCGCCACCCTCGGACTCAGACAGCTCGTGACTACACCCACCCACGCCGCCGGCCACACGCACGACTCCATCTTTTCCGCAAGCCCACACGTCTCCTTCAACCACACCTCCGAACCCCACTGGACTGACCACCACTGCATCCACTTCACCTACAGGAAGCCCACCACGCACCACCGCACCGAACAAATGCCTCGCCGCTGCTGGAGCAGAGTCACGGAAGACCAGCTAACCACAACCCTCGCCCTGAGCCCACCCGCCGAACCCTCCGACCCCGACACCGCCGCCCGCAACCTCAGACAGTGGATCGACGACTGCGCCAACACCCTCGCCCCACTCAAGAATCCGCCCAACAGCCACACCAGCAAGAAAGCCACCTGGTTCACCGAAGACCTCCAGGCCTCCAAACGAACATGCCGAAAACTGGAGAAGATCTGGCTCCACGAACGGACAGCGGACAGCTACGCCGCCCACAAGAGTGCCACCCGCAGTCACCATCACCTCATCAGATCCGCCAAAAGGGCCTCACTCAAAGACCGCCTAGACAACAACGCACAGAACAGCAAAGAGCTCTTCAACATCGTGAAGGAACTCTCCAACCCCAGCTCCAACACCAACGACATCCAGCCGTCGCGAGACCTGTGCGACTCACTGGCCACCTTCTTCCACCGCAAAATCGCCGACATCCACGACAGCTTCAACACCACGACCACCCCGGCAACCACCGAGACCACTGCCCCCACAACCACCAACCGCCTGCTCTCCTGGACCAACATCAACGACGAGGACACCAGCGAGATCATGAACACCATCCACTCCGGTTCACCGCTAGACCCGTGCCCTCACCACATCTTCAACAAAGCCAGTACAGCCATCGCGCCCCATCTCCGGAAAATAATCAACATCTCCTTCGAGACAGCAACCTTCCCGGAAAGCTGGAAGCACGCCGAGATCACCGCCTTACTCAAGAAACCCAAGGCAGACCCCAAGGACCTCAAGAACTTCCGACCCATCTCTCTGCTCCCGTTCCCCGCGAAGGTCACTGAGAAAATCGTCAACAAACAACTGACCCGCTACCTCGAGGAGAACAACATCCTGGACCCTTCCCAGTCCGGCTTCCGCAGCAACCACAGCACCGAAACCGCCCTCATCGCCGCCACCGATGACATCAGGACCCTGCTAGACAACGGAGAAACAGCAGCCCTCATCCTCCTGGACCTATCAGCCGCCTTCGACACGGTCTGCCACCACACACTACGAACACGCCTTCACGACGCCGGGATCCAAGAGAAGGCCCTGGACTGGACCACATCCTTCCTTTCCGGCAGAACACAAAGCGTCCGCCTCGCCCCTTCCGATCCAAGGCCACCAAGATCATCTGCGGCGTACCCCAAGGCTCCTCCCTCAGCCCAACGCTGTTCAACATCTACATGGCACCCCTCACCCACGTCGCCCGACAGCACAACCTCAACATCATCTCCTACGCCGACGACACCCAGCTGATCCTCTCCTCACCAAAGACCCTCACACCGCCAAAGCCCACCTCCACGAAGGAATGAAGGCCGTCGCCGAATGGATGAGGACCAGCCGCCTGAAGCTGAACTCGGACAAGACGGAGGTCCTCATCCTTGGTTCCAACCCTTCAGCCTGGGACGACTCCTGGTGGCCAACATCACTGGGAACAGCCCCGCCACCCATCGACCACGTACGCAACCTAGGGGTCATCCTCGACCCCACCCTCTCCATGACTAAGCAGGTCAACGCCGTATCCTCATCCTGCTTCAACATCCTCCGAATGCTCCGCAGGATCTTCAAGTGGATCCCCACCGAAACAAGAAAAACAGTCACCCAGGCCCTCGTCACCAGCAGGCTGGACTACGGAAACGCCCTCTACGCAGGAACGACGGCTAAGCTCCTGAGACGGCTGCAACGCATCCAGAACGCCTCTGCACGTCTTATCCTCGACATCCCCCGACGCAGCCACATCACACCCCACCTGAGAGACCTGCACTGGCTCCCTGTCAACAAGAGGATAACCTTCAAGCTCCTCACCCACGCACACAAAGCACTCCACAACTCCGGACCAGCCTACCTCAACAGACGACTCAGCTTCTACACCCCCACCCGCCAGCTCCGCTCGACCAGCCTCGCCCTCGCCACAGTCCCCCGCATCCGGAAAACGACCGCCGGCGGCAGATCCTTCTCCCACCTCGCCGCCAAGACCTGGAACACCCTCCCCACCAACCTCCGACAGACCCAAGACCTACTGGCCTTCAGAAGACTCCTCAAGACCTGGCTCTTCGATCAGTAGCAGCACCACCCCCCTCTTCCCCCAGCGCCTTGAGACCCTCGCGGGTATGTAGTGCGCTTTATAAGTGACATGATTGATTGATTGATTGACCATAGTGCGGGAGGCGCTACGTCCTCATCTGGAGGTGACAGCAACTGAAACATTCATTACTGTCGAGACAGCAGACACCAGAGTGGCACCCCCTGACAGACTTTATAATATTGTCATTCAAATCGAAGGTGATATACAGCGTGTAATTAAAGGGATTTTTGGGGAAAATCTGACCTTCGTATGACATTTTGTTAGCAGAGGCGGATTGGCTGCCCCCATTCGTACTAGCTGCGCGTAGAGGGGAGGAGGTAATCCTTCCGAACTTTTCTCGCCATGTCCCAAAGGACAAAGCAGAGGCTCTTGCAGCTGAGTGGGCTGTGTCCCTGGCTCCGGCGTTATACCGCAACCACGTGGGCTGGGATGAGGATTCTCCCCCCCCATGAAATACCTTTGCGGTCGTTGCCACAGCCACAACCCCAATATCCCATTAAACGGGAAGCAAAAGGCCCCGTTTCCGAAATTCTGACTCAGTTAGAATATCAGGGAGTGATTGAAACATGTGTGTCACCTATGAATAATCCCCTTTTCGCGGTTTCTAAACCCGATGGATCGTACCGCTTAGTTTTGGATTACCGGCATTTGAACTCTCATTGTCGGACCTTTGCGGTGCAAAATAACCACAGTTCTGCGCTGGTAGACAGTCTTGTTCGTAAAAAATATAAAACGACACTTGACCTCTCAAATGGATTCTACACGCACAACTTAGCCCCGGAGAGTAGCCAATGGAGCGCTTTTACATCCGGTGGTAAATTATTCTAATTCCGGCGTTTACCTATGGGCTACAAGAACAGTCCTGGAGTATTCGCAGCCCGTGTTGTCTCTTTGTTAGACGGCATAGACCCAGATGCATGTTCATACGTCGATGACATTTATCTGACAGACGACGAACTATTTCTGCATCTTTCCCGAGTGGACCACATTATTCTAGAATTTGCGGTCTTAGGTTATAAGTTTAACTTTGCAAAATCTCACATTGCTGAATTTACCGTTTTGTTCTTGGGCTATGAGCTCAACAATGAAGGTAAGGGCTTAGCCCCCCATTTCCTAGAGAAATGTGCACTTTTGTGCCCTCCTACTACTCTGAAAAAACTTCAGTCTTTGCTGGGTTTCCTGAACTTCGGGCGTACTTATATTCCTGAATATGCCCAGCGTATCAAGCCACTGTATGCCTTGATACAACCTAACTTTTCGAAGTCATGCTGGCTTCCGGAGCATACCTCCACTCTGCAGTCTTTGCAGACAGACCTTCTTGAGTCTAAATACTTGTTGACTCGTGACAACCACACCAACCTGGTGATTAGAATCATTCCAGGAGCAGTGGGTTTCACATACTTAACCTTTAACGAAGGTGACACAGTTCCGATCGCATACAAGTCACATCTATACACTTCCGCGGAACTGCGCTTTTCATCTGTGGAAAAAGTTCTGACTGCAGTGCAGATGGCGATTCTAAAGGAACGCGCACTGGCACAGGGAAAACGCATTATGGTGGTAACACCATATCCTGCCCTAGAGGCAGTGACAAAGGCAAGTGTTCCGAACTCTAAAGCTTTACACCCCCGTTGGATTCAATGGGCAACCTCTTTGACGTCTCCGGATGTCACTTTTATTTTTGATTCTTCTCTTCAGACTCAGGAGTTTTTACAGTATGAATTCGTTCATCCTCCTCCTCTGTCCTTGCTACCGCTTGAGGATTACGAATGCGTTATCTATACCGATGGTTCGGCACAACCGGCCACGGGGTCCAAGCATGCTTATTCAGCCGCATGTGCTATTGTAGCAGGTACTTTTGTGAACGGAAAGTTCAAATCTTCTGTGGTGCACACTCAGGCACTCGGAGACAGTACTGCACAATTGGCCGAACGGCGCGCATTGGTGTTGGCACTTAGTTCGCTACTCTGGACGTGACCACTTTAATTGTATGCGATTCTTACTACTGTATTCAATCTTACAATGACAATTTGTTCTTTTGGTCGCAAAACGACTATAGAGACGCCAAAGGTAGCACAATTAAGCATAAAATGCTTTGGGTTCGAGTGGCAGATTTGAAACAACGTCTGCCACTCACACCCTTTAGCCATCAGCGGGTGGGCGCACACGCTGTTGGTAACGGTTTGGCAGACGAAGCTGCCAAATCAGCAATAGTCACGTGCTCAGTCGCAGCAGTTACTAGATCCATGTCTAAAATTGATACTGATATTCTAGCCGCTATTGCCGCAACAAAGGAAGGTGCTAACTACCCTAGGGGTTTTCCTTCCAAATATTCTTATCAATTAGGTCCCGACAGGCTCCTTATGTCACAATACCTGACGTTGGTGATCGGCTGATCCCCAACGCGGACCGCAGGATTTCCTTGATAACGGCAGCACACAAAGGCATGGCTTTGGCTCATGCTAGTGTGTCTGCGACAGTTTCCATCTTGCAGCAGCGTTACTGGTGGCGTGGTTTATACAAAGACACCCGTACTTATGTGCTTTCTTGTGACGTTTGTCAGCAGATTAAGCCTTCCACGGTTACACGACCAACAGACCCCGCTCTGCATCTCTAACAGACCCTTTGGGTGTGTTTACCTGGATCACTGCGGTCCATTTTCATCAGACACTGCCTACAAGTATATCTTAGTGGCGGTGGATTCGTGCACACGTTTCATCTGGTTTTGGCCACAACGAAGTGCTGACGCTCGAAATGTCATCAGGGATTTGCGTGTCTTTGTGGGAATTTTCGCCTGTGGCACCTTCCATTCTGACCAAGGTCCAGCGTTTGCCTCTAAGGCTTACAAGGATGCAATGGGTTCACTGGGGGTGCGGGTGAAATTTTCGTCTCCGTATCGGCCTGAGGGCAACTCGATCATTGAACGAATGAACCATGACTTAAAGCAATCCTTGACAGCTAGAGTCTTAGGTACTGGCAGGAACTGGCTGGCCCACTTGTATACTGTACAACGTGCACTTAATAATCTCCCTAGAAGACCTCTGGGTGGGCGGACCCCATACGAAAGCTCTTTGGCATAAGAATGTTTGTGCCTGACCTTGATGGTCTAGACATGGCGGCACAATCCGCCATCTTTGATGTAGATAACCCTTCTACTATGTTACAGGACTTACAAGAAGCCCGAGACAAACTCACCATCGCACATTTACCTTCAGCCACAGACCCTGCGCTGCAGATTCCGGTTGCAGGCTGGCTTCCGAAGATTGGAGATCTGGTTCGAGAGAATGTGGAGAACAAAAAAGAGTTCGGCCCCTCATATCGTGCACCAGTTCCAGTCCTTGGCCTGAAGGGAACATGTACAGTCATCTTACCACCGCTTCCTGGTCGCAAGGAGAACAGATACATCTCAGTGGAAAATGTCAAGCTACAACATCTGGCCGATCCTGAATAGTGTTACACCAGCGGTCTCTTGTCCTGCCATTTACCGGACTTGTGTGCGTGGCCCTCCTGCCCGAACGGTCACTGATGTTGCAATTGAGATGGTTGATTTGCCTGATAGCATACTCAAAAGCCCGGACTCCCCCTGCATCGACGAAAATGAGTATACCTATCCCGATACCGAGTCGGTGGCACACCTTCCTACAACGCCACTGAGCCCAACACGTTATTCTTTTGACTCGGATTCCACCTCATCACGTGTCCCTTCCAAATTCAGTATCTTTGTATCCTGGTTCAGAGACAATTTTTTAATTCCCCCCTGGACTTACATCTGGTTGGTACTATTGCTGATTTTTTTGTTCATGTCGATTGGCTTTGTCACTGTGTTTTTTCTACTTATCAATGGTCACTATTTACCCGAACGCTCTGCTGTAAACAGTGTTGCTGGAACTTTGGCTCCACATTCTTCATCTCACATCATGAAGAGGGACCACACATTCGTGAACATTTCAGCTTTTCCAGTGGCTGATGGCATCATATGGGATGCGGTAAACTTTCAAATTCATGGACCAACCGACATTTTTAATGTACCAAATGTCCTTCGTGTTTCAATGGGTGATGTCGTAAAAAGTAATATTCATTCTGACGATTGGGATGTGCATGCAGTTGAAGCATTATTTACTGATTTGAAATATTATGCAGCCTTCAATGCTGAAGATTTGAACATGAATTCCGCAAATTATGCTGATTTGTATTGTTACCAGCATTGGGGCGACCACTTTGTCCATAAACCAAGTGCACTGCGTGCTTCTTTTAACTACACCCAATGGGAGCATTGTCCGACACCTTTACCTGGTAGCTCCCAGACTCTTAGAAATAAATTCACTATTTTTACAGACTTTAATAGATCGAACCCTGGTTCCTATTACTTTAAATTACACACGCCATCCACTCAGAAAATCATGTTGACCCACACCAAATTGCTATATTCAGGTTCCTTTTTGAGCGCCTTAGCTGTGGGTGGTTATGAGTACAGGAAGGATACTGTAGACTTGAAATCAATTTGGGGCTCAAAACCATGGCAGGTGCAAGGCACAGAAGCCTTGCACCGTGCTTGCCTTATCCCGACCCAAATTCTATTTTTGAACCATTCTATCTATCAAACTACTTGTTGGGGTTTGGCTACTTCCAAACAATTGAATGCCCCTGCCATCCCTATGTTGTCTTCCACTAACGAGAGCTTGCAGTTTAATGTTTCGCTTACTGAGTTGCAGGCTCTGTTTCAGAACAATTCATTTAATATTTCCACCTTTGTTCAGTCGCCCTGGCTGGTTTGGCCCATGGCAGCAGATGCATGTCAAATGCGTTTTCATGACTCTGCTCCTGGTTATAAACAGGATAGGCCAGACCCGAGGTTTTCTGACTCTCGTACTGTCACAACATATTCTGTTGGTAAATTATGTAAACTGTGGTTGCAGCACTCTTCCCTAGATTCTGTTAAACAACATTTGTCCCTACTATCAGGCAACATTGATCTGTCCGACTTTATACTGGGGCCTCGTGGTCCGCGACCTAAGAGATTCATTTATGAAACATATAATGAACTTTGGAAGCTTTCGCAAATAGAAGCTGCTTCCCGTCTGCGGGAAATAGATCAAGTGAATTTGGAAAAGGTGCTTGCTGTTGTTGACAATAGTATAAATACCCTGTCTTCCCGCATTTACACGTTAGAGAATGTTGTGTCCTCTGTTGTTGATATTGTACAAGATGATGTTACTGTGTTGTATCATGGTCAAAATCAATTGCGTTCAGTTATGCAGTTTGCATGGACTTTGCAGACTCTCAAGTTAGGTAAAGTTCCATGGCATTTTTGAACACCTCTGCTTTATTTCTATCATTTAATTTAACTGAAAAACAGCAGTTCATGTCCATGAAGGATGCAGCTTACACTTTGTTACATATCGAAAAGATAGAGCCCTTACCATTCTCTGTGACGGAATTGGATTCGGCCGTGTGGCTAATTCATGGGGTTATCGCCTTGCCTTTTTCCTTGTTTGAATTTAGTTCGTGCATGAAACATTATCCTGTGGGCCGTTTCCAGCCCTTGGGCAGTGCCTTCCTGCATGAACTTTGGTCCCTGCCTTTCATGTATAAATGCCTTTGAGACGGGAAGGAGGTTTTTCTCACGGGGGAGTTGTGCGATTCAACTGTGGGTCATTCCCTTGTTTGCAAACACATCAAATTGCACGGAGCTTGTAACGTTTCCGCTCCGAATCTTGCTTGTGTGTTGAAGGGTATTCCTGCTCCTGCTATTTCTCCTACTTTTACTTTGCTTACTAATGGTAGCTATCTGCTTCTGAATAACCAAGACTGCTGTGGCATGCTGGCCGGCATACCCTATGTTGTTACGGTTTCACACAGGGTTGTCTGCTGCACAAATGTGCTTTTTCCTCCCCCGCACGACATCATAGATAGTTCCGTTTGGCCTTCCATTCCTACTCTAAAGGCGGATTTCAATAAATTGAGCAGAATAAAGGCACTATTATTGAACCAGGAGGTTATGCTCATATCCGCCCGGGAGACATTCATTCTCCAGGTGGCAAGTACACACAGTGAGATACAGGCCCTTTTGAACACTAATCTCCCACAACATTTCGGTGAACTGATTCACTGTGTTTTTAATGCATCTCGCACTGAAGGTCTGGTGCACTTTTTTAAAGTTGTGGGCTCTGGCCTTGTGACCTCTGTTCAAACTATTTTTGGAGTAATACCGGCCTTTATTCATTCCATTTTTTCCAGCGTCTTCGGTGGCTTTCCATTGATACTCGCCTTGGCGGCTGGTGTTTTGCTGTTGATCTGTTTTCTCCGCAATGGCTGCACCCCCATGGGCCCTTCTCGACCCAGGTCGGCTCCAGCTGCTCCGTGAGCGCATCCTTGCTGGCTTCGGCGTTCTGCCATTGGCCACACTGAGTGTGTCCTATTCACTTTCTTTTCGCTTTGCGTATTTCACTTGCGTGCAACCTGTGATGTCTTGCATCCGCTGTCCTTTCTCGTGGACCATGGATTATTGCCTCTCCAATACGTCGTTGTCTGTTCCGGATTTGGTTCAGTTGGTGGGTGTAGGAGAGTAGGATCTGCCTCTTATGTTGCCCCCACTTTTTTTCTGATGTTAGCACTGGTTTCTGGCTATAGTCTGGCTGGGTCCCTGCCAATCAGGGCCCCAGCCTCTCTGTTCTCTCTAAACGACATGGAGTGCACTCTAGGTGCACTAGTGATTGGATACTGTGGTGCCTTATGAGTCCCTAGTATATGGTACCTTAGGTGCCAAGGGCATAGGTACTTCACAGGCCTACCAGGGGCTGCAGCATGTGTTATGCCACCCCTGGGAAGCAGTCTAAATCTGACACCACAGGCCTGCTACTGCAGCCTGGGTGAGGTGGTGCTAGCACCCCTCACTGAGATATAGGTTTCCTATGTCTCTCCTGCACACACATATAAACCTATCAGTCACCCCTAAGGCAGGCCCTATCAATCCTGAGGGCAGGGTGCTTGGCTTCTATGTGAGGGGGTGCCTCTGCCTGAGCAGGGCCCCTCTGCAGCTCTCAGAGTCTATTCTCTGGTGCTGTTTGTGGATGCGGTTAAACCATATACTATTTAAGTGCATTATATCCTCGCGGTAAATGCTAACTTTGGAATGGCTGCATCAAAACATGTCGTGTTTGGTGTCAAACATCTTGGAATACTACCCCCCGCCAATCTTGGCGGCGGGGGTAGCATTCCACCCTTCTAGAGGGATAAGACATGTACCTGCTGTGGAAACGCGGTAGAATCCTAAAGAGCCCTGGCATCACAAAATGGATGCCACCAGTCACAGACACTGGGCTGCCCTCCTGCTGATGACCGAAACTCGCAGTGGAGGAAGCCCAACAATAGGCATCCTGTCACAGGGAGGTGTAACCACCTCCCAGACAGGGTTTAGTGTATTGGGGCTGGGTGGGTGCACTCTTAGAGTGCTTTGAAGTCCTGCATTTGGGGAGCAGAAGGCTCCTCTGTGCATATGCCAGTTCAAACCAGCTCAGGGGCTACCTGCCCCTGCTCTGGCGCGAAACTGGACAAAGGGAAGTGGGTGTAGCCACCCCCTCCCTTGACCCTCCAATAGGTGGGGTCATAGAGCTAGTCCATCCCCTCTTTTTAGTATAAGAGGGGTAACCTTGCCATTGCAAAGCAGATAACCCCTGGACGACGCTCTACAGAAGAATCCTGGCCCTTCGACGTTCCACTACCTTTGGAAGACAGAAGAATCTCCCTTGGAGTCAAGGAGTGACTCCCCTGCTTGGCAGGCACCAAAAACGACAACGACGGTCGCAAACTACGCCACTCCCGCCGGAGTCCGAAGTCCCTGCAGCCCAAGAAGTGGATTTCCTGACCTCTCCCAGGCCATCGTGAGTCCCCAGCGAAGCTGAGGCAAGTGGACCCCACGAGTGACGAGGAACCGTGACCCCTGGGTACCGTGCACTATTGTCGAGTGCAACCCCTTCACAACGTTCTACGAACTTGTGCTTTGGACCACGTGTGGTCCCGACCTCCAACAGGAATCCCTCTGAAGATCAGAGGTCTACACCGTCCCGAGTGACCGTGGGCCCCTGTTGAGTGATTCCGCCCGAGGTGTCTTTGCGATCCCTTGCCCGCTGGCTTGTGGGTCCCCAGAAGACTTCCTAAAGAAACCAAAGGGCTCCCCTGGTTGCTCCAGGCCTGCCCTGACTTACCCTCGCTGGGTGAGTCCCTCAGACCTTGCTGGTCTGCGCCATCGACTTTTCTTCATCTCCCTGAGACTTGCTGCTGCCAAGGCTTGTTGGCTCCAATCGAGTTGCCGACACCGCAGTCAGCTGCAGACGTCGAGGGACCACCGAATCCAGCTCCTGGTCGTCGTCGACACCTCCTGGACCACGTGGCTGAAGAGTCAAGGCACCCGCAACCGACCTGAATCAACCGACGACGGTGGGCATCCATCTTCCTTGCCCCGGGTCACTGCCAAGTGACTTTGAACACTGTCCCCTCTGCTTTCAGGTCATCCTTCTTCAGAATCCAGGCTTGGATTCCACCGGACACTTCTTCAGCTCCTGCAAGCAGCAAGTCTTCTTTGTTCGCCATTGAAAACGACGCCGCGACCCGACACCAAAGGACACCTGTGCACCCGGCTTCCCTGGGTGAAGTAACTCCAGCACTACGGTGCTCCTGTGGGTGTGGGCCCTAGAACTACTTACCCTGTAAGTGACTTGCTTGTAGGTTCTCCCAAAGTATCCTAAAACTCTTTATTTCCAACCGCGACTTGCCCCATTGAAGTTAACGGCGATCCGCGCCTGTGTATCCACACTGCACGCGTCCCCGTGGGTCCTTTACTTACCTGCCTTGGGTGGTTTTGTGAGGCCCCAGCACTTCTGAAGGCCCTAGGCCTTGTCTCCCTGCAAGTCGTTGTCCCTAAGTCTCTTACTTAGTATATGGTCTGGTACGCCCCTAGGGCCCCAGCCATATTTTGTGCTTAACTTATTGTGAAACGTTGATTTGTGCATATGTTTGTCTTCTAATCTCATAAAGAGATTAGTAGAGAGTTATTTAGAAATAAATACATATATATTTGATATATATACCTGTGTGGTGTCTTTTCATTTGGTGATTCAAGAGATTATATGGTAAAACAAGCTGCTTTACATTCCTCCGAGACTTAGCCTGAAGGCTGCTCTCCACAGCTACCACTAGGATAGCTTTCTTTAAAAGGTTGTCTTAAACCTATCTACCATAAGAGTCGATTTGCCCTGGTGCAAGGTGTCCACTTTAATTAGTGAACAGCATATACCAGGCCAACTTCTCACATTGGTGGGCAGCGTGTGGGATTCCAGCTTGCCATTGTTTTACCAGAAAATCTCTATTTGAATTACTAACTGAAAACCATTATAGGTACTCAAGGTACATATAAAGTCAAGCTTAGTATCAATAAGTTCTACTGAACTTAGAGCTGTGTGCCAAGGGATAGCACACCCTTTCCACAGCTCAAGCTAGGATCAGTAGGCCACAAACTAGTGTAGGTAGTACAACACTGCACAACACTAGAATGTCCTTAAAGGGTGTACCCAGTGGATCCACTCAGCCTCAGTATAAGGACATGGCTTTCTCTGACTTGAGAGCCATGTGTGTTGACAGACACCTGAGGCTAGGACAGAGTCCCTCAACCCTGCACCTGATAGATCTGCTAACAGCAGATGACCTTAGATTGGCTCTAGGAGCTACAGGGTTTGAATCAGTGGGTGGGTCATCATAGTATCTGGGTCAGATGATGAAAATCAGAATGACCAAGACTCTGTGATTGAAGGGCCAGGCTCCAAGGGGCCTGAAAAGGACAGAGGAATTCTCCCTAAGAGAACTGACAGAGAGGAGGAGAGGCACAGATCCCCTTCCAGGGAATCTGACCACTCTTATCACTCTGGCAGAGAATTTGTCCAGCAGAGGAGCTCATACTTTTCCTTAAGAGAGACCTCCTCTGAGAGAAGGTGCAAACTGCTCCAGTATGAGGAAGCCAGGGTGGCCCTCAGAACCAAGCAGTTGGCACTGGATAGGGAAGCCCTGGAGATCCAGAGAGCTTCTAGAAAAGAGGGGTTAGAACCCCCTGGTGGCAGCAACAGTGTCCCTAGAGGCAGAGAATATATTCCTGACCATAGGAACCTGAGCAAGGTTGTTCCTCCCTACCAGAGTGGGGATGATATCCACAAGTGGATAACTGCTATGGAGAGGGCCTGTAGAGTACAGCAGGTCCCCCAAAAGCAGTGGGCAGCAATCTTGTGGCTCTCCTTTTCAGATAAAGGAAGAGACAAGCTCCTCACTGTTAGAGAGGAGGATGCTGATGATTATGAGGTCCTGAAGAGTGCACGCACGCAACCTGGGCTTCATCCTGGACTCCTCCCTATCGATGACCAGACAAGTCAACGCCGTCTCATCTTCATGCTTCAACACCCTGCGCATGCTCCGCAAGATCTTCAGATGGATCCCCACTGAAACCAGGAAGACCGTCACCCAGGCACTCGTCACCAGCCGACTGGACTATGGGAACACCCTCTACGCCGGAACCACAGCCAAACTTCAAAAGAGACTCCAGCGCATCCAGAACGCCTCCGCACGACTCATCCTGGACATCCCCCGACACAGCCACATCACCGTACACCTGAAAGACCTGCACTGGCTCCCCGTCAGCAAGAGAATCACGTTCAGACTCCTCACCCACGCACACAAGGCCCTCCACGACCTGGGCCCAAAGTACCTCAACGACCGCATGTCCTTCTACACGCCCACACGCCAGCTACGATCAACCAGCCACGCCCTCGCCACCGTACCACGCATCCGCAGAACCACCGCCGGAGGAAGATCCTTCTCCTACCTGGCGGCCAAGACCTGGAACTCCTCCCCACTCACCTTCGGCGAACCCAGGACCATCTCGCCTTCAGGAAGCAGCTCAAGACCTGGCTGTTCGAGCAGTAACTTACCCCCTCCCCCAGCGCCTTGAGACCCTCCCGGGTGAGTAGCGCGCTCTATAAATGCCGTGATTGATTGATTGATTGATAGATGGGTTTGGATTAACCACTGAGCAGTACAGGTTGAAGTTCAGAGATACCCAGAAGGCACAGACTCAGGACTGGACTGACTTTGTTGATTGTGCAACCAAGGCTCTAGAGGGTTGGCTGGTTGGCAGTAGGGTTACTGATTTCAAGGGATTGTATAATCTGATGATGAGAGAACAGATCCTAAATAATTGCCAGAACCAGTTGTTGCATCAGTACCTGGTGGACTCTGATCTGACCTCTCCCCAAGAATTGGGAAAGAAGGCAGACAAATGGGTCAGAACCAGGGTGAGGCAGAAAACCCAGAACCAAGGGGGTGACACTAAGAAGCAAGATCCTAAAGGCTCTGAGAAAGGTGGGGATAAGTCAAAAGACCAGAAGTCTTCACAAGGGCCCCAAAATCTGCATCTGGTGGGGAGTCACAGTCCAACAAGGGAAAAGGCCAAAAGAAGCCCTGGTGCAAATTCTGTAAACAGAAAGGGCACTGGACTTCGGATTGTACCAAGTCCAAAGACCAAACCACCACCACTCCTGCCCCTAAGGCAACTGTGCCCCCTAGCTCAGCTACTGGTGGAGGTGGTATGCAGAATAAGGGTGTAGTAGGGTTGACCCTGGGTTCTGAAGTGGATTCTGACCTAGTCAGAGTGACCACTCAGGCAATGCTGATTTGTGAGGGAAACATTGATATGTCCTTCCTAGTAAGCCCCAGTAATCTGGGCAAGTACAAACAGCAGCCTTTGATAAATGGCAAACAGGCTTTGGCATTTAGGGACACAGGTGCTAGTGTCACCATGGTGGCAGAGGACCTAGTGGACCCTGGACAGATCATCCTGGGTGAAATGTACCAGGTGACCAATGCAAGCAATGTCCAGACCAACCATAGTCTGGCAGTTGTGAATTTCTCCTGGGGAGGGGTAACTGGCCTCAAAAAGGTTGTAGTCAGTGCAGACCTCCCTGTAGAATGTCTATTGGGCAATGATCTAGAGACTTCAGCCTGGTCTGAAGTAGAGTTATGGACTCATGCTGAGATGTTGGGCATCCCTGCAGAGGTATTTGCTGTGACCAGGTCACAAGCAAGAATGCATGACACTGAACCAGCTCTGGATCCTGGAACAATGGACCAGATGCTTCCCAAGAGGAGGAGCAGTAGGGTTAAGGCAGTGCCTTCCCTCTGTCTCAGATCAAAGATTCACTTCCAGAGGGAGGTGAAGCAGAACCTGAAGAAGGAACTGCCCCAGAGGGACTTGAACCTGACCAGGTTGAGTTCTTGGGGGCAGGGGGCCCTTCCAGGGAAGATCTGAGTAAGGAGCAACAGTGCTGCCCCTCCCTTGAACCCCTCAGACAGCAGGCTGCTGCTGAGGCTGCTGGGAGTGCTAGTGGGTCCCATAAAGTTTATTGGGATGAGGGACTCCTATATTCTGAGGGTAGAGACCCAGCCCCTGGAGCCACCAGGAGGTTGGTAATACCTCAGAAGTTTAGGGGGTTCCTCTTGACCTTAGCACATGATATCCCTTTAGCAGGTCACTTGGGCCAAAACAAGACCTGGGACAGGCTTGTTCCACATTTTAATTGGCCACATATGTCAGAGGACACAAAGGAGTTTTGTCGCTCCTGTGTCACTTGCCAAGCCAGTGGTAAGGCAGGTGGCACAACAAAGGTCCCCCTGATACCACTATCTGTGGTGGGGGTACCCTTTGAAAGGGTAGGGATTGACATTGTTGGTCCCCTTGACCCTCAGACTGCATCTGGGCACAGATTTATCCTGGTGGTAGTGGATCATGCCACCAGGTACCCAGAGGCAATTCCCCTGAGGACCACCACAGCACCTGTGGTGGCAAGAGCCCTCATTGGAGTTTTCTCCAGAGTGGGTTTTCCAAAGGAGGTCATTTCTGACAGAGGTACCAACTTCATGTCAGGATATCTGAAAGCAATGTGGAAGGAGTGTGGTGTAACTTATAAGTTCACCACCCCTATCACCCACAATGCAATGGTTTAGTTGAACGCTTCAACAAAACCTTGAAAGGAATGATTAAAGGACTCCCAGAGAAGCTTAGGCGGAAATGGGACCTTCTTCTTCCTTGCCTGTTGTTTGCCTACAGAGAGGTTCCACAGAAGGGGGTTGGTTACAGCCCATTTGAGCTTCTGTTTGGGCATCCTGTGAGAGGTCCACTATGTTTGGTAAAAGAGGGCTGGGAGTTACCTCTCAAGCCCCCAAACAAGATGTGATGGACTATGTACTTGGTCTCCGCTCCCGGATGGCAGAGTACATGAAAAAGGCAACCAAAAACCTGGAGGCCAGCCAAGAATTGCAAAAGCTTGGCATGACCAAAGGCTGTGCTGACTGTATACCAGCCAGGACAGAAAGTGTGGGTGTTGGAGCCTGTGGCCCCAGCAGCCCTCCAGGACAAGTGGAGTGGCCCCCAAACAATAGTTGAACAGAAGGGAGAAGTCACCTATCTGGTGAATCTTGGAACTCCCAGGAGCCCCTAAGGGTGCTTCATGTCAACAGATTAAAGCCATATGTTGACAGGGCTGACATGGGCTTGCTCATGGCAACTGATGAGGACCAGGAGGAGGAGAGTGACCCTCTCCCTGACCTGCTCTCTCAGAACCCTGATGATGGGTCAGTAGATGGTGTTGCTTTGGCAAGCAGCCTCACTGACCATCAGCAAACTGAGTGCAGACAAGTTCTGCAACAGTTTAGACATATGTTTAGCCTGACCCCTAGTCAGACTACCTGGTGCACCCATGAGGTGGACACTGGGGACAGTCTGCCTGTCAAGAATAAAATCTACAGGCAACCTGACCATGTCAGGGACTGTATCAGGACTGAAGTCCAGAAAATGTTGGAGTTAGGCGTGATTGAGCCTTCAGATAGCCCTTGGGCTAGCCCAGTAGTCCTGGTACCCAAGCCTCATACCCAGGGTGGTAAGAAAGAAATGAGGTTTTGTGTAGACTACAGAGGCCTCAATGCAGTCACTAGGACTGATGCCTATCCCATACCAAGGGCAGATGAGCTGATTGATACTTTGGCCTCAGCCAAGTATCTAAGCACATTTGACCTAACAGCTGGCTACTGGCAAATCAGATTAGCTGATGATGCAAAAGCCAAAACAGCATTTTCGACTCCTGGTGGGCACTACCACTTTGTGGTGATGCCCTTTGGATTGAAAAATGCACCTGCCACTTTTCAGAGGTTGGTGAATAAAGTTCTGGCAGGGATGGAAACTTATTGCTCAGCTTATCTAGATGATATTGCTGTCTTTAGTTCCTCCTGGCAGGATCACCTGGTACACCTCAGAAATGTTTTGGAGGCTCTGCAGAAAGCAGGCCTCACTATCAAGGCCACCAAGTGCCAGATAGGGCAGAGTCAGGTTGTGTACCAGGGCCACCTTGTAGGTGGAGGCCAGGTTCAGCCTTTGCAGAGCAAAATCCAAACCATAATGGAATGGGTTGCTCCAACCACCCAGACACAGGTGAGAGCCTTCTTAGGCCTGACTGGGTACTATAGGAGGTTTGTCAAGGGATATGGATCTATAGTGACCCCCTTGAATGATCTTACCTCTAAGAAAATGCCAAAAAAGGTTCAGTGGACAGCTAGCTGTCAAAAGGCATTTGAAGACCTAAAGCAGGCCATGTGCACTGCCCCCATCTTACAGAGTCCAGACTACACCAAAAAGTTCATTGTCCAAACAGATGCTTCTGAGCTGGGTGTGGGAGCTGTACTGTCTCAACTGAATGATGAAGGTCAAGACCAGCCAGTAGCTTTTATTAGCAGAAGGCTGACCCCTAGAGAGAAACGTTGGTCAGCTATAGGGAGGGAGGCCTTTGCTGTGGTATGGGCCCTGAAGAAGCTGAGGCCATACTTGTTTGGTACTCACTTCATAGTTCAGACTGACCACAAGCCCCTCCTATGGCTAAAGCAGATGAAAGGTGAAAACCCAAAACTTTTGAGGTGGTCCATTTCCCTACAGGGGATGGACTATACAGTGGAACATAGGCCTGGGACCCAACATGCCAATGCAGATGGACTCTCAAGGTATTTCCACTTTGAACACGAAGACTCAACTGGTCAAGGTTAGTTTAGTGTCCCTACGTTTGGGGGGGTTGTGTAGGAGAGTAGGATCTGCCTCTTATGTTGCCCCCACTTTTTTCTGATGTTAGCACTGGTTTCTGGCTATAGTCTGGCTGGGTCCCTGCCAATCAGGGCCCCAGCCTCTCTGTTCTCTCTAAACGACATGGAGTGCACTCTAGGTGCACTAGTGATTGGATACTGTGGTGCCTTATGAGTCCCTAGTATATGGTACCTTAGGTGCCAAGGGCATAGGTACTTCACAGGCCTACCAGGGGCTGCAGCATGTGTTATGCCACCCCTGGGAAGCAGTCTAAATCTGACACCACAGGCCTGCTACTGCAGCCTGGGTGAGGTGGTGCTAGCACCCCTCACTGAGATATAGGTTTCCTATGTCTCTCCTGCACACACATATAAACCTATCAGTCACCCCTAAGGCAGGCCCTATCAATCCTGAGGGCAGGGTGCTTGGCTTCTATGTGAGGGGGTGCCTCTGCCTGAGCAGGGCCCCTCTGCAGCTCTCAGAGTCTATTCTCTGGTGCTGTTTGTGGATGCGGTTAAACCATATACTATTTAAGTGCATTATATCCTCGCGGTAAATGCTAACTTTGGAATGGCTGCATCAAAACATGTCGTGTTTGGTGTCAAACATCTTGGAATACTACCCCCGCCAATCTTGGCGGCGGGGGTAGCATTCCACCCTTCTAGAGGGATAAGACATGTACCTGCTGTGGAAACGCGGTAGAATCCTAAAGAGCCCTGGCATCACAAAATGGATGCCACCAGTCACAGACACTGGGCTGCCCTCCTGCTGATGACCGAAACTCGCAGTGGAGGAAGCCCAACAATAGGCATCCTGTCACAGGGAGGTGTAACCACCTCCCAGACAGGGTTTAGTGTATTGGGGCTGGGTGGGTGCACTCTTAGAGTGCTTTGAAGTCCTGCACTGGGGAGCAGAAGGCTCCTCTGTGCATATGCCAGTTCAAACCAGCTCAGGGGCTACCTGCCCCTGCTCTGGCACGAAACTGGACAAAGGGAAGTGGGTGTAGCCACCCCTCCCTTGACCCTCCCATAGGTGGGGTCATAGAGCTAGTCCATCCCTCTTTTTAGTATAAGAGGGGGAACCTTGCCATTGCAAAGCAGATAACCCCTGGATGACGCTCTACAGAAGAATCCTGGCCCTTCGACGTTCCACTACCTTTGGAAGACAGAAGAATCTCCCTTGGAGTCAAGGAGGGACTCCCCTGCTTGGCAGGCACCAAAAACGACAACGACGGTCGCAAACTATGCCGCTCCCGCCGGAGTCCGAAGTCTCTGCAGCCCAAGAAGTGGATTTTCTGACCTCTCCCAGGCCATCGTGAGTCCCCAGCGAAGCTAAGGCAAGTGGACCCCACGAGTGACGAGGAACCGCGACCCCTGGGTACCGTGCACTATTGTCGAGTGCAACCCCTTCACAACGCTCTACGATTTTGTGCTTTGGACCATGTGTGGTCCCGACCTCCAACAGGAATCCCTCCGAAGATCAGAGGCCTAAACCATCCCGAGTGACCGTGAGCCCCTGTTGAGTGATTCCGCCCGAGGTGTCTTTGCGATTCCTTGCCCGTTGGCTTGTGGGTCCCCAGAAGACTTCCTAAAGAAACCAAAGGGCTTCCCTGGTTGCTCCAGGCCTACCCTGACTTACCCTCGCTGGGTGAGTCCCTCAGACCTTGCTGGTCTGCGCCATCGACTTTTCTTCATCTCCCCGAGACTTGCTGTTGCCAAGGCTTGTTGGCTCCAATCGAGTTGCCGACACCGCAGTCAGCTGCAGACGTCGAGGGACCCACCGAATCCAGCTCCTGGTCGTCATCGACACCTCCTGGACCACGTGGCTGAAGAGTCAAGGCACCCGCAACCGACCTGAATCAACCGACGACGGTGGGCATCCATCTTCCTTGCCCCGGGTCACTGCCAAGTGACTTTGAACACTGTCCCCTCTGCTTTCAGGTCATCCTTCTTCAGAATCCAGGCTTGGATTCCACCGGACACTTCTTCAGCTCCAGCAAGCAGCAAGTCTTCTTTGTTCGCCATTGAAAACGACGCCGCGACCCGACACCAAAGGACACCTGTGCACCCGGCTTCCCTGGGTGAGGTAACTCCAGCACTACGGTGCTCCTGTGGGTGTGGGCCCTAGAACTACTTACCCTGTAAGTGACTTGCTTGTAGGTTCTCCCGAAGTATCCTAAAACTCTTTATTTCCAACCGCGACTTGCCCCACTGAAGTTAACGGCGATCCGCGCCTGTGTATCCACACTGCACGCGTCCCCCGTGGGTCCTTTACTTACCTGCCTTGGGTGGTTTTGTGAGGCCCCAGCACTTCTGAAGGCCCTAGGCCTTGTCTCCCTGCAAGTCGTTGTCCCTAAGTCTCTTACTTAGTATATGGTCTGGTACGCCCCTAGGGCCCCAGCCATATTTTGTGCTTAACTTATTGTGAAACGTTGATTTGTGCATATGTTTGTCTTCTAATCTCATAAAGAGATTAGTAGAGAGTTATTTAGAAATAAATACATATATATTTGATATATATACCTGTGTGGTGTCTTTTCATTTGGTGATTCAAGAGATTATATGGTAAAACAAGCTGCTTTACATTCCTCCGAGACTTAGCCTGAAGGCTGCTCTCCACAGCTACCACTAGGATAGCTTTCTTTAAAAGGTTGTCTTAAACCTATCTACCATAAGAGTCGATTTGCCCTGGTGCAAGGTGTCCACTTTAATTAGTGAACAGCATATACCAGGCCAACTTCTCACAGTGGGTCCCTTAGAGGCCCATGAACAGGACTGTTCCGCTGCAGGCTTCATGGAGCGTGCGGCGGCTGCTCAGAATCTCCTACAACAAAGTTATATTGAGTATCACGAAGTTGTCCCGCATTGCTCTTCACTGCTCCGTCTTACGTGGAACATGACTGCAGTTTTGATTTATTGGACTGGATGGCGTCTCTTTTTTCTGACAGTTCCAACGATGTCCTCTTGGAAAGTGTGGCTTTTTTCTGCACCTAAACTCAAATTTCTACCATGTTCCCTGGGTCAGTTAGCATTTTAAGATGTTATAATCAAACTGTCCATTCTGGCCTATGGGGACAGGTAGCCTTGCAATAGTCAAAAAAAGAAATAGGCTGTAATTCACTATCAGGTAATGCCACACACAGGGCAAGGCCTACCTTTTACATACAATGCACCCTGCCCTAGGGCCTACCTTAGGGGTGTCTGATATGCAGAAAAGGGAAGGTTTAGGGACTGGCAAGTGGGTGCACTTGCCAAGTCGACATGGCAGTCACAGACTGCACACAGGCTCTGCAATGGCAGGCCTGAGCTACACTTTACAAGCTGCTTCTGTGGGTGGCACAACCAGTGCTGCAAGCCCACTAGCAGCATTTGATTTACAGGCCCCGAGCACCCATGGTGCACTATACTAGGGTCTAACAAGTAAATCAAATAATACAATCATGGAGTCACTAATCCATACATCAATTTACAATAGGGAGAGCATATGCACTTTAGCACTGATCAGCAGTGGTAAAGTGCCCAGAGTCATAAAACCAACAAAAACAGGTCAGAGAAAAATACAGGAGGAAGGCAAAAAGTTCAGGGGTGACCCTGCAAAAAGGGCCAAGTCCAACAGGGGCTATGTGAGGGTTGTGTGCCAATGGCATGGAGGGGGCATATAGGACCTCCAGCTTGGCTCTACTCCTCAGGCCTTCCCATCCCCATCGAAGTGTCTCTACTGTTTCGATTTTGTTCCGGGGCGTTTATGTGGCTGATATAGTGCAACCTGGAGTGGGGTCAGAGCAACCTTGTCTGCCTCTACCGCGATGTGTGGCTGGAACGGGACAGGGTGAATCCAATAATGTAGGAACTGGGCTTGTGCGCGATGTGCATATAGCGGGATGTCCGGCACACCCAGTCCACTTTGCGACAAGGGAAGCATCAGGAATTCCCATGATACGCAGGCTTGTTTCTCTGCCCACACCAAAGATATCAACACGGAGCAAATTGTTTTAGAGAAGGCCTGTGGGAGTGAGCGTTTTATGAACAAATATAGAAATTTAGGCAGAATTATAATTTTAGCTATTGCGATTCATCCTGCCAGGTACAGCGGTATCCTAGACCAAGTCTCTACCTTGCCCTCCAACCATGTCACCGCCCTGCCATAATTCATATCCCACAGTTCTTGCATATTGCAGCTCAGCCAGATACCCAGGTATTGCACCGGGCCGTCCGCCTATTTCAGAGGGTACTCCAGCTGGCAAGGCAATTTATCTGTACACCAGACAGCCCCCGAATTTTAGGATTTCACACAGCACTGGGTGCAAGTTATCCGCTGGGTTATCAATGTATAAGGTTAAATCATCCACGTATAGCGGTATAATGAGCCCTCTAGTAGTGAATTCCAGTCCCCTGGCTGCATTGTGCTGCTGAAGTCTTGCCGCCAGTGGCTCCATAGCAATAGCAAATAGCAGGGGGGATAGGGGACATCCCTGCCTTTTGCCACGGGTAATTGGTAGCTGCGGGGAGACCAATACATTTAATCTGAGTTTGGCGGTGGGAGATGTAAACAGCAATTTTATCTGGTTTATATAAGTCGGGCTGAATCCCAGTCATGCAAATACAGTGAACAGATATTGCCACTCCTATGAATCAAAGGTCTTGGTGGCATCAAGATGCGCGGCCAGGGCATGCGAGCGAGGGTCTAAATAATGCAACACAGCGAAGAAGGTGCGTAGGTTGTGTGCCGTAGATCTGCCCGGAGAGAAGCCGGACTGGTCAGGCCCAGCGACCAGAGGGGAGTAGGGGCTGCATTCTGTTTGCTAGTGATTTAGCATACATTTTTGTATCTGTATTTATCAAAGAGAGGGGACGATATGAGTCCCTCTCATTGGGTGGTTTCCCTGGTTTGAGTAGTGACAATATGATTGTTTCCCGCATTGTTGGGGGAAAGATCCCAGTTTCCTGTGCCTCTCCATACAGTGCCAGGAGTTGGGGCGCGATCAGGTCTGCATAACTTTTGTAAAAGGCAGCAGTAAGGCCGTCAGAGCCTGGAGCTTTGTCAGAGGGGAGGCCGTTTATTACTTGTGTGATATCTTCTACAGTAAAGGGTTCATCTGAATAGGCCCTGTGCCCACTGCCCAGCCACAACAGCTCGAGGGAACCTAAATAGGCCAACAGGTCGGCAGATATGGTGCAAGAAGAGGAGGTATATAAAGTGGTGTAGAATTTTGTGAATTGGTCCAGTATTTCCTGGGGTCCCCGGACTGCTTCACGATTATCATCCAGGATCTCTGAAATGAACGTGGCGTTATTAGGTGTGTGTAGCGTGTGTGCTAGGGTTCTGCTCGGCCGGTCTCCTTCTCCATACCGTCTGGCCTGGACATATTTTCCTATAACTTTCACCTCCCTCTGTGCCTCCTCTTCATATTCTGAGATTTGGTCCCTTATTGCTCCCAGTAGTTTAGCATCTTCAGTACTATAATATCGTAGTTCCAGGTTTATGATGTTGGTTTTGTTATAGGGATTCTGCACACACAGAGCTATGCACAGGATAATAGGACCTCAGAATATAGTGGTGAGCCAAACATAAACCTTAGCACCTAAAACCCCAACCCAACTAGCCTTAGCGTCCCATTAGCAACAATGTACCAATGATTAGACAACCCAGAACACGGTATCTCTCTCTCAGGACTCGCAGAAGCAAGAACACTCTTTCGTCACTCACTCATACCTGTCCACAACGTGCGTAAAAAGAGACACAGTATAGGTTAAAATGTTTATTTCAACTTACGTGCTCTAAGATACAGTACACGTGTCAGTACTATCAGCATAATGCATAAGAATAATATAATCAGCATAGTTACAACTCCATAGAATACAAACGGGGAAAGCATTTCATAAAGCAGTGGATATAGGGCTAAATGACCTTACCACCCTCCCCGTGCTAAAAGATAGTTTATTATAAAAATAGAAGACCTCTGGGCTTTGACTAGCGAACCCCCATACCTCAGTCTCTAGATGCAAAACTACATCAGCAGACAATCACAGCTCTTCTCCCTGGAAAGGTTTTCTCCAAGTGTCTCTAGAGCGGGAAAACCGCAATATTAAAAGCACACAAATTTCTCCATGGCAGCTGTAGATAGTGTTATGTCTAGGTGTGAGGGACTGGCCAAATCAGCAAGAACAAGGAGACGTTGTTATTCGACCTTGTACATGTTGTGCAGACTGAGCCCAAAGTGAACAGGAGAAAAGGTGAGACAGAAAATGCAGACAGTGCTAAAATAACTTGGTAAGAGCAGAGGTCGATAGAACGGCTCAGAGTAACGTGTGCAAAGACAAGCATCATGGCAGCCAGGCCTAAGACAACGTAGCAAGGCAGGCCAGGAGGCCACAAACCACAAGACACCCTCCCCTGGACAGTCCATCGGCCAAGACAAAGGACGAAGACAGAGTTCAAATGGACCGAGCAGAACAGAAACGTCTGTAGTGGACGTAGTCCCCATGAGGGACAACGAATGGGAGAGAGAGGGAAAAAATGTATTGAAGGAAAAAAGAGAGCCAGCGAGGCAGTTCACAGTAAACGAAGGCCATGTCAATCCAACAGCGTGTACGTGCAGAAAAACGGTATAACATCCAAGAGGACATCATTGGAATCGTCAGAAAACATAGACGCCATCCAGTCCAATAGATCAAAGCAGCAGGAATGTTCCTCATAGGACGGAGCATCCAAAAGCAATGCGGGACAACTTGCATGACACTCAATATAACTTTGTTGTAGGAGATTCTGAGCAGCCGCCCGGATATCCCATTGCGCCAAAATCCCCAGTGCAGCCACACGCGTCATGCAGCCTGCAATGGAACAGTCCCGTTCATGGGCCTCTAAGGGACCCACCAACTGAACAAAATCCGGAACAGACAACGATGTATTGGAGAGGCAATAATCCATGGTCCAGGTGAAAGGACAGCGGATGCAAGACATCACAGGTTGCACGCAAGTGAAATACGCAAAGCGAACAGAAAGAGTATAGGACACAATCAGTGTCGCCAATGGCAGAACGCCGAAACCAGCCAGGATGCGCTCACGGAGCAGCTGGAGGCGTCCGGGGTCGAGATGGGCCCATTGGGGAGCAGCCATTGCGCAGAAAACAGACCAACAGCAGGACACCAGCCGCCAAGGCGAGGATTAATGGGAAGCCACCAAAGATGCTGGAAAAAATCGAATGAATAAAGGCCGGTATCACACCAAAAACAGTTTGGAAAGTGGATACAAGGCCGGATCCCACAACCTTAAAAAAGTGCACCAGACCTTCAGTGCTAGATGCGTTAAAAATACGGTGAATTAATTCACCGAAATGCTGTGGGAGGTTAGTGTTCAAAAGGGCCTGTATTTCACTGTGGGTACTTGCCACCTTGAGAATGAACGTCTCCCTGGCGGATGTGAGCATAACCTCCTGGTTCAATAATAGCGCCTTTATTCTGCTCAGTTTATTGAAATCTGCCTTCATGGTAGGAATGAAAGGCCAAATAGAATCATCTATGATGTCGTGAGGGGGAGGAAAAAGCACATTCTTGCAGCAGACAACCCTGTGCGAAACCGTAACAATATAGGGTATGCCGGCCTGCATGCCACAGCAGTTTTCGTTATTCAAAAGCAAATGGCTACCATTTGTAAGCAAAGAAAAGGTAGGAGAAATAGCAGGAGCGGGAATACCCTTCAACACCAAGCAAGATTCGGAGCGGAAACGTTACAAGCTCCGTGCAATTTAATGTGTTTACAAACACGGGAATGACCCACAGTTGAATTGCATGACTCCCCCGTGAGAAAAACTTCCATGCAGTCTCTAAAGCATTTATACATGAAAGGCAGGGACCAAAGTTCATGCAGGAAGGCACTACCCAAGGGCTGGAAACAGCCCACAGGATAATGCTTCATGCACGAGCTAAATTCAAACAAGGAAAAAGGCAAAGCGATAACCCCATGAACTAGCCACACAGCAGAATCCAATTCTGCCCCAGAGAATGGTAAGGGCTCCACTTTCTCGATATGTAACAGAGTGTAAGCTGCATCTTTCATGGACATGAACTGTTGTTTTTCAGATAAATTAAAAGGCAGAAATAAGGCAGTGGTGTTAAAAAAAATGCCAAGGAACTTTACCCAATTTAAGTGTTTGCAAAGTCCACGCAAACTGCATAACTGAACGTAATTGATTTTGACCATGATACAATACAGAAACATCATCTTGTACAATATCAACAACAGAGGACACAATATTCTCCAACGTGTAAATGCGGGAAGACAGGGTATTAATACTATTGTCAACAACAGCAAGCACCTTTTCCAAATTCGCCTGGTCTATTTCCCGTAGACGGGAAGCAGCTTCCATTTGCGACAGCTTCCAGAGTTCATTATAAGCTTCATAAATGAATCTCTTTGGTCGTGGACCACGAGGTCCCAATATAAAGTCGGACAGATCAATAGTGCCTGATAGTAGGGACAAATGTTGTTTAACAGAGTCCAGGGAAGAATTCTGCAACCACTGTTTACATAATTTACCAACAGAATACGTGGTGACAGTACGGGAGTCAGAGAACCTAGGATCGGGCCTGTCCTGTTTATAGCCAGAGACTGAGTCGTGAAAACGCAGTTGGCACGCATTAGATGATATGGGCCAAGCCAACCAGGGTGACTGAACAAGCGTAGAAACATTAAACTAATTGTTCTGAAACAAACCCTGCAAAGCCGCAAGGGTCATATTAAAGAGCAAGCTGTTGTTGGGAGTGGAAGACAGGGATGGAAGTGATGGTGCGTTTAATTGTTTGGTGGTAGCCAAACCCCAACACGTAGTCTGATAGATGGAAGCATTCAGAAACACAATTTGGGCCGGGATAAGGCAGGCACGGTGCAAGGCCTCGGTGCCTTGCACCTGCCAAGGTTTTGAGCCCCAGATTGATTTCAAATCCACAGTGTCCTTCCAGTACTCATAACCACCCACAGCTAAGGCGCTAAAAAAGGAACCCGAATAAAGCAATTTGGTGTGGGTCAACATGATTTTCTGAGTGGATGGGGCGTTTAATTTAAAATAATAGGACCCAGGGTTCGATCTATTAAAGTCTGGGAGCTACCCGGTAAAGGGTTAGGGCAATGTTCCCATTGGGTGTAGGCGAAAGAACCACGTAGTGCACTTGGTTTATGGACAAAATGGTTGCCCCAATGCTGGTAGCAGTACAAATCGGCATAATTCGCAGAATTCATATACAAATCCTCAGCATTAAAGGAAGCATAATATTTTAAATCAGCAAACAATGCTTCAACTGCATGCACATCCCAATCGTCAGAATGAATATTACTTTTTACTACATCACCCATCGAAACTCGAAGGACATTTGGTACATTAATAATTTCTGTCGGTCCATGAATTTGAAAATTTACCGCATCCCATACGATGCCATCAGCAACTGGAAAAGCTGAAATGTTCACAAATGTGTGGTCACGCTTCATGATGTGAGATGAAGAATGTGGAGCCAAAGTTCCAGCGACACTGTTCACAGCAGAGCGTTCAGGTAAATAGTGACCATTTATGAGCAGAAAAAACACTGTGACAAAGCCAATGGGCATGAACAAAAAAACGAGGAACAGCACCAACCAGATGTATGTCCAGGGGGGAATCAAAAAATTGTCTCTAAACCAGGATACAAAAATACTGAACTTGGACGGGACAATTGATGAGGTGGAATCCGAATCAAAGGAATAACATGTTGGGTTCAGTGGCGTTGTTGGTAGGTGAGCCACCGATTCGGTATTGGGATAGGTATACTCGTTTTCGTCGATGCAAGGGGAGACAGGGGGTTCGAGTATACTTTCAGGCAAATCAACCATCTCAATGGCAACATCAGTGACCGTTCGGGCAGGAGGGCCACGAACACAAGTCCGGTAAATGGCAGGACAAGAGACCGCTGGTGTAACACTATTCAGGATCGGCCAGATGTTGTAGCTTGACATTTTCCACTGAGATGTATCTGTTCTCCTTGCGACCAGGAAGCGGTGGTAAGATAACCGTACGTGTTCCCTTCAAGCCCAGGACTGGAACCGGTGAACGATAAGAGGGGCCAAATTCTTTCTTGTTCTCCACCTTCTCTCGAACCAGATCTCCAATCTTTGGAAGCCAGCCGGAAACCAGAATCTGCAGAGCAGGGTCTGTGGCCGAAGGTAAATGTGCGATTGCAAGTTTGTCTCGGGCTTCTTGTAAGTCCTGTAACATAGTAGAATGGTTATCTACATCAAACTTGGCGGATTGCGCCGCCATGTCTAGACCATCAAGGTCAGGCACAAACATTCGTATGCCAAAGAGCATCTCGTATGGGGTCCGCCCACCCAGAGGTCTTCTAGGGAGATTATTAAGTGCACGTTGTACAGTATACAAGTGGGCCAGCCAGTTCCTGCCAGTACCTAAGACTCTAGCTGTCAAGGATTGCTTTAAGTCACGGTTCATTCGTTCAATGATCGAGTTGCCCTCAGGCCGATACGGAGACGAAAATTTCACCCGCACCCCCAGTGAACCCATTGCGTCTTTGTAAGCCTTAGAGGCAAACGCTGGACCTTGGTCAGAATGGAAGGTGCCACAGGCGAAAATTTCCACAAAGACACGCAAATCCCTGATGACATTTCGAGCATCAGCACTCCGTTGTGGCCAGACCCAGATGAACCGTGTGCACGAGTCCACTGCCACTAAGATATATTTATAGGCAGTGTCTGAAGAAAATGGACCGCAGTGATCCAGGTAAACACACCCAAAGGGTTTGTTAGAAATGCAGAGCGAGGTCTGTGGTGGTCGTGTAACCGTGGAAGGCTTAATCTGTTGACAAACGTCACAAGAAAGCACATAAGTATGGGTGTCTTTGTATAAACCACGCCACCAGTAATGCTGCTGCAAGATGGAAACGGTCGCAGACACTCCAGCATGAGCCGAAGCCATGCCTTCGGGTGCTGCCGTTATCAAGGAAAGTCTGCGGTCCGCGTTGGGGATCAGCCGATCACCAACGTCGGGTATTGTTACATAAGGAGCCTGTTCGGGACCTAACTGATAAGAATATTTGGAAGGAAAAACCGGAGGGTAATTAGCACCTTCCTTTGTTGCAGCAATAGCTGCCAAAATATCGTTGTCAATTTTAGACATAGATCTAGTAACTGCTGCTACTAAACACGTGACTACTGCTGATCTGGCAGCTTTGTCTGCCAGACCGTTACCAACAGCGTGTGCGCCCACCCACTGATGGCCTAGGGTGTGAACCACCTGTGTGAGTGGCAGACGTTGTCTCAATTCGGCCACCCGAACCCAAAGCATTTTATGCTTGATTGTGCTACCCTTAGCGTCTCTATAGTCGTTTTTCGACCGAAAGAACAGATTGTCATTGTAAGATTGAACACAGTAGTAAGAATCGCATACAATGAGAGTGGTCACATCCGGATTAACGAACTCAAGCGCAAGCACCAATGCGCGCAGCTCGGCCAATTGTGCAGTACTGTCCCCGAGTACCTGAGTGTGCACTACAGTGGATTTGAACTTTCCGTTCACAAAGGTACCTGCAACAATAGCACATGCGGCTGAATAAGCATGCTTGGACCCCGTGGCCGGTTGTGCCGAACCATTGGTGTATATCACACAGTCGTAATCCTCAAGCGGCAGTAAAGACAGAGGAGGAGGATGAACGAATTCATACTGTAAAAACTCCTGAGTCTGAAGAGAAGAATCGAAAATGAAAGTGACATCCGGAGACGTCAAAGAGGTTGCCCATTGAATCCAACGGGGGTGCCAAGCTTTAGAGTTCGGAACACTTGCCTTTGTCACTGCCTCTAGGGCAGGATAGGGTGTTACCACCAGAATGCGCTTTCCCTGTGCCAGTGCGCGTTCCTTTAGAATCGCCATCTGCACTGCAGTCAGAACTTTCTCCACAGATGAAAAGCGCATTTCTGCGGAAGTGTAAAGATGTGACTTGTATGCGATGGGTACTGTGTCACCTTCGTTAAAGGTTAAGTACGTGAAACCCACTGCCCCGGAATTATTCTAATCACCAGGTTTGTGTGGTTATCACGCGTCAACAGGTATTTAGACTCAAGAAGGTCTGTCTGCAAAGACTGCAGAATGGAGGAATGCTCCGGAAGCCAGCAGGACTTCGAAAAGTTAGGTTGTATCAAGGCATACAGTGGCTTGATACGCTGGGCGTATTCGGCAATATAAGTACGCCCGAAGTTCAGGAAACCCAGCAAAGACTGAAGTTTTTTCAGAATAGTAGGAGGGCACAAAAGTGCACATTTTTCTAGGAAGTGGGGGGCTAAGCCCTTACCTTCATTGTTGAGCTCGTAGCCCAAGAACAAAACGGTAAATTCAGCAATATGAGATTTGGCAAAGTTAAATTTGTAACCTTGAACCGCAAATTCTAGAATAATGCGGTCTACTCGGGAGAGATGCGGGAACAATTCGTCGTCCGTCAGATAAATGTCATCGATGTACGAACATGCATCTTGGTCAATGCCGTCTAACAAAGAGACAACACGGGCGGCGAGTACGCCGGGACTGTTCTTATAGCCCATAGGTAAACGCCTGAATTTGAATAATTTACCACTGGAGGTAAAAGCGCTCCATTGGCTACTCTCCGTGGCTAAGTTGTGCGTGTAGAATCCATTTGAGAGGTCAAGTGTCGTTTTATATTATTTACGAACAAGACTGTCTACAAGCGCAGAACTGTGAGTATTTTGCACCGCAAAGGTCCGACAATGAGAGTTCAAATGCCGGTAATCCAAAACTAAGCGGTACGATCTATCGGGTTTGGAAACCGCGAATAGGGGATTATTCATTGGTGATACGCATGTTTCAATTACTCCCTGATATTCTAACTGAGTCAGAATTTCAGAAACGGGGCCTTTGGCTTCCCGTTTTATGGGATATTGGGGTTGTGGCTGTGGTAGGGACCGCAAAGGTATTTCATGGGGGGGGGGGGAGTCTTCATCCCAGCCCACGTGGTTGCGGTATAACGCAGGAGCCAGGGACACAGCCCACTAAGCTGCCAGAGCCTCCGCTTTGTCCTTTGGGACATGTCGAGAAAAGCTCGGAAGGATTACCTCCTCCCCTTTACGCGCTGCAAGGACGAATGGGGGCGGCAATCCGCCTCCGCTAACAAAATGTTGTATGAAGAGGTCAGATTTTCCCAAAAAATCCCTTTAATTACACGCTGTATATCACCTTCGATTTGAATGACAATATTAAAAAGTCTATCACGGGGTGCCACTCTGGTGTTAGCTGTCTCAACAGTAATGAATGTATCAGTTGCTGTCGCCTCCACATGAGGACGTAGTGCCTCCCGCACTATGGTAACTTCCGCGGCGCTGTCTAGGAGGGTCACTGCTCACGTCCAGTTCAGGAGTCTCGTTCTCACCGTCTGTGGCATATCTCGCTGTTACAGCGGCAACTTTCTTCTTCTGAAATTGTGGGCGAGAACGTTGAAAGTCTTCTGCTTTCCCTCTGACCTGTTGTCGAGGTTGGTCTCGTCCCTGGGGAGCCTCTCGACCCCTTCCTCTAACCTGGCGATCTCCTCCACCGGCCTGTGAAGTTGTCTGTGCCTGTGAAGAACAAGGAGAACGCGTATCAGGGATCTGAAACCTATCCAGAGATTTAATTCTCGCCCTATCGCGTAAATCATAAGTGCGTTCAGAAGAGACTGAAACCGGGGATGCGCCTCTCGACCCCGGCTTCTTTTGTTGCTTACCCTGTTTTTTCAACCTCCAGCTCTTTTTAGTGAAGACTGGTTTCTCATCTTTCTCAGATTGAGTTTTGGGTTGTTGTTGTTGTTGCGATTGTGTTTGCTGTTTTGCAAAAGGCTTAACGCCCAGGCTATTTCTGCCAATAGTTTTGTAAGCCTGGGCAATAATTTTCGGTAATTCGCGCAGCTTGTCCAATTCTGGGACCAAAGCCAAAGCATTAGCTACTTGAAAGTTCACTGCATCGCCCTTGACATTCGCAAGGATTAACTCAGCTACTACGTCGAACACTCCCACCAGTCTCATCCCTAATTCCACAGCCGCTTCAGGGCCATGTTCATCCTGCACGCGTTTAATTACAGAGGGGAGAACCGTCATGGAAGGAGTGCCGAAACACTTCGAATACACTGCTGCGAATACCCTACCCCAGTTGTTGCATGCTGCCAACTCGGGGATTAAGTCTTTTAGCAAACTAATCGTAAGAATTCTATGTTTATCCACCGGTGATGTGTTTGGAAAAACTGCCTCCAGCTGGTCAAATTTCTCTGCAAGCCAATAAGGAAATTCATCCTTATTTTGTGGGTGCTTGCCCATCACCGAATTCACCATGACAGGACTCATGGTCACTCCGCCTGCACCAGCTGGATGGCCTGCAACTCCAGGTGGGGCTCCCTGGATGTTGCCTGTAACATACTGCACTAAGGCTCGATGCACTCGCACTAAAGCCGAATACATGTTGCGCAGGTCCCCGACTGGTATCGTCATATATCGCGAATGTGGGGTGTACCCGGCCAAAACAGGCCAAGTGGCCCCATAAATAGATAAGGGGCCTAAACGAACCGTGATAACCAGTTGGGGGAGGGCGCCATCAAACCAAGCACGGTGCTGCCATGCCGTGAGCGGTACTTCAAGATTCCTATAAGGTCTATAGACAGCAGGAACTACGGTGGCTTGATATTCATGGAACAGATTATCGTTCGCGTCCACCGCTGGAAAGGTGACCCAAGAGTAGAACACCTCAAAGTGGAAAGCCGGATCGGCTTGTACCACAAAGATCAGCTCGACACCCGCGTCTGGCACTCCATACACTGTTAAGTGAGCTCAGAGCGCTGCGCGGCTATGTGCCGCAATTTGAACAGCCATTTTTGGCTAGAAATAGTCGACAATCTAAAATGAGGCAGCACAACTAGGGTTTTGATTAAGAAACCTTTTAACAACTTCAAGCTTGAAAGAACCTACAAAAACATCAATATCGGAGGTATCAGTCACCCACGCTTCCGGAAGCGTATGTGAGGGGGTTGTGGACAAGCACAAGTACTACTCAAGCGTCTCGCAGATAAACAGCCCCACTCGTTGGTCGCGCCATGTTATAGGGATTCTGCACACACAGAGCTATGCACAGGATAATAGGACCTCGGAATATAGTGGTGAGCCAAACATAAACCTTAGCACCTAAAACCCCAACCCAACTAGCCTTAGCGTCCCATTAGCAACAATGTACCAATGATTAGACAACCCAGAACACGGTATCTCTCTCTCAGGACTCGCAGAAGCAAGAACACTCTTTCGTCACTCACTCATACCTGTCCACAACGTGCGTAAGAAGAGACACAGTATAGGTTAAAATGTTTATTTCAACTTACGTGCTCTAAGATACAGTACACGTGTCAGTACTATCAGCATAATGCATAAGAATAATATAATCAGCATAGTTACAACTCCATAGAATACAAACGGGGAAAGCATTTCATAAAGCAGTGGATATAGGGCTAAATGACCTTACCACCCTCCCCGTGCTAAAAGATAGTTTATTATAAAAATAGAAGACCTCTGGGCTTTGACTAGCAAACCCCCATACCTCAGTCTCTAGATGCAAAACTACATCAGCAGACAATCACAGCTCTTCTCCCTGGAAAGGTTTTCTCCAAGTGTCTCTAGAGCGGGAAAACCGCAATATTAAAAAGCACACAAATTTCTCCATGGCAGCTGTAGATAGTGTTATGTCTAGGTGCGAGGGACTGGCCAAATCAGCAAGAACAAGGAGACGTTGTTATTCGACCTTGTACATGTTGTGCAGACTGAGCCCAAAGTGAACAGGAGAAAAGGTGAGAGACAGAAAATGCAGACAGTGCTAAAATAACTTGGCAAGAGCAGAGGTCGATAGAACAACGGCTCAGAGTAACGTGTGCAAAGACAAGCATCATGGCAGCCAGGCCTAAGACAACGTAGCAAGGCAGGCCAGGAGGCCACAAACCACAAGACAGTTTCTAGTTTTTCGAGGGATTGCCTAATAGATTTCAGTACCCCTGCCTGTCTGGATATGCATTTCCCCCGGATTACAGCCTTTAAGGCTTCCCAGAGGGTAGCCTGCGTTTGCACCGTGCCTGTGTTCATAGCAGAACATTCTTCTATATCGCTTCTGATTTCTTCCTGAAAGACCGTATCTGTGAGGGCATGTGGGGGAAGCCTCCAACTAATTACTCTTGGTGGCTCCTCAGGTATTGTCAACTGTAGTCAGACAGGAGCGTGGTCCGACAGAGTTCTGGCTTGATGTTTGATATCAGTTGTCCAGGCTGCTATATCTGGGGACCCTAGCCAGTAATCAAATCTTGACCAAGCATTATGGCGAGCTGTAATGCAAGTGCCCTCAGTCGTGTCAGGGTGCCATTGCCGCCAAATGTCCGTCAATTTGCCTTCTGCTATGATTGTGTTGAGTGCTGTGTTAGATCTCGGGTGTAGTTTTCGGGCGCCTCCTTTCCTGTCCATGCCATCATCAACCAGCACGTTGAAGTCGCCACCCCAGATAATAGTGTCGTTCCCCACTGCGTTTATTTTTGCCCATACTGTATGGAAGAAATCAGGCATGTCGACGTTCGGCCCATACATCGCCGCCAATGTTACCTTCAATGTGCCCACCTTGCCGCCTAGTATCACAAATCTCTGTTCCGGATCGACATGTGCCGTGATTTCTGACCAGACCACTCCACGTCTAATTAGTATGGACACCCCACTAGCAAAGTTGGAATAAATGGAGGAGTAAATGGAGCCCCAGCGCTTATTGTTTAGCTTCGTGTGTGAGGTGCTGTTTAAGTGTGTTTCCTTATGAAACATATGTCAATATTGTGTCTGGCTAAGTAGGAATGCACGAGTCTGGTCTTGCGGTGATTGTTAAGCCCCCTAATGTTTCATGTAAGGAGGTTGTAGGACGTCATGTCGAGATAACTTTAATGTCTAAATGCTTAGATAGGAAGATTTGTTTCACGGGGCTGCTCAGGAATAGAGGTGTACTTGTATGTGCTCTCAGCATATGGTATTGTGAGAGTAGATTCTGAGTAAGACATTTAGGAGGTCCAACAACGCTGCTTCCTGCTATCGACTGATAAGATGTTTTGCTGTCCTGTCTACCTAAATTAACAATCCCATTCCTCCCCTCACCCACACCAACCCCCCAATCAGGTTGAGCGCAAAATCCCTCCCCAACAAACAAATTCAGTGTTGTGTCCAAGACAGCTGTTTTGGGACAACTAATGGGAGTTCTCCCTGGGGGCATGACTACACCGGCGTACAGCCCTGACTTGCGGCAGGGTGGCCGCCCAAGTGTATGAGCTTAGATAACAATACAACGTAAGTGGTGCATTAGGGATAGTCGTGGCCTATAACCATATGAACATAACATTATAATTGCATGACAGAGTTGCTGGTACTTAAAAACAAAAACAAAGGGACGCCCATACTTTCAGTTAGTATGTTCTTAATAATACCTGGCAGTGCAAGGCACTGCAATTCAATCATTGTCACTGAGTCTGGTGTCTGAGGGGCCACCTGCTGTCGACTTTACTGCTCGTTTCTGGCAACCTATGTGCTTGACGAATTTCATTGCTGATTTAGTGGTGTACTGATCCCTTGTGGGTTATCTTCAATTTAGCCGGGTAGAACAGTGCGTATGATATGTCAGCTTGCCTCAGAACCCATTTAATTGGCACAAATTCCCGTCTTGCTGCTTGGACTGCAGGAGTAAAGTCCGGATATAGGGAGAGGCTGTTGCCCTTATAGTTGATGCTTTCCCTTTCCCTAGCCAGGTGCAGAATGGTGTCCCAGTCTTAATAGTTTAATAAACGAGCTAGGATTGGTCTCGGCATAGCTCCAACCGGGTGTCTGGGCCCCAGCCCTCTATGGGCCCTCTCGACTATGAACATCACTGAGAGCTCAGGGCCAAATAGGTCGCTCAGCAGATCTTCCACGAACTGTTCCATCTTGGAAATCGCTGTAGTTTCTGGAATGCCAGTTATGCGGAGGTTGTTTCTACATGACCTGGCTTCCAAATCGTCGTTCTTGGCCCTGATGATGTTGAGTAGTTTGTCCATATGGAGCAGTTGCTCCTTGGTTCCGATTTGAAACTCGTGCGCTTCGGTGGAGCGGTTGTCGAGTTGATCCAGTCGGGTCTCATGAGTGTCCACAGGGAACGGAGATCATCTCCACATGTTTCGGCTCCATCTCGTGTGCTCAGCTCTGGGTCAGTGTCTGCCTCAGTGTCATTTGACAAGTAAGTCTTTTATTTTTGAACGGGAGCTTCGTTTGCTTGGTATCGTGTTTCCCCATAATGCCTCCGGCGCCAAATACGAGCCCAACTGCGTGAGAAGGATAGTCAGTGCTCTTTTAGGCATTCTTTTGCATTAGCTCTCAGGTCTATCTCCGTCACTGTGCGCAACTTGTGGTAGTGCTGAATGCGCAGTGCGATTTTCCCCTTAGTGAGGGGTCAAGTAGCACAGCCCTCACAACCCCCAGTTTTTGTCACGGGCCAGGCCCTACTGCTCCCTCGGATTCGTGCACACAGTGTAGGGCTCCGATCGGGCAGTTCAAAGCAGCCCAGCCACGGCCAGAATACAATGATCACATGCCCTGAAGTCCAAGCGGCCCAGGCCGCAGCTTCAGCCGTAGGTCCCCACGCCACGTGAACCCCACAATGCGCGATTTAGGACCTCGGGTGGCAGAGGCTCTAGTCTACCTCCTTCGGGACTGCTGCGTCAGAACCTCAGTCTGTTCGGCCGCTCGCCTCGGCACCCACGCATATTACTTGGGGGGGGTATGTTGAGAGAACTGGATCAAAGCAACTCTGTGCCAAAGCTTCCCCCAGGCGTGGCCTTGGGTTCCAGATGTTTTTAGAATAGCCACTGCGTCAGCACACCAGCAATGGCCTCGGTATCTGCACAGGCCTCAGTGGCACAGGTCCGGCGATGCTCCGTGCCCATCTCCACTACTCGCGCCAGAGCTTACCAGGCCCCGCACAGGCCACCCTTGGAGGCATCCACGGGCACCCGCGCCTTTACGCTATGTTATTGTTCAGTGCGCAGCAGGCCGCAGCTCACCTCGGGATCCGTAGGTCTTGCCCTAACTACTGTGTATGTATCGCAGCCACATTCAGTTCTGCTGCTGCGATCCACTGTCGACCATGAGTGAGTTGTTCGATTTGTGCTAGCGGCCCCGGCAACCGGCCCACAAACCTTCGGCATAGCCCCAGGCCAGGCAAAGACAGCGGTGTGCTCCACCCTCGGGCAGATTGTGCGTCCTCTCCTTGCTTCTGTGTGCTTGCTTCGTTACCGCACCAGGTGCGGCGCCCAGGCAGGCCAGCTCTCTCAAGCCGCGTCACAGGGCCCGGGCCGCTGCTCCGGCTCTCAGATGTTTTCACCAGTAGCTTCAATGCTGCGGAGCGCTCCGTGCTGCAGCCGATTCCTACCACCACAGCACCCTGTTTACCGCTCTTTATAGGTGATTTCAAGCTCTCTAGCTGGTGGGATGATACAGGATTGAATGGCGGCCAGCAGAGCCCTCTCAATGAGCGGCTATCTTGCTGCTCGGCAAGCCACACCCCCCTCAAAACAGACATATTTGATTCCTCTTTGTCCTTACATTTGGATTTCCATTTCAATGCTTTTCCTCCTAGTTTGTATTTGGATTTATTACAGTATTTTTCTTGCTTTTAAATGGACATTACCTTCCAGAACACTCTGCTGTAGAACTGGTAGTTGAGGAATTGAAGCCTCATTCTTCCTCACATAAAGTATGAAGAGACCTGCCCCTTGTAAACATTTCTGCATTTCCTATATCTGATGGAATTGTGTGGGATAAGGTCCAATTTGATAATTTTGGTCCTACAGAAACACTGCAGATTCCATATGTAGTCAAGGTGTCTATGGATGAAGTCATTACTTCTGGGTCCATCTCCTGATGAGCTGGATGTGGACACTGTAAAAGGTATGCTTTCTAAACTAGAATATTATACAGTATTTGAAACTGAAGACTTGCATTTAAATTCTGCTAATTATAGTGAAATATTTTGTTATCACTATGCTCATCACACATCCCATTGTGTGTATAATTACACACAATGGGAACATTGCCCAACACCACCAGTGGCTAGTTCAAACACATATTTGAAAACATTTGTAGATTTGTAAAGCTACTGCGGAGGTCGTTCATTCCCTTACCTCACCACCAAGTCCTTGAACGACCTCCACCTGTGAACTCCCCCTACCATCACTGACTTCAGGAGAAGACTCAGGACCTGTCTCTTCGACCAGAGGCCGTCAGAATCTCAGAGCCTGGATACCCCTGGGGTGATAATCCGCGCTTTACAAATACGTGATTTATTGATTCATTTCAGCAAGCTATTTTCCTATGTTTGGCTAAAATTAAGAAATTGACCCCACCTAGCTTTACCTCTTTTGAACGTTTTGACGATTGGTAACACTTTGCAAGTTTTATAGAACAACTAAATAATAGGATGCAGAGTGGTACATATAATTCTTCAGCTTTAGGTTCAGGCAGGTGGTTACTGTGGCCAATGGACACAAATGGTTGTAATGCTAATTTTTTTTAACTCCTCCAATGGTTTTTAGAGCTAGCAGACCAGACCCCCAGTGCATTCGGACAAAACATTCAGGGGTAGTTACAAATTGTAGCATTGGAAAGCTATGCCAGAAATGGTTACAGTATGCTACATTATATGCAGTAAAAGAACATCTTCTCCCCTTTCTGAAGGCATAGATTTACAAGAATTTTTGTTGGGTGCAGGAAAGTGCCCCTTTTTGCATGGTTAACCCCTACTTTTTGCCTGACATCTGATGCAAACTGACTTGATGTTCTCTAGGTCCCTGCCAATCAGGTTCCCAGGGCCTGTGAACATTCCCAAGACTGTACTTTTGTACTCACAATTCGCACATCTCTGGCCACAGATAAGCCCCTTGTAAAAGGTATCATGGGTACCAAGGGCGCTGTGACCAGAGAAGGCCTCTTAGGACTGAAGTACCCATTGTGCTTCCCTTAGGGGCCCTCTACCTTAACACCCACACAATGCCATTGCAGGCTGCGGTTTTGGTGAAAAGTGAAGAGTCGACATGGCACACATCCCTGTGTGCCAAGCCTGCAACCCACTGCCTGAGGCCTAGGTAAGCCACCCCTCTAGCAGGGTGTACTAGCCCTCAGGTAAGGGTACAGTAGCATGAGCCCTGTACCCCTACAGTGTCTAACTCCATTCTTAGACATTGTAAGTGTAGTAAAGCCATCAAGAGTATATGGTCTGGGAGTTGGTCATTACGAACTCCACAGCTCTATAATGGCTTTCCTAAAAACTGGGAAGTTTGGTAGCAAATTTCTCAGCACAAACAACCCACACTAATGCTAGTGTGGGATTTAATGTAAAATGTACTCAGAGGGCATTTTAGATGTGCCCCCTGAAAATCGACCAGCTCTGGTGTGGTTCCTGAATGGCTGCCCACCATTCGCCTCCACCAGACAGGTTTCTGGACTCCTGGGTAGAAAGCCTCTGCTCTCTGGGTCCAGAAACAAAGCCCATCCTAGGCAGAGGTGTTATCATGCCTCCTCCCCTTGGATTGGCTGGGTCCATGAAGGGGAAGCTTCAAAGGCATGCCGCCTTTAGAAGCTTTCCCTGCCGTTTGCTGCCCCCAGCAACTGGCTCCCACAGCTTCTGCCCTCCACTTTGGGTGGGTAAACCAAGCTAGGAAGAGAGATGTGCCCACCTTTGCCAACCCCACCCTTGAGGGGCAGGAGGCGAGGTGAAGAACACATCTCAGTCCCCTCCATCTTGAAGATGAGGGGACTCAGCCATTTAGGGAGAGGTTCATGCCCCCTCCCACTGGAGGGTGGCATAATAGGGGGTGTACCCACCCCAAGGAACGAACCCATTGATCCCTACCTGCACACCCCTTTAAATGCTCCTAAATTTAGTATTTAGGGGCAACCCTGAACCCTGCCTCTTCAGATTCAAGGAAGAAAGAAGAAGGACCGAAGAGCTGTGCTGATCCAGGAAGAAGAGGACACCAACTGCTTTGGCCTCAGCCCTACAGGCCTGTCACTTCTATGACCTGCCTATAGCAAGAACCCCGGCAAGTCCAGCAGCCACCAACCCCCAGAGCCTGGAGGACCTGCCCGCACTCAACTAACCGACTCTGTCTCTTGTGAGCCCCGGATTTGCTCAAGCCAAGACTCACCCACAGATTCCGCATCCCGGCGATTCAGCGATTCTGCACCACTCTGCACCTGATGCCCAAAGCCCAAGTTCGAGTGGCCCAGCACCAGAGGTGGTCTCCCCAGTGATCCTGTCCTGGAATCTGGTGATCCCTGACCTCCCTCAAGCTTCAAGAGGACACATACAGCCTCAAACTGACTGGTCCCCCCGACTGTAACCGGAGCTGGTAAAGAAACCCGATGCCAAAAGACACCCCTGCACTCGATGCCCCACGGCCTTGGGAGGCCCAACCAATGGTGTCCAGGCATCCCACAAGAACCCAACGTACCTCTCCAGCTGGTGGTTGCCTTCAGGAAATCTCCCTGCCCAAGCCTGTCGCAACTTTGCCGAACAGAAGGTCTCCATTGAGAATCACAGGGTCCCTGACCAGCCGCGGCCCGTGCAGGTAAGAGCATCGGGGCGGTGGGGCCGGGTGGGGGGAGGATTTCAATGGACGATAATGAGTGAAAATTAATTAAATAATTAATTTCCCCTTGTCATCTTCCGTCAAAATCCCCCACCGGGCGCTACCCCCCCACCACTCTTACCTGCATGGGCCGCGGCTGTCCCTGATGTCTTCTTGGCACCCTACACCTGGCCGCCCCAGTACCGCTTGTAGGAAAGGGCCCTCTTTTTGCATGGTTGCCCCCACTGTTTGCCTAATATTAATGCACTTTGACTGAGTGTGCCCTAGGTTACCGCCAACCAGGTACCCAAGGCTTATGTTCTTTCCCTAAAACTGTACTGTTGCACAATCCAATTGGCAACTCTCTGGCCACATGTAAGCCCCTAGTAAAAGGTACCCTCGGTACCAAGGGCACTCTGACCAGGGAAGGCCTCTAAGGGCTGTGCACTTATTGTGCCACACTTAGAGACCCTGTACCTTTACACACACACACACTGCCTGTGCAGGCTACGTGTTTTGGTGCAGAACAAAGTGAAGAGTCGACATGGCACCCATACCTGTGTGCTATTGCTACAACCCACTGCCCTGGCATAGGTAAGCCACCCCTCTAGATGGGTGCACTATACCAGTGGTGAGGGTACAGGTGCTGCACCCCTACAGTGTCTAAGTCAATTCTTAGGCATTGCAAGTGCAGTAATGCCATAAAGAGTATATGGTATGGAAGTTTGTCATTCCAAACTCCACAGCACCATAATGGCTTTACTGAAAACCGAGACATTTGGTATCAAACTTCTCAGCATATTAAACCCAAACTGATGCCAATGTGGGATTTAATGAAAAATGCATTCAGAGGGCATCTTAGAGATGCCCCCTGAAAAACGACTTAACTCTAGTGTCCTGGCTGAGTGGCTGCTCACCAGCTGCCACCACCAGATATATTTCTGGACCACTGGGTCAACAGCCTGCCCCACTCGGGGTCCTGAAACAAAGCACATTCTGGGACGAGGTGCCAAAACTCCCCCACAGGATGGGCAGGGTCCATGAAGGTGAAGCTTCAAAGGCTTGCCACCTTTGTGAGCTACCCCAGCCATTTCCTGCTCCCAGCAACTGGCCCCCACCGGTCCTGACCCCCACTTTGGGGGGGAGAATTGGCGGGAAAACCAAGTGAGAAAGAGCGGTGTGCCCACCTATGCCAACCCCACCTCTCAGGTGGGGGAGGCGAGGTGAAGCACAACTCTCAGTCCCTGCCATCTTGCAGATGGGGGGACCCAGCCAAGCAGAGTGAGGCTTATGTCTCCCACCCACTGGAGTGTTGCATAATGGGGGATGTACCCACCCCAAGGAAGGGACCCATTGGTCCCTACCTGCACACCCCTTTAACCCCCCCTAAATTGAGTATTTAGGGGCAACCCTGAACCTTGCGTCCCCAGATTCGAGGAAGAAGGACCGAAGTGCCATGCTGACCCAGGAAGAAGAGGACACCATCTGCCTTCACCCCAGCCCTACCAGCCTGTCCCTTCTATGACCTGCCTACAGCAAGAACACCAGCAAGTCCAGCAGCTAGCAAACCCTAGAGCTCGGAGGACCTGCCTGCACTCAAGTAACCAACTGTGTCTCCTGTGAGCACTGGATTTGCTCAAACCAAGACTCACCCACAGAATCCAGATCCCGGCGACTCCACGATTATGCACCACTCTGCACCCGATACCCTCGGCCAGAGTTCGAGTGGCCCAACACCACAAGGAGGTCTCCTCAGCTATCCTGACCTAAGATCAGGTGATCCCCAATCTCCCCCAAGCTTCAAGGCGATGCCTGCAGCCTCATCCTGAAGGGTCCCTCTGACCGCAACCGGAGTTTGTAAAGAAGCCAGACGCCAAAAGAAACCCCTGCACCAAACGCCCTACAGTCTTGGGTGGATCAACCTACGGTGTCCTTGCATCCCCCAAGAACCCAATTTATCTCTCCAGCCTGTGGTCACCTTCAGGAAGGCTCCCTGCCTGAGCCTGCAGCAACTTTGCCGAACAAAAGGTCTCAATAGAGAATCACAGGGTCCCCGACATCTTTGTGGCACCCTGCACCCAGCCGCCCCAGTGCTGCTGGTGGTGGTGCAGCTCCTGTGCTGATTGTTGGCCCCTGCAGTGCTGACCTTAACCACAGGAGATTTTGCTCCCAACGTGAGTGGCCTGCTTATAAGCAGTCCCTAACCGAAGGCCCCCTTAGCCCCATTAGCTAACATAGGGTCCCTGCACCCAGCTGCCCCAGTGCCGCTGGTGGTGCAACTTGAATGCCTACCTAGACCTCGGGGAACCTTGGTCCTAACCCCCAAAACTCCCATTCGTAAGTCAAATACTTACCTGTGAAGCCGATAACCATTTTTCTCCCATAGGGATCAATATTATGTGTTTTTGACCCAAAACATGTTCTAAGTGTTGAACTGATGTTTGTATGGAGAAAGAGTAACTAAACTATAAAGCTTTAAAAGTCTTACTTACTTAGTATTGTGAGATACTTTTTTTTTTTATACTTACCCAATTGGTCTGGATTCAGTCTCTGAGTGTGTGTAATCAGTCCTTGATTGAGTGAATACAATAAATACTTAACACACCCTCTAGATAAGCCTAACTGCTCGCCCACACTGTAGGAAAGTAGGATCTGCTTTCATGGTTAACCCCACTTTTTGCCTGGTGTTATGCTGTTTCTGACTAGTCTGTCTGGGATCCTGCTAATCAGGACCCCAGAGTCTGTGCTTTCTCCCCTAAATTGGTTATGGTAATTACTTAGGTACATTCCAGATTGGATACTGGTGTACCCTAATAAGTCCCTAGTATATGGTACTAAGGTACCCAGGGCATAGGTACACCAGGGTCCCCCATGGGCTGAAGCATGCATTATGCCACCCATGGGAGACCACTCAAACTGTAACTAGAGGCCTGCCATTGCAGCCTATGTTAGCGGGTGCTAGCACTACTTACGACAGATATAGGTATCTGTATATCTAGGGTCACTGCACTTAAAGCCTATAAGTCACCCCTAAGGCAGGCCTTTCAATCGTGAAGGCAGGGTGCTTGGTTCTATGTGTGAGGGTGCCCCTGCATGAGCTGGGCACCCCTACACCTATGTAGTCCATTCTCCCAGGTGATAATTGCATCAACCATATAACATATAGAGGGGCCATGCGTCATTACACAATGACCATCTCTAAACCCGCTGTAACAAATCCTGTCATGATTGGTATCAAACATGTTGGAATCATGCCCCACACTGTAAACAGTATGATTCCATGCACTGTAAAGCTCCTCTGGGAGGCCCTCAGTGCTCCCGGTACCTGTCTTCTATACCCGGACAGCAAGCTAGGGCTGCCGCCGACCAGACACATGTTTCTCCCCTCCTGCTACTGGGGAAGGCAGAACAATAGCGATCCTGTCACAGGGAGGTGTGTCCACCTCCCAGACAGGGTTTAGGGTATTGGGGCAGGGTGGGGGCGCTTGCCATCGCCACTGAGACTGCTTGCAGGGCACATTTGGTGCCCTCCTTGCATAGTCCAGTACAAACCAGTTCATGGAGGTGTTGGCTCCTGCTCTGGAGTGAAACTGGACAAAGGACATGGGAGTATCCTCCCCACTGTCCAGCCCCTCGTCTGGGAGGGACCCCTGAATCGTCCCAACTCTCTCCTTAGGGTACTTAAGGGCTTACCTGTGGGTGGGTCCCTAGATTCATTGTGGGACAAGTTTCAGAGCAAGACACCACTTCATCTTCGACCGTCTGGGCATCTGGGTACTCTGGACTTCGCTCTGGGCACCAAGGCTGCAACTGGGAATACTCCTGCTGCTCCTGGTCTCATCGCCTTGCTCGTCTGCTGCAACATCCGTGACTATGCTCCATACAGGAACCTTCCAAGGACTGTGGACATCCAAGACACCTGAAGGAATCTCCCTTGAAGGAGTCACTTCCCTGCATCTGCAGGCACGGCAACCAAGCTAACTGGTCTACTGCTCCCGGGCTCCCACAGACTCTGAAAGGCTCAGCAACACAAGTGGTAGTTCTACAACTCCCTTGAGGCCTGCACTGTCTTCACACCAAGTTTGAGGCCAGTATCCCTTGTCAGAACGGCAGGAACCAAACCCCTGTGCAACGCGTCGACTTGTCGTTGCAAAGGCTTGTTGGCTCACTTCCTCAAAGATCTTTGGGCTCCAAATAGCCCCCAACTCAAGCATTTCCTGTGACCAAGATCTCCGTCCTCACCAAATCTCTTGCACCGTGGGCCTGTCTCTTTGGTGAGCTGCTCGAGGTCCTCTTCCGACTCCAGTGCCTCCGGCCTGTAGGTCCTCTTGAGGGTCTTCTTTGATTCAAGTTAGGCTTCCCTGATAGCTCGAGCCTGCCCTGACTCCCCTGCTTGTGGTGAGTCACTTGGACCTTGCTGGTCCTGACACTGTACCTTTTTCTCCTTCCATGTTGTTTGCAGTTGCTAAGGCTTGTTGGTGCTTCCGACGGATACCGACCCCTCAACTCTCGACATCCGACGTGGGACAACTCGTGAATGGCTCCTGGTCTTCCTCAGCATCACTTGGTCCACACAGCTGCAGCTCCAAGGTCACAGTCAACTCTCCTGCAACACCCGACATGGGTGGGCATTCGTCTTCCATGCCTCCTGGTCACTTCTAAGTGGCATAGACTCTGTCCCATCTGCTTGGAGGTACTTCTCAACTTGAATCCAACTTTGGGTTCCACCGGACACTTTCACTTTCTCCAGCAGCGGCATGTTCCTGAAGTTCTCCATTGAATTCGATGGTGGTGTCCGACGCCACTTCACACCTCTGCACCCGGTTTCCCTGGTGTAGGTATCTTGGTTCCTAGGTTATCCACGGGTGGGGTGACTCTCCAACCTTCTGTCTTCCACGGGGTTTCTTTAGGGTCCACTGGTAAGGGTCCTTCTTCTTTAAAATTGGAACCGTGACTTACCCAGTGACTTGAATTGAGCACACAGTCGTGTTCCCACTCTGCACACAACCTCCGTAGGGTTCCTGGTTACGTACCTCGGGTGGTTCCTTGGGTCCACAGCACTTCTATGTCTTCTGGGTATAGTCTTGACTTGAGTCATGGTTCGCATACCCCTATTTTAGTATATGGTTTGGTCTCCCCCTGGCGACCACTGTGTATTTGTGTTACTTACCTATTTTTATTGCAAAGTATTATGTGCATTGTGAATCTCCAGGTAGGAGATATTTGTATGTGTTAGTGAGTGTCTTATAATAAATACCTATTTTTATAAATATACTGTGTGGTTCTTTTTCACTTAATCTATACCAATCAGATTGCATTCTGGACTCTGTGCACACTATACCTTACTTTGGTCTAGAATATACAGAGCCAGCATCCTATATTGAGTCCTAGGTCACCACGTTCTAAACGTCTCATTTATGCCACTTACAAGGAACTATGGAAAATTTCTCAGCAGGAAGCAGCTGAACGCTTAAGAGAAAATGCATTAGCAGTTGTGGAAAATGGCATGACTACACTGTTGACTCAAATATATTCTTTGAATAATATTGTTCCATCTGCATTCAATATAATACAGAATAACATGTCTCTCTTACATCATGGGGGGGCAGCTGAGATGGATTATGCAACTGAGTTGGACATCGCAGGTTTTAAAATCAAACTGTGTGCCCTGGAAATACCTAAACATGACAGAATTGTTTTTGCCTTACAACTTAACATGCACACAGAGACTGATGGCAAAAAAGGACGCAACATACACAATGCTTAACATTGAACGTTTAGAGAAATTGCCTTTTACAGTAGTCGAGATACCATCAGCTGTATGGCTCATCCATGGGTTCATTACACTACCAATCTCAACATTTCAGTTCACATCTTGCCTGAAACATTTTCAAGTAATCAAATATGAGGCTTCAGGGGAGAGTTCTGTTCATGAAACCTGGATTTTACCTTTTGATTACAAATGTTTGAATGGGGAAATTGAGGTATTCATTAGAGAGAATGAATGTGAAACTTCTTTTGTCCATTCATTACTTTGTAAAGAGGTGACACTTCATGGAACGTGCAAAGCTTCCATGGTCAACCTGGCATGTTATCTGAGGGTTATTGTGGTTTCCTTGAGTCGGCCAGTACTCAGGTTACTTTCTAATGAAAGTTACTTAGTCCTGAACAACCAAGTATTCTGTGGTGGGATGAAACCAGGAGTGCAATATCTGGTGACAGTTTCTAGGGTCATTACTTGCTGTAACAACGTGCTATTCCCTACAACGCACAAGATTAGAGAAGTCACAGTATGGCATTCTTTTACAAATTTTAATGTTAACTTTGAAAAGTTAACTAGACTGAAAGCCTTATTGTTTCATGTTACCTTAGCATGTGCTCAAGAAATGTTTGATCTTCAAGTGACCTTGTCAGTGAACTGCTTCCCTTCCTGCGCAGCTCCACCTGGTAGCTGCTGCCCCTTGCAGGTCCACTGACCCTTGCTGATTGGTGTTCGAGGCCCTCCACCACCCGTTGGCTCCTGCCTGCGTCTCATCCTTGGAGGGCTAGTGGGAAGCATCTTTGCTCTCCTCCTGGTCTGCCTTCTGTCCTTGTGTTTTCTTCCTTTTTTTCCCCTCTGCCTTCTTTGCACTCTTCTTACTTTTTTCTCTTTTTCCCACTTTTTGCATACAACTTTTCACTTTTTCACCCTCTTTTGCTTGGTGCCCTTGCTGCTGCTCGACTACCCCATCCCCTTCCAGTGCCAAGTTTCCTGCTTCTCGATTCCAGCTGGCCAGCCCTCACACTACTTAATGTCGACTGCTGTGCGGCTGCTCCGCCAGTGCGCCAAAGGCAAGCCCGTCTGTGCCCGTTCGCACCTGGACCACAGCTGGCGCCACAGACCCTGGTTCTCGACCTTTCACAGATATGACGCCAGCACCCTCCTTGCCCTCAACATCGGACACCAAGCCGTCTGCCACCTTGCGTCCCCGAAAGACACCCTAGGACCTTTCTCCTGCCAAAACTGCAGCTGTACCCTCACCCACCTCCACACTCCAGCTCTTCCCGCCATCCGGCCGACCCACAGCACACCTGCATCCTCCTTAACATGCGCTCCCTCCACAAACACGCCATGGAAATCTGGGACCTCCTTGACTCCATCTCCTCCGACATTGCCTTCCTCACGGAAACCTGACGAACCCCAGCTTGGGCCCAGGCATCGCGAACGCCATTCCCGATGGCTACAAGATCACCTGCAAGGACCTCACCGAACAACCAGGAGGAGGCATTGCCATCATCCACAAGAACTCCCTCCGTCTGACCACCCACTAGGACAACCGAACGACAACCATGGAACATCTCCGCTTCTAGGTCCGGACCAACCCAAACACCACCTTCCATGGCACCCTCGTCTATAGACTGTCTGGCCCCGCCCGCCCTTCACCGACACTATCATCAACTTCATCGTACCCAGGCTCTCGCATCTAACAATTACATCCTACTAGGCGCGCAGCACTTCCTCCTCCACACGGCCCTCCAAGACAGAATCAACACCAATGCACACAACAACAAAGAACTCTTCGCCATCGTCAAGGAGTTCACCAAACCCAACACCGAGACCACAGAAGTCCCACCCTCCCATGACCTCTGCAATAAACTCGCCACCTACTTCCACCACAAGAGCATGCAGATCTACAACAGCTTAGATACCAAAGACCCGCCCATCACTCCCACCACCACCACCACACACGACAATGACGCCCCCAACAGATCCTGCTCAACTGGACCTTGCTTACCACAGACGACACTCTCAAGACCATGAAGAGCATTCACTATAGAGCACCCTCAAAAACCTGCTTGCACCACAGAGCCACCACCCACATCACCCCCGAATTACGCCATATCATCAACTGCTCCATTGAGACTGCCACCTTCCCTGATGACTGAAAACATTGTGAGATCAACCCTCTGCTGAAGAAACCGTCAGCCGACCCAAAAGACCTCAAGAATTTCAGACCCATCTCCCTGCTCCCATTCAGAGCCTAAGTCATCGAGAAGGCCATCAACGCTCAACTCTCTGAGTTCATCGAAGTCAACCACATCTTGGACTCCTCTCAATCGGGCTTCCGAAGCAACCACAGCACGGAGACCACCCTCTTCGCTGCCACCGATGACATCTGCTCCCTCTTCGACCGGGGAGAAACAGCAGCCCTCATCCTCCTGGACATCTCGGCTGCCTTCGACACCGTCTTCCACCACAACCTAAGCACGAGACTCCAAGACGCCGGCATCCACGACAAAGCACTGGACTGGATCCGTTCCTCCCTCACCGGTAGAACCCACGAGTCAGACTGCCACTGTTCCTCTTGAAACCCACGGAGATCGGCTGCGGAGTCCCCCAGGGCTCGTCCCTGAGCACCACCCTCTTCAACATTTACATGACCTAGCTCGCAGCCATAGTCAGGGACCACGGACTCAACATCGTCTCCAACACCTACGACACCCAGCTGATCCTGTCCCTCACCAACGAGCCCACAATCGCCAAAAACAACTTCCTCGACAGGATGAAGGCTGTCGCTACCTGAATGAGAGACAGCTGCCTCAAGCTCAACTCAGACAAGATCAAACTCCTCATCCTCTGACCCAACACCTTCGCTTGGGAAGACTCCTGGTTGCCGCCGTGTTTGGAACCCCCCACACCCGCAGATCATGCACAAAACCTCATCATCATACTGGACTCCTTGCTCACAATGAACCACCAGATCAATGCTGTCTCCTCATCATGCTTCCACACTCTTCACCTGCTTCAAAAGACCTTCAGGTGGATCCCCACTGAGTCCAGAAAGACGGTCACCCACGCACTCATCAGCAGCAGACTCTACTACAGCAACGCACTCTATGCAGGCGTCACCCAGAAACTCCTCAGGAAACTACAGAACATTCAGAACGCTGCAGTCACACTAGTCCTCAACATCCCCTGCTGCACCCACAGCTCCGAACACCTGTGAGAACTCCACTGGCTCCCAGTCAACAAAGGGTCACATTCAAGCTCCTCACACATGCCTACAAAGCCCTCCACAATGCCGGACCAGCATACCTGAACAACCGTCTATCATTCCACATACCCACCGGACACCTACGCTCCCCCAAACTGGCCCTTTCCACCGTCCCTCGGATCCCCAAGACCAGGACTGGTGGAAGATCCTTTTCCTACCCCCCCGCCAAAACCTGGAACACCCTGCCTCTGCCCTTTAGGCTATCCCCGTCGCTGACCCAATTCAGGAAGGATCTCAAGACCTGACTCTTCGACTGAACCTCAGCACCCATCAGTAGTAGTTGCCCTTAACAAACACTGATTGAAGTGGCAAGGTCCTCTTCTGAAGTACATTCGATATTGCGCACAAACCTGCCTCAGCATTTTGGTGAATTTATACTCCAAATATGTAGTGCTTCAAATACCACAGATGTGGTACACTTTATTTAAGCGATTGGGTCTGGCTTTGTTAGCACCCTCCAGACTGTATTCAGAGTGATTCCATCCATGCTTTCTACACTCTTTGGTTTCCAGTGTGTTTGGAGGCATACCACTTGTGTTATTCCTGCTCATTGCGGTTTTGGTCCTATTTTTGCTGCTTCCCAATAGATGTTCCACCTCGAGGCCAAATGGGGATGGACTTACCACTTGTCCTGCTGTGTCGTGAATGCATGATGCAGTACTTTTGGGCGCATTTACTTCAGGAACTGAATGATAACTGGTCTTTGTCCTTGCGACCTGTGTGGTAAAGCTGCGTGCAGCCTGTGCTCCACTGTCTGTTGTGCTCTTTCGAGTGCACACTGTATCTTTGTCTTGCTATGCAATTGGTTCAATCTATGAAAATGGAACTGCAAATGCGTCCATTGAGGGCACATCTTCAGTGCTGTCAATTGCTGCAGGATGCCTACAATGAGCTATTATCAACAGCTAGCATGCATGATTCGGCTCATGAATTCCTGGAATATAGCTCTGCTTCTGCGGGTACACAATCGGCTGTCTCACGATCAGTATATCCTGCCATTGCCAGTATATGACCATATTTGTCCTTTGGACTTTGATTGGGCCACTGTGGATTCCTTGTCTGTGGATGCAGATTCCATCCTGGATCCCTTTGATTCTTTGAACACGGGAACCATCCTGGGAGCCTCCTAGACTCCTTTGTTTTTTAAACTAAATTGACCCTTTTAATTGATTTGCATATTTTTAATTGCCCTCTTTCTTAGCTTTTATTTGCTTTTGTATTAAAGTATATTTCATTAATATTTATATACATTTTAGGCTTGCTTTATGCTTTTAGCTGAGCCTCCCTCTGGTCAGAGAAAGGATGTTGTGATACATGATGGTGTCCGTGCCCTGTCTCCATTTTAGTTCCACGTTTTTAGCTTGACATAATTTTTCTAATTGTGACTTTTAACATTGTTTGCGCTTACACGATAATGGATTGAGAAATTATTATACACACATTATTCATTTCTTAGCAAGCATTATTATCATGTTATTCGTACCCTCTGTCCAAGGCTACCGTACATAGAACGTGATACCATTGTCCGGCTGGAGACAGCTCTTCAACTGCAGACTAACCATCACATCAGCAGTGCACCTTTGACACAGTGCGATTGGAACAGTGCTTTTATTATATAAACAGCCTCTGTTCCACATTTGGCAGAGGGGCTGTTCAGCTGGGATTGTCCTGGTATGCACGGTGGCTGAAATGCAGTCCGACTGACTGAACCCTATCCTGCAACAGACAATAGTCTGTTGTGCAAAGGCCAGCTTCCTGATACATCACACTCAGGTATGGGGGCTTAGACTATGCCAAGGGATCTGGCAGAGGGCACTCCTGCTATGCTCTTGAAAGTGTAGGTGGTGTTAGGTAGGAGTATAATCATAGTAACGTCATAATGGATGAACTGTTTATCTTTTTCACCATTCTTGTAATGCTGGTTACAATGCTTTGTTTCTTCTGGATTGTAATTGCAGCACACACTTTTTTAATTCAAGAATGTGATTGTTTTAATAAATGTTTTTTACAGAGTTTTATGTAGCGCAAACTTGACCCTGTATCGGGTATCAGAGCGCTTTACATCGCACCAGTTGCGTTACATGAGGACACATTCATTTTTGTTAGGCAATAATTTGTATCTTTCTTATGTTACCCTGGGCATACAAGAGTAAGCAAAAGGGTTGATCTGTTTTCCACGATTTCTTGGGGAGTTATAGAGTGGTCATGTTCAAGGTTGCGGACAATATCTGTCAACTTGGTAAGGTTAGGGGTCCAGATGGGGGCACTGTGAGCTAGCTAGGAACCAGGCCAACATCCTCTGATAAATGTGTGAACTGAGTTCCCATATTTTGAAGTCTATGTTGTTCAGATATACAGTCCTACTAAATTCGTAGGAACCATATAATACTGCCTCTCTTTGTAAGAGACTTTGGTAGACGGAAATTCTTGGTCTTGCCACTGATGCTCTGGTGTTTGAGTTTAAGTTCCTCACAGCAGCTACTGTTCCCAACAGCGTACAAAACCCAAAGGATTGGTGCACCTTAGTGGTACAACAAATATTACCCTTTACACTTCAGAATAAAGGAACAGCTCTGCACCTCCAGAGTGCAGCAATTTACCAATCTCTCCTAACTTTTCCCTTAGTGTTACTCATGCATTAAGCTCTCCTTAGCAAAATAACAACAGTATTACTACATTAGCAAAATTGCTAGGCAGTCAGAAAACTTTACCTTAGGGGAAGACTCTTTAAGGTTGGCATTAGCAGCCCTGAGGCTAGCAAGAGTAACTAACTTTCATAGTGGTGCTGCATGTACTTAGTACGGTCTGCACAGCCACATTGCACTACTCCAAAAGTTTCCTGTTTCCTAGGACACATTTAATCGATGAGGTGGGATGGATTAGTATAGGCAATGTGAAGTAGTGGTGTTCTTGGAAGTTATTACACAAGGAGGTGACGTCTCAAGGGTATCCCCCTCAAGCTTATTTTTACAGTCAAAACGTGTGTAGAAACTTTGATTTATACAAATATTCACACTGTATTATGTTTTACCTGCTTTCATACAACTAGTGAAGGCACAAGTGTCTATTTCACATGAGTCCTGAGTACATGGCTGATGGAGTATGCTTTTGTAGTTTAGCTTTTTTTTTTTTTTTAGAGTTTTATATAGTGCGAACTAGACCCAAGACATCGGGTATCAGAATGCTTTACATGAGCACCAGTTTCGTTACAGAAGGACACATTAATTTTTGTTAGGCACGGGAAGAATACATGATTTGCCCAGAATCACAAGGATGTTGAGCGTCGTTGCTGAGATACGAACCCGGTTACCCAGCTTTGAGGTCGACCGCTCTAGCAGTAAGGCTACATCCTCTCCCAAAGCTTGTAATGGAAGAGTGGATTGTGGTACATGAGGGCTAGATAGGTGTCCGGTGTTGATGCTGCATGCTTGTCCCTGTGCTGTCCCTGTGCTGAGGCATATATGTCTTACATATTCCGTCTATTCTCTGTCATCGCTGCAAAATGCTGGAATCAGCTACCAGATCTTATTCGGCTTGAAGCTGACCACCTTTTATTTCGTAAACGTTTGAAAACCTTTCTGTTCTCCTGATTTTTCCGTTTTTCGTGGTTTGGGCTCTGTCTTTAGCGCTGGGAAGCCTTTGGTAGCCATGCGCTTTATAAGTGTCTAATCATTCATTCATTCATTCATTCATTCATAATCATTCATTACAGACCAGTGTCAGGTTCACTTGTTAGCACTTTAAACTGATGGTATCACCTTTGGATAGATGTGGGTAGCAAGAACTCCTACAGGAGTGGGAGCATTCATGATTTAATTATTTTCTGGATTTCCAGTTGTGATAATATGCTCTTTATTCTAGGTAGATTGTTGGCTCTGCACTCCAAAGATCTTCGGGCTACAAGAAGCTATAAGACGCTCCAGCCTCCAGCATCTCTTCCTGCCAAGTACAGCATCTTCACTGCATTCCCTCACTGTGGGCCTTCCTTCTTGGTGAGGTTCTCTTGTGACTCCTGTGCCTTTGGCCTGTGGGTCCTCTTGAGGGTGTTCTTCTGCTTCAGTGGGCTCCCCTGCTTGCTCGGGGCCTGCTCTGACTCTCCTGCTTGAGGTGAGTACCTTGGACCTTGCTGATCCCAACGTTGCTCCTTCTCTTTCCACATCTGATGCACTTGCCAGACACTAATGTACACCGACACCCTGGTTCTTGACTTCCGAAGTGGGACAGCTCACGCACGACCCCTGGTCTTCCACAGCATCACCTGGTCCTCACAGCTGCAGCGACAAGGTCACTGTTGTCACACCTCATCCTCCGACATCGGTGGGCATTGCTCTTCCGTGCCTCCTGGTCACCTCCGAGTGGCATAAACTCTGTCCCCTTTGCTTCAAGGTTCTTCACTTCAAGAATCCACCCTTGGATTCTACTGGACTCTTGCACAGTCTTCGCCAGCGGCATCTTTACTGAAGTACTCTATTGTGGTCTACGGTGGTTTCTAACTTCAATTCGCACCTATGCACCCGGCTCCCCTGGTGTAGGTATCCTGGTTCCTGGGGTATCGATGGGTGGAGTGACTCTCCAACCTTCTGTCTTCCATGGGGTTTCTTCAGGGTCTACTGGGAAGGGTCCTTCTTCCTCAAAACTGCAACCACGACTTTCCGGGTACTTCTATTGAGTATTGAGTACACAGCTGTGTCTCCACTCTGCACACAGCCTCCATGGGGTTCCTGGGTACATACCATGGGTGGTTCCTTGTGTCCCCTGCTCTTCTGAGTTCCCTGGTCCAAGTCCCGACTTCGGGCACAGTTCGTATTCCACTTTATTAGTATAGGGTTTGGTCTCCCCCTGTCAGATTCAATACTTCTTGATGCCAACGTGCACAGGAGCAGAACAACGCTAGTCCCCAATGCCCCCTTCGGAACACCCCTGTGAGGTATTTAGGTCTCCTCTACAAGTCTGTGCCAATGGGGGAAAGGGGATGGGGATAAGAAGAGACAGCCAATTGGTTGAATTCTGCTGATAGTTTCTTATATCGTCTTTTTCTTTCTTCTTACTCTCAGCTGGAACACATATCAATGCTTACTACAACATTCAATTCTTATAAGCTTCTCAAATACATTTCCTTAAAACAATTCTTACCAGTTACTCTCTTGGCTATTGCCTCTCTTCTGTGGTGTAGTATAGTTTTAAATATTGTGACCTTATTCTTCTTTTGCAGGAGGTGACAGAAGTCCAGAATGAACACTACTCCAAGCCTACGTGGGTCACAGGTGAAGAAGCTCAGGTAAGTAATTTATCAATTCAATGCTTAACTTAATTGACTGTATTAAGGTTCTGTATGCTTGTTCTTTCTGCTACCATTTCATAGCTTCTAATTTATCTAATGCTAACCTTTTGGTTTGTGCAATGGTTTTTTCTCTGTTCTTGGCAAATGTTAGGATACCTCTAACACTGTTTGTCCTCTTCCATATTTGTCCGCGCTCGAAAACACAACGAGCCGGAAAAGAATTCTTGACTCTAAGCACGGTAATATAAATGACCTGTGGCGGCGCCTGACAACACTCAAGTCAGCAATTAGATTTTATTCAAGACGCGGAGATAACGCGGTCTCCAGGCATCTAGTTCAAATGTAAATAACTCAAGTCAGGAAATAAGTCTTTTATTTAGACGAGGAGAAAATAAGGTTTCCACCTACGTCTAGACTTTACTGTGGTTGAATATCTCAGAGCGCAAGACGTGACTCTGAGGTACCGACATGCGCGGTAGTTAGACACTACGCCCAAAATGCTCAGAATACATGCGCAGTAACACTAACCTGAACTAGGAACTACTCCTCCTCAATACTTAGAAACCGAAGGGCTAAAACGACGCCTGCCGTTCTACCCTCACTAAACTTTCACGACGGGGCTCTGGGGAAAGATCCTTCTTCGTGAATTCCTCAGGTGAAGTGCGCATTCGAATGTTTGTGCACGCTTCTCAGTCCTAACCAGGCTGAAAGTCAAAACACTAGAGAGCAGCCAGGAAAGGCGAGTTGGCAGACATCTTAGAATTCCAATGCTGCTAACTCGTCCTCCAGTTCCTACCTTTACTGGGATGCTTAGAAAGCAAAATGCTTGCAATTATTGAACAATGAGGAGGAAACCTCCTGGGAACCCTGACACCCCTTGGTGACCGCTGTGTATTGTGCTTACTTACCTCTTTGCAAATGAAGTATTGTGGTGTATTTGTGTTGATATCTCCGGGTAGGATATATACCAATGTGTTAGTGAGTGTTGTGTAATAAATAGAATATTTTTATATATACACTGTGTGTTTCTTTTTAGTTTAACCTACACTACATGATTAGAACTGGTAAAACAAGCTGCTTAACACTCCTTCTGGACTAACCTTGAAGGCTGCTCTCCACAGCTACCACTTAGAGAGCTTTCTATGGTTGGCTAAGACCACTAAAATCACCATAAAGGCTGTCTGAATTAGTGCAAGGTGCTTCACTTAAATAAGTGTGCACCATATACTAAGACAACCTCCTACAGTCACCTTCTCACTTTTTTCCTTCAAGTGCTTTCATATCTGCTTACACTTTGTTATGAGATAACATGGCTTACGATTACTGTCAACTTAAACATTTGTAGACCGTTCACTGTGTTGTCCGCTGTATTTTGGTTAGTTTCACTCTCTATGACTACCACATACGCATATACAACTCTATCCTCTGAGACTACCTTGGTGGCCTGCAAGCTGTACAAGATACCTAAATAAATATACAAATCTGTGTGGAGTAGAAGGCATACCAAAGATATATGCCATGGAAACATTGCATAATGTTTTGTCAATTAACATGATTGGGAACAGAATAATTGAAGTGATTTTAGTGACACTGAGAGGAGATGAAGCTTCCTGAAAGAAGGAAAAACTATATACTTTTGTGTAGTTTCTATAAATCTAAATAGGATCTGTGCGCTTAGACAACATAAACTGTAGGATTGGTGTCCAGACTTATTCCAGACATCCCCACTGGATATGTTCGCCTGTATACCAGCTAGCTCACAGTGCCACTGTAAACTCCTCTTACCAAGGACAGAATAATTCCTGGCAACTATTGAACATAACAACTCTGTCCCATCAGGGATCGTGGAAACAATACAGTACTTTTCGCTCACTCACTTGTGCTCACTTTGTCTCAGAGAGATACACAGAATAAACAGTGGGCACATTTTTTAATAAGTATTTATTGAGCCACCGCCATTCTAGTGTAAAATAGGTGTGCTGAATCAACCATAAGACAGAAACAGCATAAATAGATGGTAGATTTCTACCATAGTGCTAAAACAATGAATATATGCAAGCATATAAATACATGACAGTAATAATGTGTACTCCTACTGTGTAACCCTAGCTAGATGTAACTAAGTGTACCCAGCATGTATGTAGGTGTAGATCCAAGAATCCCCCTAGGATGAGGCCAACCCCATTACCTGGTGCGAGAGAATGGAGGACCCCATCTTGGTCTCGAGATGGACACCACGCGAGGGATGTCAGACCACTGCGTGCTCTAGTGTCTGCGTGCAGGAACCTCAGCATCTCGCGTCAGTGTGTCAGCATGGAAGTCTTTCTCCTCTGTATATATACCGAAAAGGTACCCTCAGGGGATTCTACCTTGCTGTGTCATGTCGGCCAAGGATGATGGAAGGGATGACCCTTATACATATTTAACAGGCAGAAGATGGTAATCCTGCTGTGATTCTGAGAATCTTCATGCTTAATTAATGAGGCTAGTTTTCGGGAAAAACCACACGACATTTATGCAGCGCTTAACTAGGTAAAAGGTCAATACCAAAACCTGTTATGTAGTGCAATGATAGGTAAATGTAGGTGAAGGGTTAGGTGACTACTCAAACCTATATTGGGGTACTCTACGAAACATAACACCCACTCCTCATCCGACCGCACGACATACTAAAAAGGGAATGTCCTTCTAATTAAGCATTAAACATTGTTAATATGGCGTTTAAAAGTTTCTAAAATTCATAAAATCTCTAAAAAATAAACTCTACAAGTCCTTTAAAATATGTTCATATTTATAGTCTGAGCCACTGAGTACGTCTGAAAGCCATGGTGCTCAGTAAAAGTAAATAAGAGCGAAAAACATTTTTGTTTAAAATTCCAATTTCGGTTGTTTCAGGAAAAAGGCAGAATTCTTGCCAGCGCACGGAGAGCCAAATGTTTGTGTCCTGTGTGGGAGACGCAACATCGCTGCTGCTTGCCTTCGCAGACGACGGTCCCTGTAACACCTCACAGATCAGATCAATCGAGCAAAGATGATCTTCCTCAGTTCCCAAAACCGATGCTGGGGAAGCATTTGAAACATCCACAGCCTGTGTGCATGTAGGTGAGTCTGTATCCATTCCAACAGGAGCTGAAGCATCCAGTGGTGGCTCCAAGAATGCCGTCATCAACATTGGAATACGCTGGGGACACTGGAGTACAAGGGCCATCAACGGGTCCAGCAATGCATCCACGTCTGGTGGCGCAACCGATGGGCGTATTAGACAGAGGTCCAACACGCATTCATATCCTCAGAACAAGCAGCGGAGGACAGGCAAAACAGTCAATCCCGACTGGTCAAAATGATAGGAACCAAGACTCGCTTAGCTCCTGAAGGCGAGGTGTGCCAAGATAGAGTACCATGCGATCACGGTAGCGTCGCTCCAAGAGCGCCTTTTCCATTTCCTTGGTGACTGGGACATCCATTGCGTAGCAGGAAAATAAAAATGGTCTTAAATCGGTGTACTATACCCTTCGTATCAGACATAGTAAAGATACGTTGTACCATTTCTCCGAAATGGAAAGGGCAATTTGTTCGTACCAGTGTCTGTATCTCAGCTGAGGACCTTGCAACCTGGAGAGCAAAAGTCTCTCGGGCTGAGGTTAAGGGCACATCTTTCTGTAAGAGCATGGCTTTCGTCAAACCGTATAAAGGAAACATTCAACAAAGGCCATAACGGTGCCTCCTTGACTGTGTGGGTCGGTGGAAACAATACTTGCATACAACAAGTAACCATGGAACTTACAGTGACAAGATATGCGTTGCCTGGAAGCATCCCACAACAACCTTGATCATTCAGCATTAAGTAACTCCCATTTGAGAGCAGCCTGAACACTGGATTAATCACGGCAGCTGGGGAACCCTTCAATTGACAGGATAAGTTAGCTACTGAACCATTACAGGCCCTGTGAAGCATAATATCCTGGCAAATTTAGAGCTCCACTCAAGTAATTCTCGCAGTCTGTACCACTGAGTAACACTACAGTGTCCTCGCTCCTACATCTAAATCTATATAGTAATTCCCTAGATTCATGGATGAATTCCCTACCCATTGCTTCATATCTGCTTACCCAGTGGTGTTCTAGGCAATATTGAAACTGACAAGTTGTCACAGGCAATGTTATATGGCCATGAATTAACCATTCTGTGGACGGTGCCTCTGCTATGGTGAAAGGTAATTGGTCTAATTTCTCAATGAGCAGCATTGTATATTTCGCATCCTTTGTGCCATTTGTATCTGCTTTGCAGTTAATTTATATGCAGAGAACAGAGACGTACTGTTGATATATCACCAGGGCACATAACCCGAACGCAGTGATTGTAGCGTCCAGGTTAATGATACAATAGAAAGTAACAGTGATTGTCTCTGTTGTAAGATGGACATATCCTGTTCCATTATATTTATTGCAGAAGATACAATGTTGCCCAGTGAATAAATCCTGGATGTTAGTGTGGTCATGCCATTGTCAACCACAGCCCAATCCTTTTCTAAGTGAATTCTGTCAATTTCATGCAATCTCTCCGCCGCTTCCTGTTGAGAGATTTTCCAAATTTCATTATAAACAGCGTATAAGAAGCGTTTCTGACGTAGCTTTCGGGGACCTAATAAAAAGTCCCTAAGATCCATATCTTCAGAGAGTAAGGACAAGTGTTGTTTCACCTGAGTCAGTGTTGAGGTTCTTAGCCAATCTAGGCATAACTTCCTAACACTGTATGATGTCACCAACCCCGGGTGTTCTCGTTGTACATAGCGTAAGTCAAGCCTTTGGATACTAAACCCTTCGGTGGTACCCCGAATCTTGACTGACACCTATTTGTGTCAATAGGCCAAACTAACCATCCCTTCCAATTGGGGTCTGTTGAATTGTATGAAACGTCATGAACGATTTCATTGAGTGTACCTTCACCATTTTCTGTATAGTTCTGCCATCCCTCCAAGTGTGAAGGTGAGGGAATACACAGTGTATTGAAGTCCTTAATCTTGGCTAACCCAAGACAGGAAGCCTGTTGCACAGTGTTGTTCAGGAAAATCATCTGTTGTGGTATGAGGCATGCTCTGAATAGTGCTTCAGTTCCCTGAACCTGCCATTCCTTAGTACCCCAAACTGATTTTATGTCTATAGTGTCATTACAAAAGTCGAAACCCTGTTCAGACAGTTGGGCAATACAGGATGCAGAATATATCTGTTTCGTGTTAGTGAGCATATTTTTCTTTGCAGATGTCGGTGCAAGCTTTCAATAATATGAGCGCGGATCTGATGTATTAAACACAGAAAAATAAGCAAACTTTTTTGCAAATGTTTGTGAACTACCTTTTGGTGGTGTTGGGCAATGTTCCTATTGTTGGTACATAAAAACATTATATGGTGCACTTGTTCTATGCAGAAAGTGATGACCATAATGTTGGTAATAGTACATGGTATGAAAATCAGATGAATCGTCAAACATTTTTGTAAATGCTGCAGACAGTTCTAAATCAGACAGCATATCATTAACAGTTTCAAAATCCCAATCGTCAGAGTATGTACTGGAGGTGATGATATCATTTTAAGAAATTTTGAATACATGTGCTATTTTTAAAAGTTCAGTGGGACCAAATATATCATATGAAACTCTATCCCAAACTATTCCAGCAGGAACTGGAACTGCTGTAATGTTCAAATAGGACAGGTCTCTCTGTTCACGATGAGATGACGTATGAGGTTTCGGTACCAAGTTCACATGTGATACTGTGGAGCGTTCTGGGAGATAGTGTCCATTCATGAGTAAGAAAAAGAATAGTAGGAACAGTATTCCCATTATTATCCAGAGCTGTGGCCATGGTGAGACTAGGTATGTCTTTTTCAGAAAAATGTAGAGATCATGAAGTCGTTTTTTACGGGAAACTGGAGCTGCCGGTGACTCAGGTTCACTTGGATCCAGAGAAAAAGTATTGAAATCGATGAAGTAGCCAGATGCAGTTCGAACTATCTTTGGTAGCTCAGGAGGTTTTGTTGAACTTGTAGATGTTTCTTGTGGAGGCATATTGATGTAGATGTCGGTGTTAGGCCGAATTTATATTTGTGTTTCATTTGTTGTTCAATTTCAATAGGCACGAGTTCCATTCCATTAACGGCGGCTAAACAGGAGTCCACACAGCCTGCTATTCAAGATCGGCCACATAGTGCGGTTTGATCAGATCAATGGAGATGAATCTCTTTTCTTTTTTCCCGGCAAGAGGCGGAAGAAGTACTGTTCTTATTCCTTCGATAGCCAGGACAGGTGCAGGCGTTCTTTTTGAAGTAACTCTATTACCCTAGCTGAGAACAACCCAGGGCTATTCTTATACCCTTGGGGCAGTCTACAAAATTGACTATGAGAGCCTAGGGCTGAAAATGCTGTCAGATATCTGCTTTCAGGTGCTATATTTTGGCAGAAAAATACAGTTTAGATATCTAGTGTCATTTTGTATTTTTTCCGCACAATGTTATTCATTAATGCGGCACTGTGTGCATTCTGTACCGCAAATGTCTTTGTGCATGTGTTCAGATGTGTGTAGTCTAAAACTAGACAGTATGAATTGTCAGGCTTCTTTATGGGAAACAAAGGATTATTCATTGAGGAGGTGCAATTCTCAATTACACCCTGGAATTCAAGTTGATCTAAGATCTCCCTGACTTGTTTTTTCACTTCTTGTTTTATTGGGTACTGTCTCTGTGGAGTTGGAGTAGTTTTTACTGGGATTACATGGTGTAGTGACTCAGTATCCTACCCAACATGGTTGTGATATAATGCTGGAGCAAGTGCTACCGCCCAGTCCTGCGTGTATGAATGTTTTAGTGTTACTGGAACAAGGTTGGAAAAAGCCGTAAGTCAGATTCTCCCAAAAGAGACCTCTAATTTTCCTGGGTTTGTCCCCCTCCATTTGGAGTGTTATTTCATATAACGGGTGTGGGACACTTACCCTAGTATCAAGTGTCTCCACCGTGATATGTTCATTCAACGCCGCTGTCACCAGAAATTCCATCAGGTTCTGGCGAGCTATTGTTACTTCTGCGCGGTCTAGCTTCGTCAGAGCCCATTCCCCATTCAGAATTTGAGTCCTCAGTATCCTTGGCATTTCTAACTTTAAGGCCAGCTACCTTCTTTTTAAATTGAGGTTTTGATTTTTGTTCATCTTCTTTCTTGTTGTTATAGTCCGAAGTACGATGTGTATCTCTGGACATTATTCATTCTTCTTGTCTGTGTTCTGACCGTCTAAAAAAAAAAATCTAAATCCGTATTTGTAAAGCGCGAACTACTCACCCTTACGGGTCTCAAGGTGCTGGGGGCCATCGTGGAAATTAAGTGAGCTGTTGCCCAGAGTCACATGGTGCTGAGCTGAGCTGAGCTGCCGCCAGAGCTGGGGATTGAACCGTGAACCCTGTGCTCCGAAGTCATCTGCCCTGGCCGCTGCACCACACCTCTCCACATCCTTCCCTCTCAAAGTGTCTTTATAAACCCGGATAGGAACAAGAAGAACGTATATCAGTATCCTGATACCTGTCAGGTTTTTTAATGTTATCACGATTCCTAAAGTTGTACCTCCTTTCGGAAAAGCTCCTTTTGAGGAGACCCACCCCTTGATTGTGATCTATTATCTCTATTCTTTTGTTTTTTATTGTCCCATTTCTTTTTAGAAGAATCGGGTGCTTGCTTGGTGTTATCCTTTTCAGGACCACCCATGAGCTGAGGTTTTGTTGCTCTAGCTCCCAAATTACCTCTACCTAATTCGACATATGTATCTGATAATTTTAGGTAATTCACACTCCTGTTGTATTGGAATGAAATCCCTCAGGCGTTGGCGTATTGCCACTGCTGCTGCCTCCCCTTTTACGTTAGCCAACATAATAGTTGCTACCTGGGCAAAATTTCCTAACAATTTCATCCCTAAGTTCAGAGCAGGTTCTGCCCTATACGCTTTCTGTATCTGTTTCAATACGTCTGGTCTTACTGCTATTGAAGGGATACCATGAGTTCTGGTATAAATGGCAACGAAAACTGTACCCCAAGAGGTGCAATCCTCTATCTGGGGAGGTATCCCCATTGGCAAGCATATTGTCAGCATTCTGTGTTTTTCTTGAGGGCGTGTGTGCGGAAACACTGCCTCTAACTATGTTATTTTCTGAGCTATCCAGAATGGCATTTGATCATGCTTAGTGGGCATTTTACCCATAACTGTGTTTAGTGTTTGTGGAGTTATTTTAGTTGCAGACCCCTGAATTTGCCCTGCTGGTGTAGCCCTTGTTGGCTGAAGTGTGAGTGTTCTCATAACGAACTGTGTCAGATTTCTGTAAAGTTTTTTTATTTCTTTGTGTAGTGGATGTAAGTCTGCTACTGGCATTGTGTCTATGTCTGGATGCGATGTGTAAGTCGCTAGGACCGGCCAAGTCACTCCGTATCTGCTGAGGGGACTGAGTCTTATTTTATCTGTTGCGTGTGGGAGGGCGCCTTTAAACCAGTTTATGTGCTCCTGGTAGGTGAGCAGAACTTCAATGTCCTTATATGGACATTATACCTCTGGTATTTAATCTTCAATGAAGAAATTAAATGTTTTTGTACCTGCATCTGCTGGTGGGAATCTGACCCACGAATAGAATACCTCCGTCCTGTATGACTCGTGTGCCTCAATCATGAAAGTTACTGTCCCCCCCTCTAGATGTGACTCCATAGTCTGCTAGTTTTAGAGTAAGGGCAGTTCTAACATTTTCTGAAATGTTTATCGCACCTTCCTGTCCCTCTTCCCCCACTGCATGTGCACGTAATAGTGCTGCAGCGTTGTCTTCTTCAGTCATTGTTGAAAGAGTTTCAAGGAAACTGAGATAAGGTCTTATGCACAATAGGGAACTATTTATCCTTCAAGCTTGAATAAACCTACAGCCAGTACATAGGATATGCCCTACTCATCTGTGGCGGATTTTTCCCTTCCTATTCCAGACGTCTCTGGGTAGATGTGAGTAGGGCTCTCTGAGAAAGGCACGACTGAACTACTCAGATTTGACCGTTAAATAAATAGGATCTGTGTATTTAGACAACATAAACTGTGGGATTGGTGTCCAGACTGATTCCGGACATCACCACCGGATATGTTCGCCTGTATACCAGCTAGCTCACAGTGCCACTGTAAACTCCTCTTACCAAGGAGAGAATAGTTCCTGGCAACTATCGCACATGACAACTCTGTCCCATCAGGGATCATGGAAACAGTACAGTACTTTTCACTCAGTCACTCATGCTCACTTTGTCTCAGAGAGATACACAGAATAAACGGTGGGGACGTTTTTCAATAAGTATTTATTGAGCCAGCGTCATACTAGTGTAAAATAGGTGTGCTGAAACAACCATAAGACAGAAACAGCTAAAAACAATTACAAGCACCAGCAGAGTACATGGATGGTAGATTTCAACCATAGTGCTAAAACAATGAATATATGCAAGCATATAAATACATGACAGTAATAATGCATACTCATACGATGTAACCCTAACTAGATATATCTAAGTGTACCTAGCATGTATGTAGAGCCAAGAATCCCCCTATGATGAGGCCAACCCCATTACCTGGTGCGAGAGAATGAAGGACACCGTCTTGGTCTCGAGATAGACACCCTGCGAGGGATGTCAGACCACTGCGTGCAGGTACCTTGCGTCAGTGTGTCAGCATGGAAGTCTTTTTCCTCTGCCTGCCCCGGCAAAGATATGGTGTATATATACCCAAAAGGTACCCTCAGGGGATTCTACCTTGCTGTGTCATGTCGGCCGAGGATGATGGAAGGGATGACCCTTATAGATAGTTATTATGCAGAAGATGGCAATCCTGCTGTGTTTTTGAGAATCCTCATGCATAATTAATGAGGCCAGTTTTGGGGGAAAACTGCGCTTAACTAGGTAAAAGGTCAATACCAAAACTCGTTATGTAGTGCCATGGTAGGTAAAGGTAGGTGGTGGGTTAGGTGGCTACTCAAGCCTATATTGGGGTAGCCTATGAAACATAACAATACTTTTTGGAGATAATTTAAGCTCCATCCATTTCCTTTCTGAATTCTGAATGTTTTATATGTCTGTGCTTTACTGTCCTATCCTGTGATACTGTCCGTTTACATCTGCACATGATGTTACTTCCTGTGATGTCACATGATGGGGTCAAAAGGCATTTCCAGAACCCCTGCCATTTTGGTGAATCAACGTCCATGACTGTTTCAAAAAATAAATGTGTTGAAGAGTCGAATGCCCACTACACTGGAACAACAAGTTGCCATCCTGTAACCTTGTAATGACACTGTTCCTGATAAAGTATGAACCTGGTAGGAGTTACCCCTTGGCCACCTTTGCAGCTTGTGAGTCCATCAAAAAATATCCTGTAGGGTCAAAGCAGAAATAACAAACTTGCGGAATAATGTATTTCAATGTAGAGAGGGCCCAACAGAAAAACACCTCTATGCAGTGGCGGCTGGCACAGGTAAGAGCGGTGAGGCGGGGTAGGGGTCGGGTAAATCAAAATATGGCAGGAGAAGAAAAATGAAATAAAATAATAAAACCACTTAACTTGCGCTCACGGAATCGCCGAGTCGACGATGCAGCGAGCGCAAGGTAAGTGGTTTTATTTGTTTTTTAATTTAATTTTTCTTCATCCGTCGTATATCAATTTACCTGCCCCCCACCCCGCCCCACCCCGCCTCACCACTGGTGAGTCATGGGTCTGACTCTGACCTGCTGTCACCCGGTGTGAGCCAGCTGCATTTCATAAACTTTGGGCTGCACTCAGAAATGTGCAGCTCCTTCGACCTTGCCGCTCACACCGCGGCAGGCGGTATCGAGAATCGATTCCCACAACCCACCCCGGTCCAGGCAATGCCAGTCGCGCTGTCTGAGTCTCACCATCAGTGTCCAGCGGCAGCGGTATGACATGCAGCTCGCAAGCAGGGACGGACCCAACCCAGCCCACCGGGCTGCAGCACCTGCAGCCTGGCTCAGAGCTGTCTGCCACAATTCATCAGCGTGAAGGGTCATGTTGTGTGGTGAGACCTGGCCTGCGCATACATTGAGGCCTACCCGGTTCCCAAGAAAATACCACATGTATGCCTTGGTCAGAGGGTACGGGCGAAGACCACGAGCAGTCGTACGCCCCTTTATTTATCTCCTCTGAGCGAGCCCGCCCTGAGGAGTGGTACAGGGTGCAACACTGTAGTGTAGGGGCCAGGTGGCTCTCTACATCTCTCCTTTTCTTTAGCGGCTTACTCCAAACTGAGCTGCCGCTCCTAAGGCATAAAACATACAAAGTCTCAGAGTCTCTGGCTGGTAGCAGAATTTGGCCGGAGACCATACATCTGGCTCTTGGAGTTGGAATTGGGTCCTGCTCCAGCTGGGCTGCTTGAGAGGGAGGCGCTTCCGGGGGTTTGGTTTGACAGAGCTTCAGCTGGATCCACTCTGTTTACTCTCATAGGCACGCAACACTCTCGGCCTGTCGCAGGGGAGGGCACAGGATCAGCAAAAATGTCATCTTCCATCTCAGGATCCGTGTCCCACTCCCGCCCGGACTGGGCTCCGGTCACCTTTTTGAACCAGGACACATTTCTGGTTACCACTCACACACCCCTCCGGGTGGAGATTATGGTCCTGTGGGTGGTGATGACCTTCCATACCTCGGGTTCGTATAGTGTCTGGAACTTCCATCCCAGGTGCCTGTCCTTGATGACAGCGTAGTCACCCGCACACAACGAGGAGAACCGGGTTCTTCGAGCGAGGCTTGCTTTTCGGTTGGTGGCTTCTCTCTTGGCTTGGGGGGCCTCGCTATCCAGTTCTGCTGGGTGCCAGGCGGGATCCGCAGGGATGTTGTCCTGCAGGGCATGTCGGAAGTGCAGATGAGACGGGGCACAGCGAGTGGGGCTGTGTGGGGTCTGTCGGAAGGCATTCAGAAACTGGTGGAGACAGGTCTCAGCATCTTCTCCCTATTCAACCCCAATCAGCAATGCCCGGTTGAGGGTCCGTATGAAGTGCTCCACCTCACCATTAGCCTGTGGCCATTGCGGAGTGATCTTCTGGTGTCGAATGGTGTGTGCTGCCAGATAGTCCTGAAACTCACGACCCTGAAATGGGGGTCCGTTGTCAGACTTTCTCTGATCGGGGAGGCCCATCATCATGAATGTTCTGTCAAGGATGGCCTTGACATGAGGAAAAGCTGTGGATGAGACTACCTCAACAATGGGAAACTTGGAGTGTGAGTCCATCATGACTAAGGTGCTGCGGCAGTAGGGGAAGCACCAGAAATCAATACTGATCCTCGACCATGGTTCGCCACAGGGCTCTTCTGTGGGTACGGGTGCTGGTGCCGGATCACTCCACGTGATTGTGCAGGAGTGGCACCGGCGAATCACTTCCTCTACCAGAGTGTCTATTCCGGGACACCACACTTTGCAGTGGAGGTGGGCTTTCATCTTGGTGACTCATTGGTGCCTGACATGGGCAAGATCAACAACCTGGTTCTGTAGCTTGCGCGGAATAACGATTTCTTGGCCACGTAGTACCACCCCGTGGATGCCTGCACTGAGCTCGCTTCGAACTCTCTGCAACTGTTGCCTCATACCTTGGTCTTCTGTGTTCAGCGAGTGTGTGCCGTCCAGAAACTGTTGCCACCTCTTGTGGGTCAACGCCTCCTTGCCTTTTTCCAGATTTTCGTCTTGGGCGGTCGATGCCACAATCTCTTCCAGTGTCAACGTTTTGGGGCATGCCTCTTGGGTGACCAATATTCACAAATTCTTTGGTGTGTTCTTCGTCCGCATGTGGATGCGGCGTGTCTGCCGTGATGGGGTGACGTGACAAGTAGTCGGCTGGGTTGCTGGAACCTGGACGAAACACTACCCGTAAGCGGTACGCCTGGAGTTGCACGGCCCACCTTTCGATCCTGGGGGGAGCCAGCTGCGTGGTTCCAGAGAATAGGGGAATCAGCGGCTTCTGATCAGTTACCACCCAGAACTCGTGCCGATAGAGATAGAGGTGGAAGTGCTGGCAGGCCCATTTGATGGCGAGGTCCTCTCTCTCACTTTGAGCACACCTTGTCTCGGTCTCTGAAAGAACTTTGCTGGCATACACCATCGGTGCCTAGTCCTTATTTGCGTTTTCCTGGAGGAGGACAGCTCCCAGGCCTACAGGGCTCGCATCCATGACCAACTTTGTGCGCCGTCCAGGATGAAAGTACGCCATGACATTCTTGTCCATCAGCGATTTCTTGATGCCATGAAAGGATGTATTGGCTATCGCTGTCCAGTCCCAGGGCACACCACTTTTCGTGAGGGCTCGCAGAGGTTCCAACAACGAAGCGAGGTTTGGTATGAAGCGACCACAGTAAGTGGCCATCCCCAGAAAACTGCGAACTTCAGTTGGGGTGGTGGGGATTTGTGCAGCCCGGATGGCGATGGCTTTCTTTGGATCTACTTGGAGTCCATCGTGGGAGAAGATATATCCAAAACAGTCGACCAAATCTTGGTAGTACGAGCATTTTGCTTTGAGTGTGAGGCCACTGACTGCTAACTGCTGGAGCATGTCTCTCAGGTGCACATGATGTTCCTCTAGGCTGCTTAGAAATATCAGAATATTGTTGCTGAGGTTTATGACGCCTTGCAGTCCTGACAAAGTCTCTCGGATGGCGTTCTGAAAGACTTTCACAGCCGACGACACCCCGAAGCTCAGCCGCTTGTGCCTCCCAAGCCCACATAAGTAGAGAAGGTGGTGATGTTCCTGCTCTCGGATGCAAGTTCAAGCTGGTGATGCCCTGCCTTTAAGTCGAGCTTGGAAAACCATTTTGCCCCATTGAGGTCCATCACAATGTTGTCCTTGGTGGGTGTCAGGTGGTGTTCTCTCTTCACTGCCTGGTTGGGGAGGCGCATGTCGATGCACAGCCTGATGGCTCCCGGCTGCTTGGGCTTCAGGGTGAAGATCAGGGGTGACACCCACGGGGTCGGGCCTGTGACCCTCTCAATAACACCTAACTCCTCCAGTTTCTGTAACTCTTCCTCCACCTGTGGATGTAAATGGAAGGGCACCCTTCTGTGGCTCAGCGCTTTCAGCTGGATCGAGGAGTTGATATGCAGCTTGAATGGTTTGTCCTTTTGCTTCTCGAGACCCTCGAACAGCTGCGGAAATTCGCACAGTGTGGTGTATGCGTGAGTCATGGATACGCTTGGCAAAAAACACTAGCCCCAGGTCCTCTGCCATGTGGCAGCTGAGGAGAGTACCTTTCTTTCTGTCGGTCACGTGGAATTTTGCTTGGGTAACGTGTTTCTTGCTGGCCACTTTAACCTTGATCACTCCTCGCAGAGGGAGTGGCTCTATCCCACTGTATGTGTAGATCTTTGCCTTGGTGGGCGTCGGGGGGGGGGCAGGGCGTGAGATGCTCATACTGCTCGAATCCATGATATTCACACATGTCCCGATGTTGATGAGCGCTTTCACCGTGGAGCCTGCCACTAGGACAGAACACATGGGAGGCGGATACCGATCAGTGCAGCTGGCAAAGGACACCACAAACACATTGTCATCCTCCCCTTCCATGTTGAATCCCGGACCCGGTGGGGTGATGTCTTCCTGCCCCAGAGGGTCTTCCAGTGATAGCTGCTTAATGTTGGCTGGCATTCCGCATGGCCTGCTGAAGGTGGCTCTGGATCTCCCACTCCGGCAGACTTTTGCAAAATGGTTTTGTTTGCCGTACAGTGAGCATATTTTTCCTTGTGCATAGCAGATGTCAGCTGGGGGGTGCTCAGCACCACAGTTTCCGCAGGGCCCACCCATAGGCATTTTCGGGGCTGTGTGGGCAAGATTCGGGCGCTTCTGGGTGGCATCCACTCTTTCCTCCTTGATTTGGGCGGATCGGGGAACCCCAGGTGTGGTCGGGTGCCTGTTGAGGACCCCTTCCATCTCGTCAGCTCGTGAATTTGATAGTTCGTGGGATCTTGCAAGTATGAGGACGTCGTCGAGTGACATTCCTGGCTGTCTGAGGATCAGCCGGCATAGCAACACTGACCGGCACACTTGAATGAGCTGGGCCCATATTTTCCCGCTGATCGTGAAAAGTACATGTGCTTGCGAACTTTCTCAGGCGGGCATAGAAGACGTCCACAGATTCAGTTTCGGACTGTCTGGCCTGGCGCAGCTTGAAGTGCTCACATGGGTTTATTTGGGTGTTAAAATGCTGGTTCAGCGCCACCACCGCAGTGTCATAGTCATCGTCATCCCCAGTGTCTGGGAGGGTCTCAAACAGATCATATAGCTCCCTGCCGCCGTAGTACATGAGCAACAAACTCTTGATGGCTCCATCGATCTCCCTCATGCCTCTGAAATAATGGTTTAGTTGCCCAATCCATGAGCTCCAGCGGGGGCCTCTGTCGCGGGGTCGGCGAGCTCACTGGATGGCGGGAGGGGCGTCACAGCTGCATGGCTGTGGTGTTGTGATGGTGGTACAGCATCCGCTGGTGGTACGGCAGCGCCGGCTTGGGCTGGTGTGCTCATGATGTTTGATTGAGTTTTGTGAGCACGTGGGGCTGTGGCTAAGAGTTACTGTGGGCTATGTTCAGTACTGCCCAAACTCTGCTTGCTGCACGGGTCACTCTCCCTTTTGTTGGTGTGTCTGTGGGTCTTGACGTTGCTCAGCTGAATTTTGCCTTTGTTGTCAGTTTTCAGTGAGCTCAGCTAGTATTAAAAAAATGTCCTAAAGTAAACACTTCTGTGCTGCTATATGTAATGTTAATTAAATTGCTAGAGCTATGACTGGTGCAACTAGCAGGTGGCTCGCCGGACACCGGGGCGGTCGGCCGCTCAGCTTGAGCTGCTATTAATGATTTTTCTACTGTTCATGGGTGTAAATTCTGATATTTTTGTTTCCCTCGTCTTCATGGCTTGATTTTGCTCATGAGTTAGTGTCACTCATAGTCATTGAAATGTCACTCATAATTACACTGAAATTATGAAAATGTCTCACATAGCAATCTGAAACCTTGGCAGCTATAATTTCACAATTCCAGTAGGGAGAAGTGGGAAAAGAGCATTGCACACAGAGCACTGAAGGGGTCACATTGTTTTAGAAGACAGACAGGCAAGGAGAGCAAGAAATGAAGGAAAAGAGACATGGGGTGACAATGAAACTGTGTATAGGGAATGAGTGGTAAAACACTAGTGCTTGAGCCAGACTTGCTGCACTCCCTCTGGCGGTTTATTAGGTTCGAACCGGGCTTGGTGATGTTTGCATCTCTGGCATATCTTGGGGGCAGCTTAGGTTAAAGAGCCATTTAGTTACCTTGGTTAATCAACCTTGCACTTACGCCATGTGATCTCACTAGAATACTATTGCTTCAAAGGTCATATAATATCACTTCCTGTGATATCATGGGGGTCAAAGGACACAAAATGTCACTTCCACTGCACTCTGCATTTTGGTGAACTAACGTGAATGTTCGCACACACCAGACTGACTCAGCCTAAACCATAACAGCAATGGTCTCTCCTCCACAGAGAAAGATGAATAGAAACTCAACATTCATGATGTACATTTCATTGACACCAAGCCCTTGCAAACGTTTCCCCCAGTAGGTTTGTCTTACCTGTTAGGATGCACCACGGTAGCCTTTGGTTCCCACTAGGCCAAAGTCCACTTGATAACATCATGTTGAATTAAATGTAACTTTCCGTCTTTTAGCGGTCACTTGGTATTGGAGTAAAAGGAATCCTCTAATCCTCTAATCTGCTGACATTCCTGTGTGGGAGGAGAAGGAAATACCATGACTGGAAAGTCATTTTCAGGTTTGGGTTTAGAGAAGTGTCTCAGTGCTAAAGCTAATAAGATCCTTTGTGTGACAGTCGGCGATGTGTTTCAAACATCACATGTCATGCTACAGTCTTCTTCAGGCCGTATACCATTTTCCTTTATTTTAGTGGCAGCACAAAGAGGCGCCTCTCAGATCTGTGCTGTGTTTCTGTAATAATGTAGTGAGATATCTGGGAGGGCATGGATTATTGAGGGGGTCTCTTCACTTGTAAAGGAGAGGCAGTTCCCGCCCGATACTCCAAGGCCCCGCCCCCTCCTCATATGCTGAAATTATTTTGTAAGAAGGTAGGTATGCATCACTCTGTGTCTGAACATTATTGGAGGACTTTGTGACAGCACTGAAAATTCATGGGGAGTTCTCTTGTTTTGGGTGTCATTTTGTAGATGGTGGGTGCACCGTTAATTTTTAAGTCTGGCATATTTGCTTAGCTTTTCCACTAGATTTTTGTTTTTTAAAAACATCAAAGCCTGTGTACTTTGCACACAACAGCCTATCAATAGTTAATTTCTCTTTCTGGATAAATCTGATTCAATGTGTGTTTTGTTAATTGTTTTTCATTAACCTTAAATATCGTCTGTTTTGACTAAACTTCGGGTGTCTTGATAGATGGTGTTTTATTTTCTGTCTCCTTTCCAAAGTTCTAGCTGGAAATTGTTTAATTGACATTACTTTAGCTATCTGAAATTTGAGCTCATGTTTAGGTGCTGATATACTTTGGTGTTCTTCACAGATATTAATAAAATAATTCATGACAGCTCAAAGGTTTTTTTTATTTATCTAAAACCACTGTTAAAACAGGCACATTAGTGAATATTATTAATTTAGAACATGTTATTTGGTGCCTGTTTTTCTACCTTTTTGAATTATTATGCGTATCTTAGCAAAAAATATTTAATAAAATAACCATGGCACTAGTTGCCAAAGCCAAACTGAATGTCTTTGCCCATGCTTGTTTTATGTGGAATGAATGTAGGGGACATGTTGGCCATTGTTACAATAACGGTCTTATAGCTCGTATAATAAACCCACACTTTTAATCAAAATAAATCTATTGCAAGATAGAAGAATCCATAAGCGGATGGTTTCTAGAAAAAGGATTCCTACCACCTACAAAGGCAGGGGGATGGTTCACAAAAGCTCTCCTAGCATGGGTAAAGGTTTGAAGTTAAAGTCCGCTAAAGAAAGAGTCCATGGGCAGGGGGAATGGAGCAATAAACAGGAATGTTTGGGTCCGGTCTCTCACCAGACAGCTCCAAAGCGTTCAGCAGGCAAGTTCATCAACAAGGGGAACAAGCATTGGAAATGCAATAGGTGTCACATCTGCTTGAGTTAGAGCTATTGGCATTGTAAATGACCATGTTATTTACCCATGTGTTATGGAGTGTATTTATGTGGTGCGTAGTGGAATTATGTGGGTTGGATTGGAATTGTTGTGGAATTATGTGCCTTGGAATTGTGTGGTGTGGAGTGGATTTGTGCAGTGGAATTATGTGGCATGGACTGCAGTGGAATTGTGTGGATAACAATTATGCGGTATTGAGTGTACTGGAATTATGTGGCGTTGGATTGTCTTTTATGGAGTGTAATTATGTGGAATGGTATTTTGTGTTGTGGAGTGGTATGTAGTAGAGTTTAATTATGTGGTGCGCTGTTGAATTTTGTGGCATGATGTGTAAATCTGTGGTGTGGATTGAATGTATGTGGTGTGTTGTGTGATTGTAATGTTGAGCTGAATTATGTGGCTTGGTGTCAAATTATGTAGTGTGGAATGGAAATGTGTGGAGTTGAATTGTGTGGTGTGGAACTGTGTTGCATTGAGTGAAATTATGCTGATCGGAATTATGTGGCATGGTGTGGAGTGTATTTATGTGGATTGCTGCTTTGTGACAGAGTGGTTTTATGTGGGGTGTATTTATGTGGTTTGAGTAGAGGGTAATTATGTGGAGTTTAATTATGTTGCGTTGAGTGATATTATGTGGAGTATAATTATGTTGGGTGGTGTTGAATTATGTGGCGGTGAAATTATGTGGTATGGAATTGTGTGTCACACTAAACATTCAGGTATGCTACAAAGAATGAAAAATTTGAAGGTGCTCTTATATACCATGGAGGTGGGTGAGCCACTGAAAGCTTAAAAGCTACTAAAAGCTCTGAAGCCACTGAAAAGCTGGAGCCAGGATCAGCTCGAGCTTCTTATTTAACGTCAAGCCCAAAACAAGCTGAACTTTTATGTGGCTATTCATGTCCTACCCTCACGGGCAAATAGTTGAAATCAATACATTAGCATTTGAGATACAATGGAGAGGCACATAGCTACCCATTTAGTGAATGGCTTGTACAAAGTTACACCAGAACAAGCCCCTTGTTCAACACGATATCTCTTGCAAGTGAGAGCGCATGCGCTGGAGCAGGTGAGAACAAAAAATGAGCAAAACCAAATGGCAACTCCGTTAAAGTCTCTTGTGCCTTATATTCCAGCAAAAATTGCTAACCTGGAAACTAATGTCCAACATGATCAGGAAATTAATGGTTTTTACCAGTTAGTTTTGAAACAAAACCTGGAATGTTTATGAACCTAAAAAGATCCAATGTTGTGTCTGCTCACCAACAATTACATTAGATAACATAAGATACAAAATGGTTATATTGAAAGGGCGATTAAAAAAATAAACCTGCCACAGGAGGTTACTCCTTCAATGGAGTTAAATGGAACCTGGTCAGGCTTAAACCGCGCAGAGCATGTTTTGTTATTCACGTCTTTACAACATGCCACTCTAATCATCGTCATGGTTTGTGCGGTGCAGAAATGTTTTGTAGGGTCCATGTCATTTCGGAGGGTTGCCCTAGGTGGGACTGGCAGTTACAGCAAGGAGGCCGTATGGGTGTTGGAACTGAGGAATGGGAGTGGGGTAACCAATGGCAAGTCCTGAAACCCCTGAAACACTCCTCACTCGTGCCTCTTCTTGCGTATTCACAGAGACACAAAATCAGAGCTACAGGTGACTTCCCCACATCTCTAAGTGCTACAAAACCAGTGAAGGGTTCATTAAGGAGAGAGGGAAAATCAGGATGAAGCTGGAGTGACAGAGGGATATTAGACTGAGAAGGAGAAAGGACATTGGGGAATTAAGGGATGTGAGGAAAATGTACACAGAGGGAAAAGGGGGCTAAGAGGGGTGAGAACAGTGTGAAGCTGAGGGAAAAGGGCGGCAAGCAGCATGGTAAAGATAAAACACAGGTAAAGAGAAAGTACTAGGGTGCCAATAGGAGGCAAAAGGGTGGGAGGAGAAAACCAGTGGTGGCTGAGTGAATACCAAAATGAGGGCAGCGAAATGTCTAAAACGGAGGCGGTAGGAAAAGGGAGGGGGCAGTGAGGAGGGAAAGGGGCATAGAGGAGAGACAAAAGAAAGAAGAGGCAAAAGGAGGCATGGGGTAAAAGAAGCTGAAAGAATTGGACATTTGTGGATGAGGGAAATAGAGAATGGTCATAAGATGCAGAAAAGGGGCAAAGAAGGGCGGAGAGGGGGGAAAATGGGCGCTGCATCGACAAACAGGGACAGTGTGGGCAGCAGGGCAGAGAAGAAGACAAATGGGGGCATTAAGAAGGAAGACAGGACAGAGATGAGGTAACATAAAAGTTTAGGAGGAATAGAAAAGGACGCGGAAATTGCTGCAATGTGAGATGCCAAGAAATTGTTTACAGCAAATGTTAAGAAGAGAAGGGCGAGGAAACCATGGAAAAGAAAAGCAAAAAGAAGAGCCTCTGCCCGAGCCCAGGTGCGTGGGTGTGCATACAGGCATGCCGTGTACACACACAAAGGCAGTTCTCACAAGTGATTACGCCAACCTTTACTCCGTACTTTCCCTTCTAGATTTATTGCTCATGATCTTTTATTTACCTGCTAAAAGTGGTAGAGGAGAGAAAACAATTCAAGATCATACTGTCAATTTAAGCATTCTTTAAAGACCACAGACTCCGAATTTAAGTTTTGTGGATTTATTATAAAGCCAAAAATAATTGAATATAAACACACCTCTATATTAGAGTATAGAGGTACAGGAAAATCAATACAGAGCCGATTTTATGAATATAAGTCATTCGGCAAAGAAGGCATAATATGATGAACTCCAAAATCAAAATACAGCAAAGAATAGAAGCGGAGTCCAATTCTCTTTTCATTTAAAAGGGGAGCAAAATCTTTCCCTACTCTACTCTTAATGAGAATCCTACCTATCTCCCTTGTATCATATTTCAAAGGTGTCAGCACGTGTTGACTTCCTAAGAAGTACTCACGTCAAAAATGGGTCTGATAGCTTAAAGCTATGGAGCTCACTCTAAGATGCTCCTTCTCCTCCGAAAGCTGGTAGAAGTCTCCCAAATCTGTCCCTGCGCATCATACAAAAAGACAATAATCAGCCCACAATACGTCATGTGTTAAACTTTTCCACTTGCAATATTTTTCAGTAAGTTTCCACAGAAGCTTTTAATTAGTTGACTTTTCTTCCAGTGGCCTTGATTCCCAGATAGGCTAAGCACAAAGGTGTCCTCCCTTCTCGCCTTTCAGTCTTCTTCAAAGACCTTCCGGGTATCTCCTTAAATCTAAGAATAACGAGGTCGAATTCCTGCACCTGCAGTAGGATGAGAACACACTGTCTTCGAGCACACCAGAATTTATTTAATTAATTCTTGAGCCACCAAGGAGAAACGAAACTCAAAACAACCTGCAATTTGGGGCCTACAAATCGGGTAACTTAAACTCAACATGGTTACATTTATATCAATACAATATCGTCCTGCACATTACACATACAGTAAAAGAAATATGTAAAAAGGAATTATATGTAATACAGGAATTATATTTCTAATACACACATGATCCTACTTAAATGTGCTCACTTCACTTTAATACTAATGTGACGTGAATAAATGCATCTTAATAATCATAAAACACTGCACACGACAAAAATACATATGAGTGCGTTTGTATCAGGAGTATAGTGCACCCCTACAAATTAAAGTGCTGCAAGCGCTCTATCAGTTCCCCCCTCTTATGACTAGTGTCATAACACCAACCTTTTTCCCTTCTTATAAGTTCCTCTTGTAGAAGAGACCAACCTAAACAGAGGTTGTAGCTTGCCGTCCCTGCCTAAATCTTTCCAACCCTTTCAGATGCAGATAATGACTGTCCTGCAGTCGTTCTAATTGTTGCTCTCGCTTTTTCAAAGTATTCTCAGCATGTCATGCCCTTTGCCATTTGTAAGCCTTAATGACTCCCAACAGTACAATTATACAAATGACCGCTATTATAATAGGTTTCAAGATGTATCCTATTATTTCTTGTCCCAAACTTCCAAACCAGCTTCCTATCTTGCCAAATCCCTTGCCAATTTCTTCCCAGAGTCCATCGGAGGCCAAATCACGTAAATCTTGATGTATCTCTGAAATATTGCTAATGTACTTCCTTATATCCCGACTATTGTCAGGAATATAAGTACAGCACTGTTGAACTTTCAATAATTTACAGACTCCTCCAGTCATTGCTAGTAATGCATCTAAAGCAAGACGATTTTGAAGAACCATAGCCCTTATCGAAACCATCTCCCCATCAACAAGTTATAGGATTTGGGCCGTATTCACAGAGAGCTTATCCACCAGAGTTGCCAGCTTTCTAATCTTCACATCATTCAAAATCACACCCAAACTAGGTATCATAGCTCCAAATACATCCCCAAAAATTTCTCCCGCACTTGTACCACGTTTTCCTCTATGCAATCTCTTTCCTTCCAAAGGCCATAAATCATCCACATGGAAGATCTTGGGGAATACCACAGCCAAATAACACGTCCCATACCAATTTTTGGGCAATTTCACAGAAGCATTTTTACCGCACACAAAATACACATTTAGCACTATGGTAAACTTATCCAATAGCGCCTTTTCATTTCAAGAAAATGTGTTCACAATCACTCTCTCCCACAAATATTTTGTCATAATATGTGGAAGGGTGTCTAATGCATAGTTTCCCCTTCTGCGGGAAAATCTAAAGCTATTGGACCAGAACTCCCCTTTGCCTTATGATCTAATTCTTCCTGTGTCCATGGGATCACCTTGTGCTTCGGATCTGGTCTAAACAAGGTCTGCCTGTCGATCCTCTATTTGGTCCACAAACTTCTTTTCAATATCAGTTAACATGCAAGTCAAATTGTGTCTATGGGCATAAGATGTATCTAAGGTAATAGTAGGCACAAAATACGTAGACATCCTTTCTACCTGTTTATAGTAATCATATTTATTCATGTATTTAAGAACGGGGACTTCTGAGAGTACCACATCATAATTGGAGAAGTAGTACTCAAAATGTGCCTTACTATGAAACATACTCAATAACACGCTGCACGTAATGCCATAGGTCACAGGTAAGTGATGGTATTGAATGCCTTCTTCTACGGATGCTGGCAGTTGCATACACACATAGCAATCTTTCACTTCCATTGTGTTAACATACTCATACAACAAACGAGCATATGCATTCAGCGTGAAATCACCCTTTGACAAATCTACATGTAGCATTCAACTAGTTTCTCTAATCATCTCTCTATCCTTTGCGGATACACCCTCTTCAAACTCTGAAGTAGGCGGGGTAAGTGTCGTTGGTTCCCCATTCCTTTCAGCATCGTGTGACTCAACCAAAGATGTAACAATCACCACAGTTATGACAATAAGCACCACAACAATAAGGGTACCAATTATGCACTTTTGCTTGTGCCCTGAATTTCCGAATTCCATTTTGAACTATTGTTGGGTTTGATGCACAAACGAATCAAAGTCTCTTTTCTTCTCTTCCTTGCCTTTTCCTGTTGTATATAATGTCTTTTTAATGTCTTTTTCCCATTCGATTATCACAATGTTTCAGTCCAATATCTATGGCCTATTGTAGAGATGTAGTCAGCCCTAGCCCTCAGTTCTTCTTCTATTGAAAATCCCTAATTTAAATCTTCTTCCACTCGGGCCTAGGTTATCTTCTTTCTAATGCCTAATGAGTTCTTCTTTTCAAAGTTCAAGCTTCGTCATTAATGATATTAGATCCAAGCATAGTAAGAACAAGCTGCAGTATCTCTGCACGAATCTCTCCCAGTTCCTGTGCAGTGAGCTGTCGACCAAATGTGGGGAAAGCAACCTGGTTAAAAATCAAAAAGCGCAAACCACTCAGCCTTGGTGGGTTGGGGACTGTCAAAGTTAGGATTCCGAAGGCTTCAACTCCAGGGACCAACAGCTGGATATTAATCGTCAGGGTGTCCCCTCCGTAACTCACTGTACCAGTCCCCAACCTTCCGGAATTCTTCGGTTTCTGCATTTGCAGCCAGGTACGTCCACTCAGGAGAGGTGTACTTTTGAGACGGTACCCTCTCTCTTCTGGATCGTCTTAGACCATCCGGTCTCTCCTCAGTTTCGCTTTGTTCTGATTCAGACGTTTCAGGAATCGGAGCGAGATTTTTCTCAGGTGCAAGCCTTATGTTCAGCCTTTCTTTTCTTGCTGGCCACTTTTCTGCTTCCGCACCTGATCTCTCTTCCTCTCGATCTGATCTTTCTGCACCAGGCCGTTCACTTTGATCTGGTTCAAAGTTCACTTCTGCAATTTCGTCTATCTCCGCATCTGAACTCAACTCTGGAGCAACTAGATTTCTTTCTTCTTGCTCAGTTAGTTGCTCAGCCCCGTCAAGAGTTCTTGCGACCTGACCTATTTCTTCATTATCTGTCGCCTTTTCATTTGTTCTCCTCGAAACAAGAGGAGTCGT